>JAGFBZ010000855.1:0-1398151 GCA_018398805.1 Hirundichthys speculiger | reverse complement strand
GACAACATCCTGGGGAGGAACGTATGCAAAGCCTGCTTTGAGGTACACTTTTCGAGTTCGCACCAGATCAAGGGCATCTTGGAATGGCACCTAAAAAATAAAAAGAAAAAAAAAAACATTGGGAAATTACCGACAAAGAACATAAAACAAAATATTTTATCCACAACTGATTCACTGAAAAGATATTCATGTGCGGTAAGTATCTGGAATGAAAAGCCCATCCCTTCTGCTGACTGATGTCCAGACTTGCATGTTCTAGTGATGTTGGTAACAATAATTTACGTTCTTCTCAATGAAATGTAAATTACAGTCAATTAGCTGGCGATACTAACAATGATTAGTTTTCACTTAGACTGCAGATTTAAATCCTCTCTCATGTTAAATGTAAAGATAACCTATCAATCAGGTTCCAAATTAACAATGATTTGATATGTTTCCCCACCATTCAAATATGATGAAATAGTAATATAACCTTATTTTCTGTATCTGCAGTGGTGTGGATTCTGTACTAGTCTGTGTGAAAATGATGTCTCGTGCTCCCTGAACCACTCTCACAGATTGCACCTGACAAATGCTGCCATTATCATCTTGGAATATGTCACTGCCATCACGAAGAAAAAAAAATCCATTGATGGAATAACCTGGTCATTCAGTATATTCAGGCAGTCAGCAGACCTCATACTTTGGGCAGATAACTGCTGAACCCTGACCTGACCAACTGCAGCAAGCCCAGATCATAGCACTGCCCCCACAGCCTTGTATCCAAGATGCATTCAAGATTGTTTTCCAACCACATTTCTTCCCCAAAGATGGTGGTTCCCCACTATCCTTCCAGTTTTTAATAATGGTTTGGACAGTTCTTAACCCAGTTTTAGTCATTTCAGCAACCTTCTTAAGATGTTTTCTTTGCTTACAGGAAAACAGTTTCACCACAACAATTATCTGCACTCGCACAAATTCTCCCAAACAGAATATATTTTGAAGTCACACGGATAAAATTTCAGTCACATATGCGACCAAAATAGTCACAATTTCAGCCCTGTGCTGTTATTACGAGGTTACTACACCACATGGTGCAAATTTCCACCACTTTTCCAAATCCTTATGGGTTTTATAAAATTCCTAAACTTTTCCAGGACTGGAAATTCTCATTTTTAAATTCCATGACTTTTTCATGTATTTTCAAACCATACAAACCCTGGTTGTCATCAGTGTCCACAGAAAGAAATCAGCAACTCACTTTGTAGAAGTCCAGATTTTCCACAGTTACCCCACTGAAGCCATAAGAGGAATCAACAAGCTTCTTCTGTAGTTCAGCTTTCTCTTTGTTACTGATCTGAAAAGATTTTTTTTTTAAAGAAAAGAGAGAAAAACAGGGGAAAAAAATTAAAAGACAAGAATTTTCAGTGAGGTGCTTCAAAGCTCAGCTTTGTCAGATTTAATTTATTGAAGGCTGAGGTTAATGGAAGCTAAGCAGCATTTCCGAAATTAATGAACTTTTTGCATTCCTGTTTGATTACATTTTAACATCTTTTTTTCTCAATTTATGAATCTTGGTGTCGATCTTAATTAAAAACCCAATTGCAGTGATTTCCCTTAGTTGAGTCTATTGAGACACTTTAAGGTAAAACACCAGATGCAGTGCAGTTATAGGGTCATTAATCACACTTAACTGGAACTGATAGGATTCACAAAGCAGTATTTACGTTAATGTATTATATCTAAATTACTTTCTTTATCAAAAAAAGAAAATCAAAGAGGTCAATATTTAGAATAAAGGAAGTGCTGACATTCATGAGTCTCTTTACTGAGATTAAACAGCTCCATCTACTGACGGCACATCAAAAAAACACCATCAAGTGTGTAGAAACAGTTCATACAGCTCAGTAGCTTTTACACAGTAGAAATGCACGGTGTACAACTCAGACTAGTCCATACGCTTTTAACAGTCTTCATGGACTGAAGGCAAAATAATTAGAATAGCAAATTTGTGACAGGTGTGTGATCAAAACACCCCCGACACAAATTAACTGAGAGCAGTCAGAAAATATTAGTAATGTAGCAAAAACATTTTTTTTTAAGTTACAGCATTATTTCAGGATGGCAGAGAATTATACAAAAAAGATTTCAAAAAACTTACTGTGTCATATTTAAGATTGTTCCTGTGAAGAAATTCAAGCTTTTGATCTGGATGCAGATCATTAAAGTGATAACGGAAAAGATCAACTTCCTGTTGTATAAACCAGCGCCTCAGGTCTTCCCTTCAAGATACCAACAAAATTGAACATTCATCAGTTATATCTGCGCCAGGTACAGTTTAACAACATTTTTCCAAAATCATATGATGGAAACCACAGGCTTACGTTTGGCAGTAGGCCAGTCTGAGAATGAAGTGGGAGATATGGTCCTTTCTTCGTCTCTCAGGTTCTTTCAGTCCAGACTGAGGTTTTGTATCATCCTTGATGAAGACAGAAGGTGCAGCACTTTAACTAAATACATCAACTCATCAGCACTTACAGTGTCTTGCGAAAGTATTCGAAAGTAGTCGTGAAGTGGAACGATATTTATTGGATATTTAAAATTTTTTTTTAACAAATTAAAAACTAAAAAGTGGGGTGTGCAATATTATTTGGCACCCTTGCATTAATACTTTGTGGCGCCACCTTTTACTGCAATTACAGCTGCCAGTCACTTGGGGTTTGTCTCTATCAGTTTAACACATCCAGGGACTGAAATTCTTTCCTATTCTTCTTTGTAAAACAGCTGGAGCTCAGTGAGGTTCAGATGGAGAGCGTTTGTGAACAGCAGTCTTCACCTCTTTACACAGATTCTGGATTGGATTCAGGTCTGGACTTTGACTTGGCCGTTCTAACACCTGGATACGTTTATTTGTGAACCATTCCATTGTAGATTTGGCTTTATGTTTTGGATCATTGTCCTGTTGGAAGATAAATCTCCATCCCAGTCTCAGGTCTTTTGCAGACTCCAACAGGTTTTCTTCCAGAATGGTCCTGTATTTGGCTCCATCCATCTTCCCATCAATTTTAACCATCGTCCCTGTCCCTGCTAAAGAGAAGCAGGCCCAAACCATGATGCTGCCACCACCATGTTTGACAGTCGGGATGGTGTGTTCAGGGTGATGAGCTGTGTTGCTTTTACGCCAAACATATTGTTTTGCATTGTGGCCAAAAAGTTTGATTTTGGTTTCATCTGACCAGAGCACCTTCTTCCACATGTTTGGTGAGTCTCCCAGGTGGCTTGTGGCAAACTTTAAACCAGACTTTTTATGGATATCTTTGAGAAATGTCTATCTTCCTGCCACTCTTCCATAAAGGCCAGATTTGTGCAGTGTACGACTGATTGTTGTCCTCTGGACAGACTCTCCCACCTCAGCTGTAGATCTCTGCAGTTCATCCAGAGTGATCATGGGCCTCTTGGCTGCATCTCTGATCAGTCTTCTCCTTGTTCCAGATGAAAGTTTAGAGGGACAGCTGGGTCTTGGTAGATTTGCAGTGGTCTGATACTCCTTCCATTTCACTATGATTTCTTGCACAGTGCTCCTTGAGATGTTTAAAGCTTGGTAAATCTTTTTGTATCCAAATCCAGCTTTAAACTTCTCCACAACAGTATCTGGGACCTGCCTGGTGTGTTCCTTGGTCTTCATTAGGCTCTCTGCGCTTTAAACAGAACCCCGAGACTATGACAGAGCAGGTGCATTTATACAGAGACTTGATTACACACAGGTGGATTCTATTGATCATCATCAGTCATTCAGGACAACATTGGATCATTCAGAGATCCTCACTGAACTTCTGGAGTCAGTTTCTGCACTGAAAGTAAAGGGGCCGAAATACATTGCACTCCCCACTTTTCAGTTTTTAATTTGTTAGAAAAGTTTAAAATATCCAATAAATACCATTCCACTTCACGATTGTGTCCCACTTGTTGTTGACTCTTGAAAAAAAAAATGAAATTTTATATCTTTATGTTTAAAGCCTGAAATGTGGCAAAAGGTTGAAAGGTTCAAGGGGGGCAAATACTTTTGCAAGGCACTGTATTATGCTGGGAAGCATTTCAACTGTTCTCCTTGCTGAAATTTTAGAAGCATCAGCACCAACTTCAAAGAGACCATTTAAAACTATTCAATGAAAAGCATTTTCCTCATCTTTACTGAATATTGATAAAAACTGGAACACATAGAAATAACTACCGGTATTTGCTATTTTTTTCTTAAAAGAATATTGTTAAAAATTGAAGTAAAACTATATACACAGACATAGGTGCATACATACATTTCATTTTGCTGCATAGTATTTCCTTAAAAAGAGATAATAATGATTTACTGTTATTTTTTTTAGACGGACAGGCACCCTAAATAAATGACCCATGCTGTTTAGAGCATTTGTATTTGCGCTTCTTTTGTGTGTGATGCTTCAGTCTGCAGTATATTCCTAAAAGGCCCGTTTGGCACCACATTTTCCATGCAGCATTTACAAACAATGGTAATTCAAAACAAAAGGCACCGCATCTTCATTTCTATGAACTGGTAGTATCTAATAAATAATGAACAAATAACTCTTATTGAAATTACTGCAACTCAAAAAAAAAGGAAAGATCTTCCAGGAAAAGGGGAAAAACTGTTTAACTGATTGTGTCTGTCCATGGTTTGACAGAGCATTGAAGACAAAAAAAAATATACAAAAAAAACAGCATTGAGCTGCAAGAAGAATTCAGATGCTCACTGTCATTACATTAGAAGCAAACACCACACAACTACAGACTATTTCATCAAAGATGTTTGTTTTGTTTTTTTCAAAAGACTTTATGATACCACAAAAGTGGTGGTCAAAGCCAGACTAAATGGGATAAATCTTCATTTGGGAAAAAAGTTACATGGCATACTAAAAGAGTTTGGTTGAGACTGTCATTCACCTGTATTTTTCTTGTTTGTTCTTTTTTTCAACATTCAGGACATTGCTTGGTTTTAAGAACAGGAAGCAAAGACGAGAGCTAATGAAAGTGCTTGGATGTAATGACTTTAAAATTTGGATTTAATTTCTTGTCTCCTCCCCCTTTGTGCTTTCTGAGTATAGTCTCAGCAATAACTGATGAAAGGCTCGACAGAGCACAACACCTCTATGGGATCTTCACAATTTTCTTTTTCACAAATGCATGTCCACTTTTTTTTTTTAAGCAATGCAAAAATCACAGCCTGCATACATGAGTAAGGTTTGGCTGAGGAAAAAGATGATATGGGTCTGCATCCCCACTACAAATGTATGGAGAGATTTGAAAAAAAAAAAATATGGTACAAAATGGTACGGTGGTGTTTTCTTGTACACTAGAAGATATGTTTGCAAGAAACACGTCATTGCCTGTAGCTTCAATACAAGAACACCTCCTAAGTGTTTTACTAAGTTAGCCTGTTGGATGCTGTTACAGGCCTGAAATTAATATTGGATGAAGATTAATAGATTAAATGAGGTTGGTGCAAAAAATAAATATGAAAAATTCTGGTTTCACACTCTATAAAGAAGCAGAAATGAAAGTAAATTTAAGACTCTCTACATTACTTTTTCTTTTTCTTCACAACTTTTTCTGATATGGGGCTATTCATGTATGTTTGCACATGAATGAAGAACTTCCAGTACAGCTCTGGATTCCTGCAGTGTAGCAGTGTCACCTTCTCAGAAGCACAACAGTAACCTACTGTTTAGATTTAATACTGGAAAGAGATGCACACGCCTAAAACGTGATTAGAAATGGATGTGATTCTATGTTAATGTCACCATTTGCTTGCACAATAGTCAGTGCAGTAGGCATATACAAAGTTTTATTCTGCAGAAAACATGGGACAAACTTTGACTGCTCCGTTTACAGTCACTGAAAAAGTATCTCAGTTCGCCTTCAACAACACTCAATTCTGGCATGTAATAAATGCTGCACTGTTTTTCTTTAATGGTTGTTCTGGTGTGTGTAACAAAAGCATACTCACAGCATCTGGTCTGTAAGGAAAGTTCAGATTTTTCAACTCATGATACAGTTTCTTCTTGTACTGATCTGACAGCTTCACAGAGCTCACTCCCAAACTCTCAACGGTCTTCAACACTGCAGAGGCAAATAAAGAAATCATACATAACAAGCTGTTAAAATATCATTCTTTTCTTAAAATGTGAAAAATGTCTTGAAAAAAAATCAGAGAAAACAAAGTCCACAGCTATTTCATAATTTAAAATTCACAGACTCACATTTCAGTCTGTCCACAGCAAAAGACTCAAATTCAGAGAGAGAGATGTTTTCAAGTGGAGGCTCTCCGTAAAACTGCAGAGGCAGCTCGTAGAGCTCAGACTGGGGAGTCAGAAAAACAGCCCTCTTCTTTTGTCTGCTGGAAAACTGCATGGTGTCTGATGGGTAGAGAAAATCAGAAACGTGTTAGATAATAGGTCAAATCTTCAGCCATTCATATTTGGTGCAACAACACATTTTCTTATTCTACGAACACTGAGAGACAGAGATCACCGCTGTCAAAATAGACGTGGAACAGCTGTCTTCTTAACATTAGCACTTTAAAAACACAACCGAACAGAACCAGCGAGTGATTTATATTACAGTACAAGGAGGGGGTACTGACAGAACAAGTTTTCTCGTCGCTCATTGTCGAAGTAATTTAACTTTGTAACGGCGACTGGTGAGATAAATCTAAAAAAAGTGCGTGCTCCGAGCAAAACAAACACAACCTGGCGTCAAGAACTTCAGCTTTCGCCAATAGCTAGCTGACATGCAACAAGCAATTGTTAAAGAAGACCAATTTCAAACGCAATAACTTATCACATGAGTTTGTCGGAACAAGGTTTAAACGATATTATTTTCGTGGCATTACCAAATGGAACGATGAAGCAGCTTTCTCTACGGCCAATCCCGCCAAACAGCGATAGTGGTTTAACAAACGCGGGTAAAGGGGGACGGTGGTTCCGATTCAGGAAGAGGAACGCTGACGTCATGTGGTAACCACTCGTTTCGTTGTTCGAAGGGCCCGACTGATGAAATCTAGAAAAACCAAAAGCACGTACACACAGTAAATAAACAAAGAAAATACGCACAACTTAGCTTAGAAAATATAAAATACCGTGTGTTTTTATCACAACTATAAAAAGAAAGGCTTACTTAATGGTTCTTTTTTTGCAATTTAAACGGGTGCGTATACAGTCGATGGATGCTTTACAACATAGCAATCGTATCACTTCAGTAATAAGAGCGTGGGGTAATTGGAGCTGGGTTTTTTTTTTTAAGTATTCATTTGTGGAGGTTTATACATAAATGTGAACAAAGTGGCGTAGTTTTTACGTAGTGGATGTAACAGCCAATGACTAAATAGGCGATTTAAGTAACTACCTAACTACTTTTCCAAGATTGTTTCCATGTAGATGTCGTCTGGACAGTCTAGTGAAATAATAAATTTACATTAGATTCTATTAAATTAAATAATATCAGGAAGGAAGGGCGAAAATTTTACACTGAGCGTCGTGACTTTGGAACTACAGGTGACGGTGCTCCCAAGTCAAGGCTGCGCCTCCGGTGACTCTCTTGCCTTGTTCGCTCTTCGGTTCTGCTGCTAAGCAACAGCCGTTCGCCAATTAGGAGTTGCCTGGTTAGCTATTCATTCACAAGCTAGCTAGCTGGAACATCAGCCGTCGGGCAGATAACGATGCATTTACATCTGGTGACTGACAGTAGGTGTATTTCAGTTCTCGATGTCGAATAATTTTTAGTTGTCATTTTAAAGCCGACGTGACTGGGTTTGCGTCCTCACAAGAGAAAAACCGTTCACACGTAGAGCAGAAGGTTCTTCTCTCAGGGAAAAGTGGCTAACCTTAGCTAGGTAACCTTAGCACCGGAGTCACTGGCGTCTCCTCTGACTACGAAGAGGAGCAGAGAGATGATGTAGATATGTGACTGATTTAGCTGTTCTAATGCCGGCGGATCAGTTGTAACGTGGTTCTGCAGGTAAGAAATAATTCCTTTTTTAAGGAGTTTGTTGGATTTCGTTTGTTCCAGCCAGAAACATTTACGTCAGTCAGCTTTAACGACAACAGCGACAGCTGCTCGGTACTTTTTCAGACCCTCCTGAAAGCTATTCAACAGGTCGTATCTTGACTCAGGCAACTGAGTGACATTTGGGATTGAGATCTGCAACTTCATTTTTTTCTCTCAGGCTTTGAAAATACTACCTCATCAGTAACAGTTAACGCTGACTTGGAATAGTAGCTTTTTTCCAAACCATCCGATATTTTCTATTGGCCTAAATGTGGTCACCCCAGCCTTGAGAGGCCTGGATATTGTAAATCTTTGACGATGGCATACCGTTATCTTTTACATTAATTCGGATAAGCTGACTACCATATTTCAGACTGCCTCTCCGGTCTGCGACATGTTATAAAGCTTTCAATGACATTGCAGGTGAAAAGTAAGATAACCAGAAGATTCATGACTATAGTGCTCGTTCTGTGAGCTGTCGTTTTTAATCTGCCATTCTGGTGTATTTAAAATTGTTTGTGTCTTTAATTATATGTTCTACTAGGTATGAGGCATGTACAGTGATATTCACTACAAGACTTATTGTTTAATTGCCACTTTATTTTTAGGAAAGTGGTCAGCAAGTATGCTTTTTTTGTGATTCATAGGTTACAAGATGCCAAAACCTAATAATCCCCCACTTGGACTCAGCTTCTTTGATTTTAAAACAGGTTAACTGGACTTAAAGAGATTATTACATGGTGATAGAAGAAGGTAAATATGTAACTTGGCTTCTGAATCCAAGTTGAATAAATTACGATGGTCATTTGATTTCCCTCCATATTCTAATCACTGATGTATCATGCAGCTCAATCAGAGGTGATGAATAATAATAATATTCTCTCCTGGCACACATATTGTGACTCAATTTCAGACAGGCCGTTGGACAGCACAGTCACGCAGTAGGTTGTCAGTGTCCACAGGGAACAGCTTTGTTACAATATGTTGTTTAGCCTTGCACTCAAACAGCTCACAAATAGCTGTAGAGGACTCTTGTTGCCATATGGAGTCTGCTCTTTTCGGTAATTATGAAAGAATAAACATGCTGCATGGCTGCCTCAGTCAGATTCACTTCAAAATTTACAACAGTTAAGTTTAGTGTGCGCACATAATGGTTAAGGAGACAATTAGAGCCACTGTTAAAAACAAAAAAAGCCACGTTGTATGTATGTGTGTAAGGAAGTTTTTTTTGGAACTGCTGTGCTGAAAGTAAAAGGGGAAAAAAAGATAAACATTGCAAGCTGTGAAACTTAAAATTTGATACTTTTTCAGATGTGGAATGTTGGCCATAAAAAAGCAACTGAAAATAATTGCTTCTGACATTGACATAGTAAGATTCTTTCTTTCTTTTTTTTTCCAGTGATGCAGAAAATCAAGACTATAATAAGTTTTCTGTACCTTTTATAGTTTTTTGTCAGCAAAGTAATGCAAAAACTATAAAGCTGAGTTACACTTGATGTCTTCAAAAAAGTGAGTTAAGGCCTTAGCCTTGGCAGAGGGCTCCACTCTTTGACAGGCCCTCTAGTTTCTTTAACTAGCTGACCTTTTTCAGTTATCAGTGTTTGTCAGAAACTACCAGCTCATATTTATTCAAAATGGTTTGATAGGTAAAGCCTGATAACATAGAAAGTTTTTAAAGTTAGACCTTTACATTTTGTCACAACTCAGAAAGTGGGCATTGGCCTTGGCAGAAGGAGCCCTCTTTCTAATTGCCTTTTGTGATTTTCATAAACTCTTGATTTGATTTTTTTTTTTTCAAGTGACATTTATTGATATTCCTATTCTTGTCGAATTATCATTGTTGTGAGGTCACAATTGACCATATCAGTAAGCATTAAATATTTGGGTTGCAGTGATCTTATTAAATATAATTTTTTTTCCCCTCATATGTTCTAAATATGTCTTTCATGAATGTTTTGTTTGGCACTTTCAGCTGACTTGTATGTTTGAGTCACAACGCTGAAACTACAGAGTATAACTAAGAAAACCAGAGTGACATCACCAACATGTTGGAAGAGGACATGGAAGTGGCCATCAAAGTGGTCGTGGTCGGCAATGGAGCTGTTGGCAAATCCAGTATGATCCAGCGTTACTGCAAGGGCATTTTCACTAAAGACTACAAAAAGACAATTGGAGTGGACTTTCTAGAAAGACAGATTGTGTAAGTAACTTGTGGCCTTGAATCATTTATTCAATGTTATTCAGCATCACCGTAGAGGTTTGCACAGTTTGCTACTAAAGAGTAGCTAAGTGTTTGATAATCAACATATTGATGTTGGTAAAACAGTAGGTTTTGAGATGTATGTAATGCTCTGTGGTTACTTTAAAGTTGCATAATCCCCCTTCATTACTTGCTCATTCCTGTAGTGTAAATGGTGAAGATGTCCGACTAATGCTCTGGGACACAGCTGGGCAGGAGGAGTTTGATGCCATTACCAAGGCCTACTACCGAGGTAAAATCCCACCATTTAAACAAATGTAAGAATGCTGCTATGACTTACTGACTTGCCTAATAGCTGAGGAAAAGTCATTTTTAGTCACTGGTATTAGGGCTTTGCACTAAATTACAGTTGAAACTGGAAGTTTACATGCACTGTACAAAAAGACACAACCTTTTTTTATATATATATATATTATATATATATTTTATATATATATATATATATATATATATACACATATACATATAAAATCTTTTTCTTCTGTACTTCTCTATCGGTATCCCCATCTGTAGTACTCTTGGCATGAAACCAAACTGCTTTTCACAGATGCTCACTTTTGTCCTTAGTCAAGCTTCCACTACAGTGATCCCTTGCCAATTCACGCTTTAAGTCCCGCGGTTTTAGTTATTTGTGGATTTTTCAGAAATATATAATATAATAAAATATCAAGACAAAATCGTGGAAATTCCACAAAAATCCACCCCACAGCAGATGAGAGGCCGCAGCTGCCAGCGAAACGTCAAACGATGACTCACAGCCTCCTGTAAGCAACAGGAGAAACGCAGACGGCCCAGCACTCTAGAATCTGTGTGCTGATTGGCCGAGACGCATCACAGGATGTTGTGTGCGTTCTCTCACAGCGAAGAAATGTTGTAACAGAAAGACCACAGTTGAGCCTTTGTCTTTTTGCCTCTCTACTTTTTTGCAGTTTTAAAACATATTTTAAACACATTATTCAGTCTCGGGGAGCTCCGGCTCCAGTTCGTGGATTTTGATTTTCGTGGGGGGGGGCGTCGGTCCCCATTAACCACGAAAAATAAGAGATCACTGTCCTCATCACCTTTATTGCCTTCTCCAACATGATCAGTGAAGTCTGCACCAATCACTACTCTTTCATTTTGAGGGATACTCTGCATCACTTCATTCACCTCATTCCAGAATTTCTCCTCTTCCAACTCACATCCTACCTGTGGGGCATAACCACTAACTACACTGAACATCATTCCTTCAGTCTCTAGCTTCGGACTCATCACTCTGACACTCTTTTCACCTCCAGAACATTTCTAACAAACTCTTCCTTCAAGATAACTCCTACTCCATTTTTCTTGCCATCTCCACCATGATAAAACAGTTTGAATCCTGCTCCTAAGCTGGTCTCCTGAACACACAGAATATCTACCCTCATCCTCTGCATCATCTCAACCAACTCAATTGCTATTCCTGCCTTGCTTTTCCGGTCCTTGTTAATCCGGGCCTTGACCATCAAATAAGTGAGACCAAATGTACTTCAAAATTACACAAATGTGAGAATATAATATTTTTCAAATAATTAGAAGTTTGAAAACATGACATGTTGCATTATGTTCTTGCATTCCAGGTGCCCAAGCGTGTGTGTTGGTCTTCTCTACCACAGACAGGGAGTCATTTCAGGCTATCAACAGCTGGAGGGAGAAGGTGGAGACAGAAGTTGGAGATATTCCCACAGTTCTGGTGCAGAACAAAATTGACCTCCTGGAAGAGACTGTCATAAAAAAGTAAATAAATTAATTGTGAATATAGGAGCATGATCATGACAGTGAAATGATCTAAGAGAAATTCACAAATTGTTTGCCCTTTGTTTACTTGTAGCGAGGAGGCAGAAGCTTTGGCTAAAAGACTTAAACTAAGATTTTATCGCGCTTCAGTGAAAGAAGACCTTAATGTCAACGAGGGTGGGTGATAGAAAATCTTAGCAACTGGTCTAATTCAAGTGAAATAGTACTGTGGATGATAACATCCTCCCACCACTTCTCTTTCCAGTGTTTAAATACTTAGCTGAGAAGTATATTCAGAGACTCAAACAGCAAACGGCAGAGGAGACAGAGGTGGTCAACACAACAAGTAATAAAATAGGTAAGCATCTTTCTCAACATCTGCTTTTACGCAAGTGTGTTTGTTTAGTGGCGTTACAACATTGATCATTTCTGTTTTTCCAAAGGAGTCTTTAATACCACTAGTAGTAATGTCTGCAACCAGAATTCCAGCAATGGCAGAGAAGTCATCACATTGCGGCCGAACAAACAGAGGACCAAGAAGAGTAAAAATCCATTTGGAGGCTGCAGCCTACTCTAAAGGACGTGATTTCAAGTGACTGATCTTTATGTTTAGAGCTAGACTAAAAATTTTACTATTCTACAGAGGTAGCCACAGTTAGAGACCAAAGTCCATGCAGACTGGAAAAAACTACGCAACACTACTTTAACAACCTTTTGTTAATCTGTATTTCAAATCTTTCCCCCTCAGTGATGTTGGTATATTTTGGTGACTGCATCAGTTCCCCATCAGTGATCTGCATACATATCCTGACACTCTTTGGATGTTCATGGGTCCTTCTTGTAGTTGACTTATGAAACGGCAACAGCTGCAGCTACAGTGTGTTGTCATTAATCTGGTGATACCACAAACAACTTGTGTCTGAGTGCTGCTGGATTTTCCTCTTATGACTGAGGTTTTCCAAATCCGCCTTGTATAGAAAATCAACAAAATGTGTTCCAGCAGCAGCTGCACTCCTTGACTGCTCCCATATATGATTTTTTCCAGTTGGTCATTGCTGTATTTGTGCAATATGTTTGCATGTATTCTATAAGATATACAGATTATTTTGTACCATATTTTTTTTAATAGACAACAGAATATGGTTCAAACTAAGATGTTTATCCCTAACAGATCAGGAGGTAAATCTCTAAGTATTTTTGTACTGAGTGCAGTGTTGACTGCTATTTTGTGCCAAATGTCCTCTTACTGAACTGTGGTGGAATATTAACACTGCAGTTGCTTGGACGTAACATGAGTTTGTAGGCCGCGCTCCTCTCTGTTACCAAATATCAATAACCACTTACACAAAAATAGTATTGTATGCTTTTGCTTATGCTCTGTTTAGTAAAAGATTGTTTCAGTTTAATAATATTCTGGTCTTTGTGTCCTAGCACCATAAGTTACAGTAAGTCAAATATTCAGTTTTTATTGCAGTTGTTTACATTTTACACTTTTTTTTTTTCCATTATACTGTGGGACAGCTGTCAACTCATTAAAATTTGTTGCTATGATTTCACACTTTATTTCTTTAGGACTCAAAACATAACACTTCTTTTTAAAACCAGCCTTTGTTGTTTCTCAAAGTTTTATTTTGAGGGTTTTATTTTGTATGTTTGTTTTTCAAATCTTGGCCATGGGAGCCGTCATTCTGTTCTTTTTAATTGAGATGAAACAGTGGGACAAGAAAGCTGAAAAGACTAAAAGGTCTCATCTGTGTATGTGGTATGAAGTCTTAAGGTGAAATGTGACCCATTACTCTCTGAAGGTGTTAGAAAAGCAGGGAGTTAAGGATCGAATATTAGACAAAGGCATTAAAAATTAACCTCCCAAACTAAAGCTCAGTCTTTCACTGGCTGTGAGTTGTATGTAATTTGCCTTGTCTGCCTAAAGCCTTATTTTTGATTTTATTTTTTTTAAAATTTTGTCTAAAACTCATTATTTGGAGGTAGATGGTCAACCAAGCACAAACACATGAAATGATGTGAAAAGATCTTAAACAAAACTCGTGTTTGAAATTATAACATCTCCTTATTGATAGTTGCAACTCCAAAGACTTGACAGTGGAGAAGATTATACAGGACAGTTGAGACTTTCCACCCATCTATTCACTTTATTTTATAAATTCAAAGAGGTGCTTCAAATGTGTTCCACAATTACACGTTAGAACGGTACTGGGACTGTCCTATTTTCCTTTTTTAATTTAGATAAATGTAAACTGTACTGTATTGGGGGGTGGGGGGTGATGATGCATGCAGTGAATGTTTAACCACAGTTGTGATGCCTTCTTGCTGTTTACATTGACATCTTATAAGCGTTACAATGCCCACTCTTGCTGTTTCTTTAAAACTGATTGCACAGCAAATTTGTAAATAATTTCTTCTCAAGCTTTCTCTTATTTGTGAAATTATATTCTGTAATTATATTCTGATGTTTGCATTTTGACTGAATGGATTAATCGCACTTTATCATTAAGATGACATTTAATCTTAAAGAATCCTGAAATAAAATCAACCATAGTTATGTGCTGTCACTCAGGTGTAATCAGCCATGTGTTTTCATTTTATTTTGATTTCTTACACATAACTCCATAAATCAGTTTTTACACTTTTAGACTTGCAGATCAGTAAATATGCTTACCTTCTGGTAAAAAGTGAATCTTGTTACATTTTGTTTTTTCTAATTGGAAATGACCAGAGGTGTTACACAGATGTGCACCTGATGTGTTTGGGAGGCAGTGTTTCATGGGAGTCTGACAAATAAAGGAATTATTTCTTGAGTGTCCACTGTATGATCGTCATTTAACTTAAGTCTGCTAACATGTTTGATTTAAACTTTAAATCAAGAACACTTTGCTGGGGTTAGTTTAATCAGAGTTAAGTGTTGTTTTTCTTTTTTGTTTTGTTTAGTTTTTTGCTGTGTGACTGGATCCAAATAATTCACATGGGTGTTTAGTTTAACTTTTTCTCTTGGAAGCCGCAATTTCACAGACATTCATGATCATTTTCCAGAGCAGCTGACCTAACGACAGCTTCCTCCCAAGGAAATGAGGGAAGCTGGAACCAACTTCCCTGAGTTTGGACATTAAACTGCCTCCACATTAAGTGACCATCACCTAATGTGGAAATTATGTAGACAAGCACATATTTACTGTGGTTTTGGCACAACTGTTTTGCACCACATGATGCAGTCAGGAAACAATTTTCAAAAACCTGGCATTTTGTGTAAAGCTTAAATGAATGATTAACAAATCTTTAAAAGATGTTCTTGATTTGAAATGTCAGTGTAGATTCTCAGTCATCTGGTTCGTATTAATCCTAAGAAAAGAAAACAAGGAAAAGACGTCGGGCCTTTTTTGTCTTGGTTCTGGAAGACAACATTTCACCTCCCACTCAGAAGGCGTCTCACTGACTCACCGGGGTTTCAGGGTTACAGATGTTGTTGGGCGTTGTCAGAACTCGACACCACTGCTGAGACTGGCCCCGCTGAGCCACTGTGTTTTTGTCTGAGGGTGTTTGGTTTGTAATCCTCCAGGATGAATAAGTGCCTTTTAAGTTTCTCAAACAATCCTGCCAGTGTTTTTGTATTTGCTTTTCTTTCCTTCTCTGCTTTTTGAACCTTTGTTTTTAATATTTATTTCTTCAGATTTCTTCATTGACTTTCATCAGGCCCGGTTCAGCTATCAGCAGGCTTGAAGTGCTTCATTCCTTCTCTTTTCTCTCAGTGGAGAGTGTCAGCCCGTTGGTGTCCAGTTTCTGATGACGGGCAGTTTGTGTTTCACTGGACGGTTGTGAGTCAGGCACTCACAGTCCACTTTGAATCCAACAATCCTGCCAGACAGAAACTGATTCCCCCCAAGAACAAAACAGTCAAACAAACACTTGGCAGTGCTGTGTATGTTGTCCAGTGCAGCCAGGAGTGCACGGCCTAAAATACAGGGGAAACTAAACAATGAATCCACGGATGTATGACACATTACAGGACTAGCTAGCTCCTGGGGTCAACGCTCAGCTGTCCACTTGCATCACAAAGATTTAAAAAAAAAAAAAAAGAAAGCCTTGCCTAAGAAGCTCGAAGAAAAGGTTTTCTGTTGAGCAAAAGTAGTAAAAAAAAAGAAAAAAAAATCATCTGTAAGAGTGTGCAGATTTCTACTCAAATACCAGGACTGTAAATGCAACACCGTTCACAAGAGGGGACAGACTCTACTTTGTGAGAAGGCTTAGGTCCATCAGCATCTTACATGTCTTCTTTAAACCTCTGGAAGAGAATGCTTATACTTTTTTTCCCCCCTTTTCTTTTACTATCATCTGTTGGGGCAGCAGCACTGGAGACAATGACTCAAAGCCAAACAGAACTAACTGATAGGTGACTGTCTCCCTGCTGGCCTGGCGACTGCTCTGGAGTCCCTGGAAGTGATTGCGAAAAGAAGAATGTTTCACATGGTGGTCAGCATAATTAACACCACGCATCCTCTGCACAGTTTCCTGATTAGATAGCAGAGTGTCTTCAGCTCCCTCCTGTACCCAGTACAGAACCATTATTTCATGCGTTATTTGTCAGACCAGAGTACAGTTTTCCCTTTTTGGTTCACAGAAAAGGCAGCAGTGCTTTTGGATATTCTTTATATGTTTTCCCCATCCCAACTTTTAGTAAACTTTTATTTCTAAATGGCCCATATAAAGGCCTTTGAATGTTTTTCTCTTGCTCTGTTTGTAACTAAATATAGAGGGTTGTTGACTGTGTGTTGTGGACATCAATATATTCAGTCGCCCAAAAACCAACCAACAACTTGACAGCGGATTATTTTCAGCCAGTTCTTATGTGGGTTTTCGAAAACAGTAATAACTTAACCATAAAATATTCCAAGACATTGTTATTAAACATGTTTTATACAATGTTTTATTTGCATTTTTCTTTGTTCTTTGTGAAAACGTGAACTAAAATGCACAACACTGTGTGGCCTGTGTTGCGTTCAAACAAAGAGGTAGTGTGTGCACGTCCATAATCTTTCCAAACAGTGTAACAGGAAACGATGCTCCATCACTGGGTTCATTGTCTGTCAGCTTGGATGAACAATATGATACTGGTATAACTTGACTTTTTATTATCTTGATTATTGTGTAGTCAGAAGTCATTATTGAAATGACTTCAATAATGTTTTTTTGGTCTTGTTGTTTTGTTGATGGTTTACTTACTGCTCGTTTTATTCATGTAATTGCATAGCTTGAAGCTGTTTTTAAATGTGCCACACACACAGCCTGAGTTGACATCCATCAAGCATTTACTTTTCATCATTCTGGGTGCTCTATCTTGCTTGATCCACATGCTACGTGAGTCCTTTTAAGTAGTAAAAACATGTCTTTTGACTGCTTTTCTCAGTGTTGCATCATAAACCTTTGGTATTAAATGCACTGACTTGTAAACTGATTTTCAGCGCTGGACTTTCAACTAAACTTCACCCAAACCTCCAGTGGAGCATCACATCTGTTTCTGTCTCAGCCTTTTTAAACTTGACTTCATCACATGCGGAATCCTTCTGAAAGTTAGTAAAATGTGTACTGCAGTTCTCTGCTAAACTTAGTGGCATTCAAAACACACTGCATGATTTGGTGACGAGTTTTAGTGACTTCCATTGGCTTTTGCGTCCTCAAGTTTTTGATGATCCATAATCTTGATGTTCTTTTCGGCATTTTCGACATTCCTCATCAAAGTCTCCAGCCTCTGCTTTATCTTCTTCTGGTCCTCCAAAGCGCAGCTGATCACCACGGCCTGAAACTTCTGGTCTATGGGAACGGGCGGGGCCTCCGACACGCAGGCCGCGTGCAGGGCCAGCAGCTCCTTCCGACCCCCTTCCATGTCATCCAGTAACTTTTTCACTATTTCATCTATCATACATGTGGCCTTGCGGAGCGCCTCCTCCTGCTGGGAGTTTCTGATCGTGCCAACAGAGATCTCCACAGAAAGCGCCCGGCCCATCAGACGGTTGGCAGTTAAACTCAGCTCTTCCCTCTCACCTAAAAGATAAAATAAGTTAATATTGTTTGTTTAAGGAGGGGGTTCTGTTTGACACGACACCAAATATATCCTTTGTGCAGTCCCCATCCTAATAGAGTTGATTTTTGATTATTGAGCCATTCTCCAACAACCTGCAGATGTATTTAGATGATTTTAACTGCACTAATGTGTGGTATATCCAAGGCAGATTTGATGCAGTGTAATCCAACTGGTGAGAAGGTTGATCTTGCAAATCTGGACTTGCAATACATAAAGCTGTCCATTTTTTTCCCCCCCAGTAACACACAACTATATATACAAACGTTGGTATTTACAGCTCTGTAGTGCTCTGGATTGGGGTTAAACTATGTACATAAGCATTATAATGACTGCTGTACTGATGTATGGAAGATTTACTGCGTAAACTGATATGATTAAATGAAACATCCTGTGTTGTCTTTTGTGCATAATTTAATATAGTATTAATATGATCTAAAGGGAACTGCAGCAAGGAAGGGGGGATGCATCTAAAGGCAATCTGGATGAAACATTAAAGCTAGTTGTTCTTTCTTCTTGGATTACAGTGACATCAGAGTTGCTGGAAAATGCACAGGCATTAAAGGGCTGGGTGACTTTTGCTCTTATGTAAGTTGTGAGATTCAGCAGCCTCACCCGCACAGATGTTACGCATTTCTTGACTGTTCTGTATGGACTGAATCATTTCCAGGATGCCGTCTCTTTCCTGCTCCATGGCAGATGCTGCTTCGCGTAAAGCCTCCACCCTGACAGAGACAGAAACACAGTGCTTCATGAGAAGTCCTGCGCATTTACGCAGGAAAAGATCAGCAGGACTTTCATGGGTCAACCAGAGTCGAAGTGTTCAGTATGAAATATCGCTCTTCCTATATATCAAAATATTATCAGTTCTGACATATAAGAATGAAACATGTTTATTAGACATTCATAAAGCGAGGTGGACTTCAGTTTAAGCTGTCAGCGATCACAGCCCACCAAAGGCAAATATAACAGCCGTTCAAGAGCACCTAACGCACGTGTCAAGGCCCGTTGCTCCGCCGTACCTCATTTCCAGCTGATCCAAACTTTCCAGGAGTTGTCCCGAGCGATCGGCCATGGACAGCGTCCTGGCGAACTTGCTGCACTGCGCGTCGCTCATCTTTGCTTGAATTTTCGCCTGAGCCATGGCGGTGTTTTCCTTTTTGTTCCGATCCGCACTCGCAGACTAAATCCAAAGTGGAGCGGCAGCAGTCTGAGCTGTCCAGCTGACGGTAATTCCTCCTGCAGCAGCGCCCCAGGGATAACATTTCCTAACATGGGCTGCGACTTCCTTCAGTCGTTTCTGGTAGAAGTTTCCCGAGAAGCCCAGAGCTGGGGTTCCCAACATGAGGCCCGTGGACCTCTAGAAGTACATTAGAATAATTATTGGGTCCAATCAAACGATAAACTTCTAGATTCTTTTTTTTTTTTTTTTTTTAGAAAGTTATGATGATATGTATTTGGGGTTGTTTTAGTGATCTGCTTTCTTAATATTTTGTACTGTAAGCTGGCATTTAGGTTTCCACTAAAAAGTAGTATGACCTTAAACTTGACAAGGATGTAACAGAAATAAGTATCCCTCATGTTTGCTGCATAGTTCAGTTGAGAAACAGTCATAGCTCAACTGCATGATGGGGGAATCACTTTATCAAGCAACAGGATGTCAAACTAAGCTACATTGCAGTAGCTGGGTTGTCCATGTCTTTCACGCAGCTCCACAACAGTTTCTCTTGGTGCAAACACCACAGGACCTAAGCTTATTCAAGAAGTAATCTGCTCTTTCCTTTCTTGTCGACATCACTGTTGCGTCTCTAGTTCAGTCTGTTGTTCAGGTGAACACCAAGGTATTTATACACCTCCACTTCTTCTCCCATGATGGAAATGCTATTTGACTAAAATCAATAATCATCTCCTTTTGTCTTGATCATATTCAAGATGAGATGATTGTTCCCACACCATGAGGTGGCAATACGTCTGCATTCAGCTTTGTTCAGCACTGAACTCTTCTGGAACATTATTCTACACAAGGTACATTTTTAATTTAGCTGGCGGTAAACCATTCAGGCAGGTTTATTTCATTTTTTTTTTTTCAGTTTCAGTCAACTAAGATTTTTTTTTTTTTTAAAGTTAAAAACCTTAGTGCGAGGGGGGTGGGGGCAAAGTCGGTCCTCGAGGGCCGCTGTCCTGCAGGTTTTAGATGTTTCCCTCCTTCTTCACACCCTGATACAAGTGACTGTGTCATTAATACATGACTTGATGACAAGATGATGACGGCCATTCAATTAGGATCAGGTGTGTTACATGGAAACATGCAAAACCTGCAGGACAACGGCCCTCAAGGACCAATATTGGAGACCCCTGACTTAGAGAGCTCTAAGATCTATAGTGTAAATTGTGGATTTCCCATTGGGATGAATCATCTATCCATCCTTCCATCCATCCAGAAAACTGTAGTTGATATTCTCAGCTCTTATCCAGTTGTCAATTGATCACCTATGATAAAGTTTACCATCGATGGCAACAGCATTGTAGAAACTGTAACACAAGGTCCTCAAAATGTTCATAGCAACTTCAGCTCAGACATTGTTGTTAGATGTCAGCTGCTAAATTCCACAACTACAAAACGGTCCAGTGCTAATTAACTTGTTCCACGAGTGCATCATAAACACGCATGTGTCATGTCCTCGAACACAATCTCAACAGTTAGAGAAAACACAGTAAAACCAGTGCACTGAAATCAGGACTGATGTACTCTTTATGAAGCTGTTGGCCGATCCTCTTTCTGAGGAATAAAGCAACAAAGACCCCACTGATGTCTGAACGTACACAAAACAAGAATCATCATTTCAGTTCAGCAATGAAACCGGAGAGCTGAGAAGCAGTTGGAACTGTGGTCACAAGATCAGCTGAGGCATCTTGCAGTATCACTGGAGCCATCTATAGCAAATGTGTCAACACACTAAGTGCTTGAGTTTTTGAAACAGAATGAACAGCCTCAAAGGCAACTTCCAAAACATGTGCTCTGCATTCCTACAGTAAAAGTTTGTTTTACTATAAGAACAGAAGAAAGAAAACGTAAACCAAGGTTTATTATTTATTTAACATATCTGAATACAATAGGCCTGTACAAAACACTCCAATATAGATGTCCCGTGAACTCCAATGATCAACATGTCATCGTTAGACAATGGATGACTTAGAACTCCACAAGACTTCTTTGAAGAGCTTCCTCCAACTCTGTGAAAATAAACAGAAACAACCCACCCATTACAAGCAATAACATCTGATAATGAGTTAATTTTCTGTTAATTTCCAACAATATTAAATATATTAGCATGTTGAGTTCATAAAGTTACTGCATGTATAATATTTTAGCTACCACGTGCTTTTACGCCGACTGTAGTATGAGCCCCAAAAACACATACCTGCAGACTCTCTCGCTTCTTCTGCACTCACAGACAGCGCATGCTTCACTTCTTCATCTGATTGATCTGTATGACAACACATAAAAATTAAAGCAGCTGAGTTTTTTTTAAATTACTAGTTAAATATATTCAATTATGATTACAATGACAGTTTCATGTAGGATATTTCATAGATGTCACAGGTCTGATCTCTTTTCATTTGTTCATAGTCCCTCTGACTGTTTACACTGCAAGCCTTAGCAATCAATTACCATTTTTTTATTTATTTTTTGTGGCTATTGATGTAACTATATCAACCTTCAGTGTAAACTCATGTTCTATTGTGCACCCACGTGCACAATAGAGCATGATGTCTTTCACAGCATGCTATGGACAAAAGAAAAAAAAATAAAACAAGAAAAGATGTGAACGGGATGTCAGCTGCACCACTGACTACATTCGTTTCTGTATGAACGTTGTGGTTCACCATGAACTGTATGCCGCTATGCTAACAATCAACAAGCCCAGGTTCACGAGTGACATCAAGGGCTTTCTGAACCAGAAGAGGGCCTTTAAAGACCGTAATCAGCAGGAGCTTGAGAACATGCAGAGGGAAGTCAGGGGCCAGCTCAGGGAGGAAGCTAGAGAAGAAGTTGCAGAACAACAGGATGAAGGAAGTACGGGACAGGATAAGGATAATCATCAGCTGCAGCTTGAAGGGAGGTAAAACGCTCAAGGGAGATGTTGGGAGAGTGAAACCAACTGAACTTCTTTAAAACGTTTGACCACTTCAACACATTCACACCTCATAACATAGTACCCCCATCCCCATAATCCAAACACATCCCCATTCCCCCATCCATGAGCACCCAGGCATGCAAGGAACTGAAGAGGATTCGTTCCAGTGAAGTAGCAGGCCCAGATGGTGTACTCCCACCACTGCTGAAGGCTTGCACTTTGGAGTTGCGAGACCCATCTACAAAGCATCTTCAACCTGATCATGGAACAAGAGAGGGTCCTACAGCTGTGGAAAACATCCTGCATCATCCCAGTCCTGAAGAGACCAGGTCCTGGAGAGCTGAACGACTTCAGGCCAGTCGCCCTGACATCACAAGTCATGGAGACCATGGAGTGGGTGCTGGTGTACCACCTGAGGCCACAGGTCTGCCATGTCATTGACCCACTGCAGTTTCATACCAGGAGAAGGTGGGAGTAGAGGACGCCATTGTCTACGTGCAACACGATCCCTTCTCACCTGGGCAGGGACCACGGGGCTGTGAGAATTCCTTCTTTGGACTTCTCTAGCACCTTTAACACCATCCAGCCTATGTTCTTCAGAGATAAACTGGCAAAGATGGGAGTGGGCTCACACCTGGTGGTGTAGATCACTGAGTACCCAACAGGCAGACTTTGGTACATGTGGCTGGGGGACTGTAGCTTTGACACTGAGGTCAGCAGCATGGGAGCACTGCAGGAGCTGTGACTATCAGCGGCAACTGTGTGGAGTTTGTGAAGACGTACAAATACCTGGGAATATATTATGTAGGTAAATAACAGGACTGCTAATATGGACACTCAGGAGTGGTCAGAGCCGTTTGTACTTCCACAGAAGGCTGGCAGCAGATGTTCTATGCGACTGTTGTGTCGAGTGCCCTCTTCTATGTGGTGGTGTGCTGGGGAGGCAACATCAAGATGAGGGACGCCGTATGTCCGGACATGTTGGTGAGGAATGTGGACTCTGTTGTGAACATGGAGCTGGACAGCCTAAGATGTGTGGCAGAGCACTGTATCTACTGCACAGCATCTTCTCCAGGCAGAGCAGCCTGTCATTATCTTGCTCCACTGACAGACTGAGATCATTCTTCCCACACACGATGTGTGTGGCTTTTTAATTCTCCATGAGGAGGAGGAGGAGGAAGGCGGTGCTAACATTCCTCAGTGGTCTGGACTACAGTACTCACTCTACACAGTGCACCTTATGATAAAAACTCTGCCTCGCACTGGATTAAAAAAAAAAAAAAAAAGTATGACTTAAAAAAAAAATCCTATCTATCAGAAGATGTCTATGGTAGGAAAAATGGAAATCACAGATGTGTCCACGGACAGATTTCTGTAGCAGTTGCATGTTTCAGCAGAAAGGACCACCTGAATGCAGGACCGAATGTCAACCAAGAGTGATGTCAAAGCTACACAGAATAAGTTTCACAGTTACAAGTTTGCTAACACTTACCTGCTCCTCTCTCAGTGTTGAGCTGATTCATGTTCAAAAGCTTAGCCAATGCTTCATCCTCAATCTCTGTAGGACATATGAAGCAAGATCAAATGCTGCAGACAAATGTAGATGAACAATGAATGTCCAAAGTTATAACTAATTTACCATCATTGTCTGGTCTGATCTCCACAGCATTTATCACTTTTACATTGGTAGGTTCTGGTTTGACATCTCTGCTGCAAGTCCTGGAGCTCATGCAAGGTTCCAGTGCGCAGTGCCGGGAATGATAATGTTTATGGAAACTTGGTACACCCATAAAACTTTCCTGGCATGCTGTGCATTCAACTTCAAATGTCTTGTCCAGGTTTAAATCTGCATGCTTTGTGTGTACGTGAGTCTTCATCTGTGCATAGGATGGCACAGACAAACTACAAGGAGCACACACATACTGGCATTTCCCTTCAGCAGCCAGATTTCTCATACATTGTGTATAAGTAGTTTTCATTTTTTTTTTGCTCTCTTCTGAACCCATACACGGGCACGTAAGCTGACTGGTTGGCTGAACAACTTCCACGTCATCCATACAGTAGTAGTCCTTACTATGAAGGCTCCTGTAATGGTCCATGAACTCGCCCTCAGATTCAAACTGCATGCTGTCACAGAGGCCGCAAAAATGGGAGGACTTTTTATTTGCCCATCATGCTCATTCATACAGTGTCTACGCACCGTGGACGCTTTAAAGAACTTTTGAGGACAGTGTCCACAGATAAATCTCTGAAAACTATGACTGCTCACATCACTGCAGTGCTTGTGAACAGTTGCCTGCGAGTCAAAGACGTCTTCACACATCCTGCACATCCACTGTTGCCTCACTGTTGAAGAAGATCTCTCATTGTGTATTCTGCTGGACCTCGGACTCGGAGACTGAAAGCGAGGTGACTTTGCTGCTAGTGGAGGGCTTGGCATCAAGGACTGTTAGAATATCGTTAGTCACTTCTTGCTCTGTGAAGTAGGTGTGTCCACTGTGAGCTTCTGATACATGTGACAGGATGTCTTCATATCGGGGCATTTCTACTTTGCACTTGCTGCAAAAGAACAGAAGTTGGAGAGATGTGCTCCTCCATGGAAGCGACTCATATGCAAGCGGGTGATTGAAGACTCTCCCATATGTTTGCCACACACCCCGCATTGATGGAAAATCTGGTTCACTGCCAGAAGGTGCTTACTAGCTGCAGCCTCTTCAAAGAACTGCAGACCGCACTCACAGAACCATGCTGAGGTCCAGTTACTGCTGAGCCTCTGCCGTTTAGCTGGAGATCCATCACGATCGCGCCTACTCTTGTTTCTTTTCTGAAAAGGCGTCTCACAGCCACTGGGCTGTCTTTTCTCCTGTACTTCTTTTGCCCTCTGTGTGTGCTGAATTTCATTGAACCTGCTGTACTGAAGAAGTGCTTTTGCCATTGTTTGATTGACCTCAACATCATGCTGCATCAGTTCTTTGTGTCTCTCTATTTCGGCCTGGCTGAGGAAGATTTTAGAGCAGAGAGTGCACTGCCCTCGCACTTGCAGCTGTTTCATAACATCCACTATGTTTTTGTTAGCCTTGGCCACAGCACAGCCATGCCTGCAGTACACACTGAAAGACAGGGAGAGAGAGAAAAAAAGGAATTTGACATCTAAAAAAAATCTTTTTTTACAAAACATCTTTGTATATTTTCACTAAATAAGTCATAATAAAACCTACTTAAAGTGCGCTTGAGCTGCTGTATGTGAGGTCAGTATTTTGTGGCATAAAGAGCATCGCACATTGAATCCTGCATCCTTGCACAAAGCAATGAGACGATTCTTAACATGCTGTGGAACAGGAACCGGTTGTGCTGCTCCTCTGCTCTCTTTAACAGGAAAAGCATAGTAGAAGGTTATCTTGTTCATGCCTGTCCTAGGTAACTTGCTTAACTGACCTACATATAACACTTGCACATAAAATTCCTTGGAGTAAATGACGTACACAATGTATACAAAACAGCTTTTGTTTCATGTGAAAACATGTATTGATATCTTCTGTTTGATATAAAACAGAAGATTCAAAGAACCTTACCATTCATGGCGAGAGACTCTGTGAAGTGGTTTGTGGCTGACATGTGCTGAAGACACTCATCCCGAAGATTGAAGAGAAGGTAGCAGGCAGGGCAGGCAAAACACACAATCCTCTGATAGGTCTGATCCGTGCTGTGGCCATCAGCGCTGGATGAGGAGACCTTGCAATTCGAACAAAGAGTTATAAGTAAGACCTCTGAAAAGCAAATCCTATTATTCACATTCATTAATATTCAAGGGCAAGATTAATCCCCAAAGTAACATGAGAATAATGTAATCACCTTTGACTCTAGATGTCTATTCCATGATTCTTTGGTCTGAAAATGCTGAGCACAGGCAACACAGGCAAACAGCTCAGATGGGGTTCCTCTAAGTTTGATTGCTGGGTCACAAGGGGAGTGATCAAACCTGCGCAGAAGGTGTTGCACTCAACACATGTACAAAATATCTCAGACTGTGCTAATCAAAAGCAGTGGAAGTGTGCTGCCGTGATCAGAATGAGTCAGATGAGATTACCTTTTCAAGTGCCCGTCCAGCAGAGAAGCATTTTCATAGACACGACCGCAGTTGATTACTGGGCATGTGTGTCTAGTTGAACTATTTCTGGGAAAAGAAGTGGCTGTGCGTCTTCTTCCCATGCCAGCACTGATCTCTCCAGGTTTAAGACCTAATTAAACACAACAGCTCGACTTGATGAGTCGGTCTACTGACACAACTTCTGTTTATACTGTGTCACTTTAATAGGGCCTTATGGTGTTTACATGCCAGGATGAGTACCTAATTTACATTTTAATTAACCCCTGTGCAGAAAGGGGTCACTGCAGATGGAAAAAATGGTATGATGGTAACAATACTCTCGTAGGACACAACAGAACAGAAGGTTTTAAAGTCTTTCTATTCACTACAGTTAGGTGCAACAGAAATTTGCAAATAGCGGTGTCAGTAAACTTACAAAAAAAAAAAAAAAATCTAGATTAAGAATTCACCTGGCATCTTCAACCACATGTCCACACAGCGTTTTGCTTCCTGATTATTCCCATTTGTAGAACTAAAAGCCAGCTCCTGCTGTCCATGAGCTTTTTGTAGGATCTGTTTTTGCTGAAAGAAATCAAGAAATCTGGGCTCAGTAACACAATCTGCTCTTTTGTTTGTGGATAATATGAGAGACATGCATAGATGCGGGGAAAAAAAACAAAACAGAAAATGCTTGATTATAAAAAAGTTGATTTGATCTCATTTGTATTGACTGAACACATCATTATTTATTCTGTAGACTTCCAGAGTATTTAAATCCATTCTGTCCACATGGTGGCACTGTTGCCTTTCCAACTAGCTTTTATTTTGCTCATACAATAGACATGCAAACAAATAAATTACTGAATAAAAGCATTTTTTAAATCCTGCTGAACACTTGGCTGAATTTGATCTTTGCTTGAAGGTATAGAAAATAAAGAAAAACTCAAACTCCTCATGAGGTGGAAAGAGGCTATTGTTTGCTTTCTTTACCACAAAAAACTATATACTCATTAGAGATGACTATCTGACCTGAAAAAGCAGGAAGAAGAATTGTATCTCAGCACTATTTATATAACAAATATTAAACATTAAAGATGGATTCTTTTAAAAAATCTTCTTTATGTTCAAAACTTTGCCTTCTTTTCAGAGGCTATGACATGCAGTGCTTTTACATAAAACGCTCAGGTTTGAAGTTGCCATTTGTGAACTTCAGATCTGAATGTGTCAACTGGAAGACAAAGCAACCAAATAAAGGTATGCTGAAACAAATAATGATAAAAAACAAAAAAAATGACGACTGCTCATGTCTTGAAGGAAGCCTTACTTTGAATGCTCTGCACTTCTCTGCTCTTTCCTTTGTCTCTCGAGCCACCTGGTGTGCCAGTCTGTCCAGTGTAGACGTCACACGAGCTTTTTCTTGTGTGATTTTGTCTTCGAGCTATAGTTGAAAAGAAAAAAAAAAACTAAAACAAAGACAAGCAACATTCTCGGGAGACTCTAGACTGGTATCAACAATATTAAAAATATGATCTGTTAAGCCACAAACCGTCACTGTCAGCGATGAACATCCCTCCTCCTCACTGTCACTCGACAGATCAATACATTCCAACACTGGTCTAAAAGGACCTTCCTGAAGAAAAAAAAAGATGTTGGCATGGTTGCTTTAGAAAACAAACCAACAGTCCACAACTTCAGAAGTCAGGCTTTGTGCTTCAGTACATTTGATTAAGAATACAAAAAAAATAGATACTATATTAAAGTTCCATTAAATCTTTAATAAAGAGCTTCAAATGAGATGTTGCCCTTTAAACAATTAGTGCCCACTATATGTTAACTGAGCAGATCGACATGAAATCAAATTCAGCATAAGTGATGTTTTGTGAACGTTTTCAAACCAAACACATCTGCAGATGCTCTGTATCTTCCTTAGTGATGCTGCAGCCATCTTGGGCTCTCGGTTTAGTGTCTTATAGTCTTCACCAAGAGGACCAAAACCCAAACAGAATTAGATCAGACTGATTCAGCCAGGGAAATGGCACCAAAATGCTGATTTTTGGAAATTAATGATCTACGACATTTCAAACAAACAAACAGTTCCATCTTTTATACTCCACTTTACATGTTCAGTTCTTTAGCTCTACTGGGATCCATTTCAGAAAGCGGGTTATGTGCAAACTCTGAGCGTGTTGAATCAGAACGCGTGGAAACTGAGTTTTCCATTTCACAAAGCGACATTACTTTACCCCCAGCAATGATTTCATTCATTATTTAAAATAACTTCCTGTGAGTATCCTGTTTTCACTTCTGTGAGTAAAGACAATTTCCTTTAGGATTTCCCAGTGTGACTGGGATGTATTGACTGCACCCATATTCTCATCTATGCCCCTTAAAGGACTGTTCCTTTCCTGGGGGGAATGTTTTTAAAATGAGTACAATCAAGCCTGATACGTTTGAGTCACCTGCCTGAAATATGATTTTTTATTTCATTTTCAACTGCTTCAAAGTTTTTTTTTTTTCAGTCATACATTCACCTGCCATTAAATATACAAATTATGTATTCAATTCTACAATTTCTCCCACATTAACTGTTTTTCCTTCCACCACTGAAGCCAACTTATATTTCTGCAGAAAGCTAACAATAAAAGCTCATAACAGAACAATGAAGAGTAGGAGGATGTCTTTGTTCAGTCATAGCAGCTCAGTCAACTGACTGAACTCTAAACACCAGATCTGAAACCGAAAACTCAATTTATTTTCTCAAAGTCTCCTGACTCTGAATTTTTTAACTCAGTTTTTTTAAACCTCTTTTCTGAATCAGACCCCAGTTTTCCATATAGAGATGGTGTTATTGTTATTATTTATCAGAAAACTAATAAATTACATACATCAAGAACCCAAGAGCATGAACAAAATTATCAGTGGTCTCCAGTATATAAATTTACGAGAACAAATTTGTCTTCAAATGTTATACAATGCTGAAAATAGGTTCCTTAATATCAAAATAACACTGAAAGTAGAAGTGACAAATCTTTGGTACAATCGTGCTATTTATGGATCAGTGGTGCCTGTAAGACAAACATGGATGAAACAAAACGGCAACCTGTAATGATGATCAGGAACTGATTTTGTGAGATTAGTCCAATCAAAAGTCAAAGAACAGAGATGAATTAACCTGAAATAATCGCGTTATCGTTTGAATCGTTTTAAAGTACACACGTAACTTACTGATACAAACTCCACTTCTTCCAAATCATCTTCTTGTGCTTCGATTGGAGAAGACATTTTCTCTGGGGAAAAACGACAAAACTAGCTGTAAGTGTAGCCCAGACTAGCATACATGTAGCAAGCGAGGACCGAGTATGGATCCGTTAGCAAGCACGACGGCGTCTAAAACTGTATTCCAGTGGGCTGGGCGTTAAGCATTAGCCCCGCTGACAAAATCAAGAACACAATATAGCCTACCTCATTTCGCTTCCTAATTAGCTCAACTAGCAGTGGACAACCTAAGATCACAATGGCATCCTTTATTCAAATTAATAACTGTACGAAATGTATCGACAAAAAGAACTCAACGTCCTATTCCGATAGTTACGTTCGAGATATTTAGCGACCGTTCAGGGGACGTCGTATCAGGAGTTACTCGGTGGTAATATAGGTCACTTGCATTAAACACGAAAAAAATTGAATGTAAAACTAAAATAAAATGTTAAACATGGAGTGCATTCTCCTACTCGCTTTGCCACCAGGGTGCTTTTCTTTTGTTCGTCCACTGTAACGTGAAATCTGTCAATCACAACTTGTTTTAAATCAATGTTGTTGCAGTACACCAATCGACCACCAACGGCAGGACTGAGATCGGCAACGTTCATAGCGAGTGCGAAGAAGAAATTAAACGCGGCCCCGCCGCAGAGTTGCAAGGTTCAAGGGTCGAGTTCAATTTTATGTAAAAATCCATGTAACTGAAGTCCATCGACATAAGTCGTTTTCTTTGCTACTTTAGCCGAAATTGGCATCGAAGTAAAATATCCCAATAGTTCAACAAGAGCTCTAACTTTCTTCTTGTGGGTTTTTAATTCGGTTATAAACTTCATTAGAAGAAATCCAGAACACTATTCAGAGCGCGCAGTAAGCTAACATTCAGTGAGCTGACCCACGTTTTCGGTTGCAACGGCTTTACCGTACTCGACTAATATGCAATAGACATGTCACTGTGTTACTTTTTGTAATGCTAATAAAATCGACAAGCAAGTAAAACGTCTTTACCCGGTGCTTTTCTTGCTGACTCCTACATTGACCGAGTGCTCACCAACATCCTAAATCAACTTGAACGCAGCTAGTCGGGTCTGCAACGTCATCTGCAGGTGCACTTCTTTTGTACGCCGAGTGTGCCGCACAGGCGGGGTTCTTTTTAGCTCTTGTACCAGAATAGCGCCAAAGTACTCTCCGCCCGTCTGCTCATACCTTATACGGGCTGAAGTGGGATACAGTGGCTAACCCCCAGACTATTTATGGCTCTGTTGTTAGAGTATTTGCGGGCATAATTTACAATTTACCTGCATTCACTGTAGAACTATAATCTATTATATAAATACTTATAATATATATATCTGTAGTATCTTTGTAGTATCTGTTTATATTCTAATATAAACAGATACTACAAATATGCTATGGGCTTCTGAACCCATGCTCCCCCATTATGAAAATACACTCATTACTTTTATGATTTGGAGGAGCCTCAGACACAAAATGAAGTATGCTTACTTTGCTGGACACTGGAGGTAATAGGATGGCTGGAAACAATGACACTGACTATAAGCTATTTCTGAAATATAAACAAAACATATGTTGCCAGCTATTATGGAACAGGCAGTATATTCAAATACATCAACAACAAATACGTTAAAACCAAATTAACATGTAAGTGCATACACTGCTGTGTGTACTTACATTTGTTAAAAAAATGACATGGATATAATTTACCAATCACTTTCACAAATATGAGGCATACATGACAATACAGTGTGCATTTGTGTATTACCACACGTGAAAATTAATTTATACTGACCCTGGCAACCACAAACACATACAGGCCTACAGTACTGTACAGAAATCTTAGTCACCCTCTGTCTTGTTTGTCAAAGTTTAAATGACCAGCCATATATATTTATCAGTCTCTTTACTAAGCTACAAATGACAAAAAACAAACAAGACTCAAGTTTTGCAATGAAATGGCAACCTGTCCAGGGTATATTCATGCCTTTTGCCTGGAGATAGATGGGATAGGCTCCAGCAGACCCTCGTGACCCTGAACAGGAAGAAGTGGATATAGATAATGGTTGAGAGGATAAATGGATGGATGGAAGATTAGAAGTAGATCAGTTAACAGACTAGCTGATTACTTCCATTCTAAGTTGAATTGAAGAGGCCAGGTTCATGTATTTCATGTTTTTATCTCAAAGAGACTGGAAAATGAATACTGAATATTAAAATATTGATAAAACACAAAGACTATAAGGTCTCTGCCTTTTACCCAAAGAGCTGGGTTAGACTCCAGCAGATGCATGTGACCCTGAACAGGAAGAGGTTAATATAGATGGATGAATGGAAATGAGTGAGGACAACCAAACGCTTTTGCACAGTGCTGTGTCTGAGCAGTGGTATTTAGTGATTTAGTGCAGTACCTCTGTTGCAGGCTCGAGCCTCTTGGGGTTTTATAAAGCCCAATTTAGGCTGAATGCGTGCAAAGAAGATGAACTCAACATAAGAGACACATCTCAGTATAATTCAGTCCAGTACCACAGCATATTACATTGTTTGGAAGTGTTGGATTTCACATCTTCTTCACTTCAGATTTGATATAATGAAACTTCTCTTTTCTCCTGTGACTTTGCTTGTATCTGACAGAATACAAATGTCCTCTGTTCGTCCAATAACAGTAGCCGATTTGGATTATGATCAGAGATGGGTTTTTTTCCCTCCCTAATCCAGGAATTGCGTACATCCGTTCCTCTAATGGTACACATCTGGTATGTTGTGCGCCACTTATGAGCTGAAGTGTCAGTATAGCGTTTTACCCATGAACTACCTCAGCAGCCTTCTCTGTCTACATGTGTCAGTGTAGAGAGTTGCAGCACTGTGGGGCAGGCCACTCTGCAGCAGATTACTGCGATGCCGCCGATGAATATGCTGACTCTCCCTGCTTTGGGCAAAATAAATAAATAAATGAAACGTGCGTCTCTGCTGAGTCATGCGTTGTACTTCACGAAAATGATATCAGTGGTCTGGGCTGTCCTCTTCGACCAGATGCGCGTTCCACGTTTTTGCCGTGTGATGCTTCACGCATGAGAGCGAGCGTCTTCTATGCTCATCTCGAGATTTCAGCGGTGGAAGTGCCGGAGAGGAGCCAGATGTCTGCGGCTGCGGGATCTGTCCTACATCTCGCCTTATGATGATCGCTGCCGCCTTTTTGGTCCTGCTGAGGCCCTACAGTATTCAATGCGTGCTGCTTTTGCTTTTGCTTTTGCTCGGGACTATTGCCACAATTTTGTTTTTCTGCTGCTGGCACCGCAGACTTCGTAATGGAAAGCATCCCATAAAATCCGTTCTCTCCGGCGGACGCTCCAGGAGCCGCGGTGAGTGGCGCAGGCCAGCCGCATCTCCTCATCCCGACCAGATCCCGACAGCTGCACACTCACGGATGCTTTAATAGTCTGTCTCAGCCACCTGCCTTAGCTAGAAGCACACTCAATAGCCATGAGACATTTGCAGTTTGGGCTGTCAGATTAAAAAACACAACTTTTTTTTCTCTAAGTGTTATCTGTGCGTAAAGGCAGGTTCAGTTCAATCAGCCGAGGATATCTTAAAGTTATATAGTTTTTATCCTGTATTGAAATTATGACATGGCACATTTAAAGATACATTTTTGACAACAATGTCTCATTGTAACGTCTGTTATCTGTCCTGTAGTTGGTCTCCGAACGCATCATTTTCGTTCAGAGGTAGGATGAACTTTTCACATTAAGACTGTTTTGTTTGACGTTGTAGGTTGTTTAAGATAGTTAAATTATCTGAATGTACAACGTCAGTTGCATGGCTGTATGTGTGAAATGTAACAAATGCTTTACCCCAAAATCCCTTTCTTTGGACTTTTGTCGAAGACTGCATGACTATTTTGGGAACTATGATGTGCGCATGTGTGAACCGATTAATACATAATATCGGGGATTTTGCAGTATCATCCTTTAAGGTGGGTTAAAACTCTCATCCTTGTATGTTCGGGGCAGCACGGTTTAATTTAGGGTGCTATTCAATTAAAATATACGTTCTCCGTCTTGTTATTCAGCAAGAATAAAATGCATCATATTTGCTGACGTGCGAATGCATTACGTTTGTGATTCATTCATTCTGTTTCCGTTTTACGCAATTTTTCAAAATAAAATAAAAAATGTGAAGTCACCTGCATACGTCGGCTATGACTATTTTAAATGGTTTAGAATTGATCACATTTGAGATTTGGAATCAAATTGATGTATTAAAAACTATCTCAGTCGAACATATTTGTCTCTTGCAGCAGCTGAATGGAATTCCCTCATTATGCTCATGGCGAGGATTTGAACATCATTCTAATAAAACTAAAAGAGAATGGTGGAAAGTATGAGTCCTAGCACCTCAAAATAAACATTTTGTAAGACTATTATATATCTAAAGTGTCATATCAGTCTATCAGCATAATTTTTATCATTAAATGGCCTAAACTTATGCTCTAAGGCTTTATCTTTTGTGTTTCTCTCTATGGTTTCTCCACAGTTTAAAGTTACAGAATCAAAAGCTGCCCTGCTTTGGAGGTCATGTTATTGAACCACAGGATACTGAATCCCCACTGACTCAGTACTGTCACTGGTAGGGATTCAGTATCATATTCAAGGATGCAACAGCAGGACTGTTGTAGAGCCTTACAGTTAAAAGAGTTTTCGCATTACCTTCCTGCCTTAGGTCCGACTATATCTAGTTTCTTATAAAAACCCACAAAGAGTATATGATGAAAAAAAATACTAATTGTAATCATGAAAAATTTGCTTTTCCTATTGGGGTGACTGGAAATGATTACCCTGAGCAGATAAGACTATGAAACCATGGGTGACAAGGTCACATCTGTGATCTTGCTGATTAGGAAACTACAACTACATCATTATTACTGGTCATAATTTATGCACAAAAGTAAAACATAAACACAATTTAGCACATAAAAAAACATTCCTTTTACAGAAACATTAGGTTTTTAATAGTTGTCCATATGTGCTTTCTTGGGATATTGTTTTATTTAATAAATGTACGGTAAAATGCATTTTAAACAAAAGGGTCTGCGACATGTTTGAGATTTGAATTTCTCCTGCAGTCTGTTGAATGCATGATCTCTTGCCAGCTTGATGTTTGTTCTTGTTTCTCAGGGTTTCCAGGCACAGTCCACGTCACTTAAGAAGGAGCATACATGCTCGCGTGACAGAAGAAAAGCCCAGTCTGGTTGAGGTTCCTGAGAGTGAACCTGACTCATCATCGACTCTGAGAAAACGTAAAGTGAAGAAGAGAGTCCCCCCAGAGTTTTACCAATCTGTGCAAGTCACCCCTACACGTAAAGCTGTAGGTATCACCCCCTTCACTCTAAATGGATTGATGTTGTTGAAAAAGTTATGCTTTATTTTCTCCTTTGTCTCCCTCCACAAGGACATCCGTGTGAATTTGAAGCTGGTTAGGATTAACAGGCTGCGGGACATAAGGCTGGTGTTTATATAAGGGGATTGAACCTGGGTGTGCTGTCGGCTGTCAAATGGTGATCTCTTCATAGAGCCTATGAAATAAAAAGATACTGCGTAGCTTTGCCTAAACATTTTACACATGTAGATCAATATGAGAATTTTCATACTTGACCCATAGATTTTATTTTTATTTTTTTCTTTCCAATACTTCTAACCATAATAACTACAGTGAAATTGGCTAAATACAAGTTTGTTGTCATAATAATTATTCATTAACCACCAAATTACATGGTTCTGAATTTGCCAGGTAGGCTATTCAGTATGACACAACAAACTGCATCTCATTCAATTTAACACTATACTGACAATCATCATCTCAGATTTGACAGTTTTCCATATTAAAATGTAAAAATTCAATGACCCACTTTAAGAAATTCTGACATTTGTTTCACTCTGTCTCAGTGTTCCTGTGCTTGCTGGTACTTGTCCTCAACTCTGATGCAGTTCTTTGTTTGAATGTCCCAGTTATAATCCTTCAGCTTCCGTCCATGTTACTCTGTGAACTGTTTGTGTGATTTGAAACGAGTATGGCTGTCATCCTTCAGTACCTTTTCATCTGTCTCGGATTGTGCAGTGAGAAAGTAAACTGAGGAGAGAGACAGCACAACACTTGTGTGGCTACAGGAACATTAAGCTGACAACGCACCAGGTCTCGTCTGAACACACATACGGGTACATAAGACGTGACCACAGTGAAGCTCTTTGGTTTGTTTGGGATTCTGATCCGATATTTATTTGTACCTGCAGGGAACAAAGTTCTCATCTCACATTCACAAAGCCTCCAGCTGTTCAATTTTTTGAATGTGTCTGATGTTAAATGCAATTTCACTTATCGCAATATTAAATATGCTACCAAACGTCGATTGGCACTTTCACAGGTTTCAAGCTGTTTCTGCTGTCTAACATTCTAATTTAGTGCTGGACTTGTCACATCCTGTGTGGTGCTGTAACTGAGAAACTGTTCAAAGGCAGCTATTGATCTATGCAGTCCTGTTGTTAGCTGAGTCATAGCTAGAGATAGGAGACAAAGATTTGTGCTCGTTTTATTTTTTTTTAATGTATTCATTCTTCTTTTTTTTTAAATAACTTGCAACAGTCAGCAGACAAGATTTACTACAAATTGACAAAAACTAGATTTTGTGACACTCTTTTGATACTCAAATGATTATTTATTTTCATGGATAAATCAAAATGATAAACCTGGCAGTAAGCAATGAATAAGAAAGACAACAGACAAAAAAACTGCTATTCTAACAACACATAAGTCACATGAGTTTGACGAGCTGCAATGAAAATAACAATTTGGAGATTATGAAAATCACAAGAGCTTTAAAATGAGTGAATAGATTTTAGTGTGTGAGTGTTCCACAGCTACTAGCACAGGCTTGGATCAACCCACCATACATCATTTATGACTTATTTACATGTGTACCATACACCAAACGGTGCAAAATGAATCATTTATAATAGCTGCCTTGTGGTTATTTCACAGACTTGATTGGCCAGTATTCAGGATCGGTGTGTTTTTAATCTCTTTAAATGACCCAGACTGATGTGAAGGAGGGTGTGGAGTCACGTCTTTGTTTTAGTGTTCACCTTTGAAACAAAGTATATGGTGCTAGAATAGAAATGTAAAAGGGTTTAACAGATTTGAATCTCACAAACGTGGTCATGTTATTAAATGCGTCTGAATGTGTGCACTCCTTATATCTTTTACCTTCTATTGATTTTTAAGTGTAAAAAGTAAAGCTTTAAGGACACTCCCCGTTGGAGAATTTTGAGCTTTTTTCTACGTTATAGTTGACAGTTTCAGAGAAAACGATTTCTTAAGAGTTTGCTTCATATGTAAAATGAAGTAAAGTTTGCATTTGAACGTACATTTATTCATGATGTGTTCATATACAAAAATACTGATTTGTGCTTTTTTTTTTTCCTTTTTATATAGGTAAATTATAAGTAAAAGAGATCAGATACAATATTGCAATGCTAAGCTGCCCTTTAAAGACTGTTTTTTATCCTGATGAAACAGCTGCTAATACTACCAGCATGTTGCTTTTATCAGCTCTGCAGTTTCTATTTTAAACCAGAAATCCTTCTCTTTGGCCTTGCAGAAAATAATGCCCTCCACATGAACATTTCATACTGTAACTCCCTACTTTTGATAACATCAAAACCATCCACAATGCACAATCCTTCTCTTAATGTCACATTGTGGCTTTCAAGACCATCATTTCTTCCAGTATGTCTTAAAGTAACAATTTACCATAAAGTAAATTGAACATTGTTATTCAGGTATTTTTGTACCCCGCCTCTCTCCATAAAGATGGTTGTCTGTATTTGTTCTGTTGCTCAATCTCAGGAGTGTCAGGGTGCAGCAGGAAACAGCTCATTCATTATTTCACCTATGAGTAACTATGTTGGAGAAGCTAGTCACTAATGAAACTGTAATGTTGCTGTGCAGCTATACCCTTCTAAGATTCACACAGCTGTCCTCTTTATAGTCTATGAGGGGGGTCTCATTGTATTCTGTGTTCAACAACACCACATTTACATTGATGGGCCTCAGATCTCAGCGTTGTGGATGTGGATCTCTAATGAGGATGTGCGGTACCAGATATGAGAAGCAGCGGAAGCCCCTCCCGTTATGACCCCCTTATTTTGTCGCCACTCGCCACCTTTGTGTGAGGATGGCGCTCTAACACCGTGACTGCTCGAGCTGCTGCCGTTGGCTGGCGGCTGTGACGCGGAGGCACATGCAGTCTGCTTCTCCCATCACGCTCCAGCTCTGCCTCGACAGCACAGAGCGCTCCATCCCTCCATCCCTCCATCCCTCCGGAGATCTGACATCACCCTGCAACCTCAATGTACCGACAGGGGAGGCACGCGTGACCGGAGCATCCCTCAAAGGGCGTGGCACCGCTTAAAATATGTGTCTGAAGTGTGAAAGCTAATAACGCCCAAATAGGATTATCCATTTTTTTTTGTGTATTATTCCAGCTGACAGGTCTCCATGTATACAGTGGTAAGTCTTAATGCTGACCTGGCGGGGGAGCCAGACACTATCGCTTTCACATTGCTTTTATTTGGCTCAATCTTTTATTGTTTTGGTTCAGTGTGCGCTGGGGCTTCATGTCACACCTAACATGCGCTCATGTTTCTCACACTGACCTGCCATGGTGAGGAGGGGGAGGAAACGCCTGTGGTTCTCTGGTCCGTTTAGCTCCATTCTGCGTGGAAATCAAGACGTTGTTGGTTTTTCTTTTGTCTCACAGAGCTCCAGTTCGGGGAACCCTTCCCTGCTCTGCTCCATGTCTTCCTCGGCGGATATCTCGGACGAGGATGATTACAGTCTTAAATCCGGATCGGCATCGCCGGCACCCGGGGACACTCTACCCTGGAACCTGCCCAGACACGAGCGGTCCAAGAGGAAGATCCAGGGACGGTCCGTGCTGGATCCGGCGGAGAGAGCTGTGCTCAGGATCGCAGGTGAGGGACACTCACCTTGTTTTGAAGTTAGGCTAAAAAAAAACAGACTGCAATATGTGGTGTGTGTCTTTGTGTGTAGTAACGCTGATTTAAAACATATGTAATCACGATTTTGTGGTTTTGTTGTGGGTGTGATGCTTTAATCATAATAGTATCAAATATTCTACGCTGTTCCACTGTATATTTTTAAGTCATATTATTTCATCAATATTCCAATTCTTTGGGTATTCTGTTTATTCTGTTTCTCATCGGGAGTGCTGACAAAAAAGATCCAGACTTTTCTAAAGTTTTGATAAATAAGCTCGACTAAAAGTTAATTGAAATCAGGTTGCTGTACACGTATAGGCCACTCATTTTAAACTTCGTGACCTGCTGGATCTAGCTACTTTTATGACACGTAATCATTTTATTATGATACTTTGACACTAATGGGTTGTCATTAAATTACTGTGAGAAATACAGTGACCCGACCCGGGTGAAACTCACGTGGGTGAACCTTTCAGTGAAATATCGCGGGAACTTGTGTGACGTGTAAATCTGCCGGGGATGCTTGAAATCACTGGCAAGGTGTCTTTATAACCCAAACAGACCTTTTTTTTTTTTGCACATTGAAAAAAATATATAATATAATATAATATAATATAATATAATATAATATAATATAATATAATATAATATAATATAATTTAAACATATCATATAATTTAACATTATTTGATAATATAATATAACTTAAGTAATGCATGATGGTTATACAGCTTTTATCTCAGTGTTATATTTTATTATTTTAAGTTATTTGTCTCGTTAAGACGAACAGTTTGAGGAGCAGCCCCACAGTCAGCCCTGTCAATCAAGAGAAATTCCAGTCTTCTATTGGTCAGACCGTAGACGAGGGCGGGACGTGGGGCGTTTCCTTTAAAATGACAGGAGCGCCGGTTGCTCTCGACTCTTCGGCGCACACACATGCACAGGAATACGCACACAGGCATGTAGACGCGCACATGCTGTGTCCCTGTCCGTCGCTGGTGAATGTCCAGTCTGTGAAGCCCGGGCTATGGCTCAGTACGCACCGCAGGCTTGTGGACTCTCGGACGAACAGGAATACCTCCAAGCGTATGAAGATGTATTGGAAAAGTATAAAGGTAGGACGAATGCTGACTGGATATGTTTTGGGTTATTTAGACGATTAAGAAATCATCCTGTTGCTGTTTGACAGTTCAGTAAATGTCAGCCTGCCCCCCTCTTCCTCTGTGGTGACCGCCTGGTCTCAGTCACTTTATTCCTGTTATGGAAAAAATAGAATATTTCCTGCATGACATCACATTTGGGGTGAGTTTTTGTATCTTAGACAAAGACTTTATTATGTTTAATAATTGAAGCTTATTTTTCAGTTAGAGGATTATTTCTGTTGTTTGTTGTTAGACTATTATGTAGCCTGAAACATGACTTGAAATCAGTTCAATCCAGATTACTGTGTCAGATTTAGAGGTCTAATTAGTGTGTGGATTGTGTAAATCATGCTTTTCACTTTAGAAATCATTTTGTGTGTTTATAAAGGTCTCAGATGTGGTGTTATAATTCATTGCACGGTGCTGAGATGTCTTGTGTGGTGTCTGAAGGCGGGCAATGACATGGCAGGATACGGTGTCAGCTCATATCAGCAGCTCCTGCCACTTTATGCAGCTCCTCCTTTTGGGTCTAACACAATAATGAGAACAAATCCATCACATATAAGAGGACCAATTTGTGTCTCTGTGACAGCCAGAGCTCGACAAAATCATGTGGATATCCACTGGACCTCCTCAGGCCAGGCCTGTGGAGGTCCAGTGAGGCAAAATTCAAACTGACAGCAGCACTTTTAACTCTTTGTGTTTCCTCTTCACTCGGCCATGCAGCATTAAACAGCAGAACAAATAGTAACAAATGCAGCCCACCATCGTGAATACTCACAGTGAGCATGCAGTCTCTCAGCTGTTGGGAGTTTTAGCCAGCAGGGCCAGTCAGCTGTGGCATAAAGGCATAAACGCCCTGACCGGAGTCTAATGGGATCATATGATGCAGCATCATTAGGAATCTGTAGCTGTTGTTTTCAGGCAGACCAGCCCCATCAAACAACAAACTCAGTTATTTGGTGTGTTTTCAGCCACCACAGCTAGTCTCTGATCAGCTTTTACATGCTATGTATGTGTTTTAGGAGATATCTAACTCCCCACCAGCTCTTGTGTAAACAATGAATTTATCAAAAAAGGGTAAGACATTTTTAAATTAATGATTATCAGTTCATAATTTCACATTTTGTTTAGACATTGTAGTCACAGCAATGCTCTACATTATGTATAATCTGTGTCTCTGTTATAATATTTACTGTTTATAGTCAAGTAACAAAGTTTTGTGTCTTTTAAAAAATACCTGTTTTCAATAATATTCTACACAGTTTTTTATTTTTGGTTGTGTTGACTGATCGAGGCAGAAATTAGAGCTGTACTAATAGGGTTGGTAAGTTGTGTTTGCAAACTCCCGTTAAACCTCAGGCTTCCATCAGTAGATCTTCCCTTTGACTTCCATCTTGGAAGAAGAAAGCATGTTTGAGTTTGGATTGTTGAGAGAAGTGAGAGAATTTTCAATAATTGTATTATGGGTCAATTTAATAGATAAAGAAAAGTGAAACAGTGGACAGCTTGTACTTGAGAATTAGGCAAAATTGCGTTAGGTTTTTTACAAAAGTTATTACATAAAATTAAAACTGGGATATTTTTCTGATGAAAAAGTGCATATCCTGCTGAAGGAAAATATGAACTAATTATGATCATTTATGGTCATTTACTGAGTATTTCCCAACAAACGATGCTTTCATTTCAACGACACATTGCTTGAGATGACAGCATCTCAAGAAAAAAAAAATCACATTTTAATTTGAATATAAATGCAGTCGTATGTTTTTAAGGGAACAGCACATGTTATGTACAGTAGTGACAGAATTCAAGAAAAAAATGAGATAACTGACATGGGCAAGTTTATATCGGTTTTAAGTTCTGAATGTTGTTTTCAATTAATTTTCGATTAACTGCCCAGCCCTACCTTTAACTAGGGTGTTGGCTAAGTGCTTACATATATCTTTGTTTTTATTGTTACTTAAGTTTTATTTGCTCTTGTTTGGATCACCTAGAGCCTCAAGCTTCTCTCCATGTGATACTTAAAGAATCAATGGGACACATTTTCACAGTAAAATCATCAGTAGCAACCAAGCAAACAGGCCAGTGAACAAAGCATTTACTGTTCTATTTATAAAATAGTAGGCTGTTCAGTTCAAGAGATGGAATTGGGTAATTTTCATATGTAACTGTGGAGATGTAGATGTACATTATGTTAATTATATGTGGCATTGAGTTTATGTTTAATTTGTTGTATGCCTGGCTTAGAGAGTCATTATCATTATACACCTCTGATAAAGTGTCACCTCACAGGTGGAATAAACGGAGGAGAAATAGAGAAAAAGATGCATAGGGTCTATTGTCATGAGTGATTGTCATGTGAGGTGTTACTTGTTGTCTATCTTCACTTTATTATTTCTCTTGACTATAAGCTGACTTCAGAAATCACAGACATCTAGAGTTCTGAACCGTAGTTCAAGAAATGAAGCTTGGGATTTTTTAAAATGACTTTTCTTGGAGCATGCATATGTGAAGTGGCTCTTTGTCCTCCAGCGTGTGAGAACGGCACACACTGATGAGGTATTGTGCAGTAATAATACACTTAACGGACCTGAAATCCAATGCAGGCATCACAGACAAAAGACTGCAAACTTGAGGAATGAGTTAAAGACATGGTTTCTCTAAGACACATACAGCAGCCAGTGGAACTAAGCAGTGGTTTGAATGGTTCACACTGTTCTAGCAGAGCCTGCTTGGTAGGCTGTCAACATGGAGGAGCCATTAGAGTTTCTCAGCAGCTGATCATCCTCTGTCATCAGGAAGGCTCTAATGGATTAGACATTTGGTGGTTCAGTCGGTTCTGTGTGTAGTTCATGTTGTTTTTACGATGCAGTGTGGCTGAAATACTTTCATTAGAATTGGTCATATTGCTACAGCGGAACCTGAATGAATATGTCATGCCTTTTGAGAGAGGTTTGAGTCTTTGCCAGAAAAAAAAAAGGCTTTTCCGGACTCAGGTATTGATTTGTCTAAGTAGGCAAAAACATTTTATGTGCTTGCTTTTAACAAAGGCTCTGAGATTCAGTCATAGCGTGTCCTGTAAAACTACTGTAAAGCTACTGAAGCAGTCGAACATCAAACAAACTACAGTTATTACACCTCATCACTAAAGCTAATGTCTTCTGTGTTAAAAAGACCTTATGGCTTGATGTTTTATGTATAACAGCTATTTGCAGCAGAAACCAGTCGCTAGGATGCAGACTCCCTCTGCTCTCCTTTCTAGTAGGGTGTGGTCTGTCAGCGTCTCTGTGTGTGTTTCTGTTATCACTGTAGTCTGCTCTGTAACATACAGCACTGCGGTGGATTCCTTAAGAATACATCTCTTCTACTAAAATAAGTCTTTAGATGCTCGTATCATCTAACAGAGTGATGGGTTCGATAGCATTGTGGTTTTTGCACAGTCACTGCCTTTGTCCGGCTTCCTGGGTCCAGCCCTGCCTCTCTGCTCCATGTGGACAGCCCACTCATCACATTCAAACGAGCTAGTGGCCCACACATCCAGCAAGCTGCCTCTATGGGGACTGTCTGCTACTGGACAAAAGATACTCTGTTTTTATGCAAGCAGTGTTCAAGTTTCAGTGACTTATTCATGTGTCTTTCTTTTCCTTTTTTTTAATTTCTTTTTAAATTTTTGGCTTTTTATTGAGTTTCAAACATCATAGGCCAGACTTTAAAGACGGTCTCTACCCACGTAACTCAGCTTGTAGAGTTTTGTGCAAAACTGACCCACAAACTCACACTGTTCATGAGTAGTATTAACATGTCTCACACGTTTTACAGATTGATTAAGCACGGTTAAAAGGATGTAGCGTACTACTGCGTTAGTCTGCTGACACAGGAATGTTATCTGAACTGGTGAAGTCATGTGAGGTCACAGATGATGTTGCCTAGTGACCGGGAACATTTGGGCTCCGTTATAACTGTAACCTTGACTCATAGAACAGAAGAGGACCCCCAAAGTGATGTCACCCCTCAAACTCCATACTGCTACTACTTTAGAAGACATGAGGTTTATTTCATTTTATTTGATTTTTTTTCCACAAAGAGGGAAAAATTATCACGGCTCAACTCGAAATAATATTTTTAAACATACAGTGAATTAGGTTAATAAAAATGTGAGGAAATATGACGACACATACAGTGATCCCTTGCCAATTCGCGCTTTAAGTTCTGCGGTTTTAGTTATTTGCGGATTTTTCAGAAATATATTATATAATAAAAAAAATCAAGAAAAAATTCACGGAAACATCACAGGATGTTGTGCACGTTCTCTCACAGCGAAGAAATGTTGCAAGCCAGCCTGGCCCCTTTAAGAAGGTGGCCTTATGGGTAATGATGTGGCCTTATGGGTAATGGTGTGTGTGTGTGTCGTGGGATGGCAGAATGAAAACAGGGTTAGGTAAAAAGTGGAGTGAGCATAAACAGCAGCCCAGCGTGTATAGATTTACATTCTCTGTTAACCGACAGGAGCCCAACAATACAACCTGTGTGATATAACGAGTTCCTGCAGTGGCAGAATAAAGTGTCTGTTCCATGCAGAGAAAACCGGACTGTTTCTTTTGTTGTTGTTAGCGTGTTAGCCGCCAATTACGAGCCAAAAATAGCACAATACCAGCGGTTTCTTTATTACGGTTCAGAGACCAGAGGCTGTGAAGGTAACAGACAGACCACAGTTGAGCCTTTGTCTTGTTTCGCTGCAGTGCCTCGCTACTTTTTTGTGGTTTTAAACATATTAGGCTCGGGGCGCTCCGGCTCCCGTTCACGGATTTTGATTTTTGTGGTCGATTTTCGTGGTTGGTTTCGCTGGTCTCCATTAACCGTGAAAAATAAGGGCTCACTGTATATCTAATTATCTATGATCATGTCACTGAATACCACAATCCAAAGAGCTAATGGATAATTACAGCCATCAGCAGTTTAGATGAGTTTCTCCATAAGGTCATGATAACATCAGTCAGTAATTTTAGCTCTTTTGGTTTCATTTTACAGGTAAGATGCGTTCTCTCTTTTCTGCTGTCAAAGACTTCCTGATTAGTGGTTGTTTTGCCGCTGCTGGCCATCAGTTCGTGAACGTTTTATGTGGAAAATAAAGTGTCAGTATTGGAAAGGTTCTGGCTGTTAGTGTTTCTTTTGGCCACAGTTATCAATTGTCATAGAAACACATCTGTTTTATTTAGTATTTAATCATATATTTTATATGGGCAGATATGCATGTCATGTGAGAGTAATACAGCATAAGAGAAATATTAGTTGCATATTGTCCCATACAGTTGCAATATATCAGTGCCTGAGTGCAATACATGCTCACTGTTGTATTTATATGCTGTCATGGTGATGGGAAGAGCAGCATGACTGAACCTCATACCACAGCTCTGCTTAGCTCCTCTTGCATGAGATCATTTTGTGATTCTCGTCCCTCCCCTGACTCATGCTCTGCAGCCTTTCCTCTCCCGTTCCAGCAGCACCACCCTTCCCTGCCAAATGCAGTAGTTGATGGGAAAGTAGTCCCACGTGAGCAGAAGGAAACAAATGTCCTTACTCCACTTGTTTCACCAAAAAAAAAAAAAAGGAAATTGCAGCCTCTGTCCTCGTGAATTACCTTATTTATTGTATAACTCTTAATAACCTTCTCTTTTTGATTTTTTTTCTTAATTTTGGAATAAGCATTAATTAGAAATGAATGGTGGCCCTGAGGTGCTAAATACAACATTTTACTTCAAATATCAACTGAATGGAAAACAATACAAAGCTTTACAAAACAACCAAGCAGCAGGATGGAAAATACAAACGTTCCCACATTTACCTGATACAAAAAGACTGAAAACACCAGAAAAAAAGCACAAAACAAAATGTCCCAAAACACAGTTTGAGTTTCTTGAAATCAAGTATTTGTATAAAAATGTGTCTTATTTTCTGTTTGCTTGTTGTGTTTCCTGTTTTGTTGTTACAGTTGTCGTATTTTCTGCAGCGTCATGTTTTCTGAGATGTGGAGTGGTTCTGTTTTTGTTGCGTTTTGGGCCTCAGGTCCAGAGTAGAAATGAGTGAACTGAAACATGGAACGAAAAAACATGAATTGGAGGATAAACCTGCTTCTGTGCATGGCAAAAGCATCACTACTTGTACTGATTAAGTGAAAGTTACTCGTGTCAACTGTGGCCTTTTTCAGAAACCCAGTTGAGCTCCTGCAGCTGTTTAGCAGTAGCATCACCCAAACACCAAACCAGTGAGGAAAAGGGAGTACTGTTAGTTATCAGGGAGGACTGAAGCTGCTATGAGAGGTTGTAGCTTTCTTTCCTTTAATTGGATTTTGTCCATCTGTAAGATGAGAGACAAGTGAAACCATAAATGATGAACAACGACCATTCGCCCTGACTAATTATTTTAAATACGCTCAGTTCTGCTTCTAACTGATAAAGTCATTCTCATAAATATTAAGTGACTGAATAAGATTCAAGAAAGGTGATTTCATTTTGGTGCTTTTGTTGGACAAGTAAAAAAAAAAAAAAAAGATAATAGATTATCTCTCAAAGCAGCCATCTTTAGAGATGTTGGCTTGTGAACATTAGAGATTAGAGAAATATCACAAAATAATTATCCTTTTTTTTCTTGACTTTGTAGCTTCTTTACTTTTAGTTCATCCATTTACTTCATCTTCCGTTTGCTATTCATCAAGAGTTATTCAGTACTTCATCCTTTTAAGTGTTATAATACACAGTAGAATTATATGGAAATCTGCTGTGATGACTGTCAGTATATTTTATTAAGTTGCTAATGTATGATGCAGATTTTTGCCCCCTGACTTATGCATTATTTTTGTGTATTTTACTTGCATAAAGCACAGTTTATTGCAATTAAGCATTACGCTTTATCACGAGAATACTGTGGCAGTGGCTCATACTGTGCACACTCAGCGTAAGATTGATTTTTTTTAGTACGCTCAGTCAGCTGCATGTTCAGGGAAGCAGCTGTATATAGAATATATTTGCCTGGTCTGTAGCCCTTTTCTTAGTTGCTTCTTTACTTCAGTGTACTGAAGAAGTAGGGATTGCCGGGGCTGCTTTTAATGCGCGACAACCTGTTTCAGTTACTGCGCAGCTTTTGTTGCATTCTTTGGATGCTCCCCTACCCTGCTGAGAAGACTCACTGCAGTATTCTCATTTAGAAAGAATGACAAAAATCTGTCTTCAGTTATCCTTCCGTCATCATTGTTCTTGTTTTTCTGTTTCCAATCCAGCCAGATGTCATGCTGGCAACATGGCTGTTAAAAACGCCTTTGAAGGTAAACATATTGAAGGCAGTCATCATCAACAGGTCTCTATTGTATGAGGCAGTGTATGTTAATATACTGTGTTGATGTGGCAAATATGACCATTTGAAACTGGTGTATGTTTCAACAGATGTTTAAGGGATGGCAGTGTAATTCTGACACTCGCTCCGCCTATTTTATAGAGACCAAACCCTTCCATTAATTTTTTTGATCTGATTGTGATGAGATATTGTACTGACATTCATGCAAGTGACTTTCCTCTTTCCTCTACTGTCTGTACCTGGTTGACATTTTGCTAGATCTTTAGTTTGTTAGTGAAGGAAGCTTTTGAAATGGTAGCTATAAACTGAGCACAGCTGTGCATGGTGCTCACATGTCAATTTCTTCACATTCCAAACAATGGAGGCGACGTATAAAATTTTTTATTTGTTCTTGGATTATGACCTAACCCATTTTGAAGTGTACATAAACGTGGCTTTGCCTTGTGTTTACTGCTCATTAGCTGATGTTTGCATCCTAACAAGCTGGAAGTACAAAGACGGTGAGAAAGGGAAACATAATTTTTGTTAATCAAATGCATCTTATTGTCATCATTTCAGGCCTGCTTGTATTTTACTCAATGAGCCGCTGGGCTAACATGCCTCCTCGGAAAGCAGCTGCAAACATCCTCTGGATTTAGACCCACCAAAGAGAATACATGTGAACAAAGCTGACATGAGAATGCAGAATGTTAGATGAAGATCTTGGTCTCAAGTGAGTTAACTCTGGTTTTAACCCGGATGAGACATTACACTTATAGTCTTATATCAGTAACTTGTGTCCTGTCACTGTGGTTCTATAAAGTGGTGTCCTTGCAAGCTAATAAAGAAGACAAACACAGAGATCCTGCAGGGCTGCATTTTGAATTCTCCGCCACTGCTATCCAACACTATGCAATACATGTGTACTCAAAACAAAGCAGATACACAAGCGTCTGCTTACGGATCTGGCAGTGACATAAGATGTGAAATGAGAGCTGTGCTGCAAGGATGTTTAGTGAGTCCTTGTCATTGGCTGGAAGGTTGGGGGCTTATCAGTTTAGTCTGTATGTGTTTTTATTTCCCCTCCCATACGAGGTCAAGAGGATTACACAAGCTTGATTTTGATCGCTCAGACTTTCTAGCTCTGCTCCGCTCAAAATGTGAGGACTTTACAATCTGTACAGATCTTGAATTTTAAACACCCATCTGTAAAATTCTTTGGTTTGTCTTTACTTTATGTCAGGAAATGTAGGATATCACCTGAGTGGCACAGATTATGTGCCCAGTCGTTGCAAGAGCAACATGGTTTATGGTTGTACCTATTTATAGCCGCACACATGTGCTCTGCTGAGGTCTACAAATAAATGTGTGAGGCAGCATGTCTGAATGCTGTGGTGGACTCTTGGGGAGCACCGTGCCCAGGGTGCCGAATGGGTGGACACATGTCTCAACATATTGTGCTTAAAAGAAGGTGCATATATTGCGTATATGCGGATATAGAAGACGTATTTCCAAACAAATTATATTCACGCTTTGATGTAGATTCTGAGGGTTTAATGAGGTGGTGATGTTGGTTTTATTTTTCAAATATAACATGAGAGAATGATAGCCAACCTCTGTGCAAGCTTTTAAACCGTTTGAGCTCCTGATGCTGTTAGCTTCACACATTTTCAATCTGTTCCAGACCAGCAGCTGAAATTTGTCGTTCAATCGCCTGATTTCAGTTTGGGACATCCAATTATAATGTGAAGCAATAAAAGTGAGCCTGGACCCTGGAGATGCCATGAAGCCAGTTAACCAGTTAGATTTAGTTTATTTGCTGCATAGGGAAACCTTTACAATGAAATGAACCCATTCATCTTGCAAAAATTGCCTCTTGCAAAATCAGTCTGCTACCCCTCCCATTCACAGCCATTTTCACCGGTATAAAACGTACCGAACCAATCGCGTAAGAGCAGGCTTTGTGAAGTGACTTGTATAAGAACGTCAAAGAGGCACTTTTGCAAAACAACCAGTCTGCAAGTTTTTACTACAAAACTGGCACATCATTTCGGATGTCTTTTCGTTGACATTAGCCTGGTTGTTGTTTTGCCTGTGTCACATGCGTCGTCTCTCTGATTGGTTGGATGCGTATCCAGTGGCATCCAGAGATGTTTTTTTTTTCTGCTCCTGTCGGTTGGTACTGCCCCCCTGGAAATCAAGGTCAAATCCCAGAGGACCCAGACTAATGTTTGCATAGAAAAGGAAAATAATTAGAATGGCTGACCAAGCTGAAATGATAGTGTAATAACTAGCTAATTAACTTTCATTGGTAATGTTTTGTGAGCGGATCAGAGCCAAACACACTGGTCACTCATTCAGTGTTAGTTGTGAATGAGTGACCGACAGTTTGCTGTTCAGCGACCGTGTGTTTACTGAGGATTTTTGTGCTCAGATGTTTTTCCTTTCAGACCTTATTTTGAGACCTCTTTTCAACATAAAAAAGATGTGAAATAAAAACTTAAAACCCTCATTAGTCATGATGATGGTCAAGCTTTAAATTTTGTCCTACAACTTTGTGTTTTATTTTGAACCTGTTCAGTTACAGCTGGAATGAGCTGAAGGATGGTTTGTTTTTGTTTCAGGTAAAATATAACCAAGGTTTTGGGGTTGTTGCATTAAAAATGCATATTATGAGGCAAAACAACCTAAATCCTGCAGCATTTCACAAATAATGAACATACTTGTCTGGTTAGCTGACTTATCTGCTGCATTTGCTCCTGCAATAGAATCAGATGCAAGGAGAAATAGGTGGAATCAAGTAATCACCACATTTCTAAGATTTTATTAGTAGAAAATACTTGATTAGCTTTAAAACAACAGTCAGCAAGCAACATTAACAACATGAACAACAGGCGACTATGTGTGTGTGTGATCAGATTAGTTCTGGCTCTGATGTTGTTAGAGGCTCGGAGCTTGTTTGATGTCCGCTCCCATGTTATGTCAAGATACTAAATTCCTGTCGCTTGAAGGTTGAAAGAATGGCCAAAGACAGTCAATGCTTGATTTTTATTCACAGAAAATCCTCAAGAGGGCACCACACTATCAAACTCAAAGGTTTTTGGGAGGCATAGGTGCAGAAATTTTGTAGCACATATAACCAATCTTCATTATTTTGTTACTGATTATTCTACATTCAGCCATAGAAGAGAGAAAATAATGTAAAAATGTTACCCTTCATGCTCAAACACTGGCTGATGAGGCTGTGAGTCTATTAAGCACATCTGGTATCAGTAACCTGTCAATACACTAGCCAATAACTGACCCTGATGGATGGCTGGTTGATCACACTCTTTTCTGATCCTGACCTTTGTTCTGAACAAAAGAATTTCTTGAAAAACTTGCCCAGCCTCCTTGATATTAAACAGCTCTTCTGGAGAGATTTATTTATTCAGTGGAGATGAGCTTTGATGTCCTGATATAACCCTGTACTGATTTTATCCCTCACTGCTTCAGCAGCACAGTAAAGTCAGCGACATCAGGGATGACACAGCAAAACTGCTCGGGGAGGCGTTATAATATAAAGACCAGCAACTGTCCTTAGGTTTCTTTCATTTGAAGTTGGAAGTGCTATATATTTTTTCTTACTGGATGTTTAAGCAGAATAATTGTCAGACCAACCCACTGTGTCATTCTCACCAGCATGCTTTATTTTTAGATGAACTAAATTAAAGCATCTGCAGAGATTTCAGTCACGTGCTCCTGTTTCCCTGGAAATGTAGTTCCAGGCTTTAAGAGTAATTAGAGAAATCTATTGTATGGGAGAAGTCACCAATCGTGGGACAGAATTGCAAACACAAGGAATAATGATATGGTGGTGATGGTTATACAGGATTCTGCACCATGGAAGTAGCATGTTTAGATAAATGAACTAGGATACTTTCTATGAAGTAAAATTCCCAACTAAAACTAAACAAGTCCATGTAAGATGCTGATGATGTGACATCACAAAAGATGTTGAATATTTCCTCAGTTGTGTTAGCTGTTGTGATACATTGTCGAGGGTCCGTGACAGGTGCACAACAGAAAGTTGAGGATTTTGAAACTTTGACAGTGTTCTGGCGCAAATGTATATTTGATATTTGCAATAATATGAAAATACCGTAAATTGCTCCTAAATTACAGCTTGAAGGAACTTTTTTTCTTTTAGTAAGAAGCAGAGTTTCATAATTTTTCTTTTCCCTGGAGTTTTGAGGGCTGTTGCTAAATAAACCCCAAACCCCATGGAAACTCAAATAAGCAAGTAGCCATGGAAAACCTGACAGGACTCGCTCTGGAGTCTTGATGAGAGAGGGAGTTACGGCTGCCTCAGAGGCTGGTAGGCAGGCGAGTGAGAGCAGGGAGGCTGTTTCAGCTTCCTCAGACGCTTATCCACATGGCATCCGTTTACCTGAAGCAGGATCCTCTTGCCGGCCCTCAGGAGGGGCTACACAGGATGAAGTATCCACTCAAGACCGAGGGGGATCAAAGAGCACATCTGGTAACCCTAATGTGCTGCATGGGTCAGTATTTATCTTAACAGCTTCTCCAGGATTAGTCATGCTGCCTGTGCTTACTTATTACCGATACCGATAGATATCCTTGAGCAAAACATATTGTGTAATCTTCTCTGAAGATTAGTCAAGCAGGAGGTTATTTTGTCTTGTTGGTCCTGTGGTCACAGTTCAGGGATTACTAGTTCTCCTCTGCTGATGGCGTTAGGAGTGGGATAAACGTGAGCTGAATGAATGCCGTCACTTTTGATGTTATCTGTTGTTCATGTGTGGCTCTTTTTTTGCGTGTTCACTAAAAACTGCTTGGAGGACTTGTGTCTGGCAGACTGGGATACATATGATGGAAGCAGGGAAATGAGTCACGGTTGTGGTTACTGGCCAGGATCCTTCTCTGCTCCAACACCGGATAAATGACAGTTTTCAAGAAACATACAGCACCAGAAAAGTATTTTTATATGCTGTACTACGCAAAAGTCTTAGACACTCCTACTCTTCTTGGTTTATCAAAGGTTTAAAGACGTCTATACTTATTTTCCTATAAGATACAAACAGGAAATACAGGAACCTGGCTCTGTTAGACCTGAAAGGAATGGATTCCTGATTAACATCAAACATCTGTATGAACACAGTCTCCTTAAAAAGGTTGCTACGGTGATTCAAACAAATAACCATGCACACGCGCACTCACACATGCACACACTGTATTACACATTCACATATTTACAATTTCATACTAATAATGTCATTATTTTTTTAAATACTGCAAATGTTTATCAGTTGGGGGGGGTATGTTAAGATCTTCTTTTTCTTTTAGTTACTTCAAATTTGTCTTTATTACCTTGTCTTTATTGTTTATTTGTTATTCTGGGTTCATATGAAGACAGCCTTTAACTGTCCTTTATCCTGATGCAACTGATGTATCATTGAGTTTTGAATGAACCAAATACTGCTCACACAGTATAGAAATATCTTGAATTCTTCAGACTAATTTTATTTGCTCATTCATCAGACAGCAACATGACATATTGTAATTTACTTAACATTTGATCCTGTTCCTTACGAAGATTATCACAAAGCAATCCTACAGGCCACACAACAGAGGCGGCAGAATTATGGTTTCACTAATGGCAGCCTTCACGAAATCTGCTCAAGCACCTCTTTGATGAGAAGAGAAATGATTTACAGGACCTGTTTTCTTTTCCTCCAGATGAAAGAGACAGAGTGCAGAAGAAGACCTTTACAAAATGGATAAACCAGCATCTGGTAAAGGTAAGAATTATCATCTGACAGTTGTTTTCCGGTGTTTGTTTTGCCTGACAGAAACTAAAAACCTAATTTAAGGGCATTCAAGTTGCCCACAGAAAGCTACATCTTTACATTAAAAGCTAACAAGAAACTGAAATAACTGTTAAAACTCAGACATCATTTCCTGCCAAACCATTTTCCTGCAACATGATCAGTGAATCATTCTCCAACACTCACGTTGGAAGGTCCCAGCATGTTAACATTCCTCTTCAGAGATTATTAAAGCTTGTTAAAAGTCATTTAGCATGACCTGAGAAACTGCAGTGCAGGTTTCTTTTTTTTGTCAAGTTCTGAATTTGAAATGCTTACTGTGGCCTTTCATCAATTTTATTTAATGAAACACTTTAGCAGACAGACGAGCGGGGGCATGTTTCATCTGACACGCCTTTGTGAAAGTGAACCTGGGATTCCTAATGTTTTTATTCGGGCTTCACACGTCTGTGGTGCATGTCTCAAAACATCATCTAAATCACATTTACTGCATTTGTCACGTCCAGGAGAAAATGTATACATTGCATGAAGAATTCATACATGAATGGTGTTATTGATACACTCTATCAAAAAGGAAAGAAACACTTTGACTCCACATAAAATTGTTAGCTTCTGAAACTGTAGCTGCAGTGAAGACGTGACTGCTATGAACTGCATGTGAAGTCTTGCAGGACTGAAATTTCCAGTTCAGTTTAGGCTTTCACTGGTAATTTGACTTTGACATGACAATAGCATTCATACTGTAACATCCAATTACGCACAAGCAGCAGATGCGCTGCATTCAAGACTAAACAGCTGTCCAGAGAGGAGTTTAAAGGTCAAAAAGTGTTGAGGATGAACAGGGAAAATGTTTAGCTTCTTTAACAGAAAAGGCTGATTGATTTTTCTGCATTGCAACATGACAGTCACTGTTTGTTTTAGTCCCGTGTGCTCACTGTACTGGAATGCTGGTATCTTGCATCTAATTAAATAAGCAGGAAGGCAGCCAGACCCTGCTTTTAAAAAACGATTTAGGTTAGAAAAACTTATGAAGGATTGAAGCCTAGCATACTGTCTTTCTACAAATCTCTGGCTGCATGGTAAAGTGGTGATGTAGGGTTCGTTTCTGACAGAAGAGATTTGGTTTGATAGGCTTGACAAGAAAAAGGCATCCATATGGAGCGCTCCTAATGCAAGTTTAAAACAAATTAAAAAGAAACAAAACAAAAGAGCACATGAGCAATCTTAGGTGGTTTGTCTTGTTCAAGGTTTTGGTTGTTTTCACAAGGTACATTGTCTCTATTGGCTGTATGTAGTGCACAGCTTTATTTTGCTTTCTAGTAGCACAGGCAATAGATGAACCTTACTGTCAAAGTGGATTTTCATGCCATTGTCAAATGAAAAGTGAAAGTAAAGGCTATGAAGTGGATAATGGAGAGCAGCTGTGACACACCACTGCAGTATAGGTCAGAGGATGGCACTGTAGGTCAGAGTCCTTTTAGTCCAGAATTGAAGTAGCTCAAGTGATGTACGATGGATTTTTAGCTACCTTTTGTGGAAATATTTGTAGCCTCCAAAGGATGGCACAGGCTCATCCTGGTCATCCCCTGACTTTTTGTCTTGGCTCATGCAGCATTTTGGCACAGTGGCACTCTCTGTGGGACAAATCCTCCTGATAATGGAGATCCCCTGACTTTCCCTTCACTGCAACCCTTGAGACTGTGGCTTCTGAGAAAAATGCATTAACAGCCATTGCCAATAAAACAAACAAAGAAAAAACAAAGGCTATAGTAATAATCTTGTTGAACTCTTTCTCTCATGCCATTGTCATGTCAACTGTACTCTGAATTGTCATAACGTAATAAGATGAACAACATTTCCATCACCATCAGTAGTTCTTTGCTGCTTCTGGACAGATGGGTAGACGTGCATCAATCCATTTTTTTTTTTTTTAGTTCTGGTCTAGCTCCTATACTTAACTCCTGATAACCAAAACTAGTGCAAATATCAAAGAGGGTTGTTGTTGTTCTTAAAATTTAATATTTAATAATTAAATAATTAGCTACCTTATCTAACCTTCAAATAAAACAGCAATGCTTCACCCAAACAGGTTGACTCAAGTAGGGCTGTTTCAACAGTAAAAGCTTAGAAGTTTGCATTTGTGTTTAATATTTTCTATCAGAGCTGTCTTTCTAACATGCGATCTGTGAATTATGCCAGTATCGGATTGGATCGGCCCCATCTTTTGTTCTTGGACTGGTTACTCTGCTTATTGTACAAGTGATTGACAGTTTCCTGCTTATTGCTGAAGGGTGAGCTGAGAAGCCTCTGACATGTGGATCAGTCCTTGATTGATCTGAACTTGGGACCTCCTTTAGATCAGTGTGAAGGACTGGCTGGGATGATACTGAACAGACCTACATTTAAAATTTTTAATAAGAACAATCACTGGAAGGGTGCAGTAAGTCCTAAAAAGCCACTCACAGATCTCTCTTCTGGGCATGCTTGCTACAGCTTGCACTGACATGCTATGTAAACTGTTGCAATCTTGGCAGGAGAAGGATGAAACTAGTATTTTCTGCCTAAAGTACTGCAATAGAACATGATCCTCTGGATAAAGCTGCAAACAGTAGGATCTCTCGGTGCATAAAAAACAGAGATAAATCTCTGTATTTTAGGTGTCTGAACTGTAGTTTGTGGTTTCAGTGGAGTCTTAACACTATTTTTTCAACAGATTTAAGCCCACATTAGGTGACTGTCATGTGTGTTCCAGCAGGCTTCACGTGTGGTCCATAAGAAATCAGAGATGCTGAGTAATAGTTGGGGAACTGCGCTGTTGACCCTATAACATACAGGTGCAGGACTATTTTGGCTGCACAGCTGTGGCTGCTATCTGGGATCACAGTGCTGAAAGCTCTGTGTGAAAGCAGGTCAGCGTGATTTCAGAGGCGTGGTATTTAGGGCAGGAAGGAGAGATGGACATGCTGGAAGGACGGTAGCTGTCAAGCGCCTCGCTCAAGTGTTTAGATGAGGTGTCGCAGTGATCCCCTCCGAATGTTTCTGTTACATTCACTTCATTTGACAGCAATAAACAGTTTTTGTAGAGGTGTTACATGATATATACACATATGTATTCTCTAAAATTATGTTTAAACAAAAGTGGAAGATGGCAGAATTAAAGGAAATGACTAAGTTATAGTTAAACCAAATGTCTGAATTTGAGAGATTTTCATTGTTCATAAGATCTGTCCAGTCAGTTCATCCTATTTGTTTTTTGTATTGTACTTTTTATGACGACTGCGGCATGCATAAAGCAAGAAGCTGTTTTTTTTTTTATCTTTATTTTAAAGATTCAAGAAAAACAGAGTGAGGGTCTAATGAAATACACAATATTATGAATAAATATAGACAAAAACAAAACAAAACACAGAAAAGCCCAATATTTTTGCAATGAAGACATACCAGAAATTCAAAAACAGTAAAAGTAAGATTAAAATACGTCAATAGTAGAAAAGTGTAGAAAAGATATTAAATAACAAGATAAAGTTGATGTTTTTATGTGATGAACAGAGCAAAAACAAATATGAAGAAAATAGTTAAAATGAAATTAAAATCCAGATGAAAAATACATTGAAATGAAACTATTCTGGTCTGTCAAATACGGCCAATCTAAACCTACACCACCTGTTTTTTATGCTTCAGTAATTAATTTGCGTCTGCCAAAAAACAGCTTTGCAGTAGCAATAAAATCTTTGCAGTTAGCTGACATTTTACATTTTTCTCTTCTCCCTTGTGTCTGTAGGTACGAAAGCATATAAATGACCTGTACGAAGACCTACGAGATGGACATAACCTGATCTCACTGCTGGAGGTTTTGTCCGGAGACACACTGGTGAGTTCATGACTTCCTGTCGTCTTACTCTTTGTGGACAGACTGATGTGGATGAACTGACATGGGCAAAACACCGATGACTTTTTGGTTCATATGGCACTTCCTGCTGAGGGCTTAACTGAAGCGGTTTCCAATGAATGCAGTCAAATGAAAGTCATTTTTAATGAAAGTGAGCAAACTATCTTGCTGACATTTTTAGGATCGATGCACTGGTCTTTTTCTCCTCTTTCTGATGTGACTGTTGGTGGGAGGAAGCAGGGAGCCCTGGAATTTTACCGATTTAATCTTAGAAAGACACATTTTTGAGAATTGCAGACAAACATCAAACAAGTAAAATGTTTCCGTGATAAGTATATAGATTATTACTGTTATCACAGTTTCAGCTGTCTATGTCCCATTTATCAGACTCCTGGGATGCAGATCTGCCTGTGCCTTTTCACATAATATTGTTTCATTTTAATACCAAGAAGTATAAAAAGTTATTTAAACTCATGTGCAGTACGGTCTTGGGTTTTTCTTTTGTCCAACAGTGACAGAAAAATGTTAAACTTTGGCAACAGCCCAGTCACACGAGTGAAAGCAGAGACATCATAGATAAGGATGAGCAGTGGATTATCATCTGTGGTTAGAAGGATCTTAACTGAGTGAAATGATCCAGAAGTATCTAAGTGGGAGATTTTATAAAAGCTGGTCACATGATCAACATACCAAAAAAAGGGAGGTTCACTGCTTCCTTTATTATCTACTTCAACTTAGGAAACACTGGAGCACCCTTTAGGAAAGGAGGGATAACTCCATCCCACAATTCTTTCTCAATTTTGCCATTTCTTTGGGACTCCTTAAACTTGAAAATATTTGTTTTTCCATTGATAAATTCAGATTTGCAGGGGTCTGTTACATCACAGTTATGACACATCTAGAATTATTCAGCCACCTGATCTTATCTCCAGAATCTAAATGATGCTTAAGTAATGAATACACAGCTGGACCGATCAGAAAGCAGATTTCATTTTCTTTCTATTTAAATGAGTGAATGAAATACAAGTTCAGTCTAGATTCATCGAGGTGACTGATTACATTTACTGTTGTTATTTAACAAAATGTTTAACTAATTCAGATATTTATTGATATGTTAATATAGACTATGCAGTCCTGAGCACATGTGACTTAGTATATATTAGTATATTGAAATGTTTGAGTCCCCAGCAGTCCCCTCCCAACCCCATCCACCTCTCCAACACTACTAACTTTCATCCTCAGAGTATCAGCCTGTTTTCAGTTTACATTCCACTTGCTTCTTCTTCTACTTTCCACTCTGTGACTGCTTTCTGTCCATTGTCCAACCTCCTTATGATTTGGCTGCTGTGTGTGTGTGTGTTGTGTACTTGTGTGTCCATGTCTTCCTTTTTCCTTCCCTATGTGTTGCCTTTTCGGTGATAAAGCCAAGGGAACGTGATTTTCTGAAGACTTTGCGGTTGGTGAGTGGGACAGAAGCATGTGCAGTTGAGCAGCATGGAGACACAGTGGATGATGATAAGGGGGTACGTGTGGCTCACCCCCCCATCCTCTTTTATAACAGACTAATTCAAAATGTGCAGTGGCCACTTGATAGAAATGTAGACGATCCCTTCTTATGATTAGTTCTTATATTAGCTCAACTGATGTAGCAGATATTTTCTGTGTGATTATTGAATGTTGCTGTTATTTATTTATTCATTTTGACCAGGTTTTGTGGGATTATTACAGGTGCAGGAAAATATACATGTGATCCAAAGACTGAGACAGTCGCAATGTCAGATTTTCCTTTGAACCATTTATGTTACAGAATGACAGAGACAATCACAAAAGATCAGCCACACCAGAGTCTTAAAAAAAAAAAAAGAATAAAATATCATTAAAGTTGTCAATAATTTGGGGCTTTTTTATTTCCATCTCAATGGCTTTGCATATCATGAAAACAAACAGTTAAATATCTCTGAATCTACATGGTTGATTCAGACATTTTTAATGAGCTGTTTTCATGATCATTTTCAGTATTTGCTGCTGAAGCCCTCTGAGGACTTCACGAGTGAATGACATTCACCAAATGAAAGAAGCTGGGTTTATTAGCTGTAGTTGCTTTGCTGCTGAGATGAAAAAGATGGCTGGATGCTGTTCAAGTCATCTGCTGCTGCTGCTGCATCCTGGCTTGAATGCTTTCTCCATTCCATTACCTCATGCTGTGACTGTTCGCAAGCACTTGAAATCATACAAAACACTGTAATTATTGAAGGCACAGAACTAAATAATGTTTATTTATCTCAGTTGCCTTTTATGGCGGACACATTTCCTTGCAGGTTTGATCACCTGGTTTGTTTTGACATGCACAGAGCTAATCTGTAAATAAATGGTGAAAACTGCTTTACTGCAGGATGGTTCACTTCACTATATGCACGGTTGGCACAGTTTGAGTTGAACTTGAAACTTGACTTCTGGTGTGGGTAGAGGGTTTTCTGTGTGTGCGCGCACGTGTGAGTGTGATCTTTTTTGTTGTTGTCTGTAACTAACAGATTGAAGGGTAAGAAGCATGTTTCATATCCTCCATGCCAGTGATTTCTTAATTTTTCCTCTGATATTAATAAGCGCTGATTAACATACATGGCTGCTTTTCCCTGTTTATGTCCACAGCCTCGGGAGAGAGGGCGGATGCGCTTCCACAGACTCCAGAATGTACAAATAGCACTGGATTATTTAAAGAGGCGGCAGGTAAGACTCAGTTCAAACACATTTTCAGACTTCCTGTGTTGCACTTTGAATTTTGGACTGGAATAAAGCATGTTAAGCTGGTGGAGGTAAAGCTGGCACCCAGCCCATCTGAATTTATAGTGGTTAAAGCAAAATATATTAGCTACAGACAGCTAAAAGGAATTCATGTGTGCAGCTGTGCCATTTTTCTGGATTTGATTTACATGATATAAGTGATTTATTCACAAATGCACATCACTTCGTAGCAGTAGGCATCCCACTTCATCTCTGGGGGCTGTAGACTCCGCCAGCAATCCAGCGTCATTCAATACTGGATTTATTGTATTTTTGTATTGTTTTGTTTTTCCTTAAAATGTTGACAGTGGATTTCAGCTACCACAAATAGTAATTTTTGCATTCAAGGAGCGCTGACTACAAATCCCATCAGTGGGATTTCATGGCGCTCTGGATGTTGTCCCCTCCCCCGCTACTCTCAGGATGTTGTGTGTGTGTGTGTGTGTGTGAACCGCCTGGTTCAGCTGTAGCCAGATGTGACGTAAACCTTGAGACAAAGGATTCATAGATAATCACAGATGAGTTGCGGTATTGTTTTCACTACAGTACATACCAAGCACATCCCTGCACTCTATGCTGTCACTAAATACTGTTATTCTAAATCTGTTAATCACCCTTTATGGCTGCTTGATTTAATTTTTTCTAGATGATAGGCTGGTTAACTGTGTGAATTTAATTGTCCTACTAAACCAAGACTATGTAGAGACTTTGCTTTTTCTGTCATCCGGGTTAAGTGAAGGAGACATTTAAAGTCTTATAAAGATTGACATTGATATGGTGTAATGTCTTGACAGGGTTCCAAATATTTAATTCATTGAAAATGCTTTGAGGACCTCTCAGTCTCACAGCGAGTGTTCACAGACATAATATAGAGACTATTGTGCCACCTTGTGGTGTTTGTTAATGCATGAGCCAATGTTCCACCAAATACAGTCAGTTATTTAATACATCATTATGACAAATACACATTTGGTTATTGTCAAGATATAAAACTGCATGATCAAGATTTTAAGACACTTACAGAAAATCTAAATATTCATTTATTAAACCTGCTTTTTCTGTCATCAGGTCAAACTTGTAAATATCAGGAATGACGACATCACAGACGGCAACCCAAAACTGACCCTGGGACTGATCTGGACCATCATTTTGCACTTTCAGGTCAGTCTTACCATCTTTTGGTCTAGTTTTTCCAGTTTCCTGTTTTTTTTTTTCTTTTTTTTTTTGTTTTATATGTGACCAACGAGCTCTTGGATCTTCATTTAAAAGCTATGTTGGTATGTATCTGCACATTATGGTCAGTGTTGATGGGCTGCATGTTTAAATGTATGTCACTGCACCAGGAATCCTCTCCTGATTCTTTTATTATTATTATTATTATTATTATTATTATTAGAAAGGATGGTTCTGCTTTTGGCCACAAGGTGTCAAAGCTGTGCAGCCAACCATGCTGAATGTTGTGTCTTTGTCATTGGAGCTTTTCCCTTGAGCAGTCAAAGTATGAGAAATGTCAACCAATCTTTGCTTAAAGAGATATTTGTTTTGTATGCTGGTGTATTTTCTTCGTCATCCAGGCTGTGGCAACTTGTGAATGTTTAAATCAGTGCAACTGGACTTCTTTTTCTTTGTTGTTGAAGACGTTTCACCTTCCAGAAGGCTTTGTCAGTTCAGTGACATATGCTTTGTCTGTGTAATTTAAATTCCTTTTTTTTTGTGTGTGTGAGTTTTATATCTACAACTTTGTACATTGCTGTAGACATATCACTACAGTCGAGCGTTGGAGGGGTTTATCTTGTTTTGATGGTTTTCTAAAGTTTGTGTGCTCCAAATTGAGGACTTACAGTTCATACTGTAAATGCTCTGAAATGTTCTCAAAAATGTTCCCTCAGGAAACACTTACTTATAATTGTATTGCTGTTGCACAAATCATGTCAAGTCCTTCAGTCTGTACAAGCATGATAGAACATCCAGGTGTCCACTGAGGTATTCAGTTATTTCTAATTTCAAAGATGTCTCGCTCACATTCTAGCTTTCCTTCTTTCTGATTGTAGCCAAGTAAATATTGATATCTTTGGCATATGCAACTTGTGAGTGACAAAGAGGAATAGTGTGACAGGCTGTGATAGTGGTGAATCTGTCCACTATTTAGGGACATGCATGAATTTAAGAGCTGTGATGGATCCACTGAGTGAAAAAAAAAAAAAAGTGGTGATATAATTTTGCCTGGACTCAAACATGCTGACAGGTAGCGTCTGTGATGATGCCAACACCTGCTGCTGTCAGTCTCACGCAAGCCCCAGAGCGCTTGATCAAGCAGCATGCAGCCTGTTTCTTCTTGCTTTGGGAGGGCACCAGGGCTCTTCAGGAGAAGATGTTGAGCCTTAGTCATAGTGTGTGCTATTGGTTCATTAAATGAGCACAGCTGATGGAAGACCAACATGTATGAACGCAGCTATATTACATTATTTAACATGACTGTCTTCACCAGCAATTTCCTACATTAGCTACCTTCTGAAGGAAAAGGCTTGTGTTTGGAACATAATGTTCAGGCATTTCTTACTGCTGCAGGCTCTGTTTTTTTTTGAACATTCATCAATGTCTGACCTCAATTTTTCTCCCTCATACCAGGTTGTCTGTTCCACTGTTATTGCTAGCTCTATGCACGTACAGGTGAGTGGCAGAAACTGTAATATTACACAGCTGCCACTTCAGTGTGAGCTATGCTGTCTTTTTACCCAGAAGTAAAATGTTGACAAACTAAAGGTGGCACGTTTGTCTGAGTGAGCCGGTTGCACCATCATGATGCTTAACTGCAGTCAGGAGTTTGGCTGCCTGTCTGACTGGTCTGTTTGTTTTGCCCTGATTGAGTCATGGTTTCCATGAGTGATTTCCATTGTTCAGTCACTCAGAACTCCGTCACTGAAAGAAAAAAGGAAAATGCTACCATAATTTCATTGAAATATGCAAAAAGATTAAAAAAAAAAAAAGATGATGCAAAAATGTAAAAGGAACATTTGTCTCACGATGTGTTCATCACCAGAAGGTTGAGCAGAAATCAGTGCACTGTAGTTCAGATGGTGCTTAATAAGTGACTGCGACCTCCAATCCCTCAGAGGCACAGTGTTATTTTTAGTTGAGCTGTGTGATGACATTACACTCCTACTCTTTTACGCCACCATTTTTTTTTTTTTTTTGCAGTGTAATAATACATTTTCCTTGCAGTGGGCTCATGCCACACTTTGTCAAGCAAATGCTGTAACGGTTTAATACATTGAATCATTTCCTGATCAGAGCATTTGTCCCCATGTGAACTGCTGTCGTGGTGATCTGCTCAGATAATAGAGTTTGCTTAAACCATCGGACTTGATCCCCACCTCTGGCCCGGCTATTGTGTGTAGCTTGATCAATAGACGAAGTGAAAGCACTTTGTTGTCCAGCTGGGGATTTGCCTCAGCTTCTGCCCGCTCTCATTTCCCTATGCCACTCTGGTTTGCAAAGCCTCTGTGGCCGGCTGGGACACTCTCTGCTTCATACAGCCAGACTTGCTGAGCTAAAGTTTCTCTCTGCATAATAGGTAGCCCACAACTGGCAGCCACTTACAGTTTAAAGCGTCATTGCAGAAATAGTAGGACAGGAAAGAGGTGACTGTGACGTGTGTGTTTATTTGTCTTGGTGAAGCAGACCAGCCAGCTTGAAACAGGTCCATCCACAAGTCCGTTTCATTCTTGCTCAGCTGAGAGCTGCAAGCATGTGGCCTGCGTCTGTGTGTGCATTTATGGTGTTTGCGCTGGATTACTAAAGCCCAGGAAATGTATCAAAGGTCAGGACAGATTCCAGTGTCAGAGGAGAGACCCAGGAGAGAGCAAGAGGGAAGTAGCGTGAGAGAGAGGCTGACCAGTTCTCAGCGGGGAGTCCAAAGGACGAAGTCGACTGCTCTGAGTACAGTGAGCTTTCTGTCAGGCTGCCATTGCTGATTATGTGCTTCTTGCATACTCTTATAATGGCTTCCTGTCAATGGGATAGTGGTTCTTCAGATCAAGAGGAGCTCACTGGATACTTCTGAAAACAGCACGCTGCTGGGAGTTTAAAGCTTTTTCTTGTTGGATAAGACGTCATCTGTCTGGGAGCTATGGGAAATATCTGTGGCTGTGTTCGGGGACCTAAAGAGGAATGCTATGTTGACCCCAAAAGAGCCCCACTTAGTCCTGATTCTAAAGAGCTCAAAGGTCGCCGGTATTTTCAGAGGAAAAAGAGGAAATCAGAGGACTTAAAGCCTGGTGGATCCCTCAGGATTCCCAGAAAGGAATCTCTAACAAGCAAGGCCATCTGCACTGGCACTGAGCTTCAAGATGTCCCAAAAGGGAACCAATTAGATGTGGATAAAATCCCACAGGCGGAGATCCATCTATCCAGGCAAGACAGCATAAGCAAAGGTGTGTATGTTGGAGAGGTACCAGTTGTAGTCCTCAGAGGCGCTGGTAATAAGCTTCTTGGCACGAAATTAATGCCCAGGCTGGAAAACTTGTCTGCAGACGTGGATGACGGTATTAGCCGTAGGTCCCTTGGCGAAGAAAAGCTTCACGGTATTAGTGTAACTTCCAGGAGTACCTTAGCTAGGGATGGTCTGCTTGTAAAGAAGCTGCTGCGACGCCAGTTGAGGAGGGCCATTAGCTTTGGAGCAGTGGAGCACATGTTACGGACGCTGAGAGGCAATGACAGACCTGGGACTGAGGAGATGTTTGCCAAGATTATATGTGGCTCACAAGCACACAGAAGGAGGAGACGGAGGACCAACTCCTGCTCTGGTTACATGGAGCATATTCCAGCTCCTGCCAAGTCTGTTTATACACAACACAAGGTAAAACAAGAACGTAGCCTCTTTCTCTCTTACACATTGCCACAGTGACATTTCAGTACGGGATCATGAAGCTTTAGAATAAGTTTTCACATTTTAGATTTTTATGGCCTAGGAACACACTTCACACTTGTTGAAATGGGTTTTTGTCATCTCTGCTGTGTTTTTCAGTCTATTATCATTAATTCTTAAGCAGTTGTAAAAGATCACACATAAAAGATACTTAAAGATAGATAGATAGATAGATAAACTTTAATACAGACTCAAGGTCCAAAAAGCACACATAAAAAACATAAAAACACACCAACATTAATTTAAAAGACAACTGTACCAGTGTCTCCAGAGCTCAGACTGGTAGCGTGTAGCACTAAACATAATATTAAATTAATTAAAAAAGAAGAAAAAATAGGAATTCTGAATGTCCAATCTGTAGTTTACCATGTAAATATACAACACCAGGCACATGAATAAAGTCAAAGTATGAGGTATGGATGAAAAATAATCTTTTTTTTTTTCTTAAATGATGCATCAAGTAATAACAGGACCGTGGTTATTATTCTTATGTCTGAGGTTATGTTTGATATTATAGTTGTTTCAGTGGGTGATTATGAAACTGGAACGTATGCTTTGCTCCTCCAGCTGTGTTTGTTTCTCATGTCTGTGGATTCCATGGTGTTTTTGAGGTTTCACTGAATCACTTTCATCTTTGTGATTCGTGTTATGAATGGACATCCCACTTTTGCTAGGGTTTCCAATAGAATTACACGTGTAAGTCAGACTTTTTTTTAGTAACATAAGTTTAGTGACATTCATTTGTCTGAAGACAGGCTGTCCTGGCTCAGGAAAGTTAATCATAATCATTATAAGGTTCCAACTGGACAAACAAAAATGTCTAAATGCAGCTTGTCTTTGTATCTGTGGGTCTGTTCAGCATCTGTGTCGTCTGGAAGGATTTGGGCGGGCTAGTGTATGAGATGATTTTCTTCACTATTTAGCGACTTGTGCCAGTGTGGATTTCGTTTCAGCTGTAGTATGTTGCATAGCTGTACATTGTTTTTTTCACTTTTATTACTGGTGCTACCTTTTAACAAACCAGATCTCCTCAATAAAATAAACAGTTTTATTAATTGGCTGATTGGAGTTCATCTTGTAAACTTTTTTTCCATGCTTTATTGTGAATTGACATTTTCAAAAGAGGAAGAGCTGAATCAAGTTGCATTCACATGGCTCTCATGTTGAATTTATTGAGCTTATTTCTGACATACCGTGTCACCACAGTTGCAGACACATTGGCATAAAGTTGCCTTTTTAGAGGCTCTTTAAAGGCTTGAGACAATATTACAGAGGCTGTTCAGGTATCATAAATGTGGTTGAAACCTGGTGCACTGACAACACGGTTAGAGTTTGGTCTGTAAAGATGCATTGTTTGTTTAACATGTTGCTGTTTTTATCATCATACTTACACTGTTTAGTCTGCTGTAAAACTATTGAGTAATTTATTATGCAACTCTATCTCACATTCTTGACCTGAGGCTAACACTTTCTGTGCTTTCACAGTGCAGTTAATGATCCAGATAAGGAACTGTTGATTCTTATTTCATACAAAATAGTAGATATCTATTGCATTTTGACACCAGTGGCTCATATAATGTCCTGGTAAGGCTTAAAAAGTCTAATCTGCTAGTTTATTACAGAGAAAAAAAACTAATCACAGGCCTCAGGCAGGTTATAGTGCAAAAATCTTATTTCACAGAGCGGTTTAGACCAGAGAAGTACCAACAATGCAACAAACTAGACAAGGGTGGGCATTAGAAAAACAAATATGTGCAGAGAAGCAGTGGTAAAAATAAGCACAAGAAATACCTAAAAAGCTGGACAGATGTCATCCATGAAAACACCAAATACAAGGAATGATTGGACAGCTTACTGCATAATGAAGAAACAAACAGGGCTGTATATTAACTGAGTGAGTAATGAGCAGATTAGAAATAGGTGTGATGGAAAAAAGCCTATCAACACAGGGACGACTGTGATGGGGGCCAGCAGACGCCCATGAGCCTAAAAAGAAATGAACTTGGTATAGATCAGGGGTCTCAGACTCTCTTTCATCCAGTAACATCAAGGTCATTTGAATCTATCTATTTTTTATAATTATATTACATAAATGCCTCTGTATTTCACTATCAATAATATATTGAATTATTATTGGATTAAATTATATTGCTATTAAATTGATAAATTCATGACTGTTGTAGTGGCGTGTCAGACACCTGACAGAGAGTCTGCCTTCAAACAAATATTCTGTATCAGTATTGTTTGTGGTTTTGTCATCAGCCGATTAAAAACTCCAAAACTGACTCTCAGCCAGCTGTGATCAATCTGGATCTGCAGCTGGACTTCTAGACTAGCTGATGTGTTGGGAACTTGTTTCTTTGGTCAGGGCAAACCTGCTCATCTACATATTTAGTATACAGTATTCAAAAAATGTACCTTCAGAAAGACACTTGGAAGATTGTGATTTGTACTTTTTAATTCTTGGACCTGTTGCTGCTTTTCTTTACTTTACGTTACTTTACTTAGCTACTTGCTTGGTGTTGAAACACCAAGTAAACCGTATTCTCTGGGCACTGCTGCTTATTAAAGAAAACATACCGGCTTCTCTCTGTTCAGCAGAAACATACTTTTTGTTTCCATCTCTCTTAAATTGCCTGTTTTCATAAGCTTTTCTTGTTCTTGGACATTTTTGCTCCAAATACATCAGTCAACCAAAATACTGTTACAGGCACTGGCTCCACATCCAGTTGGGTAGATGCCATCATGGTATAGGGAACATTTTTTTTTTTTAAATCCATATGGCACTAGCGGCCTTTATTTACACCGTAGCGGGGCAGGAAAGTGGGGCAGAAAGAATGGGGTAGACAGGAGGAATACAGCCTCTGTACATGGGCCATCTGCTAAAACCAGCGGTCTTCGCAGAGGCCCTAGCATTATTATTTTCATTATTATTTTTAACAAGAGTCATATCAGTGTGCGGTACATCCTGTATACTACACTGTATACACAGTACACAGGATGTGGTTTTGTAAATGGCTTGAAGTCATGCAGTCCTGGTCAGCAGAGACGTGCCAGAATTATAAATTTGATTTGCAAGAGCGTCATTTCCAGTGTTCACATTTTGATTTAGTGGATAAATAATGGTTCAGTGGCATAAAATGAGCTGATTGTTTTCAGTCTTATTTATCACAGCAATGAAGATGAGCCAGTTGTTCCTCAGATCATCAGGGCTTTTATGAAAAAATGAAACTATTCCAAAAGCAAAAGGCAATCATAGTCCTGGTACTAGACAGTACATTATAACACTTGTTGTTACAGCTGTGGCATAACCTCAACGTGTTATAAAAGTGCTGTAAAGTGAAGCTGGATTGTCACAGAGCCAGTAATCAGGAGGGGTAATACAATATACAATACATTTTCAAGATTATGTCCTTGCTCTCGCTGTGGCAGATCTCGGAGATCCATGTGACAGGAGAATCCGAGGACATGACAGCCAAGGAGAGACTGCTGCTCTGGTCCAAGCAGATAACCGACGGCTATGTGGGCGTACGGTGTGATAACTTCACAACTTCCTGGAGGGATGGGAGGCTATTTAATGCCATCATTCATAAATACAGGTATTATAACGTATGTTGAAAATCACCGTGTTTTTCCAGCATTGTAGTTTTTTTTTCTTATTCTACTGTTTTTGATTTAATGAAACTGTATTTTGTTCTTAGCGTTATGTCTGGATTTTATTTTCCTTTTCTCCAGTAATGCATCTTATCATGATTTCCTGACTTGATTCATCCTCTAATCCGCCTCCGGAATAATGTCTCACTCATCTCTTTCTTTGACTTGATTGCAGACCAGATCTGGTTGACATGACTCGTGTGTCGGCACAGACCAGCCGCTCAAATCTGGAACATGCTTTTTGTGTAGCTGAGCGGTTGGGGGTGGCCAGGCTGCTGGACCCTGAGGGTGAGGTTCATGTACAGTCTCCTGTGTGAGGTTCTGTTCTGAAAGCACTGTGAAGGCTTGAGCACGTTTGTGCTATAAATCGTGCACAGTGAAGCTTGGAATTTGGCTTGAGGAGTAATTTTTCACTCACTGTCATGTTTCTTTTTATTTTCTGCCTGTTCTCAGACGTTGATGTTCAGTCTCCTGATGAAAAATCTGTCATCACCTACGTCTCAACCCTGTACGACGCCTTCCCCAAAGTACCTGATGGTGTTGAAGGAATAAGTGCTAATGTAAGTTAATGGCATTGGTGGAAGTGTTCCTTCTTTGGATCTCTGTGAAACTGAATAAGGATCTTATTACAGATGGCTCTTTCTCTCTGAACAGGATGTTGATATCAAATGGGTGGAGTACCAGAACATGATCAAATACCTCAGCCAGTGGATCAAACACAACGTGGCTATAATGTCAGATAGATCGTTTCCCAACAACCCTGTGGAAATCAAGGTTTGGTACAAAGACAAATAAACATCATATTCAAAGCATTTTTTTTCTTCTAAATTTTCATAAGTTCAGTTGAGCTCATGCTGCACCTTTACAGAACATAGAGCAGAGAGGTTATTAGAGCTGGCGTAGAATATCTGACAGGAAGTGGATAAATGCCAGCTTCAGATAGCCCAAAAGCAATACTTATCTGTTGAAACTGTGACTGAAAGTCTTATTGATGGATGTTGGAGAGCAGCAGCATCCATTAACTGGAAAATATCAGTATCTTGTAACCTCACAGCTACTTTCACTTGCTTCTTTTACGGGCACATGGAGAGGACAGGCAAATGCCTACATATTGTATATTTCTTGTTCTGCAGAAAGTTGTGAGATGTTGGTTGCAATTTTTGTCTTTCATTTTTTTACAGGCACTTTACACACAATATCTTCAGTTTAAAGAACATGAAATCCCACTAAAAGAAAATGAGAAAACAAAAATCAAAGACTTCTATAAAATGCTCGAGGTATGAAAAAAGTCTTGCCTACATTGATCATACGCTGTGAAACTCACACAGTCATATGATAGCAAGTGTGCTGGGCTGTATTTGACAGATGTGGATCGAGTTTGGACGTATACAGTTACCCCCGGGTCATCATCCCAATGATATGGAGAAGGAATGGGGTAAATTAATTGTTGCCATGCTGGAAAGAGAGAAGTGCCTGCGGCCAGAGGTGGAAAGGTATGTGGAGCACTTTTTGACCTTGGCCTTTCATGATTAATTTCTTTATGGCCTCTGCAAACTGCTTTATTTGCAGCCTTATGAGTTACTCATCCGTAGCTTGTCTTAGCATGTTAAAAATAGGGCTGAAAATGTTTTGCTGATGTTCAGCGTTTCTCACTGAAGAGAATGAAGCTAAAGGTGCAAACACACTAGTCAAACCCGCATGATGTTCTCTGAGGCTGTTGATGTGGTTGGAGCGCTCCACTATCATATGTCAAGCCTGCTAATGTCTTTACTGAAACCAGACACTGTGGGGTTTGTGCTGCATCTCCGGGTGTGAAATCCTCTTACTGAACTGATGATTCATATGAATATACAACTTGTATAACTTTTTTATCTGTGCCATTATTTATTGAACTAAAATGAAGCCAAAAAAAACATGTCAGTGCCAGAAAAACTGTGGGCTATACTGAGCACTAGCTTGAGACAACAGTGGCTCAGTCTCAACCCCACCTTTCCCCAGATATGCTTGGACTTTAATATTTAATATGAGGATTTGAGGAGAACATGCTTATTGAGCCCTGTTTTTCTGAGATATTGAAATGAGCATTGTACAAGCTGGCCTTGGTGTAAATTTGCTGGGATGTCGACTGCAGAGAAGATTGGCAGAAGTCATTAATGCTTTATGCTTGTGAATAATCATTCTCACTGCAGAATTTTGTATGTTCTGAAATGTTTTAATATTTTCTTAATAACCCTTTCCAGATTAATATGCAGCAATAACTGCTTCTCTTAGACATTGTTTATGTCTTTCTCCTTTGTTAGTGTGTTAACACATCTGAATGCTTGAGACCAGCAAATAATCAAAACATCTGGTTTTAATATATTTTTAATAAAAAAGATAGGTGGGGGTGCTAAGTTTTGCATGACTGTCTGAGCTTTCATGAGCTGAATTTCTGAATCAGATTTACTGCAGCCAGTGTGCACAGTTTGCATATGATAATGTTGAGATTTGATGTGCTTCAAAAGGTGAGGGTGTGATTGGTAAGTTTTAGTGCCTGTAAAACAGCAACACTTACTGTAATTGTCCAATATTTCCAAGGGTGCACCTGCGTGCTTTTGATGCATTACACATTGTCTTGCTTTCTTGTATCGGGTTCAGTCAAATGTTCCTGTTCTATGGATGCTCTGTTTCCAGCAATGTTTTCTGCAATGTTGATCTTATTTCTATGGAGACTCATTGTTTGGGAATTCAGTTGGCAGTTTAGACAGCTTTACACATCCTTTCTTGTCTCTAACCTATTCACAGCATCTGTGCTGGGTGTGGTGACAACCTGCAAAAGCGACGATTATTGCTGTTTGGCCGTGCTTTTTACACTCTCACTTCTTGTGAAGTTCATCTGTCTCAACTTGTTTAAATATCATCCCTGAAGGAAGGAATAGTATTTCAGGGTGGGATTCTTTACACGCCCGTCACCTGGATGTGACAGGATAAATACGAGCAAGTAGGAAGCTGTACTCTCACTTGGATCTATGAGTGCTTCCAGTCAGGCTGCCAGCGTTCTTAACCGAGATGCTTAGGATGAGAGTTAGTTCATGATTTTATTGGTAGGAAGCATAAATGTAAATAATGTGAAGTAAGATGGCTTATTTAAGCAGGACCTCGACCGTTAGCAACAGTAGCTTTAACACCAGCTATGGCTCCAGTGACAGCATCCTCACCGAGCCTTTACAGATTAACAGTTCAGTCTTTCTCAATAACAATATTGCCTTTGGATCCAGGTGAGGTCATTATCTGTGCATGCTTGTCTTTTGTGAATCTTTATCCTAGTTTTAGTTTTGACAAAAAAAAAAAAAAAACCCAAAACCTTTATGCTTGTTTTCAGACTTGAAATGTTGCAGCAGATTGCCAACAGGGTCCAGCGGGACTGTGTCAACGGTGAGGACAAGCTGGCATTGGCAAGAACAGCCCTGCAGTCTGTAAGTATCGTGCGAGCTCGGTTTGACATCATAAAACCTGTAGCATAGAGTGTGTGTTTGATCAGAGTGTGTGTTTTATCTTCATAAGGACACAAAACGTCTCGAGTCTGGTATTCAGTTCCTAAATGAGGCTGAGATTGCCGGCTACCTGCTGGAGTGTGAGAATATCCTCAGACAGCAAGTGGTGGACATCCAAATTCTTCTGGATGGAAAATTCCCGTTTGCAGACCAACTTGTTCAAAGGTACAAAATAGATCCTCTTTCTGATTTAAAATGTCATATTTTCTCCTAAGTAAAGACATCTAATTTTGCTGACCCTTTTCTTACAGGGTCTCAAAGCTCCGGGATGATCTTCTGGCTCTGAGAGCCGAGTGCTCCTCTGTGTACAGCAAAGGTCGCACCCTGACAACAGAGCAAACCAAAATGATGATCTCAGGCATCACACAGAGCTTGAACTCTGGCTTCTCCCAGAACATTAATCCAAGTCTGACGCCAACTATTACTCCTGCACTAACTCCAGGTGGCTTAGTTACACCTGGGTCCACATTCACCTCTAGCCTTACACCGTGCCTGACCCCATCCTTGACCCCAACCCTGACCCCCAGCATGCAGCCTTCTTCAGTCCAGAGCTACATGGGGAGTGGTGGCGGCGGTGGCGGCATGGAGCCGAGCAGCCTCGTGCATCTGAAACACATGCAGATCCGCAAGCCCTTACTGAAATCCTCACTGGCAGACCCCAACATGACAGAGGAGGAGGTCAACATGAAATATGTGCAGGACCTCCTGAACTGGGTGGAAGAGATGCAGGTAAGCAGCTTCCATCTGTTTGATTATTATGTACTGCAGATGTAATTGTAAATGATCAGACTCCAAGCATTTGTGATTTTCTTTTTTCCCTCTGCTGTTTAAAGATGCAGCTAGAGCGATCAGAGTGGGGCTCTGATTTGCCGAGCGTTGAAACGCATTTGGAGAACCACAAAAGTGTACACAGAGCCATCGAAGAATTTCAAATCAGTCTTAAAGATGCCAAACTGAGTGAAGTAAGCCTGGTTCATTCGACTATAATCTAAAACTCCACCTGCAGAATTACATCATAATATTTTATGCAGACACACTGAAGGAAACAAAATAATTGTCTTTTCAGATTCAGTTGACCATACCTCTGAAGCTGACTTATTCAGACAAACTGAACAAACTAGAAAAGCAGTATGAAAGACTGTTGGTAAGCATTTGGTTGAGTTCGTCCTCCTGATGTGAAAACTGTGCTCATTTTTGTCTGACTGTACGAACACTTGCTTGCTTCTTTCAGAGCTGTTCAAGAGAGCGCCAGAGCCATTTGGAAAACCTGCATGACTTTGTGTCGCAGGCAACGCAGGAGCTCATCTGGCTGAATGAGAAGGAGGAAGAGGAGGTCGCCTTCGACTGGAGCGATCGTAACAGCAGCATCTCCACGAAAAGAGACTACCATGCTGTAAATTATTTCTCTGTCACTTTGTCTTTTCGTCAGCTGTAATTAAGAAAGTCTGAGTGCTGTTTTGCAGTTCTTTTGTTTCGTAGACTTTTGGCTTTGCTGCAGCTGCGTTTATTTACAAAAGAATAACGTCTGAAAGGATTTGTAGGCACATTGTAGCACATTCCAGCTTTAATTGTTAACTTTTTGCTCTGCACTCTGAGACAAGATTCAATGATGACAGAGTTACTAGTCCTGCGCCACAGCTGAATGCCACAAATATTCAGTTTAATGTCTTTGCACAGGACCTGATGAGGGAGCTGGATGAAAAGGAGGAAACCATCAAGTCCGTGCAGGACAAGGCAGAGCGTCTCATGCTCAAGAACCATCCAGCCAGGCTAACTATTGAAGTAAGCCCTGCGTGCTTTTTCTTTATACCCTGTGGTCAGTATAACTAGTTTCTGTATTTTGGAGCAAGTGCCTCCACCCTACAAACAACTCCTACTATGACTAAAACATTATAAACCCTTGTTTCGACTTGTAATTTTCCAACAATCACACCTCTGTGGTTTCTCTTCCAGGCATACAAAGCTGCACTGCAGACACAGTGGAGCTGGATTTTACAGCTCTGCTCTTGTGTAGAGCAGCATCTTAAGGAGAATGCTGTTTATTTTGAGGTGCGCTGCTGCCTGTCACTATTACAGTAAATGCATTAAAACATTTGCATGTTGTCATATGTAATTTTGCCTTCTTTCCCCCTGAGCAGTTTTTTACTGATGCCAAAGAGTCCATGGACTATCTCAAAAACCTGCAAGATTCTATACAAAGGAAATATAGCTGCGATCGATCAAGCAGTCTACACAGACTGGAGGATCTCATTCAGGAGTCCATGGTAAACTGACATGGTTATGAAGTTTGTGCATGTCTAAACATAGTTGCAAATGAAACTAATAAATGCTGTTTTTGTTTTTTGGGTGGGGTTTGCCCTCAGGATGAGAAAGAGCAGCTCCTTCAGTACCGCAGCACTGTAGCTGGGTTAGTGGGCAGGGCCAAAAATATTGTGCAGCTCAAGCCCAGAAGCCCTGAAAGCTCCCTGAGGTCCTCCATCCCGGTCAAAGCGATCTGTGATTATCGTCAGATAGAGGTATCATCATCGATGACGTGTTACACTGCATTCATTCCTGTTTTGCTTTGGAGATTTAAAACAAAATCTCTGCTGTGCCACTATCACAACTCTTTCAGATTACTATTTATAAAGATGATGAGTGTGTGTTAGCCAATAACTCTCACCGGGCCAAGTGGAAGGTCATTAACCCAGCAGGGAATGAGGCCATGGTCCCCTCTGTTTGCTTCACTGTGCCGCCCCCCAACAAAGAGGCTGTTGAAATGGCTGGAAGGTGAGATACTTGGACGCAAGCATCTAGTTTGTATCTTGACTTTCTTGTGTGAACACTAGTTTAAATGTCACCTTATGTGCTACTTTACTAATTCTTACCTGCAGAACTGAGCAGCTGTACCAGAATGTCCTGGCCCTGTGGCACCGCTCCCACATCAACATGAAGAGTGTTGTGTCTTGGCATTATCTAATGGCTGATATACGCACCATTCGCAACTGGAATGTGGCCTCAGTATGTTTCTTTGGTTTATTTCCTCTTTAGGCTAATAACCAGTGTCTTGCTGATAATCATGTATGATGATCGGGCTCTTCTTTGAAGATCGGTTACAATTAAACACTTCTGTTTCTCTAACAATGTCAGATTAAGACCATGCTGCCAGGGGAGCATCAGCAGGTCTTGAGCAACCTGCAGTCCCACTTTGATGAGTTTCCTGCAGGACAGCGAGGAGTCAGAGGTGTTCACACTGGCAGACTGTGCACAGCTTGAGAGAGATGTGGCAGCCTGCAAGGAGTACTACCAGGAGCTGCTCAGATCTGCAGAGAGCGAGGCAAGGATCAAAGTCCCCTTTCCATTATGGGGATGTCGCTCTTTTTGCATCAAGTTTATACCTTTTTGAAACTATTTCTTCTTCTTCTTTTTTTTTTTTAAAGGTTTGATTAGCATTGCCTTAAATCAAACGTTTTATGTATTGATTTTAAAAAACGTTTGTTTGTAAGTGTTACTGGATAGGTCTGTGTCACATATAATTCCCCTGGCCTTTTATCTAACAAGTTCTCTTCTGAATCTTAATTTACCCCATTTATGTATGACTTCACCTCAACAATATAGAGGGAGCCAGGATTTTTTTTTTTTTCCTCCTTCTGGTCATACTTCACCTTACTCTGTGTTATGATGCCACCTAGAGGTGTACTTTCCACATAAACTACATACTGATCCTTTGTTTCATCATGTGCTGCCTATGATTGAAGCAAACATTCAAATTAGATAGCTCAGTGAGTTTTACAAACGTGTTTCTTGCTCTTTTAACATTCAATTATATATTTTTTTCCCTGTAAACAGAGGAACACGAGGAGTCGGTGTACAATCATTACATCTCAGAAATACGCAACTTCCGTATGCACCTGGAGGCCCACGAAGAGCACCTGATCAGGCAGATCCGAACACCGCTGGATAGGGACGACGTGGAGCAGAGTCTGCAGCACATTGCAGAGCATGAGGTACACATCTTGGCTTTGTTTTATATATTTAGGAACTTCAACCCATTTTGCTGTCTCACTGCACATTTTCCCCACGCCGCTCTGCAGAGAAAGACAGCTGAAGCTGGAGAGATTGAAGGAGGATCTGGAGGTGATGAAGGAGAAGTGTGAGCTTTTCCTCAGGCAGGCTGCAGGCTCTCCATCTGTGCCAACACTTTCCTCTGAACTCTCTGTCCTTATTCAGAGCATGAGCCAAGTGTGCTCCATGTCTTCTATATACATGGACAAGTAAGAATCATCCTTCACTGCCTTTGAGTCATTCAGAAGGTTTTTTTGTGATTTGGAAAGTACTGGAATTGAAGAGGTGTTTTTTTATTTTCTGCAGACTGAAAACAGTGAGTTTAGTGGTGAAACACAGTCAGAGCGCAGAGGCTCTTGTTAAGGCCTACGAGTCCAAACTGTATGAAGAAGATGCAGTCAACTCTGACATCAAATCCATTGAAAGTGTAATTTCTACACTTAAGGTAACACTTTATTTGCATGGAAGAAGTGACCGACATTGCTACTGTTTTTTTATTTAGTAAGTAATCCACCCTCCATCTGTTCATAGCAATGGAGGACAGAGATTGATGAAAGGCAGGAAGTGTTCCACGACATGGAGGATGAGCTGCAGAAAGCACGAGTCATCAGCGATCGGATGTTTAAAGCCCACAATGAGCGTGACTTTGATCTTGACTGGCATAAAGAGAAGGCAGATCAGCTGAGTGAGAGGTGGCAGAACATTCACTCACAGATTGACAGCAGGTCTGTGTGATTTTAATCTGTTGTCTTGAATTTGTTGTGTTGTACAAAACATCTGATTGTAAGTTTTTATATTGCTCATGGAGATGACTCTCACAATTTCAGGCTTCGAGACCTGGATGGCCTCAGCAAGTCACTGAAACACTACAGAGAGTCATACAGTAGTCTTGATGAATGGGTTCAAGAACTGGAAACAGAGCAGCTAAAGGCCCAAGAAAACAAAGCTGATGATAGCAAGGCTCTTGCTGAGCAGTTAAATAAACAGAAGGTAAGACAAGACTGAAGTTGAAACTTGAAAACTTGTACGTAGATATATGTACTAAAAACCAGTGTGTTTTTCAGGTTCTGGTTGCTGAAATTGAACAAAAACAGTGCAGGATTGATGAGTGTCAGAAGTACTCAGAGCAATATTCATCTGCCATTAAGGTAACTTATCTTAACCCAATATTCTAACCTTATTTGATTTCTTTAGGCTCTGTATAACAACTTTTGTCTGAATGAATTTCTGGGATTTTTCTGATTAAAAGCTATCTTTGAAACTTTTAAAATTGCTGTTTTTTTTTTTTTTTAAACTAGGATTATGAGCTTCAACTGATGACATTCAGAGCGATGGTCGACTCTCAACACAAATCTCCCCTGAAGAAACGTCGGATGCAGAGTTCTTCTGATGCCATTCAGCAGGAGGTAAAAAAAAAAAACAACTTGATTTTGTTGACAGGGATGTTAGTGCTGTTTCAACAGTCCCTGCTCAGTGATGCACTTGACTATATTTGTTTTTTTTTTCCTACAGTTTATGGACCTCCGAACCCGCTACACTGCTCTCGTCACTCTGATGACACAGTATGTGAAGTTTGCCAGCGAAACACTGAAAAGGACTGAAGAGGAAGAGGTGAGTTGTTTTTTATATCATAACATTAATGTTTTGATGTTCTCAATTTGCAGCTTTTGGGGCTTTCTGGTCTTCTACATTTATGATGCCAATTCTTCTTTACCGTCAAAGCATGTTTTTTCATGCTTTCTTGGTATTTTATCTTATTTTACTCTTTGCTCTTCTTGGCTTCTTGACTCATTGGCTCATCATGAGTGAAGAGGATTTGCTTCATTGTGCAAAAGAAGCAAAAGAAATGTGGGAGCGATGCATGTGGGCATGTCCAGTCACACTACGCTGGTGACGGTGATGTGCTGGGTGGAAAAAGTTCCTTCAGCTTTCTAGTTCTCTGTGAATAAAAAAAAACTGAAAAGAAAACCTCTCCCAGAGTTTGTTTCATATTCATTTATTTATAAATTTTAAGTCTAAAACGGCAGAAAAGGTGCTCTTTAATTTCAAATGAATTAAACATTTTGACATTTTTGGATGTAATGTTAAAAAGGTTTATCCATTCATTGAATGTTACCATTCTCCTTTGATTAACAGAAACCAAAGTAAATCTACAAAGTCTTGGAGAGATTTCTTCTCAGTATCAGTTAAATGTGAATCAGTGGATGACTAATTCTTTTGCATTATAGAACAGAAAGGCTTTTGAAAGAGCAGAAAATGCTAAAAGGACAGAGAGCATGGAAGTCCAAAAAGCCACTGGAGAAGTAGAGATTAGACAACTTAAGCAACGGATCCAGGAGCAGGAAGCTTTGCTCTCTGAAAGGGAAGCACAGGTGGAAAAGCTGGAAGGAGAAGTAGGAATACAAAAGAAGACAATTGAAGATCTAAACTTTCAGAAGTCACAGCTTGAGCATGACGTTAATCAGTATCGTGCAAAATTAGAAATAGCAAATAAAGACAAGGCTGCCACTGAGGAGGAATTAAAGCACACAAAGCTTTTGATTGAGCAGTCAGAGGAAACATGGTCTCTGACTCAGAAGAAACTCGAAGAGCTCTTAAAGAAAGAGATGATGACCAAGATGTGAACTCCCAAAGCCCCAAACTCCAAAAGAAGGCTGATCTGGAGGAATCTGACTTTGCAGCTGAGGAGGAGGTGCACGTTCAAGTCCAGGCTAAAAACAGTCATGTGGCTTTGCAGCCTGTGGGATCTGAGAGCCAGTCAGCCGTGGACTCTCAGCTCGAGTCATCTGCGGTTAGGATGCAGGAAGTCCTGCAGCAGAAACTGGAGGAGTTAGTGGCAGTTCAGAAAAAAGCTGAAATGGCAGAGGAGAAGGCCCAGAGTTATAAAAAGCTGTTGGATGACAGCAACAACAGGCTGAAAAAACTCCAGATGGACATGGAAAGTGAACGGATCCAATTCAGACAGAAATCTGATGAACTCCTGCAGGAAACACTAAACATGAAAAAATCCATCAATGACCTTCAAGAAGAAATCAGATCTCTCCAAAGAGCAAAGTCCTCACTGGAGCAAAGCACCTTTTTCCAAAGCACTGAAGTTGAGGGCCTCAAAGAGCAGTTGAAGATCACCCAAGGGGAGCTGCAGAAGAAAAGCTCCATCGAGCAGGAAAACAGCTACAAAATCAGCAATTTAGAGGAGGAGGTGGCTTCCAAGCAGGCAGCGATAGATCAGCTGAAGTTTAAATGCAGTGAGCTGACAAGGATGAGTGTCTCATCTGACAATGATATTAGAGGCCTTCAGATTCAAATGGAGTCCCTGGAAAAAGAGAGATTGCTTTCTGAGCAAAAGATCAGGTCTTTAAAGAGAGAGATAGAGAGCTGGAAACAACAGCTTCAGGCATCTAATGAGGAAAACACCTCTGTGAAAAGATCTGAGCAGGCACTGAAGCTTAAAGCTAAAAGCCTTGAGGCAGACCTTCAGAAGAGTGAAGCAGATGCCTCTCAGTTGCAGAGAAAAATAGATGAGCTGAAACAGATCAATTTAGAGATGGAGCAGAACCTGAAGAACGCAAGAGCTAAACTTGACCAGGTGACGATGGAAATTGAGAGCAAGGATCAGCAAATAAAAATCTTCAAGACTCAGGTCGAGGGCACCAAATCACAGGTCAGAATTATAGAGGAGGAGTTAAACAAGAAGTCCCAGACCACCCATGAGCTTCACATGAAGCTGCAAGATTACAGTGAAGATGCAAAGAAAATGACCGACCTGCAGCAGAAAATTAAAACTCTCTCCTCCAATATTGCAAATTATGAGGATGAAATTAAAACTCTCAAAACAGAACAGAAGTCACTGTTTGCTGAGAAGAATTTAGCAAATCAAAAGATCCACATGCAAAAAGCAGAAATTGATGATTTGAACCAGATGCTAAAGAAAAAAAATGTGGAATTACAGAAAGAATCTGATGAGAGTCGGAAACTTCTCAGTAAAGTCAAAGCGTTAGAAGATGACCTTTTCAAACATCAGCACAGTTTTAAAGGTTTAACCACCAGCTCAGAGAAAATTACAGAAAACTTAAAGAAAGAAATATACACACTTCAGGATGACAAGACAGCAGCAGACAGGAAAGTTGAGAGCTTGAATATTAAACTTTCAGAGCTAAGCTCTTCTCTTCAAAGAGTAAAAGACGAATTGACTCAAGAGACCAAAGAAAGAAGATCCAGAGAATCCCAAATCATGCAGCTAGAGAACGAGCTTCAGAAGAAAAATCTAACCGTGAAAGAAGTTATGTCCAACTCTGACAAATCCCGATCAAATCTGCAACATGAGAATACAATCCTGCAAAGGGACAAATCTGAGGCTTTGGAGAAGAACATCTTGCTGGGATCTGAGGTCCGAATGCTGAAAGATAAGATGCAGCGTGCCCAAACAGATGCTGAGCAAAAGAAAAAAGAAAACTCTGCTCTACAACTGAAGTCCCAGCAGATGGAAGGACAACTGGAGAAATGCAAGATAATGTTGGAAGAATTAAAGAGTAAACTTGAGCTGCAGAAAGAGGGCTATGAGAGGCAGTTGTCGCTTGTGCAGACTGAAATAGAGAGAAAGCTCATTTTACTGCAATCTGAGATGACAGGTGAGGGCAAACAGTCCCATAGCACAGAGGTAGCTGAGATGCTCAACAAGTATTTTAAACAAGATGTGAAATTGACAAAAACAGTTCACTACACCACGGTGGAATCAAAGCAACAAGTGGACCAACCGCTGCACATCAAAATAGAGAAGTTGCAGCAAGAAAGAATACAACTTGGGCAGGAATTATCAAAGGCGAAGTCAGATATTGCCCAGCTTGAGGAAGATAAACTCAAACTCACCTCAAAAATCAGTGCTCTTCAAAACATTTGCAGTGAACAAACAATTGAGATAACAAAGTTTGAAAAGCTGCTGGCAGACAGCGAACGCAAGTTGATACTGAAAGAAAACGAGGCGAGAGCTCATCAGGAACATATAGAGTTGTACGTCAAAGAGGTGAAGAGTCTTCAGGAAACGCTGTCCACACTCGGAGTGGTGGAGACGGAAACCAGTCATCAGTCTGGGACAAACAGTAAGGCTCACCTGTTGAGGGCAGACGTTTCCATGGTCAAGAGCGTGGCAACCATCAATAGAGCTGCAAAGGGCATCTTTGAAGATGAAACTGTCAAAATTAAAGAGGTATGGAGGAAATTATTTCAGCATTACTGCCAAATACTTTTAAAATTATTCTTAGATACAGTATATTGAATTGTTATACAAACTTGTATTAATTTTCATGGGAAATATTGCAGTTGTAGCAGTGCGCTCTATTTTCCATAACTTAAAAATTCTACCGATGTCACCTTCACAGATAGCAACAGTGGAGAGAGGAAACATCCTTGAGGGGATTAAAACAGTCAAAGAAGATCATTCTGCTTATCAAACTCCCACCCTCCAACAAAAAGACATGCAAAGTGTGACGTACAAGAGCAACATAACATCTCATTTGCCCATCTCTGCCACATCACAAGGATACACGGCTGGACTAACAAACCAGCAGCCTAAAGAAACTAACTTAAGAAAGACAAGAATGTATCAAATCAGAGAAATTCATGAAACTGTTAACAAATCAGAAAACAGCACAGCAGACCGTGACAGAGAACTGAGTGGGACGACTCCTCAAAAGCTCCCAGAATTTAAAGAGAGCGCTAACATCCAGTCCTTGATCAAATTTAAGCTTGTGGATGAGGAGGTTCTGCGAAAGCTGGAGATGGGCCTCGTCACAGTGGAGCAGGTGCGAGCATCGCTGGCCCGGCACACTGACAAACCACCTGCAGTCGCTGGAATTTATGTGGAGTCAAGCAAGAAAAAGATATCCTTCCTCGAAGCTGCCGAAAAGGGCTTCCTTGCAAAAACATATGCGCTTGAGTTTCTCGAGGCTCAGGCCGCAACAGGGAGCCTCGCAGATCTGACCACAGGACAGACCCACCCAGTTGCAGAGGCACTGGATCGAGGACTCATAGATGCCGGCCTGAAAGATAAACTGATGGAAGCTGAGAAGGCTGTTAGCGGCTACGTCAGTAAGGGGAAAAAGCTGTCTGTGTGTCAGGCAATGGAGGAGAGGATTCTCGATAGATTCAAAGGAAAGAAGATCCTTGAGGTCCAGGTTGCTACTGGAGGGGTAGTTGACCCAGAGACTGGTGTCAGAGTGCCGGCTAGCATCGCTGTAGATCAGGGTCTTTTGACCAAAGAGATTCTAGAGAGTCTGTATGATCCAGTGAGTAACCCCAAAGGTTTCCACAACCCTGACACCGGACAGAAAGCGTACTACTCTGAAATACTCAACACATGCTTGTATGATGTCGATGGTGGTGTGTTTCTTTTCCCGTTTGGGGAGACGCACCTGACCAGCATGTCTCCCATGAGTCCTCATAAAGTGTCAGTTGTCAACAGCAGCTGCGGGTCAGAAATGTCAACTTACGAAGCCTACAAGGGGAAACACATTGACAAGAGGACATATCTGTGCTTGTCGAAGCAGGAAAGTGAATGGCAGGAAAAACGCATAGTTGACTTCAATGGAAGTCCACGTCACGTGATCAGTGACGGCAGAAGCGGCCGACAGCTTTGTCTTGAGTCTGCTCTCAGTCAGAGGTTTCTCGAAGCTTCTGAACTTGAAAGCTATCGCAACGGTGTTCTAAGTATCTATGAGGTTGTGGACATCATATTTTCCAGGATGGTTGTTGTGGAAGACGCCAACAGCACCGTAGCTGGTTTCTGGGATTTGACCCAGAAGAAAAGGCTCTCAGTTCTTCAGGGCTTCCAGCAGGGCTTCACTGACAGAGCCACCGCCTCACGACTGTTAGAGTCCCAGGCCTGCACCGGAGGTATTTGTGACCCCTCGTCTGGGGAGAGACTTACCCTCTCTGAGGCTCTCAAGCGAGGGCTCGTCGACGAGGCGTTGAATCAGCAGCTCCAAATGTTTGAGCAGGCATTTTACGGCATTATTAACCCAAAGACAGGGAAGACTTTGTCAGTTACTCAGGCTGCTCAGGAAAGTCTCTTCTCAAAGGATGCTGCGTTCCGCTGCGTTGAGTTCCAGCTTCTGACCGGTGGCTTGATAAATCCCTACACTCATGAGAGAGTCTCGCTTGAAGAAGTCACGCAGAGCGGCCTTATTGACAAAGTTACTGCTAGTGTAATAAAAGATGAGAAGCTCCACACCAAAAGCCTCACCTGCCCCAAAACCAAGAGAAGAATCACGTTCAAAGAGGCACTTGAAAGAAGTGTGTTCGACTGCCACACTGGACTGAGGTTACTGGAGGCCGCAAAAGTTCACGGCTTTGGAGCCAAAACAACTTTTCATTATGTTTGGGCCTATAAATAAATGTGTATATATATGGTTACCTTTTTTGTTTGTAATATTAGCTTGACTCCATTGCTCAGAGTTCCTTTTTAATTGACTCATGCTGTTGTTGATGCAACCAAAGATTCCTTTTTGGTAATTATTTGGCCTGATTATGAATAATGTGCACTAACAATGGCCCCTCCCTCAGTGTTTTTGCAGCAAAGTTAACAGTTTTGTTCAAAACATGCCTGTTTTAGATTCTAGAGATCTGTTGATGAGGAGAAGAGAGAGCATGGTGATAAAGTTAACAAACTATTGCACTGGATGTCCGATGTCAAACGGACCATGAGCAATGATGGGAATGCTCTGAAAGATAGTAATGCCAACACAGATGCTTCAAATAAGCCCCAGGTAAATAAACTGTCTGGTGTGTCCTGTATTATTAAGACGCTACCACTGCTTGTTTGTAACTCCAAATAATTCTGATACTACAAGCCTTTCCTGTCTTAGTGTATGATTTCTAATAAAAACACATTCTCTACTTTCTGATTTATGTAATCCACATATGTTTTACTATTACAAATAGTGGCTGTTATTATGTGTGTGATCATTTATAGTCACTTCCAATAATAACAGATTTTTCAGTTGCACAAGCACTCATGTTTCAGAGCGTCATCAGTCACACGGGTTGTTGAAATATTAAAACATATTTCTGAGAGTTCAACCTTTTCACGATATCAAAATAAACAACTATGTGGTTGAATAAAGGTGAGAAGTATTTTGGTGATCAAGGGGGACTCGATACAATATAAACCAGTGATGTACAAAAATAAAGAAAAAAAAAAGAATTCTTTGAAGCACTGAAAACTTTCATTAAACATATACTCTGGTGTTTTTCAAATGAACTCAAATTGAAAAGCAAATTATTTTACATAGTTGCTACCTATATGGAGGGTTGTGTGCAAATCTGTGCGTGCAAACAAAATATAAAAAAAATGTAGGTAGTAACTCTTTCATTTATGTCACAAATAAAAGTTTGGATCAACGATCTTTATAGAGTGTGCATGTGTGCACACAGTAAGATTATTATTCAGCATTTACACTGTAATAATAACAGCTTTTGACTGCATGCTTTGTTAAATTATGAAGTCACCTCTGTTTTTCTGACCACATGAAATGTGTTTTCCTTTCATGGAAAGACTATTTCAGAGCTATGCTCAAATATACCAATATCCAAAATGAAAAGCACAAAAGAAACTCAAATATTGAATCAAGTCCTCTCTGACACCTGCCTGGAACTAAAGGTTTCATGAGATGCAGGCATTTTTAATGCGCTGTATTGTACCAGTTTGTGCAATACAGCACAAACACACCCGTGATGTTTGTTCTACAGTATTTGTTCATCAATTGATAAATTTAATTTTAATGTGCATATGCATTTGTGACCTTTTATATCTCAGATTACTCACATACAAAAGCAGATATTTTACTTTATATAAAATATTAACGTGTCACGATTTATGTTATAGATGTCAGTTGAGGAAGTGGTCACTAAAAAAGAGCAAATTGCAGAAGCACTGAAAGCCACACAAATGATGCTCAACAAACACAGTGACAAGTAGGTGCCTTGACTCTGACTGACATCCAAAACATTTTGTTCAGCTGTTAACGTTCAGAGATGGATGTGTTACATAATGTTTCGTATCTTCCAGGATGACAGAAGCGGAAAAAGAAGAGATCCAGGAGCAACTGAAGGCTCTAAATCAGGCTTACAATGAAGTCTCGCAACTGTGCTCTGACCAGACAACCTCTGCAGATGAGGTTGGACCCCAGGCACCTTGTTTGAGCCACTGTATTGCATTTGTGTCCTATAATGTGCTCGAAAGCAGCGTCACCTGACGTTCAGTTGCATGACTAACCATTATCCTCTTTTTCTGAGTACAGTGTGAGAATTTTTCTCTTGCATCGCTCACTTCACTCTCCTTGATCGAATTATTTGTGACAGAAAATGATATGTGTTCAGCTGAAGCTCAGAGAACATACGTATGCTGTAAACATGCTTAACGGTGCCACCACACCAGTATCAATGTGGTTGAGCTCTCATTGAAGTTCGACCTGACATCAGATCTAATGTGCGACTATAAAGTGTGCAATGTGACTAACTACACTCTTTGTGCAAGACGCTGGACGCTGCGTTTCCCAGATGCATGATAGCTTTAAATGTGTTGTGTGTCACTCTCCTGTTGCAACAACATCGCAGCCTTGCTCTCCTGCACACAATGTTCTAACATGCCCGTGTTTGTGTGGTGGTGAGTATAGATTTTGTCCTGTTTTTGAATATCTTACATGACAAATTTATCACAGCAAATAGTTATTTTGGAGTCAAAAGCTGTCTAAGCAACAATGACACTCTTTTATTTTTCTGCAGGGTTTCAAAACCACTGACTGGACTGGAACTGGAGCTGTGAGTGACCTGATCAGTCAAGTGACTGGGGTCACTCTCCGAAACCCCCCCATAACCTCCGACCTCTCTTTGTCTGAGCCCCAGGTCCAGATGGACTGGACTGATGACGGTCAAAGTCCATGAACAAAGTCTCATGTACAAATCCACACTGAAACACAAGTTCATAGACAGTTCACATGTCACCTCTGTGTCCCTGTCCGACTTAGCAGCAGCTAGAGAAGGGTCCATGTGTGATGATCTGGTCATCAAGATGATAGACATTAATCAGGTCGGCGATGGTGTGGATGTGCACCATGATGGTGTGGATGTGTGCTACACAGGGGACGTGCTGACCCTTGAGAAGGCATTTCAATGTGGTTTAATTCCTGCTGCTGTATATGTGAAGATTCTTCAGGGGGAAAAGTCCTACCAGGATGAATTAAATCCCGACAATGTGGAAAATATGCCCCCTTCTACAGTCTGAAGAGAAGGCAGAACTGTGTGAGGTTAATAGACTGATATTAAAGTGCCTGAACAAAAATGCTGCACATACATCAGGGAGGAATTTTAACATTTTGAGGTCTCTGCAGGATGGTTTGAGTGATCAGGAACAAATGTCAAGGTTGGTCGACGGTCAGATGAGGGAAGATAGAAATATAGCTGGGGTTCAGACGGTGTTGGAGATGGTGATGGACTCAGGGTGGATGCGGCTGTTCAGTGCGATTTGATGAGCTCTAGCAGCACCCTCATTGTGCTGGGAGATCAGCAGCAGTTTATTCGGACTTGTGTTGCCTCAAGCTGGGGAAACTATGTCTACATCGCTCCAGTATCATGAAGAGATCACCACAAGTGAGTTTTCAGCTAGATTGTTGCGTAATCAACGAAAAATAGCAGCTTTTTACATTCCAGAAAGTTCAGAGGTGATGGATGTCACTTCTGCTGTTCAAAATGGTTTGATTGACACTTACACAGCAGAGGTCCTGAAAACAGTGGAGATTCCAGATGTGTTTCCTGATGTTGATCACCTCAGTGAAAAGTTTTCCTCTTGGCTTACACATAAAAGACTTGCAATTCATGGATGGCACCACACTGCAGGTGGTTCAGAAGTAAATCTCCCCACACCCACGGAGGCAGAGCAGTTATTCCTCTCATACTTGATGATTAACAGTTACATTGACCCAAAGTCAGCCCAGAGGGTTCTGATACTCGACAGTCAGTTAGCTGAAATGACTAAAGATTTTCTTAAACACCCAACATTTGCTTCAAATTTCACTCACTTCACTTTTAATGCCAGTAATCATCCAGAACAGGTGGATGTAGAGCTCTCGTTGCACATAAACGAAGAAACAGAGGAGTCAGTGATAAACACGCAACACTATTTTGATCCTGATTTTGTTTCCAAGATAAATGGGAGGATTACCTTTGATGAGGAAACTCAACATCCATTCGAGCCTCATAGTTCCGCTTCCATGGGTAATATGAGAGGAACTTTTGATGAAAACTCTTTCACGGGGAATGATGCTCTAAAACGAGATGCTGTCTGTGCTCTTTCAGTGGATATTGGGATCGATCGGTATACAACCAGAGCCTGTTGTAGAAGAGGAAACCATCTTTGAAAGCAAAACAAACTGGAGAATATTAGATGAAACTGAAGAAATAATTTATGGTAATACTTTACAACTTGAGGGTGGAGATGCTGTAACTGAAAGCTTTTATATCTCATCTTCTCTAGAAATGTTGCTTCCTCCTACATCGTGCTCCGTTGAAAGCAAAAACATTGACTCACCATCAGAGATGACTGATTCTGAGTCATCAGTGAATCCTTGCCATCAAATAATGCCAGACTTCAGTGCTGAGTCACAAAGCAGGGAATCAAAGAACCAACCATTTTCGTGCACCATTGATGTGAAGGAGGGTAAAAATGAGTGTGAACCTCCCTCACAACTTCTTAACACCCAAATGGAGGAAGGGGACATTTTAGACATCACCTCTGGCACACATTATGACCTGAAGAAAGATCTTAATAAGGGAGTAGATGATGAGCAGACAATGCTGAGGCTGCCTGACCCACATTCAGAAGAAAAAACAGGTGTTTCAGAAGATGAGGAAGGCACATCTGATGTTCTGTTTTCATGCCAACAAATGCCAAACTGAACAACAGCCTTTCTTGAGTTCTGATTGCAGCGTTGACATGAATGAGCCATTTCAATTTCAGTTAGTTCAACTAAATGACTTAGATTCCAAAACCAGCTTTTATCCAGAGGAAAAGAGCATTCACCTGCTCTTCTGAAGATCACGGTGTGGGCTTAGGTAATATGTATACAGCTGAAAACACAATGCAACCAACTGAGAGGAAGGTTGCTGTCATGTTGTGCGATTTAGCCAAAGAAGAGACTAGTAACAAACAGGAAGTGAGTGCAGAAAAACAAGAAAATACAGAAATGATGAGTAAATGTAAAGACAACTGTCTTAACTCTGATAATGGGGAGGATCCTGTGATGACCTCACCCTCCTCAGGGACTGACATTACAGCAGAGTGTGTTCCTCAGCCTGACAAAATGCCATTACTGGCTGAAGACTGTGACTCACGTGTCTGTATCAAAGCAGAATTAAAAGGTGGAGCTGATGCATGCAGTAGCTGTGATAGAAAACACTGTTTCAACAACACAGTCAGGTTCATCTAGTCTGAGTGACGGGAGCTCCAGCGTCAATACTGACTCAGAAAGTCACGACCAACAAGCCACTTTTGCTTTTCACTCTTATAAACCTGACAGCCACTCCACTGATATTATTTCCAGTTCTGGATATGAAACCCAAGAGGGAAATGATCCACTTAATGAGAGTGAAAAAGGCAATGATTTGTGTGGGGAAATTAAAAAGGAGAATGACACAAGTGCTGTTCTTCCACATTTGGACAGAGAGCCAGCTCATAGTGAACGTTGCTCATCACCCGGGGATGTGGCTGAAAGTGTCGTCATTTCCAGTTTCCAGGGATAATGGTAATTATGCCATAAACTGTGTGGAAGATGGCAGCCGAAATGTAGCATCCCAGCAAGCACTGCTACTTTTAGAAAATGATTTCAGTGTTGAATATGAGCATCCCTTAAATGCTCAGATCCAAAGCGTGCCTGTTTGTGAAAGACCTGCACGGCAACTGGACACCTCTTCTCAGTTAAATGCTCTTTCAAATGACGTGGACACAGCAAATACCGTCAGACACATGGCTCTGACAAATGAAGACTTTGTGGTGTCAAACAACAGTGGTGCAGATGATGTTGAGAGCTCTAAACGTTTCCCCAGAGAGGCAACACAATGACACTTTCCTAAACACTAATGATACCGGGCAGACCTCTGTATTATGTCAGGGAAAAGACAGTGTTAATGGAAATGTGCCCAGCTCAAATCCAACCTCAGCATCATCAGACATTTACCTGGAACAACCTGAGTCAAAAATGGGAGAAAACCGAGGTTCTCATAGTCAATCAGAGGAAGAAAGTTTGGATGAATGTGTTTCTGAGCATCCCCATGTAGTTAGTGACTACCTGTCAGGCACCTGCAGTACGTCTGCTGTTAGCTCCTCAGCTCCATCCGTGTCCTCAGATGTTGTGAAGAGTGTTGGAGATGATCAGGAGGAAGCAATCATAATGAACGTCAGTGCCGGTGATTTGTCTGAGGCAAAAACAGAAGACAATGACACAACTGATGTAGCGCCTCCAGATAAAGGCAGTTTTCATGAGAGTAGCACACCTCAAAGAGTTGTGGAGAGCAGTCAACAGGGCCCTGTCATAGATGTCGAGAAGCCAAACAGCAAAGACACAAAAAACCCTCATCTGATACATTTGGAAGAAAAAGATGATGAAAACACAGAGCAGTCTGATGCTCCCAACATCCAGCTGCAGCTCCTGCAGCTTTTTAAGACCGTTTCCTCAGGTCAGGACTTTTCAGTGCTCCAGGAAATGATGGACTCTCTGAGCAGTGCTCTGGGCGGTGACGTCCAGGAGGACCGGCAGCACACACTGGAGAGCATCAAGGAGGAGAGCTCAGAGGGAGAGGACGAGGAGTCGGCAAAAGATGACCTGGGTCTCTGTCACGCTGCTGCAACTGCTCACCAACCGTCTCCTCAGGTGTCCGACAGCTCAGACGCCTGCAAAGCTGAGAAGGTCAAAAATAAGGTACAGTTTATTTTATACCAGTGTCGAGCCATCCAGATCAAAAGTGACACATCTGTTCCACATTTGGTTTGTGTTTTCTTTCTGTGCAGCTGTTTTCCATCCAGGATTACTTGGAGTGCGTTGGGAAGCTTCAGGATCATGCTGACGTTTTAGAAGATGTAAGAAAAGACCTCTCAGAGCATGAAGCCACGAGCAATGACATGGAAGGACTCCAGATACAAATAGAGGAATGTCAGGTTCGACATTAACAACTATAGTCTGATATTCATGGAAGAATCAAATTATGATTTATGTTCTCCATTTTTATTGTGCTTCACATTTTATTTAAATATTAGTTCACCCATTCATTTGTTTTTGACAAATGTCTCTTTTATCCAGTCTCTAGAGTCTGAACTCTCCAGATTGGGTGGTGTTGTGACAGCAGATATTAAGAAAGCCAAACAGCTCTTAAACTCTGTCAATGAAAACATTCCAGCACAAATCCACCAAGATCTGGCCTCAACATATCTACAGTTAGAGCCAAATTTCACCGCTGTCTCCCAGATGTGTGAGGAAAGGAGAAACTCCTTGGTTCAAGCCATGGAAATGGGAAAGGTCTGTGTTTAGATAGTGGTTAGTGTGATAAAATCCACTGATGTAACAGCTTCATTAAACTCTAACTGTGTTTGTTGTGATTTCAGACACAGTTGGAATCAGCATACCAGAAACATCTCAATGATCTTGATGAACTAGTTGACCTCATCCAGATTAACTCTGAGATGTGGGATGTGGATTTGAAATCATGTGATGTGGAGACACTGAAAGATTTGAGTCAGCAGAACAAGGTATCTTTTAAAAAAGTCACACAGATGCAGTTGAGAAACTGCTAGGTCGAGAAACTTACAACAAAGAAAAACATGTTTCCATCTCTTCTCATCCCAGGACACTGAGGATAATCTGCTAAAAGAAGCAAGGCTCAAGTTAGAGGATGTCACCTTTGATATCCAGTGCTTTATTTCTGAGCACGCTCAGTTCCTGAGTCCAGCTCAGAGTAGCTACCTCCTCAAGTTCCTCACCACCACACAGCGAGCTTTCAGGGAGCAGACAGACAAGCTTATCACACAGAGGAGCACCTTAGAGGTCCTGCTGGACACCAGAGAGAGAGAAGACCAGGAGAAGGTCTGCAACAAAAACAAATCTGATTCTAAAAGCAGAAATCAATTTATTAAACGGATTTATTGTTCAAATGACATGCAAACCATTACCTTAAATTTTATTTATATGTATGAGGTATCCCCGCCACAGAGCAACACATTTGGACTACTTGTTTAAATGTAAAATTAAACGGTCCATATTTCCATCACTGTAGTTCTGTGCACTTTGCTAGTTAATTCTAATGCATTATAGATATGAACTTAATGTTAATTTTGCACATCTACCAAGTTAATACGGTAGTAATTAATATCTGAGCTACTCAAAAGTTTGTTTTATTCCCTGAATCAGATTTATGGTTCTGGGTTGACAGTAAAAGTCTGAATGTTTGGAGGAATAACATCACTGCATGTTGGAGCGCTTGATCACTGCTGCAAACTAACCTTTTGTGCTGGTTGTATTCTACAGGCCTCAAGACTCCGGTGAACAGTTACTAGCGGACAAAATGCACCTTTTCACAGTCAACAAACTCATTAACACAGTCAATAAAATGCCGTCCTGTGCTAATTACCCTCATGAGAACAAAGTGGTGAATGCAAAAGAGCATGTTTACAGCATACTGGACGTTCGTAATAAGGAACATTTCTACAGCGAATTTTGCTTGTTAAAATGCTTGAAAAGTTTTCCTTGCCGTGCTTTGACCGTCATGAGAGCAGTGTTTCAGGCATTATTGGGTTTGTTGTGATAATAACGTAAAGGTTTTTTTTTTTTTCCTCTCGGGCCAGTCTTTACTGGCGAAACACAAGGAGTTTACAGAGAAGCTGGAGGAAGTGTGTGACAATCTAACTCTGACAGAGAATCGACTGATTGGCCATCAGCAGCAGGCTGACAGTACGCAGACTGTCACAGACCTGCAGCAGTACCAGAAAGAGCATCAGGTTTGACATTTGACATCAGGTTACCTCGCGTGTGCTCAAGAAACTGAGATACCTTCTTCACCTACTGAGAACCTTTTTGTTCCCCAGGCGCTGCAAAAAGACGTACTGACGAATGCCACCGCCTTGAACGAGGTGATCACCAGTACGAAAAAGTTTCTGGAGGAGAACCGCGGCAAGCTGACTCCAGATCAGATCGCCATGATTGAGAGCAAGTTGGAGGAGGCCAAAAACAAAGCTAACCTCATGGACCAGCGGGCAGAGGAGTCCAAAAAAGATTTAGAGAAAGTTGTTACAACAGCTATAAAACAGGAGAGCGAAAAGGTCCGTATTGCTTCCATGTGTGCTGTCTGTCAAATTGTGTAATGCGTGAGAGTTTAAATTATGTGACACAGTAAATCAGCATTGCTCATGTGTGGTCTGTGTGCAGGCAGCAGCTGTTGAACGCCTAGAGGAAAGTAAGAACAAAATTGAGGGTCTTCTGGAGTGGATTTCTAACATAGAGAATGAAAACAAGAGCAGTCTGGATGAACCTGACCAGAGAAGTAAAGAGAATGGAAACCTGCCGGAGGAAACCTCGGCTAAGGGACTGATAAAAGAGGCTGACGATGCCAATGGAAATGCTTTACAGACCGCTGAAAATGCTTTTGGAAGAGAGACCAGTGGCGAGAATGATGCATCTGTGGATCTCGATAAGCAGTACAAGAGGCTCAAGGTATCACTCGTTTTTCACTCAAAATATTGACCATTTAATTTGCTTTTTCATTCCGGTTCATTCTGTAGATAATATTTACCTTTTCAACTGATCCTATTTTGATAATAATCTGAGAAGTTTACCTCATTTTGATAAAAATATAAATGTTAGAACAGTGGCAATGAAACAGAGAAAGTATTTAAAAAAAATCTGCCAGTTCTAGATGTGTTGAATAGTAGGCCAAAGTGTCAACAATTATAAGGGATAGAGAACTATTGAAATGTATTTTTAGTTTTTTAGTATTAAGAAAAAAACTAGAATTGAGTTCACTGACAGAGATAATTGGAAGGTTTGAGGTTTGACTCGTTCAGTAATAGTAATTGCTGCTACTGTTTTCCACAGACACGTCATCAGGAAATTCTGTCCCAACAGCAAGATCTGATCATGGCAACTCGTTCGGCTCAGGCTTTGCTTGACAAACAAGATAACATGCTGTCTCCAGAGGAAAAAGAGATTCTTCAGAAGAACATCCAGAACCTGAAGGAGCGCTATGAGGCCTCACTGACTCAGGCTGAACAGCAGATGAAGCAGGTGCAATGTGTCCAGGAGGAATTGAAGAAGTTCAAAGATGACTGTGAGGAGTTTGAGAGCTGGATGACGCAGGCTGAAGGAGAGATCAAGGAGCTGGGCGCTCCCGCTGGCTCCCTCAATATCCTGACTGATAAACTTCAGCAACAGAAAGGTTTCTCAGAGGATGTGATTTCCCACAAAGGGGATCTTCGCTTTATCACGATTTCAGGGCAGAAAGTGCTGGATGTGGCTAAAGCCTGTGACTTGCCTGACCCCACTAAGAAGAGTGCTCAGCTGCATGTGGATACTTCAGGGACCTGTTCTGCTGTCAAGGATAAACTGGATTCAGCAGCCAGCCGATACAAAGCGCTGCACACCCAGGTAACAAATCTGCAGCTGATCCAACGAATGCAGATTGCAGTTGTTTGATAAGGCCACTAGGTGGTGGCATTTCTCCACATGATTTCTCATTAAAGTGTCACACAATCTTCTGTCTGTGAAAGTGACAGCTTTATATTTGAAAGTGTTTGTTATTTTCATTTACAGACCCTGCGGTTTTTAATTGTAAGGTTTATAAATATCTGCATAAATTTTATTTGCTTTTGTTTTAGTGCAATCTGCTTGGCAACAACCTCAGAGACGTGGTTGAGAAATACAAAAAGTATGATGACACGAGCAGTGGTCTTTTGAAGTGGCTTAACAACTCAGAGGAGGAGGCAAGAAAGCAGCAATCAGAGGCCATCGCAGCTGACCCACAAACACTCCAGAAACAGCTGGAGGAGACCAAGGCAAGTAAAATAATGTGGCCTAGTTTTTCGGGTTTGAGAGCTTTTGTGTTGAAAAACTGAAGCATATGTCATACCAGTATTTTGGTAATTTCTGAATGCGGCTGAGCATGATTTACACTTCTAGAAGTTCTCATTGTTGTATTGTTTTCATTGTTTTTACTTTTTAATATAATGTGTCCCATTTCAATATAGATGAGCATTTTTACAGTTAAAGTGGTATTTCATTCGTTTTTCTGATTAATATTTACATCAGCGGTCTATAGGGGGATTCCAGCCAATATATTGTTGAATATTTTAACAACAGCTTTATTCAGAGGGTAACTCATGCAGAAGGTCACGGTACAGTGCTTTTACCTTCTGAAATACAGCCTGTTATTTTTAGCTCTGTTTTTACATTTGTACCTCTACGTAAACAGTTTTAATGAGATTATTTGTAGTTTACATGTTCCTGCAAAGGTATCCAAAACAAGCTTCAAGGGCTTCTATCAAGGAGCTGGACTCCCTTTTCATGGTTCTTGAAGATGTTTCACCTTCCATCCAGAAGGCATCATCAGTTCAAACTGACTGGTCAGGAGTTACTTGCAAATCACTGAGCCTCCCGTCACTCCTGTTGGTTGCTAGAGGCTTTTGTCCACTGCGTGTTGTTTACCTGGTTGTGGTTACATGAATCAAAATGTGAACGGTCGTGAAATCACCTGAGTAGCAGATTCAAAACTGCTGGGATTGTTGTTCAGTCTGGAAGGTAGTTGGAAACTGAAATGTCTTCAAGAACAGATAAAATGAAGTCCAGTTGCTTTTATTCAAGCCTTTGAAGGATTACCATGACCTGGCTGGCTGAGAATCTATAGCAACGCATCCAGCACAAAGCTGACGGAGCCATCTCTTTAGAAGCTTTTGGCTGCAGTTAGCTCAAACATTTCTCTGTAGGGAGATAGTGACTTGGAGCATAAATATGCCCAGATAAGAGGCGCCTGTGAACTAGCCAGGGAAAACACAAATCAGTGCAGTGATCCTAAAACTTCCTGTAAATGTAACAAAAACAATCAAATGACCTGCTGTTAGGTCAATGTATTTTATCCGTTACACCAGTGAAGTTGATATGTAGAAACAGGGCATGGGCATGTGAGGGTAAGGTTTTTAGCTCTTCTGACCTCTTTGCTGTTTTGCAGGCTTTGCAAGGTCAAATGATGGGACATCAAACTGCTTTTGACACGTTACGTAAAACGGCTGAGTCGCTGGTAACATCTGAAGGAAACCTGCTGAGCAACCAAGATGAGATCCAAGAGACAGTAGGTGAGGAGAGATCAAAGTCAGATTCACAGCATGTTCTGGATACATAACATCTCAGGCGTGGAGTTTTACATCATGTCACATGCCACAAATAGTGTTCAGGTGCTGACTGTTTGAATGATAGTTATGTTTGAAATATTTTGGAAAAATGTAAAAAGTCACGTGTTTTAAAGTACAGCTTTGTGTCAGCGAGCTTTGTGCTTCGAGGGCTGGTTTTTAACGTCGCTGTGTGTGTGTCAGTGTGCTTCAAAGAGTCATCTCTTATCCTTCTCTAAAATTCTAAGTCATCAATGTAAAATGGGGCTTTTTTTTAGATTTGCTTTTCGATCAGCGATTTCTCAGCCGAGACTCAGACATGCTTTCACTCCAACTGAAGACGATGCCATCTCAATAAGCTCATAAATTTCACATCGAGTTTTCGCTGTAGTTTGAAATGGTTACCTGCTTTGTCTCTGTCTGCTGCAGATGACATCGGGGAGCGCTACGATAACCTTTCCAAGTCTGTGAGTGATCGAAATGAGAAACTGCAGATCACTCTGACTCGCTCCATGAGCGTCCAGGACGGCTTGGATGAGATGATGGGATGGATGGAGGGAGTGGAGGCCAGTGTGGAGGAGAAAGAGCAAACACCCTTCGACTCTGCATCTATTGGAGACATCCTCAGCAAAGAAGCGGTAGGTTTTCTTTTCACTGTCTGAGCATATGCTGCATTGTGGACTGCACATTAGCACTGCGATCACTTTAACTGTGTGTAAAAATGTGTTTTAGGCATTAGAACAGGACATAGCAAGTCGGCAGAGCAGCATCTCAGCCATGAAGGCCAAGGTGAGGAAGTTTGTGGAGACAGCAGATCCCTCCACCGCTGTCCTTCTGCAGTCAAAGATGGACACTCTCTCCCAGCGCCTCTCTGACGCTTGTGACAAGCATAAGCAAAAAGTTTCCCAACTGGAGCAACTTAAAGAAAAGGTTGAACAGTTTGAGAACGTTGCAGACAAAGTCCAGCAGTTTGTTTTGAAGCGTTCGCAGGATCTGCATGAAACAGATGGACCTGGGAAAACATTTGATGAACTGTCTCAGCTAATGCAGGTGAGTATATTACAAGCACCTTAAATCATGAGATACCTTCAGTATTTTTTTAATCTCTCTATTTACACTTTCTGTTATAATGTCATTTGAAGAACACTAAGGCAGAGATGGCTGAATGTATTAATGATATGGAGAAGCTAGAGACTCTGTCCAAGGAGCTGTCTGAAATAAGCCCTGACGGAAACAAAACCCAACTTCAGAGCAAGATGGACAATGTCTCAAATATTTTCAGCACCTTCAAGGACACGGTTAAAGAAAAGTAAGCTTGGGGAAAGAACATTTATATCATTCTGCTTAGCATCAATGCTTTCTTCATATTGATGTGCAGATAAATTCATAGTCTGGCTGATTTTTCTGTCTGCTGCAGGGAAGAGGAGCTATCATCCTGCCAGGACCAGCTGCAAGAGTTCAGATGTGCAGCCAGCACACTCACCAAGTGGCTGGAGGAGACCAATAACAAAGTACCTGCAGCTCAGCCAGGCAGTAGTGAAAAGAATCTGGAGCAGGACCTGCAGATAGTCACTGTGAGCCATGGGATAAATAAATGACATATTATGAGGACAGTGTTATTCCTACATGTCTTTTTTTAACTGCACCTAAAATGGTGAAACAGAAGTCACGGCACTGATCTGGCACAGACGCATTTCTGTGTGCTGCCGCCGATAAAAATAAGTGTGTTTTAATAGATAGTAGTTCTATCCTCCCTACATTCTCCACTTTTCCAACCTACTTTCTCTGCCAACTAATAACAGATGAACGTTAAGTGTTTATACAGGCCAGATGTAGGAGTGGAAGCGAATAAAAGTGTAATCTTTTTAAAGCAGCAACAGAAATCCCCAAGAAATCCTTCTCCTTGAGTCCATATGCTATGAGTGTCATTTTTCATAACTCTCCACTTATATGCAAATGTGTTTACTTGATAAATCTTTTATCAGGGGTTATTGGATGAATGGACTTCCAAAGGCCCTGCTGTCCAGGACCTGAGCAGTAAAGGATCAGCACTGTGCGGCCTGATCAGTTTCCTCACATCTCCTGCCAAGACAAAAATACTTAACAAGTCAGGTAAGCGTCAGTCTCTTGCGTAGTTGAACCGTCTAATGGATTGGGAAACATGTTTGGGCTTGCTTGTGTAGTGCTATATTAGTACTAACCATCAGTGATTATGGAATGATCTTTTGCCAACAATTCTTGTCAGTGTCTCTGCCCTTGACACTTTGTCTCATGTCTCTGCATCAGCTCTTACTAATGGTGGTGGTCCAGCAAGCCATACCTACCTAACCAATAAAGGTAACAAAGTGTTGCTGTGGATGCTGTCTGTGAAAAATACTGCTTATATGAACTGTAATGGGTCTGTGTTGGCACCATGGCTGTGGTTGTGGTGGCTCTTTGGCACTTAAATGACAACTTTTGAAAAATAGCTGCAGCTGTATCTTCAGATTATTGGGTTTCGTATTATTAGGGTTACAGGAACAGAGACATAAAAACACATTGTGTTATATATTTATATATTTTTTCAAATGATCTTAAAAGCTGTGGTGTCTTTATTAAAACTCTGTGGGGAATGAGATTGTTCATGAATTCCCATCAACATCAGAAGCCAAAAATTTAATGATATTTTTATGTTCTCTTTGGCCTCAAGAAAGAACATTTCCATAATTTTCTTGAATTTACTCATGCCTGTCTCTGATGCTTTTTTCAAGTCACGTTCCCCGAGCTTTCTTTTAACCATAGGCATGGTCATAAATGGCCTTAACCTGATGAGAGGCATCTTTTTATGAGTACATTTTTAATGGGATGGTTTGACAAGTTAGAGTTAGAACAAAAAAACAAAACAAAACATCTCATACAAAACTTCCAAGTCATTTTTCATGAGCTGAGAAGGAGAAAATAAAGAACCCGTTTCATTCAATACTGCAATATATAGAACTGACCTTGGCACAGTATGGCCTTGTAACTGAGTTCTGTAATATAAAACATCACCAGATCCCTTCGAGTTAAGGCATTGATTCTTAAATCAAACATCATCTATGCAAGAGTTGTACTTTGGAATATATGAGTTTCTTTCAAGCCACTTAAGAATTCATCTGTTCATAAAAGTGTTTCTTTCATCTCTGCCTTTATTTGGCATCGTAAAACCTGCAGGTGCGAATGTCCGCTGATGCTACTTTACTTGTTCATTCTCAGAACACATTGTACCAGAGGCGAATATTTAGAAAGTGCCTCACTATAATATTCAGCTGATAATGACATTCTCATTGTATAGTCCTGGTGTGTAAATTAATACATTTAAATTTTTTTTTGGATGCTCCCAGAGCTGATGGGGATCCAGCAGAACTTGTCGTTCATCAGTGAGGGATACACAGATCTTGGGGAAAAACTGAAGAGTCGAGCAGAACAGCTGAGTAGTTTGCTGCAGGAGGTGAAAGAGGCCCAAAAGGAGACAGAGGACATGATGACATGGCTAAAGGACATGAAAGAGACTGCGTCCTGGAACAATGAAGCCACAGAGAGAGATTCTGTGAAAACACAGCTTGAACAACAGAAGGTACTAGCGTGCTGTTGCTCACTAAATATAACATTGCCCCCCAAATTAATGAAAGTCCTTGCGTCCTCTTTGTGTGAGATTGTCAGGTGGCACTCCTCTCACAAATAACTGAATTCAACATTTTTGATTTGTTTGATTGTCACAGTCATTTGAGGATGGCATGAGGCAGAAGCAGGACCAGCTCCAGAAGCTCAGAGAGAAACTTCTAGGTTTGATCACGACCCATCCAAACTCTCCAGAGGCAGCAAAATGGAAGCAGATGCTGGCAGAAATAGGTATGCACTAAAGTGTTGGCTCCAGATGGCGCCAGATAATTCCTGTAACCAAAAATATGTCTCACTGCAACGCTAGTGTTTGATAAAAGGTGTATGTGAAATATTACAGTAGATTTGCTGTTATTCTCAAATACACCTTGTTGTTTAACGCTCTGAAACATACATACAGGTTAAAGGAACGTGAGCTGTCTCTGTGCCTTCTCCCTGCTCCCTGTTACACAAATGAACCAGATTTACGCTTTTATGGTGCCACGTCCCGCACAGTGGGAGAACAGCGGGGCAGCAGGGGGAAAGGTGTGATTATGCTGACTAATGGCGACTGGTGTGATTGTTCTAACTTTCTACTCAGATGCTGCTTGGGCAGACATCAGCGGCTCTGTGGAGGAGAGGAAGCTGCACCTGGAAGAGTCCAACAAGAATCTGGACATCTTCCAGACTACTCAGCTGCAGCTTGGCCAGTGGCTCTCAGAGAAGGAGCTGATGATGAGTGTCCTTGGACCTCTCTCTATAGACCCAAACATGCTTAAAATGCAGAAACAACAAGTTCAGGTTGGCATAGTGCAAGCTGTTAGAAACAATTAGACCCTTGTGCATCCAGTAATTCCAAACAAATGTTCATCTTGACTGATTTCCTTTCCCTCTGCTACAGATCCTCCAGAATGAGTTCAAGAGCCGCAAACCTCAATATGAGCAACTTGAAGAAGCAGCCTCAGCCATCCTAAGCTCATCAGTCAACCAGGAGCCTTCAGGTGGAAAGCTGGTAAAGGAAGAGCTATCTGGTGTCACCCAGAAGTGGCAAGACCTCACGGGACAGCTGGACCAGCGAGACAGCCTCATCGACCAGGCGGTGGTGAAGACTGGGCAGTTTCAGGAGTTACTGAGGAGCCTCAGCAACACTGCCACTCAGCTGGAGAGCCAGCTGACCAACCATCATGCCAACAGCACTCAGCCCGATGCTGTGAAGAAGCAGTTGGAGGATGTCCAAAACATCTCTGCTCAACTGAGAGAGGAGAGGAAGAAACTGAAGCAGGCTGAGACGATCAACACAGAGCTGTCAGCGATGGTGACTGAGGACTATCTGAAGGCAGACTTAGCCAGGCAGCTGGAGAGTGTCAGCAAACCTTTGAAACAGCTGGAAGATAAAGCAGGTTGGTCGTTTCGCTTGATATAACAATATTGCATTTCTGTTTTGTCACTGCAGCTCCAGAATCTAACATTACAAATTATTGTAATTACAGCAACTCTTATGCAACTTCCATTTTTAAGTTCTTTTAATTTCTTTCCTTCTTTTTTTAATCTCAAGCATTTATTACAAGGCATTTATCATATGGTTGTTCTGCAACTTTGCATTTAAGAAGTATTTTCCAATCACCTTCTGGTTCCACTTTGTGGACAAGAGTTGTTGGAGCATAACACTTGCTAATTCCCATTTTTCTCTCTTCTAGCAAAACGAATCGAGCAGTTGAATTCAACCTTTGCCAGCTCTCAGCAGTTCCACCAGACCTCAAAAGACTTCCAGTCATGGCTGGGTGAGAAGCTCCAGGACCAGTCTAAGCCCCTGCCCATCTCTGTCAAAGTGGACGTCCTGCAGCAAACCCTGGAGGAGCACAGTCAACTCCAGAAAGATCTCAGGGAACACGAGGAAGCTTACAACACAATTATTGGAGAGGGAGAGATGCTTCTGCATAGCACTGACGGTGCAGAGAAGCTGGCACTACAGGGGCAGCTCACTACCCTGTCCTCCAACTGGGATGAAGTGAAGAAGAACGCTGCAGAGCAGGCTGAAAAACTCAAAGCTGCTCTGCTGAGATCTCAGAAGTATCACGAACATGCAGAGAAGCTGAGCTCTTGGATTCAGGATTGCGAGGCAAGCGAGGGCCAGGTCAAACTTACTGTCGATCCTGTTAGCGTGGAGAACTCCATTTCTCAAGCAAAAGCACTCCAGAAAGATGTCGACAAGCACAGAGGGTTGGTGGAGCAGCTCAACACAGCTGCAGAAAGCCTTCTAGAAGTGGCCAACGCAGACACTGAAACAATCCAAGAAGAGAGGGATACTGTCGGCAAACGAATGGACAAATTAGCGGAGGGTCTGCAAAGTAAAAGGGAATCCCTGGAGAAGATCTCACATACTGTCAAAGAATTTAATGATTCCTTCAAAGAAGCAAAGGGTCAGCTTGAAGGAGCCAAAAAGCAGGTGGACTCCTATGAATCTCAGGGGGTGCAGGCACACAGTAACAAAAACTTAACCAACATGAAAGCTCAACATAAGAGTTTAGAGGGAGTGCAGAACCAAGTAGAGCACATGAAGGCCTTGGCCAAGGATCTTGTGGTCGATGTCCCAGATGCTGAAGGAGTGACAGACCTCTTACTACAGGCAGACAGCGTAGAAAAAGACTATCACAACCTTAACAATAAAATTGAGGATGCATGCCAAGTATTGGAGAGTAAACTTCAGGGTATTGGACAGTTCCAAAACAGCATCCGTGAGATGTTTACCAATTTCACAGAGCTGGACGATGAACTGGACAGCATGGCTCCGGTGGATCTGGACTTGCCCACGCTTAAAGAACAGCAGGACAGCATTCAGCACTTTATCTCTAAGCTGCGAGAGCTGATGGCTAACACGGATAACGCTGGGGACAGCTGTAAGAAGATGCTGGAGTCTGAATCATCACCTGACCTTTTGGGCCTGAAGAGAGATCTGGATACTCTGAGTAAGCAGTGTGGAAAACTCTTAGACCGAGCCAAGGGAAGGGAAGTTCAGGTGCAGAGTACTCTCACCAAACTGGAGGAGCTGTATGGTAAACTCCATCAAGTGGAAGATAAACTCTGTAGGGCCGTAGACAAGGAAGCATCTCAAGAGACGGTTGGCATGGAGACGGAGGTGATTAACCAACAGCTGGAGGCCTTTAAGGTATGTTGATCTAAATATGGTGGTTTTTTTTTTTTTGTTGTTTGTTTCTTTGGTCAAAGAAGAAATAGACGTAGGACTGAACGACATCTGCACCTGATCTGGTCCATGAGTTCCATTCAGACAGACACAGTGACAGTTTTATTAATAATACATTTACCATTTTATTGTATATTGTATTATCCAGTCTTGATACACAATATATGACACCTCAAAATGTATTTACTGTGTCTCTGAGGAATTTACATGAATAGTTCATAGTTTTGGCTCTATTTGTATTGATTTTTATTGGTAAAAGTGTGGTGGAGGAAAAAAAAAAAACAGCTGCACAGACTGCAAACAACACAAAGCCTACTGAGCGAGACAATAAATCACGTGATGCAGTGAGGGGCAATTAGAAATATAGCCCTGATGTGAAACACAGACAGGAAACAAAGCTAAACGCATTTTATTTTGAAACAGAAAATAATTCCAGAAACCTGGAAATCCAAAGGGGAAGGTTAACACTAGAACTAAGAACGGCACAAAATCAATGAAAACCCACAAGACAAGGTCGAAGCTATATAAAGGAAACACATGTCTCAGATGTTTTAGATGAGTGGGGAAATATTTGTGCCTGCAAAAGACTATTTTATATGTAACATGCAACCTAAATGTCCCCACTGGTGGATAAAGACAAGTGGATAATTCCTGAGATAGTTTTTTTTTTTTTTGTCACCAAATAACCATTTAGATACTGCAAGGGGGGCAGGTGACCAAGAGGCGCTTCACAGAGCATGCTCGCTACATACAAGGGAATCCTCTGGGGACTGTGGGTTCATTTAGGGCATCTGTTGTTAACAAAAGAGTGGGGGTCCATATGCAATGATGGGGCAAGTGGGACAGACCGTCACAGCCAGGTGGTTGCCAGCAGGGTGTCACTTGATTCAGTAATGAAGCTGAGCCTGTACTGATCTCTAAGGATTCATGTAGTTGTTCTTTAACCTGTTATTTTATGCCACATTTTCATCCTTTCACAAGTTGGAAATGTTGCCTGTTATTTTAAAAAGTCCTGAACAAAGTATACACATGAATACATCTTTATAATTGTCCTGGTAGTTTATTGCAAATCAAAATTAGTCTGTGTGTTACCCATGAAATCATAGACATCTTTGTTGATAGCAGCTCAAGATAAAAAGGTTTCCCGTTTGCAAGATTTAGAGACAGATGCAGAACATTGCTAAAGCTTTCAAATTCCTGTGGAGTTCTCCTGTAAGAGGATTAACCTATATTTGGAGGTGAAATGAAGCGCTTCTTCATATATAGTATTAGATCGTCTTACAGTAAAACAATGTAAACAGCTGTGTCCAGTGAAATGACTATCCCAAAATGTGGGTCAAAGGATTTTTTTCAATGAAGGGGGGGTTCTGCTCTGCATCGATGCATTGAACCTCCAGGTCACATGCCTGGATTAAATATCTTTGGTGTAGCTTTGGGGGGCAGAGGTGCCAGTTTGTTGTATGGAGTCCAAATTGTAGGGTAACTATTAATAAAGAAGTGACAGATTCAAATTGTTGCTGAAGCAGCAGTGTTGTCATGGTGCAGACCCAGTCTTTGTCCTGCCACCGTTCTGGGTTGAGAGGGCACGTACGGCCTCAAACGCTTGTGGAAAGTCCACCGTGTGACAGAACTTAGCATCAGCAGGTCACTTTTTCAGCCTGAATTGTCCCTTCATTTTAGTTCCAGCATTTAAACAATACTTGATGCGGTCACGTTCAGCGTTACGTTCACTTGAATCATACTGGGGTTTTTTTGCTGTGAAGAAGTGAGATTTAATGGCAGCTAGTGAGAAAGAAATAAACAGAGAAAGACACGGCTCGTCTGTGCTCTGTTACCTTTTTAGGGCATGTTCTGAAAGAGACTTCACGTGTTTATCTTGTTTCTCATATGAGTTTTAAAGATGTATGTATATATTTATCTGCACCTTAGGGCTCTGCTTTAGTGTCCAACATGACTGGAGGCTGGTGCTGGCGTCTTCTCTCATTGTTCAGACATTACATCAGTGTCTCCTGTAATTCTAAAAGAATTTTTACCCCCTGAATCATACCATAGCTACTCCAATTCATTGATGGTGATGATAAAAGTGTTACTGGGACTACGTAGTGTTGCTGACTTGCTGCCTCATGACACATTCTTCTAAAAGGGAAACATGAAACCTCTAAGGGCTTGTTGCTGTACGAGTGGATACATCATCTCGCTGTGAGGGGGGTTATGTTGAGTTTTCCACTCATCAACAGTCTCTAGTCTTGTTTGCAGTACAGACATAAATCTCCACGTGTCGGAAAACTAGTTTGAATCTGTGACACAAAAATCCTTTGAGTTATAAACGGACTTTGCCTCTAATTACAATCATATGAACCTGTTTAGTTTGTAAGAGAGCAACTAGATTAAATTATGATAAGCAAATCATACACAGATTTCCTAAGTTTTGTTTTTTTTGTAACATTTTGGGAGTCAGTTTTTAAGCAGAATTGCCCACTATTCAGTGGCTTTAGGTTTGAGCTTTTTTCTTGTTTTATATTAAAATGCTTTCTGATTGTGGTTCAGTGGTTAACTTGAGCTTTGAGGATAAAAGCTTTTGCTGATCTCTGATTAACTGATAGTGAGAAAATAACTTTGCTTTAGCAAATTGTGTAAAGAAGACAGTTAATCCAAAACGTTATGTGAGAAATCAGGAGGATTATAAGAAAAGACTACTTATCACAAGTGAGATTTGATAACACTTGTTGGAAGGCTCAGTTCTTCCTCCTTTATGACTAAATTTTGGCTTTCTAGCTAGTATTGTGTCATCACTGGATCCACTCTGTCAGATTGTTTTGAAAAGTTGATGAGTGGTGCTGTTGAAAGACAAGTCTATTTAACTGAAAATTGAACTTAAAAAAAACTTCTTGAAACTCAGGTCAGGTTTTGGTTTTTGAGCTTAAATTTCATTTTACACGCACAATTTGTTGAAACGTCCCAAAGTGAAAACTTATGTTTTACAGTGGCTTGCCTTTGTGAAAGGAGTTTAAGTCTGAGTTTAACCAGAATCCAGTGGTTGAACCTCCTTGTTTTAGATTTATCACTGCCAGGTATTGCAGTGCAAACAACCACAAAACAACAAGAAATTCCTTTCATTGTCTGTTCTATCCTTCTTTTTTTTTCTGCAATCCCAGTTGCTGGACATAAAAGCCCCATCATGCACTTGGCAAACCCATCAGTGTTAAATTACCTGGGACCTGTGCCTCCTCTCAGCATTCCTCAGTAATTAGGAATATCGGCAGGGTCCACAGCAACTGTTCACAAGAAGAAAGCAGAGGACAATGAGAGAGAAGAGCAAAAAATGTGTATCCGTTTCAGCATCGTGTGATGTCATCAGTGAGAGCTGCTGCTGCCTGCTGATCTAGTGTTCTTTGTGTGTCTATGTGTGTGTGTGATTTGAGCGGAGATTGTCCGCACTGCCTCCCCTCCCCATTCCCTTAGCTGCTGAAAGAAAAATGAAGGAAAGTGAGCGTTGTGTCGAGATGCAGAGGATGGCTTAGAAGTGAAGTCATATGGGCCGAGGAGAAATAAGGGGGAATTGGAAATGTGAAAAAGGGTCATATGTCCACCAATCAACATGTGCCGGAGTGGCTCTGAACACAAATGGAGTTGTGGCAGATGTTGTCTGAATAATGAGCGGGGGCGGGGCATGAAACCTTCTGCCAGGAGGGTGTCTGTCAGTGCGAGGGGAGCGATGGGAGAGGAAGGGCAGGCTTTTTGTTTATCTAAGAGTACCAGCTCTCCTCAGAGCTGCCTGCAGTTTTCAGTAGAGCCTGCTGGATTTGTCTGTGGATATTCTCATTTTGCACTGAAGACCTTCCTTGACATTCCTCACATGGATGCAGCGAGGGGAAAAGAAGCACTTTGGACCAGAGGAATAGGCATTAAGTTTTGGCAAAAACCATGAAGAATATTTTTGGAATAGGTGACTCTACTGAAAGGCAGGACTTTGAATCCGAGTTTGGAGTATAAAGTACAGTTCTAGGTTTTCTTTGAGACTTAAAAAAAAAAAAAGTTGTTTGGTAAACTTGTGATTGTAAAGCTTTTTCATTTTTTTTTTTTTTAATTTTAACCAGATTCAACTTAATGGTGTTTGCACTTTTGAAAAGTAAATTTCCATGAGCAGTTGTTGATTTTATTTTGAAAAACGAGGACATGCTTTGTATTAATTTAAGTTCTCATTTACAAAAGAAGAAAGAATATTGTGCACATAGTTGCTGCCCGTGTTGGCTACATTATACTCCTTTTTAACTTACTCAACATGCCTTAAAGCAACTTATACGGCATCTCAAAGGATTTCACCACATCCTTAGTCTTTTCTTATGTTTTTAACATTGACAGTTGTTTTAACATGGGCAAACCACTGAGCAGACCAGACTGTCTTAGACAAAACCCTTCCTGTGTGGGGAAGGGGGAGGAGGAGGACCTGAACATTGATGACTGCTATGTGCCCCAGAGATCAATTTATGACACCGTCCGGCTCAATGAGCAGATAGACTCCGGTTCTAAAGGCAGCCTTTCTTCCCGACATTTCACAGGCACCTTACCTTACACACACCGCACATTAGACCTCAGCAGCCTGTGTGGGAATGGAAGTCTCTCTGCGTCCAGCTCATTTGAGCTCCGGACTAGAAAACCTGCCTTCCTGGATGAGCGTGCTGTCTTTGATGGGCTTAAACTCAATGGGAACATGATGAGGGTGAGCGACACAGTGCTGCCTAAGTCACGTCTGCAGGGAGGAGACCAGAAGAAGGACCATCCTCATCATCGGCGGTCGTGGCGGACTTTCGCCCGCTCTAATTTAGGGGAGTATGCGAGCCGGAGTGGTACGCTGTGCTCAGGGAGTACGGAGAGGCCAGGCTTGATAAATGGCAAGAGGGAACAGAGAATGACCAGCTCGCTGACATCTGAAGAGGACTCGGGTCTGTACAGCCCCTCTGTGGACAGGGAGCAACATGGACACAGGTCTCACAGGAGGACGGGCCCCAGTACAAGGAGCCTCTCTTCTTCAGAGGCAATGCATGTATCTGGAGACCTGAAAACGGGACGATCACTCAGCTCAGGACAGGAGGACTTTCCTTTTTCTCCTGTAAAGGACAGCCGCTCTCTCTACCACAGTAGGAGCTTGGTTCAGGAGCCACAACCGAAAGAATCTGGTGTGGTGAAGCTTAATGAAAAGGATACACTCAGCAATGGAGAATATAAATACTACACAGGGCATTCATCTTTAGGGTCAGTCTCCAGATCTCAAAACGACAGCTCCGGCTGGCGTTCCAGGACTTTAACAGACTACGATGAGCTGTCCACTGCTGAGCTGTTGGAGGATGTGTCATCTCAGGATGATTGTGAGTTGGTTAGTGTGGTGGTGACACAGCCTGAGACATATGGAAACTCTGTAACTCTACCCCCAGAGCACTGCCAGCAAACCAACCCATGTACTATGCAACAAGAAGAGTCCAGATACAACATGGAGGAGCTTGAGGAGTTTCTGCAATCACTGGAGACCTGTCTGCCAAAGAACGTCCAGACATTCCAGTCTGCAGGGGAGCATGAGATCGTGGCCTTCCTGAATACCATTGCTACATGCCCTGAAATGGACCCCATGAGTTATTTCTGCCCACAGGTGCTCAAAAGTTGCTTCTTCATTCATTTCTGAGTTATTCTCCTTCAGCAGGTCCAGAAAACATTTTTAATAGTGATGCAGCTGTTTTGATGAATTTCATCCCAGCTGCTGGACTTTAACATATCTGATTACATGATGGGTGAATCAAGGTTTGCTCAGCAGTCCAGCCTGAAGGTCCATCACAGCTGTGCTTTAGCTCCTAAATCTGTTTTTTCTACGAGCTGGTTAGAAATTTATTTGTGGCAGCTGGATCACTGGACATGGGATGGAAACTATTTTAAATCAGCCAATTTTATTTACTCTCAAACAACCCTTTAACCCTCATAATTCAACAAAATCTTTTATTTATTTATTTATTTATAACTTCAGATGCACAGAAGGAATAAAAAAGTGTAATCTAGTAAAAAAAACATCTTTGTTATCAAAGACATGTAATGTGTCTTTAAATAAATTACTTACAAATGGAACAGTTATGCTGTGGATTTGCTTAAAATAACTGAAACTCTCCACAAAATTGAAACAGCTCTTCTTAAACTCTGCTGCAGTCAGGTCTGGTGCAGAAGGTCGTTCCTGTCAAAAGCAATAACCTTTTACAAAAAACCTTTTGTGCCAGGAAAGGAAAAGCCCCATATACCTGCCAATAATACACTAGAACAATTCGATTTTCCTGTGTGATTATTAAAGTACTTTTCAGTTTTTAATTCCAGTTCATTTTCAAAAAAAAAAAAAAAAAAAAAAATTAAATCCATTTGATTTATTTTTCCTTGTCTCTAGGCATTCCAGAAACAGGACATTGATCCATTACAGGCACAGCTTCAGGACGTCAACTCGCTCGGGCACGGCCTCATCCAGAACGCTGCTAAAGGCACCAGCACCAAGAAGCTTGAGGATGACCTGGACTGTGTCAACTCAGAGTGGAATACCCTCAATAAAAAGGTTAATACGGGTCTGACTGGTTTATGTTTACATTTGTATTGTGGCCATTTAAGAGAGATCAGCTGTGTAATGAGTCTCTCCATTTTTTTCCTATTAGTTGGCAGTGACATGGGCTCAGTTTAAATTGTTGACATTTATGTTTACCATGCGGTTTTGCAGATTGCCGAACGTTCAGCTCAGCTGCATGAGGCTCTGTTGCATTGTGGGAGGTTCCAGGATGCATTGGAGTCCCTGCTCAGCTGGTTGAGTGATACAGAGGAGCTTGTGGCCAATCAGAAACCTCCTTCTGCAGAGTTCAAGGTGGTGAAAGCGCAGATACAAGAGCAGAAGGTAAGCCAGTGTGATGATACACGTAAACACATATATTAACAATTAACAACTTTGCTTTTCATCTTACTCAATTGACATCTATTGCTGAACATGAGTGTGGTGCACAAAGCCTTTTGTTTAATGGACGCTTGTATTGTGCCTGTTAGAGTTACTGTTTTTCTAAATGAAGCTCCACAAAAACGCTCATAACTCTTCTGCTTTGTTTTCCTGACAGCTCTTACAGAGACTGCTGAATGACCGAAAGCCGACTGTGGAGCTGATTAAAAAGGAGGGAGGAAAGGTTGCAGAGCTGGCAGAGGTCTGTGGATAAGGAGAAGATTTCAAAAGAGATTGAATGCCTAGGGCAGAGGTGGGACACTCTGCTCAAGAAAGCTGAAAACAGGTCTGTATGTATAGATGCATTATAAAGGACTGGAATGTAAACCACACTTTTGAATGATTAAACTGTTCCATAGCTTTTAAACAATGATGTTTTCACCCTATTTTTATCTGTGCTTTTAGTTGGGAATTTTTAAAACTCCTTAAGAGTGTAAAACTCTTCAAGTCATTTATGCTTCTTTTTATGCTTGAAGGTAGAAAATATACCCTGTATAAGTTCTCTTGCGAAGACTGCGCTATACTTTTATGAAGGTTTTATGTTAGTTTTAATGTTGCTTCCATGTTGGGATCCTTGTCAACAGACCTCATTCTTTCGTCTCTATATATTTATGCATGTTTCAGGCACAAGCAACTGGAGAGCATCTTAGTTGTGACTCAGCAGTTCCACGAGACTCTGGAGCCGCTGAGCGAATGGCTTCTAGCTACAGAGAAACACCTGGCCAACTCTGAGCCAATCGGCACTGAGACATCCAAGCTGGAGCAACAAATCTCTCAGCATAAGGTAATATTCTTAACTTGATCTCATTAGCATGGGCTTTCAGATGTTTTGACAACACCATCAGTTATTGTCTGCTCATTTCAGTTTGATTCATTTTACTTGTTACCTTAAGTTTGCATACCCATTTTGCATTTCATTTAATTTCAGTTTTGTATTTTTTTGTTTTGTTTGTGTGTTTTCTGTTCGTTTCATATTTCCTTGGTCCATTTTCCATCCCCTGTGGTCAGACTTTAGAGGAAGAGATTATGAATCACAGCAAAGACCTGTTTCAGGCCGTCAGCCTGGGTCAAATGCTCAAAACTGTGAGCTCCGTGGACGATAAGGATTGTGTTCAGTCCAGATTGGACGCCACTCAGGCCAGTTACATAGAGCTCCAGGAGCGATGCAGGAGGAAAGCCGACATGCTGCACCAAGCTCTGGCAAACGCCCAGCTGTTTGGAGAGGACGAAGTGGCCCTCATGAACTGGCTCAGTGAGGTCCACTCCAGGCTGAGTGAAGTGTCCGTGGAGGACTACAAAACAGACTTTCTTGAAAAGCAGCTGGCAGAACAACGGGTATACACCCCTCAGGCCATCCATTACGCTTTACTTTAAGTTGCATCAATTCATCTTTCAGTTTATTTGAGTTATTTTTGTGTCATTTATTGTTAAACTCGGTACATCTTGTACCTTTCAGTGACTCTGAGGTGTTTCTTTTCAGACGCTGCACAGTGATATTGAACTGAGGAAGAAGAATGTTGACCACGCCATCTCTAATGGGATGGAGCTACTGAAGCAAACGACAGGCATGTCTCAGTTTCTGTCTGCCACGCTACAACAAACCTCCCATTATTTGAGAGCAGTTCAATGCTTTTACACTTTTTAACACTTGGACATTTTTCTTGTTTACCTTTTGTGACTTTTGTAACTTTTGTGATATATATTAATATTAATAATTCTCCAGCAGTCAGTTAACTTAGTGGAAAAACAGAGTCAAACAGTCATAAACTACCAGTATCAGAGTCCACCAACCTGCCTAAATCTCAGTAAGACCACAGTAACTTAGTGCCGTGTTGTCAGTGGGCATTAGGTTGGATCAGCTGAAGGGACATTCTTCTCCACTCTGTTGCTGGCGAGTTGCCTAAATAAGCTTCAAAAACTTAATACCAGTAAATGTTTGTTTTTTGTTTTTTTTCATAAGCTTGATTGAAAAATAATATGTCTCTGTGCCTACCTCAAAGGAATAGTTTGTAATAACAAAAAGAGAATTGGCTCAGCACACAATCCCTGCTTTGTCTAACCAACAGCACAAACACTCAAATGATCCAAAATTCTACATCTAAAGTGCTGAAGCGATTTTTATCTTCAACCAAGCATTACACAGTAATGCAAAATCTTAATTTGAAAATTCCCAAAAGTAATGATGATGTGAGACAAAGGTTAAGATGCCTAACAAAAAGCAACCAAACACAATGAAGCATCCCTCCACATGACCTGGTCTAGTATCAACACTTGCAATCACTGTTTGCTTTTAACCAAAGATTGAAACCAAGATGTAAAACTACAATATGTCAAGACCTAAAATGTGCACTTGTGGGGATGTGAAAAGATGAAGAATTTGAATTAATGTGATTATTTTGGATTCTAAGGCCAGACAAGCCAGCAGCACACTGTTCCTACAACAACAGGAACTACGTTTGATTTGTTTTACTCTTCCATCTATAGGTGATGAGGTGGTTGTTATCCAAGGCAAACTGGACGGAATAAAAACAAAATATGCAGAGATAAACTCTATGAGCAACAGCGTTTTGAAGAAGCTGGAGCGGGTTTTGAGTCTGTCCTCCAAGCTGCAACATACCCACGAGGACCTGAGCGCCTGGCTGGAGAAAGCTGAGGCTGAGATTAGTAGCTTTGCTGATCAGGAGCCTCTGGGTGAGCAGCTAGTTCATTCACAAAACCGGCAGAAGGTACGGCTTTCATGACAATTTCATACTAGTTTCTTAAGAAATAAATGCAAAAGTATCAGACCCACTCAAGGTCTTTGAAATTGTTATGCATGTTATGCAATCTTCTTCAGGCCTTGCTTAAAGAGACCAAGGACCAAAAGTCAGCATTGGACAAGCTGAATGAGCTTAGCAGTTCTCTCCTGGACCTGATCCCCTGGCACACTCGAGAGGGTTTGGACAAGCTGGTGACTGAGGATAATGAGCGGTTCAGAGCTGTCTGTGACACCATCACCCAACAGGTTGACCAGATCAATGCGGACATCCTCAAGTCGCAGCAGGTATTTCAGGGAATTTACCAAACCAGCATTTTCTCATTTGGCTGTCTTTCTTTTCTTTTCTTTTTTTGTTGTCACATTCCTCCTATTTACATGTTCTGTTCTTTTTTTTTGTTTTCTTCCCAGTTTGAGCAGGCCGCAGACAATGAATTGTCCTGGCTGACTGAGGCTGAGAGGAAGTTGCTGTCGATGGGCGAGATCAGATTGGAGCAGGACCAAACCACAGTCCAGCTCCAGGCACAGAAGGTTAGCCCATAATACTGTGTGTTTGTGTCTGTTTTTATGTCTATGTGAGTCGTCAAGGGTCTTTATTTAAACAAAATAAACACAGTGGTTTGTTTTGTGACACCCAGCCAAACTCACTGCTCTGGTTTTACAGATTTTCTCCATGGATATCATGAGGCAAAAAGATGCTGTGGATGAGATTGTGAAAACAGCAAAGGCCATTATGAGCAGCAAAAACCCAGAGGAGAAAGAATCCTTGAAGGTAAAATGAGGTTGTGTTCAATTAAAAACAAAACAAAACTAAACAAAAAACTATATATATATAAAGAAAAATGGATTTTAGTTAAATGATCTTTTTGTGTTTTTTCAATCAGGCCAAGACCCAAACTATTTTAGAGAAGTATGGTGTCGTCAGTCAGCTGAATTCAGAGCGCTGTCTACAGCTGGAGCGAGCTCAGTCTCTGGCCTCACAGTTCTGGGAGACCTATGAGGAGATGTGGCCTTGGCTTCAGGAAACCATAAGCACCTTCAGCCAGCTCCCCCCACCTGCCATTGAGTATGACACACTCAGGACAACAACAAGAAGAGCTCAGGGTGAGATGGCAATATGGGCAGATGCTCTGCAGGAGTTTTAATTAAAAAAAAAAAAGAGAGGAGAATAATTCAACTGCATATGTCGTGTGTTTTATAGCAAATGCGAGAGCTGATTGCCGAACACAAGCCTCATATTGACAAGATGAATAAGACGGGGCCTCAGTTACTTGAGATCAGCCCTGTGGAGGGAGTGCCCATCAGAGACAAATACACAGCTAGTGACCAGCTGTACACCAAACTCAAGGCAGATGTCAAACAGAGAGCTGCCACTTTGGATGAAGCCATCTCCAAATCCACACAGGTGAGGAACAGATAACTTTCTCCTGTTCAGATTCAGATTTTCAATTGAAGGAAATATTTTTTGTGCCACGAAGACAAAGTTTGTGGTTTTAATGACACATTTTTTTTGTGCTTTTGATAATGGATTTTTTATATCTGGATCAAGTGGCAATCTGCAGTACCAGTTTCACACTCCTATCACTGGTTGTTTCATGCAACAACTGTATTGCTTTATGGCTCTATGCTGCTTGTCAAAGATGAAACTCGTACACGGAGCTACAGTGTACATCATTGCAGAGGCGACTAAAGGACTCGGGAAAGTAGTTAAGGGGAAAAATGAGGAACTGACCGAGCAAGAGGCCAACCAAGAGCAATTCTTGGACAGCCTGAAGTGACTTAGCCTCTGTGCCCAAAAGAGGACAGACTTAGTGCAGTTCCTTTGTGCTGTTTTAAAGTATGTGGGGATCACAAACTGTGTCTCACCAGATAACTTTAGGGCTCAGCAAGAGGAGTATGAACAGGTCTGAACCACACCAAGGAGCTTGATAATAAACACCAAATAAAAAATGCATACATTTTTATACATTCCTTCACGCCTAAATGAAATTAAATTATTATGACACTGGAGCTGCACACTGTCCTCATTGGTAAAACTACTTGCTAGTTGTAGCTGAGGTCTTTATTTTCTTTGTTTTCTCAGTTCCATGATAAGATTGACCCCATGATGGAGTCCCTGGGGCGGATCGCTGAGCGCCTGCGTCAGCCTCCATCTATCTCAGTGGAGGTGGACAAGATCAAGGAGCAGATTGGGGAAAACAAGGCTGTCTCTGAGGATTTGGAGAAAGTGCAGCCCTCTTATGAGACGCTGAAGCAGCGAGGTGAAGAGATGATTGCACGATCTGAAGGAGCGGACAAAGACATATCTGCCTAAAGGTATTTCATTTATTTTGGGATTCATTTTTTTATTTTTTCTCTATAATAAATAATTTTTTGTTATTTTAAGTAAAACAAAGCAAAATTAAGTCAAATAACATGGCAAAAGGACAGTCAGAGGATAAAACCATGGTTCAAGATCGTAAATTTGCTCTAGATTTTAATTTTGTTTTGCTTAATATAAGAGGCTTGTGTTTTTTTCTTGTCGTCGCCATATTTATGTCTTACTTTTCTGTCGCCAGCTGTTCAAGACAAACTGGACCACATGGTGTTCCTTTGGAATGACATCCAGGCCTTGCTGGAGGAGCGAGAGGCGAAGCTTCTGGATGTGATGGACCTGGCGGAAAAGTTCTGGTGTGACCACTGCGCTCTCATCGTCACCATCAAAGACAGCCAGGACCTGCTGAAGGAGCTGGAGGAGCCTGGGGTCGACCCCTCTGTCGTCAAGCAGCAGCAGGAATTTGTGGAGGTGGAGAGATCCCCAAGTCAAGGCTACTATATCATTCAGTGGATTATGGAAGGTGATTCTTTAAAAATGCTTTACATTTTTACAGGGATTTAAGGAGGAGATTGATGGACTCCAGGAGGAACTCGATGCAGTACAAAATCAGGGTGCAGAGCTCATGACCGCCTGCGGGGAACCTGATAAGCCTGTAATAAAGAAAAGTCTTGACGAGGTAAGAGATAACACTGAAAAGCATGTTTATGAGGCATGTATCTTTTTCCCATCTAATCTCCATCTAATAAACTGCAGAGGTTTCACGTACAGGTCCTGAAGAGGGTTCATGTGGTTTGATTTTGTGACTCACATACATGATGTCATGTTTCCAGGTGAATTCAGCGTGGGAGAATCTCAATAAGACTTGGAAGGAGAGAGTAGAGCGACTGGAAGACGCCATGCAGGCTGCTGTGCAGTTTCAAGATGGCTTGCAGGTACTTGAATCAACAGGTTTGAGAGCAACACAATAAGATATTGTGAAGGCGTTGATTGGCCAAGTTCACCCAAACATTATTCACAATGCTTGGGAATATGAAAACATCAGTAATAAATGCGTTAGTAATTGTTTTTATGGCGTATTTAGCAACAAAGGAATCCAGGTGCTTGTTCATTTAGACGTACATGTCTTTGAAAGTTAAACACGTCTAGTGCGCCAGATCGTTTCAAGGCCTCCAGATGAAACAACAGATTACAGCGCAGTCGTCTTGAGCGATTCAGCATGTTATGAGAGCCCCATTAATTTGGTAACAATAAACACCAGTTACAGACTTGTGCTATATTTGGCTCGAGCTTTAACTCATGTATGAAGCTTTTCTGAGATCATTTTATGGTGAGGGGAAAAAAAGAGCTTTTTACAAGGTGGTTTAATTTTGCTTTGGTTAAAGTTGTAGGCTTTCCTTTTTCTAACTCTCATTGTGTACGTTCACCTAATTTTAAACTGCACAGAGGAGCTGTTAGATTTAGTGCGTAACATGAGAAGAAAGGTGAAACAAGACTCTCTGTGTACTAAGGTTTATTGTCGGCCGGTAACAATGGTTTCTCAATGTGCACGCAGGGTATGTTTGACTGGGTGGATATTCTGGAGAACAAACTCGACTCCATGTCCCCTGTCGGCACCGACCTGGAGACTGTGAAGCAGCAGATCGTAGAGCTCAAGGTAAAGTCTGGTACATTTGTCTTTAAGTATAATACAGTTTGATAAGCAGTACATTTTCCCTTTTCTCTGGTTTATTAATTAATTGGTTCACCTTCACTGCAGTTTTTGCTGATAGAACAAGTGTATCAAACACCAGCTGTGTTTATGTTGGCTCCCTGATTCAAAGCAAGCCCTTGATAGGATTTTTTTTTTCTCAATACAGATACAAAAGGTGCATAAGAATAGCTTCACAAAGTAGCCACATATACTTTGATGTTTTCTGAAGCAAATATCGTGCTGAAAAGAAAAAGCTGATGTTGTTTGTGTAAAATTTGTTTTGCCTGACTGAACAAACCACTGTGTGTTCTGGTTTGTCAGGAGTTCAAAGGAGAAGCGTACCAGCTTCAGATTGAGATGGAGCGTCTGAACCACCAGGCAGGGCTGCTGCTGAAGAAGGTGACGGAGGAGGCTGACCGCTGCGCCATCCAGGAGCCCATGTCTGAGCTCAAGATGCTGTGGGACAACCTGGATGAGAAGATCATCAGCCGGCAGGTCAGAAAAGGGGAACGAAAAAGATGAATCTGTCAATTGTTGGCTTTTATTGTACAGCACAAAATAGAAAGAGCTTTTTATGTTTAATCAGCTTCAATGTAATATATTGATATGAAGGGTGTTTGCTAAGTAAAATAGCACATAAATACTTGTGAAATTGAGGAATGTCTTGACAGAACAAAAACATTTTGAACAATATTGTTCGTCAGAGTTTATTTGCACCAAATTGCAATAACATTGTCCATAGCAACGTAGAGCAACTCTATGTGCTCTAATAGCTGGTTAAGCACAATAGCTTCAGCATGCTTGTAAGTGTGTTGTGTATATGTCAAGTGCTTTCACTGACTGCTATGTGTAATGGGTCAATCTGTCATTAATCCAGCACAAACTGGAGGGAGGGCTTCTGGCTCTGGGCCAGTTCCAGCATGCACTGGATGAGCTGCTGGCCTGGATGAGCCACACCGAGGAACTGCTGAACGAACAGAGGAAATCTGCCGGAGACCCCAAAGCCATCGAGATAGAGCTCGCCAAGCATCACGTATGGCAAATTTCCTCTCATTTTATTTGTTTTTTCCTTATTTTCCAGTGAAGCACCTGCAGGCAACAAACACATTTAACAGCATCTCATGTAATCTATTAATACCAGACAAGGTGGCAGTAGATTCATAATTCACTGCAAGTCAACTGCTGATCTGACCCAGGCTGTTAAATACGACACCGCATATCGAAACGCTGAAGTACCATAACAGCTCGCTGCTCGATAATACACCAGTCAACATTCATCTCATAACCCCTCTTGAAACCTATCAGCTTGATAAGCCCTGGATTTCGGTGACAGTCATGTTTTGTTTTAGATGCTAATGTTAAGAATTATTGTTGAGACTGCATAACTGTCCTGCTTATGACTAAAGTGATGACCATTATTGGGTCATTTCTTTCTTAAGTTAGTAAACTACTTACAGTCAAGGCAGTATGATGTAATGTTGGATAGACATATAAATGGGCAGGTTAGAAAATCCCCCTCTAGTCTGAGTCTGTGATGTCAAAGTACCCTCTAAATCAGTTCACTGAATTATATATTTTCACATTTAAATGTCTCCAAACAAAGCTTTATAATGGACTTTTTGAGCTACTAGTCCCTTCAGACCTCAATCTATATGCTCTAAATCACAGATAAGTGTTTTTTTTTAAACAATATATATATATCCCTGTAATAAAACTAAATCAGTAACCTTTACACATCCACTTTTATTGTGTTTTCAACCCATCCCTGAAGATTTAGTGACAAGCTTTTTCTTAGTATTCACTCACCCGACATCTTTCTACAATTGACTGCTGTGTCTTTACAGGTCCTCCAGATAGATGTGTTGGCTCATAAGACAACAGTGGAGACAGTGAACAAAGCCGGCAATGAACTGGTGGAGTCGAGTGCGGGAGAGGAAGCTTCTAGTCTGCAGAGCAAACTGGAGAATCTGAATCAGAGGTGGAAAGCCATCCTGGAGAAAACAGAGCAGAGGAAGCAACAGCTGGAAGCTTCTCTGCTTCAGGTTTGAGAATGACTTTCACAGCAGGCTGGCGGCCCTGAGTTGTTGGAGCCTGTTAATAAAATGAAACTAACTCCAGGGGAACAAGTATGTTATGTTGAAGTCATAATCCTCCCATTAAGTTAGCAGCTTATAGTTTCTTTGACATTTATGAGGATACATGCTTGAGTGTGAGGGACGGGAATCTCTTGAATTAAAATATTTTGTTCCAGATTTAGAAGATCTTTATGGATCGCTCTTAACAATTAAAAGTGGTCAAAGCTAAATTTCCAAAGTTTGTCATAGAAGACCAAATTTTAAAAGTAAGCTAAAAGAAAGACAACAATCATGAATCACTCCATTGTTTTCACTCAAAGCCTTCAGTTCATTGTGTGCTGGGCTTTTACACAGCTCAGCACCTCAGATATCCACGTTTGGTGTCTAGATGAATCCAAGGAATTAATAACTCAGACATCCTGCTCTCTGAGCGTCAGGTTCCCAACAATGAGTGTGTGTGAGAGACACCTTTTGTCCTGACTCAGGTTGTATTGTGTTGTAGGCCCAAGGTTTCCATGGTGAGATAGAAGATATGCAGCAATGGTTGAAAGACACAGAACGTCAGCTGTTGGCATCAAAGGCTGTGGGAGGCTTACCAGACACGGCCCGGGAGCAGCTTAACGCCCATCTGGTATGTGTTTAACAATATGAAAGGCCGCATGCAGATGGCGAGCTGGCAAGGAGGTGACTGTGTCTTTCTGTGTTTTATTTGAAGTGTGAAAATTAAATGACACTGCAAAGTACACTACTTGTATCGGCCTGCAGAAGATGAAAAAAAAAAAAGCCTTTTAAGTATTTCAAATTGATTCAGCCATGTCCAACTATAATGGATTTCGGAATAATTTCTTCTTTGTTTTTGCTCTCAGTAATGGAGACACAAAAGCAGAAAGGGCTCCGTTAAGAAGCACCAGTGGTGACATTTAATGGAACTAAAAACAGAGGGATTATTTGGAGGCAGTAACTTTTATCAAACTCGTAACTCTATACTGTTTAAATGTTTGTGGGAAACATGCTTCTAGAGTCTCAGCATGCCCCACTATGCACATTCTTTCACCATTTTTGGACTAAACTTGGACTAACTGCTGACAAACGAACCGTCTTGAACTGTAATCTAGTCTCCTTGATGAAAGCATCACTCTTCTCGTGCCAATGCGCTTTTTTTTTTTTTTTTTTTTAAATTTCAGGAGTTGTGTTCTGCCTTTGAGGCCAAGGAGGAGTTGTATCGAGAGCTGCTGAACAAGGGTCACCAACTTCTCGCGATGACGCCCGAGGGCCCAGAAAGCAACACGGAGCAGGATCTCGCAAACCTCACAGAGAAATGGGAAACTGTGCAAGCGAAAATCACCGAAAGAAAGGTAGAGTCACTGCATGACTTTCACTGCTCTTAGCTTAATGATTTCCCACTTTGGTCCCAGTGAGGGATCGCTGACATGCACTTGAGCTTCAACTCTGCAGCTGAAAGCCTTTAATCCCAGCCCCCATAATGAAGGGTGTAGTGTAGGTGCTGGCAGTGACACACAGGATGTGGTTACACTGTAGATCACAGCAGTGGAGCCGCTGTCTGAGTGGAACAACTGTGTTCTCATATGTTCCTTTAGTGAAGAGCTGACAAGTGTGTAAAATAAATAAAAGACCCTAATCAATATTTGAGCCAAACTGTAGTCTTCTTTACAATGTTAGTGCTTCAGAAGAGCCGTCTCTCACTTTTCCTGCCACAATAAACAAACATAATCATTTAATGTGAGAGGGACATCAATCTTCTATGCCTTTTCTGTCCCTTGCTCCAGACATGGGGCTCCTAATTCTGGCTGTTTCAGTCTTTGCTGTACCATTTTCTTTTTTTTTTTTTCTCTCTCCTATTTGCTTTGGTCCTGTTCCCCGGTATTCAAAGTCTGGTAAATCTTAGAGCCGTTCAGAGCTGGCGGCCAAACTCTCTGCAGCAACGTGATACTCCTCTTATACAAAACAGAGAACTTGTTTTTCAAGCAGAAGCCTTTCTGTTTTATGCACTGATTATTTAACACCAGTTCCGTATTTCATTAGAAACTCAAGGGTGACAATATTTGGTAAAAACCCCAAACTCTTACTGCAGTATTTCCTTTCATTGACGAGTCACTGGCCTCTGCTGTGATGAACAGATTTTATTCCGTGATGTTTCTCTCACTCAACTGCAGACTCATAATTGCCTTTCAGTGTCACTATTCCCCTCCAGAGATGTTAACTTCTGCTGCTTAAACAGGCACAGCAGAAGTTAACGGACAGTCTTTGTGCAACACTTGGTTATACACAGCATAGTGCTCCTTGATTACAAAGCAGTCACCTCTTTCTCCTGCTTGGTGTCCACAGGCGAAACTGGAAGAAGCTTTAACGCTGGCCACAGATTTCCACAACTCCTCTGCAGGACTTCATTGTGTGGCTGACCCAAGCAGAGCAGACGCTGAACACCGTCTCCCCTGCTTCCCTCATACTGGAGACCATCATGTTTCAGATCGATGAGCATAAGGTAATGTGTGCAGACGAGGATGGATGCACAGGCCTTGAAGGGGAAGTGAAATGATACCTAATCTAATTATAATTTCTTGAGTGTGTGAAAAATAAATATTAGAAGCAGTTCATATTGAGCATGCAACATCCTGTTTTGACCTCAAGCCAAAAATAATTTAGTGTCATCTGTTTTGTAACTCACAGCGAAGCCCATTAGCACATTAATCCCATGAATTACATTCCCTCTGCTGTCGAGTCAGAACTCTTTATTTTCCTTTTGTTATTATCGAACCTTGCTAAACACCTCTCTGTCATGTTCTCTATTTGTGCAGATGTTTGTGACAGAAGTGAACGGCCACAGAGAGCATATCATTGAACTGGACAAGACGGGAACACATCTGAAGTACTTCAGCCAGAAACAGGATGTGGTGCTGATCAAGAACCTGCTGCTCAGTGTGCAGGGCCGCTGGGAGAAGCTGGTGCAGAGGTCTGTGGAGCGAGGTCGTCTGCTGGACGATGCCAGAAAGAGAGCAAAGCAGGTACAGTTCAGTCCATGTTTATACTGAATCTGGCACAGGCATGGTTTCACTGATATCAGGGCTTTTTATTATCATTGGAAAGCACTGGAAATAGTATATTTAGCCTGTTAAAGATTCTGTCAGCAGACTCTTACATTATTTTCTCGACCATGGGGCTCTTAGGGCCAGAAAGCTCCGTCATGTGAACATTTAGCAGAACTTTGTGATAGATCAACTTAAGTTCAACATTTCTCTAAATAATTTACACTGTTTCCTCATTTTTCACTAGTTCCATGAAACTTTCAATAAACTTGTGGAATGGTTGGACGAATCTGAGAAGACTCTGGACTCTGACGTGGAAATTGCCAACGATCCAGACAAAATCAAGATGCAGCTGGCGCAGCACAAGGTGATGGATCATATACTTTATGCTGGTGTCTGGAAAACAAGAATAGAGATGAACATTAGAATGGTTTAATTCATCAAACGAGGATGTCTGCATCTGAGCCAAGTGGTATGAGTCAGAAAAATGAGACGGTTGTGTCACCCTCCATGCTTGGAGTAATGAATGAAAGGTGGAAGCCCGACAGCTAAAAATAGAACTACAGAATACAGAACTGGCTCTATCTGAAAAATGCATTAATGATGCATTTGCTTGTGTTACTGTTCTCTCTTGTCATGTTTGCAGTGTTTTAAAGGGAGATTGGGCTAATCCTATCATAATCCTGAGATGGACTGAATGTATTAGGGATTGGATACTTTAAATCTCTGTGGAGCAGTGGCTGTTAAGTTTTGACCCCCTTTTTGTTTCCCTCATAAAACCCCGCCTTCTTAATCACAACACACACACACGCAGATTAGAATACTTGTCGACATGCCAGCAGAAGTAAGAAGTAAATCTCTATTTTCCTGTTCTTCTAAACATACAGACTGGTTGGATTCCACTAAACCCGACTGTCGTGGACGTGTTCACTACTGATAGCATTTGCTCTTGTGTGCAGGAGTTCCAGAAAGCCCTGGGCAGCAAACACTCAGTGTACGACACCACCTCCCGAACAGGCCGAGCCCTGAAAGACAAAACCTCCCTTCAGGATGATAAGCAGAAGCTGGATGACATGTTGAGTGAACTGAGGGATAAATGGGACACCGTTTGTGGCAAGTCTGTAGAAAGGTGAGGATAAATCTTGTGGAAAGCGATACGGCTTGTCGACCTCCAACCTGCCGTCGGATGACTTGCAGTGTCACTACAAATGATTCACTGTGAATCGTTTGTTCTCTCCTGCAGACAAAACAAGTTGGAGGAGGCCCTGCTCTTCTCCGGCCAGTTCACGGACGCCCTCCAGGCTCTCATTGACTGGCTGTATAAAGTGGAACCTCAGCTGGCTGAGGACCAGCCCGTTCATGGAGACATAGACCTGGTCCTCAACTTGATAGACAACCACAAGGTAGAAGGCACAAGCATGCCAAAGACGAAGCGTGGTGCACTTTTGTCGATATGCCAGCTGATTACTGGCAGTAGTAGCTGACTTCAAAATCAAGTGAATGCTTGCACCACCACCCTTTCCTTTGATCCTTTTATTGGTTGTCTCTAATCACAAAGGCACTTAAACCACATCAGGGTTGGGCTGTAAACTCAAACTGCATTGCATGAATTGCATTGTTGCACCTTTTGAAAGTCTGTTCTTTTACAACTTTTATACAGAAAAGATGTCTGGGAAAAACTGTTGCTGCTACATTTGCAAATTTGCAAAAAAAGATTTAAAAACAATCCACATGTGAACATTTCTCTTTGTATTTTTTAAAATTAAAATTATGCCTTTGGCAGTTGTAGGCTGGTTCATATCGCTTGATCGTGTCTGTCTTGTACTTGTTACTGTAGGTTTCCAGAAGGAGCTGGGAAAGCGGACAGTCAGCGTTCAGGCTCTCAAGCGTTCAGCGAAGGAACTGATCGAGAGCAGTCACGATGATTCCTCCTGGGTCAAAGTCCAGATGCAGGAGCTGAGCACTCGCTGGGAGACAGTGTGCAACCTCTCAGTGTCCAAGCAGGCCCGGCTGGAGCAAGCACTGTGCCAGGTGACTGAATAGTGCCCGCTGTCATCAGAATGGAGGTAAACTGGCCCCGTGATCCTGACTGACACGTGTATTCTGGCTGCAGGCCGAGGAATTTCACTCTACAGTTCATATCCTGTTGGACTGGCTAGCTGAAGCTGAGCAGAGTCTGCGTTTCCATGGCAGCCTACCAGACGATGAGGAGGCGTTGCGTGCACTCATCGAACAACACAAAGTAAGAAATGATATTTCATACTTTTTTTGTTTAAACTAAAAACTTTAAGTTCTGACATGAATTAGATATTTTGGAAGGCTTTATAAAGAAATGAAACATGGGTGCATTCTTTTTTGATGAAGTCTATTGCTTGAGTAAACAGTAAAAACTTTGTAATTCCAACCTGTCTGCCTTGACATCCTTTTATGCCAAAAATCCAGTCTCATAGATATTTTGCTTCACTATGATTTCATCTAACTAAAAAAAACAGTACTTTGCTCCAATATTACAACAAACATGACCAATGCGGCACTTTTATGTTTGCTGAGGATAATCAAATCTCAGATCCAAAGTCGTTTATTTCTTTTTCTCTTTTGCTATGTTGAAGGAATTCATGAAAAAGCTCGAGGACAAGCGAGTGCCTCTAAATAAAGCATCCAGCATGGGGGAAGCTATTCTGAGCATCTGCCATCCGGACTCCATCACAACCATCAAACACTGGAATACCATCATTAAAGCTCGGTTTGAAGAGGTCAGTGCATAGCTGCATGCTGGCATAAATGCCTCTCAGAGCTGTAAAAAATGGAAAACATCCGATTTGGACTTTTTTCCTTTATATGGCAATGCTGTGTACAACAAAAGGGCAATAACACAATTTTATGGTGTAAAGGACGAATTACTTTGTATCTAACATTAGTAATGTGCAAAATGCTGCTCTTACAGGTGCAGGCTTGGGCCAGGCAGCACCAACAGCGACTGGCCGCTGCCCTCAGCGAGCTCTTGGCCACTCAGGACCTGCTGGAAAACCTTCTGACCTGGCTGCAGTGGGCCGAAACCAACCTCAATGATAAGGACAAGGAGCTGCTGCCTCAGGAGATTGAGGAGATCAAAAACCTCATAGCAGAGCATCAGGTGATGTCAAGCTGAGGATAAAATCATATCGGCATCATTTTTCTGATGTATTTAATTAAAAGCGGTTTGAGTTTTGTGGCTGTTTTGTTGACAGTAGATGTTACTTTTCCCTGAAGGCATTCATGGAGGAAATGACCAGGAAGCAACCAGATGTTGACAAAATCACCAAAACACACAAAAGGAAGGCTATAGAGCCTCAAATCCAGTCCCAGATCCCTGTGCTGGACAAAGGAAGAGCTGGAAGTAGGTAGCCCATAAATATCAGTCACTGAGCGTGACCCTGAGCCATCTGGCCAAGCGTTGAGTCACTGCAGGGTGACACAACATCCTCATCATGTACATTTTGGCACCTGGAATGATGTCATTGCGAATCTGTTCCTTTTGATTACACATTCACTGTGAGGAGTTTTATATTTCACTTCCAGGAAAGCGCTCTCCCACGCAAACGATGTACGCGTCATCAACACAAGGCCCCCATAGAAACCAAGAACCCACGGGTTAACCTGCTGGTCACCAAGTGGCAGCATGTGTGGCTGCTGGCTTTGGACAGAAGGAGGAAACTCAATGATGCTTTAGACAGACAGGAGGAGGTAAATCCAGTTCTCAGTATCATAGCAGCCATGATTTCTGCAAATGTGTGATTAACCCTTCGTTCCCTTTCTGTTCAGTTAAAGGAATTTGCCAACTTTGACTTCGATGTGTGGCGGAAGCGCTACATGCGCTGGATGAATCACAAAAAGTCTCGTGTCATGGACTTCTTCCGCCGCATTGACAAAGATCAAGATGGCAAGGTGACCCGACAGGAGTTCATAGAGGGAATTCTCTCCTCCAGTAAGCATCCAGCACACAAGCCCATCACCGAACACCATATAAGCTTCTCGCAAAATGCTCATTTTGTGCTACGTAACACTCCTCAACAGAATTCCCCACCAGTCGCCTGGAGATGAGCGCCGTGGCGGACATATTCGACAGAGACGGAGACGGCTACATTGACTACTACGAATTTGTGGCAGCTCTCCATCCCAACAAGGATGCGTATAAACCACTAACAGATGCCGACAAGATTGAAGATGAGGTAAAACCAATGCTCGCGTCCTGTATTTTATACCGTCGCTGTGGAAGAAGGTTCAAACAGGCTGTTGTCTGTTCTGCAGGTCACGCGTCAGGTGGCCAAATGTAAATGTCCAAAACGATTCCAAGTGGAGCAAATTGGAGCAAACAAATACCGGGTAAGCTGATTTTATTTACCTGTTAAGCTTATGTAAGAGCTAAATACTATTTTTAAGCCAAATAAGCTACATAATGATCATGACATATTTTATATGCCTGCATATTTTTTCACTGGAAGCGTTTTCTGAAGGTAAGAGAGGATTGTGCTGAGAAAAGTATTGACATGCTAATCTAATCTTCTATATTTTCTTATTGTTCTTCACATCACCAGTTCTACCTTGGAAACCAGGTACATGTGAATGTCCTCTCCTGCTTTTCTCCCTCTGTTCTGTGCTTTTCCAGTCCTTACGTCCTTCTGCATTTACCTCATTTAACACTTTCTGCCCAGATTCCTGGCTGATGTTTTCAGGCTGGAACTCAGAAGCAGAAATTGAGGAAAAAAAAATGTTTGGCCATCTGATTTAATATGCAAGAAAAAAAAAAGATGTTTTCAAATCAATGATTCTTGCTTGATATGACCAGAAATTTGATTTCAGATGTCTAAATGAAAGGACCATGAAAAACCCGACATCAGTCTGAGCTGAAATTCTTCTGGTGGCGCAACTTTTTCTTTCTTTCTTTCTTTTTCTTTCTTATTCAAATTTTTTTTCTTTTTTGGGAAATCAGTAAAAACTTCTGATCTGCTTTTGAGTTTCAGAAAATACAGTACTGGCTTGCCAGCACCATTTCAGCCCATGTTTTTATTGGTTCACGGGCATAAATTCATTTGCTGGGCACATAATAATGCTTTCTGTGTGCTTGCCTTTGATGCTTCAGTATCATGGGAATGATTTACCTCCACAGTGGCTGAGACTATTTCATGTCAGCCAAGCTACATGATTATCTTTCAGAGTAAACTGTCAATTTTCAAAGCTGGGTGATCTTCGACAATTTCAATCAACATGTTGCTTGTCTTTTTACTGAGTTAACATTCCCTGACATATTGCATGTGGGAAAAAAAAAGTTCATTTCTGACTACAGTCAGTGAGAGGGGATAGGGGTACTGGTGTTGGTTTTTGTAGTAGTCTGTATTGCTGTATCACACAACATTGAATTGAAATAACTCTTTTGACAGTTTGGTCTGGTTCACTGCTTACATGACTCCTTAATCGGCGATGAGACAATAGCAAACAGGGAAAATCAAAATCTTACCCCCCACCTACACGTTGCAGTTTTGGAAAGCTGTATTCTGGTAAATGGTTACTCTTAAGATGTTTCTTGTGCTCTTTTTTCCTCCAGATCATCATCACCTTTAATGTATCTGATCACTAGAATCACCAGTTGCATTAAACCATTCCTTTAATCATACAAGTGCAAGATTTAGAACAGTTGAAGACATGCCATACAGTTATGAGAACTTAGCGGAGGGTCATCAGTGTTTGGTCATGTCTGCGTGTTGCACTGTGGTGGATTAGCACAGAAATGGCTTGAACCATTCCTCATGTTGTTCTCGGTGTGTCATTGGAGGCAGCTGCATTTGATCTGCATCAGTGTCACTGCATCCTGAGTACTTTAGCTGTAGCTGTAGAAAGTGCAACAAGGACTGCAGGAGATTGATGCTTGTTCGCTTGACTGTGATTCAGCCTTGTATTTGACAGAAAGCATGCAGCCGTGATTGTCTGGTGCAAATGTTGGTCTTGTGCAAATGCTCCTGGTCACATCCAACTGGCTGACATATCCATAGAGCTTGAACCATTTGATTCCATAACATGATCAATGTTCTTCTGCTTAGCATGTGGTAAGCTGAAGGCAAATTATTATACACTAGTGCCCCCTGGTGGTATAATTGCCCTGAATCTTTTTTTTTTTTTCCTTTTTAATTTTCTGCAATAATTTAACCTGCAGTAATGGCTGTTGCCACATGCTACTGAGTGAATTATTACAGCTAGGAACCACAAATCTAAACCAAAATCTTGAAATATTCAAAGTCTGCTCATATTTGTAAAGCTGTGAAGTTTGTATAACCGCTGTAATTATTTCCCAGCTTTACAATACAATATAGGAGCTCAGTGAACATTGATTTAACTGTAGCAGATATGAAAGTAGAAACTGAATAACTCCATAACTCTGGGGTTCATTCTGCTAGTTATTAGTTAGAATATTCAGAAGAGATAATAGTGAAAAACATGTAAAACCTCACAAAAATGAGGAAGCCACTATTTTATCCTGGAAATAAATCAATTTGGCTTAGGTGTGACTCTTGTGTGAGTCAAACATGGCAGCTTACACTAAAAGAATCAAACCAGTTGGATTGACCTTTGTGTAATTTGTGTCTTTGAGAATGAAAAGTTAAAAAAAATTATGTCGTGTGTACAAATCTTTTGTGTCTTTATGTGTAAACCTGTGCAGCATGAAAAAGAAACCAGATATGGACACAAAATGGAATATTCTTCTTTAAAGTTATCTAATTATGTACTGGATAATGTTTAAAAATTCACCCAGAACAAATGTGAAACTCCAAAGCAGTCTGGTTTCCAGTGTTGCACAGCTCATCTGAAGTGAGAGCTCATTCATAGGAGTTTTTCACATGTCCCCACTTCTTTTTTTCCTTCCCCCCGTTGCAGTTCGGAGACTCTCAGCAGCTGCGTCTTGTGCGAATTTTGCGCAGCACAGTGATGGTGCGGGTGGGAGGAGGCTGGATGGCTCTGGATGAGTTCTTGGTGAAGAACGACCCCTGCCGAGGTGAGTTCAAAAAGAAGGTCACAAAGCACTGCCAAAAGATTAAGTGCTGGATAATATACTCATGCAGCTTTGCAAAAGGTCTGTTTCTGTATTTCTTTAATGCTTTGGCACATGGGAGAATCTTGAACTAGGAAAATACAATTTAGGTCATTAAACCATTTAAGAATAAATTCAGGATTGGGATCATTGCTGTATCTCTCTGTTTGTGATCACCCAAATACAATAATTTAGAGAAGCTGCATAAAAACATGTTTTTCTTGGTTCTGGAAGCTTTGGAGGGTTTAAGAGTCTAATCCTCATCTTACATACAAGTCATCACAGTAACCGAGGCGGTGTCCTGGGTTACTGTCAGTGGTGACTGACATTAACCTGCTCTCACTGTCCTAAAGCAACACCAAAGGGACTAAGTTAGATAAAAAGCAAGACTTAACATGCTATTCTGTAAAAGTTTGTTTGATTTATTATCAGATCTGGCTCCTTGTGTGTGTTTTAAAATATCCTATCTGTGCTCACATCTGCTGCAAAAGTTTCAGCGCTGTTTCTGTTTCTTTCTACTATCTGTACTGACAATCAATCTCTGTGTTTCCTGCTAAACCCTCCTCATGCTGAACATGATACTGTTTCTTCTAGTTCATCACCACGGGAGCAAAATGTTGCGCTCGGAATCAAACTCTTCAATTACTCAGTCTCCTATAGGTTGGCAAATCTCACACTTTCTCTCCTTGCTCCATGAACCCACCAGTGGTATGTGTGTCTGCACATCCGATTGTGTACTGCTTGTGTTGGTCCTGGTGTGTTCCCACTCATGTAGTGTAGCTATGTGTGACCGCCCACTGTGAGTGAGTGGCATCCTGGGAAACCGGCTGCACGCCCGATCAGCCCATTGCTCCAGCTGCCGGTTTCACGCATGTAGCTGTTTGTGTGACTCACATCACCTGCTGTCACTTTCTCTGTGCCTTTGAAGTATTTTGGGAGTTTTTACTCTCAGCATGTGATGAGAGTCCAAGCATGTTTTTGCAGATAAGAGCTATAAAGTTCAGCTAAAAGTGTTAGTAACATACAACATACAACATATAAACATAAAACTTTTTTGAATTGCTTTGCCAATATACACAGATGAAATTACATATATATCTATCTATCTATCTATCTATCTATCTATCTATCTATCTATATATATATATATATATATATATATATATATATATATATATATATATATATATATATATATATATATACACACACCAAACATTCCTTACACCTTTTAATTTTTTTTTTTTTAAGTTTGTGCTTTAGACTGCATGAAAGTCTCTTTTCCATACACCTGAGAGTATTTTAGATTTTTCTTGTTTATGCCAATCTTTTAATTTTTGCAGCATTGGTTGTGGAAGTTATTGTATTCATTATTTATCACGTTATTTACAGTAATTGCTGATTAAAGCAGCACAAAATACTTTTTTTCATGTTAGAACATCAGTTTCAATTTCATTTCAAAGAATATTCTCTTACTGTCATGAAACATTGTCGAGCAATTGCGGTGTCTAAAGCTCAGTCAAAGGAAGTCAGGATTTGTCTCTTGTGACAGCTGCTCAGGGGTTTCCAGCACTGTGTCACACATCAGCAAAAATGAAAGTAGCTCATAGAGCTACATTGGACATCATGGCAGAGGGGATTTAGAGACTCAGGGAAGTAATAATGGAAGAAAAATAAAAACTAGAGAGTGAGAAGGAAGACACCAAACAAGAGAATATCTAAAGCAGCGTCGTAAAAGTAAAACCTTCACACCTAAAAGGGGGACCTGCTGAGCTAAAAAAAATGATTTTAAAATTCATTTGTGCTGTTTTAAGAAACAAAAACATGATCCCACTCCAGCAGCACTATTTGACTTCTGTTGGACAGCGTGGATGAGATGGGCTAAATTGCAGAAACCTGGCTTTTTAAATGCTTTCTTTCAGTTGAAAACGAAAAAGCCCTATCATCCTGACACTTAACTTTATGAGTTCGTAGTTTCAGAATCATTTCTCAGATTTAATGAGCCATCCTCAGTTTCACTGTACCGACCATCTGTATTTAGACTTGCATGGCTTCATCTTTGAGACAAGCATATGCTACTGGCAGGATCAAGAAGAAGTTTCCTGGAAATCACCCTGACATTTGGTGCAAATTCTTCAGGAAAAAGAGACAAAATGAAAAAAAAAATTCTAAAAAATAACTGAATAGTTAATGAATGTTTGAGTTCAAATTAAGCACTTCTGTTTGTTATTTATACCCATCATGCACCTTTGTCCGGGAAAACTTTCTATGAAACTTTTGTGAAATTATGAAGAAATTCAGGACTTCTAAAGGAAAATAAAGTGTTGACAACTCACCACCATCATCATCATCATCATCTGCAGAGACAAACTATAAGAACATTGATGATCACAGGTCCATTTATTAACTAATTTGGAGTTTCATTTCTTAGCTAAAGGCAGAACCAACATGGAGCTGCGAGAGAAGTTCATCCTCCCAGAGGGCACCACACAGGTGATGGCAAGTTTCCGCTACAGAGGTCGTAGGTCTCGGCCGTCGTCTAGAGGCGCCTCTCCCAACAGATCCACCTCCAGTCAGAGCTGCATGCTCCCATCGAACCTGACAGCGACCAGCACGCCTAAGGTGAGAGGCTCCAGCTGCAGGAGTGGACGTGCAGTGGAAAACTCCCCACCATGATTCTCCTCTCATTTACCAGCCTCTGTTTATTTGATCATTTTCTGATTAGTTCCTCTGCCTTCTTCCATCTAGTGTTCTTTGTAGTTTTTGATTTATGAACCCATGTTTTTTTTTGATTTGCCGTTGTTCCCCAGACTCCCCAACACATAACCCGAAATTATGATAAGCCATGGCTTACAAACAGCAAACCCTCCACTCCTCTTAAATCATCAGACTCCTTTGGGAGCCAAGGTTCATCCTCAGAGGTATAGTCATATTCAGCACATGATGTAGAGCTTCAGTTTTGTGACCCAAATGAAATCCACTGGATAGTTATTGACACAAAATCAGTATTAGCAGGAAGTAACAGATGCAGGTTTGTGATTTTGCTGCATTCTCATTTTACTTTTGCAATTGAGATGCTAACAATGACCAGAAGACGTTCAGCAGACATCGATTTCATTTGGGTCTATAAACATTAACTTCTTTCAGTCATGGGCTCAATATTTAATGCTTGTCTGAAAACAAAAGCAAAAAACTGTGTGCTTCATTTTGGCATGCTATGTGTGACTTTACCTGTGTTTAATTTCTGACGTATTAACTCATACTAACTGGCTCACGGAAATGCTCCAGTTTCCGCAACTGCTTTCACTTCACAGGGTTTTTCATCTCATTTAAAACTAACTCAGTAACGCTGTTTCCTTCTGCCCCAACTTGTTTGTGCATTTTTCTCTGGTAAGGATATTTCTTAATAAAAGGCAAATGAAAGTAATTCAGTTTTTATCTTTTACAGAGCACACAAGTACAAGGCAGCAAACTGCGCCTTCCTGGGTACTTATCTGGCAAAGGATTTCAATCCAGGCGAAGAGGGAACCTTGATCAATGCTGCTGTACTGAAAGCTCGAGCGCAGACGATGGGTGGTGAGTAAAGCTCCAGCGAATCACTTCCTCGATGTTGTTTCATATCTGCTGGATGTGTAAATAGATAGTTAACATGTCTGTTCCATTAGCGTTAGAGCAATATAAGATCATTATGGCTGTGAATGTGCTTCACAGTATTTGTTCTGCAGTGTAGCTGTCATGGCAGCGCAGTGCTCAACCCAAACCAGCCAACTAACCATCCATCTTGGATTCTATTCTTCTAGAAACAAGAAAAAGCTCCAGCCGACCAGGAAGTAAAGCTGGAAGCAGAGGGAGCAGTCGCAGAGGAAGTGACGCCTCTGACTTTGACATTTCAGACATCCAGTCTGTGTGCTCAGATGCGTCTGAGACAGTTGGTGAGACTACTCGAGCGACGCCACGCTCTGCTTCCCGCCAACACGGAGTGAAACCCTCCAAGATCCCCACTCCTCAAAGAAGAACCACTCCCACAAGCAAACTGGCCAAGAGTTCCAAGCGATAGTCAGTGGCCTTGAAAGCAAACAACACACAAGCTTGTTGCACCATAAACACAAAATGGACACTGGAGATGTCTAACTTAAGAAACTGCAAATGTGTTGAGTGTTATTTAAATTGTTGCTAAGATGTAAATTATTCTGTTAAGAGGCAATATGGTTTAATATTATGTGAGAATGGAATGTTAATGGCCTTGTGTATTTGTTTTTAATGTATTTTATTTTTTGTGAACATGTCAAATTGTTTTTTTTATTGTACTTTATTTTATTTATGCAAATCCTGTAGAGGTTTGATGAACACTAGAAAATCTGGGAATAACCATACTGAATGGCTGACTAACATTTCTTCACACTATTGAAGGGCAAAATGCAGGATTCGCGCTCTGAGAGTTACTGAATGTACTGTGATTTATGTCTGCTAATGTTTGGAGTAGATGGTGCATTTAAGTACCATTTAAGACACTGCAATTATCTATTTAAGTCCTATGTTATACTGCCAACCTGCATCTAAAGTACATTGCAATATACTACAATAAACCCCAGTTCGCACTGCAGAAACCTTCAAAAATCCCTATTTAAGAGCCGTAGCAGAAACCTTGTAATTATGAAGCTTTCCAGTCCTGTTTGTTTGTCAGCTGCTGCAGCCCTTTCTTCGTTCCACCCCTTCACAGCAATCTGTGCACTGGCATTGAAGAAGTGCCGCTCCATGTAGCCAATCTCTGTGTATTCATGTCAGTGTATGGTTAATTTCGGTAGAGCTGAAATTGTTACTGTAATATTACTTTGTAATAAACCTGCTTGCAGAAAGCCACCAGAGACTGGTGGGAACCACAAAGTTGTCTTTGCTTTGCTTGTGTCAAATATGTTTTGACTTATTATTGTTACTGTTGGGCTATCTACTTTACATGACATTGTTCAGTATCCTTTTCTCCCTGCAGTCAGATTTTTAGATACAGGGCCACGATCTAGTCTGGGTGGAATGTTTGCAGAGCGTCTTGAGTTTGGCTGTGAAATACTACATCTTTTTCCTCAGTGAGAGTGCTGATGGTAAAATACCATCATGAAATAAGCATTGACTAAAATCATGACTGTTCTTAAAGTTTTACTGAATGTTTTATTTACAAAGATATGCACCAAAACTATTGAGAGTTGCATTGAACAACCCTTTGATAACTTTGGCCCACAACCTCCACTTGGTTCTACACTTACTCAGCTTTGCAGGAATAAAACTCAAACAAAAGAATGCAAAAGTAAAGCCCCCTCCCCCCGATGCTACAGGTTAAGGGCAAGGTAATTACCACTTTTTGGTCCTCAAAACAAAAGGGCCAAGGGAGATATTTGGGATTGGGACTGAAGCGTTCTTCAACTTCACTGTTGTTTTCTCCTCTCAGTAGTTCCAACCAGCATTTTGTTCACCTTCCTGTCCTCTCCGTGTTGACTCAGTTGGGTGAACTGAGCTACACTGTCATAAGCAATCGGCCTGACTGGCCTATGAGAAGACAGGAATCCCCTCTGGGACCACAGGTGGAGTGGAGCTCAGGGGTCAGGCGCCTGCGAGACCCAGAGCTTCTGGTGTGAATGGTCCTCCTGTTCAGCTCAAACACTGGCCCTGGGATGGTACTTTGAACTGGGATATATCCTCACAGCAGGAGCTGGAGAAGATCCATCAGCAGGAGCCGTGGGGCTTTTCAGGAATATGTGAGTAATTCCAGTACTGTTTTTCTTTATTTTAACCATACTTTTATTTTACGGTAGAAGGACATTTCATCTGTTGCACAGTGGATGGTGATGATTTGTTGAATTGTTTATTACTTTTTCTTAGGAAGATCAGTGGAAGTATCTTTTGATTATGAAGACAGTTCTTTACTTATATTATACCAAAGAAATTGAAATATCTGATTTTTAAAATAAAATGTCAGTAGTTTTACTTTGATCGAACATGTTGCGTTAAGAAACTTAGCTCTTAACTACTTGTGTTTTTATTGGGTTTCCTTGTTTTTTTTTTCCTCCTTTTCTTGTTCCCTGCACTCTTTTTATATGAGTGAATGGCTGTTTTTTTTTTCTGGAAGTCTACTGATATATTATGATACATCTCTAATCTGTCTGCATAAGTGATGTATTTAATGTTTGTATCACAGGCACTTATAGCCCCTGACTTCAAGAACAAAAAAAAAAAAAAAAAGAAAGAAAATGCCAGTCTTCAAAGATATGCTGGTGTTTGCAGCCGTCTTTTCCATCTTTGGATTGGCTCAGTGTCAGAGGTTCCCAAGTAAGTTTAGATTTCAAAATATTTAGTTCATACATCTTAATTTTCAGTGCACAAAATTACTGTCACACATCACAACAGTTGATATGCTGCTTTTTCTTAACCCAGAAAACCTATTTTATAATTGATATGTATGTCATACTGTATTAGTTATTTGCTCAGAGTCTGAGTCAAGGTTTTCCCAGGTTTTAGATTGTAATTCTACATTATGACCAGCAGATGCCAGTGTTTGTCAGTTCATTCACCATCATGCTTTTGACATTATTGCACTTCCTGCCACAGTGCCAGTGGCCTGTTATGAACCTTTGACGTTCTGCACCTCAGGTTTCCTGTCACTATAAATAAATCAGATAACACAAGGTTTTACTGACTGATGCATTCATTCTAATTTACTGTATGTTTGAAAGAAAGAAAAGTCATGGCAGATATACCAAAAGAAAGACAGAAAGGTCACAGCTTACATGTCATACTTGTATTCAGAACCCATTCATCTTTTATCCACACATTTAGAAACTAAAATCATTGCAGCCATGTTGTTCTCATTCAAACTGAAGCACAAAGCACCCAGTGTTTACAATGCAGACACTAAATCCACCTATTAAAAATAAAATAAACACCCCTGCCATGCTTATGGGTTTAAGAGATGACCTCACTGTACCTGTGCAGAGATTAAATTATTAGCAGCAGCGACTAATGCAGGTGTTTAACAAAAAACAATGATGTCAGCGCTGACATAAGATTCAGAACTAGTCCAACTCCTTTTCAAGGAAGTGAACCAGTGTGATGTCAAACTAAACTTCATTTCTGCCCTGTGAGGTTTTGATCTCCTAGAGGAGTTTCATGTTCCTGAGTCAAGAGGGGTGAGGAGAGTGGAAGGATCTCAACCTGAGGCAGTGGCGTACCGCGTCAACCCCTCCATCCATCTAAGGAAAGCCATAAGGTACAGTCCCAGACTGGTGCCAGACCAGTCCCAAAGAAGCTGAAAATAGATTGTATCTCTACGCACAGTATGTTTTTTTTTGTTTTAAAGTTCTTATATCCAGTGGTTTGACTTTTCATCTGGCTGCACTGATGTTCAGATGTGTTTCATCACTGTCATGTGTAAGTACAGATGCATCAAAACACACCTCAATTGATGCAGTGAAAGGTGAAATAGACCAATTCAAGACTGGTATTAAGTTTCTCCTTAAAGTGCAGCTAGAGACCAAGGTAAAAAAGCAGCCGTATTGCGCCTTCATTTCTACTTAACAATGACGTCACAGGATTTAGAGTACATCTGTTCATCACTTTAGTTACCTTAGAAGTCAAAAAGCCAATGTGATGCTCATTTACATGTTTCTGAATGTCTACTCAAATGTGTTTGCGTGCTTTCACATAAACATCCATCCATTATCTATACCCGCTTAATACCTCTGGAGGGTCACGGCGATCTGCTGGAGTCTATCCCAGCTCACTTCGGGTGAAAGGCAGGGGTGTACACCTCTGGACAGGTCGCCAGTCCATCACAGGGCCACATGTAGACAAACAACCACGCACACTCACACTCACACTCACTCCTACGGGCAATTTAGAACCACCAATTAATGGTTTTTGGACTGTGGGAGGAAGCCGGAGTATCCAAAGGAAATCCATGCAAGCACAGGGAGAACATGCAAACTCCACATAGAAAGGCCCCTGCCAAATCTCCTCGCTATGAGGCAACAGTGCTAACCACTAAGCCACCGTGCTGCCCGTCACATAACCACAATGTTTTTTGTTTTTTTTTTGCATACTGGGCATTGCTGCAGCATCTTCTGTCCCCCTCTGTCAAAGAAAAAAAAGCTCCACCTTATCTCTTGTCTCTTTAAGATCACCCCACCACCACCCCCTAGCCCCCAGAGAGTTCCAGTTGCAAAGCGGGTCAATGAACTTTTCCAGAAGTCAAACCTAAGCATTGACTTCCTAGACTGTATATAAAGAACTGGACAAACCCCCTGTGACGTCACACACAGGAGGTTTTGAAGCCTCACTTTTGTAGCCTCTTTCCCCCATACTACACTGTGCCATGTTGACCAGAACAAGCCGAGCTGAGAAAGCTGTCTGGAACACAGGTATTTTAGCCTGGCTAGTTTATTTTATGCTAACCTATGATGGTAATTATGGTAATATCGCCTTACATCCATTCTGATCAAATCTGCCCAAACATCCCTATTTCAAATGTCGCTAACAAAGTGACATCTGATACGAGAACTGCTAGAGTTGAAATGAGCAGCACTGCTGGGACCAGATGTCGATCAGCCAGTCATTTATGGGGCCAGGCACCTGCAGTTGTCCGCAGGTCAGGCAAGCCTAACAGTGTTGATCAAGAGTGGTGAACCAAGTGACTGTATATCCCAGTCAGGCATGGACTGGCCATCGGGCGTACCGGGCAATGCCCGGTGGGCCGACGCACATCTGTGGGCCGTCCCAGGTCTGTCATAAAAAAAAAAAAAAAAATATAGTTTTTGACCGCGACGGTAACGGACTGGTACTCGGCTCATAAAAATCTCCGAGGGGGGGGGGGACGACGATGACACACTCAACAAACTTAAGAAAGAGACACTGACAGCTAATCAGACAAGGGCTCCAGTGCTGCGCTGATGTGAACGCAGTATGTCCCCGGGGTATGGAGGGCCGCCAGGGACCAAAAATGCCCGGGCCATTTTTTGGTCCCAGTCCAGCCCTGATCCCAGTGGACTTTTGCTAATTCTGGTTTGAGCACCAGCAGAGCTCGTTTCGAATGTCATTGGTTAGTGGTCCTGTTAGTCAACATGAAAGGGTCCTGAAATGATCCTGAAGTGGTCTGAGGTCAAAGTCTCTCAATCATAGGTCTTAGCTTATGCAAGAGGTGGAAGCAGATGAGCTAGAAAGATTCCAGTTGGTGTTCTCTGGTTAGCTATGGCTAGCAGTGTTCAAATGGGAGTGAAGATAGCTGGTTTGGCTGCTTTGATCTGCCTCCAAACCCTTCCAGGCTAACCCAAAACTGGCTGCAGCGGTATGGGTTAGGGTTAGGGTTAGGGTTAACAGCACAGCAATCAATATTATCTTTAAAATAAAAATGACTATGCTTTGTTAAGTCTTTATTCCCAGTTCAGAAATCAGTTAAAGATCAGTTGAACTACTCATTGCCTCTGGTTGTCATTCTGAGCCATACTAATTCATAACAATGCTGTACACAGCATTTAGCGCCATCCAGTAAGTAGCATGTTGGATTCTGAAGATGGGGTAGGTGGAGTTTCTCTGATTTTCTGCGTTGAAATTTCATTACCAGGGTCATTTCAGTTGAAACTTTTGATTTGGAATTTGGAAATTCATACTTCAGATTAGATATTGATTTCCAACTATAATTACTTAAAAACTGTAGAAGCTGAGGTTCATTCTTTGTTTGCAGCATCTCAAACTAGTTATTCAGTCTACTGCACGGTCACAGAAGCTACAAACGTGTTTCTTCAGAGTGTTCCAGGACTAACTTTCCTTTGTGGGGAAGAATGACTCTTTAAAGTTAATGTGTACATAAAGCTTTGTTACACACTGGAGGAAAAGGAAACCCCTGAAAGCATGACATGAAATGTCCATATAAAATAATCAATCTAATCTAATCTTTAAATGTTATAAACTACACTATCATAGCAACATTCATTGTGACTTTATGAGAAATATAAATTTCAAATAAAATTTCATCATTTGTCATCTTTAGTTGCTTGACAAGTAGACTTTTACCTTTCTCAATGTTAGACCTGATTTGCAATGTCAATATATAAAGAGAAGCAATAAATACCAAGCAACAGATTAACACATTAAGATTGTGTTATCTGATGTCTTGGCGGATGTTCATTGTTCATTTATTTCTTTTCCACACATTTAGGTGGAAGAAAATGCCAGTGCCTTTATCTTGGTTCCCTGTGGTTCCCTGTGTGTTAGCAGCCTGACTGAAAATGATAATACCCATCTCTCCTGTTTGGTTTTCACTGAAATACCTCAAAAAGGATTAGATGGGTTATATTTGCAAGCAACACATTTTATCTTGGATCTACCTGTCACAAAACCTTTGGCCCTTTGTCTTGTTTTAGTGTTGTTAACTGGCAATACATGTGACATTTCTCTCTTGGTTTAAGTTAATGTAAAAATAACAGATTCAATTTGCAAACTTACATGCTTTTCAGGAGGTTAAGTATTATAGAGATTAAACACTGTTTTTTATTTATTTATTAATAAAGCCTTTATATTTTGAGCTCATTGAACTTCTTTCTTGTGCCACAGTGATGTATATCCAGATGGACTTCCCTCTGAATACTCCATCATTGCAACATTTAAGGTGACCAAGGATACAGCCCAGACATCCTGGAACCTGTGGCAGGTCAGTGACCCCAACGGACAAGAGCAGGTTGGACTACGTTTCCAGGGTGATGCGCGCTCCTTAGACTTTTTCTACACCAGCCCCCATGGGAACCACATGCTGAGGTCCTTCCACGGTGTGGAAAAATTGTTTGATGGAGAGTGGCACAAGTTGGCACTGAGTGTGAAGGGCAACCGGGTGAGGCTGCTGATAGACTGTGAAGAGGTCAGAGCGGAGTCTATTGACGAATCAAGGCCAGTTATTCGTCAAGGATACACCTCCATTGTCAAGCGAGCTGTAGGAGACCGATCAGTGTCTGTATGTTAAAAGCTTCAGTTTGAATAATATTTTCAAATTCTTCTGAGTTTTTACTGAACCTGAATTTCTTAAATCGTCTCTTGTTTCTGTCAAGGTGGACCTCCAGCAGATGGCAGTGTCATGTGACCCAGAGCAGGCTTATTCAGAGGGCTGCTGTGAGCTCTCTAATGTTGTGAGTCATCTGGTTCAGTATTGTTGGACTCCACTTTTTAGAGATAATGTTTCAAAACCATGATGATCCCTATCTGTCACAGTGTGGAGGGTATGCAGAGATCGGCCTAACAGCTGGAAGAGCATCTTGCAAATGTATGCATGGACAGCCTGGTGTCCAGGGCCCTCCAGGGCAAAAGGTGATTGCAGCCATGGAAAGAGTTTGATGAACACAAATAAAAGCTGAACAGTTTTCACAAAGACTTCTTCCCCTGTAGGGTCACCGGGGTCTTCCTGGAAAAGCCGGAGATTCAGGAAGACAAGGCAACTGGGTAAATAAATACAATAGTACAGTATGCCTCTCAGTTATGCAAGTGTCAGATCTTGTTTCACGCTGGCTGAATGCATGTTCTAATGCTTGATGCATTCTCCACATAAGCAGAATTGACCTCCTCTTTCTGGACCCTTAGCTGACTACTAGGTGAATGACATTATAAGACTTTAATTCATGAGACAGCAGTGAAGCTGTGGAAAATGGTAGATAAGCACAACTCAGACACAGCAGGATGGAAACAAATCTGAACTCAGAAGCACTTAAAAACAGTAAACATGGTTAAGTTAAACTTCTTTCATATGTGTACTATTTAAAAGTTAGACACAAACAAACAAGGATGTGATAAGAAATAGTTTCTTCGAGTTCTGAAAAGATTATTTATATTTCAAAGTCGAGTCAGCGTCAATGGAGTCAACGGAGTCAACGGAGTCAACGGAGTCAACAGAGTCAACGGAGGCCCCGTTGTTTTAGTACATAAGGATTTAACTCAAACTTCATAAAATTTCTAGTGGTTTTTCTTTTCCATATGGGAGAAACTGAGCCAGATTTAATGAATCCCACACACAGGAAAATCAGGCAGTTGAGCAATAGCCATTCCCTCCCAAGTATCTAATAATGAGTGGCATTAGACCGCTTAACCTTTTGTGAAATTAGTCAGATATTTGTTTTAGAATGTTTTATTTCTATGCTTAATACAGTACTTACGTGAGGAACACCTAATTTTTGAAGAACACTCTGCTAAAGGAGTCAGTTATACACGCATAAGCGAATGAATAAATGCTCTCACATTTATATTCTACAGAGAGCTGCAGACATGATTATTTCCACTTTAAATTTATGACTTGTTAATCTCTCTGACGCTTAGAAATCACTGTTGTTGGCAAAGACTTGACAGTCTTTAAAACAGTCGGGAGAACATATGTTTAAAGAAGGAGGAATTTTTTATACATATTCGATGGTTTGGCATTTAACTTGCCCTTTGCTCTCAGAGAAATCCCCAATGCTGCCCGAGGAAACACATGTAGGTCTGTAGACCAACCAAAGCACATTTCCAGAGCCCTTACATGCTACATGTTCATGTCTTCAGCTGCAGCTGTAGCTCATCTGGGAGCAAACATCTGTCTTGTGTAACTGGTTAGAGTTTTGAGCTCCTGCCAGCTTGTGAATCAAAGAGCCCCAACGTGTTTATCTCCTTCCCTGCTGGCATCCAAGGAGGGCATTTCCTGGCACAGTTATATGGACTGCCCATCTCAGGTGGTGGGTGGTCCTTCGGTCGTCTGAGCCGTCCTGCCTCAGAAATGTCGTAAAGTTCACGGTCGTGCCTCTCGCCACACTGTCGGCCATCTCTGAGGTTAACCTCTGTCCAGCTGACTCTGCTTAAAACACACTGTTAGGTGAGATGATCAAATAAACTGACAAAATAAAGGCATATTGGCCTTGTTTGATGTGTTTGTTGACTCAGGGTAATGTAGCCAAATGGAAAACACTTTTCCATCGACTACTGAGGAAGTCAGCATCTGTGCAAATAATACTGATCCATGTTGTTGTATTTATGGCTAATAATTCCTTCATCTTGCTCGTCTATATTTCCACTGATGTGACTAGTGTAACCTTGTTTCTCAAAAAAAGGTTTATGTGTTACATGAAACATTGAAAAAAACTACATTTAAAACAATTTTAAAGAAATATATTTTTAAAAAATTAAGCAAATGATGGAATTAAAAAAAATTTTTATTCTTAAAACTATATGTTCATTTTTTGTGTTTGATACCAGCAACAGGTTTCAAAAGATTAAGTCAAGAGCCCAGCCAGAGCACAGTTATAAACCTGGCATCAGATTTTACTGTGGTGAAGGATTAATCATTCTTAAGGCAAAGCTTTGCGTGTCTCAGCCAAACAAATCTAAATTACATTTTGGATGTAAACAAGAGCATGGCACCATAGTAACCCAGTCCAGGTGCCTCGGCCTGAAAACATTTGCTGTAATATTTGACAGAAAATATAACAAAGAAGGCCGTGGACTATTGAACAGCAGAAATTGCTCTTGCTATATCAAGCAAGAGTGGGAGAGCATCTAACTTTCCAAACTACAGCAATTGATCTCAATAAATATCAAACACCTACAGAGAGTTGTCAAAAGCAAACGTGATGCATCACTTTGAAAGTAGCTTCTGCCTCAACTTTAAAAAAAAAAATGCCTTGGCAGCCGGTAAATTCAAAATGGAGACAAATGATTTTTTAAATCCTCAGGAATAGGTAACCTAGCCAGCCTTTCTGAAGCTAACTTAAGAAGTAACCAGAGTTCTGACAAGAGTTGTCTTTTAAGGGAATAGTGACATATTTTTTAGAAACTTTCTGTTTTTATGTCTTTTTTGTTTTCTTTTTCTTTTTTGGCAACAGCAGTATTAAAAATTGTCAGTCAGATTCATAACGTTAGGGCTAGCTGCTAGTTAGCTTAGTTTAGCTTTTCACAATGATTAAAGGTAATAAAAGCCTCTGTCTAAAGTCTGTCTTTTTTCTAAAGGTTAACCTGACTTAGATAGTTCTTCTTTGTCTGTGAAGGAATGTTGGGGGGTATATTTTTACATTTACTGTTATTTAACTTATACCAAGCCACAGTACCCAGTTTTATTTTCCTTTCTTTTCATTCTCCATTCTGCAATTTTCTAAAAATTTCCTGTCTGATGTATGGAAATCTTGATATTCTAATGCTCTTCACTTTTCATATCAGAAACAGTTATTAACATTCAGATTATACAGTCAGTTGGTATGGTCTATTCATAACCAAATGACTGCATTTCAAAAAGTAATGTCTGTGATTTCTTGCAGGGAATCCGTGGAAATACTGGAGACTATGGGAACATTGGCGAGACAGGCCCAAAGGTGATCTCTGTCTAATATACTCCCATCTGAGTTACTCTTCAGTTTGGCTCATACTCAGAAAACATTAATGGAACCTCACATGCATGTCCTCAGGGTGAAGAGGGGATAAAAGGCGAGAAAGGGATGAGAGGATCCTGGGGCCAAGCGGTAATTTATAACTTTACAAGTTGATTTTTTAAGCTCATATGTTGCAAATATATAAGAATGAGATGTTGTGTTCACAGGGAGACAGAGGTACTAAAGGGCTGAAAGGATTAAAAGGGGCAGCAGGCTTTAAGGTAAACTCCACTGATGGCTTTAATTCAGACTGTAACTGGACCAGTTTATGTGGAAACCTTTTAATGAAGTTTGCTGCTGTAGTTGTATAACTTAATAAATAACTTTAATCATGACCTTTTGTCTGTACTTAAAGGGGGTTCGAGGACCTCCTGGAGACATTGGAGAGACCGGGAAGCTCGGCGAAATTGTAGGTTAACCTTTCAGACACAGTGGTGAGCTCTTTTGCAAGCTATTATGTAATTTCTGTATTACTAACATTCTGGAGTCCTTTAAGGGTGCTAAAGGCCTCAAAGGGTTTGGAGGGATTCCTGGGTTTCAAGGGGTTAAGGTATTTCTGTTTCCTTCCAAGCTCTATTTTCTTTCTTTTTTTTTCTTACTCCTACATTTTGTATAGTCTAAACCCATTATGCTTTGTTTTTAGGGCCAAAAAGGGGCTGATGGTGCAGGTGGGCGTCCGGGACCCAGAGGAAAGCAGGTGGGTTGTCTTTGGATTCCATTTTCCATAATCCATAAGAAGATACTTACAGTACTTTGTCCACACTATTTAAAACCCCCTCATGTGACCGCCCAAGAGCCAGTAGATCATTTTTGATGTGGTAAAACACTGGAATTGAAGTATGTTTTTGGCCTATGTGCCGTCTCCATAAACAACATTAGTTCATGTGGCTGGATTTTGACTGAGATCTGAAGGCCTGAACTGTATCAACATAAACTGGTGAGTCAGTGAGACAAGAGCCTGAACCGCACAGATAATCCACCTTGTCATATATGAAAGAGAGCTCCCTAGTTCACTATATTACATGTTGACAGCAGATGGAGTACAATCTTTATTTATGTTGATTCACTGGATCGCTTAACAGGGTATTGTAGGAGATCCTGGAGAGACCGGTGCTTCTGGAGAGAAAGGGAAGCCTGTAAGTAGATTTTTTTTTGTTTCATTTGATTTAAAGAAGCACAAGAAATATTTTAAAGCACATTAATAAGAACTTTAATATGTTACGGGCCTAAACTAGGGTATCCAAGGACCTGTGGGCAGAGCTGGTACCATAGGACCAAAGGTAATGCACGGCAGACACACCTAACACCTCAAAACAAAGTGTGCTCTTACATTTGTTAAATAATTAGTCCTTATATGATGCAAACTGCACCTCTCTAGGGTATTATTGGAGATCCGGGTTTAACTGGCAGAGATGGCGATCCAGGAATAGAGGTACTTTTATTCAGATCATAATATCCCCATTATGAATATGGGATTAACCTGCTCCTCTATGATTATTTTGTAACTATGATCTTTTTCTTACAGGCATATCAAGGACCACAAGGTCTTAGTGGAAAACCTGGCCGCAGTGGAGCGAGGGTATGATCTTTTTTAGATTTTGTAAAATAAATGTAAAATTGAGTTGTTTTAGCAGATTTGTTTATTGCCTGCTCTTTATTTTTATCTTATTTTATTTTTTTTTTTTTTTACAGGGGGAGAAAGGCACCCAGGGACCAGCAGGAGAAATGGGGCCCCAGGGCAGAACTGTTAGTTATATTTTCAGTCATTTCAATCACTGAAGACAAGCAGATACATTTTGTTCATTAATTTGTTTTCCATATCAAAGGTGAACAACAAAGAATAAAGTACTTACTTAAGTTTGGTTAATAAATGTTTTATTCTCAAGGGCCTGAGAGGTTACAAGGGCTCTGCAGGGAAGCCAGGAAGACCTGGATTTATTGGCCCACCTGGACCTACTGTAAGGACTCCAGATACATTTTCTTAACTCTTCTGAGCACTAGTTCATTTTCCTAAGGCTATTAAAGCATGTCTTCTCTTTACAGGGCCACATGGGTGTGCCTGGAAAACCAGGACCCAAGGTAATACATCCTCCATCTATTTCCCATTGGCGATATAAAATGAGGGCAAAATGACTGTTTAATGGCACAATTACCATGGCTGTTCAGGCATTATTTGCTGGGTCATTAAGCCAGTTAGAATTTGCAAGATTTGCAGATGTATTCTCTTTCCAAACCAAAACTTTTCCCTGGTTTGGAAAGAAACCTTGTGTTTTTCGGATTTCAAGTTCCAGTGAGGAACTCGACAGTTCCTAAAACCCTTTCTTAATATGTTGCACGCAAATGAAGCATACAGGTTGGTGGAGTTTTTACCACCATCTTGTCACCCAGCAGACTCATAATGAAGAGTTAAACTAAAAAGGCATGTGCCTCAGTGTGCCCTAGTGCCAAACATCCACTCAGGACTTGTTTCTTAGTTCTTTACACAACAACCTAAGTCAGTGAAAAAAGACAAATATTCCTGAAGAAAGCATTTTTCAGTTGTTTGTGTTTCCATGGCGTTCTCAGGATTGAACAAGTCTGATAAGAAAGAGCCCACATTTGGAGCAAAGAGCTGGCACAGAGTGATATGTCAGCGAGTATGTAAACTACAGAGAGAATTTCTGAGTAATTAGATATTATATTATCAGAAATTGCAGGGTTATAATCTTTCACATATGGAAAGTCGTTTAAGAGTCATAAATGTCAGGCGGTAGTCCCGTACTCCCCTCTAGATCTTTTTGAAGCTACTTAGGCTTTATGGTAATGGTAATCAGTTACAACAATGAGCCAAACGAATGGTTAAAAACACCAAAAAATATCGACAGAAGACTCCAAAGTAGAAGGGGGGCAACATTTTTTCAATAGTGGATGTTGACATAGTTAAATTAGTCAAAGAGTCACACAATGGAAACTATAATTAAGACAAGAGCAGAGTTCAGCAGCTGCCTCTATCATCCACTCTCTCAAAAATTCATCTGCAGATGAAGGCTTGTTCAGTTTTGTGGGTTTTTATGGCAGTATCTACTCAACCCTTGTTACCATATTGTGAAAATATTCTTGCTTTTTCTTCTTTTAATATCGAGATTGTCCTGAAATAGACCTTGAACAGCAGTACTGTCTTGGCTGCTTTTGATACCTAGGAAAAAGCATGATTAAAATTAAAACTTTCTGAGTCAACCTCTTAGAAAAAAAAAAAAAGAAAAACAACATTAATCACATATGAGAAGGTTTACTTTTCCACTCTGTAACAAGTTGAGGATGTGATGCTGACCGCCCCCTTGTAATGGTGACATCACCATCCTAGAACATGTGACTGCAGTCTCATTTCAGTTCCTCAGCCACTGAGGAGCTTCGGTTTAAGTCTAGTGATCTTGGGTGCTGTGTGTGTTTCAAGTTAATGCCGCAGGTCCAGGTTCGGTGATCTGGGAGTGAGAACAGATTGGATTTATATTACTGTCATAAAAAATGTTTTGCAAACACTTGTACTCATCCAGCAGCTAGTGATCAATACTTAAATCTATTTAAATTCTCGCTTCTGTCTCCTGATAAAACTGCTGGCTCTGTAGCTTCTAAATCACCTGTGTCAAACACAAGGCCCGCAGGCCAAATGTGGCCCACCACGTCATTTTTTGTGGCCCTCGAGAGCTTGTGCATTATTGGCTTAAATTATAAACCAATATTTTAAGACTTAAAATAAGCTTACACTGCTTTAAAGCGCAGATTGACAATAAACTGCATCTCCCATAATGCATTTCGTCATTACCCACAGCGATAACAGAATCATCATGAGCAAGACATCAAGACGATTTTCAGAACTGATGGACTTGAGAAAGACCTTTACAAACTAGCCCCAACATGTCTTTTTTGTTATGAGGCAGTGTCAGTCGTGAAAGAGTACAATCTACGTCGGGATTTTGACAACAAACACGGAGCATGCTAAATTTGCTAAATTAGCCCACAAGAAAAACCAAGAATCACTTCCGCTTCTGAAACCAAGGTAATGGATACTCTCAGTCACCTGTGCGAAAGCAGGGTTACAACCACAAATGCTGAGTTTAATATAATAATGATTTAAATATTTGAAACTTAAATACATAATAAATACAGAAATAGTAATTTACAATATAATAAGGTGTAGTTTCATTTATTTTGGTTTACATTCCATTTTGTTACATTCATGCTGTCAATCTGGCCCTTCCAGGGCAACCATGATGCTGATGTGGCCCTCAGTGGAAATGAGTCTGACACCCCTGCTCTAAATATTTCCCTGTGTTCATTGCATAGTTATAAGCTGTGTCTGTCTGCTGTTTGGTGCCAAGCAGGTAGCATAGGGTGTCTTTGTTTCCTAAATTTGACATTATTTGTGTCATAAATGTGATTTATAGAATCCTGTTTTTCTGATAAATGCTTTAGATCACTAGGGAAATGAGCGGCACATCTGTGAAAGTCTTATCTGCCATTTACTGGTAAGCTTCTAAACATGTATTTGGCCTCGCACAGGGTGACACAGGAATCCAGGGGATCAAAGGAGTGAAAGGTGCACAGGTACTGCCATAAATATCAAATATATCACCCTCTCTGTTCACCTACTTCTCTTGTTTTACTCAGTGCAGATTTGCTTCTTTTTTTTTTTTTTTGCAGGAAGAGAAAGGTGTTAAGGGCCCAAAAGGAAGGGTGAGCTGTGATTCATTTCATTGGTTCAATGACAAAAAGCACTTTTGATTTTACCATAAAAGTGATAACTATAAACATACCACCTGTCAAAACGTACATCCTATCAACTTCACCGATAAAACAGGTCTGGCCTGAAGCAAACGATCTGTTCCTAGTCACAAAAAGAGAGAAGACAACGAGTCCAGCACTGACTTTCAACCCAAACCTCTGATTTAATATAAAGATACAAAGACAAGACATGTTGGCTGTTATGAGGTGTGTCGCTGAAGTGAGCAGTCAGGCAGGTGGCGCATTTCCAAATATTTTATTTCTGTCCGTATATTGGTCGGAAAGTCCTCCATCCATCCCATTGTGTTTTTAGAGTTAATAGTTGGAAAAATCCAATCTGAATCCATCAAATAACATTCCTCACATATTCAGAGCATCTGCAGATGCGATAAGAACAGTAACGCCCACAACTGCACCAAAATGAATCTTGCACATTTCTCAAATGTTCACTGCCAGATTTGGTCTTTTGTTTCAGAACTTACAAAAAAAACTTCAAGTCTGCTATACATTTTTGTACCATTTCTCCAGACCATGGTCCCATTTTTTTTAAAAATAATTTGCATTTTTTTTGTGTACACTTATATCAATGTTGCTTCCTTTTAATATGGCTCAGTCTTATAGAATATGTCTTTTTTTATAATTGTTGTTTATAAGTGTTGTCAACTTGCCATAACAGACATCTTAAGCTTGACAAAAACGTTTGAGCTTGTGCATTTATGAACGCATGTTGCTTTCTGACTCTTCTATCCCTTTGTCCTGTATGCCATCTCGTCGATGTTGTTCATATGCTCTGTAGGTTGGAGACAGGGGTGAAGATGGTCCTCAGGGAGGACGGGGGAAGCGTGGCCCTGCAGGCCCACCTGGTCGTTCAGGTCCACTTGGAGTCAAGGGGGTCCGAGGTGAGGGAGGACCAGATGGCTTTCAGGGGCCCCCAGGCCCACCAGTAAGTAAAATACAAGCATCATTTGCTTACGGTGTGTGGTTTTTCCCAAAATTCACTATAAATTGCACTTCCCATGTCTCTGAATAATGGCAAAAACAACAGGGTAATCATTTGCTCTTAATATATGAGTGGTACATAAAGATTATTGGGTAACAACTTTCCTGTCAAGAACACATTTGCTCTTGCAGTTAGTAGTGACTCACGGCAAGAGTTTCATTTAATGTGGCTGTAAACCCAGAATGAGGCTCAGGAAATACTACTGGCCTTGTTGTCTACATTTCCTCACAGATGCCCGCCCTGTCCCACAACTGGGCCACCTAAAGTAAAGATATGGTAATGATTTCTTACACAGGGCCCACCAATGCCTGCCGAACATGTGATTGAGGTCTGCAAGAAAGTGATCCTGGAGCAGATGTCCACCTTTGCCAACTCAGTGAAGAGGACATGTGCCGCTGTTTGTCCTCTCTACGGGGATGTTCCCATGGGTGCTCCTGGTCCCCCTGGACAGAAAGGACCACCGGGACTTCCTGTGAGTTTGACAGTTTTCATGTCGTTTTTATTGAAGATGTATCAGGCTGAACTTATGGGAGATTTTCTTTACGCTTCACCTCCTGTGGACCTTTGGCATCAAAGCATTGTCAGGGTGCATACATTGTTCATTTTACTTTCACTGGCAGAGCAAAATGCAAACACATTGCAAAGGCTTGGACTGGACTAGGAGAGCTGAAGAATTTGGCAGAAAAACTTGGAATGAAAACGTTATGATTTTCCACGTCTCCATGAGGACAAATAAGAAGTATCAGACTAGACACTTGGTCTGTGTTGAATGGTTCTTGGCTGTCCTTGGACTGGAAAGCCTTTTCCACATTATTATACAATGTAGAATCAATTCATGTTCCACAACTTCTAATCACATGGATTCTTAGGCTGATAAATGTTCTTGAGGCCATGACTATATAAAAATATTCCACTATATTAGATTATGGTCAGTAACCTTGATGTTGTGGTATTCCATGCCAAAACAAGTGATGCACCAGTACCAAACCGTGTTTTCATTTTATGACTTTATTTTGTAAAAGGCTGGTCTGAGGTTAATAGACTCCACTACATTATCTGGAGGAAAAAAAAAGCATCTGAGAAAAAGCAAAGCCTTTCAAGATTTATAGTGAAAACACACAAATGAGTGAATATATATTTTCCTGTTGATGATGTTGTCAGGGGGAACCTGGTAATGATGGTGCTGATGGAGAAATGGGTCCTCCGGGGTTCTACGGAGAAGCTGGAGAGTCTGGCCGACAAGGAGAACCAGGTGTGAAAAATATGAATCATGGACCTTCGCTTGATTTTTCTTTGGCTTGTCAGGTTGTGGAAAAAAAAAAGCTGCAAACACATTATTAATATGCACTTTTATCAAGTTAGAGAGTTGATACTGTCATATGACGTAAAAAATAGTTTAGCTGGACTGAATTTTGTCTCTGTTTTGCGATTAACAAATTCCTCTACATTCACCAACGAGCTACTAAGTTAGTCTATCTGCTGTTATAAGTAAGAGCTTTTTAACTCCTGTAAATTCAGAGCAGTCCCATGGTAATGTGCTTTAAGCGTCCAATTTTTAACAGGCCCGATTTCTAAAGTTCAGGTTGGGAATTTAAAAGAGAAAGTGAAGAGAAAAATGATCACTGCCTTTGAATCTTCCTGTTGCTGCAGTTCAAACTTAAACCTACAACCAGGTTTAGTCAGAGACTTTTGCAGGTTTTCTATTGGTGGTTCAGAATAGAGTTCCATAGATCCATCTCAGCGTGAACACTTTGGTGTCTAAAAACAGATTTTTAATTTATCTTTTGTGACATTCCAGTAACACTGATGTCAAATCCAGAGCGCCGTCATGTAACACACAATGGAAAACAAAGGACAGATGCTGATGCTGACTGTCCCCTTAGTTACTATGGCAACTGATGCAGATAGTCTGATGATGTTTTGACAAATAACATCTGATCACAAAACAGCATAGAGAATTAGCACCAAAGATAAAATATGAAGAACATTCAGTCTGAAGAGCCATTGAAATGACTGGACTATCACTTTCAGTAGAACAGAGGGACGCGAAGATGATTGACAAAGCTGACTGAAATAAAAACATCTTTTTGCAGAATTTTACTTTGCATTGACCTGTCAGATATTTTCTCATGTCATAATACTTTAAAAATCATCAATGGGAAAGAAAAGGATCACATTATGAGTTAAAAGTAAGGGTCGGTTAATCGTTTTGGAGTGAAAATAAAGTTAAAGTAAGAACATGTGTACGAGATACTTTCACACCACATTAAAAAAACCATACAACTGCCTTTAATCAAGATCTGCGCCATATGAAACTGCTGAATCAAACCCAACAGTGTTGTAAACCTTGCAGGCTAACATCTACTGTACATTCGCTGCCATCCCCATGTCAGGCAACAAAAATATAGAATATTTACAAGCTGTTTTAAACATTACAAAAAAAAATTACAGAGATGTGTATGGCCTTTAATCAAAAAGGCTCCAGCAGGAATTACATTTCAGGTTGTCTGTTTTTATTTCTCCTAACATATCGTATGTGTTTGTTTGCGTATTGCAGGTGATCCTGGAGAGCAAGGTGATAAAGGAGCCAAAGGACATGGCCGTCCTGGCTCTGATGGAGATCAAGGACAACAGGGTAATGTCATCTTTCTCATTGCTCTGTTTTTGATGATTTGGTTCAAACGAGGCATTAGTCAAAGCTATAAATTTCAGGAAAAGATGGTGGAGGTGGTGTAGAGGGGTTTGTTACAGTAAGAGGACTGTGTCATTTGCCAAAGAAGAAATGATTTTCTCTGGAAAATCTGTTTCTGAAACCTTCAAAGACAGCCTTACTCAGCTAACCGAGCTGACTGCCATGCCTGAAGACTTAATCGCCTTTCTGCCTGAATCACAGGTCTGCGTGGACGTCCTGGCAGAGCCTTTAATGGCCAGCCGGGAAAACAGGGCGAGAGGGGACATGGAGGCCGGCCCGGACTCAGAGGTCACGCGGGTCTCAGAGGACCTCCAGGTGTCTGCGTCACCTCTGGGTGCGCTCAGATGAACTCCACCATTGGGACACCTCAGCCAGCACCACGGAGGCTGAGAAATCGCCCTTAGACAAAAAAACAAACAAACAAACAAAAAAAAGAGGGTCATGTGGACAATTAAAGAATAATGAGCATTAGGAATAAAAGATGTTTTTGTCAGTATGCATTGTTCAAATACATTTTTATGTAAATATGCTAAATAAACAATGGGAACTACGCCAATGTGATTTGGAGGACAGAGGTCACAAAACATGTTTGTTTTATTTAAACTGATTCACCCAGGTTTAACTTGTGTTTGAAGATCTGCTCTTTATAATAAAAATGTAAAAATGATATTACTGTGAAGTGGTCACTGGGAAGAATTTGGAAACAGAAGTATTTGTAAGAGGAAAAAAAAACCCAGACAAGAAGAACCATCACATTGTTCTTTGCTATTCTTTCATTGGGGAACCTTTATTTTGTCACGTTAACCTCGTCTGTATCAACCTTTCTGGTCCAACCTGCTGTGTCTTTGTCACACATGCAGAGCTAGACGCCTGCAGGCGGATTCTCAAGTGACAGTGAGCTTGTGAATCTATCCACCTCAAACACAAATCATCCAAAGTTGCTCAATGGAACAACAGACCCTGTAGAAACTTTCTTAATAGGTTCATCAATCATAAGCTGGATATTACACAGTATAAATATTGTGTTTGAAAAGTAATTTTGCTTTTTAAGCCACTAAGATATTGCACGCTTCCAGCCTGGGTGTTCACTAGCTGAACAGCATGTTTTGTTTGAGGACAAGAAGACATGTTGCTTCTTCCTGAACCCCCAGGAAGCACATCTGGACTGTAAGATGAAATGAGTGAAATGACCAGATTCTGTTTCCTTCCATTTGTTAGCACTGGAACAGCTGGAAACAACACCCCCCCCAAAAAAAAAAAAAAAAATTATTTCACCCACCACTAAGGTGGGCGGTGAGGTCAAGACAGAGTATGTGATAGCTGCTGGCTCTCATTTCTTTGTCTGCTGTAAAACAGCACAGCAGCTGGAGAGCTGTGGGAGAGAAGCTGTAAAAGTTTAGATCAAATGCAAATCACTATCTTTGAATTTACAAAACAGGCTGCTAGATTTGATCGAAGGTCAATTTTCCAGCACCTTTCTAGTTCTCTCTTTATTTTTTTGGCATCTACAGAATTAAATCCATTTAGTATAGAAAATATTAAAAAGCCTAGAAAACGGTGTGTTTAATGTTTTATCTGATGCTTTTCTAATGTGCAATGAGCTGGTTCGGTCAAGGAGTGTTAGTAATGCAGAGTGCTGAAAACTTTATTGATGCGTACACCCAGTGAGCATCTCTCAACCGGATGATTTCATTACTGGCTGTACGATACCGAAATCTTGAAAGAGCGTGCAGCAGGGGTGTGCTACGAGAAACTCAGGTTTCATTATATCTATAATTCTTATTATTTTGCAAATTTTTTAATTGCCTGAAAGTGAAAGGTATAAATTGTCTATAATTTAAGGACTTGAAAATCTCAATGATGACTCTAGTTAAGTTTAGCGTTCTCTTGTGTTTACTTTCTCTGAGAAATCATTGCAACAATGAGAAGAGTGTCATCAGCAGCGATGTTAACCACATGGTGGCTCTGACTCGCTGCTCTGTTGCTTCACAGCAGCAGACAGCCGCTTTGGTTCCTGGCCTGTGTGGACTTTCCAGCAGACAAGCCTGCTGGTCAAGTGGAAATGAGAGTCTAAATTACTTAAGGGTATGAAGTTCACCACCTGTTTGTCTGTATAAGCTGCGTGATGAGCTGTCTGGGGAGCTTCCCTGATTTATGATCAGTGCATGCTGGGAAAGGCCCCAGCAATCCTGCAGCTCTGGGGACAAATAATGCATCAAGAAAAGTAAAGATTTTTTAATTTTTTTCCAAATCTGATTAAGAAACACCTCAAAAACATTTCGCTTCTTGAGAAACCAATCATCATCCTCCACCTCCTCTGTTCTCTGTGCCGCATCACGTGTGCCATGCTGCTCTGTTTTGTTCCATCAAGGTGGCCATCTCTGTCATGGAAACTCTTACTAATCCACAATTATCCAACTTGCATCAGACATGCTCATTATTTATCTCTGTGGCAAACCAAGGAAGTGATCACGATAAGTGCGGCTTGATGCATATGAGCGGATGAAAATGTCCCGGTGCAGCTGAACTTCAAAGTCATGGCACTGAATCCAAACTCATTAAAAGTTTGAAGTTCTCATCAATACAGGGAGTTATTTAAACGTTTCAGACCGGCCGCCAGTCACTTTAAATGTTAGAAAACATACGGATTAAGCCAAATGTCACTGTGTTTTATTGGAGAAAATGTGAGAAGACTGCTGACGCTGTTACGTAAGTCCGACTGCAAGTTTCATTGTGTGTCCTTAAACTACTAATAATGATATGTTAACATGTTGACACAATGAGACATTGCTGAGTGGGTGGATGATATTAGCTTTTTATGGTTTCCTTTTTGAAAATTTTCTCTTGTGCAAACAAGTTACAGAATTGCTGAATCTGATTCATTTAACACCTCAAACTGATTCATCTTCCCTTAAAGTCTACATGTTTGATTGTCCCTGAATTCTAAAGTTTAAAAGCCTGAATTTTGTACAAAGCAGCTCCTCTGATGAGCACACAGTGAAAAGAAAGCAATACATATCTTGTGGTGAATCTGTCACTAAGCCATGACTGTCTAAAGGTGAACTTTTTTTTTTTTTTGCTTGGAAACCTTGAACTCTGATGGTCTTTGTGGATACTTTGTTAAGTTTTACATTACTGCAGATCAGACATATGTCCATGGCATCAACATTCTGACAGCAGGACTAGATGCAGGACATTAGACTCAATAACACTACCTAAACTGTTTCTGGACACCTTGAGGAAAAAAGTCCCGTGTTCACATGATGGTTGGTCGCCTCTTCCACATCTGACTGAGGATGTGGAGGAATCACCCAACAAGCATATCTGGTGGTGTTTAATGATTTCTATGTCAAAAGAGTTCAGGGTTTACAAAACTATATTAAAGTCTAAATTCAGGCTTTGTTAGAAGGGGTCATGACAGAAAGACTTGGGAAAACTGTGTTCAAATGTCTGTCGGGGTTTAACTGCACAAGAAAATTATAGCTATCTTGCTTTGGCCTCACTTTAACTACTTTAAAGTGTTTAATCAAAAGAAACCGTTGTTGGTTTCCACAAATTTCCTTTTTCAATCGATGAATTTCGGCTAATACGTTCCAAACTGATTTCAGTGGCTTAACTTAATTATAACCGTTGCACTTCATTTGGATGCGAAATCGGTCACATATCCAGATATGACCACATAATCACACCGATCAGAGTCTCTGCTTCTTGTAGAAATAAACATTCAGATTTCCTGCCCCTGGCTTTCATCGTGTTCACCTCCTGTTGGTTGCAAACCAGATTCGTCTGCAGGAACAGAAAATTACTCAGCACTGGAAAGTCTAGTCTCACCAGCAGGCCAGCCTCTCCCAGGATCCAAACACCAGTATTTGCTTGTGTGATCCACCAGAGTGTGCTGAGGCTCAGGGTCATCAAGGCCGTCATCCACTGATGCTCTCAGACTGGGTGGACATTTTTAGCTCTATCAATACAAGAGTTTTCCATGGGCTGCTTGATTCATTTACACTGCCTATCTGAGACTGCCATGTAAATATAGTGTAAATTCTGTCAGTATCAATTCCTGATGATGCTTTAACGTGGATGTTGAGTGCGTCAAGGTCCTCTCTGGTCAGCGCTGGAGTGTACATGATCATCATGTGCTTTTCTTTTGAAATGCAGTCAACTGTTCAGTCAGAGAAAAGTAATTTTCTACTGGATTGACTTAAAGGTTGGAATTTTTTAACCAGTCATCTCTCTTTTCTTTGTCATGCCCTTTTACATTCATTTAAATTCCTTTATGGGATTCTTTTATTAAAATTGAGAGGATGTGGAGCAGACTGCAGTGTTCAGGACATCGTCAGGGACTTTTGGAGCCTTTTTAAGAGAGCCTGCAAACACTGAAGCTGTTGTTAGATGATGCAGAGCAGATTGCCCCTGAGTACAAACATGACAAAACTTGTTTGAAAGGATTATACTGAAATCTGCCTGTTCCACAGATAGCAGCTGCAGCTCTGCATTTCTAATGACTTCCAGCTGTCTGCACAAATAGCAGCACAGTAGCGCTTCACACCTTGTTCATTGCTGACTTGTAGAACATAATCTGCTGTCCCTTTGAGTGATGAAGTTGACTTAAAGCAGGCGTGGCGCACCACGCTGTTGAGCACTTCAGGACCTGCAGAAATCACCGTGACCAAGTACGGTATAGCAGTGCATCTCAGCAGTCTGTTAAAGCTGTCTTCTGATGCCGTGTTTGTCCCGCAGACAAACTCCATGTTCTCTGCTTGTGCCCCGATCACCCCGCTCACAATCCAAACCCTAAACACTTGGAAGAAAGTTGCATTCATTACTTCTATTTTCCTTTCGGATTGTCAGAGATGGACAGTCTGCTCAACTATTTTTGTGCTCTCCTTATCTGCTTCTCTTTCCACCCATGGTAACTGAGGGTGGCTGTGGGCCAGTAAAAATCTGGATTGGAGGGATGGGGGGTGGAGAGGAAGAAGGACAGAAGCAGAGGAGACAGAGAGTGCGGCTAGAAAGGGCAGGCTTTCATTCAGCTGAGAAACATGTGCACCTCTCCCCAAGTCCAGTTTCTGTAAGCGTACGGCACTGTTGATCACTGTCTTTCAATGAGAGGATTAATGGGAATTTCTGCAAAGACTTGGACACTTACAGGTAATGGTTGGCTTACTTTCTCTAACTTGCATATACTCTCAGTTTGGTAATATTTTTCATTGATATATATTATATATAAATCATTTTTATCAGCGTGATGTGTGTTAGAGAGTTAAAACACAGCTAAGAACCCCAACGCAACATGTCAGTGCCTACTTTTATGTCTGTAAAGCAGCTGAAGTATGCAGCAGGTACATTTTGAAGATATTGACATTATTCATCATTGTGAAGTTATCAGTGCCTTGTTTGTGCTGATATAGTGGCTAGAATGAATGAAAGCATCATCATGATTTTGCCTATTTCACTTTTTGTAAAAAAATGAAAAAAAAAAGAAAAGAAAGTCTATCTTATCAGTTAGAAATGTGCAAACACACGGAAGTTCAGCACAGTATGGCAAGTGTTGCAATTTATGCAGATTTTTCAGACGTGAGAACTTCATATGTAGCAAGACCAACAATGAATGCAACAGAAGAAGAAATATCAGAACTCATTTGGCAGTAACTATGTTGGCTGAAGAAATATGACAAGCTTAGAGTCCACTGAGCTAATGTTTTACAAGACGTTATTTAACCATTTTGTATAAATTGAAAAGATTTCTATGGAAAACAATTGATAGGGCTTGGCTTTGCCTTGTTCCTTGAAGAATTTGGCAGCACTAATTCTCTGTGGTCTTGGCAACTGCTGGATATGCTGAACAGCAGTTGTTGTTTCTGGACTGGAACAACTTCTTCTTGCCAAATTTACATCAGATATCTATAACTTTAATAGTTCAAGTGGAGTTAAAGTGTGCAGCCACATACTAAAAACTTCAGGGGGAAAAAAAAAGAATAATCTCATTTTATTTTTAGCTAAATAATTCAAAAACTGGACTGTAGTTTATAAAACATAACAAAAATGTAATTTCACTTGATGCATATCTTCATGTCTTATGCTGCCAATAAAATATGCGTGATGACTCATTGTAGCCTACACTGAACAAGCGAAATGTTATCTCGGGAAATGTGAGAAATCTTTTGTTTCAGCAGCTTCCTGAACAGCATCTCCAGCTGGAACTACGGCCCTATTCACATAAATCTGATTAAGTTCTAAAAATACTGCAGCAAACATCAGGCTCGGCACAGATGGAGAATCATGTGGATCTTATATGCAGAGCATCGTCCAACATTTTAAGTTTCTTTTTTTTCTTTTTTTTAAAACATACACACATTATAAATCTGACATTTTGCTCTCTCAGCCAAGACCTGGAGAGACAAAGTTTGATATGCATCAGAGACAGGTTCTAATATGTGATACAAATGCACCTGTTAATTCTGCTTGTGTCAACCTGCATGAACAGCACCTGCAATGTTGCATTTTTTTATTCCTGGATGAAAGCTGATTCCATTCATCACGACTACATGTGTTTGGTCACTGTCCACAGTCGGAATTTCACTGTCTGACGGCGTAAATGAATTCCATGTGGCTCAGGCAGAGGTGCAGGAATACTCAGTTTGGGGAAAGTCAGTCGAGGGGAAAGTCATCCTAGCAGCTGGATGCTGCCAGTGAGGGGGTTTTCCAACAGCCTCCTCCAGCTCTCTAGTGGGGAAAATTCTGAAGAAAATGACTTACACAACTATGGCAGCCCAAAGCCCCCTCTGACTGTGTTTCTTTCACGCTGAGATTACATGGTGGAAAAATGCAGTCATGTTGAAATGTGTGACCCCTCTTTGGCTGCACTGGAGTTAAAGCATTGGAGAGGCCAAGGGTCACATCCTGGCCACTGATTCTGTGACCCCCACGTGTCACAATCTGAAGCAGCTAATAGGTCCGCAACTAGTTTTCTCATGTGAAATTCCTTCCACAAGTCTTGTGTTTTATACTCTGCAGAATATCTGGTCCTCATTTGCATCTGCTTTCTTTTAGAGATGTCAGCAGTTTCGCATGTTGGAAACTGTTGTAAAAAAAAATACAGCCACAGAAACAACGCATGATGAGATAATTAGCTCCTGATCACGTACAAGTCTGTGACAATACACTCAGTAAAAGTTATACATGTTGTTTACAGCGAATGCAGCAACATTTGTGCTCACTTGTTGCTGCAATACAATAAATATTACATGTAAAACATGCAATCTGTAACATGCCTATAACATGTAATGCTCCTGCCTTGATACTGTCTTATTAAATTCTATTATATATATTTAAAGGGGCAGTCTGGTGGCTTAGTGGTTAGCTCTGTTGCCGCACAACAAGAAGGTTCCTGGTTCGAGTGTGCGTGGTTGTTTGTGTACATGTGGCCCTGCGATGGACTGGCGACCTGTCCAGGGTGGACCCTCTGCTGGGATAGACTCCAGCAGATCCCCGTAACCCTGCAGAGGATTAAGCGGGTATAGATGATGGATGGATGGATATTTTAAAGGCCAGCACCCAGCCACACAGCAAAGAGGATGTTGTGTAGGTGTTGAGCTGGGAAGCAGGGCGTCAGACGTTGGCAGCCAACCCATGAGAAACACATTTGAATTGACAGATATGAATAAGTAGTTGTGAAGTGAAATATGAACCCAAGAGATTTGACAAATACAGTAATCAAGCAGAAGAGCCAGAGGCAGTTGGAGAGTATGGGAGCACATATGTTGCCATCTCCCCAAAATGTCAGCTTTCTTTATACTGAGTCATGCCAGCATTTGGAAACATTTTGCCATGGAGTAAAATAATGTTATTCTAGAAAATGCCACACCTGATGACATAACAACCCAAGTGCTTTAGCAGCACATGGCAGGCACTGTTTCAAATTACTTCATGTTCTGAGGGGAAGGAAGGTATTACTATAAGCTCTATCCATGAGGGAGGAAAAGTGTAGGAGTGAAGACTTTCTGGGCAGGCGTATTGTCTTTGGGCCAGGAGCAGGCAGTGATTTAAGGAAGCAGCTGATAATCCCACAGGAAACAGGGAGGTCTGGTTTTAGGGCAGATGTGGTCAGAGGTTCTTTGACTTGTTTCTTCTGTACAGCTGACCGTGCCATGTGAGGGTGAGGTAGATGAGGCCCTGAGAGGAAAATGCTTAGGTGTGCTGAGGCAGTGGAGGCTGTGAAGCAGGACTGGAAAACTGAAGATGGACACATGTGAGCTGTGAGACTATTATTGGTGCAACTAATTGAATTATAGATTCCTGGAGAGCCATACAAGCCTCTGCAGCATTAAGAGGAAGGAAGGTGACATAAGCAAACAATGATAGATTTGCACTTCATAGCCCCAGTGAGATTTAATCAAGTCATATTATGGCAAGAAAACAACAGACAGGTGAAAAATGGAAGGAAAATCCCAAATCCTTGATTCCTATAGGCAATGGATGTCATGGCTCTGTAGTACAGAGCCAGTCCAGATGGCCATTTTGGAGAATAATCGCTGCAAATCAATTCCAAATTGTTCTAAGTAATCAACATTATTAATAAATTTCGTATTTTCTTTAACGGTGTGGTCTATTTCATGACAGAGGACCCATCCATTGAGACCAATAGCATGATTTGATGAGGATACCATACCTGTTACATTCATCAGATCTGAACCCAGTTCAATATCCCTGGAAAAACCTGGCTGAGATGTTAGAGAAAGCTCTGTCCTGATAAGTGTCAGAAGAAAACAGGAATGTTTTTCAGATGAGCTGTGAGCCATTCACTTATATCTCCAGAGACATGTGATAAGATGTATTGATTCCATGTAAAATCTACATATGTTTTCTACTATAAAAGAATTATAAATTGCTTTGTGTGTTCTCAACCAAGTATCCATGAGAAATGTAAGTTGTGCCCAACCTTGAGGTCTTATAATCACCCACAGTACTCCTCAGCTCTATGGAGCTTTTTATTGTCTTGGTTCATTGTTTTGATTCATTGTTGTTCTTCTGATCTAAGTTGCTTCCAATTACAGGAGCAACAGGCGACTTTCAGATTCTTGTTGTTTGTTTCTCTCCTACTTTCCTTTTCTCTCTTCCCTTCATCTCAATGAACTGAGGCATATGAAAAAAAAAAAAAACAGAAACTCCCTGGTTCTTGTTAAAGTCCCCCTGTACCATCACAAGTGCTTGCTCAGATAAAAGCCCCTTATTTGTCGAATTTCCCTTCTGTGATGAATAAAGTGTTTTTCATTTTCATTTTATTATTTGTTTAGTTTGTGTGACTTTGGACTAGTTGGTGAACATTCTGCAGAATTTAGCCCAGACATTGTTATATCCACCGGCTGGATGCTTCGCTCTGAATTAACACTAATGTTGTCTGTTGCACATAAGCATCTGTTTGCTGCTGAAAACCTTTGCCAAGGCAGCAATCACAAAGTAGTACCTTGTTACAAATGTGTGCGAATGTGTTTTTTTTCCCTCTTAGGTGCACAACTGGAAATCTGAACTGCTGAATAATGGGTTATAAAGCCACATCCATGAGACTTGTCTTACGATTCCTGTGCTTCGTGCTTCTCCATTTGCTCAGTGCAGCTCAAGATGAAGATTTAAGAAGTAAGAATAATTGTGCTTTAATTTTTTTCACACTTTTTATTTTGTATTTCCATCAAAAATGTGTCAAGGAATGGTTAATTGTTTTTTTTTTTTTCCCTCTGTCTCCAGGCTGCAGGACTGCACCATGTGATTTGGTCTTTATTCTAGATGGCTCATGGAGTGTTGAAGATGTCAATTTTGAGATAGTAAAGCGATGGCTTGTCAACATAACAACCAGCTTCAACATTGGGCAGAAGTTTACCCAGGTTGGAGTGGTCCAGTACAGCGATGACCCCGTTTTAGAAATACCTCTGGGGAAGTACTCCTCAAATAAAGACCTCATCAAAGCAATGGAATCAATCGAGTACATGGGAGGAAACACAAGGACAGGAACAGCCATTAAGTTTGCCACTGACAAACTGTTCGGGCTGTCTGAACGAGGTCCATCAGGCGTTTCTAGAATTGCTGTTGTCCTCACAGATGGGAAGTCTCAAGACGAGGTCCTGAAAGCAGCTGAGGCAGCAAGGAAAAAAGGAGTAATTCTGTTTGCAATCGGTGTTGGGTCAGCGACAGAGGAGGTTGAGTTGAGAGACATTGCAAACAAGCCGTTTTCAACGTATGTCTTCTCTGTTGAGGACTACAAAGCTATTTCTAGGATTATACAGGTCATACGACAGAAACTATGTGAAGGTAAGCAAACTTCAAATCACTTGTCTCATGTCCTTTTTTTCCCCTCCATATTTCTGCTATGTTTTGTGTTTGTCTGTTACAGAGACTGTTTGTCCTGCCAGAATTCCTGTAGATTCCCGGGATGAGAAGGGCTTTGACATTCTTTTTCATTTGAATTTGGCTAAGAAGGCCAAGAAGACACAAGGGGCCTTTTATGGTTCCAATGCATATGAAGTGACATCACGTGTTGACTTGAGTGCAACTACACGGTAATCATACTGGAAATACTTTTAATTCTTCTTAACCATTAAATTCATTCCTTGACAGCCTTGTTTTGGTCTGGTCCTTCAGGACCCTTTTTCCTGATGGTCTGCCACCATCGTACGTTTTTGTTGCCACGCTGAGGTATAAAGGATCGGTGACTGCAGAGGAGTGGGACCTGTGGAGGATACAGACGCGTGATGGGAGGCCTCAGATGGCAGTAACTCTCAACGGTCTTGATCGTACTGTCATGTTCACTACAACCAGCAACACACCGAGTGAAACCCAAACTGTTACATTTTCACAACAAACTGCAAAGGTGAGTTCATGTTGAGATGGCGCGTTCCAAAGACAGTACGGCAAAGCCTATAAAAACACCCGCGCATGTATGTTCTGAGGCTCTTCAGGGCGGTCGCTGCCTCAGTTTGGAAATATCAAACCTTTAGTACAAGCATGCATTTTGAAGAGGGATTGCAGTTTCAAAAGTGGGGATCCTTCCAAGGACGACAGATACTACTCCATTATGGGAAATGTTGGCAAGTGAACTACAAGCGTTGGCTACATGTTGGCTTTCAATTCAGAATTCCCATTTAAATGTCTCTTGTGAGTCATTTAACTTTCAGCATACTGTACCTTTATAATATTTAATATTATTTACGTACTATTTCTTAGCAAGGTGCAGTTAGCATTAAGCGCTTCTCTTAAGGAAACAAAACACTCTCAGCTGTGGTGATCTTGGTTTTCATTATTAGTTTTCACACAGCCAGAGAGCGCAACCAGTGATTTGAACATGGAGCCCCTGTGGTGACATTGGTGGGAAAGGTATTTCATGTCCATGCATTTGTGATGTGTGGGTTTACTGACTCGTGGCCACAAGTTAATAAATAGAGGGAATAATGTTTTAAGGCATGGGGCTCTACCCTCAAGTATGTTATTGTGTGGCTACAACTTTGAGTGTGAGGTTAACCTGCATGAGCAAATTGTGAGGTGGCTGTCTATTTTATTGTTTGGACTAATGAAAGCAATCATACTTTGACATTTCTGAGCAGTTTGAAACAACATGCAGACATCACAAAAGTCACTGACTCTGTCAGGCTGGAGCTGGTACGACCTGTGAGATCTCACATGCACAGGTGCATAATAAATGTCGGAATAACCATGTTGTTAAATTGCTCCCATTCTTGAAGCACTATGTCTTGAAGCAGGTCTGTTCCCAGATCCCTCCAGCTCCAGCTTGGTGAAGTCTTTTTTTTTTTCAGATCTGTTTACTAGTTATGACAGAAACCCAGATGTTCATGATTAATAAATTGAAATTGAAATGAAATTCAATGCATCTTTGTGTCAGTTTTGATAACGGTTATTGAGCTGTCATTATCTATATTGCAGTCATATATTATGAAAACCACAGTTTAGGAATCACGTTTCTACACTGTACCAACGCTTGACCACAAATGATTGTTCTTATAGCTAACTGCTACTGCGGTTTTGTTTTTTTGTTTTTTTTCTTAACACCAGCAGGATTCTATAAAGATGGAAACTGGCATGGTTGTGGCAGGTCAGGCAGGTCTCCTTTGTTTTGAGAGAGTAGATTTGCGGAAACATTGAATGTAATGACTCAGTGACTTGACAATACACCCGTGACTTCTTTCTTTATTAAAGAGAAAGAACATACATCTTTGCCAGGTTTGCTTTACTCTTCTATAATTGAAAAGATATACAGTGCATACATGGCTATATATGGCCAGTTCAGGGTAATATCATCAATGAGATGAATGCACCACATGTTGATAGTGCTGCTGATCTCAATTCTCCTTGAGTTTGTCATCATAAATGTTTCTAGAAACTGAGGGTCCGAAAGAGTCTTTCAAGCGTACGTTTACCCAACCTCATTTGACATTTGATGTAGAAGGTGAAGGTGAGCACAGGTGAAAGATAACTCTCTAAAACTGCAGTTTAATTTGTTATATTTTCCTGCTTGCAAATTAGCCATCTGTCAGTGAAAGTGATCAAGAGGATCACAAAGAGAATAGCAGTGATCTATATTTGTCATGTGCGTCAACTTCCAGTTTCAGTTGTGTGAGGACTTTGTCATCAAGTGATCAAGCTAATACATATCTTAGTTTCGATTGTATCTCTTTGGTATGACTTTATAAAGACAAACCACACACACCTGCACACATGCACACACACACTGATGATGCATACATATTGTCATGTCCTAACAGTCCAGAGATAAGTGTTCAAAATGAGTTAAAAATCTGTACTGTGATTTAAGTCTGACTGCTTCTGGCTTGGAAGAAGATTGCACATGTCATTGTTATCAGATTTTCTCTTGTTTCCTGTTCTGTGTGAAAATCACAGCACCGTGTAGTGCATGTTTTATTGTTCTTATCAGAGCATCTAATGACTATTTATTCTTTTTTTTTTCCTGTGTCAAAAAAAAAAAAAAGCTGTTTGATGAGAAATGGCACCAGTTGAGGCTGCTGGTTACTGAAGAGGATGTCACTCTTTATCTTGATGATCTGGAAATAGAAACATTATCACTGGAGCCGTCTGTTGGCATTTTCATCAATGGAAAAACCCAAATTGGAAAATATGTGAGCCAGGAAACAACGGTGCCAGTAAGTCGATCAGCATCAACAACCCATTTTTTTTTTCTTTTTAAATACATGTTTATTTGGTCCCAGATACATGTTTTAAACTGCATCAAACAGCACCACACAGTTTACTGCTGCCTCGTAAGAGACATGTTTAACTCTGTGGATATTAAATCCCTGGCAAAAAAGAAGCCCTCATCCACAAACCTTATTAATCACTGTTTTAGTTGTCTCACATGGCCACACTTTTGCCAAGAACTCTGCATTTGAACTAAATCATTATTGTGCCGTGTTGCAATTTATGACTACGTGAGGTGAGCAGTTTCTTGAAGACTTAAGCAAATACATTGCTGAAAACATGCTATAACATTTTAATGCACAGATAATTATATGGTGAGAAAAATAATGGCTTTCTGGACAATATGTGCAATACAGTTAACAAGATGTAACACTTTTTTTTATTATGAAACAATTATTCAAAATACCCCAACCCATATGGTAGTCATTATGCAGGTTTAGCAGCGGACAACTGTCTCATGATTGTTGGTCAGTGAAGTAAAGCGAATCAAAATCAAATATGCTTAATTTTTGAGCTTGTTTAACTGGATGGTCAATCCCAGCTCCATCACATGCCAAAGTGTCCCTGGGCAGGATACTGAACCCCACGTTGGTTCCTGAATAAACGGGGAGGGCTGTGTCTGGAAAACCAAATCTTTGAGGATCAGTGTGATCCTCCTGTGGTGAACCCTTCAAAGGGAAGAGCTGAAAGAAGCTGCTATTTGGAAAAGATCTGTACAAAAGCCCCTTCACCCCTCCTTCAAAAGACAAAATCTATCATTCGTGACATTTACATCTCCACTGCCAGCTATTGTGTTGACACGTCATTACAGCTATAAATACTGTTAACGCAACTTGAGAATGAAAGTATCACGTCTGTCGCAAATGTGCAGTTGGATTGCTGTTTCAAGGAATTTCCCACAGTCAGCGAACTTATCTTACCATGTTGTTTCACTGTAGTTTCATCTGTGCCCCCAACCATGCAGTCTTACCAATGTTTTTGTGAGGCTGGAAATGATCTGAATCGTGTGTTTGGATCAGGTTTCTGCTCTCATGGGAGACTGAAGTGGAGCAGCCCACAGGAGCCATTTCACCACCAGCATCGACAAAATACCAAATCATGGAAGAACAGATTCATGTTACTGTTTCTAGACGTCAAGGGGGTCTGGCAGCATACTGCTGCTCAGTGCCCAGAGCCGGCACTTACCTGTTCTCCATCAGATATAAAATGGCAATTTAAATTAAGTAGAGGCAAAGCGTGCAATTATAATGATCTTAGAAACTACGCAATCACTCCCAGATTAAAATGTGTTTATTCTGCATGCTTGTTTTGGAGTCTTTTTGACGGGAATTTCTTCTGTTTCTAAATTTTGTTTAGTTTGAAATTCAGAAACTTCGCATTTACTGTGACCCTGAGCAGAATAGCCGGGAGACTGCGTGTGAAATACCTGGAGTTGTAAGTACAAGAGCCTTCCTGGCTCTGCAATTGCTTTTCAGTCCAAAAAATAACTTCTTTCAGATCACTTTTCATCTTGTCCAACTACATCTGCTTCTCCTCTAAAGTGTTCACTCAACGAGTGCAGCAAATAATCTCATCATCATTTATCCCCAGACTTTCCGATGCATGGCACTGAATAATGTTTTCTTACTTTGCAAGTTCAGGGTACTGGGTGTTTGTGAGTAAAGGTGTAAACTCAGCATAATTTGAAATCACATTTGTTCATGTGTGAAAAATATTTGCCGGGGAGGAGCCGTGGCTCAGCATCAAACATTTTGCTCTCAGTAAATACAACTATTTTATGGGCTGCTTGTGATTGTGATTGTGAAGCAGTGGCCTGTTGTTGTGTTGGCTTGGCAATCGCTGTAACCGCAAAGTTGTCGCCAAGTCATTCATTTAAATCTGAAGCTACTGAATGGAAATATGAAAAAGGACAAGATAAGAAGCCTCAAATGCATGTTGTTAATGACAGCTTCTTAGTCATTTTTTTTGTAATCATACTGCCTTTTCAATGGAGCTGCAGATGTTTATCAGTGAATAATCACTCACCATTTGAGTAAGAAGCAAAAATACATCCTGTGTGCATATCAGCAAAACAATAACTTCCACATTTAACATGAACATGATTTTATTGCTACACTTTGAAGTACGCCACACGATATCCACACCATTCATTTTGTTCATTCCAGTGCTCCAACAGTTCTGAACCAACTGAAGGACCTTGTGTTTGTCCTCCTGGACCTCCTGGACTTCCAGGAATGAAGGTCAGATGTCCTTTTCCTCTTTCACCTCATGCTTTGATGTGTCATGACGTTGTCACACGCCTCTGACAAGGATTCTTGTAACATTAAACACCACACAACAAAAAAGTTACAGGTACACTGAACAGACATTTGTTCCAGCTTCAACACTGCTTTGTGTCACTCATCAATATCTTGACACCTGCCTAAATGATTATTTGAAACTGTGGTGATCTTTTGGGAGTAAATAAGAGAAAACGAGGGAATGAAGATGAGAAATAGCTCCTCTCTATGCTGAGAGCTTATGTTTCCTCTTTTTCTTACACCGTAGCCATGGTGAAATGTGCACCGAATTCTCGAAACTTGTGTAAAAGCAGCAGATGATCAGATGATGAACACATGAGAGTGCACAAACAGGGCAGCTCCAAGTGCTCATTATTGCTTGTAAAAAATAGTTTCCTTTGTGTCATCGCATTTCTGTTAAGGAGGTTTTAGTGTTTTTCCTGACTTTAAGGAGTACCAAAATGATTATGGTTTATCTTTTATGCCTTTCAGTTGCATTGTGAGTGATACACGACTAACATTATATTAAATCAACATGTTGAATGAGTGAGTGCTCAAAATGTCAGGTTTCAGACATTAAAAAGAAAAAAAAAAAACATACTTTACTACCTCATGTGCATCTTCACAACAGAGTTCCAAGGGGGGAAATGTGGTATTGCATGATGCCAGTAGGTCTTTATAGGCAGTACGGTTTAACCTGCCAAAAGGTTTGTCAGTCATAGATGAAATCATCCAATCGCTCACGCTATTAGCAGGTAATTTGTCCTGCAGCAGTCATTGCTGCGGTGGTTGCCCCCCTCATCTTCTGGATCAGATTGGGGGTCCCAAGCATTCAGCTTTGGATCTTGGTTCAGAAAAGTGAATCCTAACAGCAGAGTCGGGGTGTCAGGGGTGAGGCTGGAAGTCTAGGAAGTCCAAACTGGGTGTTAAAAGAGTACAGTAAAAATAGGGAAGAGAGGCCACGCGATCTAGAAGACCATGGGTTTTTTTTTTTACTTGTGTTCTGTATTTATCTACTGCAGTAGCAGGTCAGGATAATTATGCATTTATAGACTTTTAATGTCTATAAATGCATTCCCCTCTTGGATACACTCTGGAAAAATGAAAATTGTTATGGATGCAGAAATTGGCTTCATTTCAGCAGTCATGTAAACGGAGTGTTGCTGTTGCGAATTAGAGCTGTACTGTTTCCTTAAAACAAATCAAACCGCTGCCTATGCTAAACACTGATTGGAATGGAAAATCACCAAACTGGGGAATAAAACCTACATGTTTTGTTTCTTTATTAATCACCCAGTGTATCTACCAAGTAACAGCAGCCCTGGTCATAAAAGTCTTTATACAAGGAACTCAGAGCGATATTGGCGTGGAAAGAAAAAAAAAACCCTGTTAATGAAACCTACAAAGTTTCAGGCATGTTTGTGTTTATAAGGTCACTAGTATCCTTTTACAAGATCTACTAATACATCCAAAATGCTGGGAGCATTTCTGGCTTGCAGATGCTCCATATGGCCCTACATAGTTCATCCCGAATAAGATGAACTCTCTCGCTCAGCATAGAGAAATTAAATCCACACTTAAGGCAAACACGTTGGGACCATTGATGACTTAAATTGATTCATTGTGCTGCTTCTACTTCACAAGATGCGAAAGATTTATTTTAGTCCCACATAACTGAGTCGCTACTTTGCACTGTCTTTAGGGAGAACAAGGCAGCATCGGTTTGCCTGGTCAGCCTGGACCTGCTGGTGCTGATGGTAAGCCTGTGAGTACTACATAGTTCAATATACAAACATACAGTACATAAGTGGCAGCAGTGACATCCAGAACAACAATGGAGAAAATCTTTTAAGTCAGTGTACCCATTTGGTCAAGACAGTTTTTGTTTGTTCTCTTTATGTGGTCAGCACTGCTCCAAGAATGTTGTGGTAAATATGTGTATATACTTATTTTTTCCATGTGGTAAATAAAAAAAAAAATAGCAATATTGGCAGCACTGTAGTGATTCTCTGTGATGAAAACCATCCCAAAGTGGACCACATGTTCTATTGCATGATCAAAAACTCAGACGACTACTCTACCCACAGCCTTTAATTACCGTCAGAGCATGCACACAGTTGAGGGGATTCAAACGTTTTAACCAGTTGTGTGTCTTGTGTTAAATCTGAAGGGTATTCCTGGCAGTAGAGGAAGTCCAGGTCTACCAGGTCCACCGGGGGTTCAGGTAAAGCAGTGACCCATTGATCTGCCTCAGTGTTTCATTCAGTGACTCCACAGTAATGTATCTTTTTTGTTTGTTTGTTTGGTTTGTTTCTTTCTTTCTTTGGCCAGGGGCCACGTGGAGCAGATGGGTACAAGGGCGAGCAAGGGCGACCTGGTGTTTCGGTAGGCAGGTCAAAAACCACATTTGTGGCACAGTTAATGTTGAAAGCCATGACACTACTTTGTAACTGCCACCAGTATTTTTTAATACACGTCTGTCCTTTCAGGGGGAGAGAGGTATGCCTGGATTACAAGGATTCGCTGGACCACCGGGAGAGAAGGTGTTTATGTTGATTTCTTAACCACAGTGACACCGTTTCTGCTTTGTTAAATAGTTGTTGATGAGTATTATTTGTCCAGATTCATTTCACTTATGGAAAGTCAGTTAAATATCTGCTTGTACTTACCAACCAAATTTGAAAGACTGTAAAAAAAAAAAGGGGATGGTAAAAAGTACAAAAACATATTGAACTGTCAAGGTTTTTATGAGATCAAAAGTATGATTGTCAGGAAGTTCCTGCTAGACACATCAACTCCAGCTTTGACCATGGTTGCATCAATCACACAAGCCATATGCTAGGAATATAAAGTCAGACCTCTTGGGTGAGTAAAAAATGCAGCTTGTACATTGAGGAACCAAGGTTCTTTGCTGAGAGACCATGAGGGTCGTCAGAGACCATTTAAATGTATTCATATTTCCTGACTTCTCTACTGCCTCTTCCTTAGAGACCTTTAAGAGTTACACTTTCTTTGCTATATTTAGGGAACCAAAGGAAAACCCTTTTCCTCTTGGTGGCTTGGTTATATGTACTTTTGAAGGAGGGAGGCAAGTTATAGATTATAAATCATATCAATATATGTTTTGTGTCATGCCAATCAATACTGGAACCCACGTCAACCAATGTGGTTTATGTTAGGTCATGGCTGCACCTACACAGAGAGTCTTACAGCCTGACTCATATGGATATGAGCTAAGAATTAAAACCCTATAATCCAGAAAGCGAAAGATCAATATCTTTCATCTGTGAGGCATGAATCTGAAATATCAGCAATATGTTCATAAATCAATACACTGACCTTCCCACTTTTGAAGCACATAAAGATAAAAACAAACAAAACAAAGGCTGAAGTTATGGGAAAGTAATCTCATGGCCTGAGCACTCTAAAGAGGGCTTAGTCAGGGGAATCTAATTCTTCAGAGAAATGCTGCGTCAGAAATAGCAAAACAAAAAAGAAAGTAAGGAAAATTCATAAGTGAGCCAGCTGTATATAATACCAGATCTGCATTAACAACAGACACTGCAAACTTTCATGATCATTTGAACGACATTTTCTGTTTGACGGCATCTGAAAGTGCAGTGAAGTGACACGTCCTCTCTCGTATGCATCTTGCAATCCACCTTGCAATCAGTATAAAAATCTGAGCTGCACAGACACGTCTGAACCTCGAGCAAATCATCCAGAACAGCTGACCTATTATTATGAGTTTCACTGACAGGACCAGAATTAAGATAATAACAGTTTTACAACAGATTGGTCAGTCTGGGTCACTTTCCTGGTTTGAGTTTATTGAGTCAAATAGTTTGGTTTTTGGATAGAAAAACTACATTTTGGAAAGGCACTAGAGGTAGATTAGAAGGAGATTAAAGATTAGAGGGGCTTTAGGTTTTTATCCTATTTGTAGTTACACCTTAAATATCAAAGTTTCATCATTTTCTTCTGCTTAAAAAAATAAATATATACTTTTTACAACCACATTATTAGACATTGCATTATTGTACATTGCAATGCATTCATGCAGCAAATGGTTTTGGTCAAAGCAGTTTACAATAAATGCAGTGACATCATCCCGAAGAAGGAAAAAAAATGTGGGATGATTTCCTTTTTTAAATCACTGTAACCAAGAAGAGCATTGGCTTTGATGAGCAGCAAGATCTCCTGAATGAAATGAATGCTAGATTCTCTGAGTCCTGACTGTAGGCTTGGGGCAGGAATGTGCAATTCCTCTCCATCCAAAAGGACCTCCATATATTTGAACTTCACGTGAGAAAGAAGCAGCCAGTGTAGTGACCAGAGAGGAGGAGTGGTGAGAGGACTTCTGAAGAAATTGAGTAGTTAAACAGTAGTCCTCTTGACTGATTGCTGATGGCAGCTGTTAGGCTACAGAAAACTGCAGTAGCAAAGCCAGCAGATGACAGAAACATGATGAGCATATTCCCCTGCTGTGGATGGGGAGAATCTTCCAAAAAACAGGCGGAATCAACAGTAGAGGGCTACTACTGTGATGTTTGACTTCAGTTACAAATCAGAGGAGAACCCAAAATGCCAGGTAATGGGTGTCTATAACAGAAGTGTAATATTAATTACAAAGGTGCTCTATTGGATTGAGATCTGGTGACTGTGGAGGCCATTGGAGTGCAGTGAACTCACTATTATGTTCAAGAAAAGTTTAGATTATTTGAGCTTTGTGATGTTGCATTATCCTGCTGGAAGTAGCCATTAGAAGATGGGTACAATGTGGTCATGAAGGGATGAACATGGTCAGCAACAATAGTCAGGTAGGCTGTGGCATTGACACGATGCTCAATTGGTACTAAGGGGCGTAAAGTGTGTCAAGAAAATATCTCCTACACCCTTACACCACCACCTCCAGCCTGAACTGCTGATACTTTCAGGATGGATTCATGCTTTTATGTTTTTATGACAAATTCTGACCCGACCATCTGACTGTTGCAGCTGAAATCCAGACTCATTAGGATCAGGCAAAGGTGTCCCAATCCTCTATTGCCCAATTGCCCATTCTCCTCTGACCTCTGACATCAACAAGGCATTTTCGTCCACAGAACTGCTGCTCACTGGATATTTTCTCTTCTTCAAACCATTCTCTGTGAACCCTAGAGATGGTTGTGTGTGAAAATCCCAGTAGATGAGCAGTTGAAATAGTCAGGCCAGCCCATCTGGCACCAACAACCATGTCACATTCAAAGTCACTTAAATCTCCTTTCTTCCCCATCCTGATGCTCGATTTGAACCGTAAGTTGTCTTGACCACATCGACATGCCTTAATGTATTGAGCTGCTGCCATGTGACTGACTGATGAGCTATTTGTGGGAACAAGCAACTGAACAAGTGTACCTATATTTGAAAGGAGCACCATGATAGGGATCTGGAACCACTAAAACACAAACAATATCTAACCATACTCTAGGCTTCTTGGCAGCTCTGTTATTAATATTAATGGACATTTCATAGTGAGTGGACCTTTAAGAGCTGAAGAGATCTAAGCTCACTTACATCAGTGCTGAGGTGCTGTTGGTGCCATAATGTTCAATTCCAAGATGTCAAGCAACTAAACTTTAAGCAATGAAAGTTGCAACTGTTTGGCATCAACTTTCAAATATTCTTTATAACACAAATATATACAAAGAATTTCAACTAGAAAACCTTTTTTTTCATGTCTAGTTGGAAAGTTTCTTTTGAAATTAGCTCATATTGTGTCTCTGCAGTTCATATTGCAGCACAGGACTGCAGCAGCTTTTTTATAAAGCTCAATTGCAAAGAGTTTCCATCACAAACAGAACTGCAGTGGTAAACCGAGGAGAATCTAAAGACGTGTTTTGGTTCTCATGGAACTGACCTCATCAGTGTTGCTGATGTAGACAAATCATGTCATTGTGTTTTAAACTGTACAGTCATTTATTCTCCCTCAAGCATATTTGTCAGATTTCTTGGTAAATACTATTAAATACAAATGTCTTATTAAAAAGGAAAGCTTTATATGTGAGCATGCTCACAAAGGTTCCTTCCAGATTAGACTGGAAAAAGAGCTGTCAAATGAATTTTGATTAATCGCTGTTTGAGACTGACATAAGCAAGGCAGGAATTAGAGCATGCAAAGTATGACTTGTTTTGGAACACATCTGATAATGTTTTTGAAATCTTTTGATTTTTTTCAGGGCTCGATAGGATTACCAGGAAATGCAGGGTTACCAGGAAAAGATGGTCAAGTGGTAAGCACGGATACGATCTTATTGGCCAAAAACAGGTCAGTTGCTGAATATGACACACAGCAGAGCAACTTTAATTGGATGGTGTGATATTTCCAGGGAGAAAAAGGAAGTATGGGAACCCCTGGGCCACCTGGTTTCCTTGGAGAGCCTGTACGTCAAAAACAATTCAGAGTCAATCTGGAGGCAATGTGCCTTTGTTATTGTGTTTAAAAATACTTTGTTTGATTACAGGGTGTACCAGGGAGAGATGGAAAGGATGGAATTCCAGGGAGAGCTGGTCAAAAGGTTTGTTTGTTTTCACATCATTACATGAGACAAAACTCAGGCAAAGCTTAAGGGAATAATAAAGGCATGAAGTTGGACAGAGTTACACATCCTTAAAAGAATTAACTGTTCCCAAAGGTTTTGCTGTTGATGCTTGGCAACCATGGAAATTGAGTCACAAAGATGTTGGTGTCCCTCTTGTATTTTTCCAAATCCCATTTGACAACTTCTGTGAACATCAAAGTTGTTCCTCACATTTGAAAAGGATGCGTATTTCAGTGCGACATGCCGTGTAGAATACATGAAGCAGTGGACATCCTTGGGTGGAGGTGTCCAACTCAGAGCACATGACTTTTTAAACAAGTGCATGCTTTTCATCTGCTTTCAGGGTGAAGCTGGAGCCAGTGGTATTCCTGGCGCTGACGGAAGGGCAGGCCATCCTGTGAGTTGTCAGCACACACACACACTGTACATGGTTGTTGCTCTGTTCAGTGGTCCAGCAGCTGCCATTGTTTCACAACTTCACTTCGAACTCCTTGACATTACACATCTGATGCAAAATGTGCATGAATGAAATTTGAATAACACTGCCGTTAGGTCAGGATTTTTGCAAAATCGGTCACTATGCAGTGCTTCGCAAACTGTCAAACGTGAAAAAATATTCTCAGTAACTGAATGTTGGGCAAAAAATAGTCCTTGATTTATGTATTGTTAAGAGTTGCATGCATGACATTTTTTTTCTCATTACATTAAGGCTGTTGTGTATTAACTGTCGGCAGTGCAGAGACTCCCCTTGACAGCCAGTAAATTAGGGGTATTTCCCTTGTAGTTCATCCCAGGATAGCCTTGTTATGTAACATCCTGGCTCTGACTACATGTTTAATCTAAGGCAGTGAAAGTAACTCATCAAGGGAATGCTGTGGTGGTCTGGCAAAGCTGTTTTAGGAAGAAAGTGCTTCAACTGGGCAGCCATCCCACTGATCGTGATTATAAGTGTTGTCCAAAAGTTTGTGATGGGGCTACAAAAGATGAGTCAATTGCTCCAGAAGGCTTTAGGCCATTTTCCCCCCACCAAAAATAGAGAATCAGCCATGTGTCCAAGGACACAAGAACAGTTTCAGTACTTCCCCAAGTTAAAACAAGATGCAGGCTTCAGTGTGGGCCCCCAACAGGGGGGGCGCCTTCATCTGTAAGTGTCCATTGTAAATCTGTACATGTCTGCTTAACTGTTGTCCTCCTTTATCTCTGTCTTCTTGACATACCCTCTTTCTATGTGTTACTCAGACTTCAGTGCAAGGCAACAACCAAGCATCTGCTAGTATTTATCTCATAAAAAGTAACTTAAAAAAAACAGCTTGCCAATATAACTTTGCTACATGTTGGATTGGATTAGCTTCCAGTGAATTAAATCATTTATGTTTCTGATATGCGTTCATCACTAGAGTTTTTATACACAGTTCACACAATCTTCTTAAGGACTTAATGAAATATCAATATAGGATAGACAAATAGAAAACTTCACGTTTTAACCACGTCTTTACAGTTCTGTTTATTCCAGCTGATTATAAGGAGGAAAGTCAGACACTCAAATTCACTCCACCCTTCTCTTCTACAGGGTGTGTCTCTTTAGAAATTGGTTTTACACCTTTAGTGCTACCTATGTACTTCTAAGATTCTGAAAATGTAGCATAATGTGTTGGGCATTAATACAAATGGGAAAGGCTTGATAATTCTAATTTGATCTGTGATGGTGGTATCACAATGTTCCACAAAATCTCCACAGTTCATTGAATGACCCAATTTCAAACAGCAGGTGTAAACATGAACATGACTGTTTATTTGTCTCTTTAACAGTCCCTGTGATGGACCGACAATTTTTCAATAATGTATGCCACCCTAACCCAGTGTACCCATCGCTTCCACATTTTGAAATATTATAGTGAATAAATAGATAAATGTTTCATGCCATGTGTTGCATGCCATGCTGGTGGGGTCTCAAGATTAAGGACGCAGTCTCCAGTAAAATTAAGGGAAAGTAAAACTGGGCTTGCATTGCTGAGCAGTAAAGGTGAAAATGAATTTCAACTACTAGTTCTTCATTTTTGACAGCACTGTGGTCTGGTGGTTAGCACTGGCTTCCTCAAAGTAAGCAAGTTTCTGATTTGAATCACTGCTGGAACCGCTCTGTGGGGAAGTTGTATGTTCCTCACTTGGATGTGTATATTTTTCCAGGGACTCTGGCTTCCTCTCTTAGTCCAACTCTCCCACCGGAGCGAGTGGTTGTCAGTACCTGTGTGACCCAATGATGGACGGGCAAACTGACCTGTGTATAGCTAAATTTTCATCCAGTGACAGCTGGGATGTTTTCCACTATTGATGGTTTTTCAGTTTGTCAGTTCGTCTTTAGCAGTTCTTACAAGGAGTTTTAATTCTTACTGAATGTATCTTCTCGATATCCTGCACAAGATCTTTCCAGTTTTCACTCAAAATAGCTTACACTGACTGTGTGCCGGACTAGGCACTGTGCCTGTATCAGGGTTATAATAATTTTGGATTTTCCATTAGTTTTAGTTTTTAGTTTAGTTTTTCAAATTCAGTTCGTTTTAATTCGTTTTTAGAGCAGTTTTGCTAGTTTTACTAGAAAATACTAATTTTTAGTTTAGTTTTTATTAGTTTCAGTGTTAGTTTTAGTTTTATTTTGTAAATTAGGGTTGTAATTTTGGTTGGAGTGAAGCACTGAACTTTTTGAAGGCTATCGAGTCACATAGTCATGTATACATTTCGGTCTCAATAAACATATTTATCAGTGCATCTTCCCGCTTGTGGTGTTCCTGCGTATTTACTGACCAGCAGCTATCTGGTCGCCGGGTGGAAACAGTCCATTATGGTTGCAGTTTTCTCACGTTCCTTCCCAACGCTGACTGGCCTGCAGCTGTAACTTCTCTTTCCAGGGGGCTAGCTTAGGCTAGCTTATCCAGGTAGTCTTGGTTAGCCTTCTTATACAAGCTTTTCAAATGGACTTTCAGATTCGTTGGTTTTTTTTCTCCTTGAGAAGTATTCCACACATTGTATCACCTGCTTCTACAACAAGGCATTTATTTTTATTGTTAACACAGTCGTAGTCAAAGAAATCCCAAATAGGACTGTGCCGCGTTCTCCCAACTTTTGCCGCAGCCATCACTGCTGATCACTTTTTTTTTTTTTTGCGGTTGTTGTTGTACGGCGGGGTGAAGTTAATAGATTTTAAACGTTTATGAGGAAAAAAAAATACAAACACGAAAACGAAGGACATTCTTGATATTATTATAGTTAATTTTAGTTTGTTTGTAAACACATAATACAGTTTCAGTTAGTTATCGTTTTTTAAAAAACTCTAATTTTTTATTTTATTTTAGTTAATGAAAATGTTTTTTCAATTCTAGTTTTCATTATGTAGTTCGTTTTCGTTAATGATAATAACCTTGGCCTGTATATGTCATAGTGTTCATAGATAAACCTGACGTCACACCTAGGTCTTTTTTAGACATTTGTATTTTATTCTTAATTGTTCTGAGCTTGTCTTTTGTATGCAGGGTTAAATGAAGCATTTTCTGTGAGAGTCTATTGTTTTATACATTTACGGAGCTTTTACATCCACAAAAATCAGAAATGAAAACCCCTAAAACACAAGATAGTTTCTATAAAACACTGACCTTGAACTCAAATGCACTTGGGACAGTTGAGAAACATGGATTATGGAAACATTTTTCTTTCTTTTTGGCCCTCTCTAACCCCACCTGGTCAAAACAGATGGATGTCCTCCCTGAATTTAGTTCTGCTGGAGGTCTTCCCTGTCAAATAGGAAGGAAGGGAGGTCTTCCTCTTCAATAATTTTCCATGCACTATGCTTACTGAGGACAAAGGATTGAATTGAAGAGAGGATTTGATGGTTTACTGGTTTCCTTAACCAGACAATACTTTGCAAATTGGCATATTACACCACTCTACAATAATGAACTGAACTGGACTTTTTTTTTTCTTTTGGGTGTGTGTGTGTGTGTGGGGGGGGGGGTAATTCTTAAATATATAAATCAGTGACACAGTACAGTCTTTTTTATTACTCCCAGGGAGTGCCAGGATTGCCAGGAATTGCAGGCCAGGATGGACAAAAGGTAACAAGATCCCAATATGTGTGTCCACAGTGGCAGTAATTCAGTAGAATTCAGTGTTACTCTATTTGACTGACATGTTTCTCACTCAAGGGGGAAACTGGTGACTTCGGACCGAGGGGCTTCAAAGGGTCAACTGGACCACCAGTAAGTCGTGGCTGTTGGACTATTTACAGTAAGATCTGTTGTGTACTAAAGTGTTTACACTGAATCTGAATCGTTACCAGTCATTTCTTTATTGTTGTTTAGGGTGAAATGGGTTTACCTGGTGCACCTGGTTTAAAAGGATCGCCTGGACCCAAGGTAATCATTTATGGCTGAAGTTAAGTTTTGGTTGTTTTTTTTCCCTTCAAATTAGTATTTTAGTAATAGTGATGATCCAGGTGGACTGGTTGTGGTATATGAAATTGGTCTATAATTTCAGATAAATTTGCACAAACAAATATCAGCAACAAGTGAGTTGCAGGCAGAACTGTGTTTTTGTTTGAAAGCGACAATCAATAGAAGTGTAGTGTCACAAAATGTTCTCTGACGTCACATGCTAATGTCAACTGGTGTATACACAGTGGATCGCAGTCAAAACTCTATTAGGCTGGGTATTATTCAAGCTTTCAATGCTCGGAGCTCAGTCACATTTATTTGGTTCAGTGGCATTACATATTTGATCTTTTTTTAAATCTTTATTTTATTTATTAATTTTTTTTACAAGAAATAGACTTAGGCAAATAATGATCTGTTGGCTACACCAGCAGAGTTACATTAATTGAGGATAAAGCCCAAATGCTTTCATCAGTGGAATTTTAAATGAAACTGTAGGCTGCATAGGCTTTTCTTGTCTGGACACTCTGTCTCCTTATCATCTGTTTTTAATCAATCCGATCTGCTTTTAATAAGCCAATGTATAATCGTAAATGGCACACAAATGTAAACCCGGTTTATGGATAGCCAAGCAGTCGCTGGAAAGGAAAGCAACTGACTACAAACATTCAAACATAGAAGTTCAAAATTCCAAAACCTTAAATGCATCGCATGTCAGTCAAGAGTGATGAAAAGTAATTGAAAATACCAATCATACGTCTGTCCATAATAAGACTTAGCATGGATATTTCATTGAATGTTCACCGTGTAATAAGACATTTTTTATTTCATAATCAAGGGTAATAAGGGTGAAAGTGGAAGTCCGGGGATAAAAGGTGCATCAGGGCATGTGGTATGTTTCCTTTTAAATATTCTAATATGAACCAAGTGGCTTTATTTCTTATCTAAAAATGAATTATTATTAGATATGTTAACCTATTAAGTGTGAAAATACATATATTTTTCCTTTATTTAACAATGTGTTCTTGAAGCCTTTAATCAAACATTAAGGAAATGGAATGCTTTATTTATTTATATATTTATTTATCCATTCATTCATACATATATACTGTTGGTTTTTCACTAAACACATTTAAAGGGAAGTGCAGGGGACCCAGGCAGACCAGGTCAGCCAGGTCACCCAGGCATGCCAGGCCTAAAGGGAGGCAAGGTATTTCTACTATGTTTTAGTTATATATTCATATACATTCATATTCATATATATTCAGTCATTTTTGTGTGTGTTTCATATACAAAGCATACCATGAAGCGATAATTCATCTTTTTGCTTCCTTCAGGGACAAAGAGGAAATCCAGGTGAAAGAGGAGAAATGGTAGGATTCATATAGTGGTGCAAATCATGACTCTTCCTGAATGTGAATGCCTCACCATGAGGCACTGGACTGAGACTGAAAAAAAAAAAAAAAAAGAAAAGAAAAAAACAGCTGTCATTGATCACTGAACCACAACACCATCATGCTAAGTGGGAATCAAAGTGGTGAGGTGATTAACACCCTCAACCCCATCTCCAACCCCCCTGTGACAATAAATAGGATTGAAAATGAAAATGAACGGATGAACGGTTCTCAGATAAGTCGAGACAAGAATCACCACAAAGTGGTGAACTGCAACATAACACTACTTGTAAATACAGGCAGGTTTAGTATCTTGGACAAATTAATATGCCGTTGCAAATCATAAATAACGTTGATGAGAGTGTACAGGTCTGTGGTTGAGGCTCCAAAACTGTAGAAAACGGATTTACAGAGGATAAGACCAGCTCTTTTTAAAAATGATCTACTCATAGGAGTGCTGAGGCTGTAATTGATCAAAAACACAGATGCAGCTTGTTTACGGTGTGTTGTAGCAACACAGGCTATGCAACAATGAACCTGATTATCTTTTCAGTTAAGATATTTAACTCCCTTTGGTTCAGATTAAAAAAAGACATCTATAAATGTGTTGTTTGTTTTTAGATTTACCCAGTACTGGACAACACAACAAGTGAGGAGGAGTCATTAAAGCCTAAGATAAAAATAATCAGGGATATCCTTTGGACCAACATAACAGCCAGCTATCATCGTAGTCCCGTGCCACCCCTGGGATATCATAATCATCTTTTAACCCCAAAAATAAAGACATGTGTGTATAGGCTGTGTGGCTGTCTTCTGACCACTTAATACTTTCATAATCAGTGCACAGGGCTGACAACACAGCTGACATCCCTTGAGATCCAGTGTGTCTATTGGGATGGATAAAAAAAATTAATAAATAAATGTACAGAACCACAAAAGATTCTGTTGGGGCAGTTGTTCCTTGACCCTTCTGGTTAAAGATGCCAGCTCATCATCTTATATTTTGTCTGTATTAATAATGACTGTTATATCAGTATGTAATACATACCGTATATTCAATTGAATTATGCTTCTTTTATACCCAATCCTGACCACCCTCAGCTATCATCAGTTAATCTTTCGAGTAGATTCTTCCAGAATTATGTCACTTGTTTAGTGTGTAAACTTTTTTTTTCTTTTTTGCCCTTTCTGTTTTCTTTTCTTTTTTTTTTAAATGAGTATGTTGCTTGCATAAAACTCTCACTTTGTCCATATTTTTAAATACAATGGAGTTGGTCAGTGTAGAGAGTGAAACATATTTTTTTTTATTTTAATATGTTAAATGAACGTTCATACAAATGAACAAATTACAGATTGAATGCATTTTAGAATGCTTCCTAACTTTTCTGAAAATGGGGTTTGTAAATTACATCTCCTTAAAGCTCATACAGTAAAACTATCCCAGAGTTATCATGCCTTTAAGGGGCTGCAGTCAACTAAAGCAGCATTCAAAGTACCAAACACCACATATCCAACAACTTATGACATTAATCTAATACTTAATTCACCAGGGACTGAAAGGAGAGCCAGGAGACCACGGTCGTCCAGGGTTTCAGGTGAGTTTCTTTCTATCACCTTTCTTGTATGATGATAGTTTACATGGATGCCATAAAAAATTATTCAACCTTCTAAAGTACAGACTGAGGTAACAACATTTTACTCCACTTGGCCAATGAAAGTGTATACAATATAGTAAAGTTTACCTTCACTGAAGATGCTACTTAGTCAGTGTTTATCAATACAATCTGGTGAAAAGCTTGTCAGTGGGATCTGTTGAAAGAGAAGAAATTATGGGCCACCAGCTATAACCACTGAGCTACCCAGTGGCCCACAAACCAGTATCTTCTGTTTGATTCACACCACCCTCTGGAAACACAAGCTGTCTGTCATCAGAACTTTACATGATCTGGCTGAGAATATTTCCAGTAACACAGATGAAAAAGAAAAGGAGCACAGGCACATCAGGACAGCACTCCAAAGCTGTGGATATCCAAACTGGGCCTTTGTCAGGTGTCAAACACCACTCTCAGACAAAAACTGGTTCACTCTAAGGACAGAAACTGAGAGGCGGAATCCAGTGCAATGAGGACTGCACGGACCTCAAACAAACATTTTAAAGGTTACATTGATGTGGAAGACTGAGAGTCTATACCGACACAATGTTAAAGATGCAAACTGTGCTAACGCCAACCCTTTACTGCCATGGGAAAGCAATTTATTCTCTCATTTCTTTCTAACAACCTACACTTTTATCCTGCCAATTTCCCCACACAGTTAAAATACTGAAACAAGTTTCTTTCTTGGGGGCCTCAATTCTCTGATATTTACCATTAAAAAAAAAAAAAAAAATCAGAATCAGTTGGGCCTGCCAGAGTACCACAACAGTGCTGCTATTTTTACCTGCTAGGTGGCAGCACCTGTCGTAAAGCCTTGCTTTTGGGGCGTTTTGCAGACACGACTTCCAGTAAAGAATGCAACAAGACAAGTGATACAGAATACTCACTTTGGGTCATTTTCTACCATTAACCATGTTGTACGACTGTGATGTTGTGGTATGTACATCACATGGCTCCAAAGCAAAGAAGCTACACATCTATCCCTTCATGGATGACTTGATGTGGGTAAAGTGGCCGAAAGATTTCTGTGCAGACAATGGAAGCCACTGATTTGGCCTGAGAGGAAGGACTAAACAGGGAAGAATATTGAAGAAATTCCAGACAACGTTTCTGCAATTTTTGACATGGAACATGTCAACAACAAAAGCTACACAAGTGGTGATCCTGTCTACTTTGCCTGGAATAACCGGGGGAAGCTGTTAGTGTGGGGAAGACTGGAAAGCCCTGGATGAGTGTGAGTGCTGCCCTCTTACAAGTCATGTTTTGCGGTGCTTGGGGAGGAGCTATTGGATTAGGAATGACCTCAAATGTCTGACTCATTATTCTCTGTAGGTGGTCTTAGATTTTTTTTATGTTTAGCAACTATAATACTGGAAAAAATACACCATCAAACTTTCCTCGTTCCACAAACAAATGCTGCTTTCCTAGTGCTTGATTTACAAAAACAATGTCTGTCCCCATAGATTTTTCATTTGGAATAACAAAAATGTACTATATGAAATATCGATCATGGCCAACTTTACACTTATTTTGAATTCATGCAGCAATATGGATTTTTTGTTTTACCAAAGGAATCCTCACTTATTTTTCATGCCAGTCCAGTCACTGTTTAAAGTTGGTGCAGGGTATCCAGTAAGACAGAATGTAAATCTAATGGGCTCTATATCTGGTAAACCCTGTTTCTCACCAAACCAAACACCATAACAAGAAGATCAGTGACCTCCCTGCCCAAGAAATTAAAACTAAAGCTTCAGCCTTATCTCTCTTTTCATTATTTATAGTTAAGTTTTACTGGGAGAAAGTCTGGCTTTTACTGCACAAATTCCTAACAAATAAGTTCAAGGCCGTTTAATTCAAAATGATGCAAGCATTTTATTCAAATAAATGCAATCTTCAAAGAAAAATAAAAGAAATTGTTGTATGGTGTGTTTTTTGTGGAAAGACTGAAGAACATGTTTTGGTCCAGCCCCCATCAAATTAATCCAGAGGAAACTGACACAATTTATCATTGTTTATATTTACCCCCATTTGCCTCTACTTTATTTGGATTTACTGATTGTGACAATAAAATGAACTTACAATTCTATATAATCAGTTCACTTATAGTTCAGAGAAACTTCTGCATCCACAAAGCTACATTCTCTGACAAAAAGAGCAAGATTCATTGAACTGACTAGTGGAAACCTTCTTCTTGAAGTGATAAATGACAGCTTTGTGTTGTGAATGATAAAACGTGCCCTTATTTTATAACATCAATACTCATCATTATGCAACTTAATCAAATCACACTTAAATCACATCAGATGACAGTTTACAACTCCTGTTTTCAGTTTACCTCCATTTTAACTGCTCCATTTGTTTCCATTCACAGGCATTTCATCACCTCCATTTTTATTATTTCATATTTGTGACTTTTACCCCTCATAGTGCTGCCCATTTCAGAGGTAGATAAAATGCAGCAAGATGTAAAAATTGGTGGAGTTAAAGGTGTGAAAACTGGATAACTGTTCTTTGATCTGGGTCTGGAATTATCATTTAATTTTCCTTTGGGGGATGAATAAAGTATTTTTGAATTAAATTGGAATGTTATAGCATTCTGCAAACCATCCATTCCTTACCAAATATTTGTATTTGAACCCTTTAATTTAATTTCAACGCCTTCCCTCTTAAAGGGGAGTTTTTCATTGCCACTGCTCCTTACCATTAATATTTGCTGAGGAGACATGTTTTGGATCTCTGAAAAGCACCTAGAGACAATTTGTATTGTAATAGACTATACAAATAAAGTTGAATTAAAAATTGAATTGAATTGAATTTGCTTGTCCATTAAGTTTGCTGAACCTTTTCCCCATATGAAATCAATGACACAATGACTGAACTACCATAACGCATATTTGTATTACGTACTACAATCACGATGGATGCTTGTTTTTGTGAAGTTCGATATAGATTACACATTCTGAAGACAGTGAATATTTCTGAGCATACTGTATTCTTTGATGATTTGTTTTGTCTTTAATTGGCAGGGGTCATCTGGTCCAATGGGATTGAAAGGAGAGGTATGATAAGCTCAAAAAAGCATTTGTATCTCCTTTTAAACTGTTTAAGGGCTTCCATTCCTAACATAAGTGATGCTCTTGCCAGAAAGGGACAACTGGGGATCCAGGGCAGAGAGGGCTACTAGGTCAAATGGGGCAGCCTGGACAACCGGGCCAGTCAGGCCCACCTGGCCCCCGAGGGCTGCAGGGGGATGCTGGCCCTCCTGGTTTACCTGGCCCCGAAGGAAGATCTGTATGTATGATGTACTCTGTACTCTGATCATATCGAGCATGAACTTGTGATGAGGAGTGGTGAATGAAAATCCACCGTGATCCATCACCTTTTCATTGCAGGCGGGTGAAATGTCAGACAGTCACATTCGGCAAATCTGCAGAGAGGTTCTTGAGGGTGAGTAGCAAAGCAGAATGAATGATGAGCTGTTTCTGCACAGTTGCAGCCTCTGAAATCTTTTCATTGTCAACGTTCTTAGGTGAGCTGAAAACGTTGTGGAGCCACCAGCAGAGTAGCTGTACCAGATGTCAAAGTCAGCCTGGATCTCCTGGCCTACCAGGTCCAACTGGGCCCCAGGGACTAAGAGGTCTTCCTGGACTTACCGGTCCCAGGGGTCAGCCAGGCCACACTGGTCGGCCCGGGCATCCTGGGATTAACGGGCTCAAAGGTAAAAGTTGCCTTTGATTGTCAGTATGTCATTAAAGCTATTTAGCAGGAGTGGTCTAACATGGAGATATGCTTTTCCAGGAGAACCAGGTTTAGAAGGTGAGAAGGGGAGCCCTGGTCGAGTCACGATTGGAGACCAAGGGCCACCTGGACCTCCAGGTTAGTAACTTGACTAATCATTAAGTATCAATAATAATTTATTTTGTTCAAATAACATCACATGGAAGCTCATGTGTCATAACACTTTCATTTTCTAACATTTGATTTTTTTTTTCTCTCCCTTTAATAGCATTGATTTTGATTGATCATGGCTGACTCTTTTTATGTCTACAGGTCCCATGGGGCCCCAAGGTTACGCCAAACCAGGCCTCTCCAGGTAACCCTGGACACCCCGGTCTAAATGGAGCAGAGGGTAAAAGTGGGAGTCCTGGCCATCCTGGCCAGCCTGGCATGTGTGACCCATCCCTGTGTTATGGCAGCATGATGAGGAGGAATCCCTACAGCAAAGGCCCTAACTATTGACACAACGCAGCGTCACTGCAGGCACCAGTCTAAAGCTGATGTGGAACAAACAGCCATTCTCAGGAAGATCTCATCTTTACAGTTTCTCTCTGTCACGGAAACTAAACGTACCTCTTCTGACACTTTTTCACGTGATCTCAGTCAGCAAACTAGTTTCTGTGGTAGTATTTTGTAATATTATTCAAATGTCTCTGAACATGTTTGACTTTTTATCCATATAAAGAGATAGAATAATTGGCTGCGTTGAATACCTCTCATCTGAAGACCTTGAACTCTTGTAGTTAGTGTGGCTGGTACACTTTCCTATACTGCCCCCTAGTGTTGCTTCACTGCTCTTTCTCTCTCTTTCTCTCTCTCTCTTTCTTTCTCTCTAACTCTCTCTCTCCCCCTCTCACTCAATTACTCTCACTCTTACTCTCTCTCTCTCACTTTTTTTCTCTCTCTCTCTCTCTCTCTCTCAAATATTCTCTGCACAGTTGCTGAGTGGTACACAATTTGTCCTGTTTAAAACAAAACAGAACAAACCTTCTACACGAACTACATGTTTAGTAAATAACTACAATTATTTATCTGTGAAATTGGCATGTTTCAGCACAAAACTGTGAATTTGACTTCCTCTTGCTGATTTTGAGCTCCAGTAAGCCTGCATTCTGAAAGCATTCGGTTTTGACTGTTGAACATGAAAACCTTTTACAGCAGCTATATTAATTTTTAGAGTAATAATTTGCCCTTCTATCACAACATTCATTCATTCATATGTCGTATTTGTTCTAGTTAGGATTAAAAATGTTCACCATCTATGGTCATACTGACATTTTAGGTCATTTATGTTCCCCAGGCTTACCCTTCTTTACTGTAGCAGGTTTTTTTTTTTTTTTTGTTATTTATAAGTGTCATAACTTGTATTTTAGCAGTGACATGTCTTAAATAGCTTTTATAATGTTATTTTGTGACTTTTGTATGAGTTTCTTTCCTTTTTAAAAAATTAGAATTAAAATACCATGATGATTCGTGAGCTCTGTTTGTTTTTTTCGTCTACTTTCCAGAACTTGTTTGATGTTCGTTTCAGCGCTGCATCGCACATACTGACCTCACTTCTGTGTTGTCTGCATAGCTTCCATTTATTTAAGCACATAAAAGGATGAATTGCCACTTTTATAAAGAAAAAATAATAATCTGCCTTAAGATAACTAAATAAGCACAGCTTCAGCTGAAGAGCTGCTGCAGGAGAGACTTCAAAAATACCAATGGAAGTGTTTTGACTGTGGGCCCACGCTAGAGGGAGCTAGAGGGTAACATCTCAGAATATGAAGAAGGTGGCAAAGAGCGTCTTTCTTTTTCCTTCCACTGAACAGCAGAGCCACCTATCCCAAATACAATGAATGCCCTCAGTTGCAAAAAGATGTGAGACAAGACAAAAGACTGAGATCCAGGACTCAACCTGGTAACAGCAGGGGTACATGAAGCAAGGCTGGGGTCACACACACACACACACACACACACACACACATACACACACAACAAAAAGTCAGGAAACAAATCATACAGGGAAGTTGTCTAATAGCCCCAGTCGACTCCAAAAAAAGTCAAAAATCAAAGGTACAAAACATGACAGGCAACAATCCAAGATCAAACAGAACCAAAAACCAAACTGACAAAGAACAGCAATGGCTGGAAAGATTAATGTGACATGTAAAGGTGGTCTGCCACGGAACACAAATAAACTAAGGAGCATAAACCCTCAGGTGAGTGATGACTAACAGGATGCACGTGAGACGTAAACACAAGAAGAAAGCAAGAAAAATAATAACACACTGCATAAGGGGAAAAGGTTTTCAAAATAATACGTATACAAAATATTGAATACCATAATTACAGCATCTATTCGGCTATCATGACAAACACTATCCCATTTATGTTCATTGTTTATTTATTGCCTCAGAATATTCTTCTGAGATGGAAGATTTGTGAAATAAATGTAATCTAATTTTATTTTCTAGTTCATTCACAGTGAAATCCAAACTGTATGACAAAAAAAGGCTCATTGTTGTTGGCAGTGAATGCAGCTGCTGCCCCCTCCTACTGTATAAGCACGCGCTCTGCCATAACTAGAGGTGATTAAAAGGCTCTGTCATTATTCTTTTACTCGTTAAGTCGGCCTCTCGGATTTCAAGTGTCTCCTTTTACACTCCTGAGCCGCCACATTCATCATGGGACTGGGCTAAAGTTTTACTGCGGCCGCTAGAGGAGGATGCAAAAACAAAAGTTGAGTGTGGGATGGACCCAAAGGGCATCTAGCCCCAATACACACTCTGAGGAGGAAAAAAAAGAGCCGGGGCACGAGTCGAGTTTCTCTCTTTCCTCATTTCTGACGCGGTTCACCACATTTCATCTAGTTGGAAACTCCGAGTTATCCCTCGACGTGCTGGGCGTACCTATCAGTTTTTTCATGACAGGGGAGTAAGGTGACGGACGGGGTCACAGCCCCATAAATACTTGCTGTGCCGGAGACTCTGGATGGACCCTGGAGGAGTAAATACTGCGGGAAAGACCTCGCACGCACGGCTGGAGCGCCTACTTTTCCGCGAGCTGATAATTCATTTATAGACTGTCAAACTGAATTAAAACCCCTCAACTTTTCACGGGGGAAAGTTGTTGTGCAACTGTTCTGGAAAAATCTATGATTCTTCATTGGGAGACTTTTGAACATTTTTGTCTCCCAGAGTGCAATGTAGTTCAACCTCCACATCCCAGAGTGAGCTAATTAAGATGACAGCGCTTACACCTTTGAACCGCGCTGTTTTCGGACTCGCGTGGAGCTGTTTGAGTTTTCTCTCCTGCGCGCATTGCGGTTTAAGTGACAACCATGTGCACTCCAGTTTTATTTACAGGAGGTTGCGCAATCACGAACGCAGGGAGATCCAGAGAGAGATCCTCTCCATCCTGGGCTTGCCTCACCGTCCGAGGCCGTTCTCTCCCGGGAAGCAGGCGTCCTCTGCGCCGCTCTTCATGCTCGACCTCTACAACGCCATGGCCGTGGAGGAGGAGGAGGGCTTCCACCAGGGCGCAGGGAAGGGCTTCAGTGCCAAGGCTCAAGGGCATGCCAGGAAAAGTTACTACACCCCACAGCACGCCGGCTATTCCCGGGTGACGCAGCCCTACCGGGCGACCCCGCTGTTAGGCCACAGTGCCATCACCACGGCGCACGACGCCAACTTTCTCAATGATGCCGACATGGTGATGAGCTTCGTCAATTTAGGTGAGTGTCATTTAATCTTTTAAATCAAAACACAAACATAAATGAATGGATATAAAATTCATCTGGTTTTAAATTATGGAGAAAATCGCCTGATCAGGCAAAATAAATTAACTCACGTTCACTTAATATCCATTCAGTCAACATAAATGAAATAAATACATTGGCTTCAACGAGATTTACGCATAAGAGTTGTTGAGTTATGAGCGGTTCAGGTCGATATGTCAGAATAATTTGGCACATGTAGATAATGTTTAAACATCCAGAGCTAAAATGAAAATTGTGCTGGACATCTGTCTCACTTATTATCCTGCTATTTGCATACTACAAACACAGACGTCTAAATGTGAACATCTGAGCACATTTCCACACATTTTCCATTTTCTGGCCACTGAGAAGTTGCTCTAGCCTCTTTGTGTAGAATAGCTTTGTATTTTTTTTTATCACAATAGAGTCCAACATTTTGATCTCATCAGTTTTTGCTGCCTTTTATGAAAACAGCAGCTGATCTGAATGGCGATTGCGTTTGTTCAGTAGCTGTGACCCTTAACCCAGCAGTTCAGAGCAGCTTATCAGATGACTGTCTGACCTTGAGAAAATTGGTCTCAATTATTTCCTGTTGTTAAAAGGGGAGTGATATTGATGGATGCCTGTATTTGAGGTTTTTGTACCTAAGAGAAAGTGGTAGCTTTGTTAATCGAATTCTGGCATTTAAAGCTTTTATTTTGAAGTATTTATTGCTCTGTGAGGATAATTAAAGCATTGGCCATGCCACTTGATAAGTTATTGGAGAGTGGAAGATTTCAGAACATAAAACAGATTAAAAGTCACCGTAATTTAGACCCATCTTTCTGCAACATGCTGTTGAATTTGTGGTGTTAAGGATCCCAGTTGGTAAAATATGGAGTGAAACACGCAAAAGGGATTTTGTGTAGCATTGCTTAGAAACGATAATCGCTCACCTTGGTCTGGGGCCATCTGTTTCCACTTACCACTATACCAGGGCATGTACACTGTCAGCCTTGAAAGCTCTGCTCTCATTCTGGTGACTGTCAGTGAGGTGCTCAATGGGGCTCTTTCTTTATTACAGTACACTCACATAAAGTGACTGACCTCAACTGTTTTAGAAAACTCTATGTGGCCTTTCATACAGTTTCATGTGTTTACTGTAACCATCTGAACTTTCAAAATAAATCAAAAGGAACATTGCCAATAAAAACTCAGTTCACAAAGATGAGTGAAGATGTGACACTAAAGTGCCCATCGTCTACTAATCTTATCACAGTCCTGGTAGTAGACGCTGAATCTAATTAATACGTAACAGATCAGGACTGCATGACTGTACATCTTGGCATGCAGGAAGTAAAGTCATTATCACTGAATCTTTAGCTGTTTGAAAGTTAAAAGCTCTTTGCTCTCAGTGGCACTCCTGCTTCAGATTACAGCCTGTGGCTAATATAATGGAGCACACTGAGTAGGTAAAAGTCAGGCCTGACCTCTGACCTGTTTGTGCTAAGTAACCACAGACATCCCCCTCGATAAAATATCAGGGAAACGCGCGGCATGATTTCACCGCCGACATCAGGACATCCGCTGACCTTAGTCGTATCCCGCTTTTTTTTGCCACCAGGTAAAAGTGAGAGACAGATGAGGTCACTTTGTCAGCATGCTCGTAATCTTTGGTGTTATTTTTTAAGGCCTTCTTCCCTAAATACATTTGCAACTTAAAAAAAAGAATGGATCTTACATTTCTAATATTATTAGAACTATTTCGTTTTAAAGGTTTCAGATTGTAAAACACTTCAGGGAGTTTACCAGAGGTCAGCAGGAGGTCAGAAATGAGGTCAGAGTAGACGCTCACATGGTGTTGAAGAATCCTGTCTGGTCTTTTCTCTCACTTGAGGAGCAGACGAAAGTGTCTTTAATTGAAATCAGCCTGTTTTTCTTAACTGACAGCCCATTTATCATGGCCAGAGAATGCAGTAAGGCACACAGTAGAGGGCCTGTCTGGGAACTGCTACCTGTATTCAGTTGACTGATTTAATGAACTGGAAAGTGCTTTTGTTGGTAGTCAAAATGTTTGGATTGGAACTTGAATGTAAAAGAAGATGTGATAAATTATTCTTTTTATGTACATTAACGCTGGCTTTCTCTTTAGAGCAACACAAGCAGCGGTTCAGGAGGTGAACTCATATTTTCTGTTGAGATTTGTTGGCAGCAGAAATGAAGTTCATCATAAAATATTTTCTTTCCCCAGTGGAGAGAGATAAAGATTTTTCTCACCAAAGAAGACACTACAAGGAGTTCCGTTTTGATCTGACTCAGATCCCAGACGGCGAGGCGGTGACAGCGGCAGAGTTTCGGATCTATAAGGACCGCAGTCATGCCCGCTATGACAACATGACCCTGAAAGTAACGATATATCAAGTCATTAAAGAATACAGCAACAGGTAAGTTCAAAATAGACTGAACATATTTTAGGTCGTAGTGGGTTGTGATTAAATGGATTTATAAAAGTACTTCTGGGTAAAAATTAACAAACACAGAACCCCAGGTTTTTGACGTGAAAGATGTAATTTCATCAGTACGCGGACCCCTACATCAAATAAAATGTGCCATAAACTGGTCAATGGTCTGAATCTAAATTGAAAATCCATCTGACAAAGCTTTTGCTGCAGACTTTACAGAGTCTAAAGAGAGACTTCCACATCAGTGTCACATTAGGTTTGACCCACGACTATCTGGATGCACTGCCAGCATGTGCCGGCGTAGTAATGATGCAGAGCCATTACACGACAGGTCTGAACACCCCAGACCGTGTGGCATCATAGTGTGTCCCTCGATGTAAATGTAACAAAGCAAGTACAAAAACATACAGGCTGAACACACAGTTATTGAAAACTGTTTCCCAACCACAGCTTAGTCAGCAAGACCAAAACGTTGAAAACAGCTCCCAATTCTTGATTTATAATCTTACAGTATGGTCAAGAGAAGTGGCTTTCATGACACATCACATATATTACCAACGGCAATGTATTTCACCAGTATATTTGTGTCAGACATGTATGTTAAAGTAAAGAACCAAGACAAGTGAGCACTTAAATAAAAAAAATAAATAAATAAAAAAAAACCTCCTGCACTCGATGTAACAAGTAAGCACTTGTGGCTTCCTAGGTTAACACCATATTGATGGAAAACACAGATTAATGAATATCAGCATTGAGCACATTAAGAACTTCCTCAGACTACATTGAACTGAACTGAATCACAAAACATCATGGTGTATGGTGTCATATGTTATGAAATTGGGTTAAATAATTTTGTTTAAAATGTAACATCCCTGGATCGAACTGTACTCTGTGTGTCCGGACAAATATCAAATTGTCTTAGGGATAGTATTTCTCTTTGTCGAAAGAATCTCAATTTTCTGCTGCTTCAGACTGCTACTCTAAACATCTGACAGTGTAAAGATTGCATATTTTTACCCTCTGTTATTATATAAGACAGTAAAAAAAGATCTTTATTAACTGCTGTAGCCCGTACAGTTTTCTATCTCGGTTACAGATCAGTAAATAAAGTCCAGGGTTTTAACATGATGATTTGGCAGACTCACTCTGTTTTTACATCACCGATTAAATTATACACCACAAGTTTCAAGGATTATATTTTATTTTAAGAAAATAATTTGAGGTGAAACAGTTTGAAACCTTTGACATTCATGGAAATTCAGTACGGCCTCGAATAATAAGTCTCACAGAGTTAAGAGAAGAACATAGGAAAGGGATGACATTAATCCACTTTGTTATTTGAGAGGAAACCAAGAAAACCAAGATAAAAACAAAAAGGTCAAAACTTTGAACAAAATTCCTATTTGCTATTGTAAATTGTTGAATATAAAATAACCTTTACTTCAACGTGATAATAATACAGCTAGTTGTATCTTGAGCTCACGTCTAAAATATTTTTTCACATTTAAAAAAGAAAGGCAAAAACTCCAGCAGCTATTGTCCTTTCATAGTTTCAAACTTTCCACATCCAGCAAACATCCTTCTATCTGAACCCCTGTTCTCCTTCACTCGCACCATGTCTGCCTTACAAATATAGTCCTCGGATAAAGAGAACTCCATTAGCAAGTTGGCCACTTGTGTGGCTTGGAAGGTCCATCAGTTATCACTCGTCTTGTGTTGCCTGCCAAGCTGGCTGTGTCCCAGGTGGAGGGCCCGTTTTAGGGGGGAGGGGCTCCTTTGGGTGTTCCCATGGTCACTCTTATGCCCACCACCTGCCTGTCTTAACAATATTCCGGAAGTTTAAAGCATGACATAGCTGAATACACAAGGGTGTACTTAAAAGTAGGCCCATGCTTGCTTGCCAAAAATGTGTGTGGGTGATTGAGGGGAAGATATGGTCCTCCTGGGTTTTGAAAAGGTCCAAGTGAATGGACTCTACCATCTTAATAGGGGGGAGGGGTGTGTGTGTGTGTGTGCTCAGTTCTTGTTTTCACACATGTTTTCACCAAGAATAATGCGTTTAAATTTGTGTCCACAAACAGGAAGATGACTTTTTCAGTGCTTAGAGCTCCGTCGGTTCAGTTTATTTCTCAACATGAAGACCATAAGGAATTCATATTACTTGAATACAGTTCATCTGTACAGCCATATGCATTCCTCTATGTTGTCTTGCAGTGTTTCTGGATAGATGCTGTTTATGTAAAAACAACCACATATATAACCCCCCCACACACACGCGCACACCCACACACACACACACACACACACACACACTGCCCTCTCTCCCTACATGTTAAGTAAACGCTGAAGTCATTGCTTAAGGAGCAAGTTATTGCTCAATTGTTTGTCATTGGAGATTTTTTTTTCTTTTAGGAAACAAATGTATATCAATGCTTCCAAGGCCCTATGTTCCTAATTTCTGTGTCGTAAGAACACGCACGAACAATTCTGTAACCCCATCCCTAACCCAAACCCATGTAATATTTAATGAGCAGAGAGGTGGAGAAAAAGTTCAGGTCTTCCAAGTTGCCACAATGAGCTATGTATTTGGAATTATAGGGCCCTTTGGACCCTGGACATACAAGAATTCACTAATTTGTACCAAAATTCACTGTGTATGCTACTGAGAGCCAACAAAAATTTAAAGAGGATTTTTGGTTGACTTATTTTAATCTATGCTGCTCCATGGCCTGGTTGATGTAAACTCACAAGGACACTTTTAAAGTTAGAATATGTTTAGCATTATACAACTACATGCAAACCTGATCTCACTCCAGTACAACAGCATCATATTTCATCCTAAACTGGAACTGAGCTCTTCTACCAGGCAAAATGTCTGTTGTACTAGAGAAAACTGGCATATTAGCAGGGTTCGCTGGGGAGATTTGCCTAAAATGTGTAGGAGTCATCTTTTTTTTAAACTTGTATCCACTGACTTCATCTCTCTCCATGGAGCAGTATGTTTAACCATAGATTAAGGTGCGGGATAAACATTTCTCTTCTTGAATATGGCTTTGGGATTAGTGAATTTTCACCGAAACAAATCAAATTACTGCACAAAGTACGTTTAAAACTGCGGCTTTCAGAGAGGAAGTTCAGCAATGTGTCCCTCATAAGAATTAATCTTGAGTTTTATTACACCTATAATAAACACAAGAATAGTTCCTGAACTGTTGGGGCCACATGGGGAACCTTGGTTGTTTCCAGCTAGTACCATATAACCACAAAAAACTAACAGCTGTTGCTCTATCCGATCTGCGACTTGAAGGGAATCCAGTGCAAATTGCAGAGCAGGGCTTTTTCAAAACCAAGCATTGATTGATGCCTTGTGTCAAACTTGTGCAGAAAATACACAAAAGCCTATATACATGATTCATGACTCCTTAAATGTTTTGACCATGAACTAGTTGAATCTTTGGCACACATTTTACCACAAAACTCTGAAGATTGTTACAAAACATTGCTTTTATAACAATAGCTGCAAAGACTTTTTTTCATGTGTAGCACACAAAATGATCAAATTATGTTTTATTCAGGATCCTTTCTAAAAAGATTTTTTGTTTTAAAAGGAAAGCGACATAAAGAAGCTTTCATTAAAAGCAGAAGGGTATCTTTATTTAATTACTTTATTGTAACAGGTCAAAACTCATTTGACACAAGCTCCAGTGCTCCACGTCAGGCTGCTTATAGTTATGAACTTGTTTATTATATCATTGATTTACTTGATAGGGCGGTCTATTTCACTGTTTTTTTCTTTTACCATCAGAGATGCAGAGACGTTCTTGCTTGACTCCAAAAATGTCCAAGCAGCTGATGGAGGCTGGCTGGTGTTTGACATAACAGCCACCAGTAACCACTGGGTGATGAATCCACAGCAGAACCTGGGCCTGCAGCTCTGTGTGGAGACTGTAGATGGCAAGTGAAGTTCAGTCTTTCTTTCTACTAATTTTGTTCTTTACTAGAAATCTTCCCAGGTTGAATTCTGCAAGCCCTCGGACTGTAGAAAGGGTCAAGAGGTTCATTTTTGAGACAACCCACAATATCTCTGACTGATGATAGAGGGGAAAAATGATTTAACTCATTTCAAGACAAATACTACAATCAATAAATAGCTTTAAATCCACAAATCAGCATTTATGGATTCACTAATCCCTCTATTTCTCTTCAGACTCATCATGAAAGCAGACCATGAATACATAAAAAAAAAAGCCATTTTCTCCAAATGTTATTTTAAAAAATGTTTATTTACCTTCTGTTTTCTTAAAGGACGAAGTATCAACATCAAATCTGCTGGAATCGTTGGGAGGAACGGGCCCCAGTCCAAACAGCCTTTCCTGGTTGCTTTCTTTAAGGCCAGTGGAGTGTTGCTTCGCTCTGTCAGAGCTGCTAGCGGGAAGAAAAAGAACCACAACCGCAATAAATCTAGTAGTCAACAAGAGTCTTCAAGGGCATTAAAAGCTGGAGGTGTGTGCGCTCCTGAAGCAGTTCAGGTCTTTATGGGACAAACTGACATCTGAATCACGTATACTCATCAGTTAATATTACTTAGTACTTTTTTTTTTCTACCAGCCTCAAAAAATAAAGAATTGCTTCTTTTTCCATCAAGAAGTAATTAAAAACTGAAATAATTAACGGATTAATGACTGCTATTGATGTCTAGTTTTCCTGGTGTACAAATAAATAATATTGAGAATTGAGAAGCTCTACACTTTCAGTATCAATAATTTCTGCTATAATAATTCTTTTTTTTTTTTTTTTTTTTGGTCAGATTATAACACTAGTGAGCAGAAGCAAGCCTGTAAGAAGCATGAGCTTTATGTCAGCTTTCGAGACTTGGGCTGGCAGGTAAGGGACAATTATTTCACTTTTATTGTAACATATATCGCTAAAATAACAGAAGAAATGAGATTAGTTTTATAAATGAGGGAGGCCAACCTTGGTGTTTTCTTTTTCAAGGACTGGATCATTGCACCGGAGGGCTACGCTGCGTTTTACTGTGATGGGGAATGCTCGTTTCCACTCAACGCTCACATGAATGCAACAAATCATGCAATTGTGCAAACCCTGGTGAGTGTTCCTGAGACTGTATTGCACACGTGCACGCACAGTGAATTCATATTACGAGCTCATAATGTTCTTGCCATTTAAAATGCATTTGAAACTCAGGGCTCTGCTGCACCTTTTTAAAACCTGCTTCATGTTTGTTCTTATTTATAGGTCCATTTAATGTTTCCTGACAATGTGCCAAAGCCGTGCTGTGCCCCAACCAAGCTCAACGCTATATCAGTACTTTACTTTGATGACAGCTCAAATGTTATCCTGAAAAAATATAGAAATATGGTAGTCAGATCTTGTGGGTGCCATTAGTTGTTAGGCAGTTTAATTTATGCAACCTGATATGGGAATCGCTGGAAAACGCATTTGCTGCAGGTGTGATGTACAGTATTATGTATATAAAGTTTTATTACGTAATTTATTTTCCTTTTTTAAAAATAGCACTGAATATTGTGATATTTAAATGATTAGTACAAAGTATTGAGTTTACTTTATATCATTTAACTTCTGTGTCCGTTGGCATATATTCTTGTCTGTGTACCTTATATGAGTAAACTGTTCACTGGAGCCATGTTGATCGCTTCTCCTTTTTCTCCTTTACACATTTAGAATTGTAATTATACATATAATATCCTTGCTATTTCTTGTATTGGTTAATTACCAGAATGCATCATCCACATATGACCTGTATAGATATATATATATATATATACACATGGGGAGACTTTCAGTGGGATAATATTGGTACAAACATCAGAGGACAGACTGATTAAAATATTTTAGTTAATGTTGAATCACTGGGAATAAAAAAAAAAGTAAAGGTTCTCTTTCATAAAACAAAGTGCCTGAAGCTATTTTCAATCTGTCACCATCTTTCAGTGCTGACAGTGTTTCAACTTTTTCAAGGTAGTTTTCTTTTCTGTTTAATATATGAGTGTGTCCTTATTAAAGAGTTTTACCTGAAATTAATTATACAAAGTTGAGTGCTCACTTGTGAAAGGTTTAGAAATTATGGAGTTTTAGAAAAATCCCTTCCAAAAACACTGTTTCTTATTTTCATGGACTTTGTCATAACCACAAACATCTTTGCACCACATTCATCTCAGCTTCTGTTTGGGAAGCATTTCTTAATTTAGCCTGTTGTGTATTTTAATAAATGTACCACTTGAAAGCTCTGATCTTTTAATTTGTTTTTTACTTGACATGACAACTTTTCTTGCTGCATTTGGGAACTTTATATGCTTCATTTAACCCCCTCTCTCCATCCAGATGCGAGTCCTCCAGCCTTTCAAATTCATCTTACCCTTTTGTATTTTTGTTTGGGGCTCTCCGGATGTTTTGCATTCTGTTGCTGGACTACCATCTCAGATTTATAAATGTTTAGCAACCACGAGATAAACTGTTGACATGCTCTTGGGGAGCGGTGATGTTCGTGGTACAGTGAAAACAGTAAAGCAATGTTATGAGCTGCATAGCTGATGCAACAGTTTAACTATCATTGTTTTATTAGGATTTAGTGTATGTCACATCTCTAGCTTACGCACATTCTGAAAAGTTATATTTTGTATTTTTCCATCTTTTCGAAGCTGTTTCCCCCAGAGAACACAGGGAAGGTGATAAACAAAACACAGTGAGAGTTGTTACATTTCCATTTCATTCTGGATAAGCAAAACATCCCGAAAAACGGTGCTATTTCCAGCAAAGTACTCTGATTACTGAGGGATTTTCAATAGTCTTGGAAATGTAAGGATTAGGTTAAGGATTAATATTTATTTAAACAACTGTGCTGACCTTCACTGAACACAGGATATGTACTGTTGCACCCCCCCCCCCTTTTTTTTCCCAGTTTTTTTGCATTTTTTCTCTGACATGGCAGAACATCGAGTGACTGTATTTCACTTAATTAAAAGCAGTGGCTAGCCTGCCCAGATGTTATGCGGGCTCCGTCTAAAAGGAGTGTTGACATTCGGTGAATAGAAGAGGCCACCTGTTAACTTAACGCTTGGCTTTAGGGGTGATTTGCATTCCTGTGGCCTGTTGCCTGGCATGATTGCTCCTAGCACTTAACAATCCCATCTACTGTTTAATATCATGGATGCTTTCCAATACATCTACATTTCTTCCTTGTCAGAACTGCGGGAGCTGCAATGAATGAGCTTCTATTTGAGCTCACCAACACGACACAACCTTCTCGACAGCAACCTCCTGACCACATGAAGAGAAAGGGTCACAATTGCCATACTCGGGGCAGATTAATATAGTGGCCCCTTCTCCTCTGAGACCCCCATGGTCAAAAACAGGCTGCATCGAGTCAAAGGTGCTTTGACATTCATCTGATCCGCTTATCTACTGGCCACTTCTAAACCATGCTGGAAAAGGTCAAAACCCTTGGATGTTTACTCTTTGTGAGGGGTTTCTTCTGAATTATTAATGCATCATGTTCTTTATAACATATGTCAAAACACACTGCCGGCTTTACATAAACACGGTTACATAATGTCAGGATGTGTTCCAGGTGCTTATATGAAGTTGTTTTTTTTCACCACAGAGGTGTTTATTCTTTTTACCTGATAGAGAAAACAGACATGTCCATGTCAGCAGCTGCTTTTATTATTATTATTATTTTACATGTGCTTTTATTTCATTAGAGAGAGAACATCCTGCAGCCCATACCAGTCTGAAGCCTGGCTGTCTGTCAAACGTCACAAATGTTCAATGGTTCAGGACGTCTTAATGTAATCTAAGTCGCCGCCAGCAGGAAGAGCATTGATAAATACTGCAAAACTAATACAAAACACTGATCTAACAGGCTGCTAATCTTGTCAGACCACTGACAGAGATCGTGTCTGTGCCGGAGGCCACTCAGTGACGCCCTGAACAATATGAAAAGCACAGATTAGACCACAGGAAATGCATTATTTTATATTTTGTTCTTCATTTTAAAACAGAAAAAAATCCTACTCAGTAAAGTAATCACTCATGATTCACAAATAAAAAACGGTGCATTTGCATTTAAAATCAATGCAGCTGGAAGTCTATGTGAGAATGACGGTGCAAAAACACAACCAGATAGTGTGAAAAAAAAAAAAAAACAACATTTGTTCACAGTCCTAACAGAGTTATTATTATTCTTGGTTCTGCGACTGTGACCGTCATTCATTTGATCAATCACAAGTACTGTTGGCTCTGGAGCAGGCAACTTGACATGACTGACACGATTCTTATTTCGATCAAGTTTTAGTCAAACAAATATAGTCTCACAAAATATCCGTAACTGTTTATTTTGTTTTGTAATTCTATGTTTCATTGATTTTTCCTGTGTTAACCAGGGATCCTTTTCTTCTTTTCTGGCTTAAAGTTTATTTTGAAAGTGTCACCTTGCAGTCCATCCACAAGGCAAGTGAAATTGTATCTAATAAAAATGTTGTGCAGTTTACCTAATTCATCTCGCCACATATGGTTCTCCTTATTCTGATTCTGTGGGTGGGCTACGACTTCCATACAGCTCAATCAGTCCCTCTTGAAAGGGAGAACATATGGGTCACATTTTTACATGTTGTTTGGTATGACAAGGCTGCAGCAGCACCAGCGAGGAATGTGTCCTCGCAGAGGGCAACACAGAAACACTGTTATGTTTGCGTGTTATTCACATGTGCACATTAGCCTCCAGAGCCAGAGGAGAGAGGTTTTAGGGTGCTCGGAGTTACAACAGACTGCTTGTGAACCACACTGTCACTTCTTATTAACATTAGGGCCAGCACCTGTGGATTTCAGCAGTTTCTATCTTATCCTATTGGTTTGGCTTTAAAAATGCATTAAAATGCAAGTGCATCCCTCAGCTCTTCTCACAAGTGTTTACTTGTTTACTCTAAAAAACACATGTACACACGTTAGTTGTTTTTCCTGTTAGATGTTTTTCTTTTTTCCTCTAAAGCAGCGTTTGTGGATTTTTTTTTTTTTTTTTGTGACAACCCATAAAGTATGTGAATGTTTTACGATGGTTTTGTGTTTTTGTCCAAGCAATAAAAGCATCTAAAGTGGCATTTTATCAATCCCTGATCTCTCCATTTTATGCAGATTAGTTAAGGGCTTTTGTTTCTCATCTATGGAGCAATTTACATCAAAGGACACACTGAATCAAAAAGAGGTTGAAAGTTAAACACAAAGCAAAACAGATGCTGAAGATATTATTCTTCTTCATATTCAGGCTTATTGGGGACCACTGAAGGCTATTTCACTTCTCTTCTTGTGACAGGACAGTGGTACACCTTGGACAGGTATAACTTTATGACAGATGTTACCTTGACCTTTACATATAGTGAAAATATTACAGTCTCCAAGAACAACAGTTCAAGGAAAGACAATGACAAATTTACTAGATTTTGTTTACTTGTGTATATATATTTTAATTGCTATTTTATTAACAATTATAAAAATAATCAAGAATTTTGTCTCCTGAAAAATCAGCTCATGCTATCATCGTCATCATCATCATCATCATCATCATCATCATCATCATCATGTCATTGATCAGATATTTTGTGGTGCATCGTGCAGCCGTTGAGTGTTATCTTTTCAGCTATGCAGGTGTATGTTGATCAGCAGTGGTTCCAGATCAGGCAGGTTCACGCCCAACTGGGCAGGTGAAAAAAGTTTGGGCTGGACTTAAAATACTAAAAAAAAAAAAAAAAAAAAAAAAAAAAAAAGATCCTATAAATCTAAGGGATTTTTTGTGTGTGTTTTGGCAGAATCTTTGTAGCTTTTGGGCTGGCAAAACTTCAAGAAAGTTTTAAACTTTAATATCCAATGTGTTAATCTATATTTTTGGGCAAAATAGTTATTTCAATAATTTATATCACAATGAATACATGCCATATTTCCAAAGAAAGCCATCAAAAAATTCCACCTTTGTAAAAGCTCTTCTGAGCCATTACTTTTTTTTGTTGTTTTTTAAAGAAAAATGAGTTTGAATTTACCTGGCCACCAGGATCAATTTATCGTAGAATACACACAAAGATGTCAACAGTTGGGACTCAACCCGGGTCATGTGTATTCTGGCAGCTGTAAATTTTTGCTGTGAAATTCAATTTCTCCCACCAAGGATAAGAATACACTGAAGGAAATCTCTATGCTTTACGATCCAAGTGGAGCCATAATCCAGCCATGAAGTTCTCCACGGTACAATGTAGAAATCTGCACAGCAAATATCCAGCTGCTTAAAAACATCTGCTTGAATACATCTGTGACAAAGTGGTGTTAAAGGGTTCCTTTGTGGAGATTGAATGACGTGATTATTTTGCAGCCTGCTGATAATCAACTAGTGAAGATCACCGTGTTTCTGAGATGTTTTCTATGAAGTATAGATCATTGTTTATTGTTATGACCAGGTGAGTCCATTGGGCTTCATCTAAGATGCATGTGCAGAGGAAGAGAAAACGTATTTTATAAAATCATGCTCGACAGCCCTTTATATGATCATGTGAGGACACAAACCTAACAGATTGATCAGTGGCTTGTGTGACTTAAGGCCATGGGGCGCTTGGCGATATGATTACAGCTAGGATGATCTTTAACACACATGCTGTCTCTGAGGGGTGCTGTGGAAAGTTTGCTCACAGTTGACGGCCTTCCTGAAGACAATGTATGATAGGCTTTGATTTTTATAGAAACAAAACATCTTATTTAAAATAAAAACGATTTGGTAGTCATTTTCCTTGTATGTAAATTTGGTGGAAATAAGAGAAGACTGAACATTTTACTTACTCAAGAGAAAATGGAATCATTCATGTTAATCTCTGCTTGAGTGAGAAACATTTCTTAAAAAAAAAAAAAAGTTATAGTTATATCCCATTAGGAGTTTTGTTGCTGTAGGGCTGAAATCCTTCAAACTGGAAACCCAGTAAAGCCTTTCATCTTCCCTGACAACAATGACTATTACTTTCAGGGTGATAATAATTTGCAATTCGCTCAGTACCTTGACTCTGTCGTTACAGTTCACTTAGATCCGTGATGTAGAAATTGAAGTCGGATGGAGGATGAAAACTGATTTAATCTGGTTCCTGTTTTCTTTCTTACCCTTCATTCTCCGTACATATCTGAGCGTTTAAAACCTCTTTCATGCCATGCCGAAATCTGTACTCCATAAAGTGCTGTTTTTCACATCTGTTTCTTTCTTAGTAAAATAAAGAAAATAGTCCCTCTTGTCTATGTGAAAATTTTCCAAGTTCAGAAGCATAGTGAGACATTTGCAATGCTTAATTTTTAATATCCTGAGACATTCATCTTTTGCCTGGTCTTCAAAATCCTCATGTGTAAAACATATTTTTCTCTGGAGGTGCTTCCAAACTACCCCAGAAACATCTCTTTTCCTGTCAGGCCATATCTGTTTCCCTAATCTACATAAACTTCTTAGAAACTATGTCTTTTTAGAGTTACATCTTAGGATTTGCAGTTGTTTCTGTTTGTCAGTACCCTGGCTTTTAGAATGAAGATCTATTTTCTTTAATGTGACTTTTATTTGAATCGATGAAGAGAGTAAAACACGAGGTTGCAGTTATGGTTGAAAAGCAGATGGTGTAATCCAGGACGCGTTACTCTGAGGGGGTGTCTGTGAGCCCACATATCAGGTGCTGGTCGTGATTTTCCTTCACCTGTGTTACCTGCATGTGATGTCATGAGCTCAGTTGTTATCAGTCTGCAAGCATGAATGCCTCTCTGCCACACTTCCAACTTTACTGTCAGCTTGTTAAGTGATTTGATTTGATTTTTCTCAGTAATTTACACTGCTAAAATATTTTTCCCTTAGGGAAATAAAAAAAAAAAAAGAGTTTTAATTTCAGTTCAACAAACTGGAGATGGTGGATCTGGCTGTAAAAATTAAGGTATGAAATGATGCAAAATTGTTGATGCTCTGAAACAAAAAGGCACCATATAGTTATCCAATACTGAAGTCTGGCACAGGGGTTCCCAAAGGTTCCTTTAGCTAAAGTATAAAAAAAAGCTAGCACGTACACACAAGAGCAAGAGCAAATTTATTTTAAGTTTATATATAAGTTTATATAATGCTATTTCCCTATCTTACAGATGTCAGGTGAAATGTTTCTTATAAAATGTTTTGTAAAACATAAAATCTTCCACTACTTATAAACCAAAAGTTTAATGTCTACTCACCTGCAGTACATTGACTCCTTCCAGCAGGAAAAGCCCTGAAGGCCAGCTTTGTAGTGAGTCTTTGCAGCTGGTTTTGGTAAAAGATGAACCGCAGTTGCTGACTTTCTTTGAGGGAAGGAAAAGTAAAATGCCAATTAGACTTAAGTGATTAATGCAGTTATCACAAATAGAGGCTGAGAATGTAACCTTCCCTTGAGTCGGTCCAATATTATTTAAAAAGCTGATTGCAAAAACAAATTAAAATGATAAACTTTGATTTTTCACTCAATGAAAGTCTTTTCAAAGCTCTGACGCATGTGAAGGACAGACCCAGGGAAAAAAAATCGAAATGTGCCTAGTTAATTAACTTATGATGTAAACAGTAACCTAAACTGATTCTTTTATCTCTCTCTCTCTCTCTCTTTTTTTTTTTTTTATACTTCTAAACTATTTTGGAAGAGCATGAATAAGTGATTAAAGGCAATACACCAAAAGGGATTTAAAATTTTAGGGGCTGGTAACTGATAAACATCAACCTTGAAGTACCCTACAAAAAAAGGCTTTTTAAAGGCTAATATGAATTGCCCTCCTCCCCTGAGAGAGAGGTCTCTTGTCACAGAGCAGTTCAGTGAGATGGTTGAATGCCAGTACTTCATTAGGCCCCTCTATTGTTAACATCTGGGTGCAGAATGGCTCTTTCTCTGGTAAACGTTGCCCTGCTTTAACAAGGGATTTTATTACACCATGCAGTTGACATTGGCAGCAGTGGCACGTCTGGCAGTGGAAACCCCTGAACGGTTTAGGTCACAGGAGATCAATTTAAGCAGGCCGTTTCCCTGAAGTCAACTCTCAGCAGCAATGGAGAATGTGCATCTAATCTTGTCGAATCAAGATAAACACAACTGCAAGTCACGGCTCGCATGGTTTCTAAATGAAGAGGCTCTTCAGGACTCCTGATGATTTATTACATTTAAATTAAAGCTGTCCTGATTCCCTGTTCTCTGTCCCCTGTGAGTTTATTTCTTGCAAGAAATTGGGTATTGATTTTCCTTGATTGCTTCAATTGCAGTTGTTACTGATTCACACAAGTGCCTTTATGTCTGCAACACCCCCCCCCCCCCCACACACACACACACACACACGCACGCACCACCCCTCTCCCTCCCCCTCCCTGCCAGAGATGGGATTGCCATGGCAACTGCTGAGTCATCGTCCATCGTCGGCAACCGTCCTCAAGTCTTATCTCGTCACGCAGCGAGGACATTACAAGCCTGCGCTAAGTGAAACATCAATTTGCTCTGTTAGCTACAGCAACCTGGTCGGACTCTTCAGTCCGCTGTGGCGGACTGGGCAGCATCCAGCCTGATGGGTAACGTCCCCGCCACAGTGAAGCACTGCCTGAGCTACGAGCAGCTCATCGAGGACTACCCCTGGCTGAGACGCTGGCTGCAGGAGGACAAGGTGGGCGTCGTTTCCTTTGTTTCTAATCTGCAGCACATGCTCTGCCACATGACCACCTCATGACAGAGAGGCTGCGCAGCAGACAGACGCGCGTGCCAGCTTTGATGCTGCTCATGTGAAGATCACATCAAATATTGATCTAAGCTCCTGTCAAATGTACCGCATCTTTTAAGAATGTGTTCCGAGATTTCTTAAAGAAGTAAATATGAAGTTTCCATTTGACAACAGATTCAGAGAAGATGCAACTGCTTCTTCTACTGTCATGTAGATTATTGGATATTAATTTACCCAGTAGAATCTGCCCATAAGATTACAGCTAATTAAAGGAATCTAAGATACATCTGCAGCTTGCAGCTTACTTACTGTTTTGGCATCACATGATGGACATTTATTTTATTATCTATTTATTCATATGCAACAATTTAATGAGGTAAAAGTACTGCGTTAAAAGAGTAGGCATTTATGCTCCTGCTCAGGGACGATTTTAGGGTCAGAGCTTTAGGGGTGCTGAGCACCCAATGAGCCCCACCACAACCCCATCTTTTTTCACACAAAACCAAAAAACGTTTATTGAAAAATAATTTTCGGATAATCAATATGACATTTATGAGAGAAGAGCATAATCTTTTGGGGAAAAAAACTGACTGGAAAACATGCAAATCTTTGAAATTTGAAATGCTAACTGAGCTAACGCGCTAACTGACGGCTAACGGTCAACGAAGAGGAGGTTAGTGAGAAGAGGACGATACCATTAGGCGGGGTCATTTTCATTTTTATTTCTTAAAATATAAACTTAAACCACAAACTATGGATTAAGTTTTGGACATTGTCTAAGCCTGTCAAATACGAACTAAAATTTTAGAATAACAACATTTCTTACTCCAGGTTTTTGGGGTGCAGAATTTCAATTTAGTGGTGCTGAAGCACCCCTAAAAAAGGGCTAGCCTCGCCCATGCTCCTGCTTAAAGTCTTACATGCTAAAATATCTCACACATAACACGAATTTAGTAGGCAAATTTTGACTCATGCAATTTAAGTACTTTTTAAATTGTCATAATATCAACAAGGGCTTCTCTGTGTAAAAATCGTTGCTTCAAAAGAATGTAACATGAAAAATGTGGTTGTACAATAACTTAGACAACCAATAATAATTACCAAGAATTTAGGAAAAACAGCGGCTAACGGTATCATGTTAGCCATTAGCCTAGCTTAGACAGCTGCTAAAAGACATTTAAAAGGTTAGCAAGTCGAATACATATATATTTATTTGAATTGTTGACATGGATTGAAACAAAAAAGGACAAGAAAAGAAAACAAAAAGAAAAGAAAACTGTGACAGCTGTATTTACCTATTCCAGGTAGGCAAATATGTTGCTTGTTTGCTGGTTATGGGGAAAAAAGATAATGGAAAACACAGCCTCTTGATACGATTTTAGCCTTAACAGCTCAATGAGCTTTCATATATTTGATTAGATTGGAAGTATTGGAGACAGATCAGAACATAAGACAGGTGGTCCAAAATTTCACTGCCACTTAAAACTCAGTAACTATTTTAATTCTGCAATGTCTAATATCTGTTGAGGGTTTTATTGAAATTCAATCTGGCTTTTTTAATTCAAAATGATGAGGTTCCAACCATAAAAATATTCCGATACTCAGAATATCCTCTGTGGTTTAAGTGGAGTTACCCTCGTGCTCTTTCCAGCCAAGTCTGTATGGTGCATCAACTGAGTTTGCATATGAATGACATGACAGGCTTATGCTTTAGCTCTCAGGTTTCATGCGGCTTTGTGATATAAAGTTATTCATGTTCAAAATAACATGTCCTGGGGCATCCCACCACTAAAGGGCTGACTTTACAGTTTTCACTGTTCAGTTGAGTGACGTTTCATTCCTTATTCTGTCTTCTTTGATATTTCTCCAGATCATTGCTGAGCACGAGTGCCCAGAGTTCGTGAAAATTGTTGAAGTTGGGCCAAGGGATGGACTTCAAAATGAAAAGGTATAGGTTGTAATTTCTGTCACAAATCTTGAGTATTTTTGAGTACACTTGCTATCTTTCATTTCATTCATGTAACAGTTTAGAACATATGACTTGTGAGCCATAATTCGCTGGAACATATGTTCTATATTTTCTTTGAAACTGAATACAAAAAATGGCAGTGCTCCTGGTTGAGTTTAGCATGTTCAACATGATGCCACTTTGTCGTTGTTTTATTGCACACCAGTTGGACATACTTTGCTTGATGTCAATGTAATTATATCTCCACAAACTGTTGTGACTAGAGTATGATATATTTCAAAGTCTGTCAGATTACACAGCAACTGACAAATTTAGGATGCAGGTTGGTATGATATACAGAATTTTTTAAGCAGCCATATATCCTTATTGTACCTAGTATCTTGGGTGAAATCAAATCCAAAGAGAAAATGATTCAGTTTCATTGCTTCCCAGGAAATTGTTCCAACAAGGGTGAAAATCCAGCTGATAGACATGCTTTCAGAAACAGGCCTTTCTGTGATCGAGGCCACCAGCTTTGTTTCTTCAAAGTGGGTACCGCAGGTAATAAGTCTTCTTTGTGCACAGCACCAGTGTTGAGTGATTTATGTGGTATCCTTTTTTCTTTTGTATGTTTTGAGGGAAATCTACTCCTGAAACACAAATGCTTTCTGAAGGTAGACTATACTTGTTATAGTTGCCCTTTATTTCCCGACCATAAATCTTAGCTCATTTAAAGGCTAAAAAAAAAAAAGAGAGAAAATATACTTATTCTTTATTTTTTTCCAAGAAATCTGACAGGAAAATTATTCCAGCCTTTACAAATTTTCTGCTTCCTAGAGTACACAAAAACATATGTGCAGAATGATGTATTTCCTGGAACATTTTCAGATGATGGTAATAGTTTATTTTACTGCATCATATGTTTTGCTTCATGTAGATGGCAGACCATACTGATGTACTCCGTGGAATCCAGAGAGCACCTCATGTTCAGTACCCTGTTTTGACCCCTAACATGCAAGGCTTTCAGGATGCTGTAAGCTTTCACTATCATTTCAGTGTTATGACTTGTGTTATATATAATTACTTATATACTCAACAACATTTAGTCATGGTTGTCAGTTTGAGTTAATTTTTGACACTATATTCTTTTCAGTCAAATACTTCCTGACCTTTACGTAAGTGTGAGTCCAACATAGTTATACCAGTTCATTTTCTTTGCTGTTTTAAGGTTGCAGCTGGTGCCACTGAAGTGGCTGTGTTTGGGTCGGCGTCTGAACTCTTCAGCAGAAAAAATATTAACTGCTCTATTGATGAAAGTATGCTGAGGTTTGAGGAAGTCATTAAGGCTGCCAAAGAGCGACAAATTCCAGTCCGTGGGTCAGTATTCAGGGAAGTCAAGCAATAGAAAATTAGCGCAAATCAAGTGTTTCACTCATTTTGTGATTTCAGGCTGATATTCACCTTTTCCAAGTACGTATACAAAACAGTTGATCATTCTAAAGTTTCTCTATAGGAAAAAAACCCACAATGCAGTACGGAAGGTTTAATCTAAGTATAAATAAGTCACAAGTCCGGGTAGACATTTGAACACACCAAATAACAATGTTTGGTCATGTGTAAGCATGAGAAAGCACACCCTCATTTTTATTCTAAGGTTCTAAATATCACTTTATAAAAAAATGCACAACATATTAAAACATCTATTTATTATTATCATACATCTTTATCATCTTTTTGGCATTCTTTTAATGTCATATAATGTTTAAAAAGAGCTGTGCAAAAACCTATGTGATGTCACCCATAGGTTTCTGACAGTGTCTCAGAAGTTCATTTTTCAGAGATATGGGGCATGCCACCCTGTCAAAAGCTGACTCTCCTCAGCCCTGGTTAATCCAATGAAGGGCAAATGGGCGGAACCAACGGGCCTGGCACTCTGTTGAAGCATACCCACCTTATTCATTTACCACAAGATAGCCCTATTAGCTCATCTCAGCCAACCTACAGTGCTGACTTTACTTTCATTCTGATGCCATCTTTCGACCCACCCCTGTCTCAGATGATGCAACAGAATCAAGATCTGAAATGAGGACTGCCTAACATTATTCGATGAGCCAGCAACAGCAGCAGTTAGTCTGCAGCCTCTGCCCCTGGACCCTTCCAGGCCAACCTGTAAGAATCCTGTACTTAAAGTGTCTCACCCGGAGCAGCTGGCTGAGGCTGGTGGCAAAGGTCACCTACCAGATTTTGCCCCTTGACCCTTCCAGGCCAACCCTGAACACATCACAGCACAATAAACCATTTTAGCTAAATAATCAGAGTGACTATGCTCGCATTGTCCACGGTTTGTCATGCTGAATGTAGCCCCTTGGTTAACACACACTTGAATGCTCCAGACCAGCAAACTGCCAAACCTGCTGATAATCAGTTAATCAAGTGCATCTGAATAGCAGTACGTCAAGAGAGACTTGCCTGAGTGTTTTAAGTCATGCAGTCTTTTTGTGTCTGGAGGAATTATTGTGTTTACAATTCCCACAGATGCAAAAAGATTGTACTTAATTTTTCCACACACTGTTGCTGGTCTTAGTTTTATTTAGAAAAATGGTGACATAATGTGATATGCCATGAGGGATGTATTTGCCTAGTTTTAAGATCTGGTAAATACCAAACAATTTGTATTATATCCTTAGATTTTTATTTTATTTTTATGTAAACATGTGATTTAGAAAGAGGGTGTACTTTATCATGTCACTATAGATTTTTCTTTATCAAAAGCAAATAGCTCCAAATCCGGATTCCCCCAATGTCTTTTATTTCCAACAATAACTGCAAAACAACAGAAATACAGTGAAATATGAGCATTTTGTGGTGCTATTTAATAACTAATATTTTGACAAACAATTTAGTTCCTAGATAGAAAGCATAATAAAATCTGAGACCTGTAGAAGAAAATCCCAAAATCATTTTCTATTGCTTTGAAATGTAAGTTATCATAACATCAGTTCACATTTCCGCTCTGTTTACAGAAGCTGTTTAGTTTTTGTTGATAGTTTTTTTTTTCCTTTTCCACTCAGGTATGTATCTTGTGCCCTTGGGTGCCCCTACGAGGGACATATTGAACCTTCAAAAGTTGCTGAGGTGAGAATGTATTTACATTCACGCAGAAATAAAAATGATACGACTCCCTCACACATGAAACTACTGGTGTGAAAATTCTTGCTAAATTGCCCGATATTAACTCCTCATATCAGTAGTGTGTATATTGCTGAGCAAATTTGATATGTTTACATTTCCTATGAGCGTTAAATGTCTCACTAATAAAGGCATTTTGCTACATTTTCACTCTTCTTTAGGTGGCAAAGAAGTTATATGAAATGGGCTGTTACGAGATCTCTTTGGGGGATACCATCGGTATTGGAACTCCAGGTTCCATGTTTAAAATGCTGCAGAGGGTAAAGAAAGATGTGCCCATCAGTGCTCTTGCAGTTCACTGCCATGACACCTACGGACAAGCGCTTCCTAACATTCTTACTGCACTCCAGGTGAGACCCTCTAACAAATGGCTTGATCACTTATCCCAGAAACTCGGCATAGATGGATAGATGGATAAATGTGAATATAGCGGTAGAAGCCCAAGTACTTCAGCTGAAACATTATGACAAACTCGGCGAGGTATTTCGAGGTTAGTATAAAAGACAAGTGTTTATACAAGCAGAGACAGTGAGAAGCAACCAGTAAAGTGATTTCACACAAATGCTTGTGTGAGCTGTTATACAGAATGTTTTATGAAGAGCATGACATAAATTGGAATTTAAAAAGGTACAACCACCCATGCAAAAATGATGAAATCACCACTCTTGTTTATTTTTGCAGTTAAAAAGAATGATTGTTGTAGTCAATCCCAATTTCTTTTAGATCAAGCAGAAGACAAATATACACAATGCTCAGTTCTGAAGGAAATATTTTTGGAATAATGGAAAAAAAAACCACCACTGATACTTTGTTGCCCTGCCTCTGGCTTTTATAACAGCTTGAATTCTCAGAGGCTTGGACTTAACTGTCAACAAACAGTATGCGTTGTCAGTCCGACTCCCAGCTTTCTCTTATTGCAGATGCCAGATCAGCTCCATTTTAATGTAAACTTGTGCATTTATTGAAGATGGAGTGGCTGCCATCTTCCCAGTACTTTTACCATATCATCAGTGATTTGGGAAACTTGCATGTTTTCTTCAGGCAATCATCTTCATATGTTTAACTGGAACGACACTAAAGAAAAAAACAAGCATTATCACCTTCCCCCAGTGAATATCACTTTCATCCAGTCATCCACAGTCAATGATTGCTTTTTTTGGCCTCTGAAACTTTTTTGTTTCTGTTTAGGTGTTAATGATGGTTTTCATTTGGCTTTTCGGTGTCCAAATCCCATTTCCTTTAGCCAATGTCTCACACTTCAGACATTTATTCCAGTTTCTACCCATTGGTTCCTGATTTGTTTCTTTATACATGTTCTTTCTATTTTCAGGCATATTAGTTGAAGTTTTTTTTTGTCTTGATGCTTTCTTGGCCTACCAGTATGCTTCCCTTTCAAAACTCATTTTGTTTGTACTTCATCCAGATTTTATACATGGCTGACTGAGAACTACCATCATCTTTTGCAACATGATTTGCCTTCTTGTAAAAAGTTTTAAATCCCTCTCCTTTGTAGCAACTGACACCTCTCATGTTGGAGTCATGAATAATGTCAGTTAGCTTGCAACAGCTCAACAAGGAATGCAAGTGCAGACTAATTTGCAAATTTTATCCGATGTGTTTAATGACTGAAAATTACAAGGTGATTCCATGATATTTTCCCCAGAACTGAGTTATTCTTCCTCTGATATTTTTCTCTGCTTGATCTAGAAAAAAAAAACAAAGAAAACAATTGCGATTGATTACAACAATTTTTTTTAAATGCTTCTTAAAGCCAGAAGGAATGTTGAATGAAAATAGTTTTTTGTGGTATATGTGTGCCACGAGCAGGATCATCGATTCCTTATGTCTGTCTTTTAAAATGAGAGCATGCATACATTTCCATGACATGAAACAGTGAAGCATGATCAAAAATTGTATGGTCCTAAGTTGGCAAGGGAAGTGGAGGAGTGTCTAAGTTTAGCTTTGCAAATCATAACATTCCTACTTTTTCTGTTGTCCAAAACTTTCATAAAAAGACTGATATTGCACACCAATACCATATTCAAAAACAGTCCTAATGAGGTCAGAGTAGGTGGTTCTGTACCACACACAGTAGGACCAAGTTTGAGTCCAGTCCAACCAAGGATTCTTCAAGTACTTTTCAACTTTTTCTACTTTTCTTTCAGGCATGTTAAGGGTCAAATGTTATTAAATATGTAGTTTGGGTAAAAATGTTACTATGTGAAAAATTGTTTCTTTTTTTAGGATGTAAAAACTATGTACAAATGTTTACTATGTAATTTTTTTTTCACCTTTATTGTGGCTCTGAGACGAAAACAAATTGTTATTAACATGTTACAGTGATCCCTTATTTTTCATGGTTAATGGGGACCGGCGCCCCCCCGCAAAAATCAAAATCCGTGAACTGGAGCCGGAGCCCCCCCAAGCCTCAATAATGTGTTTAAAATATGTTTAAAAATCCCAAAGAAGTAGCGAGGCACTGCAGCGAAACAAGACAAAGGCTCAACTGTGGTCTTTCTGTTTCCTTCACAGCCTCTGGTCTCTGAACCATAGTAAACAAACTGCTGGTATTGTGCTATTTTTGGCTCGTAATTAGCGGCTAACACGCTAACAACAACAAAACAAAAACTCAGTTTTTCCCTGCATGGAACGGGCGATTTATTCTGGCACTGCAGGAACTTGTAACATCACATAGGTTGTATTGTTTGGCTCCTGTCGGTTAACAGAGAATGTAAATCTATACACGCTGAGCTGCTGTTTATGCTCACTCCACTTTTCATCTAACCCCGTTTTCATCCCACGACACACACACTACATTACCCATAAGGCCACACCGTTACTCATAAGGCCACCTTCTTAAAGGGTCCAGCTGGCTCACAGCATTTCTTCACTGTGAGAGAACGCGCACAGCATCCTGTGATGTTTCCACGATTTTTAAAACATTTTTTAATTATATCATATATTTCTGAAAAATCTGCAAATAACTAAAACCGCGGAACTTAAACCGCGAATTGGCAAGGGATCACTGTATTGCCAAAAGGAAGACAGGAGTTAAAATGAGCACATTAAAAAAACAAACAAAAAGAACATGAATTCATTTATATTCAGTCACTGCTGTCAGAGAAATTCTGCTTTACAAGTGCTGTGCAGCTGAAATTATATTTTAATGATAAAGAATAGCTCCAAGATTGGCCAAAAAGCTTTGGGAAACAAAAAGGAAAGAATTTAAAAATATTCACATCTTGAAAATTGGCAAGTTTGAGAAGTTCTGAGCTCTAAGCTAAATATAATAAAGACATACATTGTGTTCGTTCTGTAAGAACAGAAAACAAGTTGCATCCACCTTGATGAGGTGAACAGTTAGGACTTTCTCCTGCAGATGTCTGCAGATTGGTTTGCATATGCTGGTCTGGTTAGAAGAGGAAGCTCACTTACATCAGTTGGAGGTATACACCAGAGTTTCCTTCGAAAGCAAGATGAGATTAGAATGGATCATTTATATGTTCAAATGTTTGACAGCTTTACTACATGTTTTTGCCGTGGCTTGGCAAGGTTTTTGTGGTGCCTTTGCCTTTGCACACACATCCTTCTTTCTATGATGATAATGAATATTCTAGTGGAGAACCGCAGGCCAATTATGGATAAATGCCCAGCCAGAGGGGCATTAAGAAACATGATCTAAGGCTTCCCACAAAGCAAGATGATGCCTGCTAAAAAAACAAAAAACTAAACGAAAACCTGAATCTTAATCAACATAAGATATTTCCAATGGGCCTCCCAATCAGATGGCACACGAAACAGAGCATATTGTTCTCTAGGCTGTGTCGAGAACTAAACTTGTTTTCTAGACAACACAAAAAGTATAATTGAGTTTTAAACCTTTTTATAAGAGCTGTCATTTGTGTTTTTTTACCACTTTGCCTGCAGCAAGCGTAAACTTGCCATATATCCAGACATAAAACACAGGTAACACAGATATGGCTGTATCAGATCTCTGAAGCACATTGTCACTGGAGAGGAAGAAGCTCACCGGGGGCTGGGTGGGTCAACAGATGTGAGGGGGTCAGCACAAAGGCTCACCTATTCAGTGTCTGTTGGACAAAGCAACTGAGAGTGAGGTGGATGGAAGGGCCCTGAGGGGCTCCTAACTCGTCTGTCGCTTGGCTGTTGAACTCTCTGACAATGCTGTGCTTAAAAGCCAGTGGAAAATGATCCTTTGAATGTGATGAATGGCAGAGCAGCCTCAGACACAGCCCCTGAAACTTCGGTAGCATTCATTTTTACAGAATTCAACCTAAATGGTGAGCTGAAGATTTTTTTTATATATATATATATCCTACACAATATACTGCTTGACTCCTGCAGTAATGCCATCAATTCAAAGTGCAGTTGTACAGCATCACCCCAGAGAAACAAAGAGCTTGAAACGTTGTTTTCGTGAGCTTAATACCACAAACAAGAACCCCATCCCAGCTATCAATATAAGGTCAGTTGGTCCAATTTACCGTTATTTTGATTCTTGCTGGTGCATTCAACTATGAAGCACTGAAGCTAAAGACAAGCTTAACCATATGTAAAATAGCAAATATATTTTCAAAGTCAGCTTTGATTTTTGACAGCGGATGTAAAACAAACCCAAAAAAAAAAAAAAAAGAACAGAGAGACACTCTTTTTTTTTGTGGATTCATATTCAGAATGATTCATCACAGCTGCCTCATAACCAAGAAAATAATAGCAGCCAGAGATATTTAGCTTCCCATTTGCTCACCCATAAACAAAAAGGAAATGAAAGATTTTATCATAGTTCTTCATTACTGTGTGCCAGAACTCCACACCACCAACTGGGAGAGAAATGAATTCCCCCAGTGCTGTCAGCCCTGAGTCACCTCTTTTGTTCCTGATAAAGACATTCCTCAGTCTTTGTAACCTTTTTTTTTTTTTTTCCAGAGGTCTGGGGGGGCTTTGTTAGAAACTAAGTCTGGCAGGTTTCACAATGACAATGTATATATGCTTAGATTTCACAGGCTTGGCAAAGAAAATTATTTCCTCTTACCTGCAAATTTGGTGTGTTGTGTACAACTGCAGCTATTATAACCTCAGTGGTGACAGTGGTGGTATTATGAAAAACATTTCTTTTTTTTTTTATAGAAATGCACATGTAACCTTTGGGATCTTTTACTACAACTACTACATCTTCATGGGTGATTTGTACATATAAACAGGTGCATTATTATGTTTTATTGAATGATCTGGTCGTGACATTTCAGTTTTTATAAGTCACCTTTGTAGATGTGTTTTTGACAGATTCACCCAATTGACAGTTTAATTATCACATCATAAAAAAATGTGTGGTTTTTGGCTCGCTGGTGTTTATTGATAATGTGACTGTTGACAGAAGAAACAAGGTTAATTTCTGATGTGTACAAGGCTATACTCTGCTCATATTCAGCCACATGCTACAGGACAGGTTGAACAGTGCTTCACAATGAGGATAACAACCAAAACTTACTGCAAAAGCAATTTTAGACTTTAAAGGCAAAAAAAATATATATATTCTTCAGTGGTCAAGTCAGTTGCCTGATGTATGCTTTTCACCTTCCGAAGATTAAGGCAGAAGGGCCCGCAAACAAACAGCAACTGAAGGTGGCCCAGAGAGAAGTCCTGGCAAAGCCAAGGGATGAAACTCAGAATTACTGTGAAGGATTTTCATCCAAGTCCTAAAAATTATAGTTATTTTTACAATAATGTCAAATGTTTTTGTCCAAATACTTTTGAGCCTCTGAAAATAGAGGTGTTTACAACTGCTGTGATTCTTAAATGGAAAATGCTATATATTTTTTAAAACCTCTTATTGCTGACAGTCAGTAATTTGATCACATATTTTTTATTTCAATTTTATTGTAGTGGCATGTAAAGAAAATAATCATAAAAGTCTGTCATTGTCCAAATACTTCTGGACCTAGGAGCCTGTTTTTCTACAGATTTCTGAATTTGCTTCATTTGGACTTTATATACACCTGAATTTCATAGAAAGTCAATCCCCTAACTAAATACAGTTCAAAATATCAAGTTCAAAATATTTTGTTGGTTGGCCTTCTTTTATTGTTCATAAAGCTCCGCAGTCCATGAATAAGATTTACAAGTAAAATAAATCTATTTATTATTTGGTGCAGGGTTTCTATTTATATGACAAAGTTACAAATTGAAAATGTTATTTATTTATTCTTTTTAGTGCAGGCTCGTTAGGCATGACTCCTTGCTGCCCTCCAGGGTCTAGAGTTTGCTTTCTCATCGCAAGATTATTTATGAGTTCCTGGAAGGAGGTGATATATGTGTCAGCAGTAGATCTCTAACAGTTTCTTTTAGCCTCTCAGTTAATGTAGTAGCGGGTAAAGCATCACTGCTTCATGTCCCACTCTGAATACACACTCTTTTCTCTGACGCAGTTGTAAAACCAAAATGGGAGCATGTCCATCTTCAGCCCCGTCCACTCAGAGTGTAGAATGTCAACAAGCTTATCCCAAATCATGCAAGTTTGAAAATGCACCGTGTCTTTACCCAAGAATGCATTGTTTTTATATGGCCGCAGCTCACTGAAATTGGTTTTTTAACCCTGAGCACACATCTGGTTTCTGGACAGTATGAATCTAACTGAATATTGGCAAGCTGAAGATGCTGACCACCAGTTCCTGCATGATTAGTGTCCAGAGGTACAGGGCACTGTGCTGAAGATTTAGTTTATGCTGAAGACTTGTGACCTTACAGTGGTAGGAGCTGAAAGCGAGAGCACTGGCATGGTAGATTACAACTCTTTGTTTATAATACAAAAAATTCTGCCCAGTACAATATCCTGCTCTGGCTTCCACCAAGGTCTGGAAATCTCGTGCGCTGCACTCACCAGAGTAGCACACACCTCCTCCACTTCCCTTGCCAACACAAACAGCAATTACAGCTGGCTCAGACAGCCCCTGGAAGAAGTAGGTTCTTGTCTGAAGAAAAAGCAACCAATTAGCAGCATTGTTCCAAAAAAACTCTAGAGATTCTTTTAATTTAGCTTGCCTGGTTCAGCTCCACGGGGTGTTCGTCCCTCATGACCCTATGCCACTGAGAGGATCAGTGTGTTAATTTTGTTTCACTGTAGGAGCCTCTGACATCTGGCTCTGCCACAGAAGCTGGAAAACAACTTTAATATTCTCATGACAATCCCAGAGACATGTGGAAAACTTCCTGAGACATTTGTAATGACTGATAACTGAAGGTCTAAGCCTCAGCATTTTTTTGGTGTGAAAACGAATGTTATACTCATGGTTAAGTCAGACACTGCTGCTGTGTCTCTTTGATTATAATATGTGCATCCAAACATATTTCAAGATGTATTTCTACACATTTTAGAGTCTAAAACACCAAAAAAAAAAAAAAAAAAGTAAATGTTGCCTCAGCTGCATTTTAACATTTTTGGTGAAGCTGTCCAACAAAACAGTGATTTGTATATCAAAGAGGTTGCAATCAGTGGAGTTCTTATCTCACATAATGACATTTTGACATATGAACTGGGGATCAAACCAGCAACCTTCTGACTGATAGACAGTCAGGATGCCCTCTGAGCTAGAGGTACCCCATGTTGATCACTGGACTTGAAGCATCAGTACTTTTCCTGTGTAGGCTGTATATTTACCAATGCTGACGGTGGGAAAAAAAAGATGTTCTCCTAACACTGAATGATGGTATGGATTGTAGGCACTTTATCACTCACATATGTGATTACGCACAAAAAAGATCATTAGAGACGAAAAACATCTTTAAATGAAATTAACAATGACAATGATATTTTGTTCAAGTTCTTTTCTGAATTAAACAAAAAATTTGCTGGCATAGTTTAACAGAAAAAAAATGTCCTCTCACTGTGGCGAGAAAGTGAATCCTCATGGTTAGGCCCAGAATAGGGCTGTAAAAACATGAATAAACAAGAGAATGAAAAACATATGAAATGTTCTGTTCAAAATATATAATACTCCTCTCATAGAACAAGCCATAAATATACAGTGTTTGTGGTTTAAGCTGACAGAGAGGATGACTAAGCCATAGTGTGGGACATTCTGTGCCCACTCATCTTCAGGACCAAAGCCCACAGTTCTCTAAAACAGCTGTAAGACAAGACCGCAGGCCTGGCAAGGTGCACTGCACCAGACAGAACAATCCAGCAGAACAAGGATCCTTGTTCCTGCATTTTATCCGAGGTGAAGCCTTTCACAGAGGAGCTCTCTGTTGTTTGTTCTTGCAGATGGGGGTCTCGGTGGTGGATTCTGCAGTAGCAGGCCTGGGAGGTTGCCCCTACGCACAGGGCTCATCTGGTAATGTTTCAACAGAGGATGTTCTTTACATGCTCTGCGGCATGGGCATTGAAACAGTGAGTATGTTTTCACAGTTCACTTTGACAGACCTGATGTACCATAATCCCATCAAATCCTAACGCATACAATCTTTCAGAGCTTTTACACAAACAAATCGCTCTCCAAACATCCTGTGCTAAAATGTTTATTTTATAATATCAGTGGCTTTTCATAACTAGATCAGGGCAAAGCACACTTGGCCTCATGAACAATTTAACAATTCCTACCCCTGCTGGTGGAATTTTGTCACTACAGTTTAGTGTTGAATAGTCAAAAAAAAAAAAAAAAAACAGAAAATACTCAGATTGTAGTTTTCTTTTACCTATTTAACATTTTTAGATTAAGGAAATAAAGGTAAATTAAGTTTATAAGGACCATCCCAAGGAATTATAGAACAGAATTGTCTCCTTTCTCTTCATAAATAGTGCTCCAGTGATTCCTACATTAAAGAAAACAATAAAAGAAGGACTGAAGCGCTTCCCTTAAGTGTTTCAGATTATTTGACTGGCTCTTATCAAAACTGCCACTTTGATTCTACCTTGTCATTTCAATCAGTTTGCAGCTATTGTGAAAAATAAACAAGATTATTTGACCAGAATAATTTAAATTCACGAGCAACCTATCTTTAACTTTACCTTTTTTATTTGTCTTGTTCTGTTTGTTGAAAAGACAAAATTCCCTTGGATACTTTGTATTTAGCTGATACTGCTATGTGTTTTCACAGGGTGTAAACCTCGCCAAAGTCATAGAGGCTGGTGATTTCATCTGCAGCGCGCTATGTCGCAAGACAAACTCCAAGGTTGCCCAAGCCAGAGGCAGGACACTGTGATGTGTCTCACTGAGGGACCGCTTTGTATATTTGACTCTGCTGCTTGTGAAGTGCTTCCCCTGTTTTTGCTGCATTCAGATTTGTTGCCTTTGCGTCTGTAGCTGAAGTTCCCTCCTGCTTGTGTTTGACCTCTCAGTCAAGAAGTCTGATTGTCATCTCCTGGTTTTCTCTTCACATCTACACTTTAGACTACAAAGATCAACTCCGGTTGTGGTTGACTCAGTTTTTGTTCTGTATGGCCTGTTATCATATAAGAAACTCCTTTCTTATATGATATCAGGCCATACAGGTCATGTTGGTTTGGAAGTAGCTTTAGGTTTCATTTGTGATATAGGCTCAGGTTGATGATTCGATGAGTTACAAATACAGTACAAAGGCGATGATGCTGGCTTTTGTAAATGCTGCTCTATAAAAATGCATTTTTTGGGTCTTGCCACATGTATTTAGCTTTAACAAATAAACTTTATAAATGTCAATGATGTTTCTAACTTCTCATATCTCTGTGGCCTTTTAAGAAAGTAGAATAAAAAGTTCAGTTGCTTGCTGAAGTGAATGATGGGTGCCTCGATATGCACTTTACATCTTCAGATATTCCTCTTCTTTGCTCCCATTGTACGTGAACAGCAGTCCAAAGGAAGGCACTTCTCCTTTTGAATTTTTGAGACGTTGGTCAAACGTCACTAAAGAAAAGCTCCCCACTTTTTTTTTCCTCAGATGATGATCTGAGTCTGGAAACAAATATAGTTCTATTTTATCAGGTTTGTCCTGTCTTATGTCCTATTGTCTCATCTGTAAAACATGAATTTTTGCAATGTCAAATAAAAGGAACTATATTAAAATATGGTAATTGTCTACCCAGGTTGGTCATTGTGTCATTCACACAAATACGCATTTGTCCTCTGAAAAAGAAGCATTCACTTGTAGTCACTTTCGGAAATAGATTTTGGAGAAGCTTTTGTTACTTTTTAAACAGATCTATTTGTAAAGATGGCAGTAGTTAAGTAAAAACGTGTGAACTGAATCCTGAAAGATCACATAAATAAAAAACTGATGGATCTATTTTGACCTTAGCTGGGACATTTCCATGTACAGCTACAACTCCAATTCTTAAAAGGTTGGGGTACTGAGTTAAATTAAAATAAAGACACAATACAATGCATATTTCATGAAACCACATTATATTCACAACAGAGCATAAAAGACATATCAAATGGTGAAAGTGAAACAGTTTAGCAGTTAAAAAAAAATGTCATTTTGAATTTGATGGCAGAAACACATCTCAGAGAGGTTGGAACATTGGAATAGAAGCTGGAACTGTAAGTTGTAATAAGAAAGACCTGAGGGAACATGTGACAACTTGCAACAAATTAGTTTAGGTACAGATCAGTGACATGATGGGATAAAAACATCTTAGAGAGGCAGACTCTCAGAGATGTAAGCATGGGCTGAGGTTCACTAATCTGTAGCTACAATTTCTGAAATAATTTCAGAAAAATTATCTTCAGTTCTTGATCTTCAGTCTCAGGCAGAACTGCAGGAAATACAGGCCTGATTCTGTATTGGAAATGACTGCATGGACTCCGGATCGCTTTGGGACGTCACTGTCTAGGAACAGTTTGCTCTGTCTCCCACAAGTGCAGGTTACATCTGTTGCTTACAAAGAAGAAATCATGTGTGAACATGATCCAAAACCGCTGCAGTTTTTTACGGGCAAACGTTTATTTAAAATGGACCGAGACAAAGTGTAAAGAGTCTCTCTGCTCTGATAAACTGAAATTTTAGATTCTTTTTCAGGAAGCAAAGACACCACATCCTCTGGACCAAACAGAAGAGGGACTATCCACCATGATGTCGGTGCTCAGTTCAAAAGTCGGCATCTCTGATGCCATGGGGATACATTATGTGTATGACGTGGGAAGCTTGCTTATCTGGAAAGGGGAAAAAACATCCATGCTGAACAGGTTTTAGACATATGCATGCGCCATCCCAGGTGTTGTCTCTTTCTGGGAAAACCTTACATTTTTCATCATCTGGGTACTAAGATGACCTGCCTACAATCCAGACTCTTCACCAGAGAAAAAAACTGGACACACTATGACATGAAAAATACCATGAAGGGCCATGAAGATTTAACAGTTTGAATCTTATACCAGAAAAGAAAGGGTTATGCATTCCTCTCCCAAACTCCAGCAAAGTGTCATCTTAGTTCAAAGAAGAATATGGATTGTTGTTCAATGGAGAGGGGATGAATAAAAGATGAGTTCATGAGATTTGAAATATAATTGCATTCTGTTTTTTATTCACATTTTGCATGTTTTAATTATAACCTATTCTCATTTACCTTGCCAAAGACATGCTTATAAACCTCTACATTGAAAATAGTTAAATAGTTAATGTAGTTGTTAATGGCGTCTGTGTACATGTGCTCTATAATAGACAACCTGTCAATGGCACAGCTGCCACAAACCTGATAGCAGATGGATAAATCCCCAGAGCCCTGATGAGAAACAAACAAGGTATTGAGAACAGGAGCAGTTGCAAATTGCAATTAGTCAAGACCAAATCAGAGAAAATGCATAGATGCATTTACAAAAACAAACAAAAAATGTATGTGCATTGAAAGAAATTAAGCTTGCAAGATGAAATATGATTGAAATTATTTAAGTTCATTATGTCTGCAGATAATAGTCAAGTAAGTCTAATTTTCTTAAAATTATTATTAACCTTTTTACTTATTGCATTGTCAAAATGTCCAATCTATTTCTCACTTGGGGTTGTGTACGGGAACTTAAAAGTTGACAGCTTTCCCTGGATGAATGCAATAGTACTTCAGTGTTGTATCATTTAAACAATAAAGAAATAAAATAAATTCTAAGTCATGCATGGCAAGGTAATAAGCATAACATTGGTATCTGTCAAGGTGTGTAAATTGGCAGTAATTAGTTGTTCTTGAGGTTGGCTGTAAAAGAAAAGTCAGTGTGTGTGATCCTGGGATAACTGAGTCAACTGGCAATTCTCAGTTTATAATTCACATTTAAAGCAGTTTATAATATGGGATACTCATCATTTTCTTCATTGGTGATTTCACTTGTGTTTTTCACTGATTCTGTGCTTCTGTTTCTTTATCCATTTGACCTGTAATAGATCGCCATGTGACACAACATAATAGAGGCTAAAATACACACAAGATGAAGAAATCATCTTTGAAGGATAAACATAATGGAATAAAATCCTTCCTCTGGAGTTAAATGTTGACTGAAATGCATGCTTAAGAAGATTTACTTTCAAATCAACAGGGGCATAACTGTCTCCAGGACTCCTTCTCTGGCACAATTCAAATGAATCCCAATGTCTGCTAGATGTTAGCTAATACTGTATATAGCAGACAGCTGTATCAGGGTTGAATGCACTCCAGTTTTAAAACAATTCAGTGTTTTGTCTTTGGGAAAGTCATCCAGGCCCTCATATCCTCTCATCCTGATTACCACAACTCTTTAATGATCTGCTTCCACTCAGTCAACATACTTCCATTTTCAGTTAGTTCAGATTTGCTGAAGTTAGTGCCTTAACAAGATCAGAACTGAGGCTGAACAAGTTAACATATTGCTTCCATCCCTTCTTTACACCCACTGATCTCTCTCTGACTTATGTCTTTGGTTTTATATCAGACAGAAATTTGAAAACATCTAAAGTTGAATCAAAGAACACAATTTACGTGGTAAAGTTTAAGATAATCACAATATATTTACAAATCAGTACTGGCACAAACTACAGATCTGCTGTGTTTTCTACAGTATGAGGGATTCATTCTGTGGATTAGCATCAAGCAAGAAGTTAGAGAGAACTATTTGATCAAAAATAACTATTAAAAATGATAATGATGATGATGATGAGTCACAAACTAAAAGCTTCTCATACATTTTAACATCTAAAAATCTGAGCTTCAAAGAAGAAAATGTGAATGATATTTGCAGCAGATTAGGAATAAACATTAGAGTATAACAACACAATCCCTCCTTCGTGCATGACGAAGTCTTGTTTTAGCTCTCCTTCTCAAAAACCTATAAGAGGAAAAAAAAAAAGTGAAAAGAAAAACATTTTGAAGTAACTCTAAATTTCAGAGGAATTCAAGCTATTTTTTTGTATGGACTTACCAGACTTTACTGACAACAACCAGAAACATCAACAGTGCGACTCCTGTGAGTAAAACAGCTGCCAAACCATACAACAGATAATCTGAAAAAAAAAAAATGTTTTAAATAATAAACAAACTCTAATTAATATGAACATGAGAAAAATGAGTTTAAAGGGCTGAATTACAAAAAGAAAATTACCATGTGACCATATGTGAGCTTGCTCAGATTCACCAGTGTCAGGAACTTTAGTAGGACCACCACTGCTTTCCTTTCTTGATACTGAAATACAGGTGAAAAATAAATAAATAAATGCTTCTAAAAATAAGGATCCTCTGTATTATTAGAATACGCGTTTCAGAAACCAAAATCCTACTCACTGAAGTGTGATCTGTTATGAAATACATCGTGAATCATGCTGCATGCCGGTAGATGATCTCCGTGCACTCCTTTGCATGTACATTGATGATGAAGGACTGTGCCTAAAGTAGCCAGGAAGGCTCTTCTACAATCAGCATGAGTGCCATGGATGAGAGCTGCATCCTTCAGGGCGAAACACTCGTCTATTCTGAGATTTCTCTCACTGCATTGTGATTCTTCAGGGCTCCAACATTTGGCTTGGAAAGTTTTTAACAGGTTTCTGATGAATTAAAGATGATAGAGTGTTGTATAAAGACATTATTTAATGACAATTGCTCATTCTTTTTCTTGTTTAATTAATGACGATAAAAATAGCTCACGGAAAAAGCAAAAACACTTTCTCCCAGGGGGTATGGGCCACTGACTATCATGTGAGAAATACCACACTTTGAGTTCTAACAGCGCTGTACAACACCATGCAGACCAGGGGTGGGCTTTTTGATAGGCTTCAACCTCTGGCAGCCACCTGGTAAATGAAGCGTGCAATGAGTGGATGGATACTGCATATAATCAAGTTGTGATCATGTGGATGTGATTTTCAAAATATCCTCAATATATCAAAATAAATGCTCTGTCCAATTGCTGAGGACATTCTGACTCAAATTACTCCTGATGGTTGTGACTGCACCTTTTCTTGCATGGACGCTCACTGCCATCTAGGTGTAAAAAGTGGGAATGGACAGCAGATTGAAAAGGGCTTTGGGCAAAAGTGCTGCACTAAGTTGCTTTATCCCCTGTTCTTCTTTACTGCACATTTGCAGGTAAGAAGTCATAATTACGTCTTCCACTACTGACTGGTCGTTACCAAGCTGATGGTTCTGCCCTATTTGACTGATATTCCCCTCTACATTCCTGACTGGCACTTCTCGATTTTAAGTAGTCATTTTAAGAACATCCTTATCTTTTAGCTTTTAAGGTATATCGAGCTAAGAAAAGAATCTTATGGACTTTTTCAGAATTATTGGCACGAGTGAGTTAAAAACACATGATTAAGAATATGTAGATGTTAGAAATAGTGCCTTGCTCCTGATACCCTAAACTTACATAACCTACTTGCATCTCTAATATGTTCTGGTTCTGTCACATGATCAGTGCTCAAGACACCTTTCTCTAATTCTGCTCTGATTACCAGAAGCATTGTTCCTGCTTGCTTCTTTAGTTTCCTTCAGCTATATCCACCAGATGCTGCACTGCATTTGCATTTTATTCTGTGATGTCTTTCAGGCATGTGGATTTTTTTTTCTGTTTTTTTTTTTTACATGAATTGTCTTCCATACACATTTGCCAGGACAACATACCTGCAGTTATTATCTTCAACACACTGGTCAAGGTTTTCCTGGCAGATCCTGGTCTCTTCTTCACACGTGCCACCCTGCATGGCAGCCTTCATTAGCTGACAGTTCTGATCAGAAGCCTCACAGTCACACATCCCCAGCATTTCAGCAGCATTTTGTGGCATGCCGCCATAAAACTGTCGAGTTTCCCACTGACAGCGGTCGCTGCTGCATTTCTCTGCCGTACATGCCTGAAGAACAGGTGCCAGGTGTTGTTGCATACTGAATCACTGACACATGCACCTATTCGGTCCACACAGGATCCGGCGCCATCATACACTGCAAGAAAGAGGTAATGGGTGAGTTTCAAGAATGCTGAAATTTCAGCATTCTTGATCTGTTTGCCCATTATCTCTGAGATTAGTGTATTGCAGTGAAAAAGACTGTTACCGTAGTCTTTTAAACCGCTTGACTGCCAGTCCATCAGTGTGCTTCTCTGTTGATGAACTACTGTTCAAATAATAGGAAAAAAGATCAGCTCCTCCACAACAGATGCCCATTAAAACTGTTTGCTATTCATGACACTCATTTTGTAGCCCAGCAGTCTTTCTCACTCATGAGATCACCTTTGTTAAGCAAAAATGTAATTTCACACATAAATGCTTATGTAAGAAGTCTGCACCTGGCATATGGGGGCATTGTGTGGCCAGCACTTGTATAGAGTCGCAGAGCTCCTCCTCCCAGGCACACACACAGCCGAGCAGAGCAGGAAACTGGTCCACTGCGGTCTGGATGGTCAGGTTACAGACCTCTGAGCCCTTTATTTGGCACTCTTCATCTTGAATATCACAAACACAAGGAGGAGGCAGGAAAACAGGATTTTCCATAAGCTGGAGTACTCTCGTGCAAAACAGGTGTTTCCTAATGTAAGTGAATCCTGCTGTTATGCAGCTATTTCCAAATTAGTATCATGGTACAGGACTCTCATGTCAAAACATCCACACTTTGCACTTAATTATGTACAATTTGCTGCATGCTGTTGTCTCAGTTATTGCATTTAAACTCTGCTCCATGAGAAGGGCTTCTTGACCTAATGCAGCTGCCACTTTCCAGATAAGAATTTGAGGAATAATAATGCGTTTCAGTACACACCAGCTGAAATGCTGAATTGGAAATGTATTAGTTTTACCCTCACAGTTGCCAGCATAAAGTGCCTGTTCATGCTTGCACAAATCTGACATGCAGGTATCCACCACAGCCAAACAGTCAGAAGCTGGAGAGGAAACTCTCACGCTGCATATCTGAGGAATAATAATCCCTGAAATACAGATTGCAATGATTTATTTATTCATCTTTCAATTAAATATTTATGAAATTGACCTTTCTTATAAAAAGTTAATTTCAAACACATTATTGGTGCCCCTTTGGTTGATTGATTGGACATGCAGCTGTAGTTTAATAAAGGCTAAAAACACAAAATGGATGATGCAAACTAAGTGTTGCTGCAGGTTTTTCTGTCAAAACAAAGTTTACTCACCAAGAAAGGCTGCAGCCTCCAGGTGTGTCCGCAGCATGGTAGCTGCTTGGAGTGCACAAGCGGACAAGTGAAGCTCTTCTGGACCTGGTCAATCTGGGTCTGTTGTGTCACAACTTTCAGCTGTGATCTACCACCCACAGTTAACTGGATGTCACACATTTATTGGAGGCTGTACCCTGAGCTCTGTAATTAAATTTCACCCGCCAATAAAACTGAGCCAAAAGAACATAAACAAATCTTATTTACTCCGGTGAAGCCCTGGACAGCAACACTTTTAACAAAAGCATCTCTCTGTTGTGCACATGCTGTGTTTACAGTCTAGTATGTGTTTTTGTCTGTGTTGTTGCTTTCTGTGCCTTTTAATTTCTCCTCATGGACAAATAAGGTGTTTTGAATCGAATTAAACTGAAATGACTAATCATCTGTTCATTTAGAATTGGAATAAACTGGACTATGAATGGACAATAATGAAACTTTAACTATTATATGATTAAATCATAGTTGAATTAAACTGAACTGAAGTGAACTGAGATGTTGTTTATTGTTTGTTCTTCTCAGTGGTCAGTTTCTCTTCCTCCTCTCTTTTCTCATCCCATCAAGTCAAGACAGACAACTCTCTCCCCCTGGATCTGTTTGTTTCTTCCTGGTGTTTTCCCTCCTTGCTGTTGTCATATGTTGACATGAAGAAAAAGTTATATAATTTGTCTCATCGATACTTGCTCTGTATGTAAAGCACTTTAAAATATCCCGCTGTGATTGCAGTGCAGTTATCCTCAGCTGTATGGTTTTGGTGCTCTGGCTTTGCTGATTCTCTTTAACTTGCTCCCAGAAGCATTCAGTCTCATCCGGCCGATACAATCAATGTTTCAATCACCTTCTGAGTACCTTTATAATTGAGTGTGCAAATTGTAAAATGAGATGAGGCACCTGTTTTTTTTTAAACCAAACCATTTATACACATATACTATTGTCTCTGTCCCTCCTGTATAACGTCTCTGTCTCCTTCCTGCAACAGTTTGTCTTCATATAGCTCGACAAACGTTCCAGCTCCTTAGATGAACCTCTTTTTAATTTCTTGATTCTTTTGTTAGATTTTAAGAGAGCAAAAATGGAATGAGAGCTGCTCTTCGCAAATGAGCACAGAAATCTTTATAAAAGAGAAAGTAAACTTTCTTTCACATCTATGCTTTAAATTTGCCCATATGTTCTCCATAACACCATGCAGAGCTTATCTAATGCAACTTCCCAGTGGTACAGCTAGTTAAGCAAAAACAAACAAACAAACAAAAAATAAATAAATGCAACCTAGGCCCTATAGGTGATTATATACATGGATTTCTAGAAATTTGGGGCAAAGACTCTTTGAAAACATTTACTGGTTGTCATCTCTTTGTGCCCAGGGTTGACCGGTATAACATTTAATGCACAGCAGAAGACTTGATGGGACGAGAAAGAAGAGGATATTAAATGACATCACTGACTGACTCCAGTGATGAAGACGATTTTTAAAAGGAAGGTTCAAACCAGAAATTCACTTCTCATCTGTCTGTTTTTTTTTTTTTTTTTTTTTTTTTCTAATTTTATTTCTTGGATATTTAAATTTTGTAATGTGCCAGAACTAGAGTTCACAAGGCAGCACCGCCAAAAAATGATTACTGGACAGCTGCTCCAGATTATGTCAGACTGGATTGAGTTATTGGGTTTTGAAGACTGATTTTTAATCAGGTGTAAAACCTATTTATTGTCAGTGTTTTATGCAGTCATTGCTTTTTCTGTCTTTCCTCTCGCTCCACTAGTGCTGTCGTTCATGTGTGTTAAATTATCTTCAACCATCCATCCATTATCTATGCCCACTTAATCCGGTGCAGGGTCACGGGGATCTGCTGGAGCCTATCCCAGCTCTCTTTGGGTGAAAGGCAGGGGTACACCCTGGACAGGTCGCCAGTCCATCACAGGACCACATATAGACAAACAGCTCACAATCACTCCTACGGGCAATTTAGAGCCACCATTTAACCTGACATGCATGTCTTTGGACGGTGGGAGGAAGCCAGAGTACATGGAGAAAACCCACTCAAGCACAGGGAGAACATGTAAACTCCACACAGAAAGGCCTTTGCTGGGGTTGGAACTAGGAACCTTCTTGCTGTGAGGCAACAGTGCTAACCACCAAACCACCGTGCTGCCTATTAAATTATAGATAAACTGTAATTCAAAAAGAAAAACAAACAAACAAAACATCTCTTTTAATGGTAATGGTTTTCTGTATGACATTATCAGTCTTTCACATTGCTGCAAATGAATTCTCTCCTATTCTTCTTGATAACATCATTTCACTTCATTAAGGTTTGTGGCCATTCATTAATATGTGGCTCATTAAGGTTAGATTGAAGTCTGAACTTTGATTAGGCAATTGTAATCACCATCCTGTTGACAGATGACCACACATTGGACTCGAGTCTACTTGGGTGTGCAAAGGATTTCATGATTGACTCACTGACTGCAGAGTGAGTCAGTCATGAAAAAACAAGCCCAAATTGTGGTGCAATATGATCAAACTTCTTCACTTTGGTCTTTCCAAAGGACACTGCTTCAGGAATGTTTTTGTTGATTCATATGAAACTTTGCAAAACTTTGCTATGCTGCCATGTAGTCTTTAGAGTGCCGAAGTTTTCTCCTGGCCCGCCTTGTATGCAATCCATACCTGCTGTGTCTTTTTCTAGTTGTTGTGCTATGAACCATTAAAATGTAATGTGCTAACTGAAGCTTGTAGTCAATGAGGCCATTTCCAAGTAAGCACAGTCTTAACTTGTGTACTTCAAAGTATGCTGTCTCGAGTCGTACTTGCCAAGTCTGAACTTCTGAGGTCAGAAGGACGCGGTTTCTACAACTGGAACAGCAGTGTACTTGATCACAGCTCAGCTAATAGGCTAACACACATTCATAAACATTTATGATTTAACTGAGCATAAAATAAACACTCGAAGTTTAATGCGACTCAGAACAACCAAGGACTTGTCTGGCAAAAGTGTCTAAAACCATTTTTTATATGAAGTGTTTTTAATGTGTTTCATGCTTTTGAATTTAAATCAAGTTTGGTGGAAAAAAAGTCCACCATCAGAGGAATTTTTAAGAAGGCTCCATCGAGATCAATTAACCACAAATTTGAAGTTAGAAGAGCTATATTTTTGCATGAAAATATCTTCAAACTTCATTCTGTGACAGATGATAATGTTATAGCGTTCTCTTTTAATATGGCTGGAGCGATACATCAGCGGATTTCCATTGTACTTGTCTCGACTGATGACGTTTCACAAGTACACAAAAACAAAAATAGAGGCAAGTACACATATTGAGAAACGGCTGGAGTTCCACCTGGAGGGGAAGCACCGCAATCCGGTTTTGCTCTGTCCATAGCATGACTTATGGTCCCACTGGGAGTGTTTCAAAAGCCTGCTAACCCACAGGTAGTGAAATCAAGTGAGAATCACACAGTAATTTCTTCATTTAAATACATATTTTTCACCATATTTTGTACATATTTTTGTACATAAGAAAAAGATAAGTGGTGCCAAGTAAAATACACTTTGACTTTTGTACTGAACCTCTCCTTGTGCATGGTTGAAACCTTTCTCAGACCCTCTGAATTGTTTAGCCACAGCCCCAACAGTAAATGAAATATCGACGTAAAACATGACATGGGGTCAGAGCCTGCTCGTGGCATTTAATTTTGAAAATTCACCAGAATCTCTATGCCATTCTTATGGATGACCTCCCGCAAGCTTGACTGATGTGTAAATTGATGCAGCTTCACCAAGGTGGAGCTCCGAAATCAACTATAAAGAGTGTATCTTTAGCAGAGCAGAGCAGAAGGTCACTTCTGCAAAGTTTCTAAAACATCTGTGGTGTTGCTGGTGGGACCGTTTTCATTCTTTCTCTCTGTAGAATAAAGGATTTGAAATTGATCGGAAACTGTGTTGCCAACTCTCACAAGACCTTTTTTTCTCTCTCTTTTCTTTTTTTTTACCTGTCTTTAAACCACTTTTATTGTTTGCACTTTTGCAAGAAAAAAGTACAATGAACAGTTTAGCTTTTACTTATATTTTATTGATAAAATATGTGAAGGTTTTCAATCATGTTATGAAGACATCTACATATTTTTAAAATGAAAAGATTAAGATGAGGTCCTACATCTGAAACACTTTGCAAAAACTGCAGCTAAACCAAGTATTAGGGTACAGTGCAGGGGCTGCATGATCGTGTGTGGATATCTTAACTAAGGTTGTGGACAGCTTATCCGACAATCTTTGTTTTTAAATGCCCAATTTTTTTTGTCCCACAGTCTCTTCAAATGATTAGATCTGTTCTTTGTTTGATTCAACCTAGAACATTTGTGTGATATTCATGTGCTGTATTTACAAAGTGGTGCTGATTTTCACACACAGCGAGGATAATGGAGTAGTCGTCTTTTCAGGTGGTGACCAAATTTTTCTGAGAACAATTTTTTTTCATCATTAAAATGAAATGTAGCTTAGAAAACAGAATTCATACTGATCAACAACAGTAACAAGGAAACTAAACCTAACAGCACTGAAAATCCTTCACTACAACAATACACAAAAAATTATCTATTTTTTCATAAAGCACATAAAAAAGATAAATACTGAGCAGTGTGGTTCACAATCAAGTCGGTGATCCTCAAATAAATAACATTCAAAAGGCATACATATCATATACATACATACATATATATATATATATATATATATATATATATATATATATATATATATATATATATATATATGAACAATAATACAAAAATTACTCTGCCCAACAGCCAAAATTTAGACTGAGAAAAAGTGAAACTAATAGAACAAACCAGCATCCATTGTTAAGATGAGAATTATCAAAGTGAAGCTTGCAGGTTAACAATCCCAGTAATTTAAGGTTTAAGAACAAAAACTTTCAAGAAAAAAAAAAAACATCTTAATACATCCACCACAATAACATTTGGAGATGTTTTATTATCAGAATTTTAAATCCATACCATGTGGGAAAGGCTACGAGCAAGGAGAGTTTGACTACTAGAAGTATGCATCCACTAAAGTGTTAGCATAGAGGAGATCAATAATATAAATCCACAGACACCACAGAGCACATCCTTGTGATTTTGAGCCAGAATAAAACCAAGAATGAACAGGTTTTTGGAAGGATACCAGCCTTCCAGTGAAAAATTAATTTGTGGAGTGAAACAGACAGTGGAGATCTGAGCCTGTGGTGCTAACATTGATTTCACTGTACGGTAAAGTTTGCTTTAATATATAACAAAAGTAGAAATGACTTTTTGCCCTTGGTGCATTAAAAAAGATGCTAAAAAAAAAAGACAAAATCTTCAAACTTCAAATCTTCAAAAAATTCAAACTTGAAGATACAAAGAGAAATTGAATGTTGATGGTGAGAGAATCCCAGATTCACACAGAATGCTAGAAAACTGCCATTCTTCAAGTTTGTTTTCTTTTTTTAACAACAAAATTAATGACCCTGATTTTGCTCCACAGTCTTCTTGCTTCATTTGACTTTCTTTCTTTTCCTCATTTCTTTTCCGATTAAACGATTTTACTTTTACATGATATTTCCATATTCTTTTTGTCTCTTTGTTTCTGAGTACTTCAGGGAAGATCTACTAAATCTGATGACTATCACCTGTGTGGGATTTTGGTCCGTTATGGGACACTGCTTATCATTTGTATTCATTTGCTATTTATTAAATAAGTATAAGTTTGTACTAAACATCTCCCATATGAATGAAAAGGTGCATTAAAATTAATTACCTAACTCCATCTGCTCTGTTGTCAAAGGGAATAAACAGGAAGGTCTCCTGGCAAAAAACAATGTGCCTCAGTTAGAAAATAGATCTCAAAACAATCTTCTGAACAATATTCTACTTATGATTTTTTGTCAGCTCCTCTTGCTCCTCACTGTCCAGCTAAGTCAGAAGTTTTTGTTAAAAAGGCAAAGAAAATGGGAAAAGGGGAAATTTGAATTTCCACACTGCATTTTTTTCTCTTATTCTGTACCTTCCAAGTTTTACCCCCCTCGCTTCCCCATCCTAAAATGATAATGGCTATAAAAGAAAAGCATATTTAGGGTTGGTTGGTTGAATGTGAAACGAGTTAATGAAATAAATGAGTTGAAAGAGCAGCTTCCAGGCATCTTGCTACACTTCTGCAGTGAAATACAGTGAATCCCTTATTTTTCATGGTTAATGGGGACCGCCCCCTGTGAAAATCAAAATCCGCTAACTGGAGCCGGAGCCCCCTGAGGCTTATTTAGGTGTTTAAAATATGTTTAAAAAACCGCAAAAGGTAGCGAGGCACTGCAGTGAAACAAGACAAAGGCTCAACTGTGGTCTTCTGTTACCTTCACAGCCTCTGGTCTCTGAACCGTAGTAAAGAAACTGCTGGTATTGTGCTATTTTTGGCTCGTAATTAGCGGCTAACACGCTAACAACAACAAAAGAAAAAGTCTGGTTTTCTCTGCATGGAACGAGCACTTTATTCTGGCACTGCAGGAACTTGTAACATTCACACAGGTTTGTATGTTGGGCTTCTGTCGGTTAACAGAGAATGTAAATCTATACACGCTGGGCTGCTGTTTATGCTCACTACACTTTTCATCTAACCCTGTTTTCGTTCTGCCGTCCCCCGACACACACACTCCATTACCCATAAGGCCACACCTATTACCCATAAGGCTACCTTCTTAAAGGGGCCAGGCTGGCTCACAACATGTCTTCGCTGTGAGAGAACGCGCACAACATCCTGTGATTCTTGGGTGATGCGTCTCGGCCAATCAGGGCTCAGATTCTAGAGTTCTGGGCCGTCTGCTTTTCTTCTGTTGCTTACAGGAGGCTGTGAGTCATCATTTGACCTTTCGCTGGCAGCTGCGGCCTCTCGTCTGCTGTGAGATGGATTTTCGTGGAATTTCTGCGTTTTTTTCTTGATTTTTTATTATATTGTATATTTCTGAAAAATCTGCGAATAACTAAAACTGCGGAACATAAAGCGGAATTGGCAAAGCGATCACTGTATGCGGATAAATGAGAAAAAGCATAATCACTAATACAATTCTGCTATTTTCATATTTTATATGCATTATCTGTTTAAACAAAAGCACTACATGTCCTAAAAGAGGTGTTGGGTGAGGTCAAGATTACATAAAATACACAAAGATAGATCTCATAGATTCACACTTTCTGCACCCCCCCCCCCCCCCCCACCCCCAAAAAAAAAAAAAAAAAAAAAAAAAACATGTCAGTTGAATGTATTTGTTTTGATATTGTTGAATTACTCTGATGTCCTGTTTAATGTTAATCTCTGATAGGCAATCATAGCAGTAGCATGGTTATTTTAGTTATTTCCTGAGTCATGTTGAGATTATTTCTCTTTTGTTTCTCGTATCTCTCTGCTTTTACATTTGTATAAAAAGAGAAGGAGGCTTCCAGAAAGTCCTTTCAGTATTTGTGACACAAAAAAAACCCACATATCTTAGCAACACCATGTGTAAAGCACTGAATTACGCATAATCATTAAAGTTAGACCGACAATGAAGATGATTCAGCTTTGCAAGGAACACAATAAGCAAGGGTTCAGTTAATTACACGGTGCTTCAACTCCTGTCTCCTTGTATCTTCTTTGCCTCCTGTGCTCATATAACAGGTGGGAGGGACCAAGCTGTGAATAGAGGGAGGATGGTGATGATTTAGAAATTTAAAAAATGAGAAGAGTATGTGTATGTTTGCTCTTGTGCCATCATTTATGGGTGCTTCCTGTCTTTTTCCCTCTATGATGGTCTTTCTACCCGCAGTGATTTTTGCCTGCCTGTTTATCAAGATATTTTTCAGTGAGTATTGCAAATACATGGTATTTGCACGGTATATGTATACATGGTATGAATATTCTCTCTCTCTCTCTCTCTATCTATATATATATATATATATATATATATATATATATATATATATATGTATAGTTTTGTCTTTCCAAAAACCACCTCAGGCTTGCTGTTCAACTTCCCTGGTTGCAGCTGTCTCTCATCTATATTGTGTATTTCCTCCTGTCTACTTTAGTTTGTGTAGTTTTGTGCGCTTTAATATTGCGCTCCCAGGCTGTCAATAAATGCAATTACACACTGCTTTAACCTATTAATAAAATCCAACCATTCAGGAAAACAGGGGTTCTTGATTTGGCCCTATTTATGAGTAGTGTACATTTTTATGGGAGAATAGCAGTAGCCACAACATGTACTTTTTGGAGGAGATGTTCAATACATTCTTGGAGGGTTTTATGTGGAAAAAATGTCACAGAAAGTAATAATGCAGTCTGATAGCTGTTTGTTGTACAACCCTACATTTAGTGCACCATTATCACAAATGAATGAACATTTACACTGAAAACTTTTGATGGACATCTGAGCAGCATAAGTAAAAGCTTATGCTCTTTTGTACCTGTTTTCTGTAGTTGTAAAAAGCCATAAAAGACAATAAACATCCACAGTGTCTCACTTATACAAACAGACATTTTCTGAGTTTTTCAAGTCACTGGAACAGAAATAGGAAAGCCTCCTCAAAACAGTGGAGAGCTTTAGAGCTGGCTAACCATTCATTCATTCTGATTATTTTCCATCGTTAAGTCTTTTTCATTTCAGATTTACAAATTTTTTGTGTCTTTCTAAATGATCACAGAGTCCTCTGAATGGGCTATAAGAACACTCCACCTGGATTTCAGGACTAAACTATCTGATCCGATATGTGTGACAGGTTGTCCACATTGTTCACTTGAGTAGATAAGGACTTCCGGCTGTCAAGGCTCGCTCTGGTCCTCATCCGTAGAGACTGGTTTTTCTGTTGGCCACAGCAACTGCAAGAGAAGGCCGATTTGAACTCCTCTCGAAACTTCCCTGGAAAAATAGAGAATATGCGATCCATTTTTTATAGTAGTAACAGTATGGTCTACAAATTTATGGGTTATGGATTACAAAGTTTACAAATGTGTGTCTTGGTGTTTTACCATTACATGCTGACAAATAGCTGACATGCACATATTAAAGTGAGGACAATATATAATGGCAACAATAGACTTTTGATAAATCCTCACCTGGTTTTTGATTAAACTAGATTATAAAATGGGGATTCTACAGCAGTGAGTCAGATTGTTAATGCAAAACTGTTCACTAGAGGGCACTCATAAACTTAATTTTTATGAATGAACGTCCAGAAGCCAGGCGGGTATAAAAACTCACCGCTCAGGAAATTATAGATGATAGGATTTGCTGCGCTGTTGGCATATATGAGCCAGTGTGAGAAGGTGAACCACGCATACACTGTCTCTCTGTCATTTGTGTTCTTGAAGGTGCCGAAGACTCTGGAGGTATAGTAAGACAGGATAAAGTCAGGTAAACATTCTGCATTTGCATGCACGGTATCATGAAAAGCAAGCAACAGTTCAGTGCTTTAAATAGGCTGCACCATGCAAAGATGAAGAGGAAAAGGAATATGCAAATGATGAGCTCTGATCTGTAACAACCTCTATTGTAAAGCTCAATCTTTTCAACACTGGCTTTTGATTGAGAGAGCGGTAAATATTTTACCTTTTCATAACATTGAGCACGCTGATCGGTAAGTAGCACAGAGCAAACACAAAGAGCACCACCATCAGCATTCGAGCTGTCTTGCGTCTCGCTCTGACTTGTTTGATCTCAGCACAAACAGTGTTGGTCCTAATCCTCACAGACTCTCCCAGTCCTGTACTTGGAGCCGAACACTGGATGGACCTCCACTTCCTCTGAATCACTGATGTGCTGCCAGGAATCTGTTAAAGTGCATATATGAGACACTATAAGCCAAAGGACCTTCACCAATGAAGATGTTAAATACAAGTTTGTATGAACAGGGACTTGCATTATGTAGCAGAATATGGAGGTTGGTGAAGGAATTCCAGTCCTCATACAAGATTTTTAGTGTTGTAAGAGTGCAACTTCTTAGCAGGGTGATGGTCAGGGTAACATGCTGACAATGATTATATAAAGTCCTTCACTAATACTTGAAATTAAGGTGGATACAACTTTCAAGATGAACAACAGCCTAGGACATATCAGCTGCTGTTATTAATCATTTACTATAAACTTAGCCTAAGAGCAGAAACTGTAAAGTACCCCCCGATAATTCAGTAGCTAGTAGAGCCATCTTTGGAAAACCTTGAAGTAATTGTTCTCTGAGACGAAGTTTGCATTATTGCGATGGACTTTAGGACAACTTTTCCTTACAATTCTTTAAATTGTTGCTTTAGCTGATTCACATTTGCAGTCACTGATTTATGAAAAGCTCTCTTAAGGCCACATCACAGCATTTCAATCTGGTTAAGGCTTTGAAAAAGAAAACAAAATGATTAAATGGCCTTTTTTCCCCCCATTCAGCTGCTTTGTGATGCTGGATGACTAACTTTTGGCCAGGTTTTAACTGCCAGACATTTGGTCTCATGCAGAGTAGTTTATGGTTGAATTGATAATTACAAGGTGCTCACGTCCTCTTCTTTTTTTTTTTTTTTACCCTTTGTGTTTGTGTGCTGCTTTATCTTTTTCAGAGATCCACAGAGTGCCCAGGTTCTGTCTCAGCAAAACAACCCCTTTATTTCCTCGCCTAGCTGTTTGTATAAGATGTTTGTGTTGATATAATGTGTTTGGTGTTAATCAAATGTGGCTCTGTTCATCACTGGTCAAATATGTCCACTTAGATATCGTCATTCTATGTGATGCTGTTTCAGAATTCTTACAACTTCTTCAGAAGCATCTCTGCAAAGCTACAATGTGCTCCATGTTCATTGTAGAGAAGATGTTTCTTCTGGAAACCCTTTTCAAACAAGCCATACTTGTACAGTCATCACGGGAACCGAGACCCGTAGCATCTGAGATTTAACTCTAGGACTTTCTTTTGTGACCATAAATGTTTAACCTTGGGATGAACTTGGTGGGATGTCTACTCCTGTGAAGATTGGCAATTTATAACTGTTATAACTCCAAGTCTGATGCTCTGCAACGATTGCTGACATAGCTGATATTGTTCCTCTTGGCATTGTGTTAACAAACACCTGAACAGACTTTTGAGTTTGCTCTGCTTTCTGCACTTTAATTCCTATGGAAGCAATAAAGGTGTACTTTCATTTTCAGACACTGCTTCTGTGGTTTGGCTTAGTTGTTGTTTAACAATAACAGAGTATAATATGTCAGTTGATGTTATTCATCTTAGGTTGTATTTTCCTAGTTTTAAGGCCTAATGGAGACCAAATTTTAAATGTCCTGATACATAAAACCTTGAACATAAAATAAGGTTTATTTTCTTTTCAATATGGCTGTGAAATCAATTTACCTGAAAAAACCTTGTGTGTGGAAAGTAAAGAGTATCTTCTCTCTCCTGTCTCTCTGAAGACCTACACATCATATAAACCATTTGGCTTTCTTCGACAAGCTTCTGTATCACAGATATTTCAGCTGGGGGAGCTGAGGGACACTAATGAAAGTACCAAAGTCTGAACTCGCTAACCTTTTAAAATAACGGTAGAGTTTAAAAACAATGTTTCATTAAAATCATTGCACTTAAAAAAAACATTTAACCCAGAGAATTCAATTTATGTCATAACCATTTATAAACCAATAAGCTCAGAAATTAGCACTTAGTTAAAAAATTCTTTCTCGTCTCTTCAATTATTCTTCTTTTGTGCTCCAAAGGTAAAATAATCAGTGCCAAGATTTCTATTGAAGATTGAGATAGAAAAATTGACATATGAATAATAATTACAAAGCTGAAATTATTATTATCTTTTTTTTGTCTTTGTGATCATTAAATTACACACACGTTTGACAATCTTTTTTCCAGCTCTATTTATCAACTTTGGTTGTAGTAGTTGTGCTTCTTTTCGCCTGTATTATCTTTTTCTCTTTTTGTGGGGGTTATTGTCTATTCCTCTCACAACCTCTTTTACTTACACTAAACACTCACAGTCAAATAATCACATTACAAAGGCCTGAACTGACTGCTTCATTATCAGTTTGTTTTTCCTGCGCTTGGAGTCATATGAATGAATTCTATAGTACATGTCCCTGACGAGTTGCTCCTTAATTAAAAAAAGAAAACACAAGACGCCGGGCTACACACCTGTTGACACCACAGCTTGTGGCATATCTGAATGTACGCCAGGACCATGAGGCACAGTGGAGCGAAGTACGTGACAATGAAGAAGCAGGTGTGATACACCTTTGGGTAGATCTCATCTGTGAAAAGAATGAGACTTTACAATACAGTCCACAAAACTATGTGTGAGAGAATTAAACCAGAAACCATCTGGTACTGATCATTAGTTCAACTGTACTGTATTAATTAACAACAGGGTAAGGATTTACTAGTCTAAGTCTAATTTCTAAGTCTAAACTTTCTAAGTTTAAAACAACCTAGTGTATGTTTCAAGGGTATCAATAGTTTGCTTGCAGTCACTGTAACAGACGTGGAGTTTAGAAGCTTTTTCTGCTTGTGAGGTTTGGCTCCTTTGAGGACCTGAGTGGAGGCAGCAACCAGACTCATTCACCTGCAAGCCACTGTTTTTTACCCATATGTGCTCTATAAGGGATATATATATCGTGCCCTTTTTTACTGCACAGAATGACTCATGCTGCTTTGTGGACTGGACTTGTTTAAACCCACACACAACAAATGTAACTGCAGTTGACCTTTAAGGACTTTACAGAACTGTTTGGCCTCGGTTTAACCTCTGCTTTTGGAAGCAGGTCAGAGATCTGGCAAAATAATTTCACATGTTTTGAAGAGATTTGTGAAAACGCACCTCCCCAGTGTTCATCGCACACTGTGAACAGGCTGGTCTTGTTCGTGAGCTCAGGCAGGAGGCTGCTGCACTCCATCACGATGGCCTGGGGAATCATGATGATGCACGACACAATCCAGATGGCAATAATGCTTTTGCGAGCCCTCTTGGCTGTGCTCTTGAACATGAGCGGGTGACAGATAGCATACCAACGGTCTTGGGCAATACAACTCAGTGTTAGAACTGACACAGAAACAGAGATGGTCTGTACAAATAAAAAAAAAAGAAGAAAAAAAGAAAACAGTTAGAGAGATAACGAATTAATTGTCAGTAGCTTAGCTGAGATTTAGAGTTCAACTCTGTTGGGCCACAATGTGTTATCATTACAAAGAAAGTCATCTCACTCACACACACACACACACCTATAGTTTCCCAGACACATATGTACATATACTGACATTTTCACTCTATTTCATGATTGTTTTTTTTTTTTTTTTGCTTATGTTAGTTTAGTAGTCATCTAGTCTATTAAATATCAGAATCTTGACCCAAGTGTTTGTTCACATTTAATACTTGTGTTAATAAATTCTGATATATTCTAATGAGCAGGCATGGACTGGCCATCGGGCGTACCGGGCAATGCCCGGTGGGCCGACGCACATCTGTGGGCCGGCCGAGGTCTGTCATAAAAAAAAAAAAACAGTATATAGTTTTTATTGACCGCGACGGTAACGGACAGGTAGTCGGCTCATAAGGAGGCGACTACCTCCTTATGGCGACTACCTCCTTATGTCGCCCCCCCCTCAGAGGGAGGGGGGGGCGACAACGACACACACTCAACAAACTCAAGAAAGAGACACTGACAGCTAATCAGACAAGCGCTACAGTGCTGCGCTGATGTGAACGCAGTATGAACGTTATTTTCTGTTGAAGGGAGGGGGTGGAGGCGGGACGGGGCCTTGCGAAGACACAAAGTGGCCCATTGGTTGATTTTCTTGACGGACATTGGGCTAGTCCAATGAAATTTCTCAGCTCTCGTTGGCCCGCCCCTCCCATCCCTCCTGACCAAATTTTGCCGTTTGGCCTGACCGGAGAGTGTGGTGGCTCGTGGATGAGTATGGAAATGGAGAAAAAAAGCACAAAAGCGAAAGGGAGGAGCAGAAAAGCTCAGAGAACGGAGACAAAAAAAATTAAAAGTGGATGCAGCAAAATGTGCCAAAATCACGGAAATGTTTTCAACCACAAGCTCGGGGGCGGGGGCCGCGGGGCCGTCGAGTGAACAGGTGGTTGTCGGAGAAGAAGCGGACGAGGAGAGGGAGAAGGAGGAGGAGGAGGATGAGGAGGAGGAGAGATGAGACCCAGCAGCAGGGCGAGATTGAGGTCAGAATAGCTATTTGGAGGTGATCACCTGTGTGTGTGTGTGTGTGTGTGTGTGTGTGTGGTTTAGTCTTTGTTGTCAAATAATGCTTTGAGTAGATTTGGTGTCCAATTTACAGTGTTAAGTGTGTTAGAATATTAGTGTAACATTGCTTTGCTGAAATGCATGATAAATAATTGGTAGACATGAGTAACACTAGTGACACTAACACCACTTTATTTTAATTTTTGAAACTTCATTATGTGCACATAGTATACAACATGCAGTATGTGCTTCCGCATATCGTATAAATAACCGGCATTTTTGATCCCCGGCGTATGGTGGGCCGCCAGGGATCAAAAATGCCCGGGCCATTTTTTGGTCCCAGTCCAGCCCTGCTGACCGGAGAGTGTGGTGGCTCGTGGATGAGTATGGAAATGGAGAAAAAAGCACAAAAGCGAAAGGGAGGAGCAGAAAAGCTCAGAGAATGGAGACAAAAAAAATTATAAGTGGATGCAGCAAAATGTGCCAAAATCACGGAAATGTTTTCAACCACAAGCTCGGGGGCAGGGGCCGCGGGGCCGTCGAGTGAACAGGTGGTTGTCGGAGAAGAAGCGGACAAGGAGAGGGAGAAGGAGGAGGATGAGGAGGAGGATGAGGAGGAGGAGAGAGATGACACCCAGCAGCAGGGCGAGATTGAGGTCAGAATAGCTATTTGGAGGTGATCACCTGTGTGTGTGTGTGTGTGTGAGTGTACACATTGGTAGATAGACGTACAGACGAATAGCCACTTGGTCAGACAGATAGATAGATGAATAGACAGTTGGATAGATGGACAGAGAGAAATCCAGTTGGTTAGATGGACAGACCACTAACCAGTTGGATAGATGGATAGACGAACAGCCAGTTGGATAGATGGATAGACGAACAGCCAGTTGGATAGATGGACAGACGAATCGCCAGTTTAATAGATGGACAGACAGATAGCCAGTTGGATAGATGGATAGACGAACAGCCAGTTGGACAGATAGATAGATGAATAGACAGTTGGATAGATGGACAGACAGAAATCCAGTTGGTTAGATGGACAGACCACTAACCAGTTGGATAGATGGATAGACGAACAGCCAGTTGGATAGACGGACAGACGGATAGCCAGTTGAATAGATGGACAGACGAATCGCCAGTTGGATAGATGGACAGACAAATAGCCAATTGAATAGATAGATGGACAGACGAATTGCCAGTTGCATTGATGGACAGACGAATAGGCAATTGGATTGATGGACGAACAGGCAGTTCGTTAGATAGATAGACAAATAGCCACTTGGATATTCTATTTCAGTCTCCACAGCGAAGTGATTCACATGATTGATTGGGCTCAGGTTTTGTGGTGTGTGTGTGAGGGTACACATTGGTAGATAGACAGACAGACGAATAGCCAGTTGGTTAGATAGATAGATATTAGATAGATAGATAAACAGACAGTTGGATAGATGGACAGACAAATCGGCAATTGGATAGATGGATAGCCAGACAGACGGATAGCCAGTTGGATATTATATTTCAGTCTCCACAGCGAAGTGATTCACACAATTGATTCTGCTCAGGTTTTACACTGGATGTTGAAGCAACTGCGACCTTAACGCAGCGCCTTAGACCACTCGGCCATCCTGACTGGTGTGTGTGTTTGTGAGTGTACACATTGGTAGATAGATGTACAGACGAATAGCCACTTGGTCAGACAGATAGATAGATGAATAGACAGTTGGATAGATGGACAGAGAGAAATCCAGTTGGTTAGATGGACAGACCACTAACCAGTTGGATAGATGGATAGACGAACAGCTAGTTGGATAGATGGACAGATGGATAGCTGGACAGACCACTAGCCAGTTGGATAGATGGTCAGACGAATCGCCAGTTGGATAGATGGACAGACGGATAGCCAGTTGGATAGATGGACAGACGGATAGCCAGTTGGATAGATGGACAGACGGACAGACGAATCGCCATTTGGATAGATGGACAGACGGATAGCCAGTTGAATATTATATTTCAGTCTCCACAGTGAAGTGATTCACACGATTGATTCGGCTCAGGTTTTACATTAGACGAATAGCCAATTGGAGAGATGGACAGACGAATCGCCATTTGGATAGATAGACAGAGGGATAGCTGGATAGCCAGTTGGTTATTTTATTTCAGTCTCCACAGCGAAGTGATTTGGCTCAGGTTTTACATTGGATGTTGAAGCAACTGGGACACAAGGCCAAACCTGACGCTAAAAAGCAGTCAGAAGTGGGATTCGAACCCATGCCCCAAGGGGAGATTGCGACCTGAACGCTAGCTGCCGAAGGATCGTCCGGGGAAATGTTGAAAATGTTGAAACGCGACGGCCAATCACGTCTCAGCATTTTCAACATTTTTCAACATTTTTCAACATTCTCCGCCAATCAGCGTCCCCGCATTTCAACATTTTCAACATTCGACCAATCAGGAACGAGCAACGTTGAAGTCGACAGTTCCCCTGGTAACCTCACGGAGGCGTTCAGAGCGATTCAGCGACGGTCAGTAATTATTTTACCCGGTGACAAAAGTCCGTGTTTTCTGCGATATGGTGAGTTTTTACACATTTATGACGGTGCTGTACGATGTGTGTTGATGTATGAAAATAACTTTACGTCGTGTGTCATGTTGTCATTGCGATATTTTTCCGTTAGCTTTACCTGCACCGTTACCTGACGGAAATAATTTACCTGTATTCGCTGTTAACATTGGTTTAATGGTGCTATATGATATAATGACACAACCTAATATGTTGTATGTGTTAAACCCGTCGTGTTGCGCTGTTTTTTTTATTCTTTTTCATTCATTTAGTGAATGAATGAACTTTAAGCCGGCGCCGTCAGCCGGTAGTAACGTCTACTGTAACTGTACACCAGATACTGAGCCGGAGGTATTTATAAGTTCATTACTAGTTACGTACAAGTTGTAATGAACATATAAAAACCTCCGGTGTAATGAACACTGAACGTGTTCACTGTAATGAACATGTAAATGAAACGAAAAAAAAAAAAAACTGTGACGAAATAACTCGAATGACGCCATTTGACGCCACTGACGCCATTTTCACTGGGATTCACTGCTGCTGCTGTTAGTCAGCTAGTAGTACTAGCTTTAACTTTCAGCCAGCTGATCTGTAATCAGTGTTGGATACAGTAAAGCATCACAGAGCACATAAAAGATAACTCATTCTAATATAACTCATTATAATATAATATACTATATATATATATATGTGTGTGTGTGTGTGTGTGTGTGTGTGTGTGTGTAATATATATATATCTTTTAATATCTGACACCAAAGGCTACATCATCCAAGACACACAAGGGGATGCCAGACACTGTCTGGATGGCACGTCTTAGGCGTTTCGCCAGCACGGGGACATGGCCTGAGGGAAACCGACCAGCACCCAGGCAGAAAAAGTGGCACGGACTGTATCAAAAGGTATGGGACTATTTATTGATCACTACAACAAATGCAGTAACATTTCTGACACGCTGATACAGTTGTGATATTCAAATAAGATCTCTAACCATAAACATAACACACCTGAATGAAATGCATTTCAATCTGCAACTGTTGTTTTTTAGATTGAGAAATGTCCAATGCAGTCTGGTGCCCAGTCTTTATTTGGCAGCGTGCGGAGGTGTGTCTGTGGATTCCACATGGAGAAGGTAGGATTAACCCAGGTCTCTCTGGTAGCAGAGTACAAATGCCATCTTACAAACTGACTAATTATATATTAATATAAAACTAGTTTTTAATTATATACAATTATTAGTGTATGATTATAATTATATGCTATTATTAGTGTATAATTGGTATATACATATTGTCATGGAACAGCAGCCATCTGCCCAGACGACATCAGGACCACAGATGACATCGGGACCAGAGAGGACATCGGGACCAGAGAGGACATCGGGACCACCACAGACGACACCTGGACCGCGGGCTTCAGTGGCGACTGCAGGGGGAGCTGAAGGCCACAAGCAGCGACCACCACTGCATTTGTCAATGGTATTGGTTTAGTGTTTGACACTCACACATTGACCTCAGATATTTTTTACATTTTGATCACTGAATGGCTTCATGAATTGGTTGTTTATTGCCTTTTAGTTTAACAAGCCAAGATTTGGAGGTGCACATGTTGCTGCGGCAAAGCCAAATCTTGCTGTGGCCAGGAGACAGACCCAGGTACTTAAATAGTTACTCAAATAGCAACTGCAGAGCTTCTTCTATGTACAACATCAACAGTTTAAATATTCTACTAAACTTTTTTAGGCTCAAGACCAGCAGACAGAGGCTCACATAGAAGTGCCAGTGGTAGCTGCTTCTGTGTCAGTAAGTGATCTAACATTTTGTCTCATATACACAACTTCAGCAGTGCATTTCATCAATACAAAGTATGATTCTACATTCTTTTGTTTGTTTATCTGAAGGCTGACTCTGCATCACAGCTCCAGTCCGCTCCTTCCACCCCACATCTGCCGCGCTTGTGGGCAGACGGCTTACCACAAGAAGACCATAGGTGGATGGTCAAAGTCTTGTTTAAGACGGGGGCCAGGGGTAAATTAGAGCTGCAAGATAATCTGAAGCTGTGGTACTACTACCCACCTCAGCCGATGAATCTTTATCACCAGGCGCCTTCACCAGACCGCTTTTTTTGCCCACCCACTGCTTGTCTGGATGCCTTACAAGCTGTGGAAGGTGAGGTTGATCTGCCCCAAACCTGCTTGTGGTGGGCACCAGCTGACCGGGGCAGGGCTGCATAAGAGGGCACGGCGAGTCCTGGATGTTGACCGTATTTATAATATGGTCACAGAGACACTGACCTGCGGGAAGTGCAAAGCCTCGCACGTTTCCTGGAGCCAAGCTGTCCTACAACAGCTGGACTTGGCTCACAGGTCAGAATTTCGGGTCATCATGACTCAAAAGTGAGTAGTGTCTCTTTTTCTCTTTTGCTGTGTCAAAATTAATTCTGTAGAACATTCCGACTGACATATTTATCTTTTGACCAAGGTACGCCTGTGATATCCGGGTGATTCGGATGCTGCGGGAGAGGGGCCTGGGTAACAGCCCAACGCGGGTTCTAAAGCAGCTCAGGGAGAACCACGCAGAGGAGTGGCTGCATCGCGTGGCACGCTACAACACCACAGAATGTGTGTCCTTCCTTCCTCCGGCGCCCTGGGCTGTTACCTGTGGACTTCCCTGAGCCGCCAGAGCCTGCTGTTGTCCCCAGCGTCAAGTGGCTCCTGTCCGTCTACAGCCAGGACATTCTGACAAGGCTGGAGGACATCAAGGCCCATATTACCTCCACATATGGCACCATATTAAAAATGGACTCCACAAAAAAGGTTGAGCAATCTTATTTTGTTTTCATAATAGGCTACTGATGATGAACTACTGCCTGAATTTCATTTCATTATTCTCATATTAAGTGTTTTGTGTTTGTGTTTTGTGTTCTTTGTGCTTCAGATAACAAAGAAGCTGGCTGGGACAGCAAAGGGGACGGCTCTCTGGCTGACATCTGTGGGCAATGAGTATGGACAGATTTTAATCAGCGTCCTGACCGCTCAGGGGGGGGAGCTGGTTTGGACAAGATGGCTAATGACCTGGTGAGGAGGAATGCCCAGGCCGGTGTGGATCCCCCTGTTGTCCTGTATGTGGACTGCGGCTGCTGTGCTGAGGCAGCTGAGACAACGAAGCTGCAGGCCAGATTCAACGGCTGGCCACAACTTGTCGTAAGGCTGGACATCTGGCACTTCATGCGGCGGCTCGCCCTGGGATGCACCACAGACGCCCATCAGCTCTACCCGCTTTTCATGTCACGCCTCTCAGCGTGCATTTTTGAGTGGGATGCTGCTGATTTAGCGCTCTTGCGTGAAGCAAAGGCCAAGCAGCTTCAGGCCCAGGGTCTGTCTTCGGTGGACGTCGACAGACACCTGACCAGGGACGAGTTGGCTCTCCATTGCCGAAGGAGGACACGGGGAGAGGACACCACCATCAGGCTTCTGGAGGAGCTCTTCTCTGCACTTATGGGCTCCCGTGGAGTTCCCCTGTTTGACAGTGAGAGGATGGAGCACATCTGGCGGGTTCAGAAAAAGCATGTTAAGTGCATCCAAGACCCACCAGGTGTTGCTCTCTACACCAAAACTGGGGAGCTGACCAAGGGAGGTGTGCAGCTACAAGTGTTGAGGTGTGCTAGAGGCTCCACTTCATTGGAGTCCTTTCATCTCCATCTCAACCGCTTCATACCAGGTTTGTGTCTATCATGGTTCATGTCTCGTGTATGTCAACAGTTTGATATCTCATGTTATATTTCAATGTACTTCCAGGGACCAGTGCCAACAGCCTGAATTTTCAGGTTTACCTGTTGGAAGGGCTGCATAGGTGGAACCAGGACCGGCGTGTTGCTGCCCTTGCTATCGAGTCACCTCCTCTGCGCTGCTACTCTGGTGACCTCTTGCATTCTGTCAATAAAAATTATCAGCAGCTTTTTGGCAGAAAGGTGGCACCAGAGTTCTGTCCGCCATCGCGTTACACAGGTAAGAATTAAATCAGTATTACTGAGCCTGAGGCTGCATCTCTGATTTGATTTTTATTAATAATTATTACATTTACTATACTATGTATATATTTTCATGATTTTCATGGTTCTTACAGCCATACAAGGTGATTTTTAGTCCTTTTTTGAACAGCTGATGAGGTTTTAGTCATTCCACTCTGCATTGTGCCTCATTTATTTTTTTTTCTCGTCTTAGGAGAGCTCATAGGGGTGCAGTATTTGCTCCAGCAAACTGGTCAGGCGCTGCAGGACATGAACCCGGATTCAGAAGAGACTGCCCAGTTGGTCGAGGAGCATGAAGTGGGGGCTGATGAGCAGGAAGATGAGGGGTTTTCTGACCTCACAGATGACCCCACAGTAGTGAATCTGGAGGTTCAACAGGCTTCAGCCTCTCCTGCTCCTGCTCCTGTTACCTACCAGTTGGCTCCTGGCACCTCCTCCTCCACTCTGGCTCGTGGCACCTCCTCCTCCATGCTGGCCCGTGACACCTCCTCCTCCACACCAGCTCCTGGAATCTCCTCCTCCATGATGGCCCGTGACTACACCACCTCCACACTGGCTCCTGAGGCTGGAGATACTTCAGCTGACGATGAAACTATGGTAAGTACCAGTTGTTGCACATATTTTATTGAAACTAAGGCATCAGTCATCATTGGTGTCATTAGTGGATCTACATTTATTTAAAATTTTCTATTTTCTGCCAATTAATTTTTTTATAGGCTGTGGATGACCAGAATGTGCCCCGGATACCAACACGTGGACAGACTGGCTGAGTACTTGGTCGGGCTACGGGATCAGTCTTCGCTCTGTCTCAGCAACCTGCAGGCAGGGCGAATACTGGAGCTCTGGGAGAGCCTGGATGACAGCGACAAGCAGCGGGTCATTTATGCAGCACGGCACCAGGACAGACTTTTGAGTGGACGCTTTAGGACACCAAAGAGGCCCTCAAAAACACCAGGTGTGGAGAGCACAACCCGCTGCTTCCTCGGTGCAAGCAGTGCACCAGCTCAGTGGCCTGATTGCTGCAGGTTGGTGGAGAATATTTTTATTAGGCTCTGTAGTCTCCACCCAAGCCCTAAAAAGAAAGGCAAGGGGGCAGCTTCGAGATGGTCTCTAATTTTGAGGGACTATCGTAAAATCAGGGGACTTGTTCTCGGCAATGCCCGTGTGATGCAGGGAACTCAAATACAGCTGGTGGAGGTAAATCAAAACACGCTTGTGCAATGGCACAACAGCAGGCAGAAGAGACAGGAGCTCTCTGTGTTGCTGCAAGGAACCGATTTACCTCCAGTGATCCCAGTGTCACACGAGCCGCTTCAGGAGGTCAGAGTCCTCCCTGCAGAACCTGTCCCAGCACAGCAGGAGCATATATATCAGCTACCTGAAAACACAGCAGGTCAGGCGAAGCACAGTCAGACACCACGCCCCATCCTGCCTAAAAGTGCCAGGTGTTTGTTTGTAGCGCCCCCAGCAGCCTCAGCAGTCCCAGCAGCCTCAGCAGCCCCAGCAGTCCCAGCAGCCTCAGCAGCCTCAGCAGTCCCAGCAGCCTCAGCAGCCCCAGCAGCCCCAGCAGCCTCAGTTGTCCCACAACAGGTTGTCACACAGGCAGGACAACCTGTTGTTCTTTATCAATATGTCCTGCCTGTGACAGCTGGTCCCACCCCGAAGAGGCCATACAGAAGGACTGTGCAGGCAAACACCTGCAAGAAATGTGGCCAGTTCCGCACAGCAGAGACTGGCCACAGTCACTTCCGTGGGAAAGTGTACTGCCCGAATTTCGAGGCACTCACAAAGCAGCAATGGTTGGAGGAGATGAGGAGAAATTTCCTTAAATAATTGATTGTAAATAGTTGTAAATAGTTTAAATATTTTTTTTTATTAATATTTTTTTTATTTTTATTTTATTTATTTTTATTTTATTTATTTTTATTTTATTTTTTATTTTATTTATTTTTATTTATATATATATATTTATTTAATTTTTTTGTAATTTTATTTAAGTGTTTAATTAACATTAAGAACTGTTTTGTGTGTTCTGTTCTGTTTGCATTATTTATTTGTTATAATTAAATATTGTAAAACTTGAAGAAGAATTGGGTGTTTTTTGAGTTATTACATTAAAACAACAACAATTTTGAATTTTTAAAAATGTTTATTTACAAAATTCATTTCACACAACATAAAAGAAACCTGAAAAAGCAACATTAGATGCCACAAACAAAGATAAATGACAAGGACTTAATTGTGAAGTAGATGCAAATATAGGAGGTGGTTTCATGTGGAGATGTTGCAGAATGAAGGCTGGCAATGGAAAGCTCCAAGTGATGATATCCACCTGCATTGAGCATCCCAGTTCTCCAGGTAAGTGGAAGAGGAAACACAAAGAATAACACATTAATAATGTTAATAATATCACATAATTATCAACAGACATGACAGATTTCAAATATGTCAGTGTCTGTACTCATATAAACAAATATAAATAATATTACTGATACATATAGTACAATTACATAGTTATTACATGATTATTTAAAAAAGAAATGTGTCTGCAGGGCAGATCTATTTTCTGTTTACCTTGAACGCACCATTTACCACACTCGCGGGTTCGAATCCAGGCGAAGTCTTTCAAAAGTATCAAACATTCTAAACTACTGTTTCTGTGGCTAATGGTGCATGAAACAGAGTGTTATGATCACGAATGCTCGTCTTTTCTCTTTCTTTTTCTCTTTTTTCCCTTTCCCCTTCCTTTTTCTTCTTCCCCCTTCTTCCCCTTTCTTCCCCATCTTACCTGGCCGATTGTTCCCCAGCTTGAACGCAGCGCCTTAGACCGCTCGGCCATCTTGACTGGTGTGTGTTTGTGTATGTGTGAGTGGTAGATAGATGGACAGACGAATAGCCAGTTGGTTAGATAGATAGATGAATAGACAGTTGGACAGATGGAAATCCAGTTGGTTAGATGGACAGACGGATAGCCAGTTGGATAGATGGATAGACCACTAACCAGTTGGATAGATGGATAGACGAACAGCCAGTTGGATAGATGGTCAGACGAATAGCCAGTTGGATAGATGGACAGAGGGATAGCTGGATAGCCAGTTGGATATTATATTTTAGTCTCCACAGTGAAGTGATTCACACGACTGATTCGGCTCAGGTTTTACATTAGACGAATAGCCAATTGGATAGATGGACAGACGAATCGCCATTTGGATAGATAGATAGATAGATGAATAGACAGTTGGACAGATGGAAATCCAGTTGGTTAGATGGACAGACGGATAGCCAGTTGGATAGATGGACAGACGGATAGCCAGTTGGATAGAGGGACAGACGAATCGCCAGTTGGATAGACGGACAGTCGAAAAGCCAGTTGAATAGATGGACAGACCACTAGCCAGTTGGATAGATGGATAGCAAGTTGGATAGATGGTCAGACGAATAGCCAGTTGCATAGATGGACAGACGGATAGCCAGTTGGATAGATGGACAGTCGAACAGCCATTTTGATAGATGGAAAGACGAATCGCCATTTGGTCAGACAGATAGATAGATGAATATACAGTTGGACAGACAGAAATCCAGTTGGTTAGATGGACAGACGGATAGCCATTTGGATAGATGCACAGACAGATAGCTGGATAGCCAGTTGGATATTCTATTTCAGTCTCCACAGCGAAGTGATTCACACTATTGATTTGGCTCAGGTTTTACATTGGATGTTGAAGCAACTGGGACTCAAGGCCAAACCTTACGATAAAGAGCAGTCAGAAGTGGGATTCGAACCCATGCCCCAAGGGGAGACTGCGACCTGAACGCAGGGCCTTAGACCGCTCGGCCATCTTGACTGGTGTGTGTGTGTTTGTGTACGCATTGGTAGATAGACGTACAGCCAAATAGCCAGTTGGTCAGACAGATAGATAGATGAATAGATGGACAGAGGGATAGCCAGTTGGATATTCTATTTCAGTCTCCACAGTGAAGTGATTCAGCTCAGGTTTACATTGGATGTTGAAGCAACTGGGACTCAAGGCCAAACCTGATGATAAAGCGCTGTCAGAAGTGGGATTCGAACCCATGGCTCAAGGGGAACGCAGCGCCTTAGACCGCTCGGCCATCCTGACTGGTGAGTGTTTGTGTATGTGTGAGTGGTAGATAGATGTACAGACGAATAGCCAGTTGGTTGGATAGATAGATAGATAGATAGATGAATAGACAGTTGCACAAAATGAATGATGGAAATCCAGTTGGTTAGATGGACAGCCAGTTGGATAGATGGTCAGACGAATAAGCAGTTGGATAGATGGACAGACGGATAGCCGAACAGCCAGTTGGATAGAGGGACAGACGAATCGCCAGTTGGATAGATGGACAGACCACTAGCCCATTGGATAGATGGATAGCGAGTTGGATAGATGGTCAGATGAATAGCCATTTGGATAGATCAGGGGTGTCAAACTCCAGTCCTCAAGGGCCACTGTCCTACACATCTTAGATATTTTCCAGCTTCAGCACATCTGATTCTAATGAATGGATCACCACAGGCTTGTCATTCAGGTCTGCTCAGGTCTGTTAATGACCCATTCATTTGAATCAGGTGCTCTGAACCAGGGGAACATCTAAGACATGCAGGACAGCGGCCCTCGAGGCCTGGAGTTTTGACACCCCTGGGATAGATGGACAGACGGATAGCCAGTTGGATATTCTAGTTCAGTCTCCACAGCGAAGTGATTCACACGATTGATTCTGCTCAGGTTTTACATTAGATGTTGAAGCAACTGGGACTCAAGGCCAAACCTGACGATAAAGTGCTGTCAGAAGTGGGATTCAAACCCACGCCTCAAGGGGAGACTGCGACCTGAACGCAGCGCCTTAGACCGCTCGGCCATTCTGACTGGGGTGTGTTTGTGAGTGTACACATTGGTAGATAGACGTACAGACGAACAGCCACTTGGTCAGACAGATAGATGGATGAATAGACAGTTGGACAGACAGAAATACAGTTGGTTAGATGGACAGACGGATAGACAGTTGGACATACGAATAGCCAGTTGGATCGATGGACAGACGGATAGCCAGTTGGATAGATGGACAGACTGATAGCAAGTTGGATAGATGGTCAGACGAACAGCCAGTTGGATAGATGGACAGTCGAATAATTTATGAGTGTACTTTAGCTTCCAGCTGGCAGATCAGTTAAACCAGCCCTTGTTTGTGACGCTGCAGTCTGGTTTAACTTTGACTTTAGCTGCATGGTTTAGGTAGTACCAAGTTAAACCAGACCTAAGCAAGCCACATGCAAACTTACAGTTCAGGTGGTCCAATCATAGGAATGCTGATGTCACTACCTTAAGATGTCATAACTTCTGACTTTACCTTTTTTCCTTTTTATCACCAGTGGCACATGAAACATGCACCTGAAGTTATAAATGTACTATAGCAGCTTGAATAATGTCAGATTTTACTGAGAAACATTTTAACAAATATTATATGTGCTGGAGACTTAAAGGGCACCAAAGCAAACCCAAAAGCAATTTGATTTAGGTTTAAGTTCTTCTTTCGAAAGCAGTTTCACCAGAGCAAGAGCCTCTTTTCCTGTCTGATCTGATATGTTCACACGCAAACAGAAAGACATTGGTGGCAGGTCGCTGAAACAGAGTATGAAGCATGAAATTGGAAACAAGGTAGAGGTGACCAGGGTCATGCTGCCGTTTAACAGTCCTTAAATGGGCTGTTTAGGTAACTCTTGGGAACACTGACAAACTGTAAATAACAGAAAGTATATTTCAATGAAATAAGCCCTGGTAGGTGTAATTTATCACACTTACAACTACTCCATTATATTTCAGAAGAACATATTGTACTCTTAATCTTAACATTTTAAGAAAACAACTGGCATATTTCCAACTGTCATTTGCAATAGGGAAGCATATTTACATAATTCATAATGTAATGTTATCATTTTAAAAGTATGTTATGCTGGTATGTGCATTGGAACAAGAATGCCATCGCCCTCCTTAATCTGTGCCTCTGGCAATTTTTTTCCTGGTTAGGTTTAGAATTACAAATAAGTCGGTCAAATAGGCCAAATTTGATGGAGGCGGGGTGAGATAGATATGGGACAAGAGAGTAAATATAAATTGAATTGCACTTCAAAGTACACTATATTGCCAAAAGTATTTTCTCACTCATCTGAATGATCAGAATCAGGTGTTCCAATCACTTCCATGGCCACAGGTGTATAAAATTAAGCACCTAGGCATGTAGACTGTTTCTACAAACATTTGTGAAAGAATGGGTCACTCTCAGGAGCTCAGTGAATTCCAGCATGGAACTGTGATAGGATGACACCTGTGCAGCAAATCCAGTTGGGAAATTTCCTCACTCCTAAATATTCCACAGACAACTGTCAGTTGTATTATAAGGAAATGGAAGAGTTTGGGAACGACAGCAACTCAGCCATGAAGTGGTAGGACACAAACAGACAGAGCAGGGTCAACAGATTCTGAAGCACATAGTGTGAAGACTTTCTGCAGTCAATCACTACAGACCTCCAAACTTCATGTGGCCTTCAGATTAGCTCAACAACAGTGCACAGAGAGCTTCATGAATGGGTTTCCATGGTCGAGCACTGCATCCAAGCCATTCATCACCAAGTGCAATGCAAAGCATCGGATGCAGTGGTGTAACGCACACCGCCACTGGACTCTAGAGCAGTGGAGGAACGTTCTCTGGAGGGATGAATCACGCTTCTCCATCTGGTAATCTGATGGAAGAGTCTGGGTTAGGCGGTTGCCAGGAGAACGGTACTTGTCTGACTGTACTGTGCCAAGTGTAAAGTTTGGTGGAGGGGGGATTATGGTGTGGGTTTGTTTTTCAGGAGCTGGGCTTGGCCCCTTGGTTCCAATGAAAGGAACTCTGAATGCCTCAACATACCAAGACATTTTGGACAATTCCTTGCTCCCAACTTTGTGGGAACAGTTTGGAGCTGGTCCCTTCCTCTTCCAACATGACTGTGCACCAGTGGACAAAGCAAGGTCCATAAAGACATGGATGGCAGAGTCTGGTGTGAATGAACTTGACTGGCCTGCACAGAGTCCTGACATCAACCCGATAGAACACCTTTAGGATGAATTAGAGCAGAGACTGAGAGCCAGGCCTTCTCAACCAACATCAGTGTTTGACCTCACAAATGGGCTTCTGGAAGAATGGTCATAAATCCCCATAAACACACTCCTAAACCTTGTGGACAGCCTTCCCAGAAGAGTTGAAGTTGTTCTAGCTGCAACTGGTGGACCCACATCATATTGATTAGGAGTGGGATGAACTAAAGCTCATACTGTATGTGAGTCAAGGCAGGTGAGAGAATACTTTTGGCAATATAGTGTATGAACAAACACAATTATGGTGGACTGGATTACTGATGTACTACCTTTACACAGAATCCTGCATGCTGAAATAGTTAGTGGATTTTAAAAGGTGCTCTTATTAAAAAAAAAAAAAAAAAAAAAAAAAAGACTTGCTATAGTGTTGGAACTTGCGAAAAAGAGACATAATTTCAAACTCTAGTCTGTCACAGAGAGCATAAAATATGTTCCTAAGGGTTACTGTGTAGGGTCATTGGATTCTAATGACAGCCTTATGAGCAAAATCCTTACAATATAGCACATAAACATACCCAAGTTCAACAGACCATGTCAGAGTCAAAGCACACAACTGAATCCTAATGGATAAGCCATGCTTCAAAATCTCAGAAAAAAAGTGCAGATGATTCCAATTTACAGCATTATGGTCCAAGCTCTTTTCATCTAAACAGTGAGTGTTGCTGTTTGCAAAGCTTTTGCCTGAGCAATAAGTAGTAACCATAAAGATGACGGAGACACTGGACACAGTGAATGCTTCATTTAACTGCTCCATCTGCATAAATGGATGAGCCACTACCAGGTCACTGGGATTAAAATGCTTTTATTTGTCTGAAATAACAGACAAAATATTTACCGTTAAAATTTCTTAAAAAATGCTAATTATCAATTTTGAGTGACTGTTTTATCTGGCTCTGAGTGGTGTCATCATTGCAGACACTGGGTGGAGAACATGGCACCACAAGACCTTATCTTACAGCTAAAATACCTAAATGCAATGGCTACACTGACGTTTGAGGTCAAGCATATACTGACGTTTGAGGTCAAGCATATACTCAGGTATTCCAGTGTTCCATGATCTGTGAAAATGGTAATTAGATGTTATTCATAAGAACTGTGAGGTGTTTTAAAATGGAGTCAGAGTGCAGATTAAAAGGGTTCAGACACCCTGATGGGAAGAGGGGGAATCAACAACAACGTTTTTCGCCTCCTTGCTGGTCTCCTTGGTAAAGACTATTGTCATTGTTATCTAAATGATCTAAATTACACACCTGTCTTCCCATACAAGACTCTCTGGGGAAGGTTGATCTGTGAAATAAATATTTAGGCCTGCTGTTGCATGGTAAGAATCATAAGCTGGACGATCCAATTTTAGGGTGTGGAATTACATTGAGTCTACTGCGTTCACATATGTGGTAATAATTTGTGAAACATCAAACCCTAATTTTTAATATTTTTATAATTGTTATCTTTTCCTTTCTGTCATCTATTTCTGTGAGAAATTGATCTGAAGCTCAATTAATTTGAATTGTGTAGCATCAGGATTAGACAGGTTTACGTAATCACTTTTGGTCACTGAATCAAACGCAATTTAGACATTTTAGATGGACCTATTAATACCTTGAACCCTGTGGAGCTGCATAAATGGCACCTTGCAGCACCTTTAGAACTTAAAAGGTTAAAAGGACACATTGCTCTGAAGTCAAAACGAAGCAAATCTTCAAATAGATTCCCAACAGTCAGTGGTGCGGTGACAGACATGTTGAGCTTGGAATAATCACTTTGAGAGGGATGGTGGCCCATAAAGACTGAGTGTTCTGAACACAATGGGAACAAATAAGAAAGAGCAAAAGGAAAACTCCTACAGGTGGGACTGGTCACTAATTATCTACTGTGACAATAATAATAGTAATACATTTTATTTTAAAACACCTTTCAAACCACTCCATGACACTTTACAGAAATAAAACAGTAAAACAACAAATGAAAATTACACACAATAAAACAAGATGGAACAGAATAATCACAGAGTGTAAACTATTTTGAACAGGCGAGTTTTTAGTTGGGATTTAATCAGAGAGAGAGTGTTGATGTTGTGAGTGTCTGGAGGTAGTGAGTTCCAGAGACGAGAAGCAGAGTGGCTGAAAGCTCTGCACCCTGTGGTACTGAGGTGGGCAGAGGCCACAGTAAGATGGATGGAGGAGGAGGGAATATGAAGGAGGTCCAACAGATAAATGGTTGACTGCACTTATGTACTTATATTCTCCACACCATCAAGGTGCCCTCAAAGCAGTTTACAACGGCCTCTCATTCACCCATTCACACTCACATTCATACACCAGGGGGTGGCTGCTACCATGCAAGGCGCTGCCAGGCCCACTGGGGGCAAATTAGGGTTCGGTGTCTTGCCCAAGGACACTTAGGCATGTGTACAGTTGGAGCGCTCGAACTGCCAATCTTTCAGTGACTGGACAACCCGCTCTACCAGCTGAGCCACAGCCACCCACGTGTTTTCTCAGTTTAACAAACTGTTATTTTCAAGGGGTTGTCTGTCTAACCTGATAAGATAAGGATGGGGGCAAGGTTGTGGATGGCCTTGAATATATACGGGTGGCTTTTGAATTGTATTCTGAATTTGACGAGGAGCCAGTGCAGTTACTGTAGGACATGGGTGATGTGGTGAAATTAGGGGGTTTTGGTAATGATGCAAGTGGCTGAATTTATGGAGGGATTTGCGAGGGAGGCCAAGGAGAAGAGAGTTACGGTTGTCTATACGGGAGGTGACGAGGCTGTGAGTAAGGATAGAAGTGATGTGGGGGGTGAGGGTTGGGGGGGGGGGGTGGTTAATGTTGTGTCGAAGGAAATATGAAGACTGAGTAACATTATTGATGTGAGAATGAAATGAGTTATTGAGGATGACACCCAGACTCTTAATGTGGGATGGGAGGGGAGCTGTTGATAGCAAGAGAGAAACTGTCAGCTTTGAATAATGTCAATTTGGTTCCAACAAGCACCATTTCTGTTTTTATCACTGTAGTCATTAAAGAACTGATTATGTTTGCATTGTGGGACTGTGACAGTCCAGCTTTTTTGAAAAAAAAAAAAAAGAAAACAAATGGTACAATGTTCAAACTTTGTACCTCCTCCTGCTGGATCTGCTGCAGTCAAACTTGATTTTCGACTTGCTTCTCTAGCACTTCTCCTCTGAGCAGTTCTCTCTTCCTTTATCCTCCATACTTCAGCTGTATCCTCCATTTCTGTTGACTTATATTTTATACAGTTCTTCCCTTCACATCACACCAAGGTTCTTTTCTTTTGATGCTTGTGTGCAGCAGTTATTTAGATTTTCTGAACAGTGTTTTGCAGCTGCTTAGGGGAGGCCATACCTTCTGATTGCTAGTCAATGGACTGCATTTATGGAGCTCAAATATATTTTTGGCTTTTTGTGTTGGATTTACATACAAATGTTAAAGATCTGCCTAAACATTCAGTCGTTATTTTCAGATAGATAGGAACTTTACAGGTAGATCAGAACAGTCAAAACATGTTGTCAATGCATGTGCAAGCAGAGATAATGAAAAGGGCTTGTGGTGCAGATGCAACAGAAAGAAAGCATTTTCTGTACTACAATTTCCTCAAAGGAGTCATTTTACCTGCATAACTTTTACATAATTTAGCACTGGCTGTATATAGACAACTTTTATAATGCACCAGCCTGGCCGGGAATGGAGACATCATCTTAGAGCCCGTCCTTACTGACTGTGTAGATATCCAGTTGTAATTCAGTTCCCTCAGAATACTTTGTAAAAATATGTTAGAACATTCTCAAAATTTGAAACCAATTGGCATGGCAATTTAGATTGCAGCCTTTTCTTATTGCTTGCTCCTATATTCAAAAATTATGACTCAGACTTTTTCAAATCTATTCAGATATCAGCTCTGTCTGTACCAGGTGCCAACAATCTCCTGCCGCCCTGGCTCCTGTTTTAGCCTTGCACATCTCATTGCTATTGGCCCAATATTTTTAAGATAGTAGCAGGATATCTCCTTCGATCCAGGTACGTTAAAGCCATTTCTGTGGTATTACCCCTTACATTTAGGCCGTGCCAAGAATCAAAACAGTCCTTCTGGCTTTCTTCACCTTGCTAGCAAGATGAATGATTTTACTTTGCTGGAAGTCAACTATCTGGCTACCCCATGTAGCCTTCATCAGAGAGATTTTTCATTTTAGCAAGTTACAGAAGATCAAACAAACATCAGAGTCCACCAGGTAAATCTGTCAAAGCATGGCAAACCCTCTTTGACTACTTAGAGCATTTGCAGTTCCAGAATGTGAAAATGGCTTTTGGCTGTTCTCGATTACGCTGTTCTCTTTCTTTAACCACCCAATGCTAAGTGCAGCGTTATCTACATAGTCATGAGCAAAGGTTAGAACCATAACAAAATTATCTCATCATCATGAATCTTAGTATTAGGCAAATACAACCTCTGATTAACAACATATTTTTTTCACTGTGCCATCAGTCATTGATGAACTGATCATGAGCAGACATGCGGATCTCTATAAAACCAGGTATTTGGTACTTTCCTGGAGCACTCCACTATTACAAAATTCCAAGAAGGAAAACCATTAACAATGGTCTTAAAGGAACAGTTGATGCAGCACATCAATCAAGAAAGTGTTACAAATCCATCACACCACAACCCGTAGTTCAATGATCTACTGTCAGAAAGATGGTTTGCGGACGGAAAACATTCGAGACAACTGCCAGTCTTCCCATTAATAGATTATTAGTAGATCCCATCAAATTTACACCAGGGTCAGACAGTAAAATGCTCAGAAAAATACAAAGAAATACTCAAAAGGTACATCTCAGACCCTACAGGCCTCACTGATCATGTTAAATGTTAAAGACAAGAAGATCAAATAAGTACAGTTTGTTTGGAAGCGTTTGCAAAGAGAAAGCCTCTTCTAAACTGTATCTGAATAAACCTTCTGGAACAAACAGGTCACTTTACTCACCCAAATATTTGCTCTCAAGCATATAAAACGTAAAATCACAGCAACAATATATTTTACCCAAGATAAATGAGTGTACATTCTCTGATCAGGCATCGTCATTTATATGCACTATATGTCAAAAGCCATTATTATTATTATCATTACTATTATGATTATTATGTTCATCTATTTATTTGGCTTTATTGCACCATGCTATGCAACTATTTACAGTATTACAAACATTAAATGTAAAGAAGCAGCACAGCAAGAGAAATATACCAAAGATGTCGCTTCAAATGATATGCCAGTCAGGGATTCAGAGCCTCCTGGCTTCTTAAAAACAGCAGGAGGCAAATATGAAAGCAGCAACTGTGAAAGTACAAAGCCCACAACAGCAAACAGGGTGAAAAAGACCTTTCAAAGAGGCCTTGCTGTAATATGTGTGGTTTATAAAAAAGTTTAAAAAAAAATCCAATACATTTCATTCCACTTCACGACTGTTTCCCACGTGTTGTTGATTCTTGACAAAAAAATAAAATTTAATATCTTTATGTTTGAAGCCTGAAATGTGGTAAAAGGTTGAAAAGTTCAAGGGGGCTGAATACTTTTGCAAGGCACTGTATAGAGCAATACAGAAGATTTTTTTCTAGTTTGGAACAAATGCTATTGATATGATCCATTTGATTGACACACTGAACACATAGTTTACAGCTCATTAGTGCCATGGTGAAAATAAAATTAATATGACAAACTGCAGGTGTGTAGGTTTTTTTTTTTTTTTTTTTTTTTTAGAGCAGTATATGGTGTTTGTGCAAGATAAAGTAGGGTTATACTTACTTTCTTAGTGCAGATCCAGAGGAGACACCGTGTAGATAAAAAGAGTGAATCTGTTTCACCACACATTATTCAGAAGGAAAAAAGCCAATAACTTGGCCAAGGTATTATGACTGGGTACCATCATAGATCTGACACAGCACTCATTACTTGGGTTAAAAAAAAAAAGGTTTTTACCATGAAAAAAACGAATCAATTAAAATGCAGGAATGTCATGAATATGGTCTTTGTTCATATTCATGAACCTTTTGTGAGTAAACTCAATCAGCTCATTATTTCTCATACTCATTTTCAAAAGATGTCACAGTGTCTTACCTGAAGATATGGGACAACTTTGCAAAGAGTGTTTCCAAAGAACCATGTCTCTGTGATGTCCACCACCAGACTCGCAGGCAGACAGATGATGGTAACCAGGACATCAGCCAGGGAAAGATTCACGATAAAGTAGTTGGTCACTGTGCGCATGTGTCGATTTTTCCACACTGCAAAACAAACTGAGGACAATCCACAATCAAGGATGGTTCCAGGATTCAGAGAAGGCAGATATTAGTCAGTGGTGTGAATTTAATGCTCAAAACTATCCTGTGGCTCAGTCGTAGTGTAGTGCCTATTTTTTCAACTCTTCCTTATTTATCCCTCTTTCTTATTTTTCATATTCTTTTCGTTTTTATTCATGAAGTCTATTAAGGGTGATGAACTTGCTATGAACCTGAACTTGTGGAGACCTTGAAAGAACCCAGTGTGTCCAGTAAAGACAGGCTGAAGTAACCTCACACCCAGTGCATTTGTTGCTTTACACTTAAATTGGACCTGTTCTGATGTTGCACCCTCTCTGTTTCATGTTACTGAAATGTGTGTGTAAATGTCTTACATAAAGCAAAGGAGAGAGTATGTGTGTGCAAATGTCTTGCATTTATGCTGGGTCCGAGCATTTGTACTGAATCTGACCTTGCTCAACCACTGCTAAAAGGCATAAAAGCACAGGTGTCTGGAAAGTACTGAAGTTACCATGGTGTTTTGGAAAAAAGAGAAAAAGGGGCGATATATATATTAGACATGCAAGTTGACCACTCCCATAATAAACAAGTATAAAATATGATGTACAAGTCAGAAAAATCAGTTGTTCTGTAGAATAACCCAAGTTTTTGGACTGTGTTCTCATGTGCTGAAGAATAAAGCTCTCTGGCCTGACTTAGTCCTGACTACAGTGCTTATTTTTGCTGCTCTGTGTCTACTTTAAAGTGGGCTTGAACAAAGACAACAAAGACGAAGCGTGGAGGATCAGGGAAGGATCAGATCCAGATGACAACTGGCCCCTGACTGGGTCCATAGAACGGCCTGAGACCCCACCACATCAGTAGTGTTTGAAGTTTAAATTTAAAATGTAATATCACTAATGTTTACATCCTAGTTCCATCTAGCTGCAAAAAAATTAGAAATCAATTAGAAATGGGACATCACAGAGCAAAATGACAGAAAGTATGTCAGGTTGAAATATTTATGCCTCTGAAAAGTAACATCAGTAAGAGAAGACACAAAAGTAGAAATATATAGTTTTATATATAGTTTTAATTAGGCAAGAGTATGTGCACTAAATCCTATTAGTTTTTGTTTCATGAATATTGGGTTGAAGACGTGAGATCTGAAATGTCCCTGAGAAGATTCCTTTGTCACATACAGCGAAAGACAACATGAGTTCTGGTTTGTTCCGTATTGAATGACAAATCCTTCCTCTAGAATGATCCATACGCCTAAGCCTTACTTTCAACATGTTTCCAATAAAGAAATATTAGGCATTTTACTGCTTGAAAATTGATGTTGTCTAAAAGAAGAGTTGAGATACATCAAAACTGGTCAGCCTGGTCACTGTGTGAAAATTGTCCTATTTCACACAGTCAGGCTATCTTCACTCTTTCTATTAAAACTTTTGGTGTAAAATAAGTTCAATAAAGAACACGTTCCATGTCACTTGCTCTCATCACAGGGTGTATTGGCCTTTCCCCCCAAGCTCCCTCTTTACTGTTTTTCCATTTATCAAGCCCTTAACTTTGATGAGAGTACTTTGATTCAGTGACCTCTTTGCCAATCGCCCTGATCCCTGTTCTTTCAAACTTCATCCTCGTTCTGTCATTCTCAGTCTTTTTGCCAACTCAAGTTTCATTTCAAATCATAGCCTCCAGCTAAGTTTTCTGTACAGCTTGCAGTTGTCTTTTGAATAAACAGGCTTCACCTTGAACTTTTATGCAGCACGCTGAGTTTCATCCAGGCAGGGTTTGCTCATGTTTCTCACAATGCACCACAAGCAGAGGCATTTCAAACCAGCCAGCATGACCTTGAATTATGCATTACTGCACCTAGGTTAGCACAGCGCGGTCAATGGAGATGGGAGTGATGTCTGACAGATGCTGCCGATGTTTCTTCTATACTGCATATTATTGACAGAGTAAAAGAGGACTGTGTGTATGTGGAGTTTTGAACAGCGATAAAGAGTGGAATTGAAGGTGGGAGGTGACCATCACAGCCTGTTGCATACAGTGGACCTCATTTATGAAATCAGTGAGTTGAGTGAGTGAGTGAGTTGATTTTCACCAAAATCTCCTTCTTACTAAAAACCTACTCTGGATTCAGGAAAGCCTAAACAAAACTTGGTTTTGTTCATAAGAATGTGCATATATTCCTCAACTCCTAGTTGTGAGTGCGCACCCACAGCTCATGAACAAGTGTAAGCACCTTTTAGAAATAATTTCTGAGGTTTAAGTAGTCTACCAGTTGCTGGTTAAATAAAGCCACCTATGTAGAATCATCCAATTATTTGCCGGTGTATTCCAAGTAGCTTTATGTGCAGTAGGAACCTCTGACACTTATTCCATGGTCATGTTATGCAGGACACCGTGAGGCAATATTATTTTGCATGCCTTCTACGGTTTTTAAAACAGGGTGCAGATGCTTGCTTCAAATCAGAACCACCACAACTCCATGACACCGTTGGTGCATTCTGCAACAGCCCAAGTCACTGCGTGGGTGTCTGTCAGCGGATCAAGTCAACCGAATCAACCCACTGACATCTTAAGAAACACATCTGCACCTTAAATATGAGAAATGCCCCATCAGTTAAGGTAATTGTGTTATATTTCTAACTTATTCTTATGTTTAACACACGGTTTTTAAAGACATCAACATTTTGCATTGACTGCATTACTACAGCACCTTTCGTGTAAAGAGACTGCTTTATTTCCAGCAACAGTTAATTACTGCCATGGTTTTCCATCAAACAGCAAGAAACAAAATAATGGGAGCCAGAGTTCTTACGAAGACAAACAGCTTATCACATCATATCGATACTGAAGTCATGACACTGGCCACCTGTGAATCTCAGAAGAGATTTCAAAGTACGGCTGCTCATTTATAAATCACTGAAGGGGGAGGGTCCCAACTACCCACTTTGTTTCAGCAATGTACACCTCTGAGATCCTTTGATCTATGGAAAGAAATCACCGGCTCAAACCTGCAGTAAGGCGTAAATATGATGAAAAAGCCTTTAGTTGCTATGCTGATAAGCTCTGATATAGGCTTCCAGAAAACATCCAGTTGTGCAGCAGCAGCAAGTTTTAAATCCAAGACACAACCGTTTTCAGTTTCTTTTTCCTCTTAAATGATAAGTAGCTTTATGTTTCATGTTATTTTTATGACTACTTAATACAAATTTTAAAAGTTCTGGTACCAAAAGGATTTTTTTCCTGCTTAACTGATTTTATTGTGCTGTACTGTCTCTACTGGTAATAGTGTAACAAAAAAATCCCAAAATGTTTAAGAGAGGTTTTGTAAAAACCAGGATTGGTCAGACAAGTCCACTTTAAAATGCAGAGAAAAGATTCTGAGCTGTTTTAAAGTTGAGATCTAAAGCTGAGATGGTCTGGGAACAAGGCTTTTTTTTTTTCTTTGAACTTCTTATCTACTTGTATATCTCATTTGAACGTTATGTCTTGTTAGTCTCTTGTTATCTCTGTAAAAGTAAAGAACGTTGAGCTGTCTATGGGTATATATTGTGCTATATAAACAAATGTCCCTTGGCCTGTTGACAACTCAAAGTGCTTTACAGTACAAAGCCATACCCACTCCCTGGAACTAAAACACTTCAGCACATTTTATTCAGCATATTTAGCACACATTCCTACCAGACAAACACTCATGGGACTCATGCTGGTGAATGTGTCACAGGACGTATCTTGATGAAGGGCACTTTGAAATATGAATACGGGATGAAACACAAAATCTCCAACTGATGTTTGAGCCCTCTCAGGGGTGGCATCAGAATTTCAATGTTGGACAGGCCAAACTAATTTTCAAATGTCAGCTATCTGATATTTGTGAATCCACCCACATGGTTAAATTGCAGAGATGCAAACAGTTTCTTGGTATATACAACATAGAACCATATATTCAGTGTCCAATATTTGTGTCAGCTGGTTATATTTTGCATAAAGCTCCCTATTCACAGGCACGGAAGAATCTTTTATTAATATCACATAGCTAGGTGCTACAGAAAACCTTTAGAGTGGCTGCACATTTCCCTGCAGGTGTTAAATGAGTGGCATTTAAGTCTCAAAACATGCATCTTAGGTATTTGCATGTGATACTCCTACATAGAAACTGAAAGCATCTAGAAAAATGTATGTCTCTGTCCAGGCACAAATGTGATCTCACGAGAAAAACACCCAAATAAAATGAGCTATGGCCATTTCAAGTATCACTGAAGAACAATCATTTCTAACGCATAAGCTGATAAAATTATACTGTTGGTGGTCATTACTTCTACTACTATCACCTGTGATAATTTGAAAAATGGGAACAGTTATTGGTCCTCACAAAAATAATGAATATGAACTTTAACTTCAGTCATGGAGTGTGTGACGCATCAATCAAAAAATTATTTTCTCACACACACAATCAAAGCTGCTTCAGTGACACTTTAATTTGCTCCCAGTATATTTCAGTGCTCTGTGGATTCAATTATGTTGAATGACTGCTGTCAGAAATAGATGAATAACAACATGTTTGACATTTCAGCATTGTATATAGGGTGTTATAAATAAATAAGCATTAACATTATGACCACTGACAGGTAACGAGTAAAGAGTGCTCATCTTGTTACAGTGCAATGTTCTGCTGGGAAAACCTGCATCCTGACATTCACATTAATCCCATTCTGGCACATGGCACTAACCAAAAGATTTCTGCAGACCAGTTACACCCTCAATACAGTAACATTTTTCCCCAACAAGAAACAAAACAACACAAAAAAACAAAACAGTTGAGTGGCCGCTGCTGACCTCCAGCAAGTCAGCAGTGGGCCACTCAACTGTTTTGTTTTTTTGTTTTGTTTTGTTTTGTTTTGTTTTCTAAGGTAGTGCATAAAGAATCAGGGTTGTTCATTTGTGTTTAAACTCCACAGACAGCACTCTGATGTGACCTGATGGCATCTGTGGGAGGCAATCTCCTTCCACTGAGACCCCACCACACACCCACAGGGCCCAAAAGATCCATTCATAACATCTCAGTACCAAACACTTCAGGACTCTATGGCAAGCCGTTTTAGTATTTATTCCATATCCTTGATATCAGACCTCAGTTCTCGTTACTAGTTTGCACTTTACGTACACTAGTTGATCATTTTCAGCACAAGTTCAGTCTTGTGTTGCACTTGTTGAACAAAAGGTTACACTAGTCACAATTTTCAAGCAACTTGTAACGCTTTTGTCCAGCTAGTTTAAGCAGAGGCTGTACTAGTGAAGCCATGACTTGTACTAGTAGTATCAAAGTTTATGCTAGTCACATTTTTGACACACTAGTGGACCTTCAGGCTAAACTACTTAACTAGTACATTATACATTGTGTTCTTATCATACTGGATGACATATTCAGTACAGCAGTTAACATTTGCATCTTACTAGTAAAACAAAAGTATACACTTGTTAAAATTAGTTGCAAATAGTTCACTAGTTTAGGTAATAATATTAAACTAGTTATCATGTATAACAGGTGGAGCCCTTTGCTAGTTAACTTGTTGCGGGTATAAGTTGACTAGTCAGATGTTTCACTGTACTAGTAAGGTGCAAATGTTAACTGGTGTACTGAATATGTCAACCAGTATGGTAAGAACTCTGACATGTCAAGTAAATGCCTCACTGGTTAGACACAGTCATTTACTTGTGTTGAGGAAAGTTCAAATAGATAATGAAAAGCTCCATCATGTAAGAAAAATATCTAACACGTTTATACTAAGCATTTACTTGTTTGACAAGTAGTCTGAATAGTTGGAAAAAGTCTCCTCCACTAGTTAACTTTTGAGAAAGATATCAGTGTCACTCGTTACCTTGTCACTCTCTGAATCTAACTAGCTGACAAGTAAAACAACATATTTCTTACTTGTCAATTAGTGGTATTCAACTGGTTTCCAACCAAGTGAACATTTCTCACTCCTACTAGTAAACAAGTGAAGATATTTGATTGTCACTAGTTAAGTAGTAAACAGAACCCTATGTGATCTAGTTGACATGTCTTATGATTTGAAGCCCTCTAGTTAAATAATATAAGGTACTAGTTAAGTAGTTTGGCCTGAAGGTCCACTAGTGTGTTAAAAAGGTGACTAGCATAGACTTTAATACTGCTAGTACAAGTCATGGCTTCACTAGTACAGCCTCTGCTTAAACTAGCTGGACAAAAGTGTTACAAGTTGCTTGAAAATTGTGACTAATATAACCTTTTGTTCAGCTAGTGCAACACAAGACTGAACTAGTGCTAAAAATGTTCAACTAATGTAGGTAAAGTGCTAGTAAAGTAGAGAAACTAGTAAAGAGAACTGAGGTCTGATATCAAGGATATGGAATAAATGCTAAAACGGCTTGCCATAGTCACCCTCAGAGTTCTTCAGGGCTTAAAGTTAAAAAAAACAATACGGAGCCTGAACATTTTTTCTGGGGAGTGCAGTGGATCCAACGCATACACATTATAGACAATTTGGCAAACAACTTTTTGGCATTGTGTTTAGTAATGTACAAGATGACCTTCAATTTAAATGTGAATTTTAGAAAGGTTATTAAGTTATAAGTGAAAACATGTGAAACTCAGTCAAGCCAATTAATCTGGTTTCATTTAACAACCATTTAATTAAGTAAAGGGTAATTTGTACAAAAAAAAAAAACATAAATTGCAACTTTTCCATCATTTTTGTTCAAAAAAATTGGCAAAGTTAAGTTATAGGAAATATATCCCATTTGGTCTTGACTCCTCTCCTCTATTAACATATTTGCAGAGGCAGTTATTATGTTATTAGATGTTAATACTCAGGAATGCATCATCATTTAAAAAGTGAAACATTACATTCAGTATTTTTGCCATGTTTTGGGTGGTTGCTTCATCAACATTCAGAGAAAACATCCATACTTTGAGCTGATCAGTTTCTTGAACTCTGGTGCTATGCAGCTGGTTTCATATAACTACCCTGCTTATTAGAAACAGGCAGTTTTTTTTAAAGCGTTTTTATCAATGGCTACTTTTTTTTTTACACAGATGTACAAGCGGTTGAGCGATCGTAGATGAGAAATCGTGTACTGCAAAAGACGACCACACACGTATTTTCAAGTCAAATAGATCAGTCATCAACGGCCGCTACGTGCACTGTAGCTGTTGCTCCTGGCTAAAGCCTGATTTATACTCGAACGTCAGGTCGTCTGCATCACCTACGCAGACGACGCAGAGATGCCCCCCCACCCTATGCTGACACTCCAGTGCACCTACTTAAAATTGTAGCTCAACGCAGACAGTGTCGCAGAGAGGAGAGAAAGGAGGCCTCTGATTGGTCAATTCATTCAATACATCCACGTAGAAAAGAGCGCATTGAAGAAATGAGGAAGTACCCACATCTGTACAATTCTCGTTCTCCACACTACAAAGACAGCACATATTCTAGTAATTCATGGAGGGAGATTGCGATGAATGTGGATCTGGATACAGGGCCTGAGACGGTGAGGAAGTGGAAAAACGCAAGAGATAAGTTTAGTAAGTTTAGCTAGTTCTTGATTGTCCATCTTGCATTGTGGCGTAACATAGCGGAGACCCCGCGAGTATAAATCAAAAGTGACGGCGGCATCTCTGCGACAAGCTGACGGCAACACATTGCCGCGGCCCTTATCGGCTTGTGTGTTAGAGTGCGCGGACTGCTGCTTTATGGCCGGCGTCTCCTTCGTGACGGTGAAAAGCTTTTTTGCCGCTAGTTGCATAGACCAGCTTCTTGGAGCAGAACACACATAAACAGGTACAGGCTCCCTTAGTTACTGGTATCCAAATGGCTAACCGTCTCCACCCTTGTCCTCTATCCTACCCAGAGACACTTGTTGCCTTCCATTCAAACAACCACCGGCTCACCTTGGATGCTGCGTTCAAGACCACTCAGAGATAACGTTTTTGTGGTTTTTTTCCCCTGAATCATAGTCAAACGCCGGAGATCCGGCACAGTGCGGGAATACTTTAAGCCATGGTTCTTTGTCCAAACTTTGATTGGTCAGAGCTATTTTTATAACACGGGGAGGATTTGCTCATTATTAAGTGTGCAGTCATAATGTTATGCTTGACCGGTATATGAGGAGGTTAAAAAATCTATAGGCCACATCAAAGAGAGGAGACTGTCAAATGAAGTAAGCCGCTTGCGCATGTCTGACCAGTGCTTTGAGTGTGTGAAGTTACCACAAGGTTATGATTCATTCACCATTAAAATCCAAAGTCACTCAGAAAAGGTACAAAAATATGAATGCTTTAGCCACTCAGAACTTTGCATCGCTTGTCTGTACTAATGAGTCTATGTTTGATCAAATGTAATCTTTTTTTTGTATTAACAGTCGCTGAAAAATATAATGAGGTTTCATGTCTTTTCTACTGAAGGAAGGTCTTCGTCTTGAGGATGAACAAAGGAACTGTCAGAAAACTCATACTGCCTCTTAAAGGCACTGATAGAGGAGTGACATCCTCCATGAAACATCTGTCTGCATGGATGCAAGCAATGGCAGTACTTGTTCTCATATTCACTAGTCATTTACAATTAAGAGGAAGGAGGGTAAAACTCTACAAGGTATCGTTTCCTGTCATTCATTTTAACATGGTTTGCCCTTGAGAGTAAACCAACGTCTTTCCATTACTGATTTGAAAATTGGTTGGTTGGTTGGTTCCGGCAGCAAAAAAATCTGCGACTTTACACATACGGGAGTTAGGTTAAAGCCACCCCATGTAGTAATACTGTGAGTAATACTATTTTAAAGTACCATCAAACTATCTTGCTATTGAATCACACCAGCCTTAACAACAATGAGTTATTTGAACAAGAATTTTTGAATGAATTCTTAAATTTTATGTCAACAACGAACTTACAACAAACTTACAACGTGTTGCAAGTTTTCAAACAATCATATTTAGAAATTCTGCTGAAAAATAGATGTGTAAGAATTTACTGAGGTTTTAAAAAAAACTTTAAGAACCAGATATCAAACAGCCATAAACATTTAAAATTATACTTTCAGTCCAGCCAGATGGACCTGTTGAATTGTTTCTGTTTTGTAAATAGGCAACTGTTCGCCAACTAATTAGCCATAGAAAGACCATCTTTCTCACAGAGCAGTGGTAACTGAGCCAAGTTCAGATGTATTGCAAAGGCAAACTTTGTTCAGCTCAGTTTCATTTGCTTTGGTTTGTGATGGTGCAGAATAAAAGTTGTTCACCTTTTAAATTAAAAGTTAATTAAAACACAACCAGCTGTGGTTGAGATCCAGCTGCCTGTGATTATACACTCGGCCAGTAGGTGGTGTTGTGTGCAGATGAAGCTTCTAGTAATGAACCCTTTCTGGAACCGATCGGCTCAAGTGGTTCGATGCCTCATGAGGCTTCTTCTCACCATCACTACAGGATACCCATCTGCTGCAACATGCAGGAAATTTCAGCGTGTGTCAAACCGCTGTTGAATAACTCATTGATCAAACTAGTATTTGTTTATAGCGCCACCACGCTACCGGAACTGCCGTGCACAAAGCCACATCCGGGTCACGTAAAGCGGACCAATTAAATATTAAAAACAAATTTGGTGCCATCGCCCGTTTTTTTTTCATTTCATATTTTTGATCCCAGTATAAAAATTAAAATATGAAAATCCAGGCTTTTTTTTTGTTTTGTTTTGTTTTTGTGTTAGAATAAAAATAAAAAAATGAAATAAAACGTCCCTTTTTCCTTTTTAAATTTTTGATTGCCAATTGAAAATGGAATGAATGAGTGATACACCGATTAACGTCACTTTTTAATTTTTTAAATTTTAGATTGTAAATTAAAAAATTGTAAAGAAAAAATGATATACGAACTGATAAAGTTACGGAACTTTTACATGGACATTTTCATTTTAAAGTTCTCCCAGACAGGGTATTTTACAGAAACAAGGTTATTTGTAACAACTGTCAAGTTGAAATCCCCATTAAAAGTTTCTGCTGTTACCTCAGAAACTGCCTGTTTTAATGTTATGATTGTGGCTCAGGATTTTGTTGGTAGACTTTTTTTTATTTTTCCTAAAAAACAGGATGACAATTAATGCCCTGGCAGTGGCAATAAGCTTTATTTTATTTACATTTTTTAAAATGAGATTTTCACTAAATATGTGTTACTGACAAGTGCAGATGTTAAAAGTGTTTGAACAACAAAAGTTATGGCACTTTTGTTCATATGACAGTAGAACATTTAAATAAAAGTGACCTTTACACTACTTTTGAATTCATTATTTGATTTTGCGTATACAATGCGATTAATCCTGATTAATCAGGGAAATCATGCGATTAATCGTGATTAAAAATTGTAATCGTTGCCCTGCTCTCCTGCATTTTTGGATCCTTCCTTAAAGCATGACACATGCAAATACTCTCACCTAGAGGATTTTCTATATTGCCTCCAGATCTTATTAGTAAAATTATTATAATATGGCAAACTGCCAGTCAATAATTAATTAATGGTAATGAGTTGGTTGCAACCGACCTCTGGCTCTTAGCATTGATCAACATTAAGAGCAATTAACTGTCATGAGGCAATGTTATCTGGTCCCTCCTTTCCTCTTGTGCTCCCTGTTTTTTCCCTCTCTTTTTGCTCACATGTTTCCCTGGGTGTCTGTGGGGTGTATGCATGTGTGTACTTCCTGAGTTGGAAGAACACCTGTTCGCAATCTTTAATCAACACTCCAGTCCTAATCGCCCCCCTTGCCAGTCTATATCTCCTCTACAGATGATTGTTTCCCGATTACTTTGGATTCACAGGAACACTTTTTGTTAATCGCTTCAAAGATGCAGTTCTGTGTCTCCTTTGAAAAATAAAACAACTCCTTCAAGCCACATTGTTGATCTCTGTATGCTGAGTTTGAATTTTTTTTTGACTATCACGACATAAGCAAAATACAGACACACATATAGACTATAAATTATGAACATGATTTCTAGGAAAATTAAGACATTTTCTCAAATGTAAGAAAAACTAAAAGCTGTAGTAGAATTACTTTAAACCTTTTTTCAATATAAATAGGTTGGAAAGTAATGCTTTTCACCGTCTTTCAGTGTCTTTTCAGTGTTTTTCAGTGTCTAACCAAATCCTTTCAATTTAGAAAATAAAAGCAAATCTTGTCTTCAATGCTAGTAAACACACTATCTGGGTGAGAGTGTATCTCATCACTTTAAATTGGAACTTTTTGACAGGTAAAAAATGCATTCCAACCTTTCCTGCATGGGTGCACTTTGTGCGGATTCACAAACAGAAACTTGCTGACATTTCGATGAAAACAGTTGCAACTACGTGCTTCACTTCTTTTAGACAAGAAGATAATCTACCCCACAATCTGTTGCACTCTCTATACAAAGATCTGTTATGTTCTAGATGGGAGGCTGAATCCACAGCATGTAAGATTAGCAATTACACATAGCAAAACAGTTTCAAAATAATGTTCATCTGAATAAAATTGCAAACACTTTGAATATCAGCTACAAAATATGATATTATCAAAAGATTTAGAGAATCTGTAGGAATATCTGTGCATAGGGAATAAACCCTATAATCAGTTTTAGATGCTTGTGACCTTCACCCCCTCAAGATTAAAGACAGGCTTAATTGTAAAATGGAAATTACTGCATGGGCTCAGGAAAACTTCTCCAAAAAACTGTCTAAGAACACAGTTCACCATGCCATCTACAAATCCAGGTAAATATTCTACCATGAAAAAAATAAGGTACGTGTGAATAAAATCCAGCACATCACAATGTTATCTGGACCAAGGCTCATTTACAGTTGACTGAGGAAAACTGGAAAAATGTCCTGTTTTCAAATGTTGTCAGATTTGAAATTACTTTTGGAAACCAACATATGCAATGTCCTCTGAACTATAAAGGAATGGGACCATCTGGGTTGTTATAAACTCAGCTCAAAAGCCTGCATCTCTGATGCTTTGAGGGCTCATAATGATTTTTCAATGGGAATCTTAAACACCTGAAAAGGAAACATCAGTGCTGAAAGCATATAAAGGACATGAAGGTTTTAGAGCAACATCTGCTCTCATCTAGGCATCTTTTCCATGGAGGATAAGATGCTAAACCGCACATCGCTGCCATTACAAAAGTATGGCATCATAATTGGAATATCTGAGTGCTTTTGGCCTGTCAGCAGTTTAGACATTTCACCAACTGGAAACATTTGGCACAACACGCAGTCAAAAAATATAACGTATAACAGGATGGATAACTGTTGGGGGGGGGAATTTATTTTGTACCACGTCAGATAAATTTGCATTAAGCGATCAATAAAGCTGACCAATCAAATCCCATGCCCAACAACATTCCTCTTCTCCAACTCAACCTCAGTTCCCAGATATTTAAGGACTGCTGTTATAACAGGTCTTACTCCACAGTGCTACACATCACCATGTCACAACTTTTGTGATGTTTACTTACTGGCATCAAAATCAAAATATCCTATTTTCTTTTCTAAAAATGAAAGATTTCCTTGCTAATAACATTTGATATGTTGATTTCTTTTCTTTTTCTTTTTTTTTTTAAATCGTACACTAAATAAGATATTAGTTATTGAAATTTACAAATCATTGTGGTGTCCTAACCATTTATTGAAGTGGGGTTGTAAATAATAAGACACTGACACTTTATAGTTGTTGAGCTTTCTAACCGTGAAGTGAATTGTGAAATATCATATTACAGTTAGAATAGTTCAGTGTTGGTTATTCTTAGTCTGAGAGGATATGTTGTTTTAACGCAACCCTGGACATTGAATCAACACTATTGTGAGTTAAACAACTGTTTCTAAGAAGCAATATATTTGAATAACTTCTGTGGTGCATTGCTGCAATCTGAGATTATCTGATCCTCAGGATTCTTCTTTTCTAAGGTTTAGAATCAATTACAAATAAAAGAAAATTTTGTTTTTAGTCTTTTTTTTTCTAAATTTTTCTTTTTTTTCTTTGCCAAACTTAAATGCTGCATTTCCATATTGATGATGTCTCATCATTAAAGAAGCACTTGAATTAAAAAGTTGGTTAATGCTAAAGTTAACCAAAGGCTGTTCAGAAAGATCATTCATATTTATAATCAAAATGGAACGGGCAGAAATTCAACAGGAAAATCCTTCAAAGTGTGGTCAAAAGCATTGCTCAACTGGAGTGAAAAAGCCAGACATAGAATATTTAAATATGCATAAATATTAAGCCTCTTTTCATCCACCAGTGCCAAGACATGAAAGAGGTAGAATGACTTAAACGTCCAACTGATACAAGGCAAGCAACGTTTTGATTACAAAACTCCCTGCAAATCCACAACCTCTTTCATCTCAATACCTGACCCATACAAGCAGAGTTGACAATAAGGTTTCGTTTTTAATGGTTAAGGTTTTTGATGCAGAAAATTTCACCTTAACATCTTGTTGTGGAGAAAACTAAACTTCCACTGAAAAAGAATGCAAAGTCAAAAGTTGAGGAAGCCTTGATTTTAAAAACAAATTTTCATAAAGAAGAAAACCTGAACATCCATGGCAGAGTAATAGAAGATGCTGCAGAACATTAAGTTGTTGTCTCACATGCGGTTTTAAGAAGTATCCGTTAATATATGTACTTGGACCAAATGTCAGATACCTAATATCATTCAGGTATTCTCAAAATTTCAAAATTCAGCAATATGTTTCTTCAGTATAATGGCTCATGCATTAATCACATAGAAAGGCATGTATCTTTCTTTAGTCATAGAGTGTTAACTTAGTCAAACAAAAAGCAAGTGTCTTAACAGTCATTTAAATGGAAATCACAAGAGCAATGTCCTGATCCAAATGTTTCCAGTCTCTGCTCCTACACTAATAGCTGGGCATTGCATATTGGCCGATACCCAATAGTTATCAAAAACCAGTGTTTGGAAAATACTGAAGACATCAAGCTTGACATAAGCATTATTTTCCTAATTTTGTGAAACCAATTGTAATACATTATCATGGAGATATAAAATATACAAATCTGTCATTTAATATTAACATATAATGGCAAGAAAAAAAGAACCCATTGAAACACACCCTTTAGATATATGCAGGGCTGGAGAAAAAAATTAAGATTCAAGAAATGACTATAATTTATTTGTGTTATCAGTTGAAAGCACATTGTGTTTGTCTACTATTGTGACTTAGAGGATGATCGGATCATATTGTGCGGCCAGTTAATGCAGAAAATCACATAATTGCAAGGGTTTCATATACATTCCTTTTCCACTGGCTGCACAGCTAATGCATGGCTACTCTATGTATGCATGACTTCACACACATAATGTGAACAGACTGATCTCATGGATCGACATCAGCAGGACGGCCAATACTGATATTGGGTCTCTGTTTTCCTATTTTATGTCCAATACTGTTTCACTCTGTGCCCATAAGCTCATTTCTGCTTTCCTGACTAAAACAGATAATCGAATCGCCCACAGCTGTTTTGAACTGATTTTGAATCAAAAGAGTGTAAATCAATCACAATCATATTGTGTGATAAAGATTCACCACCATATAAAGAACCCTCTGGAGTCAAAGTTCAAGTGGATCAAACTCAGAGCTTTAATATGGCACCACAATAAGACCTCCATAATGGCACGAGAGGCTTGGGGACCAATATGTGGAATATTTAAATGCACCCTCACAGCAACACAAACTATACCTAGATTCACCAAGGATACCTGGACCCACATTGGAGTTATATGGTAAAATCGTTTCTGCTCACATCATTCTGTGTGTGAGCAAGTACCTTTCCAATATTCTCAGAAAAACAAACTAAGAACATCAATGAAAACTGGCCAATGATGCGAAAAATTAGAAGCTGGCAAAGTCTTGATGTAACCTCAGTGACAGCACGAGTTGAAATGTGTGATGTTATTTATCAAGCTACCTGTAAATGTAATTGCTCCGATCATTTTCGAGCAGCACTTTGCTGCTGTGACTGTCGCGCTCTGTTGCTCCTGCTGTTCTCCTGGATGCATCTCCATCACCTGATTTATCGCTGGATGTTTAATAGAAAACTGCGCTCTATAAGATTTCACATCATTGTGGCTTTCTTTTTACTTCTAGCACTTCAAGAAATATTTATACTCTCCAAAAGTCAGTTAAAGTGTGAGCCCACACAATGATTTCTGCGAGACTTGTTACGCACGAATGGCAGAAGGAATGCGTCATAAATAAATAAATAGATAAACTTACCAAGTGAGTTTCCGATGAGCGAGACGAAGAACACAATAATGTAAGCCACAATCAGGACCCATTCATACTGCTTAGGATGCAAGTACTCTCTCCAGATGTATCTCAGAAGTTCCTCGTCCGCGTCCATGGTGGAGTGCACATAGTGCTCGCTGGTGTTGGCCAAATGGGCAGGAGATAAACAGTCATCGCAATCCGAACTCCCAGAGCCCCCGGACATGTTTCCAGCTGATGCTGTGCGCCGAACTGCAGCCGCTCCAGCGCGCGTCTGGAGTCAGCGCAGGTTGATGCGCTGACTGCTGCAGACGTGGCCGCTCCGCCGCGGTGCGTTAAGAACGCGCCCCACGCGCATCTGCATCCTCCGCCAGAACAGGGTCAAGCAGGCAAACGCAGCACCTGAAGGGGTTTTACAGAAAAACGAAGGTGAATTCACGATGGCAAGCAGTGGTGATGTTGAATGTTCTTTGTTTACTTATATTACTGAGTGAATTGTTCAATAACACTGTGGTATTTTGGTGCTATTGTAAAGCACATGTACTCTAAGGACAATTTTAAAAAGAATTGACCACATTTTTTGATGTATTCACCTCCATAGTTTGTCAAGAGCTTGTGGCGTAAGAAAGGGGCATAATGAATAAAGAATTATGTACACTGTAAAAACTAATCTATAGAATTTACTCAATATATCTGCGGTAACAATTTGCATTGACATTTTTGGGTAGATTTGATTGCATATATTGAGTATAAAATAATCGAAATAAAAAGCTATGAAATACTTAAATAAATTGGGTAAAATATACCTTACATTTATGTATCTATTCAACAGCTACTTACTCATTGAGATTAGGTAAAACTATCTTGTTTGCCAGTAGGTAATATCTGATAATAACTAATAAAATGTAACTATATATCAGTTGATAACCATTAGTAATTCAGAGAAGATAATATGTACCCCCCTCAAAAAAGACATTCAGATGGTTCATCATTTCAATGTTTTTAATCCATAAAATCATCAAGAAACACAGAATAAAGTGCAGCACAACAGCTTCACACAACAATTCAAGTAATGAACCTGTTTTAAGAGGGGAAATGCGTCTATTGCATGAGTTTATTTTTGAGGCTGTGGACCTTCCTAAGTAGTTTTGCCCCATCAAGTTCCCAAAAACAGTTTTTGAAAAGTTTCAAACATGTTCTTCAGCTGCTTTGGATATTCAAGGTTGAGGGCATATATCAGTCCCATCAGCAGTACACATGCCTTTGTTCGGCTTCCACATCCTTCCATCACTTGCTTTCCCTCAATCACTATTAGCACATCTGATGGATCCTCCTCAGCCATGATACTGTGCATCACCATCACCTTCATCCTCTTGTCTGTGTAGTCTTCACATACCTACATGATAAAAAGAGAGAAACAAAAAGCATACACATTTTTTTTTATTTAATTTAAGATGCTGTTTCAGTACATTTCAGTTTATCTAAAGGAGAGCAGAGGGGAGTGGACAGAAGACAAAAGGAGGAGAGGAGAGGAAGACATGAGGATCCCTGGTGTTAATCTGTTATAAATATGACGTACCTGACAGTCATGGAAAAGATCCTCTTGTCTTTCACCAGAGGTAGCTGATGAGGCAACAGACAACTGCATCCCTTTTTTCCTCAACGTCGAATACAAGTGAACTTTATTATGATAATTTCAAAAATTACAATTTGCATTCGCACTATTATACACAGCACCCCTGTGTAAATAGCTTGCCTTCACTTCTGCGATTCGTTCGCTGGCAGCCGGAGAGAAGATCCAGAGTTTCTGTCCCGCTCACTCAAAAACGCGGTCTCACGCATGCGCAATTTGGAACAGAGGACTCACGGTTTTGTGGTATATTTTACTGTATTTTTCCATGTAATAGTTGTTACCTTTACAGGGCATTAAATTAGAATTTTTACCAAGTAGCCCTTGGCTACCAGGTTTTTGAAGTTGGTAGCCAGCTAGCAATTTTGGTCGCCAGTGGTTTTCGTCGCACCATACGCCCCCGTAGACTGCTTACATTATCATGGATGCTCCCAGCATGTTCAGCAACTTTAGCCAGCTCTTGTTTCCTGTGTGCCATTATTGGATAGCCTGATCTATCCAGGTGTGTCTGACCATTGCTGTGAGGTCAGACACACCTGGATTAATCAGTCTGTCCATTAATGGCACACAGGAAACAAATCAGCTGGCTGAAGTTCAGGAAGTAGTACAGCTGTACATAAAGCCACATTAACATAATGTGAACATTCATTATAGCCTAAATAAAAACACAAAAGAGATATCTATGAAGAGTATTTATTTGAAGGGATTTGCATTTTTTTTGTTCCTTCTTCATCTTCATCAGCTTGTGCAGCATTCTTTTTTGTACAATCAGCTCCAGCGGCTCCAGAGTTACACCCAGCACAGATCCAGCTTTCTTGATCAGTTTGTTGATTCTCTTCAGGTCTCTGGTTCTGATGCTGCTGCCCCAGCAGATGGCTGCAAAGCTGATTGCACTTCAACAACAGACCTGTAGAAGATATGCAACATATTGGTGCAGACATTAAAAGATCTCGCTTTCTTAAAAAGTAGAGTCTGCTCTGACCTTTCTTGTAGATGTATTCTGTGTTGCATTTCCACTCTAGTCTGTTGTCAAGCTGAACTCCAAGATACTTGTATTCCTCCACCACCTCCACCTCCTTTCCCAGGATGGAAACACTGCTTTGTTGATTCTTGCTCCTCCTGAAGTCGACAATCATCTCCTTAGTTTTGCTGGTATTTAATACGAGATGATTGTTACTACACCATTTCACAAACTGACAGATCAGTTCTTTGTGCTCTGCTTCTTGTCCGTTGCTGATACACCCAACAACTGCAGAGTCATCAGAGTATTTCTGCAGATGACAGGACTCAGAGTTGGACTGGAAGTCAGAGGTGTAGAGCGTGAAGAGAAATGGTGAGAGAACAGTTCCTTGTGATGCTCCAATCCTGCTGACCTCCATCTCAGACACACAACCTTTCAGTCTCACAAACTGTGGTCTGTTTGTGAGGTAGTCATAAATCCAGGAGGTTGTGGAGGAATCCACCTGGAACTTATGGAGCTTCTCACATAACAACGCAGGCTGAATTGTATTAAAAGCACTTGAGAAATCAAAGAACATGACCCTCAAAGTGCTGCCTGATTGGTCCAGATGAGAGTGGGCTCTGTGAAGCAGGTAGATGATGGCGTCTTCAACCCCAAGCCCATTACGATATGCAAACTGTAATGGGTGCTGAAAGGTGCTGACCTGCTTGTTGAGGTGGGCCAGTAAGAGTCTCTCCAGGACTTTCATGATGTGAGATGTGAGGGCAACTGGTCTGTAGTCATTAGGTTCAGCTGGTTGTGGTTTTTTAGACATTGGAACAAGGCAGGATGTTTTCCACAGCACAGGAACTGTTCTCTGTCTCAAACTGGTGTTGAAGAGGTGCTGGAGAATCGGACATAGTTGCAATGAGCAGGTCTTGAGAACTCTGGGACAGACACCGTCTGGACCTGCAGCCTTGTTCTGGTTCAGTTTCTCAAATTGTTTTTTGACCTGATTGCAGGAGACAGAGTGGAGGGGGAGGCAGAGGAGGTCTCTGAGGTGGAGAAAGATGATGCTGGTCTCTGGTCCATGACTGAGCTGCAGGGTGACAGAGTGGAGGTGTGACAGGAAAGCTATGGGCTCACCGAGGGGCTGTGGTCTGTTGAGCTGGAGGCAGGGGGGGAACTGAACCTATTGAAGAATGTTTTCAGTTCATTAGCTCTGTCCAGACCTCCATCAGTCTGGTCCCCCTTTGCCTTGAAGCCGGTGATCTTCTTCATTCCAGACCACACATCCCTCACGTTGTTCTGCTGGAGCTGACTTTCTAGCTTCTTCCTGTAGTCCTCCTTGCACTTCCTGGTTTGTGCTTTAATTTGTTTTTGTGTTGTCTTCAATAACTCTCTGTCTCCATCCCTGAAGGCTTTCTTTTTGATGTTCAACAGCTTTTTCAGGTCTCTGGTGATCCAGGGTTTGTTATTGGGGAAGCACCTCACAGTTCTTGTTGGAATGATGCTGTCCACACAGAAGTTTATGTAATCTGTCACACACTCAGTCATGGCGTTGATGTTGTCTCCATGAGGTTCACAGAGGGCATTCCAGTCCGTAGCCTCAAAGCAACCTTTCAGAGAATCCTCAGCATGGAATAGAATAGAATAGAATAAAATAGAATAGAATAGAACTTTATTAATCCCACACTGGGGAAATTCACTTGTAACAGCAGCACAAGTTGGACATATGAAAAAGTAAAGATTTTAAGTACTTATAAAAAATTGGCTAAAAAGTAATAATAATATAAAATGTATACATATAGCTCTCAAAAAATATACAAAAAAATAACCAGTTGTTAGAAAATAAGCTATATATACAGGAGTGTTTACAATATCTACACTCAGAAAAATAATGAAGCCAAAAACATGGACTTTATGTATTTTAATTACATGTAAATTTTCCATGTAATTTTATTACATATGTTAAATGTAAAGAATTGCATATATTACAATGTTTTTTCTATCATATTGAATCAATGTGAATAAATTGAATACCTTCGGTCAGATTTGCTTTAGTTAATGCAAACTTTTACATAAACTTTATTTGACTGTCACACTCAGCTTTTTTATGTGATCTAGTAAATAACGTTTAGCTGATTTGTTTAGATTCAGTTTAAACTAAGCATATTCACTTTATGTTTGACTTTTTTTGGATAAATAAACTTTAAATTTCATATATTTCAGTTACATTTTATTTTTAACTATTACTTTATGTTTATTAGAGCCAATAATCATTTTTTGAGTGTACAATATCTACACATATATGAACATTTCGCCTATTGATAAATATGAGATTTTACAGTGGGGTCCAATATAATAAATGAATGTGGTTTAGATAAAGAAGGTGTAAACAGAAAAATATTGCACAATGTTGGAGGTGAGGGGTTGTACAGCAGACAAAAAGGTGTTCCATTAAGTCATGCTGTTGAAGAGTCTGACGGCTGATGGGATGAAAGACCTGCGGTAACGCTCCTTCTTGCACTGTGGGTGCAGCAGTCTGCTGCTGAATGAGCTGTTAAGGGATTTAACAGTCTCATACAGATTTAACAGTCTCATGGACACGGTGTTGTCCATGATGAATCTCAGTTTTGTTAACACCCTCTTATCACCCACCACCTGAATGGTCTGCAGGACCATTGTCCAGGACTGAGCTGGCTCTCCTAACCAGCTTGTTCAGTATTATCCTGTCCCTCTTAGTGCTTCCACAGCCCCAGCAGACCACTGCGTAGAAGATGGCAGACGCTACGATAGTGTCATTAAATGTTTTTAGCAGTTTCCTGCACACACAGAAGGACCTCAGTCTCCTCAGCAGGTGAAGACGACTTTGGCCCTTCTTGTACAGGACATTGGTGTTGGTGGACCTGTACAGTTTGTTGTTGAGGTAAACACCCAGTTATTTATACTCTCCTACGACTTCAATATCCAAACCCTGGATGTTCACTGGAGTATGTGTCTTTCGACATAGTTGTTTAGGAAATGAGAAGTAACTCATTGCACCAGTTGGGGTTAAATAACTTGTTGCCAGCTGGAAGATAATCACCCAAGCAGTAATTATCTAATAGGAGGCTCGTACCTATTTGCTTCGTTAAATCCAGGTGGCGACTTTTTTTTTTTTTTTGGCCAGGCAGTGTATTTTATCAACAATCTCTAAAATCCCAGGGCTGAGGAGCAGAGACTTGCTACTTCATGGTTGAAACATTTGAGGAGTATTATGGTGTCCAGGGATTCATAAAATCACAACAGCATGCAGCAGATATGAATTAGCAGGCTCCATCAGTTTCATAGCTGCTAACGGCAAGTCCTCGCAGCATGAGCTGCTTGCTGGAGATGAGGCTTTACGATTTTCAAAACACTTGTTCCTGCTCTACTCTAATCAAACAAGTTAACCTGTCAATTCAAGTAATTTACCAGATAGCATTTTGCCAAAAAAAAAATGGCACTGTTGAAATTTTAACTTAGCTGCCTATGATATATTTCTAAAAATAGAAAAGAAAAAAGACGAAAAGGAAAATATGAGAACAAAATCCCAGATGTATTCTTCGTGTATCCTGCCACTTAGCAGGCAGTCCCCCCGCACATGAGTGCACATGTGCAGATCAGCTGAGTAGATTTAGAGACATCAGTGTTTACATCATGGAAGCTCTTTGTTCATTACTTTGATTTTGTAGCTGAAAAAAGGCCTCACATCTCGGTGAAATGCATATTGTGCCCAGGTGATAAGTGCCTGAAGTCTTATTCAAATTTAAAATGTTCTTCAGATAATTTGCAGGTGGCATTCATGTGCATGCTAAATTAAGTCAATGTAATTATAAACTCCTGAATTATATATCTCCTCTGTGTTTCATCAGGGACTCTGTTGATGTTCAGATCTGCACATTCAACATATTACATACGCATTACATACAAAAGTTAGGGATAGACTTGACTACTGAAACACTCTTATTAGACAGCTTCAGCTCATGATGAACACTGTTCCCAGAGTTCTAACAAGAACCAGGAAAACAGAACACATTACTGCTGTTATGAGACCCTTACACTGGCTACCAATTACCTGCAGAACACAGTTTAAATTTTCATCCTCTTCCAGGAAGCAAAGTGTTTTTAATAATTTTTTCATGTTTTTGTGTGGCAGAACCACCCACTTCCTGCTTCACAGTTAATTACTCAGACACATCCATCCACAAAACCTTGTATGATGAATGAAGATATTTATCAGTCTGATCTGTAGGAATCCAAGGCTGATCTGATGAAGCACTGACAGAACACCAAATACACAGAATAATGTGACCAAAATGATGTTCTTTGACCAGAAGGTGTCGCTATGGAGTTCATCCAAGATTGTCATATAGGCTTGTTTGGAGTAAAAGAATCATCCAAACGTATTAATTTTGGGGCAGATGGTCAACGCATGTGTAAGTTAGAACAACAATTCTATTCATGGTGAGATATCGAACTTTGCTGTACTCTCATGGCAACGCCCTTTGATTGAAAATTAAACTGCTAAGTTTGGTGACTCTGATTAAAAAATTAGGTGTCATAAAAAATGTGTTTAGCGTCCAAAGTTTAAAACTGTCACTGCATGTGTACTGTCTGACCCATCTGAATGAAACGGACAGGAATTCATGAGGTGAGGGTGGACAATGTTTGTAAGTGGTTTGAATTTGATCAGTCATAGTATGCCAGAAATATGATAATTGGTTATGATTTCATGTTTTGAAAAATATAGAGTGGTGGACTTCTGAAAATACCATATGTTGCACATATGAAATGTTTGCTTTCGTGAAAGGCATGTGATCCTTCAACCTCACCTCCTTTGGACAAACAGTTGATTTTTAATGTTTTTTTTCATTTGTTTGCAACAAAAAATATACACTTCCTGTCTCCCAGTAAATAACGCTGACACCATTTGACATCCATACATGAAACTTTCTATGGTGTTTGAGGACACTTGAGAGTATATTCTGGATGCTTCTCAGGCTGATATGATGACACCAGATACCAGACATACTGTGACTAAAATCATGTTCCTTTGACCAGATGGTAGTGCTATGAAGTTCATCCAAGATTGTCATATACACTTGTTCGGAGCGGAAGAATCATCAAATGTATGGATTTTGGGCAGATAGGACAACACGTGCAAGTTTGAACTTCATCATAGTCTCATGGATTTTCCCTTTGATAAAATGTTACAGTTTTCACTGACAGTCATCTTCAATGTCTTTACTACTGATTTGAACTGGTTTGAGGTGTGTCAGCTCATCCCGCTAGGATTAGGGATGCCTAATGCAAAACATGTAATTTCCTGTTACCAATAGATGGCACTACAACCGTTCCTCAATACTACAGGTTCTATGCATTTAGGATGGGACTACGATCATGCTCAGCAATTTTGGACCAGATTAAACAATGTATTGCCGAGTTACAGCCAATTTTTTTTTTATAGTGAGTCTTGGAAATCACATCAAACTTTGTCGTGTCACTACAAGTCATGCCCTCTGGTAAAAAGTTATAAGCTGGTGTGTCATGAGTGCCATGAGTCAATCTGACCAAATTTTTGGAAGGAGTTTGTTCAAGTACGAGGCCTGGAAATGGCCAAAATACTGGAAAAACTGCATATTCGGTTCAAAATAGCTGACTTCTTGTGTGAGTTAGAGCACGGGTCCAAGAGACTTTTTTATTGGACTGAGGCTACAATAACAATACAATAGGGTCCTCACATTCTTGGTGCTTGGCCCCTAATAAACTCAGGAGCAAACAATCTGGTGCAATTAATCAGGGCGATGAACAAGGGGAAGTAGAACAGAAGTCTACAGGGGAATGACAGACTTTCAAAGTAACACAGAAAGTAAATGTAACAATGAAAAAGAACACAAGAAAAACAGACCAAACCCCTAAAACACACAAAACCCAAACCCAAGACCTGTCATGGTCTGGTGCAGCCGTGACAACTATTTTGGGGTTTTTCTTTGTTATGTGTTAAGTTGTCATCAATCCCTGTCTTTTGTATTACCTGTTTCCTGTTTTACTTTGAAGGTCTGCTTCCTCTGCGTGGTATTCTGCTTTGGTTCCTCCCCCTTGTTATCCTAATTGTGCACACCTGCCTAGCGTTTGTCCCTCTGTCTATTTAAGTCTTGTCATCTACCCTGTCTGTGCTGATCTGTCTTTTCATGCTCTGTAGGTCTTCTTCTCATATCCTGTAAGTGTGTTCTCTTGCCCCATGAGTGTTCTTTTTTTTGTTTTGATCCCTAGATTCTTGTTTTAATTATTTTTGTGGATTTTTGGTTTGTTTTGGACTTTGTTTTACCTGTTTGGATTACCTTTATAGATTTTTTGGTTTTCTTGGACTTTTGGGTTTTGTTTTGTAAAATAAATATCCTCCTTTTTTTTGCACTCCTGCACATAGGTCCTCCATTTTCTCCTCAAAAATCTGACAGGACCACAGAATCAACACCAAACCGTGACACTTTGTTGTTCTCTAACAAGTGTCTGATCCATAAATCAACCATTAAATGTTCTGGTTCAATGACAGTTTGTATTTAAACTAGGACTGTCAGTTGATTACATTTTTTAATTGCAATTATTCACAAGTTTTTCAAAGTTAACTCGCAATTAATTGCATTTTTTTAATGTTCTGTTTATCCATCCACCTATCATCTATACCCATTTTGTCTATACAGGGTCACGGGGATCTGCTTTTTTTTTTTTTAAGCCTTTAGTTTGAAAACCGGAAGTCTCTTAGAGTTTTTATCACATTCACTGAGCTTGGAGGGTTGATTGTGAAATGTCTGGCATACTTATATGTACAAAATGATACCAACCTTGATGAAATCGGTGCAGTTTTTATGACGCTATTAAAGTTTAAAGAAAAAAAAACAAGCGAATGACAGATCTGAAACTAACTTTACCACGTCCTGTGGTGGTAACTCAATTTACAGCAACAGTAAATACAAAAACCTTTTTCTTCTCAACAGACCCATTTGGCAGCACCTTAAGGCTAAACTTGCCATTCATAAGACCCTTTTCTGTCACCATGTCTGTCCCACACATTGACTGTAAATACACTTATTGGTGGAGGGTCATATTTACAGAACCGTGTGTGCGTTAATCTCGCGTTATAAGAAATAGTGGCGTTAAACAGAATTTGTGTTAATGTGTTAACTTTGACAGCCCTAATTTAAACAGTCCTCTTCATCACGCTGTTCACATTTTTAAATCATGACACCAAGTTAAAACCTAATAGTCGATTAAAAGTACCTTACCATTAAGAGGGTTCAAACCACTGAGCTTAGGTTGTCACAGAGTGTCATCAGTAGGTTGCAACAGAGAGACTGTAAGAGTCACAGAAATGCATAGAAGTGGACGTCCTTTGGCCACATCTCATGCATTGTTCACAGTGGCCTGAAGACATTGTTTTTAATGTTGTTGTGGTATACCCACAACTGTTGTTACCTTTATTTCAAAGAAATTGCTTGAGATTTAAAAATGTGGTTCTCAAAACCTAAAGATGAAGCAACACCAGACTGGACCATACAGCCCCATGTGTGCACACAGCAACAAAGAGAAGATGGAGATGATCTTTCACTTATGTTTTCTGAGATCACGAAACACTTTCAGACACATAATAATTTATATATTTTGAAAATTCATGAATAATAGTCCTCAAAACAAGAATGTTTCTCCTTTATTTATTAATGTAACAATATATGGCAGTTTTTCAAATGAATGCCTTTTACATCCTTCATGCCTTTGTTTGTTCTACTACTACCAAGTGCATGTCCCACTTTTATAAAAATGTTCCCAATGTTACAACTAAAAGGTTTATACAGTGAAATTTCTTGCATCATGATTCTGCAGATCTGATGACTGTTGTTTCTCAAGTGTTGCCTTAACTTTTATTGTTTGGCTATTGATCATTAGCAGCTTGTATATCTGAAAGAGTAGCCTAGACATGGTTAGAATTGTTATCCTAATCATACCCATATCCATGGTAGGCTACATTAGAATAATTATAAAAGGTACATGTCTCCTTGAAAAGTAAGTGAATAATTAAATACATTTTCAAAAATCCTGAAAATAAGTCAATTTCTGAAAGTTACCATTGTCTCAGATTGATTTATTGGAGCTACAAAAAGAGTTTTAAAGGCAAAACTTTCAATTTAGGGGATAAATGCACTGTAAATTCCAAATATGATCCAATAAATTCCCAAGCTGCCATAATATATAACATATAATAAAATTATATTCCAGCCTAACCTTTGAGTTTATCTTATCTAAAAGAATAGTCACAATAGGCCACCTTACAATTAATCATGAACACTGCAATTTTTTTTTTTTTTTTTTTTTTTTTGGTTAATGACTGATAGCAGCATCTGTGTATGACATGAAATACCTCTGATCTGCAAAGAAAGAATGGATGGATGTGTCTGCAAAGAATCTCCATGTGCTCTCTTTATTGACTGAATGTGAATCATTATGATTTTTTTGTTCACTTAAATGCCTGTGATGGACATTCAAAGCCTGATTTTCCCTCTTTTGAAGGTGAATCACATGGGTTTGAGCTGGCTTTTGCCATCATTTTCCCTGTGCCAGAAGTGTAGCTGAACACCAAACCATATTTTGTTAAACAGCCTCCCTCATGAGTTGAAATACATCACCTTCAAGAGAGCTTTGATGGCATCATCTAACATAGGAAATGTGCTTTGAATGTCATTAGTCTTTTAAATGGCCACTATCCCATCAGTACTCCTGTAAATATAATCAATGAAGCAAAAATACAGAAATATATATATATATATATATATATATATATATATATATATATAGTATACGTACATACCACCACAATCTTCCAGCCATCCTGTTTATGTAACTCTGCATTTTGTCCTGTAGCTTCAGCACATGGAGATATGCGCTGTTAAATCCATTGATATGGCATTGATAAGACATGTTTTCCCATCTCTCTCTCTGCCCTGAATTCCTGTCTTGGTACTTTCAATAAAGGCTGCAAGAAATGCAAAATGTATCGGAAAAAATAAAGAAAAGGCATTTTTTGCTAGAGCATATTTTTTATTGTTTATTGTGAAATAGGTAACTACCATTTAGAGAGCTTATTTCAAATATTTGTCTTAAAAATCTTTTCATTAAATTCTCTAATGAGAGGTGTCAGCTGTGCAGCCAGAAAATTACTCAGTACACTTTTTTTTTTCTTGTGAGCAGGGTTATTTTAGGAAGTTGATGATTTCTATTTTCATTTAGCCAGCGGAGGTGTGCAGGAATTGCTCTTTCAGCTGGTTGTAAATAAAAAGAAGCTCAGGTTCATAAAAAGTGGCAAACATATTTATCTAATTTGTCTGACACCTTAAAGATAGGGTCAGGATTTCTACGTGAAAATATGTCTCATATTTAAAACAAACCATTAATTTCTTTGCTCCCCGAGATTTTTTTTCTTTTTTTTCTGGAATATTGGTGAAAACCAGAGTCAGAGTCAGAAATGAACTGGTCTTATATTAGATCTTTGTTCATTTACTGCAATACATTCTCAGAGGGACACAGAATTCATTATTTTCAGGAATAAAGGCATACTGAGAGCAATGTCAAAGTGCTGACAGGTTTTCTTTCAAAATGTTCAAATGAAGACTGGAGGCAAAGTCATTGCATCTTCTTAAGTGCACAGAAGCTGCAATAATTTGCAATGATGTGCAATAATTTCCAATGATAAAAAGTCCAAGATGAGAAAAATTGACAGAAAGTATTGAGTTTTTTGTTCATAATGAACTTTTTGTATTGTAATATTCATTTCAATCAATCAGTCAATCTTTACTTAGATAGTACTTTGGCCCCCTTTGTGCTGTTGTAAAGTGCTTCACAATTAAAACAAGAAAAATAACAGCACACTTATTAAGTACTTTAAAGTAAATGGTAAATAATTAACAACACAAGAATAAACATACATTTATGAAATAAAAATCTGAAAGTGACATTGTGCAACAAGTGAGTCTTCAAGCAGGACTTAAACAGGGCCAGATCAGTAATTACACACAACTAAAGCAGCAATGATTTCCAAGCTTAGGAACTGTGACAGCAAATGAACGGTCTCCCCACTGCTTGGTCAGGGACCTGGGGGCATACAGCAGCATCGAAGCAGATGACCGGAGAGCTCTGCTTGGAGGGGGGAAGGTTAAAAGTTCAGACAAATAAGGTGGAGAAAGGCCATTAAGAACTTTAAAAGCAAACATTAACATTTTAAATCAATACAACAGTGAACTGGGGGCCACTGAAGAGTTTATAGAGTTGGTGTGATGTGGGTGAATCTCGATGAACCAGTGAAAAGATGAGCAGCTGCATTTCGCACCAATTGCAGACAATGGAGTGGGGACATTATTTATATTTGGGACAGCCTGATGATTTTTGTAAGATTATTAGATCTACCGTTTCATCGACTGTCTTTCCTACATCGCTACGGCCTTCTTATGTTTCTGCAAAAAGCCACGTGATTGCAACACCTGCCGTTGCCGTGGTTAATCACGGTAACAGAGCCCCACTGATGTCTTTGTGAAGTCGCGGTAACTCAGTCAAAGTTTTCAGTTTCAAAACAGGCGTTTAGAAAAGGTTCACAGTTTGCTGACTCTGAGTTAGTTAGTTTGTTTTTTACTCAGTTTGTTAAACCTTCTTTCTCAAACAGGCCCCACATGAACACTAAGTCATTTGTACCCCTACACTGCACTACAACACAGTTCGAGGTAAATGCGATAATATATTTAGATGCACTAAGTTCTGTTAGGACATATTTGTCTTTTCATTTTCTGAGTTTATCTAGTGTGGAATTTCCATAAGCATTCATGAATTTCCCCCTTGGGGGATCAATAAAGTACATTTGAATTTGAATTGAATTTCAAAATCAGCTCATTTCGCGTTCTGGGGATTTTATGTCCATTGTTGCTCATAATACATTCAGGAAACCTTTATCATCCAATGCCAATCCTCATTCAGTTTTTATCTAACTTCTCTTTTCTGATTTATAGTCCAGTCATGCATATTCTGACAATAGTGAGAACATAGACAAATCAACACTGAGGTGGACATTTCCCTGCTACTCACATGCAGTCCAGTTTAAAGGATAAAAAAAAAAAAACAGCATATAAATTAAAATAATCTAACTCTGAATCTCAGTTTGACAAAAACAATTACAGAGGAGTACTCCACAAAGCCCCATCTTACATATGTAATGCCCTTTGAGTCTCTATTTTCATCTTCTCATATTCTTTGAGATCTAAAGAATCTAGGGTCCACAATACTTTAAGCCAATAAATCTCTTGGACAAGAGATGAGAAATTGTTCTTGTAGCTGGTTCCAGAGGTCCCGCATATGAAACTTGGACCTGAGCTCATGCTGCAGCATTTCTTGTAAAATGTCAACAGTGCTCTGATCAGACAGTTTACTTTCCCTTCTTCAATGTCACTTGCATGTGTTAGTTCTCATCAAATTCAGTTTCTTTCCTAAGTATCTTGATCTCATGTATGAGCATGAAACTTCAGGGGCTATGTAAATGTAGAAATACCCATTGGTGATAAGACACATCTGTCTAGCACAACTTTAAGCCCTGTTGTTATTAGTCCTCATTAGTTTTTAATATTTGCTTAGTGCTGTGGGAACAGAATTACCTGGGTCTGGGTCTAGCAGTGTTTTTTTTATTATTCTAGTTGCATCAGTGTTACAGTATCACATCCCTCTTTCACATGTACTGGCCTGCTGTAATCACTTATATCAGCATCTTACATAACCAGTGCTGTTGAACGTGCCAGTGTCGCAGTGTAATCTTTGACAGACAAAAAAGACCATATTTTCTTTCAGGAGCCTGAGCAACGTTTTGGACAAATTCAAACATATCCACAATGCATTAAACACTATTAGTTTTAAAGCTTTTGGCAGCCCATTATACAGTCAGAACTACTACGGTACGATAACAGGCTCAATTCAAATAGTAATCACACAGCCACATGCAGCCACTACTCATTAGTTCTCCTCAGAGTGGAAGCTCAAAAGTCTGTCTCTGAAGGACCAATTAGGAATGATTCATTGCTCCAAATCTCTGTCAGACTGTGGCATTTTTAGGATGTCATAGCACTTTGAATGAATGTTTTTCTCCACAACATTGAAAATGTATAAAGCACAGTAGGATAACAGAATGGGAGGTCAGTTTGTAGAAATCCAGTTAACAGAAATATGCCATTAATTGATCTTCAGTGAATTAGACTATGTAGATCAGCGATTCCCAAAGTGTGGGCCGCGGCCCCCTGGTGGGCCGTCGCGGTACTGCAGGTGGGCCGTGAGAGGTCATTAAAATTAAACAAATATGTTTTAAATCCTCGATCTTTTAAAAATATGTTTTTAATTACTGTAAAATATTAACGACATGATTTAAAAACATCTTAACTTAATATCTTTTTTATTGACCCCTTACATTAATATCAGAACATGGTTCCTAGTCCTGTATGTTGATCACAGTTGTCATTAAAGGGTGGGCCGCGGAGATTTTTTACATTTCAAATTGGGCCTTGGTGTTCTGAAGTTTGGGAATGGCGGATGTAGATGAATAACTGAAACAACTGGCTGTTAACAAACCCATTTGTAGAACAATTCTATGAGGTTCAGCTCAAACATAAAGTAACCATAGGCTTCATCAGAAAAACAAGCCTGAAAGGAAAAAAAACTGAAATTAATGTATTAGAAATCTCGAAAAGGCTGAGCAAAAGTTGGAGGTCAACATATTGCATTATATCTGGCGACTGGGCTGCTTAGGCTCAAGTGTGAATAGGGGAGCTGCATCAAGCATTCATTTACATACACCACAGCACACCAGCATACCACACACACACACTGATCACTGCCTGTCCTTGTGTCTTTCTGTCCTGTTATCATCCTGTGCTTCACTGTGTTTTTAGTCCTCTCTGACAGACTCAAGGTGTTAATTAGTTATGTTAAATCAGACTGTCAAAGAGGGCACTCACACTCATTGCACTGGATAACTAACAGTTGCGGTGATGTGTGGTGCAGAAAGCAGTCCAAGTTCTGCATAAAGTGACGGGGTGGGTGCAGAGCAGAGAGACAGTTGAGGTTCCTAGCAGCTTGGTGGATGAAGCTGTCTCTCTGTCTGCTGCTGATTCTGGTCCAGAGGTCCAGAAGCCACGTGGCAGGTGGCTGGGATCACCAGCAGTGCCGAGGGCTTTGGGGGTGAGACAGGTGCTGCAGATGTCATGGAGGGAGTGGAGAGAGTGCAACAATCTTCTCACCTGCTCTCACTGCTTTGGGGAAGTCTTGTGACAGCAGATGTCATGGAGGGAGTGGAGAGAGTGCAACAATCTTCTCACCTGCTCTCACCTGCTTTGGGGAAGTCTTGTGACAGGTCGAGGTGTGGGCGCAGTACCACACTGAGCTGCCTGGCTGCGTGGCTCAGCGACAACAATGTCTCAATATTTGTTTATTTTGTTTATTTTTAAGGATCCCCATTAGCTGAATGCCTTGGCAATCAGCTAGTCTTCCTGGGGTCCACACCTTACATACAATATATTACACTACATTACATGTAAAACATACAATTTCATCAATTTACATTTAAAAAAAAAATACAAATCTTATGTTTATATAAGTTTCAGTTCGAAATTAGGTACACTGTGGCTACATACATTAAAATAAAATACTAAATAAATTTATTGATAACATATATATTTTTAAAAGAAAAATTGCACAACTTGTAGAAACACACACAATATTGTAAACATACGCACAGAGTATACCTTCTACTTTTTCACGCTCAACTACAGGCCAGCAGATGCCTCTGTATGTCCTTTTTGAAGGATAATTTATTTTTAATTAGACGGATTTTGAAAGGTAAACTATTCCAGTATGTTATGGCTCTGTAAATGACAGTTTTTTGCGATGAGTTAGTCCTTAGACTAGGAACCACAATATGACCATTACTGGCAAATCTGGTGTTGTGTTTATGTGTGTTATTGCAATAAATTATTTGATCAAATAAAAATACTGGATATTTTAAGTTAATAATGCAGCTGAAAAATGTGGCCATGGTTGAAACAATCCTTTGCTCAATAGTTAGCCAAGAAAGGCTAGAATGCAACTTTTCAGTGCTAGTTCTTATTGAGCAGCCCAGAACAAGTCTGGCAGCCCTATTTTGTGTGACCTGTAATTTAGCAAGATTAGTTTTGGATGTAGACGACCATACTATAGAACAATAGTCCAAGTGGCTCAAAATTAATGATTTGGACACTTGACCCAGCATGTGTGATTGTACATAAGGAGAACACTTTCTTATAACTGCAATGCCTCGGCCCATTTTACTGACAACTGTGTTGATGTGCTCAGTCCATGATAGATGACTATCAAGGACTAGGCCCAGCAATTTAGCTTTGTCCACCTGTTTTATGGGTTCACCAGATATAGATAGCTCCAATTTAGGCTTAGAAATCAATTTATATCGTGACCCAAAAACAATTCCTTTACATTTGGATATATTTAGGACTAATTTATTTGTTTTAATCCAGTCATATACTATATTTAACTCACTAGACAAAACTTGATTTAATTCTTGACATGTAGTTGCTGCATAATACACAGTTGAATCGTCTGCATACATTGTCATACCTGCATTGTTCACAGCTAGGGGCAGATCATTAATAAAAATTGAAAAAAGGAGTGGTCCCAGACAACTTCCTTGGGGTATACCGCATATTAAACTACTGTAATCTGATAAACTACCATTATAAAAAACCTTCTGAGTTCTTGAGGAAAGATAACTCTTCATCAAGGTAGTTGCAGTTTGGCTAAAACCATAACACTTCAACTTATCAATTAAAATGTCATGATCAATGACATCAAATGCAGCGCTAAAATCTAACATAACTGCTCCTGTTATTTTGGAGTCAGCAATCCCCCTCAACCAATCATCAGTCATTTGTGTAAGAGCTGTACAAGTAGAGTAACCTTTTCTGTATGCATGTTGATATTTGGTAATCAAGTTGTTATTGTTAAAGTAATCTTGGACCTGAACATGGATAATCCTTTCCATAACCTTGCTAAGTGCAGGAAGAATACTTATAGGTCTACTATTAGACCCACTAAAAGGTGACTTGTTATCCTTAAGTAATGGAATAATTTTTCCCTCCTTCCACAGTCTAGGATATACCCCACGTAACAGACATCTATTAACAATGTGACTTAAAGGACCCGAAATGTAATCAGCAGCAATACGTAGTACCTTATTGTCTAGATTATCAGTGCCTGCACTGCTATATTCAGGAAGAGTCTTCAACAATATCTTCACATCTCTATCATTTACACACTTGAATTGAAACATACAATTTTTACCATCCATTATTTCATTACATATCAGTTCACAAGGGTTAGTGTCAGTACCTCCTAGGCCCTGCCTCAGATTGTTCACCTTATTGATAAAAAAACATATTAAAATAGTTGGCAATCTCTTGGGGCTTAGTTAAAAACGTACCATCTAATTCAACAAAAGATGCACATGCATTTTCCTTTCTTCCCATAATTTCATTCAAGGTGTTCCAAAGTTTTTTACCATCATGTTTAACACTGTCAATTCTTTGCCTATAATATTCTTTCTTCTTCCTTTTGTTCAGTTTAGTTACTTGGTTTCTCAGTTTACAGTATATTAATCTGTCCTCCAATAAACCTGATTTAACTGCCACCAATTTAGCTTCGTCCCTCTGTTTCATTAACTGCTTTAGAGATGAGTCAATCCATTGGGCTGATTTAGTTTTAGCTGTAAACTTTTTCATAGGTGCATGTCTGTTAACAATTTCCATAAATATATTCATAAAAGCAGTTAAGGAAACCTCTGGATCATCAGCATTATATACACCATTCCAATCAACATTTCTAACCTCCTCCACAAAGTGATCATTAGAAAATATTTTGTATGATCGTCTATGTACAACTTTGGCTATTGCTTTAGGAATTTTAACCTTCCTGCTGAAAGCAACCAAATTATGGTCACTAAAACCTACAGGTACAGAGACTGTATTAGAGCATAGCTCAGGTACATTGGTATATATATGATCAATACATGTGGAGGAAGTATGGCCTGCTTGATTAGTAAAAAATTCTAGTTGGTGAGGAAACGATTTGTGATATATTACAAGAACTAATTAATGATGATATTTTTTTCTTCCTTGGACAGTTACTGGTTATCCAGTCTATATTCATATCACCAAGCAAATATATTTCAGTGTTCACATCGGAGACTCTGTCAATCATTTCACATAATAGAGCAAGATAGTCAGCATCAGCATCAGGAGGTCTATAGCAGCAGCCCACCACAATTGGTTTCAGGTGGGGTAGATGTACTTGAATCCACAATGCTTCTACATTATTCAGCATGAAATCAGAACATAATTTAACAGGAAGGTGGTTTTGTACAAAAATTGCAACCCCCCCACCATGTATATTTCTATCCCTCCTGAAAAGTGAGAAACCATTAACCAATAGCTCTGTATTCTGAATAGAAGAATCCAAATGAGTCTCTGATACTGCCAATATATTAATTGAATTAACCAACACCAAATCATTTAAGTCGTGTATCTTATTCCTTATACTACAAATATTCACATGTGCAATTACCAAGCCTTTATTTGGGAGCTTTAAAGGTCCCGGTGTCATTATTTAGGATGAGAAAGTCAGAAAGTCAAATGTACATAGTTCAAGAACTTTTTCTGGGTTTGATGATCAGCTTGTCATACCTCAACACTAATAACACAATAAAGATGGAAAAAACCAAGAAGATTGTTGTTGACCTCAGGAGAGTGCACACCGAGCACTGTCCTCTGACCATTAACACTGCTGTGTAGAGGGTGAGAAGCCCCAAGTTCCTTGGGGTGCATGTCACAGAAGACCTCTCCTAGACTGTTAACACCACATCACTGGCCAGGAAGGCCTCTCTACTTCTTCTGGAAACTGAGAGGAGCCAGAACCCCAGCCCCCATCATGACCACCTTGAGGGATCCTGACCAGCTTCATCCATCCCAGTTGTCTCATCCTCACACTTAATGAAGAGATGGAGCTGTGCATCAGTATGCAGTCATGGGTCAGCAGAGTGAAGAGGAGGGGTCTCAGCACGCACTCTTGGGGGAACCCTGCGTTCAGTGTGATGTAGCTGGATGTGTTGCTGCTGACCCGTACTTTTCAGCAGCAACACTGACCTGCGGTTGGACAGACATGCAAACTGGAAGGGATCCATGGAGAGGGAGAAGGGTTGACTTGATGTGATTCATGACTTGCCATTTAAAGCACTTCACGAGGATGGGGATGAGTGCAACCAGGCAGAGAGGGAGACAACCCCTTCGGGACCGGAATAATGGTGGTGGCTTTTAGGCATGTGGGGACCACAGCTTGACCCAGAGATGTTGAATATGTCTGTAAAGACACCTGTGAGTTCCTCTGCGCAGTCCCTCAGTACATAACCAGGTATGTTGTCAGGACCCGGAGCCTTGCCTGAATTAATCCTGCTGATGGATCTCCTCACACAGTTCGGGGACAGGGGCAGGTCTTCTGGAGGAGGTGGGGTCTTCTGTACAGGGGTGCTGTTGAGTGCCTCAAAGCAACCAAAGAAGTTGTTCAGTTCATTCAGTAGAGAGGTGGTGCTGTTGTAGGTCTGTGGTGAGGGTTTGAAGTCTATAATGGTCTGTAATCCACACCACATGCTCCAAGAGTCTCTGCTGTTGCTGAAGCGATGAGCTATCTTCCTGGAGTACTGCCTTTTTCCCTCTCTGATGCCGCAGAACAGGTGGGCTCTGACTGTCCTCAGGGCCCACCTCGTCTCCAGTTCTGAAGGCAGGACTTCAGCAGTCTGAGGACCTCTCCCATCACACTGACTATTCACATATATGTTCAAGTAGTTGTAGAAAAGAAAAAAATTGGAAAAACAAAAGGATTTTATTTGTTGCTCAGGGTTGCTTCTCATAACATTGTTTTTCATGTTTATGTTGTATGAAATCTGAATCAGGATGGGGTTTTTTTTAGGGCTGGGCAAGTTAACGCGTTATTATCACATTAACACATTAATTTATTAACGCCGACATTTATTTTATCGCGCGTTAACCCATGTTGCTCACATGCGTTTGTTTTAAAAGTCTGTTACTGGCTGCTGCGGAACCAGAAAAGAATTGGCGGAAAAACATGCGGAAAAGCTAAAACAGACATAGAGAGCGTTAAAAATCAGTGTACTTTACAGTTCGGGTAGCAACTCAGGTAGCAATATGAACAATTCTGTTTGAAAACAAAAATTCTGGACTGCAACAAAATTTCATGTCATTCCTCCATGTTACATCAGATCTGCTCCATGCGTTCACTGTCGTGCTGTTCTCTAGCTGGTTACTTCAGTGCAGCTCCATCTAGTGGCACAGATGTGTAATGACAACAGAAAGTCCATACATCGATTATAAAACAAATTCAGTCCTGTGGTCCGTTTTTTCATTTCGTATTTTTGATCCAAGTCTAAAATTGAAATTTAAAAAAACAGGGATTGTGTGTGTGTATGTGTGTGTTAGATTTAAAAACGAAAAACGTAATAAAATTTTTTTATTTTTTTATTTTTGATTGACAACTGAAAATGAAAAGAATGAATGATGCACAGATTGGTAAAGTTACAGAACTTTAACATGGACATTTTCATTTTAAAGTTCTCCCAGACGGAGGATTTGACAGAAACAAGGTTATTTTTAACCACTGACAAGTTGAACTCCCCATTAAAAGTCTCTGCTGTTACCTAAGAAATTACCTGTTTTAATGTTATGATTGTGCTGAGCCACAATCATTTTGTTGGATTTTGTTAGTAGACTTTTTTTATTTTTCATAAAAACAGGATTACTTAAATTCCCTGGTGGTGGCAATACATTTTATTTTATTTTACATTTTTAAAGATGAGATTTACAATAAATATGTGTTACTGACAAGTGGTGATGTTAAAAGTGTTATGTTATGGCACTTTAGTTCATATGGCAGCAGACTATTTAAATAAAAGTGCATTTTACACAACTTTTGAATTCATTATTTGATTTTTTTGCATACAATGCAATTATTCGTCATTAATCAGAGAAATAATGCGATTAATCACGATTAAAAATTTTAATCGTTGCCCAGCCCTAGTTATTTTCTAAGTGATTATTCCTCACGCCTTGATTGAAAATGGATTCACAATACTCCAACACTATTTGAAGCGCATAAAGATGAATTTCTCTCAATTATTTTTCCATACAAACTAATTTCCATTGCAGACATAGCTGCCTGCTATGTTTTTCAGAAGCGTATTGTGGTCAGAGGGCAGTGAGAATGCTCTTTCTTCCTCCCCTTCTATTACACACAAGTGCAGCCAGAACTTATCCATTCACGTTTCAGGTATAGTGCTTTCAAGTGAGGTTCAGTTGCAAATGAGAGCAGCAGAAGGTGCACATTTGGTGTCTTCAAAGAATTCAAGAGGAGGAAGAAGAGGATTTATTATTGTTATATTGTATCTCTCTGTTCGAGAATGCCCCCCCTCCTTCCCTACGGAGATTAGGAGGAGAACATGCCAGGAGAAGATTTTGGGAGCTGTTCTGAAAGTGATTGCATAACAAAGTGTGACAGTGCTTGAGGTGCTTGAGGAGCACCTACTTTTCATGAAGGTGTTTGTGTCTAATGTTGCCCTAATTATCACCTCTTACCAGCAGTAATCCTGGAACTCAATCAGCATTCCCAGGTGAAAGGTGACACATTCTCTTTTGCTGCAATACAATGATGTTGATAATGCAACGCTTAATTTTGAGCTGCTGCTGCTGTTCGGGGTTTAGCTTTGGGTATGTCATCCCAGTCTGTTTGTATCTGGGAGAAAGATGATCAGATTCAGGTAAGTGGCTCACACCTTTGTAACATTATTGAAGTTTACTGTCCCATCTTTTTTGCAATGTGCTTCAAGCTGGAAATACAAAACTGGATGTAGATAAACTAATGGACTGATCTTTAAAAAGCCAACACTGCATGCAGTGTGTAATGTTTTTTTCTACTGAACAAAATGCCCAAATTTCCAGCTGAAGGACAACATGTTCTATCAGCTGGGCCATGATCATTGAAGGGAAACATAAATTAAAAGGGAATATCCACAAGACAGCTCAGTTATTATGGTTACAGGGAAATCAATTGTGTCTGTAAAAAAGCTACTTTAGGTATTTTTCTGTGCTTTTTACAAGAGGTTAGTTTAAGATAAGATAAGATAAGATAAGATAGCACTTTATTGATCCCACGACGGGGAAATTTGTGCGTTAAAATATATAGATTAATATTTCTTACAATGAATGACAGAACAGATGAATAATGTATAAATGAAAGTGACCATTCTATGCTAATTTTTAGATTCAATCTGATTTTACATCTCCAGGTACCTCGAGAGCAGCTTCTCAACCAACATAACTCTAAAAGCTTGTAATGATTTGAAAACAACTGAGAATCACGGGGAGAGCCTGAAAACTAGCTGATTTTGTCAGATTTCTGGAGGCTTGCCAGTGGGCTAAGCTCATGGCCATGTAAAACTCTTGTTTCCGCTCAGAACATGCAATTCCAGCATGTCAGCATGATTTCAGTATTGAAACAGGCAGCAGCTGAGAGCAAAAGGTCTTACAAAACATGCAAAACAAAATACATAAAAAGTTTGCATATTTACCACAAAACATCAACAACATCATCAAAACTGTTAACATTAAAAGTATTACTTATTATAATTCTTAATTCTTCAAGAGTCATTATAATCAAGGTTTGCAATGATCAGTCATAGCATCTGCAACCAGATTTAGTTGCAGGCAAAATATTTAAAATGCAATAAAATCCATGTGGTGAGACCAGATCTTTGAGGTTGAGGTGGGTATGGAGTTGATTCCCGGTGTACAGGGCAACTTTTTTTTTTCCTCAGTTTTTAGGTACAGTCAAAACAATCACATCTTGGGAGTGAAGACAGTGGCTTCCAGAGCTTTTCTCTTTTAAAATTTTCTAAACAATGTAAGACTGTAGGTAGGATGGGAGAATACCAAGAAGAGTTTTCTAAGTCAGAATACCAGTCTCGAGGTCTATGGGAGGACAAAACAGACCATTTGACCCAAGCATACAGCGTACAGTTCTAAGGTTTGTGATGAACCTCAGACCTCCATGGTAGACTGTATCCCATGTACGTAGACATTGTGAGGAAGCATACAATGGTGACTATGATTTTGACTTGAAAAATATGAAGAGTTTTGTTGGCATGTAAGACTGGTTTCAACCTACACATGGTGCACTGAATGTAAATAAAAGCTTTTGTGGCTCATATAAGCCCTGTGTAGGTGTAGAAGCAGCACAGTGCATTACAGCGTAATCAGCACCTTTTAGCATCAGCATCACCTTTCATTTGCCATGAAATACTTATTGATCGAGTTTGATATAATATAGAAAATAAACAAAAGTGGTCCGAGGACCCCACCCTGAGAAACACATTTCAATTAAAGCATTTAAACTGTGCTGAGATCAGAAAAAGCTTGAGAACACATGTGATACCTCCCCCGAATACAAAGGATCGAACAGCATTTTTGTCATATGTAAAGCAATAGTAAATATGTCCCTTCATCCTAACTCAAGGTTTTCTTGGACAAACAAGTGCCATTTGCTATAAAAATTCTTAATATGACTGCAAAGTCTAGCTCCAAAGTACATCTCTGACATTGTTAGAGCCATATGAACCAACCTGGACTCTGAGAACCTCAGGTAGTGGTCTCCTGCTGGTGCCCAGAGTCAGGACCAAAGAGGGTGAAGCTGCATTTCAGTTTTACGCTCCTAAAATCTGATACAGTCTTCCAGAAGATGTAAGACAGGCTTCAACTCTGACTATGTTCTGATCCAGGCTGAAAACAGTTCTGTTTAGATGTGCACATGACAACTGAAAGGATCTTATCTGCACTTTTCATTTTTAATTTAATTTAATTTATTAATGATTATTTTTTATGCTTGTATGATTTATGGAATGACTATTTGTTTCTTATGATTTTATGCATCTGTAAAGCACTTTGAATTGCCCTTGTGTACGAATTGTGCTCTACAAAAAAACTTGCTTTGCCAAAGTTGTGCATTTCTACAATATATTGAAGAAGGGCAAAAGGAAGAGTCCCTATGTAATTAGCAATAATCTATATCCTTTACTATCATTTACCCATCACCTTTCAAATTACTGAAAAAATTCTAAGTAATTTCACTTGTCATTCCAGACTAGACTAGACTTACCTTAAACTTGTTCTATTTTGTTACAGCAAGATTGAGTTTGATGTGAAAAACCTTTCAGCTTCAAAAAATGTATTGATTTTTTTTTTCAAGGTTTCCTGGCTGCAATAAACCAAAAAGTTTGAAATGTAAAAAAAAAGAAACATTGACCAAATAAATCTTGATGTTAAAGATGCAAGATTTATTTTTTCTGTAAGTTGGAGCACATGAGAAACACTCATGCCAGTTCACACTGATGTTGTTATTCCTTATAATTCAAGATCAATTCACTTGTAGAGTAACTTCAACAAAGCTTTAGAGGTTACAAATATGGAACATATAATTGCTTAAAAAAAAAGGAAAAAAAAGATGGCAGTGCATCCGAAATTCAAAGAGAGCTCAAAGTGGTTTTCTACCCACCTGAGAAGACCTCCATCCCATCACTTTCTGGGAAGGTACCCAGCAATTAAACTCATGAGCTCATGCTCCTACCTATCCACTGAATCCTTGAGAGAAGCATCATCGTGCACTTCCATCCCCTTCCACAAACAGTTTCAGTCTGGATTGTTCTCGTTTGTGGTTCCAAGGTAGTGAAGCAAGCCATCGAATGCTGTCAGAACAAAGGTTTTCTACTCTACCTTCAAGAATGAAGGTCCTAAGGGTTCTGCAACCCTAATATTCATAATTCACTGTCACTGTACTCTTCCACCTGTTCTATTGTTTATTTTGTCATTAAAATATATTTTAAGTGGAGTTAGCATTCATAGCATCAGACAAAGTTTTACAATGTACAAAAGCCTGAATATTGTTCCTTGCTAGATAGTGGCTTCTACAAACTGTCTAAATGTCTAAATGTAATCGTAGAGTAAAGTCGCTGTAAATCTGTTTCTTTCTCACCACCTGACAGGGGAAGAGTTGCTTCAAATTTTGTCATTATTGTTTTGTCAATTCAGTTGTTTATGAACAATTCCTTAATCTTGATATTGGAGGCAGAAAAGGGGATTCTAAATGTAATTCATCCTCATTGATCATTTCCACTCCGACTGAATCAGAATCATCATGAGAAAATGCACTGAGATAAATCATCGTTTTAGAAATACAAACTAGATGTCCTAAAAATTGTTATATACTGAATCCATTTTAGTCACAGTTGCACTTGGCAGGCTTTTTAGTTAATGTCTCATGCTTGGAAATCTTTGGAGAAATGGCTTTGATTCCATTTAAAATATTTAAAGAAACCCAGAGCAGGGAGGAAGGAGATGAATGCATAAACTTAACAGGATGGCTTTAATGGCTTAACCTGACTAGCAGTTTACAGAAGACTAAAACTATGATGTAAGAAATATAAAAAGAAATTTGCCTAAGTCTAGGGTATGGTCTCAGACTTTAAATCAAATTAAATGAAATTAAATGTCTAAGAAATAAACTAATAGATTACAATCGATTATGCTGTAAGAAACATATGTACTTGTAAAATTGCAATAATGTTTATTCAAAATTCATTTCAATTCAAAAATACTTTATTAATCCCTGAAGGGCAATAAATTGTGCAGTAGTTTCCATAGTGAATTCTCTTCAAAGATTCATTGTTGATGGTTCTAGTAGTGAGCAGGAAAGATCTCCTGTAGCATCTGTGTTGCAGCAGATCTGATGAAACTGATGAATCTGACTGAAGACACTCTGTTGATGTGTAAATAACAGTAAAATGTTTCCTGAATCCCATCTTTGCATGTAATCATTCAGTAGTCTTTATGTGACTGCAAAATTTGTTTTTTGTTTTTTATGTGTTTGATGTGGATGACACAGCTTGAGCTTCACTAAGAGGAAAAACTGTGTTGTGTCATTCACTACCAAGGATTAAATAAAAGATAGAAGTGGCATCAATGCCACAGCCATTGGTTTGTGGAATTTTGTTTAAAACCTTGAGCATTTCATCTTCTTTTTTATTTTCAATTCTTATTTCTTTACCATATTTTATCCAGATGTGCAAGCAAAGTAGGGATCTAACTGAGGACTGTGAACGCTGTCTGCCCACAGAGTGGGGACTCGTCAATAACAAGGTAGCCACACCAGTGCAGAAATCCATTACTGTTTATTATTTCTGGTGCTATCTGGGACCATGATTTACAAACTTAACATGTAACCATATTAAAAACAGAATGAAACTAGCAACTGAGGCCACATCCATCCATCCATTATCCATACCCGTTTAATCTTATCTTGGGTAACTGAGACCACAAACTCTTTCATGCTAACTGAGGTAATAAATGAAATAAAAAAAAGAGTCTCTAGACCTCGAGGTGTGTTGCTAGGTGTTGGGCTATGTTCACACTGCAAACCAAAATCCAAACTAAGCATGTTCATATTGTATCTCAATAGATTTTTCTACAAGTCTGAACAGTCAAAAAGGACAATCAATTTGATTTTTATTTCTAAATCTGATTCAAAGCACCTACTGAAGTAGTTTTACGTGCGACTCCAGTTGAATTTGTACAGATATATTTCAATCTGAATCTCCCAGTTGCTCAAATAGGATTTCAAATAGTATTCTGTGTCATTCCCAGTGTGACACAAATGATATCTACCAGAGTGACACAACAGACGTATGTAAACTATTAACCTGCATGGACCATTCACTGCTGCACAGACACATCGCTGGCTGACAGAAGTAGAATACAAAAGCATCCTTCGTCTCCAGTAATGTTTTTTTTGTAACTATTGTTACCATTTGCAAAGGTAGCAATGTCTTTTAATATCTTTTTATTTTGCTTTATTTACATGTGTCTAGGTTGCCATAAAAAACATGTTAATTAAGAACATCCAAAGCATCAGGACATACAGATAGGGTCTAATGGATCATAAACGATCAGTCAGAAAGCCTGAATTCTGATTGGATATACTAAAACTGGATTTGTGCTGGCAGCATGAACATAGCCATAAATAGAGTGCAGCGTGAAGGGATGTGCACATTGGCTTTCACTTTTCAATCTAGATTGCAGCTCCTATCTTTTCATGCTCCCTGTTCACTGTAATGTGAGCTCACACTCAACTCTATGCAGCACCCTGCTACCCTCTTTGGTACATTTATCCATTAGGGGAAAAAAAAAAAAGAAAACACAAATCTGGCCATTATGTATACCTCCCAAAATGTAATAATAAACAATATAAATCCAATTTGTCTGACTAGGACACTATTGCACCTTGTATAAAGTTTGGATTCCACGTTGAGGTTAAATCCATGAATAATCCCTGAGTGGCTGCAGAGGACACATCATATGCTGTATGTTTCATTTTTCATTATGATTTGTAATGCACAGGAAAACCTCAAAAATGTATGTTGTTTTTTTTTCTTTTTCCTTTTGAAGCTTCATTAAAGTTCATGAAATTGTCTCAAGAAAGTACAGCATAGATTTTGCAGCATCCCTTCAGCCATCTGAAGGGGCAAGAGTGAGGTGAGGTGCGTTTGTTGTTGTGAGTGATGTTTAGCTTGCATGCTTATAGCATTTGACGTGCCTTCACACAAAGTAGCTGTCAATACTGAAGTCGACTAATCCCATGGTAACAGCCCTTTTGCATGTGTATCCTGCACTCCTGCAGTTGCAAATATAAACACCATCAGTGGCATTTTGAAACAACTGCTACTGCAAACATTTTTGACAGCATTTGAATTTACAGTAGATGTTTACACCAGTGGAGGACAAAGAGGGATTTATAGTCTACATTTGTACATCATAGCCTCTGTAAGTTGCATTATTCAGTGCTTCTTAGTGCAATCAAAAAGTTTTGGTTAAGTCAAAACATTTTCAGCAAAGTAAATACACAAAAGATCAGTGTTACACAATGAAATATTACCAGTCAATTGTGCATCAAGCGATCATTTTATGTAATGTTTTCTGTTGAAACTGCAATTACTACTTGTTCTTGTGTATGAGGTTTCCCACTCTCTGAATAAATTTCTCCAGCTTGTTTTCATGGTGCCCTCGTGCACCCCGGATGAGGTTGTGCTCAACAGTTACATCTGCTTTAGAAAGACCTTTGGTTTTGTCCTGAGATTGTCTGTGTCGTGCATCTGCGGGTAGAGAGTGTTTTCTTTCAAATGAGCAGAATGGCTCAAATCTGCTGTACAGGCGGTTCTCAGTCCCAGGCCTTGAGCTATTGTCAAGATTAGAGGGTTTCTTCTGTGTGGAACTTTTGTGGAAAGACCTCTGAGGTGGAAGCCGGAGTTCCTCAGTTGTGAATCGTGGTTTTGAGGATTTTAGATGGTCATCCTCTACAGGGTCTCTCTTGTATGCTGATGAGGACTTAACAGAATTGGTTGTGGTCTGCTGAAGTTTTAGTCCCCGATTACTTGTTTTTTCCTCATCGTCAGCTGTTATGGTGTCTGTGCTCTCAGCAGAACTGAGACTTGGGGTTTCCATGATTCTTATGGAATTCTCTTTCTTCTCTGGTATGTTCAGAAAAGATTTTATTTTCTTGGAACTCTTCTCGAGAAAATGATGAGATCCCAGGCCCTTCGATTTGTTAGCTAAATCCTTGCTGTTCAAGTCCAGTACTGCAGCAGACATGGTCCTGCATGGGGGCTCCTGCCAAATGTGAGTTCTGGAGCCCTTTGTGTCTGTGATGCTTTTGACATCATAATGTGAGACAGACCTCTGATCTTCATTTAGGTTTTTGTTATATCCTCCATTTTGAACTTGTGTACCTGCTGTGTTTCTATTTACGTGTGTCCTTTGAAAAGCTCCATACATGTGGCCTGAGGAGTCATCTGTGTTTTCAGTGTTTGATCGTGGATCTGCCACACTGTGCCTTTTATGCCAACTGTCCATCAGGATGTCAGGGTTCGAGATTATCTGTCCATGTTTAGTTCTTCCTAAACTGGCATAAGTAGAGTGGTAAGAGTTTTTACCTGGACCATAGCCTGTGCTATCGGGAAAGTCATCCAAAATCTGCAGACTTTGCCTCTTCATCATGAGCTCATCAGTATTTATTCTGTTGTCAGCTGCTACTGCAGGATTCCACTGCATCAACGAGTAGTTTAAAGGAGAGTTGTGTGCTGCTGCAGTGTTGTTTGTGTTGTTGTGTGGCTCCATTTGCTCTGGTATGGTGGACCTGAACGCAAGAGAGGTCCTCATCCTTCCTTGCATAAAGGAGCTAGATTTGTCCAGGGGTTCAAATTGCTCTGAATAGTCGCAAGAGTCTGAAAATGGAGGATCTGGGTTTTTAAGGTAAGATTCTATCCTCCAAGTGCGCATAAATGACTTGGATGTACTGTCTGATGTCGTCATGTTCTGCTGCATGGAGAGGACCTGCTTGTCATTGCCATTGTAGGACTGGCGCATGTTTTGACCTCTGTACATCTGCGGCACTTGTAAGTAATTATCCATTGAGTAGTTTATTTGTCCGTTTCCAGTATCTCTAGAGATATTCCAGTTACTCGCTCTGGGCCTGATGTTCTGTGGGATGCATCCATCTTGTCTCTCCCCTGCATAGCTGTGCCTTTTCAAGATGTTCATTGACTCTGCAGACTCGAGCTGCTGAAATCGGGGTATCAGACCGTGAACAGTGATGTTATTTTCAATCAAGGGCTCGAGCTTATTACTTTCTCCTTCAAAGAGTCTTTCTTGTAGTTCTCTTGTACCAGTTTTCCTCTCACAGGCTTTCTGATAGACTGTGTCCAAGGAATGCCTCAGCTGGTCTCTCCGACCAAACTTTGGAGCAGGATGAGATTTTGGCAAATTCTGTTGCCCCTGAAGACCATTGCGTTGAAACAAACCCTCAGGGGGACCCAGCTCAGCTGGTACAGTCGACCGAGCGTAGAGTGTCCGAAACTCTTCGTCATAGGACTTCACAAGGTGGCCGGTGATGACCTGAACCATGCTCAGATGGATCTTCTCAAAGGACCAAGTGAAGCTGTAAACACATGGAAACAGAAATCTGGGTTAATTCAATCTTGAAAAAACAAGCTGTGGTAAGTGGTTTCATTTCTTATTATGAAAATTTATATGTCAAGTTCCTCTTTTTGTTTTTTTTTTACCGTTTTAGGATAACAAACTGATGGCACAAAGCAAAGAATGCAAAACAAAGAATCTTATCAAGAACTGATATATTTAGAAGCTTTTGTTACAAACTGCTTCAGAAAATGTCAGCAAGAAGTACAGTCTGAAACGTTTTAAAGGCAGACAGAAAATGCTGCACTTTGCTCAGAGTATACATGTCAACGTTGTCCATCACAGCTCTTTCATACTACACCTTTATTTACCTGTAAGAGCCATAAATTGCTGTGTGGCAGTCGACTAAAAGAAACTTCTGCTCCATCGCTCCATGAAATTTCGCTCCTGAGCGACAGAGGTAATCCTGACCTTTCACTGTGCGCACCCTCATGTTCTGTTGTCAGAGCATTGAAAGGAACATGACAATGTTATATTTCAACAAAGAAATGCATCAGTCATCAAAAGGACATGCAAATGTCTTGTGCAGAAAAGTCACGCCAATGATCTGCTGAGACCCAGCATTGTTGTTTTTGTTGGCATGCAATTTAAGGCACTTCAATTTAAGTTTAAGGGTGTGTTTGGCTTTTTCAGATCCCTTGCCAGTAATTTGTTCTCCACCCAAAAACTGAGGAAACAATTTCTTCTTCTTCAAAAAATAATAACTGCTCTCTGTTGAAGCCTAAAATTATTGATTCTGTGTAATTATGTATTCAGAAATTCATATGATGGTAAAAAGTCTTTTTTTAAACAAAAATTAAGCCAAAAGTTTAAAAAGTTTGGGTAATAGTGAAAACCTTCATGATTCAGTAGCTTGTAGATCTATCTTTATCGGGAATAACTTTAAGTACTCATTTCTAGTGACTTTACTGGTGTCTCAAATAAATGTGTTGAAATTTTGCCCCATTTTTCTTTACAACATGACTTCAGCTAATTGAGGTTTTTGTCATTCACTAATGTACAGCTGTCTGAAAGCTGCACCACAGTGTTTGGGTTGAGGTCTGGACTTTGACTAGACCATTCTAAAACTTTGTTTCTTTTATTTTTCAGCCATTCTGATGTAAAATTGTGGGTGTCATTATTCTGCTGCATGACCCAGTTTTCAACTAAGTTCACCAGTCTAACATATTTGCCTCCAGAATATTTTGGTGTGCAGAATAATTTATGGCCACTCAGTCACTGCAAGGCACCCAGGTCTTGTAGCTGCAAAAAATCCAACTCACCCCCTCCACTTATGTGTTTGACAGTGAGTATGATGTATTTCTTTTGAAAAGCTGTTTAGTTTTTGCCAAACATGGCACTCAGCATGAAAACCAAACAACTTCACTTTGGTGTCATCTGTCCCTAAGATGTTGTTCCAGAAGTCAGTTTGTGAAAATGCAGTTTTGGAAACTTTCATGATATTTCCATCTTCTTTTTGGACTGCAGAGGCTTCTTTCTGAAAATCTCTCCAAATGAACCACACTTATTCAATCTTCTGATTTCTCATTTAATCTACAGTCAACATGCTTACTGAGTCCTGTTTCAGTTAGTTTTTTTTTTTTTTTTTCTGAGCATTGAGTGATCTGACGTTGGTGTCAGTTTGCCGGCTGTCCACTTCTGGGCAAAATGTTTTAAATGCTTTTTTCACATGTGAAAAATCTGGAAATTGTTTGGAAATGCACAGGTTGATGTGCAGCAACAATTGCTTCTCTAAGTTCATAGTATATGTCTTTCCTTCTTAGCATTACATTAATGCATTTTAATGCTCTAGATCAGCAAACTACCAAAATGCCTACTTTTATAGAGGTCTCAGAACCTACTGATGGTCACTTCAATAGGGCTGCTAAGTAGCAGCTCCTGACTGGAACGTACGCTCTTAACAAGTACCCTCTGACAGCATACATTTAGTTCCCCCATTTGGCTTCATCTGAGGTTGTATCTGCTTAATACTAAGACCCATAATGATCAAATATATTTTATTACATTTTCACGCAATAGACATCTGATTAAAAAAGAGAGTATAATTTTCTGTATGACTAGTTAGAGTTTCTGATGAAGAGATATATGCTGATGTCAGATAAATGTATTACATCATAAACCCACCCTGAGCTGCTGAAGTTTGACATCTTGATTTTCAGCCATTTTGAGGAAACTATTCAAATGGAAATCATCCAAAAGCACGTAGACTGGGACTCCTCGTATCGAAGCCTCCACCGCTTCATTGAATATATCCACGTCGGTGAACACATCCATCACAATGGCGATGACCTGTGAGAGAACGGACCAAAGTGAGTCTGTTTCACTCCACCAGCATTCGCTTGTAAAATCTGGAAATAAGACTAACATGAAATGGTAATGTGAGTCTGATGGCGTCAAACAGGCAACTGAGTAGACAAGGACAAGCAGTCAATATAGCAACCTAATATTGACTGAGATCAATACCAAGGACAAGATAACAAAATGGGGGGAAAAAATCATGTTTTTGTGTCTCACAAGCCTAACAATATTGATCCCTTTCAGTCACTCCAGGAACATATTTTGGGTGTAAGAAGAACAAGTTAAAGGTCTTTTTCTTAGGGTTTTTATTTACTCCAGGCTTTGCTCAGCTTGAATGACACTTCCTTAAAATAAATTCTTTCCCATATTGTCTGAAGTAAAAATAATTGGATGTTTTCAAACACCAACATTAAACTGTCTTTGTGTGACCTGTAATTAACTCATGTGGGATTATACTGAGTCCAGCTTAAACTAATTTATTTCCCTCTTTTGGTGTATTGTGCAGGGATTTGTATCTGTCCCTCAAATAAACCTTGTTAAGTGTTAGTCATACGTAATTTTGTTTATAATGTCCAGCACATATTGAGTATCAGTCAATCTTTCAGTATTTCAATTAAAAGAGAAATACCGAAAGATTAAATGATACTTAATATGTGTCCCATTGTGTTTATTTTGAAACTGTGTTACCATGTGGGACCAGGAGAAGAGTTTAATTAACTCTCCATCATATGTAGAAAAAAGTTTCCCCTTGCTGAGAGAGTTTAGTTAAGAGCCAGAGCAGCAAAAACTGACTTTCAGAACACACAGTTTCAACCAACCACAAATGTTCTCTACACAGTATAAGTATCTGATTCATCAACCAGTTGAGACTGTAAACGTGTGGTTTTATAATTTGGTGATGTTCCTCACACTTTCTTGTAGCTACACAGAGTTGCAGAACCAGATTTTGTCTCAAAGCACTCCAGCAGACACTCCTTGACTGTGCAACAGATGTCTGTAACTGCCTTGAGGGGAGAAGTGATTGCAACATCCTGCGAAGGAGCTCTGAGACGAATATTTGTCAGCATGAAGTCATGACAATTATGGTGTTTCGGTATTTTCTGTCTTACACTAGCACACTGTTACAGGTGTTTTGTTACCTGTCTCGCTTCTTGCATGTGTTTCCGGATGACCTCCTTTATGGTGGGATTGTTGAGTCTGGGCGGATGAAAGAGCAGATCTATATTTGTCTGGAGTTTTTCGTGAAAGACTTCCGGCCATCCAAGGTCCAAATTTGGGGCTTCCAGATCTGAGTGGACGGGCCAGTACGTCCCAGAGGAGGACTGGGTGTCTGGTGGGCCGTCGGCCTCCTCTGTGTGTTTTTGAGGTGAAAGTTTCTTTGCGTTTGCAGTGATGAAGAGAAGCTCGTCTTCTGAGAGGAAGCTTCCAATTCGCTCTCCCTTGAGGAACTCTTGATAACTGTCTCTGCCATCTTGCACCAGCTGATCGATTGCCAGGCGATATGACTCCTTATAATGAGGCTGGATGTAATCATCTGATTTAAACTCTCCCCTCAGTGAGGACAAGAGAGAAAACTCTGGAGAGTCCATCACTCCAGGGACCTATCAAAGATAATGAAGATCAATGACATTGTGAAAGAGGATCAGAGGACAAACATCAAAACAAGAGGAAAATGATGACTTTTGATAAGTTTACTTAGGCAAGCTGTAAAAACACGTGTTTTCTGACTTTTAATAAAATAAATGCATTCTCAAGCCTTCATGATTCTTTCCTTAAGCTATTTCCAAATGTCTTAAGGATAGTTGATGTCTGTGATATTAAAAATCAAATTGTTAAAAATAGACAAACCCCAAAGTAAACATGTAAACAAACTTGTTATGACTTATGAAAGGCTATGTAAAGATGGAAAATACCTCATGGGGAAAATTTTGTCAAAATGTGTGCTGTCAGTGATCCTTGACGTTGTTAAGACAAACAGGTTATCAACAGACAAAGTGGCGGTCTGAACCCAGGGAAGGAAAATAGGAGCTTCTGCTGATTAATGACTAACCAGCAGTTCCTGATCAGCACAGACGAATCACACGTGATAAGATACTAGGCAGCAGGGTCATAAAGGATCTGTAGTCAAACAGTCTCCTGTTTAAATGTGAATCTCCATGTTGGACATGCTACTGATGAACTGGCGATCCTTAACTCTGAATTAGCTGCTAAATGTTGGAAGATACATCTGCAGATTCAGTTATTCTGGATCTGTTTTTCAGTAGTTGGTTGATTATAATATTTTCCTCATATTTAACAGAACTAAGTCTCCATGTTGTTTTACAACAGCATAATTGTATTTATATCTACATTTTTTGAAATTTGACACTGTAGATGTCAAGACTCTGTTTAATCAAAAGAGAAACACTGCAGAAGATGTTGCAGTATTAATATTTACAACACTATTTATATGAAGTTGTGGATGTCAAAGATCTTTTGTGCTCTCAATTAACAGATCTTTCACATCATTAAAGCAGCAGCTCTAGTAGCATATTTAGTCATAACCCCCCTACCACATCAAAACCATGAACAATCAGCCCATTCATTCTTCAGTTTTATCTCAAACCTCCAACTCTTCTGAGAATTAAATTATAAGTGAGGCGTTTGCTGTTGCTGAACTGTTGCTTTTTATTGAAAACTTCCTTGAAGACTTCAAAAGCACAATGATCGAGTCATAACATCATTATCTCACACTCAGCAGCAGCGACTTACGTTTAGATAGTGACCTCTGTGGAAATCCTCTTGACTGCTCCTAAAATATCCGTCTTCCATTTATATTTTCTTTGCTTATGTTCAGTATTTGGAGCAGTTCCTGCAAGCCAGCTGGTAGAGACAAAGACAAGGAGGTGTCTCAACATGATAAGCAGTCTGCAGATGGAGGGTGTGGATTCCAGTTTTAACATGCAAATGGTCCAGCTAGAAAACCGGCTCTCTGCCAGACATAAACCTGTTTGAGACCATTTGGCCACACCCCCTCTTTTCCCTGGGAACAAAGTTCACACTGAAGAAAAGTTCAAGATAATGAAAGACGTTTTGATGAATAACTCAGAGTTACTGGACCTGGACTTGTCTATGTTCTGCCCTTCACTTTGAAACAGCCACAAACTCAATCAAAAGTGTTTTTCCCTGTACTTTATTTTATCAACTGCTGCAGATGAATGGCAAAAAATTCCCAGATAAAATTATATACATATGGCATTTATGGCAATTTTACCACCATAAGTATGTTTGTTTGTTTTGTTTTTTTTAATTCATATACATCAGGTTTTTCAGAAAAGTTGATTTGATTTTGTAGGTGGTACAGAGGTCTCAAATTCATGTGGCAAATATGGTACATTTGGCATTACAGGGTTAAATAAATAGAAAATAATGTGTTATAATTTATCATTTATCTTTCCTTAAAAGTGACTTAAATATCCAGCTACAGTTATCTAAACATTGTTTGCTAAATCTTGTTGTGAAACTGAAGAAATTGTATACATTTATAAATGTTCTTATTCTGTCTTGTTTAGTTAGCGTGACGGAGAGACTCATTATGTTGAAAGTTCGTGTTTCCAGGGAACTGAATGATGAAACTACTGCAGATACTGTTTTCAGTTTTTAAGAAACAGCCTTTTTTGTGCAGCTTCTCCTGTTACTCACGATGTGTTGCAGTCACATTATGTCCATTTCATTTCCATTTAAGTTCATTTGCAGAACATTTTGTATGTCCATGTCTCTGCTGATATAAATGTAATGTTTCAGAACTGTATGGTCCAGATGTAAGATGTTTCCATTGCAGACTCTCATGTTTTTAACTTTAAAATTGTTTGAATGCAATCATGACATTTTATTTTACAAAAAGGTGCTGCTTTTCAAGAAGCATCTCCACGACTCATTTTATTCTGACACATTGGACACTGGCCTGTCCTTTTATGTTGTTCTTCAACTCTAATTGTTCCTTTTAAATATCAAATATAGAAAGGTAATAACAAATAGCACACATGTTTTGAAATCATATTACGATGAACAGTTACCTCTGGAGCACAGCAAATACGCGAGACTGATATATTTACATTTAGATTAGTGTGTTCTCTGGGAAATTTTAAAAGTTGAACACAGAACAGCAGGTGCTGTCTTGTATTATTATGATGGAAAAAAACATCAAGGTATGAATTAAAATACAAAATTCAAATTAAAAAAATACATGAATTGATTTTATACAATATACGGCATTTTATGCTATTTCTATTCCCCAAGAGTTCAGCTACTGTTGGGAAATAACCTCTTTACATGTGCATATGCCAGTTGATTATCTAATTTAATGTACCTATACATCCCTGGACTTTAGCTTTATCTCATGTATGTTTATGGAATATTTTGTTCAAAACATTTTGCACTGGCTGAGGTATTTCTGTGCATGCTTCTCAACATTTCTATGTTGAGTTTGTATGCTCTCCCAGCGGTTGCATGGATTTTCTCAAGGTAACAGTCCAAGAATATGTACATTAGGCTAAGTAGGCTAAGTGTTGATTTGTAATTGCTAATGTGTGGTTACTTGTCTATATGTTGCCCTAAGATGAACTGGCGACCTGTCCAGGGTGTATCCCTGCTTTACACCTGAAGCTAGCTGGGATAGGCTCTAGGAGAAGCAGGTATAGATGATAAGTTGATTAAATTAGTATTTTTCTATTATTCATCTCAAATAAATAGCAAGTCTCTTTTGGCTTGTTTCACATTTCATTTACTAAAGTATAAGCTGGTCAAAATTTCAGGGCAGGGTGTTATTCATCAATATTAGGTGATATAAAATCCACCCATCCATTTTCTGTATCCTCTCATCCCCGTGAGGGGACACGGGGATCTGCTGGAGTCTATCCCAGCTCTCTTTGGGAGAAAGGCAGGGGTACACCCTGGACCTGATCGCCAGTCCATCACAGGGCTCCATGTAGACAAACAACCAGGCACACTCACACTCAGAGTATCTGGAGAGAACCCACACAATCATGGAGAGAGCATGCAAATGCCACAACATAAAATTATACACAAAGAATAACCTCCCACATGAGTTTGCATGCTAAAACTTTCCATAGACCATGCTGCTCTGTAAAGCAGTAGTTTGAGAAGGAAATATTTTTTAACCTAAATGTTCTAACTGGTATACCACACACACCCAAAACACGTCTCAGATCACAGCAGATTTCCACAGAAATTCTGCAGAGGCTTGTGGCTAAATAACAGTATAGACCACATACCTCATAATTAAACATCTGGAAACAAACAGCATATGCGGTTTAGACAGATAACCCTTTAAAAAGAACAATTTGTCATACTGAGAAAACATGATATCTTTATTGCTAAGTGTCATAGACTGGAATAGATAAACGCAGCAGTCCACTGATAAGAAGATACTCATAGTAGGGAGCTAGATTAAGTTAGCACTCACAATGTTCCCTGTAAAATTTTCCTTTATGAAATGAAATAATTCTTCGTTTTATGGCATGCTAAATCAGAGGAAATAGACTCTTGCAAACTGTCAGTCATACAGTATGTGTTAAAACAGTATAAATGAATTAGGAGTTGATATTTTATATTCTGCGTTTTTTTTTTCTTCTATTTCATTAATAATGAAACCTGTCCTTTATGAAACAGTAAGTGAAAGCTGTTTCCCAGTGGTCTCTGTTGCATCAGTAATCGTGTGGGCATCAGTCACCAACAAAAAGAAAAAAAAAGGCAACGACAACAAGGAAACTTGGTGAAAAGCGATCATAATATTCCACCTTTCAGTGCAGTGAACTGTATGATAAGTAACTACATTAAGTTCAACAGTCTGCTCTACAACCTCAGGTTGTTTCAGTGATTTCCCAGGAAGTAAAAAGAAATAAAAGTCATGAAGAATAAGATATCTGCACCATTGTTTGATGGTTTCTTGGGTGTGTAGAGATTAAGTCACAGGGAGTTTTTCCTCCTGAAGCAGCCTCCCTGTGAGTCACCTTTTGTGACACCCAATCTCTGTCGTCATCACCTCAAGGCTGTTCTCAGCTTTTACTGGCAAGTCAGAGCAAGTGCTTTGTGTTTCAGCTCTTCTAATCAGCTAACCTGCAGATCTGACATTTCTGTAAACATCAACATGGATCTGATCAAGTCAAAACAGAACAGGTACAGATTAGCTTCAGAATAGTTGTGTTGTTTTGTTTTAACAATAGCTTTGTCTTTTTTGTTTTGAATAGTTCTCTCTGTTGTGAAATGCCTTACAGAGAATCTATTTATCCATATTCTATACACACCTCATACTGTTTAGAGCTGCAGGAGGGCTGGAGCCTATCCCAGCCGTCATCAGGCTTGTGGGTATCTGACTCCCTGAACAGATTGCCCGTCCATCACAGGGTCATACAGTGACAACGAGAAACCGTCAGCTCCGTTCACTGAAATGTTCGACTGACAGTTTAGAATCAGTGGTCAACCAGACATCAGCGTTTTAGCAGCTGTGGGAGAAAACTCATGCGGTCACAGGGAGAAAATGAAAACTCCACACTGAAAGACCCCAGCCGAGAACCAGACACCTGCGTGCTGCAAGCTGGCAGGGATAACAACTCTGGTGCCCCCAACAAAAGGCTTATGACTGCAGATAAGCAGCTGGCATTTCACTGCCTGTTCATTAGTATTCCCTGATATAATGATAGGAATGCTTACAATCTGAATGATGTCTAATAGCATGTTCACACAAAAGGCAGCTTCAGAGGATGTTATTGAGATTCAGCAGCTGCAACTGTTTTTCCCCACTGAGACACACAGCACAACAGGAGGGGTTGTTAACCACTTCATTACAAATGACAGATCAAACCTTGGATACTTATTTGTATGTGAAAGATAAAGGTTCATAAACTCTGTGTGAATGTGGGGGGACAGCAGCTTTCAAGAAGTACTATCAATGGCAACTTCTTTCACAAATAAATTTACCTCAGACATATGAAATGGGAGTCAGTGTCAGGTTAATTGTGAGCCATCCGAACTCTAGATTTCCTGTATGGTTCAACAAGGAGCCAGCCTCATTTGAAGATGGTTACAGACCCACAAGAGTTACCTCACAATTAGCCACAGTGACTGCACAAAGCCTTAAAATAAAGCTGTGTGCACTCATCATCAGCCTGAGCAAAACCAGGGGTGAAAAAAAAGAACTGCTGAGTTGCAGTGAGCAACATTTCTTGGGACCTGCAACAGAATGAGCTGGATGACTCTCCGCATCTTTCCTGCAAAGCAAGTGAATATACACTGAATATACAATTTGAAGCTGGTATCCTTCTCACCATGGGGGATTATGATTATGTTGCAATGACTACATTTCAAACTGTAATCCCCTTAACTGTATTCAGAAGGGATGCCAAGTGAACTATAGACATGGTGGCGTGATGTAGACAGAGCAACCTTGACACAGCGTGGATCCGGACTCCCATTGCTCATTAAGACACATGCCACTTACACTTCCCACAGGCTCTCATGCTACATATCTCTTTTGTCATGCAATAAAAAAAACAAATTAATGAGTGATAACACTGTGGCAAGTTAAGAGAGAAAGGAGCATGACCGCAGCAAGTGTTACCAGAAACAGCAGCACAGCAATGCAGTCAGGAGGTAAACAAAAAATATTCATAAAATGTATTATACATAATTTATTTAAATGTATGCCGTGCAGTGAACTAGCCAGTGACTCCTCTGGAGATCCCTCTGCTCTCTGTCATTGCTGCATGGGCAGTAATGACAGCTTGCTGTCATCACAATGACAGCTCACCCAGCCAAAAATTAAAAATTGAGTCCCAAATAGAAGTTTGGTTCTGGTTTTACCCTACGTGAATAGTCCATTTGTGTTTCCTTACGTGGTTGGGTTCCAGATAAGGCACTTTATTTGGGCCCCTGCCCATTCATCACCCATGAACCTGAGCATAAACACTGTGAACAATTCACATGGGGCCAACATGGAGACCAGTGGACAATTAATCTCACATGAAGCTCCATTTTTTTTTTTTTTTTGTCAAATTTATATCTCACATTGGCCCTATATGCAAATGTTCAGCTATACAGCCAAAAAAAGAGAGAAGGAAAGAGGCAGGCCAAATCCTAGACATTTACATAATGCGATAAGTCTTGTTTTGAGGAATTTAAATGTAAAATGCTAAGCTGAAGAAAGGCAAATGTTTGCTAAGTTACCAGTTTGTAAACTGGACATTTTGTCTTGTTTCCTTTAAGTTGTCCAAGACAAACAACAGAAATTTCAGTTCCTCCCGTAGTCAGTCAATGAAGTGCTAGATACATCAGCAATTCTCAAACAAAGCCTCTTTTTTTATTGACCTGTTGTAAGAGGCAATTTTGCAAAGGTAAATGTAAAAATTCCAAACCAATTAATCATAATTTGGACACATTCTGTAATCTCTTTCAGGCATAATAATGTTAACTAGAAAAGCACTCGGAGAGCGCAGACCTCCACCAAGCGCAACAATTATTGAAAATTTGAAAGTGATCCAGAATCCAGGATTTCTTCCGGATCACACCCCAAATAAAATCAGTTCTTCCTTTTCACATTTCCTGACAACTCCTGAAAATTTCATCAAAATCCATCCATAACTTTTTTGACTTATCTTGAACACAGACAAACAAACAAACAAACAAACAGACAGATAAACACCGGCAAAAACATAACCTCCTTGGTAAGAAGGTAAGAAGACTTTTTATGTGAAGAAGCTTTTATTTTGAAGTACATTCGAGCGGCAAAGGGGATATATCACTTCCTGGCACTCGTTTTTGAATGAATAACACCACAGAGGCAATGGTGTAAGTAAATAAACAATCTCATCGTTGCAATCATAAGTTAGGTTTAAAATACATTAAGAGTTTAAAATACATTAAGAGTTTAAAAAAAAGTTAAAAATGGGACAAAATCATACCTGAGCTGGTTCATTGATTCTTCTTCCTATTTGGGGCTTATCTGATCTGGGTTACATGGTTAAAAGGTTAGCTTTTCTGAATGAAAACCCCCAAAAATGTAATTTTATCCATCCTAATTTGATGTTTTAACAGAGATTACATCTGAGACAAATCCATAAAGTAAAACTTCTACCAGGAGTAAGGGGAAAACTAGAACATGTTCACTCAAGCACATTTTGGAATTTAAAAAAAAAGGCTAACTGCAGTCTATTAAAATAATTTACTGCACGATATCTGATCATTTTCTTTGGCAATGTGATCCCTCTGTATCCTCAGCAGCCGCAGTAATGGCTTTCACTACAGGTTAAAAATGAGATGAGGGAATGACTGTTTTCATTCATTTATTTTATTTTTTAACCAGTGAGAGCAATGCTTTCAACGGTATCACCAACTCATTCTGTCAGACTTCACTGAGCTCAAGCTAAGAAAACTTGTTAGAAAGCAGAACATCAGAGTGTTCGGTGACACTCAGCTGGCAGCAAACAAAACCTTTTTTTTATCAGATCAGGTGACACCTGACACCTACACGTTTTCAATATTTTTTCTTTTTTCTTCTTTTTTGTTATACTGCAAAGAAACTTAATAATAAACTCAATTTGCATTTTAGCTGTTATCTTATTTGATTTTTGGACCGTTTGAAAAACAAAAAAGGTTTAAAACTTTTGGAGTAAAGCAAAAAAAAAGTAAAAGTGGTCCATGACCTCGAATGTTGAATTTAGAGAAAACTTTTTTAAAGAAAACTTAAAGATCATTCCTCTATTGTCTCTGATAACAATTGGGGATTTGGCTAGAATTAGAACAAATTAAACACTATCTGAAAAAACACAGCCTTTGTAGGCATTACAGTGGTATTATTCCATTTACACTTGAGGGAGCCGAAGTATGGGGTGATGGCAAAAGAAAACAAACACCCACTTAGTTTTTCTTGACAGTTCATGCTGCAGTCTGAAAGCTGCAGTGATGCTGAACGTTGACAGTTTGCTGTGTTCCCTATCTTACTGCATAGTGGTCTTGCTGCACTGTGTTTTGATACATGATAAAACTTTAAACCCAGACTGTAGGGATAGTGTCGAGATGTAGATTGCACCTTAGTACCTGGTTGGACCTCCAGGTATATCTGCCTTGTGACAGGCAGATCATGTATCCTTCAAAGACATGCTTGACTGATGCTGGCAATTAAAACAATACAGAGGGTATCTTATCCCAGTGGGACATTTAGGTTTGCAGGAGAGGGCAGGAAATCCTACGGCTATGATGTCCTCTTCTGAGAATGAAGCTCAGAAAATTTCATGCTCTACAGTTCAATCCACACTATTTTTGATTTCTCAACCATCTCATCAGCTAATCCATCATCTCTTTCCTGGTGACCATAGCTCACTACGTCATAGTGTCGGAGGACACCTTTTGCATCTATCACTGCAGCATCTGGGGTCCCCTCTTTCCCTGTGCGGTCAGGGTTGGGCCAACTCTTTCCACACGGTCATGAAATTTTGTGCCATCCTCCGCCAGTCATGTTTGGTCACTTAAACTCCACAACCAGACTGGAGACGAGCAGTGTCAGGACTCAATTTCCATAGTCCTATATTACTGAAGTACTTTGGGAGACCTATCCACTTCCTTATCTCTGTATTCACCATCCTCTGCATGCAGCTGGCTTGAGACAAGCGTACTTCATGGAGGGAAATTGGCCATATAATTTGAGGTAGCAAGCTTTGACCAGAGCTTCAGTTTCCTTGGAAGGGTAGTGTTGTTAAACCACTTGAAGCGATTGATAGTATCCTACCTGAGCTGGAAACTACCTGCTGGGTGTCTTTAAGTTCATCTTTATGGCTTCTTCTGAGGGTTTTTCAAGGACAGCTGTTATTACCTCGATACTGATGTAAAACAGGATTTTCATAGGCAGAAACAGCACTAATACATTACAATACATCTAATTTGGTGTTAAATGTTTCCAAGCTCTGGTATACAAGTATCTCCACTGGGGAATGAATAGTCACACCTATTAAAGAGCACAATGTCAAGTTGGGTCTTTATTATCAAAAACACTTTTGCTGCCAGGTAAGGTTTCCTCTGATATGCCTCTCAACAGCTGCAGGCTATCCATCTTCAGCGAACACTGGAGTGTCATTTTAAGAAAATGATTTTGAAAAATGCCATAGTACATCTCGGCTCACAGACCTAGTACAGTCTGGATGGTTGTGAAGTTCCTGGCAAGAGATGGGTGGAGGTAATAGAATATCATAGTTAACTGTGATAAATGTCAAACAACCATTTATTATGTGATATAAAAACATGTCAGTGATTTTAATGCTTTGGTAGCAGATGTGATTAGTTTATTCAGACCTGGCTGGTTTACAAACCCACTTCACTTCTTCAGAGTGAGAAACAATACACACAATACAATAAAGTTTAGATAATTTACTAAGATTATCATAATCATTATTTCTTTTACTTGTATCATTAGCAGCCATACAAAGCAGGCATGGTTGTCCTAATTGGCAATTTCATTTATTATACATAATTTATTTAAATGTATGCCGTGCAGTGAACTAGCCAGTGACTCCTCTGGAGATCCCTCTGCTCTCTGCCATTGCTGCATGGGCAGTAATGACAGCTTGCTGTCATCACAATGACAGCTCACCCAGCCAACATTTGTATGTGGGGCCCATCTAAGATATAAGTAAAAATTAAAAATTTGAGTCCCGAATAGAATTTGGTTCTGGTTTTACCCTTCGTGAATACTCCATTTGTGTTTCCTTATGTGGTTTAATTCCAGATAAGGCACTTTATTTGGGCCCCTGCCCATTCATCACCCATGTACCTGAGCATAAACACTGTGAACAATTCACATGGGGCCAACGTAGAGACCAGTGGACAATTAATCCCACATGAGGCTCCATATTTCTTTTAGTCAAATTTATATCTCACATTGGCCCTATATGCAAATGTTCAGCTATACAGCCAAAGAAAGAGAGATGGAAAGAGGCAGGCCAAATCTAGACATTTACATAACGTGATAAGTCTTGTTTTGAGGAATGTAATTAAAAATGATGAGCTGAAGAAAGGCAAATGTTTGCTAAGTTACCAGTTTGTAAACTGGACATTTTGTCTTGTTTCCTTTAAGTTGTCCAAGACAAACAACAGAAATTTCAGTTCCCCCGTAGTCAGTCAATGAAGTGCTAGATACATCAGCAATTCTCAAACAAAGCCCCTTTTTTTTTATTGACTGTTGTAAGAGGCAATTTTGCAAAGGTAAATGTAAAAATTCCAAATCAATCAATCATAATTTGGACACATTCTGTAATCTCTTTCAGGCATAATAATGTTAACTAGAAAAGCACTCAGAGAGCGCAGACCTCCGCCAAGCACAACAATTATCGAAAATTTGAAAGTGATCCAGAATCCAGGACTTCTTCTGGATCACACCCCAAATAAAACCAGTTCTTCCTTTTCACATTTCTGACAACTCCTGAAAATTTCATCAAAATACATCCATAACTTTTTTGAGTTGTCTTGAACACAGACAAACAAACAAACAGACAGACAGACAAACAGACAGATAAACACCGGCAAAAACATAATCTCCTTGGCAGAGGTAAGACTTTTTATTTTGTAGAAGCTTTTATTTTGAAGTGCATTCGAGCGGCAAAGGGAATATGTCACAGGCATAGTTGTCCTAATTGGCAATTTCATTATTAAAAGTATTTTTCCATGTTGAAGACATCTTATTCTGATTATCACACTTGATCGAGTGTAAATTCAGTTGATGGCCGCAGCATTTCTTATAAATAGCTAGTGGGGAAACTTTTAGTTTCCAGCAGAGGCGTCACATGGCCTGGGCATCCGTGGCTTCAGCCCCGGATTTTTTTTCTCTAGCTTCGAATATTTCTATGTGGCAGGCTAACAAAAATTATAGGCGCGAAAAAAGTTTTTCCAATTTTCAGCGAATGCAACACACGATAGATGTTAGATATTATCTGAAAATTGTTTAATTGAAATAAGAAAATGTTTATTTAATGTGTTCTGTTGTCATTCAATATACATTTTCTTGTTTTTCTGGCAACAGATTCAAAGGATGGAAGGAGGGATGATCAGATAAAGAGAAGAGCTGCAGAGAAAGAGGTGCAAGACAACCCAGTGATAGTGGAGGTGACAAAGTGAAATTAAAAAGGCTCAAAATTAGTCACTGAAGCATGTGCATTTTTTTTGGGAGGAATGTAGCTCCTGATAGTCTGGAGGCATCACTTAACATTTTTCACTTGGTCTAGGGTTTAAAACAAACAAACAAACACGCAAACAAAAATAAGGAAAATCGTAACCTTTTATTAGAGGGAATATAACTTGACTTCAGACAGAATACAAAATGTTTGGTTACTTATTGATTTTATTATTAATAATAATAATAATAATAATAATAATAATAATAATAATAATAATAATAATGGTAGTAGTACATTTTATTTGTATAGCACATTTTGAAGTCAGAGACCTCTCAAGGGGCTTGACAATCCTATAGTATAAAAACAAAATCTATATCAATATGCAAACCCAACACAGAATAAATGAGTCTTTAGGCTACTTTTGAAAGCGGCAAGGGAGTCAGATATCCTAGTAAAGTCAGGTAATTTTTTCCAAAGTCTTGGCCATAAGACAGAGAAGGTGCAGTGATTCCTTTTAATTCCTGATTATCTATAAGGGCATCATTATTCTCTTTCTATCGCTATTCTGGGTATGTTGTTTAATTTTGACACATTTTGAAGTACGCATTGGCAGTATTTGGGTCTAGACAAGACGCAAAATGTCTTAAAAGCATAGAGTTTATTTCCCGGGTAGAATACCCAAAACCATAAGGGTCTGGGCTCAGCGCTCAATGTTCTAAGTCCCAATAAACGCCCCTGGCTTCCAGTGTTTTATTTGCTACTGTCCTGGAATTATTAAACTATAATGAAATTTCTCATAACAGTGAGATCTAATTTATTTTCTTTGAGGAGGTTATTTTGAGTATTGAATATTACTATAGAGTAATAGAAAAACACAATTTAAATAGTAAAAGTAATATGTTAACCTCATGCTCAGATTCCTTATTTGGGGATTTGCATTAAATAAATAAATAAAATGAAAGAAGAAAAATCTTACTGTTGTGTGCTCTGTGGGTTTTTGTTTTGTTTTGTTCTTAGTTTCTTAGTGTTGTTCTTGTCACATCCTGTATTCTCATGTAACTTCTGTTTTATTGCATGTTTTGCTTCACATCAGGCTTCAGTTACTGATTGCCACACAGCTGCATTTTATTAGTCATTACTAATCAACAGTTAATTCAAACTGTTAATTAGTTTGATGAGTTCCTGTTATGACTGAGATTTTTTTTTTTATATTTTACTGATTTCAGTCAGCATGGGCTGTTAGAGGTATTCAAAAGTATTTAACATATTTAGCACCTACAGACAATGTTGTTGAAATGATTGGTCAAACTAAAATCCATATTCTTGTATTTCTGAAACTACAGTGATGAGAAAATTCAGTAATACAACAATAATAATTTCCATTCACCTAAAAAAAACAATGTCTCTGTGTTTTCCCACTGTCATCTCTTATAAGCCAATTAGTTTATTCAAATGATTCAGCTTGAAATCAGTACAGCATTTCATATTAAGCATGTATTCGTTTTGTCGTTGGATATGTAATTGGACTTACCTGTTAAATGTTCGGATACATGTAGAGGAGTTTCTCCCTCATTGTATTGAGAAGAAAATGGCAGATTTGTTACAGATCCATGATCAAAAATCAGGTAAAAAAAAAAAGTTTTTAACACCACATTAATACTATTGTTTTTCACAGATATGTACTTTGACATTTTACTCTTTAGTCCAGACTCATGCGGTTCATGCTGGCAGGATATTTGACACATCAAACTGTCTCCAACAAAGCTGACACCACCCCCCACTACCCATCCTCAGACTCAGCCTTCCTTTTTGGGTTTGTATTTACACCTACTTGAGATTTCATCACACATGTGACCACATGTGCGTTGCCATGAAGCTTACTCTTGTTTTAAGATCATCAACTGATGCTCGTCGGTGCTGGTTGGGTTTCTCATTTGCACACAATATGTCCTTTTGGCATAAAAGTTACGTCAGCTCTTGTAATGTTTGAAGCCATATAGATAAATAGAAATGACAGCATTTGCTTACATGTTGACAACACTGACCTGATACCCTGTGAGTCTGTTCACAGCAAGACACCCTGACAAAGCAGTGGTATAGCATGTCTCCCCAGTGAAAATCAAAACTGTCACTGTGGTAGTTGTCAGTACAGAAGGTGTCTCCAAGGATTATATTTTGCCATGACAACACACACACACATCCTGAAAACAATATCAGCGACATTGTCACAGTTAATACCACCACCTGAAAAATAGTTTATTGTCTGTAATAGGCAGCTGTCATGGCCCGGTTGGGTTTGGCTCCACTAGCTTCCAGTGCTGTATTTTATCTATTACATCTCCCAACTGTCTTCATGAAAAAATGAAATAATGTTCCTTTGATTTTTTTCATATTCTTAAACAAAGCTGTGGATGTGTTTCAATATTCACATTGATAACCTTTCTGCTGAAGTGCAGCTTATAGTCTGTATAATATTTTTACAGTCTTTTTAGTGACTCTTTTAGCATTTTCCATAAATAAAGTTTCATGTACTGCATTGTTCATATTTTTAGAAGGGGAACAAGAAGGTGTGTTACAATGACAGCTGAATCGATTTTTTAGCTTCCCTGCTAGGGTCTATGCAGGGTTGTCAGGGAAGAGAGTCCAGCTGATAATCAAAGGTCAGATTCAGAGGATCACTGTGGTTTCTGTCCTGAAGCAACTTTTTACCCTTGCTAGAGTCCTGATGGGTGCATGAAAGTTTACCCAACAGGTCCATTCATCCATTATCCATACCCGTTTAGTCCTATACAGGGTCACTGGGATCATGCTGGAGCCTATCCCAGCTCTCTTTGGGCAAAAGGCAGGGAGTACAGCCTGGACAGGTTGCCAGTCCATCACAGGGCCACATGTAGACGAAGGCAAGGAAAGGCAAGGCAAGTTCATTTCTATAGCACATTTTGTGTACAAGACAGCTCAAGGTGCTTTACATAAAACATTTGAAGCATTATAGAGCATTAAAAAGTACATTAAAACAGGAGGAAATAAAAAGAAGATAAAATAATAAAATGCAAGTTAATCAACAGTTGTTTTTTACCTCTGCCAAGGAGGTAATGTCTTTACCAGCATTTATCTGTTTGTCTGTGTTCAAGATAACTGAAATAGTCATGGATGGATTTTGATGAAATTTTCAGGAGTTTTCGGAAATGTGAAAAGGAAGAACCAATTTCATTTTGGCTGTGATCCAGAAGAAATCCTGGATTCTGGATCACTTTCAAATTTTCGTTAACATTGCGGTCAATGGGGCCGGAAATTTTGTTTCTCAATTTATCCGTTAATTATTGCCTAGAACTCATGAAATTTCACTCAGAGATTGACAATGGAAACCTCTATCAAATTTCAGAGGCTGATCCGGATCTGATCCAGAAGGCGGATTTTATCGCATATCGCTATCGCTATATGGGAGAACTGTTGTGCTGGCGGAGGTCTGCGCTCTCTGAGTGCTTTTCTAGTTAAGAAATGCTTTCCTGGAAGCTCACTGAGCTGATGTGGTCTTTAAAATACTGCAGAACGGATCATTGGATGAGCACTGAGCCAGAGGAACAGGTATGATGACATCTACTTTCTACCACTGAGCACATGTTGGGTGCTCCGAGCGCAAGGAGAGGGCCAGAGGGAGGCGCGCACATTTCAAGAAACTCCACAACAGAGTTCTGTGATCTCCTCGTTTCCTCCACAGCAAACATCTGAATAAGATCATGCCACAGCTGTACAGACATAATCTGCCCTTAAGAGGATAAAAACGTATGCAAGTAATACAGTGATGCGTAATTGAGAGGTAGAGCCGTTTGTGCACGTCCACATGTGACCAGGTGGACGCACATTTATGCTATTTGGACGGGCTCTTTTACACGCCGACATGCAGGTTGCTTTCTGCAAACTCGGTATCGAGTTGGCGGCAAGCGTAAATGACATGCCCATTGCCGCGCCTACAATCTGAGTAGGGGAATCGGCAACGTGGGTAGCGGCTTTAGGGAAGCGGAAGGACTGCATAGCGGTTAGTGGAGGTTCCTAAATCCGCAATTTGCGAGTAGCAGGCTAGCGGGAGGTGTACGATCGGGGCCTATATCTTTCCACTGGCCTGGGAACGCCTCAGTATTCCCTGCGAGGAGCTAAAGGAGGTGGCTTGAGAGTGAAAGGTATTTGTCTCTCTTCTATACCCCAATACCAAAATCTGGATAAGCAGAAGTCGATGGATGGAAAAACTTCTTAATCCCCATTCCCATAAAAATGGGAGTAACACACTCAGTTCTCTTGGGTTTGACAAAATATACAATTATGACAGATGGGTTCATATGCAATTTCTTTTAGCCAAGAGAGGTAAATACATGACGAATCACAGAGGGCTATGCAAAAAATTTATGCAATTAAATTATTGCAGATCAAGCATATTCGTATATTAATTTATCTAAAGTGCTGATGTGAATATGAACTTCATTGGTGCCTTAAGCTATGACTATATTGTGTGATAAACAATTGTCTTATTTCTACTATTTCTGAAGATGATTAATTTAGCCTTTATTTACCCAGGTTAGTCCTATTAAGATCAAAGATCTCACTTAGAAGGGAGACCTGAAACATACATATTTGTGACTATCAGAGGAAGCTTGAGCAGAAGCGCAAGGACAACATCCAGACTCCTCACAGAAAGGCCTCTGCCAGAAATTGAACCAGGAACCTTATTGGAGGCAACAGTGCTAACAACCAAACCACCAGTTATAATGAAATCACATCACCAAAACAATCTAAACATATTGGACCATTTCAGATTTACTTTGTTCATTGTGGAAAAATAATTGGCTTTTGGTATTTTTTTTTTCTATTAGCTGTGGCGATGCTAAATTCAAATGAATGTTGCATATAACAGATGTGTTGTGACATCAGCGTGAAGTCAAACTGTTGCCTGAAACAAACAGTAAAATGAATGAGAAAAGGATAATGAGAAAAAGGACAGTTCCTCCAGACATCAGTCTCAGAGGAGCCAATTTAAAACAAAATTGAGAACAGTGGTTGCTCTGCACCAGGTAACGTTTGCAGCATAAATCAACATGATAATAGCCAGGTTAAAAGAGTCAGCTTTCATGTCACTGGAAATCCTGGATTTAGACGAACCCAATTACCTTACTTTGGTTGAAAAGGTTTGGTCTCTATTGCTGGTTTATGCATTCATGATAATGCAATGCAAGATCTAGTTTCTAAATCCCTCACTTCCTTAAATTAAGGTCTAGAAATTAAGGAACATTCTACCCATGAAATGGTGTAGATAAGTAACATCTCTGGTTCGTTCATGTTTTTTTAGGGGGCAACTGGTCGTCACTGATTTCTTTCTTCTGGATGTCTCCCAAACCTGTTCCCCGTCTTCTTCTTTGATCAGATGCACGTGTCCAATTGTCTCACTCTCCCTTGTTAATATAATCTACAGGGTCTCTTTTCCCATGCAGGTTTGTCTTTGTTCTCAGTGACAAGTTTCACGGCAGTCTTATCGTGCTCATTGATCCTCCTTTTGTTTCTGTCCTCCTGATCTTCTGAACACTGACCTTTTTTGAAATAAACCTCTAAAGATTGTACCTGACAGCCCAGAGACCTGCTTTTGAATCCTGATCACATTTTGTGTCACATAATATTCTCTGTCAAATATGTTGTTCATTTTTCACTTCTACTAAACACCAGAGAAATACCACAAACTCAAAATGGCAACAGGTGTTATCACAATGATTATAGTTTCATTTTCCTATTTTGGGTGGAAGTTGGGGGAAAAAAATCATATAATAGTAGCCCATTTAATTTTTGTGAAAAAGATCAACTGTGCTGAACAGCCACCCCTGTCAAGTTGCAATAATAGGTTTTTGTTTCCAACTTGGCTTGAAACAAAAAGCTTGCTTTGATCTATTCCTACTTTCCAGAGTCATTGTTCAAAACTGACAGTGACATGCTGAGTGGAAAACAATAAAATGGGTGACAACTGTGCACAGGTAGGCAGCATCATGAGGAAAGCCTACAACAAGCACACATTTCTTTTTCTTGGTGCAGAAATTTCGAAAGGCTTATTTATTATTCAGTATGGCACAGCAAATTAGAATGGTCCATGTCTGGAACTACAAATTATCTTACCTACATGGGGGAAAATAATCAGTTTGTGGTATTTAATATGAAGCCTTTTGTTTTTTTATTCTCTGAACTGCTTGTTCTATAACAGATTTAATAGGATAAAGCATCTGATTACCAACTAAACTCATTTAAATGATAGCACATTTAGACAGCACTTTTGGATTTGCACTAAATTAAAACCGTGCAAATGTGCTGGTGTCATTTGGATAGACACAGTTTGTAAATATAGGGATTTCTGAGTGAGTTCTGTAATGAATTCAGTACTGCCTGTGGGCCTGAAGATAGCAGGAATAAAATATTGGCTTTGAGAGTTTCGATGTGTGGTTAGATTTATTTATTTATTCATTAACTTTTTGCCCACAGTCTTTTAGAGTCTTCAAGAAGGGCATCCAGCATAAAACTTGTGCCAAACCAATCATGTGGATCACTCTGCTGTGGCGACCCCAAACAAGGAACTGCCAAAATGGAAGTTTATTAAAAAGGGAATACTAATTTCCAATGATGCGGTAAAAATAAGTACTAATTATGAGGCTTTACATACTTTTTTACATACATAACTTTCTTTTTCTTAATTGTATGGTTCTTACAATATCTAGAATTGATGTAAATACAACCTAGGGTGAACAATAAGAGCACAGGTTAGGACTGTAAAACCGCTTGTAAATAAGCTGCAAGACTTCTGAAACAATGTTTTTGGACTGATGAGTTCAACAAAACAAAAGTGGAAGTGCATGGAACTTACTGCAAAACTATCATGCAATATACATGAAGGCTGTGAGTGTTTGTGAGCAGTCATTTAAATGTATAACTAAAGCTTTAGGATCTGAGGAGGACCAGATGATTTTCCATTAAGTGCTGATAGTTAAAATCTTAAAATTGACAGGTGTGTATTTTTCACATGACTGCAAAAATAAATGCAGTTCCTTAGCTTCAGTCCATTGAATTTTTAAATGTCATTCCTATGTTCGCGTAAAGTAATTATTTGGTTAGATAAACTATATTGAAGCAAAATAACAAAGGTTCAGTGTTCACTTTACTAACTTGTTCAGAAGTTAAATTTTAAGACTTGTATAGTTAACAAATGAACATCAGCATGAACATGAATAAGTATGATCAACATAATGGACTAACAGTGTTACCCCGTGATGTTGATTTCATTTTTTGTTATCTCATTTGTTCATTCATTCATTCATGGCTGTCTTAGAAGCTTGAACCGGCCTATAACGGTTAAGATTTTGGAAGACTACAGTCTCCAGGCCAAACATTTCTCCTGTTTTACTCCCATCTTCAAATATAGATGAGTATTAATTAAGTAAAAGTAATAAAAGTATTGAAAATCAGTGTGTTCATGGTGCAAAAGCATCCACTCCATATTCTGTTCCTCACATGGAAATGGCAGTGTGTATGAATGCCTTGCTTTTTATGACAGATTCCTGTGATGTGTGCTATAAACACCCCAGTGAGACAGTTATGTTTCTTTACAGTGAACAAGCTAAACTTTTGACATTTCCAAACATGCTCACAGGAATGTTTTTCAATTTTTCATGCACTGACAAAAATCTGGTTGATGGTCTAGCTATACTTTGTCTTGCTTTAAGGTCAGCATGAAAATGTGTCTATGTTTATATCTTTCTTTTTTTAAGAAAGATTGTGTGCTCTTGACAGCACCTTGAAACAGCTCTCTGCCTTGTAGAAATGATTTATGAGAATTTCTTTTCAACCACTTTTCACACTGGAACAACTGAAACAGAGATGATACCTTTTTTTTTTTGGAGTCACATTTGACTAATAAGTAATAAGCTTACATTTTTTGAAGTATAGTTAAAATTTTCATTTAAAAGAAACCAAACCCAATGGAAAATATAAGTTTACGTATCTAGTGATCTAGTGATCCAATGATCCAAACCCAGGCTAACCAGCTAAGCTGTGAAAGCACTGCTGAAATTTTAAAAAAGGCTTTATTTCTAAATCACATAAATAAAAGCAAAAAGGGCAGTTGGAAACATTTTTTTAAATGTAAATATTCAGAAAAACCAGTGACAAATATGTACTGAGAGACCTGACAAAAAGAGTTAGAGTAAGAAGACCAAAAAGGGCCAGTTTATAAAAATATTTGTTTAATTTAAAATTAATTAATTTAATAAATTAAATAAATTTAACTGATGAAAACCTAAATTAAATTAGGCTTAATTTAAAAGCAATGATAAAGGCAACATTATCCTAAAGCTACATTTTCAAAATTGTGGACCAGCAGCTGCAAAGAGTTGAATCTCTTGAGATTTCATTGTGGCTGTGGATGTGATCTCTTTCCAGATCTAATAGACCGACTGCTGAGTTCCAGTAAAGGTCTATCTTAAAAGCAGGGGCCAGTCCCCGAAGAGCCTTGAAAGCTATCATCTATGTTTTAAATTGAATCCGTGAGTTAACTCTGAGCCAATTCAAAGGGGCCATGACTGAAAAGATGCGCACACTCTCTTTTCATGTCAGAGAAGAAAAGAAAAGAAGTATGAAAATAAGAAATTGATGCTGTATTTTTCATCCTAAAATGGGATTGAAAATGATCTTAATCTATCAATGATGAATATGGTGTTTGGAGACAGCACTTATGTAGACATTTAGATTAGATTAGATTAGATTAGATTAGATATACTTTATTCATTCCCCAAGGGGGAAATTCAAAAACTCATCAGCTCATCAATAACATAATTAATAATAATTTGAACAGAATGAAAAAAATTAAAAGAAGAATTATAAAGTCTAATTGCTGCAGGAACAAAAGACCTCCCAAATCTCTCCGTCCTGCCGTGAAGAGAGAGAAGACAGTGGGAACTACTGCTCCTTTGATCCTCAAATGTGTTTTAAAGACGATGGTCCAGGTTGTTCAGGATGGCCTCAACAGTCTTCATAGTATTTCTCTCCACCACATCCTCCAGAGAATCCATCCTGACTCCCATCACAGAGCCAGCCTTCTTCATGATCTTATCCAGCCTCCTTGCCTGCTTTGTTCGTAAACTTCCTCACCAGCAGACTGCAGCAGAGCACAAAGCACTTGCCACCACAGAATGATAAAACATCTGCAGCATCTTATTGCAGATGTTTAGAGATCTGAGCTTCCTTAAGAGAGGCGGCTCTGCACCTTTTTGTAGAGAGCGTCTGTGTTTAGGGACCGGTCCAACTTGTTATTCCAGGTGTACACCTAGTTATTTATAGGTTGGCACCACCTCAGTGTCCACCCTGCAATTATTCACTGGCTGAAGTAAGGGTTTGGACCTCCAGAAATCTAGTATCATTTCCTTTGTCTTTGACTTGTTCAGTATGAGGCAGTTATTGTGACTCCAGTCCCTGAAGGCTTTTAACAGATCCCTGTATTCAGATTCCTGATTATCCCTGATACATGCCACAGTAGCAGTGTCATCCGAGTATTTCTGGATGTGGAAGGACTCAGACTTGTATTTAAAGTCCACTGTGTACAATGTGATCAGGGATGGAACCAGAACAGTGCCTTCTTGAGTCCCCATGCTGCTTATTAATGTCCCAGAAAGACAGTTCCCTAACCTGACAAACTGTAGTCTGTCAGATAATCTGTGATCAAAGGAAGGGTCCAGCTTGTGTCCACCCACTCCTGGGTGTTCATCATGTGTGAAGTAAGGGCCACTCGTCTGTATTCATTTAGTTCAGAACCAGAGCACAGTGGAAGCCGCCACTGTTTGTTGAGCTCTTTCCACATTACTCACAATTGGCTATCTTTCCTTTTTATTGTAACCACAGATGGTACTGATTCCTCTCCAAACCTAACAGATGTGTTGTAAACTCCTCTCTATCTTCTTTTTATATTCCATCTTTGCTATTTTCAGTCTTTTCTTCGGCTCATGTTGCACCTGTTTGAGCCGTACTTTGTCACCATCACAAAAAGCTTCCTTCTTTTCATTGAGGATTGTCTTTACGTCACTTGTGATCCAGGGTTTATTATTGGGGAAACAGCGTACAGTTTTTCTTAGTGTAACTGTATCTCTACAGAAGTTGATGTATTCTGTAAAACAATCAACCTGTCAGTCAATGTTCATTTCGAACAATAGAAAAGTTTTGGTTTTTTTGTTGCTTTTTTGTCAAGGCCGGAATCAAAGTAATTTTTCACAAAACCTGTGACATGGATAAGACTGTTTAATTTTTCTCTTCATACACAGAGCGATTCTGTGCTTGATTATTTTATTTTTCCTGCTGAAATGCTGAAGGAATTGCTTTGCTCTGCAACCCTTTGTGATCAAGTCAGTCCAGAACTGGTGGTAGGAAATCTATAGATCTGATTGGACTGTATAGCTGTTTATCATCAGCATAGAAGTCATGCAGTTCTTACTGATGATATGACAAAGCGCAAGCATGTAAAAGTGAAGTAAAACTGAGCCCAAGGTGGATCCCTGAGGGACGCCGTCAATGACTGAACCTGGGTTATGAACAGAAGAACTTGCTCTTACAAAAGATTTGACAAAATTTCATTTAACTTTTGTAGTTTAAGAACTTGAGGACTTTCACATTAAAGATATGAACTTATATATCCAAAATTTCCCTTTTCCCAAAAACAATCACATACATAACGATAATTGAAATTTGAAATCTTTGATAATGTTTTCATTGATCTTGCTGTTGTGCATTAAGTGTTAAATTAGCCATTATGAAATGTTACAAAAATGGGTTGGATGTTTCTTCCTTCAAGGAAGAAACATCCAACCCATTTTTTGTAACATTTCATAATGGCTAATTTAACACTAGTAGTAGAAATCAATGGATTTCTACTACTGATGTCTTCATCATCCAATTCAGTAGCTGAATGTTACCTGCAGGCCCAGGAATTCTTTATTCATCGTCTGCACCTTCTGTCCCTGTTCTCACCTGGACTCATCCTCATTGCATACCGGTACTTCTTCTACATCGGTGTTCTGCTTCTCAACATTCTCACTTTTCTTCTCACTAGTACTTCCACTCTTGCCAAAAAAAATGTGATATATCGTGTTTTCGTTTCATCCTCTAACCTCTGTAGATTGAAAGCAATTCAGCAAAGTGGTTAGTTAGCTATGCTAACTTTTCCGCTTAGCGTGCTAACTTCATAGAGCACGCTCACTCTCATTCAGTATGCACATGTATAAAGTATATCCACGTATTTCCAGTCAAATAAATATACTACACAAACACTGCAAACTCTGTATAACATACATACCCACAAAAGTCCTTTTCAGAATTCGTTGTAGCATTGGTTTTGCTGCTTGAATGCACTGCATGCTTTCTTAAGTTTCCAAACTGACTTCAGCAGCACCTCCGAACATCGGGTCGAAGAGAGGGGAGGGGGAGGGGGAGGGGGAGGCGGAGAGGGGTTGGGGGGATCTGAACGGAGCAATGGAATCTACTGCATGTAACATTGGGCGTAGGGATCCCGTTGTGGTCTGATTCTTATTCTTACTAATATATATTTTTGTTGTTGCTATTTCTGTTGAAAATATAGAAGCCTATGTTTAAAATATATTTCCTAGATCTACATAAATCCAATGCGCCTCCTTGGGGTGGCTAAGGGGTGGCTCAGAGTAATCCAGTGGTGGCTGTAGCCATCCCTAGCCACCACATGGTGGCGCCATATGGGCTTGAAAGGTGTTAAGGTGAGCAGAGAGCTTGACGTTCCCTTGGAGTGGAAAAAACAGAAGAGTATCAGTAAATTCTATAGTATAAAGTCAAGAGATAAAAATGCAATGTTTGAATATGAGGGAGTTACTTTATTTAGTGTTCCTCATGTGGTACGTGGCAAGTAAAATTCAAACTCAGTGGCAGAAGAGTGGAATAATGGCTGGGGTTGGGTATATTCAGGAGAGGTGATGAGTCACAGGTAATCCGCTCCAGCCCCAGTTAGGCACAGTTAGAGATACAGCACAAAAATACCAAAGAGGGAACGCACAGGAAGCATGAGGGATAATGCCTTCCTACCTTGACATTAGAATGGCATTTTCAGCAGAGCCACAATAAAGAGCATGTGACCTTTAAGGGACATCTTTCATTGTTTTGTTATACCTTTGACTGAAATGAATCATGAATTTTAGAGCAGCTGTGCAAACCTATTTAGTAGCAGACACTGAATATTGTTGTCAAACCAAAGATTAACCCCTAGCTTCAGGAGTGGGCCAAGCCAGCAAATCTCACACTAATTCAGCCTCCTCATAAGGTCAAGTTTGGAAATCCTCCTGGTAAGTTGAAACTAAACTGTGTTACGCTAGAAGGTTTAAACATGTATTGTCTCACACAATACCTGTTTAGATACACAGTATTGAAATATGTCTTATAAATGTGTGATACCTACACATGGTGGAAACTGAAATCACCAGTAATAGCGTGCAGAGCAGCAAATGATTTTATAGCACTGTTGAACGTGGCCAGTCACGGTTATCTGCCAGGATTGTGGTTCATGCTAAATCAATGGCTTCAGGCTTTCCTGGCTCAGGTGAAAAAAGAGAACACTGAATACAGACTGCAAATCCATCAGTTTGTATCGGCAAGAAGCAGGATTTCCATCTATGACTCCATCTACTCCGTGGCCACCTGATCTTTTGCTTTTGCAAGAGAAAAGATAAATAAATATTTCTCTGCTCTGTAAACTAAACAAAATCCCAGAGGCCCCAGATGTTTTATGCATGACCTTTTTGTTTTTCCTTTTTTTACAAGAATTTCTACATTTCCAAAACCCAACAACCTGTACTTTCTTCAGGTTTGACCTACACTGATACCCTTCTGTGTGGATATCTGCTGAATACCCCCAAGGCTTTTTAGGAGGTTTTCTTCATCTTCTGTCCTTGCTGTTAATTGAACTAGCTGATGTCTGAATTTTTGCCTTTTTACTGCCTTTCTTCATACACCACTAAAAACACAATTATAGAATTTCCTTTTTCTGTCAGATGTCTATAAATCTCCACCTGCCCTGCGCATCTCCTCATGCTCGTTTTCTCCGTCCCCCACCTTCCCTTCTCTCTTCTGCTTCTCTTTTCTTCCTGACAGTGGGTCTGCAAACCCAGGAGCTGCAGCTGGTCTTCAGCAAGCTTTCCCTTTGCCTCAGATTAACTGTGTCTTATCAGCATGGTGGATTTAAGATTTCCTGTAGATCAATTAGACATTTTTCCCTACAAAATATAAAGGCCAGAAGTTCAGCAACATTTTTTGACCTTCATGTAAAACAATTAATCCACTACATATAGCTTCCCTAGAAATATCACTGGGTAAGCAGGTTATCATCGATGAATAAACCTCATTAGTATGTGTCCTTGAAGTCGGGCAGAACAGTAGCTTGGTGGTTTGCACTGTTACCTCGTCACAAGAAGGTTCCTGTTTCAAATCCCAGCAGGGGTCTTTCTGTGTGGCGTTTGCATGTTCTCTACTCCAGCATCTTCCCACAGCCCAAAAACATGCATATTAGGTTAATTGGCCACTCTAAATTGCCCATAAGAGTGATTTTGTGTGTGTGGCCCAGGTCTGCCTTGTAAAAGAGATTGTTGATCTCAGTGGGACTAACCTGGTTAAATAAAGGTGGATTAAATTAAGAGTTGCTGTATTTTAAAAGCTACAATGAAAATGGAAACCCTAGGGAGAAAAAAAATCACAGAAGACTTTTTTTCCCTTCTTATGGCATGGGATTGTAGAGAATTGCGAGTTTATAAGCACAAGATGTTCTCCATACCTGGACATAAGTCTTATTCAGCAGCAGTTGCCAATACTGTCTGCAGTATTAGTATAGGAACAATTTTTCCCCTCTCACACAGAGAGTGCTTCATGGTAAAGGTTATATTTCTTCTCTCTAACCTTTTTCCTCAGTAATGGCTCAAGGATATTTGAAGGAGGACTTTTTTGTTTTTTCTTTTTTTGCTCAAAACCTCTGAATTTTTTCAGAAGCTGAAGTTACTTTATAAAGACAACTAGCCAGCAAAGCCAGTGTGACAGAAGGATAAAGATGTCACGTATCATCCTCTCCTGCTACAACTACACCTACTGTACATAGGAACTAAAATGTCAGAGAAGCAGTGTTGGGCAAGTTTACTTTCTACACTAACTAGTTAAGTTCATAATTCACAGAAATTAAAATGAACTAGTTCAGTTCACCATTTTAAAAAATGAACTAAATAGGTAATTTTTAGTTCTTTTTTCTTATCCTTTTTTAATGTTGCTGCGAGCAATTATTTGTCAAAATGATTGCCACTGATCATATACTACACCAGCACAAATGGCAATTTTATCCATTTTATCTGTTGAAAACTATGTGTCCAATTCTGAATCTTTATCCAACCAGGGTTCACATTAGCACTGGAGCGACAGCCCATGTAAAACTATGATTTCCCTTTCAGCTTCTCTCTACAGTATATTAAAGATATGAGGAAAACTTGCTGCCAAATGATCTTTATTATAAGACAAAAACAGATCATTAAGGTGCAAATGTTTTTTTTCCCATTTCAATATTTCAATCCCCGACTCCAAAGGATACAGTGTAATCTTTGGAGTCGGGGCGCTCCTCCAGCTCTGGGCGACGGAAGCTTTCATCTTCCTCCATGCTTGTTTTAAACGTTTGATGACGCAATTGTTAGCGTGACAGAAGCGACAGCCCGGGTTGCCATGTTTGATTGCTTTCCGAAGATACATATCAGGCTCGTTTGTGGTGTATTTTAAATGAGGTTCGCTGGAAACCTGGCACGGTTTTGACCGTGCATGGACTTTAAAAGAGCGTAAACTTTCATTTACAGGTACAACACTGCAGAGAAGTATTTTCTTCATTGTTGTTTCTGCCTGTAACTTTATTTAACTTTTCATCAAAAGCAGTTCATTTACTTGCATCTCACTCAAGATGGAATTACTGCAAGAGCAGTTCAATTACAAAAACATTTTCATCCACTCTTTTCCACTTCATTTCAGCTGTTCAGGTCCCGGGCAGGTTGGCTCAGCTGGATTTTACATCATGATGAAAATATGTTGATGAGGCTCTCCAGAGCCTCTTTATCTTCTCTGCCTGACTCTCGGTTCCATACTCCTGTTCTCTAAAGCTCTGACAGATGAGTCCAAAAATCAGAGCTAACAGCAAAACCAACCCTGGTAAAATGTCAATTAAAATGGAAATTTCATTTCTAATATTAATTGGAATTTCAGGGTACACCAGTGTGACAACATGCCAAATTATCTTCATCCTTAATTTTTCACTCTGCTAAACTGAAAATGATCATGACAGTCTTTTCTGACTGCAGGTAAAATCAGATTCTGCTGGAAACTGGTTTTAATTGGAACCAAAATAAGACTTAGGTTGTAATTATACAAGTGTTGCTTCAAAAATGAAAAAAAAAATTAATTTATAATTAAATTATGACTGTATTCACAACACAAAAATAGAGATGAAGATGTGTCTGTGGCTCATACAATAATTTCTATTTATCGTTTGTTGTTTCGATACAGTATAACAAAATATTGATAGTCAAACCATAAAGAAACAACCACAAAATTTATCTTCATACACTTATTAAGAATACATCTTTTAAGCCTGTATTACTCAAAGTAGTCATATCAAATCACTGATAAACTTAAAAGACTGCCTCTGCATTTTAGACTAAATTCTGTCACCACTGTCAGAGACGTAGCAATTAGGTTTTGGGTAAATCAGTATGACATCAATCTGAAGAACATGGGCAACAGGAAAAAAAAAGGTTAAAGTAAAATCATGAAAACAGGGAACAGCAAGCAATGGACTATTCTCAAATGGACAGTGTTGTGGAAAAAAAATAAGATCCGATCTCGATGAGAAAATTAGAATAGAATTTATTACAGAGAAAAAAAGACAGACATACAAATACTTGTGCGCACAAGGAGAGAGACCAGCCACCACTCCGCAGAGTACTGGCTGATGACTCTACAGATACAAAGATGAGGCTGATCTTTATACCAAGACAGCAAGGTGTTACAGGTTTGCATACAGAGTGTAGACACAGCAGGTGGTGGTGGAGGCAGAGACAGTTGCCTTAGCCATTTGTCTTCAAACAGACTGATTGAGTTTAGGGATGTCATACAGAGGCATTTGTTGAGAACAGACTGATTGAGTTTAGCAACGTTAAACAATCCCTTGATCAAGAAGTTATTTAGTTGATGCTAATTGAATTTAGGAAGTCACAGCTGACCCCTGCCGTGTCTCCTAGATCAATGAGCCACAGCCGACCCCCGTGCTTGCCTTTTGTCAGACATTTGGTCTCGTGTGACACAGACAAATCACTTTTAAACATATTGTTAGATGACAAAATTACAAGATGAAATAAACCAAATAAAAATTTCCTCCACAGACAGCAACAAGTATTGACCTAAATGCCTCTGAGAAACTTGAGAGCGCTTTATTAAATAGCTTTGAAAGAGCAGCATTGTTATGTGCTTAAAGGAGACATACGGTGCCCTTTTTACAAACGTCAACACTGTTTGAAATTATGACTGCATTCAGTACAGTCACTGCTTTAAGAGGTCTTTATGAAATGTCAAGCTTGGATCATAATACCACAGGGACAGACCAAGAGCAGCCTTTGTACAATTCCTTACAAGTCTGTACTGAAGTCTGAAATAGGACTAGAATGATACATTAAAAACATATATAGTATATATATATATATATATATATATATATATATATATATATATATATATATATATATATATATATATATATATATATATATACATGGCTCACAGTATGGTCCATACTGTGGTTTTTGTGTCATGGTTTCGGTACGGATTTGGTACAGTTTCAGACTACCCACTACCCTAAACCCGCAATCACAAGATATCAAGTTTGCGGAAAGCACAACTCGCGTGTTGGCGCGTAAAAGAGCGCGTCCAAATGGCATAAATGTGCATCCACCTGGTCACATGTGGACGTGCATAAACGGCTCTACCTCTCGATTAACTTCACCGTATTACTTGCATACGTTTTTATTCTCTTGAGGTCAGAGGATGTCTGGTCAGCAGTTGTGGTGGATGTGGGAATAGTCACGGCCAGACACGTCAGTCTGTACAGCTGTGGCATGATCTCATTCAGATGTTTGCTGTGGAGGAAACCAAGGAGATCTTTGTCAAGCTGGAAAAGGCTGAATATTTCCGATATGTCTGAAACTGTTGGTGGTGGAGGAGGGACAGAAACATTAATTGTTCGTGATCTTGAAATGCGCATCCAAGCAGAGGAATGCTGCTTCTCTGCATCAAATTACAAGATCTTCTGAATTATCTGTCATTATAAATAATTACAAGAATCTTCTGTGGATAATATTGATCAGCATTAACTATATGCTAATCTAGACTGTGTTGTGAATTTAGGCCTATCTTTTATTTCTTGTAAAAGATTCACATCTATTTCTACCTTGATATATTTCCAGAGAGATACAAGTGGTGCATGGACCACAGGAACCAATTTTTAAACTGGACATTCATGTTGAAAACAGCCAAAGGCTGTGCACATTTGTTGCTCTCCCAGAACTCGTCCAAGATGGATTTTGCTGTATGTATTGACTGTTCTTGTAGATGAACCCAGTATGCCATGGTGATTTTAAAATTTCTTGTTTCAGAGCAACACTTCATCTGGTTCCACTACAAGTTTGAAAAGCTGCTCTCCATCTAGCTTCAGTTGTGTTAAGGTTAATGTCCTGCTGACATGAACCCACTGATTTCTTAAGAGATCCTCATCTCTTGTGCAGGGTGTACTATGGTGTTATTGATTTGCTTTCAACTCTTTCAATATGCTGCCATCAGGTTAGGTTTTCTTCAGTTGAGAAATACCACCCCACTGATTTGATGTCAGTTGTTCAAATAACTTCAGGAACACTGAGTTTTTGTTCATTTTGTATGAATCCAATTCAAAAGAAAAGTTATTTCAAGGCACTTTATAGAGAAAGTGAACATGTTAAATTCAAGTCCAATCAAATGCTACCCAATAATGAGCTTGATATATTCGTATTCAATACTGTCCATTTTAGTATGACATTGTGAATAAATTGCCATTTTATGAGAGACACCTGGAGTTGAACCAAACTCAGAGAGGAGCATCTGACTCAGCTGTCTGGGAGATGGGAGGACAGGACAGGCACAAACAAGCACAAAGACGTCAGCCCAGGCATACCTGTTATGAGAAAATAAAGATAAAAACACCAACTTATTGGCAGCAGTGGCGGCATACGTATACACCGGGAGTAAACACAGAGGTGTAAGGAAAGTGATCAGTGCATCATGGGAGTTCCAACATTAGTCCCGGTCTAAAGCAACATTAAAAAGGGAGATGGTTCAGGGTTACCCAAGGTTGTCTTAACTGCTTAGTTTTATCAGAAAGGAAAGTTTGAAGCCTTATCTTAAAGGTTGAGAAGTTTCCTGAATCCTGTACACTAACTGAAGTTGGTTCCACAAGAGAGGAGCCTGATAACTGAAGGCTCTGCTTCCTGTTCTGCTTTTGGAAACTCCAGGAACCGCACGTAAGCCTGAAGTTCTGAGAGCAAAGAGCTTTTTTATTTTTTCTTCTGTAGATAGAATGCAGCTTGTAGGGGAATGATTTGAAATTCTGTCCTGCATTTAATAGGATACCAGTGAAAAGTAGCTGAAATTGGAGACTGGATGAGCACAATCCCTATCAAGAAGTAGAGCAGATCCATTTCTCATTATTTTTCCATCTCACACCACAAATTTGTTTATGGATTTTTGTAAGCTGAATTAGATTCTACTCACATAATACATACCATCTTTGGTAAATGTAATGATCATTTCCCCCCTCTTTTTATCTTTACATTGTTGCTGTTTCATCCATCCATCCATCCATTATCCATGCTCATATAGACTGATGCAAAGTCACAGGGATCTGCTGGAGTCTATCCCAGCTCTCTCAGAGTGAAAGGCAGGGGTACACCCTGGTCCATCCCAGTGTTACTGGCCCATATCAAAAGAATTTAATCTTTGCATGCTTTCATAAAATTGTACTGAGCATACAGTGGCTTCATCTACTCCCTTTATCTTAAAAGAGGGGTTTTTTTTACTTGGTTTAAATTTTAATTTAATTTAAGCCCCTGTGGCCACTTTCTGTTAACAAGCATTAATATTATGACTTTGTTTTGAGACATACTGTGTTCCTTTTTTCAGGAGTCAAAGGGGACATTTCATGAACAAAAAAAAATATGTACCTGTCCTTGAGGGCATTTATTTGAGTCTTTAAAGTCAGAAGCATCTGGAAAACTCCTATATGTGAAAAATCTATTATTCAGTGAGCTGTTCAGATTTGCAAAGCATCATAGATTCATATCAGCTCATGTTGCTGATATGCATTCAGACGTGAGTAGCACAGAGTTTCAACGCCTGATTTTCAAAAGAGCCGCACCCTGTGGAACGGCAGGGTGGAATGGAGCTGAAAACCCCGAAAAAACATTTGCCACAGGATGAACAGGACTGTAAAGACATGGTTGAAAACAGGGCTTTGTGATATTTTGACTGAAGGATGTCACAGACATCTCATGAAGGAAATCGTTGCATACAAACTAGGTTCAAAGCCTGTTGAAGTGTATAAAAAGGGATGCAGTTCCTGCCCCGACAGCTCACTTTAGCACATAGCAAATGGAAAATGAATCAATGTTTAAATAAATACATGTATGTGTGCATCACTTTCTGTAAATTATATCAGTGGATTAATTATATCAGGAGTCAGCATTTCTTAAAAGCTTTTTTTTTTTCCATTCTGATGTCATTGTACACGACACACACACAAATAACCCACAAAATTGACAACAGAATTACCAAAGTAATTCAAATAAAAAAAGATGACTCTTCTCCCATTTTCATGATCAGATACCAGGTGTACTAGAAACTCGCTGGCTACTGTGTTGAATTTAGGCCTGTGTTGTGGAGTCTACAGAAGATAGTCCCTCAGGCCTGAACTCACCTGGTCCAATGTAATTTCATTCAGAAACTTGTAGGCTTAGGTACATCAAAGAGATGAATCTGTGTGATTGTTTCCAGTCTCCAGAATTTAAAGCGTTTCCTGTATTGTCTTTGTAATATCCTATATGCCATCCTTTTCCGTCAGCAAACTGCTTTGTTTTTCTGAACTGAAAGACCTGAGGGAGCTCAAACTCAAAGAGCAAAGAAGATGAAGTGCTTTATTACATAACATTAGAAACCATATCACAATGTTACATAATGTTTACTTTACAGAGAATAATTTGAACTAATTTACGATTTTACCAGTGTCAATATTGGCTGTTTGTGAATGCAACAGACTGTAAGACAAAAATAGACCAGAAAAAGATTTTTTTATTGTTCTGTGTCATTCAAAAACAGTTTTTTAATTTGAAAAAAAAAAAAAAAAATCAGAGACATACCACAACTGAACTTTCTTTATTTGGCAGCAGTTAAATGTTTTCTAATTTAGGCACCACAGTTGCTCCTCTGTGCAGAGTCCTGGAAGCTCATCTGTTCCAGTTTTGCAGCCCACTGGCTCTTTATTGAATACAATTTGTTTACTGCTTTTGTGGCTTTGGCCAACAGAGCACTTATCCCATTATCCTGCCTGTACATCCTCAATTCCTCTTCACATTTCCTCTTATCTTAGTTTCCCCCACAAAGCACAGCATTCTTGCTCTAAATCGAAGTGATTTTAAGCACAACATGTGACATGGCTGCAAAATCTAACCATTGTTTATTTACAGGCTACTGATGTGCTTCAGATGAGAGAACAAGGTGTTTGTGATAATCTATGTTCTCACTTATGATTCAATTTACAACGAGACTTCCACAAAGATTGCAGATTGTTTCCTTGCTTAGAGCTTCTGCAATAAATCTCCTCTTACCACGCTCTTCTCTCCTCCAGCTGCATTTTATAAAGTGAGACACCCTTTAAGATCTTTTGCTGAGTTCCAGTTCACAGGCAGGAAGATGAAGGGGATAAAAAAAAAAAAAAGAGATGAGCCTTTCATTTGACATGAAATATGGGATGCTAACATATTAGGACAAAATAAAGCCGCCATTATCATTTGCTTCGCTTGTCCATGTATTTGAGCTGCACGGTCAATCATCAGACAATAGACCATACACAACTCTGAAACACAACAGTGTTGTTTCATGTTTAATATCCCTCGCCTGAGTCATGAACTGGTGATAAGGACACGCACCAGCTTTGTTTCCATAGTCAACAGGCGCAGTCAGATGTATGATGTTTCTCTTCTTTTGTTTAATAATGAAAACAAGTCCAGTAATATATGCAATTCGACATTGTGACGATCTTTTGCAACAGCTTATTGTGATGATAAAAACAGCTCTATTGGAAGGATATCAGACGGATTATTGAGTTCATCGTTTATCCTCACCCTACGCCTTTTTCCTCTTTCAGATTTCATATATGCTGTTTTCAGATCAACTGAGTAATGGACACACAGTGCTGAATGGTGTTGATGCTGAACAGTGTACTTAACAGATACTGTATATGTTTGTTTTCAGTGTCAACTTTTGTTTTATGTTTTATTTAGAGACTCCTGAAAGACCCGATGCATCATTATTGTATAAATTAACCTCAGTTGCATCTCACTCAAAACCATCTGCATGTTTACTAGACCCCATTCCTTCTGAGCTATTTAAAAACATTCTTCCCTTCATTGCTTCAGTAATCTTTGATCTTGTCAATCCATCCCTTATAACAGGATATGTAGCAAAGCCTTTTAAGATTGCAGTAATTAAACCTCTGCTTAAAAAGACTTCCATAGATCTTGATGATATAGCCAGCTACAGGCCTATTTCCAACTTTTCAAAGTTATTTCCCTGAGAAAGTTGTTGCAAATCAGCCAAATCAGGGTTGAGGTCTCATCACAGTAAAGAAACTGCTTTGGTCAAAGTCACAAATGACCCTCTCATGGCTTTGACTGGAATCTGTCTCTGTTCTTATCCTCTTAAATCTCAGAGAAGCATTTGACACTCGTCGCCACAAGGATTCTTATTAAATAATTTGGAGCAAGTTGTTGGAATTAGAGGAATAGCATTAAACTGGTTCAAGTCATATTTGCTGGATCAATTTCAGATTGTCCATGTAAATAACGATTGCTCCAGTCCTACCAGAGTCAGTTGTGGTGTACCGCAGGGTTCTGTTCTGAGACCGATATTTTTCTTCTTACATATGCTGTCTTTAGAAAACATCATTAGGAACCATACGAACCATTGGTCCTTGCGACCACATGAACCTAATCAAATACCCATATTGGATGCAAGCATTACAGACATGAAGGCCTGGATGACTGTTAATTTCCTGCATCTTAATTCGGATAAAACTGAACTTATTGTAATTGGTCCCAAGCACCTTCAGGGGGGGCACTTTTGAACTCTACAGTTAATTTAGATTACATTCCCTTTGCCTCTGGCTTTACTGTTTGAAATCTTGGTGTTTTGTTTGTTTGTTTTTGTTTTTCTTTATTATTATTATAAATCAAGAACCCTCATATGAAACAGGTCAACAAGTTAGCTCTTTCATTAGAAAGATCCTGACTCAAGACAATGAAGAAAAATTATTGCATATCTTTATTACTTCTAGATTGTGTTATTGTAATGCATTGCTTTTCTGCTCTACAATCAATTGCGTTAAAAACCTTCAACAGGTCCAGAATGCTTACTAGACCCTGAGAACAGAGATCACATCTCACCAGTTTTAACTTCATTACACTGGCTCCCTCTAGAACTTAATTCTAAATATTATTTCTTCCATATAGAGCCTTGAACAAAAAGCTTCCAACATGTCTTACAGACATCACAGTTCATTACTGTCCTAACAGAACACTCTGCTCCCTAAATGCAGGTTTTCCTGCTGTTGCATCTGTGGGTCTAGAAAAGGTGGCAGAGCCTTTACCGATCAGACTGGAATCAACTTCAGGCCTCGGTCCAGGAGGCAGACCCTCTCTACACTTAAAGTCAGGCTTGAGACCTTCCTTTTTAATAAAGCCTTTAACTCTGTAGTCATCTCTAAGTTATAATGCCTTCCGTCCTCCCATGGTGTTGCTGCTTCCTGCTGCAGTTGCAGCTACTGGTGTTCTTTAAGACATGCAGCACAGTAGTTCAGTGGTCACATCACAGCAAGAAGCTTCAGTTGGAGTTTGGTTCAGCTGGGTCGTTCTGTGTGGAGGTTGCATGCTCTCCCTTTGTCTGCGTGGGTTTTCTCCAGATACTCCAGTTTCCTCCCACGGTCCAAAAAGCCTGTTGTTTAGGCTAAGTGGTAATACTGAATCCTGCCTGGGATACATGTACATTAACTATAATCTACTTTAATTTATAGGATAAATTCGGAATTATCGGAGTAATTATAAGAATAATTTTGGTCTAATAAATAAATTGATCTATGTGTCTGTGTGTTTGCATGTGTGTGGGTGGGTGTGTCAGACTGTGTGTGTGTTAAGTTGGCTTGATTTAAAAACAGTATTTAAAAAAAGCGATATGATGTACATGTGTTCTTTCTAATGACTTAATTATTCATGTTTGTTTCGTAACGCTCAATAAAATTAAAGGTTTAAGTCTTTCTTGGGATATTTTAACCCTTCAAACAGACAAAACCTGCTCAGCATTACAGGCAGTATTTTTCACTGTTCATGCACACAGCGACATGAGAGGGAATGTCTACAAATGTAATGCAATGTTCTAATATTTAAGGGATGCGTTGTCACCCTCCGTGTGTGAGAGCTGACTTTTCTTCATGCACCTCACGACTGAAAGGCAGCAGCGGCATTGACGTGAGGCTGGACAGAATAATTATGATTATGTGGCCTCAGTCTTTACGCCTCAGTTAGGTTAGCAAATATGAGGCTGTCACATACATATTTAAAGCCCTTCCACAGTAACCAGATTTCTACACAACAAATCAGAAGAAAGCTTTAAGAAAAGACCAGGAACCAGATGGACAGCATGAGAATTAGCTTAATTGAGCAAGCTGGAAAAAAAAAAACTGCTTTTGTCAGAATCACTCACTAATTCTGGTGCAAATAATGCTGTATTGACTCTTAGATCTGGATCTCTGAGTAGATAGTGAAAGCTTTAAATGTGAGTTTCTAAAGCTTCCATACGCTTCTCAGTGGTACTGAAAGATGTTGGAGCTTCTTTGCTGCAATGATTGATCTGCTCATCAGGTTCTTCAATGTGCAGCTCACACAAAGAGAACGGACCTCTTCTTTCAGGTGCCCTCTCCTCTCTCAGCAGTTTCCCTTTCAAGCCTGCATGGACATGTGTCCGTGCTTCCTCGAAGCTCATATGTTCCCCCTGAGATAGAAAAATAAACAAATAACACAAATGTGTCCAGGTTAATACATTTACACAAAGACAGGCCACGGTGAAATGGAGAAAAATAGCATTTAAGGCTAGTGATGGTTCAAAGAGTGTTCAGTGTTAGCAGTCAGTCAGTTTAAATTTCAACATTTACAATAACCTTGGCTCACGATGAAACTGCTTTAGACTCTGTAATAGAAAGAATATCCTGTATTTGAATATTTCTGACAGTTCTGGATAGGATTTTGCGAGCTGCCCAGATGCATTTACTCAGTTTCTTCTAAATATGAAAATTGGAAATGAAACAATTTGATATTGACATGTTGCTGTGCTGAGCCCTTTTACAAGTCCAGACTATGGATGAAAGGCTTCAGAGAGTTGCATTCCACTACTATATTAGTGTTTGTTGCAAAATAACTTTCTCCTATTCATGTGACAGAAATTCATTCCTCACTGTGCTGTTTTGACTGCCTTTATAGCTCATCAAGAAGTTAAAGCGCTCTAAGCAGCTGTGACATTTAAGAGGCCCTGACAGAAAGAAATGTTTACTCAGAGCGCTATAATCTGTATGGGAAAGTACTGAAATTTAAAAATGCATGTTGTCAAAAATTAAACTACTGACCCATGTGCGTAGTTACTCCAACCTTTCCATAAATGCTATTACTAATTTACAGAAGTTGGATGAAATTAATGAAAGATTTCCTCATCCTGCACTCACACCTCCATCAAAGTTGCCTCAAACTTCAAGTATTTCTAAATAAAGATGATGCACTTCCACGTGAAAATGAAAAAAAAAAAAAAAAGAAATTGCTCATTTATGTATTTTGATAAATAAAGTGGTTCCTTTAGACAGAAGTTTGACATCTTTTCTTAACCTGAAGCACACAAACATCTGGTTGAGACTTTAGTGGAGATCTACTTTCTTTATTGACAAGTTGGCACCTGCTGTTTCCTCAAACGAGCACCAAGTGACATTCAGACATGTTCACTTTTCTAAGGAAAAGCCAGACATGAAAACTATAACTAAATCATCAAGAAATGAAGTTTAAACGGTCAGGGATGACAATTTTTCTTTTTTTTTTTTTTTTTAAGTCCAAAATACTTACTTCCACATCAAAGATAAACAGTAAAGAATTCATGGCAGTCAAGCTCATAAAAAAAAGAAAGGAAAGAAAGAAGAAAGAAAGAAAACCCAGAGACTTGTGTGTTATGGTTCATCTCACAGTCAAGAAACAAAACACTGACATCACAGCACACCATCCACAAAACATCAGCTGTGGCTCAGGTGGTGGACTGGGTTGTCCAGTAACCAAGAAAGTTGCCGGTTCGATTCCCATGCTCCCCTGGCTACATGTGAAAGTATCCTTGGGCAAGATACTGAACCCCCAAATGCTCCTGGTGAGCATGTGGCACATTCGTGTACACACACATTCACACACGTGAATGTGTGTGTAATCAATAAATAAATATTTCACAGACAAACTTAAGCATAATTTCTTAGATTTCTTAGTCTTAGATGGTGTTATATAACCATTAACATCCCTGTTGGCAGTGTTGGGCAAGTTCACTTTCTACACGAACTGGTTAAGTTCATAGTTCATTGAAATTAAAATGAACTAGTTCAGTTCACCATTTCAAAAACTGAACTAAATAGTTCATTTTTAGTTCATTTTTTTTTTCATTCTTTTTTAATGTTGCTGCGAGCAATTTTTTTGTCAAAATGATTACCACTGCCCATATACTACACCACCACAAACGGCAATTACTTTATCCATTTTAACTGTCGAAAACTATTGGTCCAATTCAGAATCCTTAACCAACCAGGGTTCACATTAGCATTGAAGGGATAGCCCATGTAAAACTGTAATTTCCCTTTCAGCTTCTCTCTACAGCAGCCATTCCCAAACTTTAGAATACCAAGGCCCAATTCGAAATGTGAAAAATCTCCGCAGCCCACTGAAACCTTGAATCACAACTGGGATCAACATACAGAACAAGGAACCATGATCCGATATTAATGTAAGGGGTCAACAAATAAGGTGACACTTTGTCATATTAAGTTGACAGTAGAATAACACTTAACTGGTTTGTTTTATTATTTCTTAATGTTTTTTTGATCATGTCATGAATATTTTACAGTAATTAAAAACATATTTAAAAAAGATCGAAGATTTAAAACACATTTGTTTAATTTTAATGACCTCTCACGGCCCACCTGCAGTTCCCACAACAGCCCACCAGGGGGCCACGGGCCACACTTTGGGACTCACTGCTCTACAATATGTTAAAAATATGAGGAAAAACTTGCTGCCAAATGGTCTTTATTATAAGACAAAAACAGGTCCTTAAGGTGCAAATGTTTTTTCCTCCATTTCAATATTTCAATATTTATTGTGTGTGTGTGTGTGTGTATGACCAAAAGAATAAAATGAAAACTATGAATGAACACAACTACCCTACCTTTTTCTTGTCTGGTAATATCTGTTTGACAGACGGCCTGAGAGGATTTGGATGAAACTCATCTTCATCCTTCAGCGTTAGTCGTGGAATGGCCGTCATCGGGCGAGTGAACCCAGGCTTTGTCTACATAGAATGATTAAGAGTTTGACAGCAATGAGGTGGTTCATTCTGATCATCCAAGAACCTTCATGTTACCTTTGTTACAAAACCTGCAGCAAGAGCTTTATCAGAGAAAACATGAACTCTTTTACGATCCATCACTTTTCTCACCTTGTTGGCAGATGGGAGCAGGCTGCACAGTGACGCCTGGACAAAGATGACACATACAAACATGACTGATGACACAAATATTTCTAAAGGCAAGCTCTTCAATTGCAGAAAGGGCACATTTAAAAGGTATAAAATGTTGTTCTCCTTTGAAAATACAAAAACTTTTGTATACATACAGTACGCAAATGTGTGTGCATGTGTGAAAGAGAGAAAATAATAATAATTATCAAGATAATGATATCCCTCAATTTCATCCAATAAGACTGCATGTCTCCTACTCACATATTTTGTTTCACGTCCCAAGCCTTTTGGAAATGATGGGTTGTTATTCTGAAAAAGAAAGAGACAGAAATGGAACAAAGCAGCACATTTTCTGGAAAAACTGAAAAATTCAATTTAAAAATAAGACGGACAAGTTCAAAAATGCGATGGTGAAAGCTGTAAAAATACCAGAAAAAGACTTTAAAAATAAGTCATTCACTGACACATACGTTGTTATTTTAATTAAAAAGAAAAAAAATCTGCCATGTTGCTTTCTTACTTTTTAACTTTTAACGTTTTCTATCCCTTTTAAACAGCAGAAATGTGCACGTTTGTCTGACAACTTGGACGATCATCTTGATTCACAGCACACAGACGTTTCTTGGAGGACTCTTTGAAACACTCTTATTTCCTCTGGAAACCTCAAGAGACTCTCTCTTTTGATGAATAATGAACAGATACCTTTTGTGTGCTAATGATTACGTGGTCAGAATTCATTTCAATCCCACTTCCAGTTTGTGTTTAGAAAAACACAGCTAGAGGGGTTTTGTCACCTTGAGAACTCCAGAAAATATGATTTTAGTATTATCATCTTTGGTGAACAAACATTATAGTTAAATTGGGATTCTAGCTGAAAGCCATTGCATACGTTCCATGATAAGAACAAGGGATAAACTTTCAAGAACACATCACTGGTGAAGCCTTACAATAAAATGCACATATGATGGGTTCGGATTTTTCGGATTGTCTTTAGCACGGATGTATGTGTCTGCGCTGTCTGAAATAAATTCCCTCTTTAGCTGCAGAGACCGTCCAAGTTAGCCACAATGCCTTATTTTCTCGCTACAACACTCACATTCCTTCTTCACTTCAGATGGTAAAGGTCTGCAGTCGCTTTATGGTGGATTTGAGCTAGAAAGTTATTGTTTTAAACCAAAAAAATGTTCTAAAGCCTCAAGTGGAGACCTCTGGTATTGTATGTGCTGTTAGTGTAGTATGGAAGCACGGAAAGTTCACCAGACGATTGGCCGTGAATGCTTGGTCAAACTGCAAGTATATCCTAAACCATAGGGACCAGCCTGGTTGAGTTCGAATGAGCCATGTGGGTTTGCCTCCTGTGGTTCACCAGCTGCAGGAGTGGCCGTACAACTGGGGTTCATTGAGTTTTGAACAGCGGCTAAAGGTGTAGGCCTTGGTGAGCTGACCAAAACTATCTCTTGTGATGTATATACGTTTATAAGTTAATCTGTTCTGAATACAGTAACAACAATTGTGTTCTTGTCCAGATATTTCCTGACCTACTAAATTATAAAAGAAAGACATCATGGCTCCATCTGAAGATTTAAAAAATCCTTTTACCCGCAGCTCTACAACGCTATTATTCATAATTTAGAGGATAGGTTATGTTTTTACAAGATAACAGGCTTTTTCTTGTTTGGCTGAGCGTATTATCAAAGTATCTTATCCACTGTATATTTTTGCTTAAGGATTATCACAAACCACACAAGGTTGGTGTTTATGCTTTGCTGAGAATATCAATTCTTCAGCTCCATGCTTAACTCACAGACAAGAGCAGTCTTGATTTTCTCATCCAACTGTCAGCAGAAAATCCATGAGCATGCTTTACCAGTTACATGCTGTTACAGAAACAGATTTTACCTGGACACCAATTTTGGAAGTGGATGCCTTTGAGGTCTGAAGTCATTGTGATGTTTTGAATGAAAAAAAAAAAGATGAAATTACATTCAACATTTAATCAATTTTTTTTTCAATTGTACATCAATAGTGATAATAAATGATTGAGCTCACAGCTGGGAAGGAATTTGCCAAGATCTCATCAATAGCTGCATAAAGTTCCTCTGACTGTTGCCGGAGTTGAGCAGGTGAGCACATCTGTTAAAAAAAAAAATGGATTAACACATTTTGATCATGTAAAAACTTGGAGAGATGTGTGCATCGATACCTCTGCATGGGTGTCTGTAAGACCTCCATCCAACGTGTCCCACTCGTTCTGTTCCTTCTCTACCTCCTCATCTATTGCCTGTGAATTCAAACAGACAGAAAGGATCAAGCCTCCTGCAAAGACTGCTGTTTTATCTGAGTGACAATATTTTGTCCATCTATTCATCCATTTTTCTACACCTGTTTCGTCCGGTCAATGGTCACAGGAGGGCTAAAGCTTATCTCAGCTGTCTGAGAACAGCTATTCGCTGAAAACATTCAATTCCATATATCTGTCATCCATATATTTTAGTGTAAAAAAAAAAAATAGAGCAGCCTGTTGTGTATCAGGTCTATTTGAGCCATGAAGACTATGCTTGCAAGATAAGGAAGACAATTAGAGATATAAATCTTTGATGGTTCTTGTGGATTGTAAGGAGGAAAAACACACAAAGCATCAAAAGGGCTTTAGATTAACCTGGAGAAACTCAAGTGTGGGTTTTTGGCCAGAATCCTAAAGTGCAACGCTGAACCAAGTAGGGATCAATAGGTGAAGACAAAGAAGAAAATAACGATTTGATTAAAGGAATACCTAATAGATAAATGTTAGATTTCTGACATACTGCTCTATGAATGGGGTAACAAAATTAGAGCTATTTGAGAATCAAACTTATAGTATGTTTATATCAGGCCACAATGAAACCTGTAACTTAAAAGAAATAAATAACTCAAACACAAATATTATCCAACTGTGTGCAAACCATCCAACTTCAACAGAATGGTGGAAAAGAAAAAAAAAGAAAGGTGTACTATTTTGAATTGGCCACAAATCCTGATCCAAATTCTTATTAAAACCTTTTAAGACAGCTAAACTGACATTAAAACAATAACTCTTGCCCAGAGCTAGACTGCCATCGTCACCAAAGGTTCTCCAAACAAAATTTAGTGAAAGGTATCCAGGAAACATTATGTGCTTTCATTTTAACACCAATAATTTCAACCAGAACTATGACAACATTTGTAAGATATATAGAATCCAATCTGAGTATTTAAAGCAATAACAAACCAAATTCATGGAATTAGATCTAATAATGTGAACTTACTTGTTGATCCAACAGAAGGGTGTTTGTGGGAATTGCAGCAAGCGATTTGTAGCTTAACTTAATCCTGTGTGCCTGCTGTTGATGGAGACAGGGAAAAGCAGAATTGGTATAATTTAATTAAAATTCTAATTTCTATATTTTACAAAACACTGAATTTGTTGAATGTCTGGAGGACATTTATGGTGTTCCACATTTCTTTTAGCAGGCTTCATCTCACACTGAAACAGACGCCTTATCATGTAACACAGCCAATAAACTTAAGGTTGCCCAGTAGTCACAGCAATACTCAAGGGCTTCTTTCAAAGCCAAAAAAAAAAAAAAAAAATTATGCACACATGGCTCTTGGCTGCAAATCTCATCAAGTTTAGTTTTCCCCAATAATGGTGGAAAACATGATTACTGCATGTGTGTCCTGCAGACGTAAATTTCCCTGCTTGTTCCAAATACATTTCAATCCAAGAGGTTATTAATTTGACCAGGATGACTAATTACTCAACTTTAGATGCTTTCTAAGCCAGACATAAATTTCACACCATATTAGTGGTTAGAATGATATGGACATTTCTGCAAATCACCAATTTTCCACAAGCATTACAGACTGAATGGCACAGACAACCAGAAATCTAAAAACAGTGCTACACAGGGGACAGCACTTGCTGTCTTCATACCTTATCTGTTTTAACCACGCGGCATGAGAACAGTATGTGAGAGAAAACAGATTAAGTAATATCCTTGGTTAAAGCTCGGCGTGCACATGGTAAGTGAAGTGGCTACCTTTCTTTTTTTACCCTCCCTGTCGCTGCAGTCTGAAATTCCACTCCCCGGCCTTGGAGAGGGTGTGGAGCGCAGGGACAGTGACGGGGACAGGGTGAGGTCTCTGAATGGTGGAGCAGGAGAGGGCGTAGACGTGGGGGAGCTGCTAAGTGATGGCCATCCAGAAAAGACAGTGGGTGTGTAGCGAGAAGGAGACAGACACCGGGCTTTATTAAAGGCCTGCGAAGGTGTGGCACTTCTGGAAACAGGGCAGCTGATCTCCGGCTCCCATGCTCCCACCCTGGTGAGGTGTTGAAAGGAAGGGAGGGGGGATCCTGTGTCTGCGCGAGCAGGGGAAACTGTGACTGACTGAGAAGGCTGATGAGGAGGAGGGCTGACAGGCGGAGATTTCAGATGCTGAGATAGCAAGCGGAGCCTTGAGAGAGAGGAATCTGAATGGCGAGTGCAGTTCTGGGGCACAGATCGCTCTTGTTCATTGACAAGATTTGACAATGGGGAAGAGAGTTTTTAAGCTTGTTATCTTCCTTGAACATTTGTGTGCTGATGGGCTTCAGCTCAGACAACTTGGAAATGGAGCAGTTTGGTGGAGTTGCAGAGCCTGAATTTTCATGCTTTGCTGAGGAAACAGATTTGAAAAATGGAGGTAGAGTTCGGGGGGGTGTGCTGTTCATCACTGGTGGAGGTGAAATAACACGCTCCCATCTGGGCTCACTACTGGAGCAAATTTGCTCTGAGCATCTCTTTTTCTGAGTCTGAGAACATGTTCCAATGTCCTCACTTGACTTCACTTGTGAACAAACAGTGATGCACGTCTTGGGTTCCCTGTGAATGTGGGGTTGACTGTCTATAGACACTGATGAGGAGAACTGAGAGGAATACTCAAGGGGAATGGAGGCCACGCTGGAGGCAGCTGAGCATGCGTTACAGAAGGACAGGGTCACGGGGTTAACAGGCCAACAGGGGAGTGTAAGGCCTCTGTAGTTCAGGGGACAGGACAGGAAGACGACCCTTCCTGAGGATGGCAGTGAGAAGGGAGAGTCGGGTGAGAGGAGGCCTATGCCGTGGAGGCGACGTCTGTGGATCGACAGAGGACAAGCTGTCGCAAGAGGAGAAACAGGTTTGAGGGATGTTAATTAGACTGGAGCCCGGAGCCAGAAAGTGCTTCTTGACCTGGACAATAGAAGGAGTGAAGACGCCGGAGCGGACAGAGGAGCAGGGAGAAATAGTGCGGCTGAGAGAGGCAGGAGAAGTTACACTCGAAAACTGCGTGGCAAACCAGCTCTTCTCTTTGTCCAAATCCTCTGAGAGGATGGACTCCCTGGATGAAGCTGGTGTGGGAAACAAGTCTGCAGAATTTGTGGGGCTCATCCTGTCTTCTAAAACTGGCAGTCTGTTTGCAGAGCTGGCCTCAGCGTGTCCAGAGGTATTGTGGTGCTGCCACCGGCAAATGTCATTCTGTTTATCAACAGCTGTTTCCATAGAGACAGTCCCCGTGGCTATGTGGTTAGGTGTATTTTCAGACTGAGTGTTGACTGAAGGAGAGGCTTTGGTTTGAGAGAAGATCATGTGTTCACGTGAAGACTTCATCTACAAAACAAAGAAGAATGTGTTATTTCCTTAAACATCTTATCTTTAAATGTACCCCTTACACAGCATTTAATGAATACCAACTCTCCTTTTGAGATTCTTGAAAGCAGCGATGACCAAACACAGATTAACATAATAAATTCTGCAGAATGGCATTGTAAGTTATATCATTCGCAGTGTAGTCATTAGAATACTTTAATGAAGTCGTCATCATCTGACCCTTTTGAAAAGTAGACCTGAGATAAACTAATTATTTAAGAAAACTGCACCATTAAACTTCAAGCTGTATGGGCCAATTTCTCTGTTGGTTAGCATGTGGCTAACTCTCCTGCACTTTGAAACAAGCAGATTCTGAATTCAACTGACAGCTGCACTTGAAATTAAAAATGCGTGTGATGTCACAAGCATCAATTTAGCTGATCCGCAGTTAAAGAAAAGAAAAGAAACATCTTTGGGGTGATGTGATACTTTTTGAAGACACATCAGATGAGAGCAAGCTAACCTTCATTTGCAGGTTGAACAGGATTTAAGATGCCATGTGACTTTTAATGTCTAAACTCAGCTAACAACAGAGCAATTGGTCACATGCTTCTTAATGTGTTATGGTCTAATCAAGCAAATATAACGACCACTAAATTCACACATTTGGACACTAATCACATGATAATTCTTTTTCAAATAATTATCTGTTTGGAAAACTGATATTTTTAATAAAAGCCATTCTACAGACAGAAATCACAGTTTCAGAAACATATATCCACTTTCTGTTCGGCTCTTGACTTTGTAAACAATCATGTTGCACTTACTTGAGGTTCTGTCCCCAGTTGGGTTACATTTCCTGCTTTTCCGTCCTCAATGTCCTTGATAAAGTCCTTCTCTGCTTTGAAAAACCTCCCTGTTCGACATGGTGTCCCTGCTTGTCCTCTCTTGCGACACAGCTACATTCTGACAGGGAGAAAAACGAAGCAAATGATTAGAAGGAACAGAGCAAGTGAAACCTGAGTGAAAGCCAGGGTGAACTTCAGCGAGCCTCTCTGAGCGCAGGGGCGTGCTTGGTTTCACCACACCACATGCCCCGCACATATAATTCACATGCACAAGCACATGCCGTGCTGACATTTGTGTGGCACGTGCCTCAACTGCAGAGGAAAGATCAGTGTACAAACTTGAAAGGGTCAAGTCTTTTAAATTGCTGTCTGAGTTTGTTTTTACCGTACATCAAATCCAGTTTTTTTTTTTCAGTGTGTTTGCTTTGTAAAGTTTGGTAAAATGCTACTATTCTAGAAAAACTATGAGTAAGGTGGCTATTAACAGCAAACTGTGTCTCATATCAAAGTCAATAGCAATAGTCAATCTTCTCAGTAGAAATACCAACATACAAGGGTTTCTAGATGAACACCTTCATCTAATTAGTGTCAGTATCAAACTTCTCAGAATGTGCCACATGTGCCCATTATTGTAGTTTTCTGCAATATTGGTGCACGGTGAAGACGGCACACCTGGTCACTAAAATGAGAGAGCAAGTGGATGATCCATGGATTGATTTTATGCAGGTCCACAGTGATAGGGAGTAAAGGTCATCTCTCCAAGTAGTTTTTCATCAAATGCAGCTGAAGAAACTTCAGAAAGTGTGTTAGAATTTAAGAGTCTCTGACAACCTTTAAGATGCAAAACTTCAAAACGCACAAAAAACACTGTAATAGATAGCACAGCGAAAATACTATTGCAGTTAAACATAGAAATATATGTAAACTGTTTAAGTGGAAGACTCAGCATAGATTTCATTATGAATATACTATATATTTATGTTGCTACACCATTAATGTACATGCATCAATCAGTCATAATATTACCACCACACAGCTAATACTGAGCAGATCCTCAATGTACTCTCAAAAGAGCTCTGACCAGATAGAATCTGGACAGAAACCATCAGAAGGTGTTCTGGAGCTGGTCTGGTACCAGTGTAGTTATGGATCCTTTTGGCCATGTGGGCTGTAGCGTGAGATCTCTGTGGAGCTCAAAGAAATTGCTTCCAACAGATGCCAACCGGTCCAATCAGATTAGCATCTGGACCAAAGGAACACTTCAGACTCTGTTCCGTTCCTTGGGCACTACCTAAAAAAAACTGTTGATCTGCTAGAGGAGGTGACTATTGTAGCTCTGCTGGGAAGTATAATCAGTTTCCAGCATATGCAGTTTGCAAGTGCCAAAATAACATTCATGTGAATCAAATCAAATCAGATCAAATCAAATCAAATTTATTTATAAAGCCCTTTTCATACACAAGTAACACAAAGTGCTTTACATAATAAAAACAATAATTAAACAAGAAGAAGAAGAAGGAACAAAAACAACTTAATAGCCATCACACACCCAGGGTTACAGTAGTAAAAATCACCCAGTCATCCTCTCTCTCTCTCTCTCACACACACTCAATAGACATGGCCCCCCCACCCCCTTTGACCCCACTCTAAATAGACTCTAAGACATCCATCTTGGCACCAGTGAATGACAGGATGGAGGTTTTTCCATTGAACAGAACATTGCACTGGAAGAAGATGAGCAGTGTTTATTTCTGTTGCCTGTCAATGGTCGTAATGTTATGGCTCATAGGTTCATAATGTACTAAGGTTTCACTTTTAGTGTACTGTCACTTCACTTTGTGCACAAATGCATAATAATCTTAATTTTCAAAATCCTTTAAAGCTTTACATTGAATTTCACAAATATTTGTTTATTTATTTGTATTTTGTATTTATTTATTTTGACAAATAAATAGATAAGGCAAGATCATTTGTGTCGTATTATCCTGAAAGGCATAGCTGTTCTTCACCATTTTTGGCAGGCAGTTTCACATTCATTTCAATCTTGTTAAATTTACACATGGCCCCGTTTGCTAATGACAGGCTGCAGTTTTGTGAACAAATTTAAAAATTCTCTCTGAGTTGCTCCTCTGCCCTACTTTAATTAAACAGGAGTCAGTGAAATCAAAGGCTTCCTAAATGACTGCTTTCAGCATAAATGTCCACTCAAAAATGTAATTACATACAAAAGAGAGAAAAATGGTTTCAGCTAGATGGTTTGTATTTTAAACATTGTATTAGAAAAACCATAACACCGTAAAAGTGTGATTATGATATTTACAGTGCACAGTTGAGTTATAAAAAAGTGATCATTTAAAGCTGCTATTGCCTGTAAAGGTTTATATCTGGCCTCAAAAAGTGCTAATCAGCTGTTGTAAGCCACTTGCCACAGGAGATATTAACAAGTACAAACTTTGCAACATGTTCAATTTCCAATTACTTCAAATCTGTAAAGATGGAGATAAAATAAGTGTTTAAGAACTTTCCTGAAATAAATCAACCCTAGGTCTATTATTAAACAATAAGGAGTGTAAACTTTCTTTAGGGAGCAAAACCACATGAAACAAAGTTTTAAGTGAGAACAGAAAATGCTTTTGCAGAAAAATGTAACCCTGTAATGTTAGCACTGGCCGCAGTAAAGCTACATCAAAATGAATAATTATTTTAAGCCACTGACAAGTATATCATTGAACTTAAGTGACTGGGTCCCCGTAGACAGTCGAACTACCGAAGTCATACAAACTACTGCCAATAAACTCAAAGGCTTCAGAAAGCACCTGCTGGAAGGAGATGACATGTAAGATGCTCCCTGTACAAACAATCCTTTTTATACTCTTTCTGTACACTCACAAAGTTTAAATTACCACAGTTTGTCTGTCTGGGATCCTGTCCACACAATCGCTTAAGTGGAAAGACATTTTTGAGTCTTGTTAGAAGCTTAGAATAGGTAATTATTTTGATGTAGGTCAGTTGCCCCAGGTGCTTTAACTCAGAACTATTCTAACTCAAAACTGCTTCATCTCACATCGTTTTGGTTAATGATGAAAGTGTACGCTCTTTACCATCTAATAATATATCTAAGGCTGTTTTGACTCCAGAATCTTCCTTTAACATTGCCACTGTATCAAAACAATTAATTTCATGTGATCATCATAAATGTAATTTCTGAGCTGTCTGATGACACAATCATCCCTGCCTGACTGCAATTTCATTTCAGATTAAAGAGTTTAATTTCTATTTGCACTGAAACCATTGTGCATCATAGATTACCTATAGCTGTCTGAATGATTTGATGGGAAAACAGGTGAACAGATCTTTTTTTCTTTAAATTATCCAACACATTTTCAGTTCTTCTGCCTCACGTAGCAACTGGAATTTAGAAAACAGGAAAGTGTCTGAAACTAGAACAATGTAATTGCTACATATGTGAAGTTAAACATACTGATTACATCTGGGTGATTCTGAGGTATTCCTCATACATCACCGCATCAAACATCAAACATCATGTTTGAGCATATGTGATGAACCATCTTGATGTTGTCCACCTTGGATTTATCATCGGTATTATTTTTTATTATAAACCTTTTTTATTTTTCCTTTATTTGCCTTTATCTATTTTCTAGTGGGCTCTGGCAGCAGCTGAGAACAACAGTACTTACAAAACACACATAATTTATGAAGAGTACATGAAGTGTCTAGGTCTATGGGAGGACAGAGCAGCCCTCTGGCCCGAGCTTAGAAGGTCCCGTGGTGAGTTCTAAGCTTTGTGATGAACCTCAGAGCTCTTTGTCAGACTGCATCAAGGATATGCAGACATTGTGAGGAAGCATGCATATAAATCCCATCACCATAGCCCAGCTCAGACATAAATGTATCAGAGACAGGTCTCTTTATGACTTTGAAAAAATGGAAAGACTTTGTTATAAAGAAAAAAAAACACAATTTCATCACATTTTGAGTCAAATGTTGAACATGCGGCACTAAAGAGAAGAGCGACATCAATCAAAATCCCCCAGCATCTGTATAATGAAAGTAGCTCAGTGTCAGAGTTTTAAAAGTTAGTGATTAACAGAAGATTCAGAGACTTTGATTTTGCCTTTCATGAGTTTTGTTTTGTTGACATTTAAGATAAGTTTGAACCCACGAGTTGAACATCTTTAAAAGCTTTTTGTAGACAATATGAGACCTGTGTAGGTGTAGAGGCAGAATAGTACATTAGCATCATCAGAATAATTGTTGAATTTCCCTTCTGGGATTAATAAAGTATTTTCATTTCATTTCATTTCATAAACTTAAACTAAATTAAGCACGAGAAACTTGTTGATGAAGTTTTTTGTCTGTAGAAACCATCATCTTTTCAACTGTAGCTTTTATACAGACCATGTGATGATCACTTCTAGTATTTGAATGGCATGTGCCTTGATTACTCTGCAGTCACCTTGAACATCTGTTGGAATCAAATGAGGTTTGATCCTTTGATCAGGTCTCTCTGCAGGTGCTCTTTATCTTCTTCAGTACATTCACTAACTTATTTTACTGACTGTCTCAAGCATTTTTCAACTTTAAGACTACCTGAGATCTGTAGCATCTGCCCTTTCCTAATGACTATCATCTCCTAATCAAGCTGTTTAAAGTTGGAGTCCTTGTTAAAAGTAATCTGAGAGCTCAAACCTCTCAAAGTGCCAAAATAATTTGCACAATGAACTTGTGGTTTTTTTTTTTTTTTCCCTTTTCTTCTCAATCAAAGGGCCTCCACTCCTATGGGTAATGGCAGGGGATGAAGTTGTGAAAGTAATGCTCCCTCTCCCTCAGTAAAAAAAAGACCTTTGAAGTGTGAATGCAACAGTCAGTGAGCTGCCATCAGGCACCCAGTGTTGCACTGCTGAACTGATGCTAATGCTGGATTAACATCTATTAGCACATTAAGCTTTCCAGCACTCGACACCACAGGGGTCAACATCAGGCCCCAGGAGGGATTACTTTCAATAACTGAGTGCAAATTAGAATATATGCATTCATTTATCAGGCCCAGGTCAAGAATATTCACATATAGAAGGAAATAAAATTTCATGACCGAATAATTTTCTCTTGGTTTTTGCTAATATTTGCCCCTTAGTCCGTATTTCAGTGTTTCAGTGTTGCTGCCTCCACCTGCTTATATAGTTCATGTACTAACAATGTACCAGTCATAATGTAAGTACACAGAATTACTAGTTCTCCAGCGAATGGATAATTACTATTCTTTTTTATCTCTTTTCCCAAATACTATTGCCAATATATCTGTGCCTCTCCTCTCTTTGTCCTCCATCCTCTCAGTCCTTTCTCCCTCCTGTTTTCTTCCTTTCCCCTGCTGGCCTTCAGCAGGAAGGTCCCTCTTATGATCCAGGACCTGCTCAAGGTTTCAATTTTATTCTTTCCTTTACACCACACCACAGATTTGAAGTGAAGCAATTAAGATTTGATTTAAGCACAGGTTTTCAGGGTTCACGGTTTCAGACAGACATATGAATGAAATTTCATTTAGCTAGATTTATGGATCCAATACCTAATTTGTTATTACAGCAGGTGACTTTACCTATTTCACTCTTTGCCATGGTAAAATGCTGCAATTGACAGTGAAACAGATTATTCCTCAGAACCAAGGCGCTTTAATCCTGAAGCTTGTGACATGATTAATCACTAAAGACAAGGGTCATTTAAGAGGCTGGTGTGCTGCAGAATGAGATTCTCCTGCTAATGAAGCTTTGGAGGTTGGTTGTCACTGTCTTTTCGAAAGATGTTAACACAAAGTCTGTCCTCTCAAAGTTGAGACTCAGTTTTTATGGAAATTATCAATTTAATGTTAAGAATAAATGTACTTTGTGAAAGACATATGAGGGGGTGATTAAAGTGATATTACGTAATCAGTCTTAAACAGGAACGGTAAGAGGGAGGGTGTGTATGCATTTAAATGCCGAGTTATTTAATATTACATAAGGCTTTAAGCAAGCTAGATTAACTGTTGATCGATTACACATTTGAAAGTATGCTGTGTTCAGCTTCAGACCTGGTGAGCAACGATCTAAAGCATGAAAGTGTGTAATGGATGAAGCTACATGTACAGAGACTGACATGACACCACAGCTCTTGATTATCTATGCTGTGTTTTAAAATGGTGAATAAAAGGAAAAAGAACAGTTTTTGATAAATGTCTCATAATAACAGCTCATGTAGCCTGGCCATCCATTTCCAGGAAAACCCATCTCATGAAATGGGTCTGGGACTGTCATGGTCTGGGGCAGCCATGACAGCCTTTTTGGGTTTTTCTTTATTTTGTGTAAAGTTGGCGTCACTATCCCTGTCTTTTGTCTTACCTGTTTCCTGTTTTACTTTGAAGGTCTGTCTTGTCTACGTTGTATTCAGCTTTGCTTCTTTCGCTTTGTTACCCTGATTCGTGCACACCTGTCTCTCATCTGTTCCTCTGTGTATTTAAGTCTTGTCATCTCCCCTGTCTGTGCTGGTCTGTTGTCTTATGTTAAGTAGGTCTCCTTTTCATGCACCCTCTTTTCTTGTTCCCTGTGGGTGTTTTTCTGTTTTGGATTCCTAGATGCTTGTTTGGATTACTTTTGTGGAGTTTTGGATTTGTTTTGGACTTTGTTTTTTCCTGCCCATTTGGATTAGTTTTGTGGATTTTCTTAGTTTTCTTGGACTTTTGGTTTTTGTTTTGTCAAATAAATACTTTTTTTTTTTAAACTCCTGCACCTGGGTCCTCCATTCTGCCTCACACCCTGACAGAACGGACCAGCCACTATGGACCCAGCAGGAGGTGAGCCTATCTCCCTGCTGGCCTTTTTAAGCTGGGAGACGGCCAAAAACGCCCCAGGTGCTGAAGAAGAACTTTTCGCCGTTCTGGGGCTCCCAGCTGGTGTTGGGGGGGGCCCAGAAGCCTCCAGCAGGCGGGCCATAGCTCGGGGCTTGGTCCGGCCCGCCTCCTGGCGGATATCCCCAGCGAGGCAGGCGCTTACGGTCCGGGGCTACCCCACGGGCTGCCGAACCTCAAGGGGCTCCTGCCGCTGAGGCGGTCCAGCAGGACGCTCCACCTCTGGCGCCTGTCTCGGTCAGCGTCTCAGAAAACACGTCACCTTCTGCCCCAGCCCACGTGGACATCTGGGAGGACATCCCACTTTCGGCTCCCGACCCTATCTCCACTGCGGCCTGGGAGGGTCTTGAACCCACTTCAGGAGGAGGTCCGGACTTTCTGAGAACATCTGCCTCCGACTCACGTCGTCACTGAATGGGCCGTTTGACGTGAGTCGATGGATCTGTGTTTATGACCTCCTCCTGAGGCACTTGACCCTTCGGCCCCAGCTCCTTTACCTGACCGACATGTTAAGGATATACGAGGGCCTTAATAAACTGAGGGAGGAGCTGGTGGTCCTTGCCCCCGAGTCCGAGGCAGTCGACGCCAACGCGCCTCAGCCCGGTCCCGTTTCCGAGGCGCAGGTGGCCGAGGACCTGCCCGAGCCGCTGCAGCAGGAGCTGCAGTGAAAGTAGCAGCTCGAGCCGGCACTACTCCGGCTGAAACCTATGAATCAGAGATGCCAGAAACAAATCACTGTGATGTTAAACACTCAAGGAAAAAAAACATCTATTTTCACTAACAGTCGCAAAGAAAACACACACAAACATTGAGAGCTTACTTGCAGTGAACACTGAGTCTAATGTAGTTGGATTTGTCTGTTAAAAAATTGATCAGCACATCTTGTTCTACATATAGTTTTCAGTCCTCAATCCTCAACGCACTTTCTCACAGTTGAGTTGAACTCAGTTTCTTTCTCCATTACATGGCTGTGTAACTACACGGTACAACAAATCATTCATAATTACAAACACGCACACATACAAGCCTCGAGACACCCTGAGATATGAGGAGTAATCAGTCACAATTAAATCAGCTGCTGTTCTCATGCAGCCCCATGTCAAAGTAAAGCATAAAATGTGCACCACACAATTGCGTTCACTCTCTTAATCTCTTAAACTAATCTCTTTCAGTGTGAGGTTTCTTACTTAACTGTGTCAGGACTAATCACCCGGTGAGCTAAAGAAAGGGTTCTGTTATCTTCCCAGCCATACGTTTCTAGTGTTTAATGCTTAAACTTCTTTTAGGTATTTAGAAAAAGGAAACTTGAAAGTAACTAAAGTCAAATGTGAAATGAAATTAAAAGAAGAACTGGATTAAAGAGAAAACAAACTTAGATCTCCTGGATATTTGCAATGTGTGTAACTCCACAGGGACACCTTTTTAATAAAGAGGCCTCTTTAGCTGTTTAAAGCTGATGATGTTTCATAAAATCATGTGAGACTTCCTATTTGTAGTTATTTTGTGATGTTTTCTCAGAAACAGGCAAGAGACTTCAGTCTGATCTGCAGAGGATAAAATCAATGCTAGTTTTGGTGTTGACAGAAAGTGTCTTTTAATCCTAAAAAACAAGATTAAAAGACAAGATATCCTAAGATGTTTGTGACAAAAACAGCGACTGAAGGGACCTAAGACCTGGTAACACAGAGTAGCATTTGTTGGAATCTATGCTTTCGTTTTTAACTTAAATTTCAGATCTAGTTAATAAGTTATAATAAATGTAAGTGGCAGATATAATTAGTCCTTACAAACTGGCTGGAAGCTAATGGCCTAAAGCCCTTTCACTGCATGTTTTTATTAATGCAGTAACCAGCATATTCTTCTGAAATTACCATAAAAGTTTCCTAAGTTTTGAGAATTTAAATGTTCAGTGCTGTTTATTTAGCTGTCATGTAAAAAAAAAAAAAAAAAAAAAAAAAAACAAGGTGCGCCCACATTTAATTCTTGTATATCAGAACATAACACATCTAAATGTATCAGAAAGATTTATCTGGTCCTTACCAGGTTTTAGAAATAGGCAAATATAACCTCAGATGAAGAATAAGCACAAATCAGTGTCATTATTTATGTAATAAATGCCGCAGTGTGTTGAAAAGCAGGAGTACATCTATGCTGCTTCCAATTAGAAGGGAGGTAGCAGTCAAGTGCTGCGAACCAAATACATTTTATGAACTGACCATCAGTAAGTGGGGACAACCTTAATAAAAGCAAAAGTCTGGCAGTGTGTTGGTCTGAAGCATTCAGGTGTGTATGAACAGAAGGCCAAGGAAAGAAATGTATCAGTAATGATCGTAAAGTCTCATTAAAGAACTCATTATTGTTGCCCATAAATCTGGAAAAGGTTATTAAAGGGATGTCTAAAAGGGATTTCAGACAATGGATAAAGATCATTTCAGCTGAAGTGGAGCAAAGAAACATTTCATTTGGTTCTGTTAGTGCAGGCGTGACAGGGACCAGCGGTCTGTCCAATAAAACATTCAAGAAGTGAAGTGAAAATTGTTGGTTTCAAAGTTGGATGCAAGAAAAAAAGCATTTTTCTCCATTAACAGAACATTACTGCAACTGGGATGGAACATCCCAAAGTAAACTCTGCTGCAGACAGCCGCAATGCCTCTAGCTACTGTATAAGAGACCTCTTTACCTGAAACTACAGACCGTCCAGCATGGTTAACCTAGGTTATCTATGCTAAACATTAAAAAAAAATGTGAAAGGAAATGACTTTATACCTTTTATATACAGTGCTTCTCACCACTGGTAAATGTAGGTAGGAAATGTGAACGTACGCTCGTCTGCCTTGTCCCGGCGTGGATATCACTAGGTCCTGCTTCTAGTCTCGCTTAGCAATGTAACCTCCAAACACTCCAAGTACACATGAATGAAGAATGTTCGTATGACTGGAATAATGAAACAATCTGGCCTCTGATTGGTTCTGGACAGGATTTACTGACTGTCCAAGTGTCATTGAAATTGACGATTTCTAAAGTGCTCAGTTTGCTTATTAGGGCAATTATATGATAATTAAATTTTTTTAAAAATCTCCCGACTCCGACACCACCACCCCCACCCCCCCCTCCCCTCTCAAAATAGAAAACTCCTCGGATCTACACGATTCACGTAGGTCTCCCTTTTTGACTTCAAAACGGCAAATTTTGCCAAAAGGTGAGGAATTTTTATGCCTGAAGTATTAGTTATTCAGTGTTTAGATTAAAAAGTGTGATTAAAAAAAAAAAATAAGAAAAGCTAATGTTCAGAGTTACGGGCATCAAAAAGACATGTTGAATTTAACATGCTATTTTCTATAACTGCTTACTAAAGTTTTGGATCCATGTATCTTGTCAGTGAAATGTTTTACTGTTGAAGTTCACGAGTGACTGAATCACTAGTCATTCTGAATCTTTGCCTTTAATAGGCAACTTAATTGTTTCATAACTACTTTTATTTTTGATATCTAACCTCAGCCTTATGCTCAGTGTATTCTCACATAAGCAGGAATGATTAAACTTTGTGCCATTTTTATCTTTTATTTTGTGTTCCTTGAGGGAAAGTAAGAATTAGATTTTAAGTATGAGCAAACCTGTGAAGTGAGGCACACCAGATAGCAAGTTTTGCGTTTCACTATGTAATGTCAATCACCCCCACCCCCCCCCCCCCCCCCCCCCCCCTTATATTGTAAAGGCTTAAGTTTATGTTGTCTGGGCCTAGTGTACTATCTCTTGGACATTAAATAAACAAAAGAATACTATTTTGAAATTAAATTTGTGATACTCTTTTTCTTCTCAGTAATAAAGCAAAATAAGTAGTTGAGGTTAAATTGTCAATTTTTATTGAATCGAACTGAACCGAACTGTATCGAATCGTATCGAATCGTTTACTATTTTTTTGAATCGTCCCTGAATCGGATCGTAGCCTGTGAATTGAGATTTGAATCGGATCGTTTTGTGAGTGAAAGATCCACACCCTAATTTTATATATATATATATATATATATATATATATATATATATATATATATATATATATATATATATATATGTGTGTGTGTGTGTCATATTATTATTATTATTTTTTTTTTTTTATCAAGCTCCCCACACTCCACAGAGGACAGGTCAGGACAGGTCAGGACTGCAATCAATCCTGCAGGTATCCTCTGTGCATGGGCGTAACGGGAGCGTGCCTATGTTCCCTCAGCCCTATGTTCCCTCAGCCCTATGTTCCCACAGCCCTATGTTCCCTCAGCCCTATGTTCCCTCAGCCCTATGTTCCCACAGCCCTATGTTCCCTCAGCCCTATGTTCCCTCAGCCCTATGTTCCCTCAGCCCTATGTTCTCTCATTTCTAAGGTTTTATTTTTCTTTCCAAAATTAGGCCCTATGTTCCCACATTTCCTCTATCAGCAATTTGCATCAGATTTTATCCCCATTTCTGCCAATTTGGTCAGTTAGTCAATTCGGGCAGCACGGTGGCTTAGTGGGTTGCTTACTGTGTTGCCTCACAGTTAGAAGGTTCCTGGTTCGAACCTCGGCAGGGGCCTTTCTGTGTGGAGTTTGCATGTTCTCCCCGGGCTTGCGTGGGTTTCCTCTGGTTACTCCGGGTTCCTCCCACAGTCCAAAGACATGCATGTCAGGTTAATTGGTGGTTCTAAATTGCACGTAGGAGTGAGTGTGAGTGTTGTTTGTTTGCATGTGGCCCTGCGATGGACTGGCAACCTGTTCAGGGTGGACCCCTGCCTTTTGCCCGTAGACGGCTGGGATAGGCTCCAGCAGATCCCCGTGACCCTTCAGAGGATGAAACGGGTATAGATAATGGATGTCTGTCTGTGTCTTCGATTCTGTATGTTTTTTTTTTCGGTTTACTTTTTTTTAGTTATGCGCTTTGGGTTGCACCCAGTACATGTTTAAAGGGATGGTTCAGAGTAATTTCAACCTAGGGTCCTGCACCATGACCTCGTGCCAAATGCCCTCCAGAAGCTAGTTTTCCCTTGCTCAATCAGTGGCATTTTGAGAAAAATCTTGGAAATGAGGGAACAAAGGGCTGAGGGAACATAGGGCTGAGGGAACATAGGGACTAATTTTCAAAATTTTCAGTGAAAAAAAAATTCTTAGAAATGAGGGAACATAGGGCTGTGGGATCATTGGGCTGTGGGAACATAGGGATGACCCCGGCGTAACCATGCATTCTTTGGGGGGGTCGTGTCCCCCCCAATACTGGGAAAATACCAATCTGTCCCCCCCAATATTATGTGTAAATATGTTAAATATTTCCTCCTTTTATGAAACCTGGCTCAACAGTCCGTCTCTTGTTATTTCTGAATATTTACCGATCAATTTATTTCCGTTTATAAGAAACACTAAAGTGTGTGACCACCCCCTCCCAGTTGTACACTTGGTTGCGCCCATTTAAGCCTCTCGGTTTGAAGCGCGGCTCCGACAGAGGAAACAATAGAGAGCGTTGAATGTGAAAGAGGAGGGAGCAGAAAAAAAGCAGAAAAAACAGGACATACGAAGTTTTTTCAGACAGTAAGCAACTAGATAGCTAAAGAGGAGTGATGTTGTCATACTGAGTGTGTTAATTTTTTAATTAATTTGAAATATTTAACTTGTTAAAAAGGGCTCAGTTTGTTAGTTGAGCTAGCTAGCTTGAAGTGAAGAGACTGTATCATATGATGTGATGTGTCTTCCGTGTGTGCTGCTGTTTTCTCTCTCCGTGTGTCGTGTGTGTATGTGTGTGTGTAACGCTAGTAATACAAGCAAAATATTCAACGTATCAAATTAAAAAGATCCTCAGGGTCAGTTATTGTTCTTCTGGTACAATATCTGGTCATAATGCAGGCAGCACAGAGAGACAGGGAGAGGGATGCTGTAAGGACAGGCCAGACAGGGACAGTCTCTGAAGACATGGATGATCAGGTGAGACACTGGAATACAAGACTCAACAGCTTGATGACATTTGTTTTAACCTAAGCCTACGTGTCAGCAGTAAATAAAACTAGTAAGAAAAGCAGAATATTCTAAATAAAAATTTTCCTCAGGGTCAGTTATTCTTCTGGTACAATAATAATATCTGGTCATAATGCAGGTAGCACAGAGAGACAGGGAGAGGGATGCTGTAAGGACAGGCCACACTATTTTTTTTAATGTCAAATGAATAAATCTGTATATATATTCAATTAACATCAATATTTTACATTTAATTTTTTGTACAAATCTATGATTTCATTCACATTAAATGTTTCAGTGTAAATGTGCAGACATTCATTTTGAGACAAATCAACAAAATACAAATTAACTTGGAATTAAAAGTCCATCGTGTGCTATGGACTTTTTGTTGTTCCAATCACAATATTTACATCAGCATGCTTTAGGCATGTAATTTTTCCCAGCTGGAAGCTATCCTATTCGCTACTATCTCAGAGAAATTGCAGACTATTCCTTTAAATGTGATTTCAGATGGTCAATAAATAAAAATCACAGAACTGTGGGAAATGCACCTTTAAAAAAAATTCTGGGGGAGGGCTCTCATTTGGACCCCCCCAATGTCTATACCATGGTTACGCCCTTGCCTCTGTGTCTCATCCATGTCTTTGTGATGTGAGCAGAATCTACTTTTCCATTGTCATCTTGAAAAATATATGGACATCCCTGAAAAATCTGTCTCAAAGGCAGCATAGGTTGCTCAGAAAGTGTTTTGCAAAATCTAAGACTTTATTATTAATTGCATTTTCTGTTCCATCTCAAATATATTTTCTGGTTCGGGCCCCAAGTCGTTGGCATTAACAAAAGGTCTTGACATGTCAGTGTTAAATACAAAACTGTTTTATTTATATTGCTCATCAGTGGAAGGAAATCTTTAATCAGATTTTCTCCACCAGTCCTTGTTGGTGTCATGATCATTTTCTTTTTCTGCACAGTGGCTTTTTGTAGAAAAAAGTGATATAATTCCTATTTATGCTTAAAGTTCCCTTTCTTTGAAATTGCCAAGTCCAAGCAATATCAGACTGGGCCTATGATGAGAAGTTTTTCGGTGTTAAATTCTCAAAGCACTACTGTATATCAGTTGCAAACTTAAAAGCATGGCAGTGCAACAGCTTGAATTTCATTTCCTGTTGCATTTATGAAGCTCTCTGTGCACTGTTGTTGAGCTAATCTGAAGGCCACATGAAGTTTGGAGGTCTGTAGTGATTAACAACCTCTTCGCACTATGCGCTTCAGCATCTACTGACCCCGCTCTGTCTGTTTATGTGTCCTACCACTTCATGGCTGAGTTGCTGTCGTTCCCAAACTCTTCCATTTCCTCATAATACAGCTGACAGTTGACTGTGGAATATTTAGGAGCGAGGAAATTTCACGACTGGATTTGTTGCACAGGTGTCATCCTATCACAGTTCCACACTGGAATTCACTGAGCTCCTGAGAGAGACCCATTCTTTCACAAATGTTTGTAAAAACAGTCTACATGTCTAGGTGCTTAATTTTCTACACCTGTGGCCATGGAAGTGATTGGAACACCTGATTCTGATCATTCGGATGAGTGAGAAAATACCTTTGGCAATATAGTGTATTTTTGAACCTCAAGCCACATATTCAAATACCATAAATGCAGGCGAGTAATAAAGATGGAAGATCCAGAAATTCCAGAAATCAAGGCCGAGTTTGTCAATTAGTGAATTAGTGAATAGGAGAAACCTTTCAAATTAGTTGAGTAAATTCTTATGGATTCTCAAAGGGAGTAAATTAATAGCAAGAAAAGCTTCTTACATAAACATCCATGGACACAGAAGTCAAATATACTGTGAAAAACCTTTGTTAGTCAGTAAAACAGGCATCCACACTGCCTTAATTAAAGAAACATGCTACAGTACGATGCTCAATATCCAAATATTTGCATATTGATTTGTAAGATTCCTATTAATCTTGCTCCATTTCTGGCTTATTCCCCAGAAGGAAAATAAAACCATGTTAGAATATATTCATGTGGGGAAAAAATGTGCCTTTAAATGTGCATGGTGCTTGTGGATTAACACTCTTGCCTCACAGCTAGAAGGTTCCAGGTTCATCCTCTCAGTACAGATTGCATGCTCTCTCCATAGTACCTGGTTTTCTCCGATAGTGCAAAAACACGCATGTTCAGCTAAATGGTGATTCTAAATTGAACAAAAAAATGACAGCAAGCATGTGTGGATGTTTGTCTATATGTGGCCTGTGGTGGACTGACAACCTGTCCAGGTTGTACTCTTGCATTTTGTCTGAAGACAGCTGGTATAGGGAGACCCCCTGTGACCCTGCATAGGAACAAGTTGGTGTACAGAATGGATGGGTGAGAAATCTGTCTGACTTACTTGGGAAGAAATTGTTCTATTAAGTGTTTAAATTGATGTTTTTTATTGTGTGTGTGTTCTGTGGCATTATTATTTACCACATCACTCCCTACATATAGTACCTACATTTAAATATTGGGAGTGATGCAAAACGGCTTAAACTCTGAGTGGTAATTCAGAGCCTACAGGCAGGTGTTGGGTGGTTTTGGAATTTGTGATCAGCAGCGAATTTAGCAGTTGTGCAAAGCAGAGATGAACAGATTTTGCACTTTAAATTGACAAATAGACTAGAGGGTGTACTTGTTATGAACCATGTAGATGGGTGTATGCAAATGCAGGGTTTAAACTATCTTAACTTTTGGGTGCTTGTTTACAATCAGTTGTTGTGATTGTATACATTAACTTGGTATCCAGCCTGAGCAGCTATAAGCTGGATCATTTTGAAATATCATACCAGTAAATTATGCTTTCTACTTCTTAACCTGTTGATTGAAAAAAGAAGTGTAGGCAATATAAATTATTTCTTGTTTGATATAGAGATTATGAATTTCTATATCTGTACATACTTTTAATGTCAAGAAACTTGAATGAAACACATTACATTGAAGAAAATGTTTGTATTGTTTTTCTGTATTATTGGAATCATTTTTGAATACAGTAATTTAAACTGTAAAATTTTCAAAATATGCAACATTGGTCACAGTGTTGTTTTAGTCAAACACATCATCAATCATAATTACCGATGACCTTTATATTTTTAAGTTTATGCAGATACTCAGTGAGTAAATTAATAAGGATTTGCTTTGTAAGATTACATATTTTAATATTTTTGACATTGTGACTGACTTGAAGATCATTTGAAGATCTTTTGCTGTAATTATATTGTGTAATAACCTGCACTCACTTATAATAAAGTAATTTATCCATCACCTGCCGTATTTATTGTGACAGCTCATACTTCCAGAACGGAGATGAGCTTCAGTTGCAAGTACATCCCGTAAATGTGTAATCAAGTCTATTTAAAGCAACTCCCCCCCCCAAAAAAAATTCCTTGACTAAAATAGTTATGTGCCATCTCATGAACTTGTTTGTGTTTAAATAATTATGAAACCCCTTGTTTGCACGTCCTCTGTAGTCATAGCAGAGTCAGTTTACATGGAGAGATTACGGCAAACCTTGCCTACTTGCCTACTTACAAATGGAGCCTTCTTGAGTCCTTAATCACTATGTTTCAGAAGTCATGATGTCCTCAGTCAGTGCCGGTTCACTGGGTTACATGTCACCCCTCTGTGTGCGTGCCCTTTCTCTTATCCCTTCGTGGCATGTCAGACTCGTCCCAAAGACAGAATACAAGCAGTCCTAAATCATTTCTGAAGGAGACCACCCTGTGTTGGGGTCTCCAGAGGGACTCACATAAACAATGAGCCACCCGAATGTAACTAATATACTTTTTTTCTTTTAAACTATTAAACTTCTTAATGAATTCAAAAGATTTTTTTTCTGTAAATGCTGTGATATCCCCCTCATTACCATTACCTCATTTTCTCTATAATTTCTAAAGGTCCAACATTTTTTATTCACACATTATCTATGCTTGTAATGCAATGCACATTTCATTGTTCTATTCAGAGCCATGACAGCCTGAGACTGTGTATATTAAAATGTATATCAGTGTAATTGTGCACCAGTATGTGCATAAGCAGTTTGGCATGTCACTAAGTAAAGAGTTTAATTACAGACAAACACACAACCCCTCCCTTCAAAGCAGATAATTCACACAAATATAGACCACTGCCAGCTGCTACTGAGCACGCTGGGCTCTCTCAAAGGACTATAAACAAATATTATAAATAGATCTCATACAACTCAATAACACAACACAACAAGAAAACATGTTTCAATCAATATCATTTTTCAATAGCAGAGAGTAAAGTAGGAAAAAGCCAGGAGGGATCGAGAAGTTATGGTTAATAATTCTAAGTATTATTCATATGTAGATGCTGTTGATAAAAATATCTATTTTGGTTTTATAATGTGTTGTTATGTTATAGTAAAAGTAAGCATTCAGATGTGTCTGAAACTAGTTTAACCCTGGTGTGAAGGGAGCAACCAGGTTGAGTCTCAAGTAGCAGAAGCATCTGACCAGAAACTGTCTGCGTGTTTATGTGATGTGTGTTTTCCAGTGGCTGGTGGCAGAAACAGTGAGGAGGTGCTTACATTCAACAGCACTGATGCGCTAAAGCCAAATTCTTGGTTTAATTTTCCTGTTGGATTTGACTCTCAGGTCATTTTTTCCCCATCAAAATAGAATTTAAAACCAGTTGTTGCAACTAAAAAGATCACTAGAGAGGAAAGGCAGGCACTAATTCACGTTACAGCAAATACATAAAAAGATGGATTTACATGCTGTCAGAAGAAAAAAGGATGTTCCCAAACCTTCTTACCTTCCCAACATACTTATTGAAAAGGTCCATTTCTGCTACAGATTCCTCTACATCCAGAAGTATTGTTCCTCCCCAGACTTCATGAACAAAATTTCAATGCGATCAAAACTGGGATCAAAAGAAACCAAGATGCCCGTTTTTCAGCTCCCCTTGTGAAGTTCAATGAGTATTGCTTTTGGTCTGGGTGTCAGCCCAGCAGACTCCCTTTTATAGATGCCTAATAGCCACAAATAGCTTGCAGACAGCAGTCTGCACGCTGAGAACCAGAGACAATGTTCACTCTAGGACCCACAACACACTCAGAGGAGAACCTGCCTTGATTCTCTCATGACTGAACTTCTTTGTTTCTTTTAACAAATATTAAAATAAATACAACTGCATTTTCAAATTTAAAATGAATCGCAGATGTGGATTGTATTTATGTGTATTATATTAACTAATCTATGCCAGACAACAAGCTGAAAAACATGATTGTCTTCTTGCCTAACTGAGTTTGCACAACATAACAAAAATATAGTTATTAAAAGGACAAAAAAAATCAGAGAAAATAAGTAAGTTTGAAAAAATGTCTTATATACTCCCAGTGTGGGTGGTGACAGTTACATCTTTATGCTGATTGTTCTCCTCTGGCATCATGCTATTAAAATGACTGCAAATATAGAAATGAATAAAGGCACTTTTTTGTGAGCTTGGCATGTATGACTGTAGCTGAACCAAGCAGAAAGAGCAGAAAAATAAAATTCACATTTCAATCAATACTGAATTTTACCAACGATAGATCATGCATTTCTGCGTTCAGATCTTTATTTTTAAATGTTCATAAATTAGATGAGTTTCCTAATCTTCCAGATAATCTCTATGTCCACCAGTGATGAGACCGACGTGTCCAAATATTTCCAGTAAGGAGTTTATCTGGCAGCTTGATATGAATTCCATTACTTCCTTGTTTGCTGCTGCATCGACTTCTCCGCTCCATTATCAGTGAGTGAAAGCAGACTGCTCGAGTGGCTGTTAATCCTTTACATACACCACATTCTTCATTCCTGTCACAGCTGCTCTTGTCTATTTTCACCATACTGCACCCCCCCACCACCACCACCACCAGCACCAGCACCACCCTCCCACCCCAACACACACAGACACACACACACACACATACAGACGTCTCCAGTTCTGCATGTCACTGCCACACAGGGAAAATTGCAATAAGACGAGCCACAGTCAAGATCTGCCTTGTTCTTCTTAAAACCATTTCTGGTGTTGAATATTTATAGGAAGATTATGATTCCGTATTTATACGGAGGTGTACGTGATTAAAAAGGAGGATGGCCTGGTGTCAAGAAGGGCAGCCAAGAATCCTCTTCTCTCCAGGAAAAACATCAAGGACAGACTGATGTTGTTCAAAAGCTCCAGGGATCAGAATACTGAGGACTGAGGTAAAGTCTTTTTTTTTTTAATCCCCTTTGATATTGTTTCAGGGATCTGCAAAAAAGGAAGGGCAACATTGTAAATATTGACTCTATACATACACTTGATTATCAGTTAAAGCGTTGGACACTTGAAATGCTTATAATCATACTTCAATCGACCATGGTAAACATCTGACAAAAAGATCTAAAAACATGGAAGAAGCAGACTTTGTGAAAACCAACACTAGTGTTATTCTCAAAACATTTGGCCAGGGCTGTAGAAAATGATGGAAAGATGAGAGACAGGAAATCAGATAAAGGCATTTATTGTGACATTTAGTGATGGTTCTTATCCAAAGAATTCTCAGAATTTGTTCTGGCGGCAGCGTCTACACCGTCACAGAGCAAAGACATGTCTCTAATTACAGGATTTCTTTTTTCTTTTCTTTTTTTTTTTTTTTTTTTTGAATGGCTAAATGGTTTTATCAAGCAATATCTTTATGTATTGAAACATTGATGAATTATTTAAAAACTCTAAACAGAAATTAAACTTCACAATGAGGAAAGTTTCATCTCTGGCTTCAGGAAGAATTATAAACTTTTCACTGTTTTTAAGTGCTTTGAATACTTCATTATAGTCTACTCTAGAAAATGAAGATAAATTGAGATTATAGCTCATGAAATAAGAGACCAGAAATAGGATTTAACCAGCACTCTTACACTCTTCCTCTGATGATGCATCTCTGTGTAGCCCTTTGTCCAATCGCTCTGACAAAAACTGAGATGAAAACATGTGCAAATGATCTAAACACAAGTAAATCAGTAGAGCATCTTCATCAATCTGACAACACAGGTGTGGTTTTCAAAACATTTAGAAAAGTCTGAAGCTCCAATCTCAGAGACAATACACCTAATACATTTAAGATACAATCCCCTATGTAAAGCTTAAACTAAACAAAACGCTTAGTATCTTCACTTAAATTCTCGATTTACTCAGAAGAGTCCTGTAGTAGAGCTGTGTATTCCACCTGTCTTTGTTCTTTATTCCAGATAGCTTTTTCTTCTTTTTTTTTTTAGATTTTGAATCGTCTCAGAGCCAGTGTCCATCATGTACTGAAAGATGAACTGAGGTACTGTAGCTGTCTGTCAAAACCCCTCGCATGATGAATTGCTGTTCCCTGGAAAGTCCGTCCACTGATCTCTACAACTTACTACACTTCACTGTAGCCAAATCAAAATGTTTTAAAGAAAAATTACAGGATGTCTCAAGTGGGGGCCCCTTCTATGTCACACCGAAACATCAGAAACCATAAATACAGCTGCAAGAAATATCCATCCATTTGTCCATCCATCAGTCACAAAGCCAGCCAAGAGTTATAATCTTTTCACCAGGATCCTGGATTTTTCGAAGCACGGGACCATGAAAAGGCCACGAGTATTTGTCCAGCAACATTTTACACTATCCCAGTTTTTGGTAAGGTGTATATATATTTTCACAGGTCATACTTTGTTTAAACTCCCTGTTCACAATCCTTACCAATATTACATTTATTTTCACTGTGTATGGACTAAATACTTTTAACCACACGCAGCACGAGAAGAACATCTATTAGCATTAGATTTACTCGTGACAGAAAAATCTAAAGATGCATGCCTAAACACAAGTAAATGCTTTTTCTTGATTTAACGTTTGTCAGACGTGAGCTGGGTGACAGCCGTGTGTAAATGTTTTTTCCACACATATTAATGACAACCAACATGAGAATTTATGGCCATCCAAAAACTCTACAAAACATTGACTTCCATAAATGGTTTTCCATGTAAAGTTGTTGAATACGAAGTAGTCTCCAGCCCTCCATTTGCAGCAGTAGCAGCAGTGAGTAATGCTCAAACCACCTGATCTGGGACACATCCGGAAAGCATCCAGACCAGATGAGAGAGCCGACTCAGCTGGCTCCTCTTCAGGATGACTCAGCTCCTCACTTTATCTTTTGACGGGAATTCCAGCCAGCCTTTTGAGAAAACAATTTTTTTTTGGACTGCTGATATCTGCAATCTAATTCTTTTAGTTACTACCAGAAATGGCTGGAAAAGCATGACAGCATTCTTTAGTGTTATTTTCTGAAGACAATGCAGTTTTCTGAGTTATTTTTGTTTTGTTTGTTTTTTTCAGCTCAGCTATGAAAAACTCATTTTGAAAGTCAAGACTCAGAGGGCACAGTCTGTAAAGACAAATACACCTCCTCACATATGTAATAGGACATAACTGGTAAATATTTCAGGATTGCTTATGTATGAAGGTTAGTTCCCTGGACAGTTGAAGTGAAGAGCCAAACCACTCACACAGTGTAGTTGTAAACTGGAGCCTGACTGATAATGGATTTATAGGCTAATAAAGATCACTGTCATGAACATGATCCGATCACTCCTAAAAGAAATACAAGCCATTCTCTTAAACTCCGTCACAGACTCAGACAGGACAGTAACTGCTCAACAGACAGACACAAACAGGGAGGTTTTTTGTTCTGTCTCTTATCAACATAGTTGAGCTCACCCACGCCGACGCTCATCTAGAGATGGTAGTAAAATGAAGAAGAATACTTCATAAAATGTAAAACAACCCTGAGCGTCCTCCTCACAACACTGGGATTCAACAATTAATATCCCATTGGGTATTAATGAAGTATTGTTGAATTGAACTAAAGTGACTTCATTGAATTTGAAGTTTTTAAATTATTAATTTATTTGCCATCATTTTGTAAAATTTTCTTCAGTGATTGCTTTTTCAGTCAGTTGTGTCAATTTTGGAAAAAAGAAATGTAATTCTAAATGAAATTTAAAAAAAAATTAAACATGCATTTAAACAAATCACACTGCACTCACGATGAAAAGGTGCAAAACAAAACCAAAAGACTGTTGAAACAAGAAAAAATGTCTACACACTTCATTTAATTGCCAAGCTTTCAGTCAGAGACCTTCCTCAGGGCACAAACAGAATTAAAGAATTACTTTAGAATTAAATATAAAAAAAATTTACTGTACACTTTTACAGAAAATATGCACTTGTCAGTTGTTGACGCTGCCTATTCTCATCAGAGTACTTGATCGCCTTCTCTGAGCTGAAGCATCCTAGCTGATGCTCTTATTGTTTACTCACACATTACTATGAGTAAACAAACATACAGTATTTGCATAAATCTGTCTCACCACTTAAAGAACAGAAGACCTTATTTGTACAATCCATCCACTTTATTGAGAAAGTCAACACTCATTCATTAATTGTTATCTCAGTGAAAACATAAAAACTGCTGCTCTTTTTTCTTGTTGTTGTTGTTGTTTTTTTGCAGAGTGTATTTTTACATGAACCTTCTTTTATCTTATACAGCAAAAATGCAAAGCAAAGTTCAGCCTCTCCCTGGACTTGTTAAGACTAGTATTCCCTGCTGTCCAACCTGTTCAATTATGTTTTTTTTTCTTTTTTTTTATCTCAGTATACTGTCACAGGTAGAGACACTAATATGCCAGTAATCCCTCTGCAATGTGAAAAAGAGGTAGGTAGCATCAGTCACTGTTTAATTGACTGTATTTGACATAACTGAATATTTCATTTGGACATTAAGTGTGCTTTTCAGCCTCTGTTCAATGCATTTTCAGAGGAAAAATTATTTTTCTGCTTGAATAAACATCAAGTTCACTACTTGTAAATGACATGTATAACCTTGAAAACTATAAGCAGCAATTAAATGTGAGAAATTAAGACAAAAAAAAAAGTTTTACAGTGACAGTAAAATCACATTCCAACTGTTCTTTTTACAAAATGCTCTGTTCTGAAAAATGCTTCAGTTCCAGAAACTAATCAGGATTGTACGTATTGTATCTGTCCTGCATCTGTGAAGTTCCAAGTTGTCGTCAAGGTAGGTAGAAAGTACTACTACAAAAGTCAGAGAGGACACGCCTGCCAGGATAGTCAACGTCATGTAGCTGCTCTCTGCTGGGGATGTGTGTCAAGAGCTCCACATCTTCATCGGAGGTCGAGGGATGCGTGAGGATGATCCGGGGGATCTGTGAGAGTAATCCGGAGGGAGAAATGTGATTGAGGACAAAATAAGTTAGCTGTTATGTGACCTGAAGTTTTCAACTGTTCAACAAGACCACGGGTTGTTATGAAAGATAAAGATTTCTGCTTACTGCCATTGTGTGCTTCCAGTTTTGAAGTGAAGACTTTTTAAATACCTCTGCCTCGAGCTCAGACACAGTCCTATTCAGATCATTTCCTGCCTCAAACTGAAACAAAAACAAAATAAAAGTTTGGATATAAATATAAAAAAAAGCTGTGATTTTTGCATTCACTTTGACTTTTATGGAAACAAAATTAAGATGATGAAACAAAAATTTGAATGTCTTGACTTCATATTGTCTGCAGTGAAATAAAAGTCGAAAGTAAATGTACAATAAGCACCACTGTTTGGCATTTTCCAATTCTGTCTCGACCAAAAAAAATAAAACAGATTTTCAATGTCAAAATGTAAAAAGGGTATTGTGTTCCTACAGTGATTCTAAGTCACCTACACTGTCGTTGCCATTGCAGACAACCACTTCCATCTTCTTGGACAAACAGTCTTCTGTGGTCTCCAGCTGGGGCTGTTTGCTTCTCAGACCTCTGCTGTCCTGTCGATGGCCCGTTAAGTCTAGAAGATTCCCCGGGACGTTCACGTCACACACCTCTCGAGGGAGCAGCCTCTCTCTGAGCACTTTCATTTTGATGCAGCTCCCAGCATTCCTGAGTGCACTAACTGCCTCGTGGTGGGTCGCCCCCTGCAGTGTGAGCCCATTAACCTGGAAGGGCAGAGGTCATCTTATACATTTAGGGCAAGGGAGAAAGTAGCAGCTGTGTCAAGGCTGGAAAGTGATTCTCTATCTTTCTTGAACACACAGAGCGACAATGTCAGTTGTCCACTGCAAATAACTTTTTTAGTATTTATTTCATTTGATGGATTCTATATATATCAGTATTAAGCTTGTCCAAGCCTAATGTAATGATGCCCCCAAGTGGTCACTGGAGGAACACCATCCTTATATTGTATACGAGAGCATGTGAGTGTAATTTCAGGTCAAAAACATAATATTTTGAGCCCCAGTATCTATATTTGCCAATCACTAAATGAGAAAAAGAAAAGATTAAATGAAAAGGAAAGTTGAAAAGAAAAGGTACCACTTTTTACCTCCAACAATCTATCTCCAACATGTAGCCCAGCCTTTTCTGATGGTCCCCCTTTAGTTACTCTGGAAATGAAAATGCCCTGAAATGAAATAAACATATTGGGTTAAATGGAGGCTTGAGGACCAATATCCTGAAAACCTTTTCAGCTCATGTTGTAACTGGACTTTGAGATAACTAGTAGAACCATGAAACCCTCAAGGCTGCTGCTTTACATGATTCAGAGAATCAAACACTTCTGTTTGAATGGTCAATGAGCTATGTTGCAGGACATTGAGTAATATTGGCTCTTCTGCCCAAGCACTCACCTCATCATGGTCTTTGTAAGGCAGAGAGCCCTTTCCACCAGCAATACTGATTCCCAGACTACCCCTCTGGCCAGACACTTTGATCTGTAACTAATAGAAAAATATTTCATCACCAATAAAAAAATAAAAAAAAAATAGAAGCACAAGCAGTACAAGCTGACAGGAACTGAACATTACAACAGAATTACATATCAATATGAGATAATTTGCCATTTAGGAACAATACACAGTGAATTTACTTTTAATGGCACTTGGGAGAGGAATGACTCCTGAGGACATGTCTTCTTGGTCGTCACAGAAGATTTCTGGTAACCTGTTACTGAAGGGTTCTCCGTACGGCACGCAGGGTCACCATGGACACCAGCCCCTGCATTAACAGCTCTGGGATGTGGAAATTTTCTGCCCTCATGGGTTTTATCTGTCTGATGACAAAACCGACATGGAGGGGCTTCTCTTGCTAACAACTGGCCCGTACCGTTCTGGTAACAAGAAAGAATTTGATGCTTTCACTGTCTGCCTGGAGAGATACACCAGTAAAGCCTTGTTTTTATTCTGAAGACTTTAACAAAATGACAGGCTATGAAAAGGCGAACAGTTTTTCAGAGTGCTTTTATCATGGTATGAAGAAAAGTTAAGAATTAGTTGGAACAAGCTATAGGTAAGTCTCTAGATCCAAAGACATTAGTGTAAGCAGCATGATCTGGCTAAGATACCTCGATTTAAAAAAAAAAAAAAAAAAAAACAGACCTTCTCAGTTGGTTTGGCCTCCTTTGTGTACTTCTCTGTGCTAGAGGAACAGCCACATGCACTGTTCCTGGCAAGAAATGTCTGAGGTACTTGCTGGACCCGACCGGGGACAGCCCAACTTTGGCAGGTGGTTCTGAGGGATGGGTTACTATCAAGATTTCTACACTCCTGCAGGTAGCCAGAAGTCACCACCTGTTGCTGAAAATTTCATTTCAGTGAATAAAAAAAGACAACAGTGATAGTGATGGATCAGTACTGTGCTAAGGTATAATATTGTATGGAAGTACAATATTGTATTACCTCTCCACTATTCATGAACGTGTGCTTTTTTTTAATACACCAGTAGGTTTTAAAATAGCAAAAGATTTAGAGTCTAGTACTTTCTCATTTACATTTCTTCAATTACCTATTAAAAAGGGAGAAAGGATTTAAATCTTCATTTGAAAAGCTTCATACTATGCTTTTTTTTTCTCTAGCAAAATCTGTCATATGAAAGTGTGAAAATGAGTGAATGTGAGGTCAAAAAGTAAAAAATGATGACATGCTTGTAATGGATCACAGTCTCAGTGAAGAAGTTTCTCATTTCAACATTTGAAGTCACCACAGTGCTGTGAAAAAGTATTTTGCCCCTTTTCACATTTCTTCTGGTTTTTCAAAACGAATTTTAACATCAGACAAAGATAACCTGACTGAACTCAAAAAGCAGTTTTTAAATGATGATTTCATTCATTAAGGGAAAAAAGTTATGCAAACCAACCTGGCCCTGTGTGAAAAAGTAATAGCACTGTAAACCTTGTAACTAACTGCAGTAAAGACCTAAAAAAGGAACACACGCCATGGCCTGATCTAAAAAAAATTCAAGTACAGATGAGAAACAAAGTTATTGACATCTATCAATCTGGAAAAGGGTTTCAAAGTCATTACTAAGGCTTTGAGACTCCAGCGAACCAAAGTGAGAGCCATTATCCACAAATGGAGAAAACATGGAACAGTGGTGAACCTTTCCAGAAGTGATCAATCAGCCTTCCAGATTCACTCCAAGAGCTCATCGATGACTCATCTGGGTAGGTCACTAAAGAACCCAGAACAATATCTGAAGCACTGAAGGCCTCACTTGCCTCAGATGAGGTCTGTCATTGAACAATAAGAAAGAGACTGAGCAAAAATGACATCCATTGGAGAGTTTCAAGGCAAAAACCACTGCTGACCAAAAAGAACACAAAGGCCATCTCCCATTTGTCAAAAGACATCTTTATGATCTCCAGGACTTTAGGGAAAATATTCTTTGGACTTACGTGATAAAAGAAGAACCTTTTGGAAGATGCCCATCCCATTACATCTGGCATAAAACTAACACAACATTTTCATAGCAACAGTCAAACACAGTGGTGGTAGTGTGATGGTCTGGGGCAGCTTTGCTGCTTCAGGACCTGGACGACTTACTGTGTGATTAAGGGAACCATGAATTCTGCTCTCTACCGGAAAATCCTGAAGGAGATTCATCAGCCATCAGTTTGTTACCTTTATAAGCTCAAGCACACTTATGCAGCAGGATAATGATCCAAAACAAACCTAGCAAGACTATGTCTAAATGGTTAAAAAAAAAAAAAAAAAAAAGACACAATGAAGGTTTTGCTTTCATCCAAGTCCATCCTTAAAGACACTGTGATATGACCTCAAACAAACCATTCATGCTCAAAAACCCTCGAATGTGGCTGAAGTAAAACAATTCTGCAAAGAAGAGTGGGCCAAAATTCCTCCATAGCATTTTTTTTTCTTTAATAAATTAAATAATCATTTAAAAAGTCAGGTTATCTTTTTATTTTACAAATTGTTTGATGTTGATTAAGTGTGTACCTATACATATACATGTATACACACACACTAGAAACATACCTTCAGCCTTTTGTTTTAAGGTTCTCTCTCTTAAACCAAGATAGAACATGATCCTTATTAATATCACTGCATATTTGAGTCTCCTTATAGGTACATTTGTGCTTCTGTCTGATGGAGGTCATTGTAAATACTGATGTCTGTTTGCAAAGTCGTTTTGTTTTGAATTTTGTAGCAGTCCAATGGTTTTCTTTTTTCCTACAGCCAGTACGTATTATTAAAACATTGCCCGTAATCAGCCGACTGACTAATCGGCCTTCCTCTGCTGTCATACATTTTGTTTTTATCTTGATGAAGAGAAGGGAATCTGTGCCTCCAAATTAGAGCGGTTGTTCACAAAGCCTAAAGTCAGTGGTTTGATTCCTGGGTTCATAGTCCATCTACCCAAGTGTCTTTGGGCAAGACACTGAACCCCACATTGCCCCCAAATTGTTAAACAGTGTAGGATTTTATGAGCGATCATTAAAGCATTGCTGAGACTATGAAATAATGTATTTCTCCACAGATGAGTAATATAATATATTCTATTTCGCATGAAGAAAAATAAAATAAAACTTTGACAAAACAAGACTAGGGGTGCCTAAGACAGTCCATATATCTTTAGTTTTCCAGTTTAGTATGGGATGAGAACAGAGAAATATGCATCATGATGAAAGCAGGCCATGGTGAGCACAACATGCAACACAGCACTTTCTGGCAGTAATACAAACATATCATGCACTGCTGGACAGACACATGTGACAAAAGGGAATGAAAATGGAATCAGGTTTTTGGGGAGGTTTTTTTTAGGCCTCAAAACAAAACAGTTAACATTTGGGCTTATAACAGTCATGTTTTGGTTTTTTCGTAATACCCCAGATGAATAATATTTTTGATATGAAAACGACGTTATGTCCAACTCAGCTGACAAGACATCAAGCCAAAAACCAAATTATGTTCTCTCTAAATGAAATAATCTGGCTTATAAAATTAAAAAACATAACAAGCATATTGTTTAGTGTTGCACTCGTTTTATTGATCAGTGGTTAAGAAATTCATCAAATCTCGAGGCCCAGAGCCAATGTGAGATCTGTTTTGTGCAGCTTGATCATGAAATAATTAAAAACATAAAACCAACAATTGAACCAATTTGACTGGTCCACTTTTTCAATCAGTTTAAAATAAGATAACACAATATATCATGTACCATATAAAATTTTAAGATTTAAGCAACACTGTGAAGTGCATTTAAGAGAACAACTGCATTTTTAGTGTCATCCTTGTCATAGGACGCTTGATCTTCCCCAGAACTCTGATGATTAATCTACACAGTACTCATTGCTAAAGGGAAGTAAATACAGCTGTTTTGGCATCTATCGGACAAACAATACAAAGCAGTGAAGCATAGTACATATAAATAAGACAACATTGTTATTCCTGCATAAAACATTGCAGATGGGTAACGTTAAGTTTGATATGAAGAACCTAAATCCAAATTTGGCTAATCTGATCAAATGCATTGTTTTACAGATGCACTGCAAGTGGATCAAAGGCCGTCCACTCACATGACAATGGATTGAATAAGACATTTGTGGCTGTTTAGTTAATCGTTTTGATTTGAAGAATAAAAAGAAAACTGTACCAAGTTTGAGAAAAGAAAAAAAAAGTTTAAAAATCTTCAACAGATTAAGAAACTTGCTATACATTTTTATTTACATCTGAGCTGCCAAAAGGTATAAAAGTATCAATATTCACAAAAGATTTACAATAATCTTTAATCAGTAGGTCCAAAAACTCCTGCTTTACTTTCCCCAAAATGTAAAAAGAAGCATTTGCCCAGTGTTGTAAAAAAAAAAAAAAAAAAAAAAAAAAATATATTATATATATATATATATATATATATATATATATATATATATATATATATATATATATATATATATATATATATATATATATATATATATATATCCTATACATAATGCATTTTAAGATGGTTTATAGTGCAACCACTTAAAGTATGATTTTAAAAACAGCCATTAAAAAAAAAAGTAATAAAACTTGAATTCTTTTAAAAGGAGCATCTCTATGCAGATCACTGCACTGAAAATTTATGAAGAGAATGAAGGCACATCAGCCCTGGTAGACTGAGCATCGTTTCCACAGAACTACAGATGGAGTAGGGTCCCAGGGTATCAATCAGAGGAGGGGTAGGCCACACCAGGGTTCGTGGGTATTTAAAAAGAAAAAGAGGGCAGCGGGGTTGTGCAGGACAACATGGCGAAAAACAGGAGGCACAAAACATTTCTGAGGTAAAGGTCACACAGACGTGGTCACTCTGTCTGCAGCATTATTGACCTCATTTTTGTTGGAGTCCAGGCCTTTGGCTGCGTTCAGGTCATTGCGGACGTTCTCGGCTGTTTTCTTCAAGGATTTCAGTTCACCAGGGTGGGGTGTGGCCCGCCGAAGTAGTGTTCCCTGTGTAGAGGAAACAGATTAGATTAATGGCCCATCTGTAATATATGACCCCTCAAGCAGCAACTCATAAGCTTTAACTGTATATCAGTAATGAGCCTTTGTAATGTCAGTGCAGAGACCCTAGGATAACTTTGATAGTACATTGATGACAGTAAATTATCTATCTTTATATAAGCATCTGTGACATCAACCTATTGTCACATTTCAAAAAGCAAACAAAGTCATCTTAATTATGGTGAATGCAAAACCATTTTAAATCTTACACTAAATTAGTCACATTTGTCATCCATCACTGTGACAGCAAGGAGTCTTTAAAGGCTGAAATAAAGGTGGATTATGTGTGTGGTTTAAACCCAAAAGAGAGAGGGGGGAAAAAACGTCCTTTTTTTTTTTACACATTCCTTGGATTTAAGATGAAATATGTTCATGCAGCCAGCCAAAGTAAAATAAGACTTTTAATAGTGCATTAGGTAATACAAAAGTCTGATTTTGTCTTATTTTAACTTCAAAAATACATTTTTGACAGCAATCAGCAGTAACATCAGTGCTTATGTACAGTGCTGTGAAAAACTATTTGCCCCCTCATCTGTTTTGTCATACATATTTCAGATCATCAAAAATATTATGAAACCGTACTAAGAGAGCCTTTAAATGATGATTTAAATTTATAAAGAGAGAAAAACAAAGTTATGCAAACCAGCCTGGCCCTATGTGAAAAAGTAATATCCTCCTAAATACCTGGTTGTGCCACCCTTGGCTGCAAGAGCTCCAATCAGGTAAATATGATCACTGGCAATGAGTGTTTCAGTTTGAGATGGAGGGTTTTTGGCCCACTCTTCTTTGCAGAATTGGTTTAATTCAGCCGTTTGGAAGGTTTTCAAGCATGAACAGCCTGTTTAAGGTCATGCCACAACATCTTAATTGGACTGAGTCCAGATTTTGACTAGGACACTCCAAAACATTCACTTTGTTTTTTGAGCCATTCAAATATGGACTTGCTGGTTTGTTTGTGCTTGAGCTTAAGGTCACATGATGGCCGGACATTCTCCGTCAGGATTTTCTGGTCACGAGTAGAATTTAAGGTTCCATTGATTACAAGCAAATTGTCCAAGTCCTGAAGCAGCAAAGCAGCCCCAGACCATCACACTACCACCACCATGTTTGACTCAGTATGTTGTTCTTTTAACTGAAATGCTCTCTTAGTTTTATGCCAGTACTTTTTCAGATAGAGCCAGGCTGGTTTGAATAGCTTTTTTCCCTTACTAAATAAAATCATCATTTGAAAAAAATCTTTTTCTATTTACTCAGATTACTTTTGACATTTGTTTGATGATCTGAATGTGTGATTTAAAAAACAGCAAATCTAGAGGAAATCTGTCAGGAGGCAAATATTTTGTCACAGCACTGCAGACATTGTCTCCTCGCCAGCCTCAGTCTGGGCCATGCACTTCTCAGTTCTTTATGGGTCTGGGTCACAGCTTTTAAATTAATACACAGACTCAGTTTGATTCTAGGTAATATGTTCCTGGGTCCTTTTGGGTTTGGGCATGACATTTCAGAGCTGTGAAGACTGCTGATCTCTGTCTGCCAGCACTCTGATCTGAAATCTCTTAAAAGCTTTTAACGGATTGAGGTCTGAGTCCAGCCATGGATTTGGAGAATGTTATACTGCAACTACAATCGTGGTAGTTTAAGGGCAGAGGAATAATTTATATCAGGTTCAAAGAAATATGAACAGTATTTGTTTATCGGAGAAAATCATTGCTGGTTTATTCACAAACTACAATACTAAAATGAAAATGTATATCTTCTGTTTGATCTGTTAGTCTACCGCTACTTTCTTATATTTCCTTTCATTTCTGTAACTCAGGTCAAGATTACTGATCTCACCTTGTCATCATCATCTTCCTCATCATCTTCAAGGAACTGAATGGTACTGATCCTGTTCACGGGTCTGTTGTCCCAAGTGTCATCTGCCATGCCATTCACCAGGCTCTCCAGTGCTCCAAAGCGGGCAAGGTTGTCAGAGCCTGAAGTTATATTTAAAAGAGAAAACACATTTTGCCTATCAGGGGAATTCAGGGACTCATTAGATGCTAAGAAACAATGACAAGTGAAGGCTGAGGGAAAATATTTTACCAGGTCTAAATCAATATGGTTGTTATGAAAGAAATAAGAGCTGCCACCTAACCCAGCACTAATAAGAGAGAGACTGAAACTGCCAGATCACAGTTTCAAATCCCAGCTTAGTCACAGGCTTACAGCAACACAATCTTCCCTGCCCCCAACCGCAGCTGCACTTGCTGGACTGGCTCTGGTTTAATATCTACATTTCTGCCACGAGAGAAAGAGCACGACACAATATAAATGATTACCAGGCCATTTATTTTGGAAAGAGCAATAAACACATTTAAAATACGAAGTATTATGCAGAAAATCAAAAATATGTACACAAATCTGTGGAAGATGGCACTGAAAAATATTGCAAATAAACTATTCTCAGAGGTGGAGATACAGCAGGCCTTCGGTCTCTATTCCCAGTGGGTGAGCTTTTAATGGCAGCAGGCCAGCTGCTGCTAAGCCTCTTTAGCTGTCCAATCTACCGCATTTCTGAAAAAACAACCAAGGAGTGCCTCAAGGGTGAGCAAGGGTCTGATCTGTCACAGGCGCTGCGAGCCCTTACAGCACCTCATAATCAACTGATTCTGCAGGATCAGAGAGCGCAGAACACACTGTGCTTCCCCAAGCAGATCATGTGATAATGTCATCAAAACCACAGGGTACTAAATACTCTGAGACGATGCGAGAACTGATGAGGACTATTACTTAAATGTCACAGAGCTGGCACCATGTCATTTCCCTCTAGAAGCAGCTAGTCACTGGCTGATCTGCCTCCATGTACAGTACATGCATATAAATAGCACAATCACATATAATGTATGAGAAAGGTGTTTAGGTGCCGTTACTGTTTGATTTTTGATTATCTCAGCAATCCACTGATGTAACACATTACCTTTATATTCTGATTCACATGGCTGCTGAGGCAGCAGCACACAAGTGAGCACCTTCTCGCCTGAGTCAGGGTCCTCGTCTGTCTGGAAAGTGAGGAGTGGCTGCGACTGGTTTTCTGACAGCCATAAGGCCTTCAGGTGTAGTGTGATCAGTGACATCGGCAAGTGGGTGAGGCTGAACACGAGAAGGAAATAAATGACTGTAAAAGACCACCATGTACCATTTTGCTCTTAATTTACAAAACATATATATATTTCTGTGTGAGCATTAGACCGATGTGGAGTAGAGGAAGGACTTTTCAGACAAAGAGGTGAATGTGTTTATGTATGACTCAGATTTGACATTGCTGTGACGTTCTGCGTAGACAAAAGCTTGGAGCAGAACACGTTCAGGCAGAGAAAGAAAGCCAAGAAAAAAAAAGAAACTCACAATATCGGGATGATCTTAAGGTTGCAAAACGTACCGGTTTCCAGAGAAATCAAGAACATGCAGCTCCGTGGCTTGTGACAGTTCTGGTGGTATCCTTGTCAGTCTGTTATCTCGTACACAGAACACATTCAGACCACTGCAGCCTCCGATCTAGACAGTCAGAGAACAGGATCAGCATCCACGTCAGTCACAGTGCAGGTGTTTTGTCTAGCATAATGTTGAGGTTGAGTTCCTTTCTTTACGGAAAACATTAAAAATGCATTCTCAATATCCATCTGTATGTCTGTTATTCGTTTGTTTGTTTTTTTCAAACAAAACCACAAACGCAGAAACCAGAGAAAACCTGTTGTCAGCTTTTGGCACTTTGTCCTAGAATTGGTGATGATGATGTCAGACTAATTACATGTCAATGGGATGCAGCAGGGAGACCTAAAACTAGGTCCAATTAAGCCTAGAGGCCAGGCAAAACAAAGACTTGATGGGCCAGCTGAACTCAAATTGCTATCAGTTAACCTGATCAGACAGACGTAAATTAACTTTAAGTATTCTAAGATTCATCACGCTTAAGGGTCCATGTTAAGCTAAAACACCATGAGGTGCATTCAACTGGAAGAGCACACAGCAAATAAAGAGAAGAAAAAGCCATGAAGTCTGCCAAGCCACAAAATGTCTGTTTCCATTAAAGCAGTGAAAAGTAGCCAGAGGAGGGAAAAAAAAAAACTCTTAGAAGCTACTAATCAACAATCAATAAAACTCTACCAGTGGTCAAGTAGCTCAGCAAAGCTCAAATCAATACTAAGGTCATGGTTACTTTGTGATTGGCGAAGATGTCACGCAATGCTGCGTGGGGAAAGGAAAAAGGGAGGAAAAAAAAAAACAGTGGTACCGTCGCCTCGTTATCCGGGTAAAGTGCATTTAACTGTTAGTTTTCTCTAAACACTGGAGCCTTTGCATATTTAAGACACAAGGCGCATTGTGCAACATTTGAAGAAGCCTTTCAGATGACGCTTTAGACCAGGCGTGACTTCACTTACAGAGACAAGAGGTTGTAAAAGAATGTCACACAAAAACACAATGGAGACACTCAGACAGAATTGAAGCTTAACCAAGCGGGAAACAGCGCAGTTTCAATGAGACGAGAGCACGACAAACAAGACTGTTGTTGAGCCAGACGGGACTCAACTTTGGTTCAAGTTTTAATTCACTCATAACATCTGCATTATCATATCACGGTATTATAACAGCAATAAAACTTTGCAACATGATATCAGCATACTGAAAAATAATTTCTCTTGTACCATCTGCAAGAGTAAATCCAAATTTGGTGTGGAATGTTGGACGAGCATTTAAGATGACTAAATGAGTTGACCAGCTCCTGCCTTTGGTGCAGAATATTTCAACATAACATTTGGTGAAGGAACGACTGTTATAAATTCACACTGTCTTGTTTCCTCAAGCTTTTCCATTCACGGTTTTTGGTTGCTTCAATGAACTCCCATTCCAATACTTTTGTAAAATAAACTCGGCAGGAAACTAAAGAGATTACCTCCTTAGGTAACGATGTCAGCTGGTTTCTGTCGCAGTTCAAGTTGGATATTTTCTTCAACTTCCCAATGCTCCGAGGCAAACTCTGTCACAATAAATAAACCAAAACATCACAAAGAGCATCACCTTCATGTGCTTAATGAGCCTTTAATAATTTCTGGAAGATTACGAAAACACAGTATGTTCATCCATCCATCCATCCATTAACTTCTTATCTGGGTTCAGGTCATGGGGGCAGCTGACCTCCCTCTCCCTGGCCACCCCCTCCAGTTCTTCCGCCTTTTGGACATGCCTTAAAGGAGGCATCCTAACCAAATGTCCAAAACCACCCAAGCTTGCTTCTCTCAATGTGGAGGTGCAGAAACTCTACTCCAAGTCCCTTCTGAATGGCTCTATCACCCTATCGTTGAGAGAGAGGTGCCACATGATAGAGGAAACTCCTTCAGCTGCTCAAATCTGGATTCTGGTTCTTTTGGTCACTACCCACAGTTTGCAGCTACTGGTGAGGATGGGGAAATTGATTAACCAGTAATGGAGAGTCTTGCCCTTTGATTCAGCTCTCTCTTGACCACAACAGACCACCACAGTGTCTGACTGACTGCAGATGTAACATCAGTCCATCTATTTCCAGCTACATTCTTCCCCCACTCTTCGAACGCGATCTTTAGATACTTTTTCAATGAAATAACAATACAATAAATAAACTGTGTCATGTTTCAGCTCTAATGCACCGTGCAACTAATATGGTCACACAAAACAAAACACCAACAGACTGGTCACACTGACCAATTGTAATCACTTTTCTGTTTCACTCTGCAACTTTATTGGTACCTCATTGTATCCAGACAAATGTATCCTCAACAGTTTCACCTGAGAAGGGAACTGATCTTCAACATCTTCAGTGATAAAATATTAATTTTTCAAACTGAAAACATGGTTTGTGTCTATATTGTGAGCATAGCATTGCAAGAAAAAGTAGATGACTACTCTATAACCTTTATGCCATTAGAATACTCAAGAACTATTTTTTCATAATAATTTAAGGATGGTCTAACAAGGAAGTTGTGAGCTCTAAAAAGTCCATTATTCTTTACTTATTATAATTAATAGGCGAATAGTAATGGAGACATCAGTAGAGATCTACTTTCAAACTGTTCTTGTGCAATTTACAGCACAAGATTGTGCTAAGAAACATTCATTATATGATCTATTAATTGGTGAATATCATCTTAGATCTATGCAGATCATATGGACAGAACAGTGGTGCATTAATTAAAATCCATCAATAATTCATCTGTTCTATTACAGCAAGATAATTCTGGGTCTTGAACTTTCTGTGTGGAGTTATGTCTTCTTCCTCACACAGTTCAAAGCCACACGTTTGATTAACTGGTGTTTCTAAATTGGGAGCGTGTGCTAGTCTGGCTCTTTGTCTTGGACCTGTGATGTACTGAGACCTGTCCAGGGTTTACTTCACTTGGTGCAGAGCAGTAAAAGCTGCAGCCCTCCAAAACCCAGCAACTGGTAAAGATAAAGGATGAATGGATGAATATGCAGATTATACTCCATCTTTGGCTGCACTTCTCCAGTTACTATGAGTAAGTCAAGGCTACTATATTTTAAATAAGTGACTGTACTAATCACTGAATTTAAAAGCCACAAGTTACATTGGGAAAAAATAACAAACCTGTAGTTGGTTCTCTGTGAGCACAAGTTCTGTAAGACTTTCACAGTTGCCAATGCTCTCTGGAAGATACGTTAGCCTATTCTGATCAGCTTTCAAAATAGAAAGTTTCTGTAGTTTTCCTGGAAATAGAGAAAATATGTTTAATTAAACCTAACATACAGTATACTGCAAAAATCTGATAAATACTTTGGTTATTGATTAGCAATTTCCTGAGGCAGCTATATTGCCATCATTTCAAATGATGCTACAATCAGATAGAAGTGGTGCTTGCATATCAGTGGATATTTTTCATGATGACAGCATTTAAAAGTAAATGCCTACTTGCCATGTCACACCCCACTGACCTTCCATGAGGTTAGCGTGAACGTGCCAAAAAAGCCATTTAAAATAAAAATTATTAGGGAAAAAAAAGTGCACGATATATGTGGAAAATTCAATTAAAAGACTGAAATGTAAATCAGATTTTCCAGATGCAGACAAGTCAAGTTCACAAGATACTGTAATCATGCTGATAAAGAGCTCAAATTCCAATTTATACCAATGTTTTCTGGAAGAGCTTCAATGTTATTCTGAGACACAAGCAGGTCAGTGAGTGACACCAGGCCTCCCAGCTCCTCTGGAAGTCGCTCCAGTTTGTTTTCTGATACATCCAGGCACAGCAGGGTTCTAATACAGCCAATCTCCTAAGGTTCAGAGCAAAGAGTCGGTAAGCAAAGGATCTGAAATGGTGTGTTAAAACGTAGAACACAACAGCAAACATAATGAAACAAAATGAAATCAATGTTTCTGATGCACCAGTCCTGCTTTGTTATTACCAATACCTTAACCCAATGATATACAGGAGACTTAAGACATCAGGCAAACTTAAATGTGATTTTTCTAAATTTGTAAAAATGCAAGACGTTACCACATGAATATAAATGTACTAAATTATTTATTCTAAAAAAAATACAGTGGTAAGAAAAAGTTTGGGAACGCCTTGGAATTACCTGGTTTTCTGCATTAATTTGCTAAAATGTGATGTGATTTTCATCCAAGTCACAATAATAGACCAAAAAAAAATGTGCTGAGGCAGATAGGATTCTATTATAATTTCTTGTGTCTTTACTGAACAAACATTCACAGAGCTGAAACAAAACGACTTTTAGTTGTGTGTTAACAGCTTAAGCCCATTGTTATTCGTCTATTATTATAACTGAGATGAAGATCTGAATACGTTCTAGGTGAGTTCATGCAGAAAAGCAGTTAATTACAAGGGATTCGCAAACGTTTTTTTGCCATAGTGGCCTCACACACAGCTGATGGGTAATTTGAGCTATAATGAACAACATATATAGACTCTCTGCTAATGTTTATAGGAGTTTACAACATTCATAATCAGGTGTCATGAAAAGGTTTTGTTTTTTTTTTTTTTCTCAGATATGTTCTTCCTCAAAATTATAGCTGTATTTCTGACTCATCAATGAACCCTAAAATAAAATATTATCAGTAATAATATGATTTGCTTACCGCAGGTATCTCATTCAAGTTGTTTCCATCCAGCCACACATCCTTTAAGCTAACAAGACAGCCTACTGATTCAGGCTATGTGGGAGGAGAGAAATGGAAGTATTTTAAGGATGGGAGAGGAGAATAAAAAAGGGAGGGACAACAAAGCAGAAATCAAAACAATGTCATGACAGTTTACTTCATTTTCTTGTACTACAAATCATAGTGTTGTTATATCAAACACTCAACTCAATGAGCGACTGTACAAAAGTGTAATATATTAATCATCATAACAGAAAGGAAAAAAACACCCAACACCCAAATTTAACAAACACATAATTGGAAACCTGAAATCTAAACAAGCACTTCATAGAACAGCTTCTTGGCAGCCTGATTTTGCTTATCTATTCAATCAATCAATCAATCAACCTTGCAGTTAGACCATTCACATAAAATTACAACATAAAACCAAAGTTTAAAACCGTTGGTCATCTTCCCATCTACATGATAAGACATGAAATCTGTTCTCGAGGGATGCTAATCTTCCTGAACATGACAAGAACAAGGAAATGGGAAAACCTTTATTCTGCCCATTTTGTTAATCCCTGAAACATTCTTCTGAGCAATCTGAAACTAAATGATTATAGAAATAAAACTCACCAAGCTGTAAAGTTCATTATTGCCTAAGTCGAGCTCTTCAAGTCTGTGAAGCTGAGATAGTGACCTGTGGTTGACAGATGTGAGGAAAGTTAAAATGCTGCCAAAAAACAACATTGACCATCTTCTTTCATGTTAGGCACACGAAGTGTATGTATACATAAACAAAATAGCAAAACTGGTTTAATACTTACTCTGGTAGGAATGTCAAAATATTTTCTCTGAGTTCTAGTGACACTAAATTGGAAAGGCTGCAAATGACAGACAAAAGAAGAAAAAACATGATTATATGTTTCAAAACAGTTTTGAAAGACAGCTAAGAGAGGACAAATAGCCTGATCAGATATCTAAGAACAGGAAGTACTTAGGAGGTGTGTCAGTCTTATCACAGCTACAAAACAGCAGCAGCATAAACAACCGCTGCATACTTTGAAGAGCAAAATGACTAACTAACCATACCATACCAAAGTACAAGACTGTCTGTCTGTGTCCAATTAATGCAGGATTTTATGACAACAGCAAAGATCTGTAATGCTAAATGCTAAACCTTCTCAGTGGGGAAAAACAGATATGGGAAATGATGTAAGCATTTCTAAATTTCTAAAAATTCTGCAGTCTCTTTTCACAGTGTGAGAAAATAAATGTTCACCATTGAAACTGAGAAACCATCAATTGTGAGAGCAAAGAATCATTCATCTTATTTTTCTAGGGGTGGTTTTTGTTTTCCACCATAGCAGACGACTGAGCCACTAAAGGCCACATCGTAACTGGAAAAACCTCAACTCTGTGGAGCTAAATCACTGTTGGCATTTAACCTCCCGTGTATTTGTCTTATCTACCTCTGAAAACCTGCAGCATGATGCTCCCCCTCTGCTTTGCTTTTCATCACCTACTCCCCTTGACAGAGAGCAGGCTTTCCGTCACAGCGTTAGGCAAGACAAATACAAGACATATGTGAAGAAAACACCGTACCATGAGGCAAGAGAGGGAAGAGAGGTGACAGACATTCTGCGTTGTCAAATAAATATTAACTGGTTATGTCTTATTCACTGTGTTCCAAAAGTTGTAGCCCATGCCTTTGTTCATATTGGCATGGTAAACAAAATAAAGTGTACTCTTAAAAGCAATTAATGACAGCTGAATGGTCAAAAAAAAATGACCATTTCAGGAAGGAATCTGAATTTTACTGCCCCTCAAAAAAATCCATTTGGGAGGACAATGAATCAAATTTGTGTATGAAAATTGCAGTACTGCTTGTAAATGTTTGGACTGAAAGCAGCAAGATCACAAATCAAACTTTCACAATGAAATACTAACTTTGGGGCAAAGGAAAAAAAAATAATAAATCCCTCCTGCATTTGATGTGATACATTTTATGGTTTTTGATCCTTGTGTGAAGCTTTGTGTAACTTTTTACATGATGAAGAACAATTTGTACCACAAAACATCAATAACAATTTACATAAATAAATTCAATTAAATACAAAAAATCCAGAGAAATGTACCTCAACAAGAGGAAATGTGAATATAAATCCACTCCAAATAATAGGTCCTGAGAAATCTAATCGAATATCAGAGTGCTTTGATATTTTTTTTTTTGCGTGTCTACAATAATGGTTTCTTCTTAAATCCATTGCCTTAAAGACTTAAGTTCAGATTACACTTGAATTTCCAACCTCTTTTACACTCATCCCCTGTGGCACATTGACCTAAAAGCACATAGTTGTGTTATTAAATTAAATTATAACTGAACGCAACAATAATAGAGAGCTCACAGGAGTAAGACTGTTGGCAGACATGCCCTCCACTACTCAGGATAATAGCCATCTCACTACAAGCTTTTTACCTTTTATGAACAGAGACAATGCAGCCAAGAAGAGGACAGTGACTGATGTTTCTGGAAAGAGCAATGTGGTTGTTCTTTTTTTTTTTTTCCTTCCTCCAACGCAACAAGATGGAGGAGATTATGGAAGGAACCAGGGGAAAAGAGGCCGACATGCTGGATAAGCTCCTGTTGCTGATGGCATTTTCTCTATAACTTTTGAACAGCTGAGAGTATACCAATGATCTAGAAGGAAATACAGATTTTGGATGTGTTTTTTGTAAGAGTACTACCATACACACATTGGTGCTATTTAATTGTCTTTATGCATCCTATTGGGCAAAGAGGTATCGAAGTAAAAATAATACTTTGTTCCATCCACAAGATTCAGAATGTATGCAATCCTTTTATCTAATTGCACTAATGTATACTAACGCACAACCAAAAAGGTTTTTTATATTTGAGAAACAGGTTCATGATAGGTTTCTATTGGTTCGTGAACCCAGAAACACTCCCTGGCTTAAATATGGTGCCACACGTGGAAACCAAAGCAAGCAAGTAAAAACATAATTTACACAACTGGAATTCAATGAAGCCCAAATATTACAGGGCATTTAATATAACTATGTTCTTTATCCAAATTGCTAAAAAGAAAAAAAAAAAAATACATCCACACACTGGGCCTTTTATATTCCCGTCCACTGAACTGTGACAACAAAATGACATCATATGCTTGTGAGCCCACAGTCATAACTCGACCTTCCCCCACTGAACTGTTAGAAAGTGGAGAGTTTGGTTATTGTTGGGAAAAATGGGTGGTTTGTGTGCTGAATTCTCAGGGTGCACTGGAGAATGCATGTCTACAGATGCAATACAACAACAAAAAACAATTGTCAACTTTGCCAGTTTGTTACTGCACAAAGAATCACTCGCACAGAAAGAAAACTGCATTTGCGGCATTTGACTGCATTTAAATTTTAAGCAAAAAAGACAAAGGCTAAACCAAAGAATGAGACTGGAGACAGACACACAGGTGGGAGACTATCAGATTAAAAATAACTTTAAGTCATCATTTCAGCGTGTACACACATCCTACTGATTGTTCAGCAAGATCCTCCAAAACAAACCATTTCCAGCCATTTATTCTCTATGCTTTCAGATTGTATTTACTAACCAAGCAAAGAAACATTAACATTTGGCTTCAGCTCTTAAAGAGGAGGAAACCTTTGACCGGCAAAGGTGAAACAATGAAACAGTATATTTACTTACTTTCCAATGTTCTCTGGAAGAATATGCAATGAAATATCATTGATGGAAAGGCATGTTAAATTTCGAAGCTCTGGAAAGCTCTCTGGTAACCTGGAAACAAGACAGAGAGAGAAAACATAAAATGAGATGCTGAAGCGATCTACAGAAAGTAATTTAACTAAACATAGTCCTAGGTTTCCAAGGTTACCCCTCAAACAATCAAAATAAAGTTTCAAGTCGCCTGCAGATATATAAATTAAGCCAGAATGCAAAAGCAATGTGTGGGAGAAAAAAAACAAAAAAACAAGGACTCTATAGCTTCCATAGGAGTTAGGAGGATAAGTAGTAGTCCATTTCCTTGCATTTTGAGTTAATTTTTGTTATGTGTTATTGTTTTCTCTGAGACTGCATTGTTATTGTCCAGATACCTAAGACTTTAGAAATGTAAGAGGGTGTACTTTCTTTTTCATATGATTGAATATATTTAGGAAGCAGACACGTGGCAAGTCACAAAACACAAACTAGTCACAACTTGTAACTTCTGTACAACTGAAATTCTTCATCTTTTTCTCCACAACAATCTGTTTTAAAACAGGTAACAAAAAAAAATAAAAATAAAAAATATCTCATGCCCATGAGCCCACAATTATAACTAGACCTTTACGATGTAACTGTTAGAAAGTGGAGAATTGGGTTACTGTGTTGTGTATGTGCGAGTAAATGAACTCTAATGGCCATGCGATACCAGTCACTGCTGCCTGCTAAACTCTACGCTGTAAAGTCATGTGGTGTTGCCCATGCTGAGGTGAAAATTATACCTGATCACACCTTCTAAAATAAAAGCATGCTAAGATCAATCTGGTGTATAATTTTTTCAAATGGCAAACAAAACACAGTTTGACACAGGGGGAAAAAAATTTAAAAAAGTGGAGCTGACGGATATAAATTTCCTTCGCCATCTCTACACAAGTAAGGTACATTTCATTCATTATCTTTGAAAGATTTAATCTTTTCCGTTGTTGAAGAAATTATCCTAAGAATCGGAACACTTCAGATTTTGTAGGAATGTCTGTTGGTGATTTACCTCGTTAACGGATTTCCGCTGAAGTCTGCCACTTGGAGGGCTTTGCAATACGAAATGCTCTCTGGAATTTCTGAAATGTCTAAATAAAATAAACAAACATGAGTTCTTGATCATTCTGATAATTCTATATGTGTTTTATATCAAAAGAAATCTAAACATACACACACACATCCAGAGTGTTTATCACATAGGAGGAGGCAATGCAAAGAGTGTTTCATTTATGCAATACAATTAGATGTTGCATGTTGCAGGTGAATAGAAAACTTTATGAAGCTGCAACTCTTAATCAGCACATGTACTTGTTTGCTATAAATATATCAGATGGTGTATTCACACATTTTGCCAGTTATTATACAAAAGCTGGCTAAGTAAACTTCTCAAAAATGTCCCAACCAAATGTTGCATCCTTTTGCATTCTCACAAAAATCTGCCAACTTCTTTTCATGATTACAGTCCGTGATGAAAAACTTCTAAATGTAAACACAATCCTTGGAAGCTTTAACAGTGAGTTTGGTTTTTTTTTAATGCTTTTGAGAAAGAGATGAGGGAGAGAAGGAAGATCCCTGGATAAGATGGCATTGTACAATAGGGCAGTGGTCCCCAACCCCCTGGGCCGGTACCGGTCCGTGGGTATTTTGGCTACCGCGCCACAGAGAAATAATAAATAAATTTCTATTACTACTGTTTGATTTATTATCTGAGTCTAAATTATGTTTTGTTTTGAAAAATGGTCAGATTCTGGTCTTACATCCGTCTATGACTCTTGACCCATGACAAGACTTCAAGACCCATGTCTTGGTCACATGATAGGTTTGAACCCCCAAGCTGGCAAAATAAGTAAAAAACAAACATCTTCAGTCTTTGTGCTGAGAAGATGTTACCGAAGTTCTGTTGTTATGAGGACGCTTCTAATAAAGTTGCACAGTTATTACATCTATTTTAATATGTAAAAAACACCACAGTTTTCATGCCAGTGCAATGTGAAACTCCTATTGATTCAGAAGGCACTGATTTAGCCCAAGGGTCAATAGAAAATGAGCAAGAATGACAATGTGCCAAACCTCAAAAGAAAGAAATTTGAAAGAAATTCCAGGCTATGGTTCTGACATTTCAGCAAGAAAAAGATCATCACCAATGGTGACAGGAGTGATGATCCAGTCTACTTTGCCTTGAATAACTGGAGGAAGCCACTTGCACAGTAAGGCACAGGTCTGCAAATCTCAATTTCTTTTAGCAAGTTCATACCAAGAGACATTATTTTGTAGTCGTTGCACTCTTTTTGACCTTAGTTGGTTCTTCCGTTTCTCTTCTAACTTTTTTTTTAATGTTGCTAGAGGACAATTCAAAATTAGAAAACATGAAAATCTTCCAATGAGCAAATATTCAAACCTTCAACATCTAATATGATTTGTACTCCTCTCCATTAATACAGTGTAAATGATTTACAGATTATTACATTATGATTTTATTCCCCCCACCACCACCACCGACACTCACACACACACACACACACTTACCATTTCGAGAAACATCCAGTTCTACCAGCTGCATAAAGTTGGCTATTTCCGATGGAAGTTTTTGGATCTCATTGTCACTAAGGCCAAGTTTTCGAAGCTTTACCAGCTGGAAAAATTGCTGAAAGAAAAATATAATACATATTCAATAAAAAGCCTTATGTAGTCTTACGTCCTAACAATATATTTTGATGAACATCCTCCAAAAGTCTTTTGTTTTGCTACAGACAAAAAGAATGGCAACAAAAATGTTGTTTGTCTGAAAACTACCAAATACTCTCTAAAATGATTTAGGTCACACAATCATTGTTTTATTATTGTATAACTCATTTGCAGACAAGTATTTCAAACAAATGTATTAAATGCAACAATCAAAATTTCAGATCATTTCACATTGAAAGAAATGCCACTTTTGTTAAAAATGCTACAGAAAATCAGTTGATTGTACTGATTTTGTTAACAGTAGAGGATTTTAAGTATGGTGATGCAAAAAAAAAGTTATTCAACGACATCTTAATTCAGGTTTGTTTTTGTATTTCAGCATTAACTACCACTTTATTTCAGTAATGTCAACGGCTAAATCCATACTCTCAATAGAATAATTCAGTCCTCCTCTGTCAAAAATAGTTTGACCAAGGTGATAATGACATAAATTAAACAAAAACAAGTCTGCTCTGAACAAATGAGTAACTGCAATGGCCCCACATGGGGTATTTTGATGTGTGAAACTTTGTAACTTATAGGTGTAAAGGACGATAGTTACTGAAGACTGAACACATTTACACATTTACTTCTAAACCTACCTTTAACAGCAACTGAATTGAATATAACTCAAGTGATAGAAATGGTCATAACACATACAGGATGAATGGCTCAAATTCAATTCAATTCAATTCTAATTCAAAAATACTTTATTCATCCCCGAAGGGAAATGAATTGATTCATGTTGAGAGTTTGAGGTGAAATCAATGGCTGTCAAGTGACCAGGTCATGAAGCTACACTGTTTTGTTTTGTATCCATCACATAGCCACTTCTGGGACGTTTGGATACTGTCTTAAATTCTTTGCACTTGTTAATAATCCTTCTCCATTCATGAATAATAGACTCTAAATGACTTTGAAATGTTTTGTAACCCTTTCACGAATTGCTGGGCAGCAACAATTGATGGTCTATGATTACTGCTGATGTCTTTTATCCTTTTATTGTTTTCACACACCTGCTGATGTTCAAATAATGAAGTTAATTTGATCAGGAGCACCTGGCTGCCACTTACCATCTTAATTCCTATGGCAGCAGTAAAGGTATACACACTGCTGCTTCCATTTTAGTTTATTCCTTGTTAGGTAAATAATGGCATAGTGCAAAATATAATTTTGTTCATTCAAGGTTGCATTTAACTAATTTTAATTCCTGGTAAGGACCAAGATGTTTTGAAATTTTGCTGTCCTCGCTTTTCATTTTGTTTTGATTATTTTCTAATAAAGATTTTTTATTTCAAAACAAGGACCTTTCATTTTTTTCATTCATTAAAATATTCTTTGATAAACAGTACAGGGCGTTCCTTACTAAAGCCTCTTTTGTGTAGGTCTGTGTGCCAGATCAAGAAAGAAAGCTTCAGATTGACAAAAGCATTAAACACAAACTGAAGTCCATGACAAGAGCGGGCAGAGCCCTGTCTCCATGGTGGTTCAGCAAGTAACGAACAATATGGCTTCAGGTTCCTGTAATGTTTTGGCATGAACAGAAGAACTCATGAATTTCCCCTCAGGTATTTTCATTTTCTCAGCTTTACTGGTTAGGTGTCTCTACAGGCCGAAAGGACTTGTCCAGGAATGCAAATGCTCAACAAGTATTAAATATATCACTTAGTTTCTTTTCAAGCGTGCTCTGCACTCTTTATCTGTGTGTCCAGTCTTTTTGATAATGTTTTTTTTCTTTTTTACCTTAACATGGTTAAACAAGCCTGCTCTCCATATTTATGTAAAAACCAGATCTACTTTTATGACATAAATATTTTGTGGGGTGCAGGTCTTTCCAAACTTAAAGCAAAAACTTCAACCAGGCAAAAGGTGAATTTTTTCTTTAGGCTGGTAAGGAGAAAAGAAAAGAGGTTTCTTTATTTTACAGAGTTAACAAAACACTTGTTCTCTATTTGGTTCTCTTTTGTCTGAATGGTGCTCAGACTAAGCCTTGCTTTAAAACCAGCCTCACCTTTTGTGCACATTGCCAGCCACAATAATGATTTATGACCAAGTGTTAATGATTATTCCAATTCCTTAACATTTTACAGCACAAACCTTAGTGTGGGTAAGGAAGATAAAAACATCAGCTACACATTGTACAGCCAAACTACAAGCAGGTCTATTAGTTTCTGTCAAGTAGTATGTATGCTGTAAAGTGTATTTCATACTATCCATAGCCCTTATATAAAACACATACACAATGTGTCTGCATACAGTAATTAAAGTGCCAGAGTCCAAAAGTCAAACTCCATCCTGCAGCGATACATGCAATTCATTCAAAGGTATTAAAACAATTCAAACAGTCCCTAATCCAGTATTTCAATAAGCAAACAAACTTGAATGTCTGGAGCTTTGCATCCTAACCACCTTAATTTCACTCTCACATTTCATTACAGAACATTTGTGAGTGCAATTGGTCTGATAAACCATTTTCTCAACAATGTGTGAACAGGTCAAGATTTGTCTCTTGGTTTTTCATCTCTTTTCTAGAGAAAACTGACCATGAGTTTGGCGAATCATAACTATGGTGCAACTTTAAGAAATAACAGCCACAGTCAGAAGCACACACAGGTTCAGTGTCAGGAATTAAACTCTTTTCTCTCAATTAAACAAAAGAGGAGGAAGCTGTCACATTTTAACAATAAAGACATATGAAGAGTAAGAAAAAAGTCGTGCTCATTGGGTTTTGCTCTGTTAACAGCTATCTGACTGCTGAACAGTGACAGGTTTTGTGAGTCCTGCTATGACATACTGACAGCAGCAAACCTGTTCTTCCTGTTGGCATCACTCAGCACATCACCCCAAACAATCACCTCTGTATGACAAACAAACCCAAAACAGGCCACGTCAGGAATACTTTAGCCATTCTTTGTAATCCTAAATCAGCCTTTGAATCTTCAGTTTCACCTCCAACATTGTTTCAGCATAATAAGCAACTTAAAGGTGCTTTGTGGGAACTGAGAAAATAGAGCACATTCCTCATATTAGCCTGGAAAAAGCTTGATGACTTTATCCTGCATAGTACTGAATTTTTATTTTTATTTATGCTAAATGCCTGGGCTTTTTGTGGGAAATGTTGATGAGCAGGCCAATAGCCCTGCACGTTCGTGTCAAGTTGTTTTGTAAAGAATGCAAGCTTTATGGTAAAGTTACACAGACACGGGTAACACTTAAAAGTTAAAACAGTCCCAAGCAAAGTTCAGAAACACAACAACTCCACTACTCTCTTTCCTGCAGATCAGATGGGAGTTTGTCAGTTTGACCATCAGCTTCCTGTTCGTGCACTGACAATATCACTTTCTTTACCACTTCACACAGGTCATAAACTGCAGCTTCCTGTCTAAAACCGGATATTGTCTCTTCTCACCGCCATCACAAAGGTGTAATGTCTGACAGGTCTGGATGAAAATGTAAAACAGCAGACCTTCATGTTTTCAAACTCAATACTTTTGGTCTTTAAAATGACAAAGATTGTTTAAAAATGTGTCTGTCCAACAAGCAAACACATAAACAGTATGTAACCACAAGCAGATTTGCACATTTGAACCAGTAGTTTTATAGTATTTCTTTACAAATAGCTTGAAGATGACTCACTAATTGTGACATTCATCAAATATTTCACTGAATGTACATTTCAGGAGCAAGCTAACTATTTAATTAAGCAAACTATTTAATTAATGTTTCATCTGTTCAATAAATTCACTTAGAGTTACAAAAAGGCAAAAAAGAGATCACCTAAGGCAATATATTTGATTTTTTTTTTCAATCGACAGTCCAAACTCTTATTATATTATCGACTGTTTATGATTATAAAATTAAAAATTATAATCTTTATACTGAAGAAGAAGCATCAAGAAACCATCTGGCAATTTTGATTGCAAAATGACATGATACATTCATCTTAAGATTGGAGCTAAATAATACCTCCATTCACAGGTCAATTCAGCAACATCCAGTTGCTGCAGTTTTACAACACAATGATATTAATGTAAAATCAAACACCTGTACTCGGATGAAATGAACAGTCCTTCAGAGCCGAATTATACATTCATTATTACCTCTGTCTTAAAGTTTCACCTGAGCTGGGGAAAGTAGAAACCTTAAAAGAAACATAATAGCTAAGTGCTGAAAGGGAACTTGGGAATAACAAAGAAACACCAGTTACTGTTTGCCAATTGAGGCTAAATAATATAACATATAAAGCAATACAAAAAAGCAAGACTTACTCATGCAACCTTTCCTTTGCATCTGCTCAACCTGGTCAGTGGATTTTTCTTTGTAAAACTATTAAAACCATCTGCTCTTGTTCAACTTGCCTCATCTTGTTGCTGTAAAAACACACCTTTGCCGTTTGATCTTGCCATTAAACTGCCTTTTGCATGTTTTAAGCTGCCTTCTACTGAGAAAGTTTGACTCTAAATATGTTACTGTGTCAAGGCTTGGTGGCATCATCGTTCGTACAATAAATTCAGTAAATGACCTCTGATGTGATGATGCCGCAGACCGAGCACTGAGGTTTATGCACTTGGGCATTTCTTGGGTTCACTCAGCAAGCATAGATGACATTAGTTACATTCCAGAGAGCACAATGCAAATAATCCAGCCCCCATCCTTTAACTATGCTTAGAATATTTTCAAACTGTGTAAAGAAAAAATAAATTGTCATGCAGTAATGTGCTAGCTGTCATCGTGAGAGTACACCTGCTACTCACATGCTTGCAGGCACTGACAGTGGAAAAAAAAAAAAAAAATCTTTCCTTTGCCAGTAACTAGTTCTTCAAGATTATTTTTTTTTCTTTTAATGTGTTGGTTTATGGTTTTATTGGTTTATACTTTCCAATTCAGGACACTGATTCACTATAACATTGTCAAAAAAACACAAGCACAAGTACGGCAACAACAAAACACATAATTCTGTCCTTGTTTTCTGTCAGAATACCTGTTCCTGTGTTTTTTTTTACCAGCAGACAAAGTAAGCAATGTGCCACAACCATGGGAGGTTGCTCAGGTATTCTCTGCTCAGTCAAGTTTCTGTGTACATGTCCAGCATAAAATTAATATTTGGATTTTTTTTTCCTTCCCCTTTTGTTTCTGTGGGCTTCTGTAAACTGAATCATCAATGCTGCTAAGATTACTTGACAGAAAAGATTACATTTTAAGCTTTTCTTAGTCCTGCACACATGTTAATGTAAGAAAAAAAGAAAAAAAAAAGGGTTGCAGAGACACAAAATAGTCTTTCACTCCAAACGAGATTTATATCTGACACATAATGCCTGCATGAGAGGGCAAGAGAGTTTCTCAAGTGGACCAAGCTTTGGCTTATACTTTGTCCGCTTGTCTCCGAACAGCTGTGAACTCAATGTATTTTTAATGATTCATCTTGCTTTTTAATGTTGCAAATAGGAAACTAACAGAATTTCTGCAGCTTAAACATAAACTGAGTTGTGAAACTGAGTGAAAACACTTTCTGCAACAAAACCAGAAAGAGGCTGTTGTAAATAAATATAAGAGTCTGTGCTAAAAAACAAAAACAAAAACAAAGCAGAAGCAGCAACTTAAGGCTATGTCTGGAAAAGCAGCACAAATCAGGCATCTTCAGTTCCAAGCATTTTAAAAACTCTAATTCCCATGAGAAATAATATGCAAATCCTTTGAGTAGCATGCCACTTAATCCAGAGCATAGGGACCACATAAAAGAGAGGCGGGCTTGTGTATCCCAACCTCTCAGAGCCTGTCACTGTGAGTCTGCAGTCCTCTTCTGTATGTGGTTTCTCGCAAACAAAAATAGATCGAGTGACAGAGAACTTCAATATTTGTGTGATTTGGAATGTGTGTGGGTGTAAAGAGTTACTGACATCTGAGTGTCATGGTAGTTTTAAAGAATGTGGGGTTTTGTTGTTTTGCTTTCAAATGTTCACAAAAATAACTATTATTCAGAGGTGGACAGGAGTTTGTTATGACAAGAAGAATGCAGTTATTTTACATTGTTGCTCCTGTTTGGCCTGTTGTGTCTGTCAGATTCTGTAACATATAACTGAACTGCCTTTTTCTATTTATTTCAAGTAGCTATAGATAAAAAGCGTCATGAAGAGGCTCTCATACAGACAAATGAAAGCAATTTCAACAAATTCAAAAAAGTTGCTTAAAAAAAATGCAACTAGGTTAATAACTGTGACAAGAACACATTACAGTTTGTTCAATTTACAAAATGTTCAAGTAGTTTGGTTTTTTACAGTCTACAAATTATCTGATGATATGAATATGGAAAAATGAAAACATAGATAAAAACCAGGCCAAGATAGGTCAGTATCAGTCGCAGTAGCGGCATTATCCATACACGGCCAAAGCGTGTTTTTTTTTTTTTTTTATCAAATCGTCATTATAAGATCTTCTGTTTCTTCCAGTCAGCCATCCATGACCAGTGTGTACCTGACAGCTGACATAAATGATTCAAAAGCAATTTTACATGTGGAGAACCACAGGATTGGCATTAGTTCATCAATTAACAATGGCATGCCATGTTCAGTTGAGATATTGGACTGAAACATCTCTAAATCTGAGGCTGCGCTTTCATTCTGTAACTGAAAACCCAGCCTCACATGACAGTATTGGTAGATGACATTATGGGCACACTTGAGCCGCTACTGTGATTATCCATGTTAGAAGTAGACTTTTACCCCTTTCATTAGAACCTAAAATACAGCTAAATTCAAGAAAAACATGTTTTTCTGATCATATTTCTGGAATCGTTAATCATGCCACAGCATTTGTGAGCAAAAGTAGAGATATTACTGTTTAGATCTCTTAAATATTATAAGGACTTTTTTCGTGTTTATTGTGACTCTTGAATCTGTTAATGGTGTTAGGGGTAAAACAGTACTCTAGATTCCTCAGTATCCAGTCGTGGCTTTTTGTCAAACAGAGAGCCATGGAATAGATGAAGTTTAATCCTCTTTATATTTATAATGGTTTTAACTCAAAATACCGTCTCATTTTTGGCACTTGTCCAAACAGGTTGGAAATATCAGATACACAGCCAGGGCTCTGCAGTAGGTGCTGACTGTCTGAGACACCTGGGACTCCAATAAAACGTTTATGATCACAATCTAGTCCTTGCTTCATTCTTCCAGATAACCTGTGATGGGTGGCGTGGCTCAGGGAAATTTTTCCACGTACACTTTGCCCGTCTTGCTGATCTTGCGTAAGTATTGTCCCCAGCTCCCACCGTACTCTCACGGGTTTGACAGGGCCATTTTAACGAGAGACACGGCTCTTAAAGGACAAAAACACCCATCATTCCCCTGCGTCCGAACCTGACATTGATATTTAATGTGCGGGAGCTGTTGTCTGCTTACCTTGGGCAAGTCCCGGAGCTGGTTGGCATCCAGCAAAAGCTCCTCCAAACTCCGCGCGTAGCGAAAAATTTCATCTGGTACATACAGCAGGGAGCAGTGGCGCTTATCGATCATCTCAACGTGACGGTTGCACCGCCACAGGGGTATGCAGTGAAACATCACGGGGGAGGTGGGAATTAATTTCGTACCCGTGCGATAAACAAATAGCGGGGAAGAGGGGGAGGGATGCAACAGATTGCTACAGCGGGACGGTCCTGAGCGCTTTTCACCGCGAAAGCACGAGCGAAGTGAAACTCGCAGCAGGTAAACAGCCGAAACTTCCGCTGTAAATTAGTAGCGGCAACGTCACCGAGCTAACGATCGTCAGGTCGCCACGAACATGGGAATAAAACTCTCCGTCGTCCTCTCACTTTGTAGTTCGCAGTCGGCACCTGCTTTTTTTTTTTCCACGTCTCACGTCGACCCCTTCCGCTTTTTAAAAACCCTCTCTTCGGCTTTAAAAACACAGGCTACATCGTAGTGTATCAGAGGGTGGCATTCTACTCTTTTTTTCGCGTCTACCCGGAGTTAATTTCCTCCCCCGTCCAGTTTCTGACCCGGAACATTCACTCCCTCATTCCTTTCCTACGTCATCACTCCATACTGCTCCTCCCTCCGGTCCTCTTCTGGATAGTCCCGTCCCGCACAGGACCGCCATGATGGGGCACACACGGGGGGAGAGTGGGGGTCGGAGACAGGAGGGGGAGAGGGATGTGTGTGTGTGTGTGTGTGTGTGAGAGAGAGAGAGAGAGAGAGGTTGGGGGAGGGGGACATTGGTAGTAAATGCTAAATATATAATTTTTTTTTTTTTTAATATCTGAATTACCTTTCTGTATGGTGACAACATCCAGGTCAGTGCCCACAAATGTTAAGGTATTTACACTATACGCTTGTCTTTATTCTTATTACACCTCCCAGTTTCACATAACATAAATTATTCTGTTTTCATCTCCTGTCATGACTTAAAGCCTTACAGAAAAGAAACGTATAATTTATAAAACATGTTTCTTACTTTACTACGCAGTTTGTTCTCGATAAAAACCCAGTCGATAGCTTTTGATTTTAGTTCTGTCTGAAGCGTCATTAAAATCCAACTTTTTAATGAATTATTTTGCCATCATATATCCACCAGCCATAACATTATGAGCACTAACAGGTAATGTGAGTAAACAGTACTCATCTTGTTACATTGCATTACCGTATTTTCCGGACTATAAGACGCTACTTTTGTCCCACGCTTTAAACCATGAATCATATACAGAGATGTAGCTTTTCTATGAATTTTTCTTCAGCCCTCAGGGGGCGCTCTAGCAGGAAGTGCAAAAACCAAAAAGCAAACCGAGTAATTAAAGGCTATTCTGTTTTTGTTAAGTAGCCCATGTTGGCTATGCTACTCTACATTCATTTTGTGAGCATCCGTAACAAATCAATACCTATTATTAATGGGCAAACTGATTAATCCAGGTGTCTCTGACTATTGTGGCTACTTGGACACACCTGGATTTATCAGTTTGTCCAGCAGATTTCAGGGTTCTGAGCGGACCCACTGCAGAGGAAAGGTTTTAATTGCAGATGCGGACAGGTCCGTGATCCGGGTCGAAAGCGGATCCAGCACTGAGTGCAAGTGGATCCCGATACGGTTCCATTTCGCTGGTCTGTTCCGGATGTCTTTGCTGTGTGGGGTGGTTTCAGTACACAGGAGGAAGGAAAATAAATCAACTTGGTTGTAGTGTACAGGAGGAAAATGAATAAAACCATCAATGACTTTTCTGTTTTGTTTGATCAGACACTGTTCAGAAACAATCAGTTCAGGTATATGAATAAACACTTATGGTACAAAATCTTTCGATGTAAATATCTTATTCCCTAGCCTGGATACCGGCAGCTTATAGTCCGGTGCGGCTTATATGTGACAAAATATATATTTCATTTATATTTTAATGGGTGCGGCTTATATTCAGATGCGCTTTATAGTCCAGAAAATACGGTATTCTGCTGCAAAAACCTGCAGCATGGCATTCATATTTTTTGGTCGTTCAATTTTATTTGTATAGTATCTGTTACAATCCCAGTTGTCTCTAGGCACTTTACAGAGACCCAGAGCATGACCCCAGAGCAAATATCATTAACTAAATTATAATATTAAATCCTAATCAAGAATAATAGCAAGTAAAAAAAACTCTCACGGCGGGAGAAAAAAACCTTTAAGCCAGACAGTGCCAAGGAAAAACTTCACTTTAAGAGGAAGAAAGCTTGAGCAGGACCTGGCTCATATTGGGGGGGGCTTCCTGCCGAAGTCCAGCCAGGTAAAGAAAGAAAAAGAGAGGGGAGATAGGACAGAGGGAGGAGAGCACATACACCCTGGCAACACTACACAAGACAAAATGTATATTATCCATTAGCTTTAGCACTAAGAATTCCAGCACATACATTCTGACTGGTTCATTCTTAGTACATGAAATATAGAGATGACTATATAAACAGATGTAAGCAGCACTAAGATGAGAAGGTCAGATGGACTAGTTTCGCCGGTCAACATGCCAATCGGTACCCCAAACACATCTACACACACAGGTGGAGGTAAATGCTGGGATGGCCAGAAGATGGAACCGCAGGTTAGTATGTAACTCTCGAAACTCTGACCTGCAAACATACAGAAAAAAAAAAGAGAAAAAAAGGGGGACAAAACAGCACAACAAACAACAGGGAAAAAAATGGAGCACAGTTACAGTAACGAGGTGCTAATTAACTATGGATTGAGCTGGAGGAGGAAGGGGAGAGGAGGAAAGGGAAAGAGGGGAGAGAAGAGAGGTGGAGACACCGCTCAGCAGACCATGTTGGTGTCCCCCTGCAGCGTAGGTCTATAGCAGCATAGCTATGACGAGGCTGTGACTAAGACGAGCCCACTCTAGACTTGGCTCCTATAACTATAGCTATTAGCCCTTACACACTATTGTTTAGACTAAACATAAATGTTTTCAATTTAGTTTTAAAGATGTAGGCGGGGTCAGCCTCCTTAGCCCAAATTGGTAGCTGGTTCCATAATAAAGGTGCCTGGTAACAGAAGGCCCCTCCTCCAAATCTACTTTTAGATATTCTGGGAACAACGAGTAATCCTGCACTCTGACAGCGGAGAGCTCTATTAGGAGCATAACGTGCAATCAGATATTGTAGATAATGAAGAGCTGGGCTATTAAGGGCCTTATATGTGAGAAACAGAATTTTAAATTCAATTCGAAATTTTACAGGAAGCCAATGGAGGGAGGCTAACACAGGAGAGACGTGATCTCGCTTACGGATTTCTGTCAGCACACTCGCTGCTGCATTCTGGATCAGTTAGAGAAGTGGTTCTCAACCTTGTTGGAGGTACTGAACCCACCAGTTTTCATATGCACATTCACCAAACCCTTCTTTATTGAAAAAGTGCATGAATTACATACCTTACTTATTACTCCATATTGTACATAGTCGTCCGACCACTTTCTTTTTTTGCTCGACATAGTTAGTATGGATTAAAATTTAAAGAAATCACACCATGTACCATCACGACAGTCATAAATCAACTACTGAGTTGGAGGCTGTTCTTCTTTTTTTCGGACATCCTGCTAACAACGCATCACAATAATCCAGTCTAGAAGTGACAAACGCGTGTATTCATTTTTCAGCATCACCCTGGAAGAAGATGCTCCTAATTCTGACGATATTTCAGACATGAAAAAAGGCTGTCTTGCAGATTTGATTAATATGCTGCTTAAATGACATATCCTGATCAAAATTGACTCCAAGGTTTTTCACAGCTGTGCGGGAGCCCAGCATAAAATCAGCTAATCCATTCCTCAGGTGTTTGGGACCAAAAACAATAACCTCTGTTTAATCCGAATTTAAAAGCAAAAACTTGGAGGACATCCAGATCTTAATGTCATTAAGACACCCTTGAAGTTTGGCCAATGATTTTGCCTCCTCTGGTTTCATGGATAAGTACAGCTGCGTATCATCAGCGTAGCAATGAAAGTTTATGCCCCGGTTCTGGATAATTTTTCCCAAAGTCCAGCATGTATAAAGAGAAAAGGATCGGTCCCAGCACTGAACCCTGTGGGACGCCATAGACCCTTGTCCGTGCAGAAGAAACGTTATTAACATGGACAAACTGGAACCTGTCAGAAAGTATTACTTAAACCAGCCTAACACTGTCCCTTGAAGTCCAGTAGTGTGCTCTAATCTATGCAGCAAAAGGCTGTGATCAACTGTATCAAAAGCAGCACTGAGATCCAGCAGAACAAGTACAGATACTAATCCATTGTCCGAGGCCATGAGGAGGTTGTTGGTGACTCTAACCAACGCCATTTCTGTGCCATGGTGTATTCCGAACCCTGACTGAAAAACTTCAAATAGATCATTTCTATGCAAGTGGTCTCCTAGCTGGCTTGCAACTACTTTTTTCCAGAATTTTAAAGATAAATGGAAGGTTGGATATTGGTCTGTAGTTTGCAGAGTCAGGACCTGGCTCATATGGCTCATTTTTCATGCTTTTTGCTTGCGAAGGATACCAGGGAGCTGACTTGGTACTTTGGTATTTAGGTACCTACCAAAAGATTTTGCAGACAAATTACATTTTCAGCCTGGTAATATCTTTCCACTAGAAGAGCCCCCTCCCTCCAAGCGGGTCAGCAGCGGGTCAGCAGCATATGTTTTAGGAAGTACTCAAAGAACACAGCAAAGAATCTGAGGTGTTTCCACAAACGGCAATCTGAGGGAACCTGATGGCATTTGTGGGAAGCAATACGTTTTTATCCAGGCCCTGATTGGTCAGAGCGCTTCTGAGAGCACAAGGAGGACTTGCTCATTATTAAGTAGGTAATCATAATATTATCCTTGAGTGCTATTTATATATATTAGATTTTATATTTGCGCATTTGTACTGCAGTATTGCTACTTAACATGGTGCTCATTAACATTAACAGTAAAGTCAGTTTGCTATATTTGTAGATTATCATTCAAGATCATTACTTTTCTCATAATTATTCGATCTGTGTATCTATGTTTTGCTTGACACATTATGAATTTAGAATTGCTTATATTAAGTGTGAAAGGCAGAAAGAGAAAGTTAATGACTAAGAGAACCGTTTGTCAAGAAATGCCTAGAATCACATTTCTTCCACTGACAAATGTATGCAGATGTTTGTTTTCAGCATGGCGGGGCTTCCTTGTGCAGCACCCACTGAAACTGAACATTTCTGCTGTTGATCAGTGCTGGCAATCAGCTAGAAGGAATTTCAGCCCATTCTTCTGTACAGAACAGTTTCAGCTCTGGGATGTTGGTGGGTTTCCTCACATGAATTGCTCAGTTCAAGTCCTTCAAAAACAACAACCCTTACATTATTTCCAGAAGAAAAAACTAAACAGTAAATTGTGCTGAAGTTTATTTAGACAAGTTTTCTAGACAATTTTTTTCAGCAGATGACAGTGCAATTATCTTTGTTATTCATAATCAATTAGATATTAGAATTTTTTCCCCCTCCAGGTCAAAGGTCTAAATCAGTTAATCCAAAGGTCCTGAGGTCCTCTGGTGGAAACAACTATCCCTTTAACAATGGCATCATGTCATCACCTCCAAGGTTACCAGGGTTCAGCTTCATTGGACAGTTAAAGTGGTCATGTCTAAATGTGCACTGTAGTTCAGATTAAGATAAGATATACAAGGTATAGAGTTTCTGTGGCCTTGAAAGAACTGGTCTCCCATAAATCCTAACTTCTACAAGAAATGACAAAAACTGGTAGAATCCACCATCATTTTAATTTTCAAGCCTGTCAAGGTGACACAATTTGATTTTGTTTCTACATTTCTGCACAAATTTGAAAGAGCAAATCAATATATCACACAGGAGAGTTATTTAGTGATGCAGTCTTCACAGGCTGATATATTAAGACTCTGAAACCCTGTAGTAATCTGTTATTCCAAGCACATTTAAAAGATGAAAGTAGAGTTCCTGAGAGGATCCGACAGACATCTTTGTCAGTTTATTTTATAGAGAAATTTCTCTGCCAAGCTTTTAGTATTTGTCTTGAACAGCCTCAGATGAGAGTTCTGCTGCTGACAATTATATATTATTGTGCTTATTATATAAATATAGAAAATTTTAACCAAGTTTAGATGGATTTTTTAAATTATGTACCATTTAAAAACTTGGACAAACGTTACACGTTTATGTCAAAGCACTAGAATCTACCAACAGTATCTGAAAATGGATCTGCAGTAAAATGTCTTAAAGAAAGATTTACAGAAATATCCTTTTACACAAAATATCCTCTAGAGGGAGCCACATCCCATTAAAAAAAAAAAGCCCCAGCAACAAAATATCAAACCCAATGAATTTGCCATTTTCAATGTCCATTTAATAGTGAAAAGAACTGAAAAAAAGGCAAATGCGTCAATTTCAGTATATTTAAACAGATTAATCCATCATGAATACAGGCCTAATGTTTGAGAATAATGGATGACAGAGTGCACTTTTTGCACAATCACACTATAAATTGCAACATCATGTAGCGTTCATCTGCGTCCCAGCTGTTTTTTAAATGCCTTCAGAGATTTTGCCATCATTGGTGCAACTCCTGCGAGAACAAAGACAGAAAGCACAAACATAATTGAGTAAGAATCAGGTGAAATTAATAGATTACTGCTTTCACTACACAAGAAGTAAACACTGATTAAATAACTGAACAATCCAGTTTAGGGAGCACCAAAACAAATTAACATCTTAAATCAGCACTCAGCTCACTTGTTTTTTTGCGTGAGTCTTGTGTGTTGCTTCCCCCAGAACTGGTGCTGCTGGACCTGCTGGGTTCATTACAGCTGGGTCTCGATCGGTTGTCCTGAATCTTGACACTGGCAGCACAAAATAATCAACAGCACTTTATATACTATGTGTGTGTATATGTATGTGTATATATATATATATATATATGTATGTGTATACACACACATACACATACACACACATATATATGCTGTAACAAAGGTTGTACAGAACTCTACCTCCACACAATGTTATACTACAGCAGCTACAACAGTTGACAAAAGACCTGAGGACCAAACCACACTAAAACCAGTTTATCCAGCACATAGCTCCAATTCCAGTGTTTGTCTAAGCCCATCAAAAAAGCATTTTGCCTACTGCCACCACGAGTCTCTCACAGGTTATGACCCTGCTGAGCTGTGGTTGTTTAGTGATCGCAGTAGTTAAGGGCTTTTATGTGGAAGAACCAGGTGTCCATGCTGCCAAAGACAAACAAGAACCAACAGAACTGGCATGGATACATAAACAGGGAAATTATATGTACTAAACAGAGGCTAAAAAAAAAAAAAAAAATCCTGCTGAAAATGTTTGTGTATTTAGGAGGCCATCACCCACCCACACTTGAGCTGATGAGGCAGCTGAACAGCAGTTCCATGAATTTCCTGCTGAATCCGTACATCTCTCGGTGGCTTGGCAACAGTGTGAATAAATGCCATCTTCACCTGCCGTCCTTTTGATTAAAACATTTTATTATTTGAAATCTGTGGACAACATCATGGACTATAATACATTTCTACAATAATACTGCCTCTAAAAATAATTTTCTCTCTGGCTAGAATGTTCAAATGTATTATACAACAACATTATAATATGGATTTATAATTTACAACAAATGTATTACTGCACCTCAACTTTGTCGTTTATTTACCAACGACCATTTTGTGGGGTAGCTTTGGTTCGCACGTTCTACAATTATACATTGTTACCATTGTTAGCATTCAAAATAAATCGTTTTTTTTCACTTTGTTGCTTCTAGTTTTACCTTAGTTTTTACTGTCCAGAACAAAGAAAGAAATAAGAGTTTTTGCAGAGCAACAACTGAGAAGATATTCAGATGTATCGCTTATCTTTTAAAATAACATTCTGCAAGACTTAAAATGACATTAATCTTCAATCAAGCTTTTTTCTGAAGCATCAACATTTTCCTTTAAGAAATGGCACGGCTGTTTCCTGTGTAAAGTGCGTACCCTTCGGTTTCTTGAACTGTGCAGAGACAATAGTTTTGGTCAGTCTTTGAAACTTCTTTTCTCGCTCCTCTGACAGCCTTAAATACAACTCTTTCCATGATTCATATTCCTGAAGTTTAAAGCTTTTGAAATCCCTCTGGCAGTGTTTTCCCCATAGGTGATCTGTCTCTCCAATATAGATCTGTGAAAAGGGAAAAGAGTAAAAACAAACAAAAAAATACACAAAATCCTTCAAAATGTAACAAGAAAATTTAGTTTTTGGTTGTACAGACTGTATATCTAAATATATTATGGACTGCTGAAAAAAATGGATCTGTGCTGGCAGTGTGACAGAGAGCAAATCAAGAGAGAATAAGAATGAGAGACTATTAAATAAGAAAACAAGGTTTACAGTTTTTAGCCCCTGTTACTGTATCTCTTGGTAATTTGTCACCATCAATCCCTCTGTCTTGTACGCTGGTGTCCTGACAGCCCGGTTCTGATGGAAACAGAGAACCGGCAGCAGAGTGAACTGCTCAGTCTCACTTGTTTCTGGATTCAGCATTCCAATTTAAATGTCAACAAGATCTCTGGGTACAAGAGGACATCAACCCTTGAAACTCACTCGTCTAGATTGAGCACAACATACGGTTGTTGCCATGGAACCATAAGTGAAGTCTTATCTCTTGCAGCACAAAATGCATCCAGGCTGAAAAGTCTCCTGAGAGGCTGGAGTTTGTCCTGCTTGCACTAACACAATATTCATCGAGATGAACAAGCAACAACTATAATAATGAATAATATAATAATGAATCTAAAGATCATGCTTATATTAGGTAGAACAAAATGTCTTTTCAGACAAAAGGTGCCCCTATATTCTGGAAGCATGACTTTTCACCTCCTGTCACAAATGCCTCATGGTTTTTTTTTTTTAAATGCTTTGAGAAGTTGTAGTTGTGGGTCCTACAAAGCTGTACCCAATAAAATGCACATTCTTACTGGGTTGCATTCCTCAATGCGCAGCAGCTGCTCCGGTGTGCACCTCTCCAGCACCGGCTCGAGAAGTTCAAATGGGACTCCACCGGTTTCATGAAGCACTGAGAAGAGATCCCTGCACCTAAATATAAGCCCCAACAAACTAAGGTCTCAGAGCCTTGCAAAAACTCTCAAAAAGGCTTTACTCACAGTTAATATTGTTCTGGAGTGTGCGAATACACTGCTGGTACAAGCTCATCATGGTTGGAAGAAAAAGAGTTTTGGCACCAGAGTACACTTGCATCTTCTTGTTCAGTCGCTGGCCAGTAAAGACTGGAGATTCCTCTGAGACATCTCCAAAATCAGGCTCCTTCTCAACTGTAAAAACAAACAGGATGAGTCTCAATGACAAGAGAAAGACCACAGCTTTCTTTGTTAACATGCTATACCTTTCTTTTCAAAATAGTAGTCCACACTTGAAGGTTTTTCTAAGTCAGGAAGAGTAGCGGGTAAAGGAACATCCATTAGGTGTTTTAGAGAGTCCTGTGCTGTCTGTAATATTAGAAATTATTGACAAATAATGTTGTAAATTATCTAAACACAAAGCTTTAAAGATAATTGTTAGTTGTACCTGTTCAGGAGAGGCAACAGATGACGTCACAGTTTTCAAGCTAGAGTCATTTCTTGGTTGTTGTTTTGGTGTAGTCTTGATTTTTTTAGGACGTTTCTTCCCACTAGATTGCTCTTTTCTCTTTGAAACATACACATCATAGTTCAGGTAAGATTCAAAAGACATGAGGGGCTCCTCCTGGTCAGTATTGCTCTCCACGTTTTCATGCTTTATTCTGGCCTTTTTGTCCTTCTGCCTTGAATTTTCAGAGTCTGGTTTGTGTTTCAGAGTGTCATGCTTTTCCTCTGTTTTTTTCCTTTTTCTGTCTTTAGCTTTTAAGCTCCTTGATATTTGTGAGGATCCATCATCTTTATCCACTTTTGACATTTTTGAGAGTTTTCTGCTGGATGAAAAAGACTCTCTCTCATCCACTGTTGATTCTTTGGATGGCTTTGATTTTGAGATTGACTCTCTGTCTGACCATAATCTTCCAGTCTCAGAAATACCTCTCTGCTTCTCTCTGGAGTCAGAGCTGGATTTTTTATAAGTGCCCGCCAAGTTTTTGTCTCCAAGGAAAGTATTTCTATTTTTCTTTTTCTTGGATACAGCAGAGTTGTCCATTTTATCCTCCTTGATTTCAGTTTTGTTTGTCAAAATGTTCTTCTGAAATATTCTTTGGTTTTCTTGTTGACTTTCTTCGTGTTTTTTATTCTCCCAGGTTTTTATTTTCCCCTCACATTGATCCCTCTGTGAATCAGCTTTCTTCCTCCATGTTTTGAAGGGAGCCTCATCTGAAGAGTCATGATTCTTGCCATAAGAAGTTAAGTGGTTACCGTTTACATCCTCAACTGGCAAACTTCCATTTTCTGAACAGCCTTGATCATCTTTGTTTTTAACAGAAGTAGTCTCTAACAAAACCTCTCCATGGCTGCTTTAAGTAACAGATTAAGATGTTAAGTACACATGAAAATTGAATACATTCAATTGCATTTTGCAGTTAAATACACTTCACCTGGTCGATTCCTTTGGGACCAGTTTCTTCCAGCCTTTTACCAGCGACTTGGCAAGTTCTCCAGCCTGTTTGTGTCTCCGCAAGGAATTAACCGTTTTGCCGATCCCAGTCTCCTAAGGTGCATTTAGACAGTCATGAGTGTATTCAATTAATTCTATTATAAGTTTTATTTACCCAAAATCCACTTTCTGCTTTGCTGACTCACAGCAAGGATATCCAAGGTGATATCCAGATCCCTCAGTTTCTGCAACATTTTAAGAACCTGAAAGGACAGGGACATTAGTCCTGATAACAATTCACTACCCTATAATGCATTTAATGACTTCCTTAGATAAATCAGTGTATTTAACAGTTTTTGTCCTGTATATTTGGGACAAAACCTTCATGGATTTGAGTCTCATTGAAGAAAACTTGACAAACCAAATATGGTATTCCTGGTTTTGGATCGCCACAGTTGCTGATTCTGCATTCAGAGCAGAAGCCATGTATGGGATCCTCACACACCCACCAACACTCCTTTTATACAGTGAGCTATAAATGGATAAGGATACCACTGGCTGTTGCACTTTGTCATATCTTTACAAATGAATCAGGTATTTACGTTTTTGAACTTAATATCCTCTGATCTTAGTTTAATTCAAAGGCATTATCAGAGATCATATGTGCATACCCACATGCAAAGCTGAGTTACAGTAGCCTGCAGGGCGCCCCCACCTCCCCCATGATGGACAGCGGCCATGAGCTGAGCAGCTGGGGTAATTGCCAATTTTAGCAGCTGAGCGCCTCCCATTTAAACAGCCTGACCCTCACAGCAAAGTGTTTTAGGGGCTGAAAGTAATCGATGACAGAACCAGCCCTCACTGAGCTTCTGCTCAGAGAGCATTAAAGATAAAGCCTACACACTAACAGCAGGCTGACAGTTTTATCCGGTGTGACAGTGGGAGGTTGTAGTTTCACAACATGAGATGCGGCACAAAACCATGAATGAAGGACTTTGAAATGAAGAAGAGGCCTCGGAGTTTGGCCCAGCAAGAACTTCAGTGAAGTTATGAAACAGAAAGCATCTACCGTGGCAGAGTCTGCTGTGTCTGACAGCTGAAGTTTGAAGCGCATGATTTTCTTCACCACATCAGAGCGGCTGGCCATCACGGTGATTCACGTGCACCCGCCTGAGCACACCGGGCTGCGCGCGCTCGTTGATGACACCGTTATTATGGGCGGCGTGTGTCTGAAATTAGGAGCCCTACTGATCACAAATTATTTGAGACTGTGAATATATGAAAAAAAAAACCATCCTCCATCATAATGTTGTTACAAAAAGCTCCTGTAAGCTCTACAATAAGGACATTCAAGGCTCTTGGAATGATTGTTAAAACCAAGACTTCTCAACAAAACACAATTTTAACTGAAATTTTGGTGTCAGCTACCAACCATGAGACCAGACAGAAAAAACTGTTGCAAAGAGAGGCAGATAACTACAGATATAATCATAAACAACAGAGAGACATTGGAAATTAACCAAACTAGACTTAAAAGTTTTGCAGAGGGACAGAAACTGGCCAGAAAGAATTGAATATCGATTGAACCCATTAAAAAGAGATAGAAAATGAACACAGATGAATATAAGAAGACAGCAAGGTGGCACAAAATGTCCAAAAGAACACAATTGATGCAAAAGAAAAGAAAAAAGGAGCACAAACATGTGCAAATCCAATGCAAACAGAACACGACAACAGAAAAAAAAATCATCCATGTTTATGGTAATTTTGCATCTGGCTATGTTGCTTCAGCAGACAGAAAGCATGCTGCCTCAGTCTGTCATAGAAACCTCTTGTAATATATTATATATTTTATAGATAAAGATAGATTCTGCTTATTTTGTTTTTAAAAATGAAAATACAAAAATAACTATTTCTTAACAACAGGCAGATGCGCTGACTTTAAAACCCTATTTGAAATGAAATACTGGTATCTCAAGAACATAAATAGATGCTAAATAAGAATCAGAATTGAACCTAAATAGACATGAAACAGTTGCAAGGAAACACAAAGTGACCAGGAGGAGATGCATATTGATAGAACTAACTGACAAGAGATTAAATAAACAAATGTTCATGCAAATAAGCATATTTAATGGAAAAAAAGCATGGTGCCCTCAGTCTGTTCTGACACCTCGATATGTTATGCATCATATTTTACTATGGATACTGTTTTTAAAGAAAGAATACAAAAATAACAGCATTTCCCAAACACAAAACTGTTGCAAAGAGAAGCAAACAAAAACAGACAGGGACATAAAGAACAGAAATAGATGCAAAATAGATGCAAATTCACCAAAATAGACAATAAGAAATATTGCATGTTGGTGGAACCGACTAAAAAGAAATGTGAAGTCAACAAAGACGAATGCAAAATACCAGTATGGGTATACAACATGACCAAAAAGGGGTCAAAGTTAATGCAAAGAAAGAGCAAGATACAAACCTCATGCAAACAGAAATAAAATATCAGAAAAAAGACCATCCCTGTTTGTAGTAATTTTGTGTCTGTTTCAGTAAACCTTTTAATAGACTTTTTACCTCAGTCTGCCCTAGCAAGCTTTTGATGTAATACACTATAATTTACTACATTAGACCTATCGATGAGGAGACAAGCCAAGTACCGCTGATTATGTTGATATCAACTCACTGGAGGTTATTGTGGTGTAGTGTCTGGTTCTGTTGGGGGTGTCTGGTTCCTTTCCACTGCCACATTAATTGCACAATACTTGATTGGCACTCACTCCTCTGGAGGAGGAGTCATCTACATGTCTCTTTCAGCCGGGGTGACGGCCAGTCTCTCTCTCCTGCTCCAGTAACTGGAGGCACGAGTTTCTTCTTCACCAGCAGCAGCTTCATCTCTCAGGTAAGTGGGAGTTTTCACATGCTTGATTGTCAATTTACCAATGAAAATACAGCTTTAGCGAGTTAATGCCTCAGTAATTTTGAACAGAAAAAGGGGCCATATTGCCACTTTCAAAAGCTTCAAGTGAGAAGAAATTTTTATCAAGCTGTTGTTAACCTGAGTATTGAGACAAAGCTATAAATGCAATGAGCTTCAAGGTTGATTTGTGGTAATGCGATAAGGCTTGTGGTAATGCAAACAGTGATTTTTCTTTTTCTTTTTTGATGTTGTTGTTTTTACACAGGCCTGCTTTCTTGTAGATGCTGAAACTGAACAACAAACTGAAACAATTTCTTGTAGAAAAGGAACAAAAGAGTTTTTGAATTTGAACCTAAACTGTGAGAGGACACGAGGCCTGCTCCTCATGCCTCTAAGTCTATAAAAGGAACGTCATGGGAGAGGCGTCCAGGGTTGCTATTCCTGGACATGCTGCTGACAAATTGTGACAGATGCAAAGAGGCGCATGTTGATGCACTCACACTTCCCTGTATCACCTTATATCACCTAACGGCACACATGTTTTTAACGTTTTCAGACAACTCTTTGGTGTAAATAAGTCTGTCTGGTTGCTCAATTCATCAAGAATTTTTTTACATTTGTCACACTTCGCCTGCTATGTCTAGTCGACTGGTATGACGCATCTTCAATATCTGTGTTATCTCCGTATTGATTTTTCCGACAACCTTCTGACATGTTTGTGTATGTGTGTTTTCAGAAAGTCTGGGCTGTGTTCCACTGCTGCAGCCATGGCACCCAAAAAGAACAAGGCGACCAAAAAGAGTAAAGGAGACATAAATGATATAATGGTTGAAAACAGCCCCATCAACAAAATCAATGGGTTAAACGCTCTTATTGAAGGAGGAAATGGCTTCAGCTGCATCTCAACTGAAGTCAATGATTCTGTGTATGCTCCAAACCTCCTGGAGGGTTTGAGCAACATGAGGCAGGAAAGTTTCCTCTGTGATCTAACAGTCGCGACTCAGTCGAAGTCATTTGATGTCCACAAGGTTGTCATGGCCTCTTGCAGTGAGTACATTAGAAACATCTTGAAGAAGGACTCAACCCTCCAGAAGATTGACCTGAATGACCTCTCACCAGTCGGCCTTGCTACTGCAATCACGTATGCATACTCAGGAAAGCTCACCTTGTCACTCTACAGCATCGGCAGCACTATTGCTGCAGCAATGTTGCTACAGATTGGCACTTTGGTAAAGATGTGCAGCGATTTCCTCATGCAGGAGCTCAGTGTGGAAAACTGCATGTACGTGGCCAATATTGCTGATGCCTACAATCTTAAAGAAACCAAAGAGGCAGCTCAGAAGTTCATGAGGGAGAACTTCATTGAGTTCTCTGAGATGGAGCAGTTCTTGAAGCTCACCTATGAGCAGATCTGTGAATTTCTCTCAGACGATTCCTTGCAGCTCCCGTCTGAGGTCACAGCCTTCCAGATCGCCATGAAATGGTTGGATTTTGACGAGAAGAGGTTGAAGTATGCAGCAGATCTCCTCACTCACATCCGCTTCGGGACTATCTCTGCCCAAGACCTGGTGAATCACATCCAGAGTGTGCCAAGAATGATGCAAGACCCTGAGTGCCACCGTCTCCTTGTTGATGCCATGAATTACCACTTGCTGCCTTATCAACAGAACATCCTGCAGTCACGCAGAACAAAGATACGAGGTGGCCACAAGGTGATTATCACAGTTGGTGGACGGCCTGCCTTGACAGAAAAATCTCTCAGCAAAGACATTCTCTACAGAGATGCAGATAACCTGTGGAATAAATTGGCAGAAATGCCAGCGAAGAGCTTCAATCAGTGCGTGGCAGTCCTGGATGGATTCCTGTATGTGGCAGGTGGTGAGGACCAGAATGATGCAAGGAACCAGGCAAAGCATGCCTGTTAGCAATTTCTGCAGGTACCAGATAATTTATTTAAACTTGATGTTTGATTTACCAGTTGGTTTAGAACTTGACAATATCTGTATATCCTCCTGACATTCTTTAGATACGATCCCCGCTTCAACACGTGGATTCACTTGAACAACATGATCCAGAGGCGCACCCACTTCAGCCTCAACACCTACAATGGTCTCTTGTTTGCCATTGGAGGGCGAAATGCTGACGGTGTTCAGGCCTCTATGGAGTGCTACGTGCCCTCTTCCAACCAGTGGCAGATGAAAGCTCCCATGGAGGTGCCTCGCTGCTGTCACGCCAGCTCTTTGATCGATGGCAAGATTCTTGTCTCAGGAGGCTACATCAACAACACCTACTCCAGGGCTGTGTGCTCCTATGACCCCTCTACTGACACCTGGCAAGATAAGAGCAGCCTGAGCACACCTCGAGGATGGCATTGCGCTGCCACTGTTGGAGACCGAGCTTATGTCATTGGTGGCAGCCAGCTTGGAGGGCGCGGGGAGAGAGTGGATGTCCTCGTGGTTGAATCTTACAACCCTCACAATGGGCAGTGGAGCTACAGTGCACCTCTACACACAGGAGTGAGCACAGCAGGCATTTCCATTTTGAACAACAAGATCTTTCTCCTCGGAGGCTGGAATGAGGGTGAGAAGAAGTATAAGAAATGCATTCAAGCATACAACCCTGATCTCAATGAATGGACTGAGGATGATGAGTTGCCAGAAGCTACTGTCGGCATTTCATGCTGTGTCGTCACCATACCCACGCGGAAAACACGAGAGTCCAGAGCCAGTTCAGTTTCATCCGCGCCAGTCAGTATATAAGGATTTAGACAGTGGTGATGCAGTTTACATATCTACTGGTCTCTAGTTGGTCTGTTGCACTATCTCAGTTTCAGACTCTCCTAGGAAATGGATATTACAACTTTCTAAAGATGAGTAAAGATCAACAAAGTCAAAGGATTACAAAATATTTTTTGTTTTGTTTTTTCATTAAAAAAAAAGAAATTTAAAACCAGTGAGAATTCAGAAGATGTGATTTTTTTTTTCTAAAGAAAATTTAATATTAAGCATGTCTTGAATCATTAATGCCAGATAATATTTGTGAGGGAGGCAAGTAAAGAATAGTAAAAAAGAGATTTGATTATTTATAGACAAACTTCCTTCTGGGGCCAATTCAGCTGGAATATTTTCATTAGCCTTTTTGCAACATTAATTGTAAAGCTATTGCAAGCAGTAATCCTGAACTTTGCCATAGTCCTGTTTATGGTGACTTTAATTACTGTGACTCTCACATACTTGAACAAAACTAAGAGGCTGGAGTTGGAATCGCCCAAGTGTTGGTGGCACCTACCAGGAGTAGAGTTTGTGATCAGTGTTTCAACACACCACACAGCACGACTGCAGTTTCTCCAAGTGCATCTCACGTGCACCATTCAGTGTTGTATGTTATGAGATCACCATAAACATTATTGGTATAATTCAAACAGATTCTGTTGAGAAAATGAGGGAATGGTGAGTCTTGAATGGGTTTAGAGGTGAAGGCAACAAGAAACACGGGAAGGATGTTAAGAGCCTGAGCTTTCCCGGAAGTCCTGAATTCTCTGACTGCTCATGTCTTTCCATTTTATGTTTGTTTTTAAATTAAAGATATGTATAAGCTACACTGAGCTCTGTCATTTATTTACACCTGTGCAATGATCTTTTAAGATGGTATTTTATGTCATGTCAAAGTCAAAGTGTATTTCTATGACCCATTTAAAACTACTACACTTAACCAAACTGTTCTACAAACTATACAAATATACACTTGACAGTCACCAAATAAATAGGACTACAATAATTAATACAATATCAACAAGTAGAATGAAGATAAATCAGGTAAGTGAATGAGCTGTGTTTGCACAAAAGCAGTGATGATACTCTGCTCAAATAGGACTAAAAGCCAGAGAGAAAAAAGAGATTTGAGCTGCTGTAAAACGGAAAGGCTGTTCCACAGAGTAGAACGTTCCACTGATGCTTTTTGCACTGAAAAGCATCTGTGATATTTGTTTTTAAATCTGAGAATCCTCAAGAGCAGTCATTTTACTTTCTCAGTATTCTGGCCACAGAGTTGCAATGAATAAGTTTAGGAAAGTATGGTGATGCTATGCCACGAATACTCTCAAAAACAAATAAGTTTAAGACTGAATTCTAAACTGGGTTGTGTAGGGAGGACAGTACAGGTGTGATGTGTTCATGCCTCCGTGAGAGAGGAGGCTGCTGAATTTCGTACTGCCTGTCAGCAGGGAAGTCATGACTGATATACAAAGAATTATAATATCCTAAATGAGGAATAATGAAGAGAATGTACCACAAATTTCATATAAGTGAAAAAAATTGAACAAAGGTTTGAATAAATTAACAAAAAGAATTGAATATAACATTGGCATTATTTAAGTACATATGCATTGATTTGGATGAGGAGAAGAACAATATCAATACTCACTTCACTTCAGTATTTTCACTGATTTGATAAAAACATGTAAAGGAAAAATAGTCCAAAGTGTCAAACTGACTCATAGGCTTGTGCTGAAAAATGTTTTTCCCTGGAGCATTTTAGCTTCCTTTTGTATTACAGCATGAATATCTCCATTATTTTTTTTGTGTCTTTTTTTTTTTTTTTAACCTTTCTTTCTGAAAAGTCTGAAGTCCAAAACAGAAACCTGAGGATTTATTGTTAGCAGATTTGCATGGTGTTCACTGATGTGTTTGTAAGCCAGCTGGAACAAATGGAGAGGCCATTTAGAGGGCTGCATTTCTCTCTTCCATTTGAATCATACGGTATGCATTCATGAATTCCTGTCTTTAATCCTACATCACTGGTGTCAGACTGCAGAAATGCTTTTCATATATTAAATGCTTGCTTTTAAAGATAACAGGTTTTTGTTTGTATGCTAACATCTGGAGCTCAATCTGCTGACTGAGTCATCCTGAAACAACTGAATAACTGGAGTTATCAAATATGCCTCTAATTGGTTGTGAAACATAATGCCTGAGAATGTCAGGTCATTGAAGAGAGCTAGAACCCCACTCATTCACACTGCAGATTGAGATCCTGGCAGCAGGACCGACGGGGTGGAACATAAGGCTAACCGATACATAAAAAGATCACATCATGCACAATACAGCATTTCTCTGGTGGACTTTGGTATGCTTGTTTTAGAGACCCAGAGATTTTCCATTTCATACTCACCACTGGTTTCATTAGAATTTAACAGTTCCCTGTGTTAATGTTGCATTAAGCTCTGTAACTAGAGCGGGCTTAGACTCTGAATAATATTTAATATGACTCCTTTTATACTTATAACAGACTGGAAAACTATCTTCTTTGTTAATACCAAGTCATTTACAGGTAAACTATACATCTATAGCTTCTTTAAACCACCCCAGGGTGCACTCATAGATATTTTAATGTATACTTGGATTGGAATAAGCTGCAAAATACCATTACCTCAGAAACACTCCGTTCTTTGAATTCCTTTAAAAGTCTTATACAAATTTCCCTAATGGAAAAAATGGTGCTGTTTAATATAACCTTTGACTGGAGGTGGAATGTGATATGACGGTTTCCCTGCATGCTTTATGTCTCTCTTGTTTTACTCTCTATCTCATGTTGCTTTTACATGTTTCATATTGTGCTTTCACATGTGATATAATTTTTTTGCTCTGCAGTCTTAACTATGCTTTTCTGTGAGAAATGCATCTTTTCAGTCACACCTGGTTAATAAATGCATAAATAGATAAATCTCAGTGAAGCTAAAACAATAAGATGACTGTGAAGAATTTTCTTTAAATTAATTATGTTATGTTTTCATAAGCCATGAGGCTCATATTACAGAAGCATGAGAAAGTATTTTCTCATGACTCTTTTTACTGTCAAATTTAGAATTGACCACAATCTTAGAATGCCCAAACACAACGAATGACATTCAACTGACACAAGAAATACTGGCTCTGCTTTTTAAATAAAACATAGTTGCATGCTCGTGAAATGTGTGTTTTTTTTTTGTTTTTTGTTTTTTTTTTTGGGGGGGGGGGGGGGGGGGTTTTTTTTTGTAAAAGGCAAGTATAGATCTAGTTATTTTAGGAATATCTGATCAAAGATTTGATTTTATATGAAAAAATCCTACCAGACTCAAATTGTCGTTCAGTCCGGACATGCCAAGGCATTTTTTAATCGGCTTCTGACTTAATACAACATTTTCATATAAGGCTTAACGTTTGTTTTGTTTTGTTTTTTCTTGGTCATCTCATCAATCAGGACTGGGCTGCATTCATGTGGAAAAAAGTAATGACAGTGTTTGATTGTTGCTTTCATGAGTAAATCATGCTAGAATAATTCCACATATGTTTACCAAGTTTTCATGCCTATGTATCCATGGTTTTCCCCTTGAGGCAGGCTTTTTAACCAGTTTAACAGTAGTGGCTTGTGGATGCAAGCATTAACAAAGCTACTAGCGAACAAGCGAGTCTGATGAACTGATTCTGTTCCAACAAATTCTAGTTTTTATTTAAGATTTTAAGATCTGTAGGATTTCTTGCTAAAATAACCACTGCAGTTGTGACAACACAGATTTTTATAGTAGTGCTGACCTAAACTGTTTCATGAGCCCACACATGTGTAACACTCACACCCTCTTGATAAATGCTGTGTCATTCTTACAATCACTTATTTCTCAAAATGAAGTTGCATGTTACTACTCATGAAAAGCTTGTATTTCTCATACTTTAGTTAGAAAAAAGACTCAATCATTTTGAAGCTGTGGCGAGTAACAAGACAACCTGTCAGCTGCTTTGCAGAGCTAACAGTAACAGAAATGAAAAAAAAAGGAAAATCTTAACTTTTCTGCTGTGCACTGAAAAGGGACCAGACAATGAGAAGTAGTCGACATGTTAAGGAATACAAGATTAAAATTGAGTTTAGCGTGTAAGCAGGCTTAAACATATGGAGTATGGCACACTTAAATATTACATAATACATATTCTAACTGGGATGCAAATTAACAGTCAACATTTGATTCATAAGATGTCATGTGACATTTTACTTTTTTGTTGCAATTTATTGCAAATGTCTTAAATCTTATGAAATTAAAATCTCCTTGGTAATCTAATAAAACAGCAATATAAACATAATACTGAAAAAAAATCAGTAGGTTAAATCGGCTTGCTGTCAAAAAAATTATATATATATATATATATAATATATATATATATATATATATATATATATATATAGCCCTGAGATCATATGGATCTTGCGAAGATTTAGGTGGGGGAAACTAAAATTGAGTATCGAGATGTGGAATTACATCCTCCGCCTTATCTTTTCCCGCAGCGTTTTATATTTTTTAGTTTTAATCTAACTTTCGAAGTTTATTTACGTCACAACACGGTATTTAATTCATGCATTTATGTGTTTATTTTGTTGTTGTCGTTGTTGTTTATTTTTAAAGAAACTAGCTTGATATCTTGAGGGAAAATAAATTATTATGTTTATTCAGCTGCCATGGATTGGCGACATGTCCAGGGTGGACGCTCGGAGAGAGCTGGGATAGGCTCCACCAGATCCCAGTGACCCTGCATAGGATTAAGTGGGCATATAAACAATGAATGGATGGTAGTGCTGGGCGATATGGAAAAAATCATATATTAGGATATGGACTTTTTTATATCACGATAACGATATATATCACGATATACCATAATAAAGTATGTTTTCAGTTATTCTCTGAAAAGTTTGACCAAAATTTTATTGCTTACTTTTCAACTTTATTTTGAAAGGACATTTAGCTGAACTGTCACAAACATACATTTTAGTGCAGCAAAAACAGGTAGGGACAGAGGTACATTAGCTTTCACATTTTTTTTTAAGTGCACAACAGTTTCTGAGAGGAAAAAACACATTTTCCTGCACTGAAGTTCAGCTATAAAAAATAAACACAAATTATTTTTCAACTTTCTGAAATCTGTAACCTTGCAAAGTCTGCAAACCAATATAAAGTGTCTAAAGTAAACATCAGGGTTGAAGAGAACTCTGTTTAAGGCATTAACCATGAATAAAAGTGCAAACATAAAAGGCTACTTTGTAGAAGTAGATATGATTCTATCAAATGTATCATTGCAGGTTATTTAATTACATATTTGCTGTAATAATTGATAAAATTAGGTTAGAAACGATAGAAACTATAGAAGAGAAATGGCATGATATACACTTTTATATTGTCCCCACGATATGTATCTTCATATTGCCCAGCACTAGATGGATGCATGGACGTTTACTCAGGTTTTACTCTTCCGGTGTACTTGAACGTCTCATCGCGGCTTGTTCTGCCTAGCACCTTGGTGGGAGGAGCCTAAGCGGCAAATAATGCTTAGTCATAGTGACGTCCCCCGGCTCCGCCTCGATGCATCACGTGCAATAAACCAGGAGGGGGTTCATATGTACAACACAGCTCAACTCTGAGGAGCAGTGGTCCGGCTACTTGACAACGAGTGATATAGATTTACCAAGTTGCATATTACAGAGCTGGACGTAAACTGCCTCACTCCGCAGTCGTGAGCCGAACCACGGTTATTGGTCGCAGTAATACTGTTGTGGTTTGGTTCAACTCACGTTTGTGTTTTACCGGCTAACGAGACATTAGCAGGTGATGAGCAGGGGCCTGTCTCCTCTGGATACCTCGTTAAAGTTATCGACCGGGCACGCCTGCTTAAACAACACCAGCACGCTCCACACTTTGCCGGCGACCTCCACCGCAGTACCCCGGGGATCCAGCCACTCGTCTGAACCGAGACTTGATGCTGGTTCACAGCGACTTTTCCAACACAGCCAAATAGCTAACGCTCGGCGTGCAGCTCGCAGTCCAGAAGCGGCCAGCAGGACACCAGCCGTCAGTTCTCACCGTCTGTCTGCCTGTGAGATGGGTTTACTGTCACAGGGGTCTCCTCTGAACTGGGAAGAAACCAGGAAGTATGCTGACCACATCAGAAAGCATGGCATCATCCAGTTCCTCAACATATACAACAAGGTCAAGGAGCGCCAGAAAGATGTGTTGAAATGGGGTGATGAGGTAAGAAACTGCCCTTTCCTTTTGAACTGAACCGACATGCAGACGCTGCTGTGTGCTCGTGAATGTGATCTTTGATCTTATGAAAGGTCTGGATCATGCAGCAAGGCTTCTTTCCTGATCTTACTCCGTAATTCAAACAGGACAAATATTCTCAAAGAAATGTGGAATCTTTTACTGTTTTTCCTTTAGTACACATACAGTAGATAAGATGTTTTGTGTGACATTTTACCTTTTTGGTGCAATCATGGGAATTGGGTTTTGTTGCAATTTTGTCAACTATTTATGTATTATTATATATTATTTTAGCCCTTTGTTTGATTTGCATCTTCTTCATCCAGTCATTGTGGTCTTACAGTGGTTGGAAATACCATAATGAAGTTGCAGTATCTTCAGATCTATTTTTAAGGCTTATCTTGTACATTAGACAACAAACATGCACAGTAAGTGTGACCAGAGAAAGCACCTGCTGCACATATCCATTATTAATACTGAGGTGTGCTACCTCATTCTCCGCATGGGTTCATAACTCATTACTAAAGCAATCGTTATACAAAACAACAAACTCTGCCTGGATGTTCTTGATCGCAGTGACAGATATTCCACAATTTTGTAGTGCATTAACCTGCATGTAGTGGTGTCTTTTCATCATCATCTTTTGAATGATGTGTATGGATTTTCAGGTTTCAGGTGGGGTTTATTACCTCCGCCAAGGAGGTTATGTTTCTGCCGGCGTTTATCTGTCTGTCTGTGTACAAGATAACTCAAAAAGTTATGGATGGATTTTAATGAAATTTTCAGGAGTTGTCGGAAATGTAAAAAGGAAGAACTGATTTCATTTTGGGTGTGCTCCGGAAGAAATCCTGAACTCTGGATTACTTTCAAATTTTCGATAATTGTTGCGCTTGGCGGAGGACTGCACTCTCTGGGTGCTTTTCTGGTTGACAAGTTTTACAAGTGAAACATGTCTATGATATACTGCTGCTTCTTGTATTGACAGCACTGATCTGCAGGAAGTCTGATCCTCCTTCCTTGATTCTGAATAACTGAAGTATCAAATTATGTAACTTGCCCAACAACTCAGTTTTGCATTACCTGGCAAGTGCTCGTACTGGCAGTAATTTGGATATTGTGACTTCAACTTCCCTGTTGACCACAGCACGTTGAGACCTTTGGTTAAATCTATGAAAACTAGTAACCTGCCTATAGCTTCTTTTTTTTTTTTCACCCACCACCTCACAAAACTTCAGTGTGCTATGGCGTGAACAAAGTATTTTGATTTCAAACGATGTGGAACGCTGTTGTCACAGATTAATCCTTCTTTCAGACAGGGGCTTACAGATCAGCACAGTCAAAGTCAAGGAAACATAACTGATGAGCTGGAATTGATGTGATGGCGTTCCAGCATTGTACTGCCATCCACCACAGACGGAAAGTCTGGTTTAGGACTGTGGAGCATTCCATGTTTGCATGTAAATTTGTGTATTTATATATATTTTTTCTTTTCCATCTTTAGGTTGAGTACATGTTGGTGGAACTGGACGAGAAAGATGAAAAGGTTCGGCTTGTCTTAAATGGTGGGGATGTTCTGGAAACTCTGCAAGACCAAGGTGAAAAAATAAACCCCAAGTAAGTAATCGCTGCAAAGCATATGAAATATGCTGAGCTGATTATCCGACTAGGAAATGTTAAATGGTAAATAATCTGCTCTTATATAGTGCCTTTTTGACTTTGTCTGGACTCTACCAAGGGTTTTTAAATGTTTTTCTCATTCATCCACTAACACAAACATTGACATGTATAAATTATTGTTATATATTTAAAAAGACAAAAATTGTGTTAAGATTTATTTTCCAGTAACTGGAAAGCAACTAGACCAAGGAAAGTGGTTTGTTGTCTTTCCAAACCAACAGTGTGGTAAAAAAAAAAAAAGTCCTAAGCTTTCAAACAAAAGACTCTTTGGATAAACAAGTGGAATATACTGTAAAAGAAAAACTCTCACAGATGACACTTTTTCCACACTTGTGCTCTACATCCTTTCACGTACAGTGAAAGACATATCCATAGCTTCTAACATTGTGGCACGAGGACAGTGACAGTCAGCTGCATCATGCAGCAGTGAGTCTGCAATGAAGTGCTTGTTTGGGTTAATTATCTTGTATAAAATGGGTTTATTTCTCAAAGACGACGATGCGTAAATTAGCAAGTATGAATAGCAAAGCCCTGCCCCGTTCAACTCCAACACGCATGGATGTAGGAAAGAAAGAACATCGACCGAGATGACGTTAATCCAGTCATTAACGGCCCCATTAATGTTTACTCCACCTACTGCATTTGAAAGTTTCTATTCATCCTGGAATTTGAAAAAAATGCTTAACCGCTGGTAACATTTCACCCAGTCACACCCACAGGCGAGTCCTTCCTTGGTCCAAAATGTCATAAATCAATCCTGTTATTCAAACCAGTAGTAATACAAATGTTTCCGCTTGCAGTTGCTACCCTTTGATAGCCGAATGTTTGGTATGACTATCGTTTCAGAGCCATGTCGCTTTCATTCAGACCCTACTGCATATCATGGGAACTGGGTTGAGGTATTTTGATCAAATCTACAATAATAAGCCAGTTTTTTTCCTCTTTGTTTGTTTCTTTCATTACAGTAGTGCCAGTTTGTTTCTTTTTAATATAGTTTCATGAGAAAAAAAGAGGGAGAATCCTTGACAGCAGTCGTAACAGGAGTTCCTTGTGGGGATGCGGTTTATTTATATGCCTAAAGTGCAGTAACACATCTTTAAAGAAGAGTTCTCTGCAGGCGCTGTAAATGTGTTTGTTCAGGCTCAGGGGTGTTATGCTTAGCACTGCCTATGACGTCAGGCTGCATTTGTGTAGCCAACTTCACCCAGGGGAAATACCAATGGCAGTGACAACAGTAAAGCCCATGCATTCCTCATTACTCCCCCTCTGTTGCACAAACCAAAGAGCACGCGCTGAAGCACAAACTTGTTGCATTCGTTTGCCCCACGAGGATTACAGCTACTGTGTCGTGAAGTCACAGCACTCAGTTTATTTTATTAGAAAGGTGATCTTGATACTAAGACCAGGGCCTTGCCCTGACCGAAAAGTAGAACGTTTTCACATCGTCATGTTTTGTGTTTGTGCAGTCACCCCACACTCTGGAGACCAGAGTACGGCAGCTACATGATTGAGGGAACTCCAGGGCAGCCGTACGGGGGCACCATGTCGGAGTTCAACACGGTGGAGGGCAATATGAGGAAGAGACGACGAGAGGCATCATCTGTCTTAAACCAGAATGAAACCCTCTGCACCATCACCTCATTTCCAAGGTGCTTTGATTTACACTTATGAAATATTTGAACTCGCGTTAATGACTTTGAATGGAGATGAGGACAAAAATCAAACATGTAGGGTGATAATTGGGCTTGTAGTCTATTGCAGTTTTTCATCAGATTTAAATTTAAAAAGCCGACTTTAAGGTGCTTTTATCTATAAAACAGTGAGTCTTGATTGCATTTCCACTGATTTTCATTATGTTTCAGAGCCATTTTCATCAATCAGTTGAGTCATTGCTCAGATTCACTGGCAACACAGCCGATAGTTTCATTTTCATTAATTTCTTGGTATGCACAGATGTTTATTTTCTCACAAAACAATGAATGATCTAGTTGCAGAAATAATTGGCCAATTGGAAAATTAAAGTAATTGTTAATTGCAGCATAATCAGAATATGTTGGGTCTTTAATTTTGTTTTTGTTTTTCTTTTATCAAGGCTCGGTTGCCCCGGTTTTACCAGGCCGGAGTCTCGGCCGACTCCTGTTGAAAAGGGAGTGTCAAAATCACTGTTTTTCCCAGATGAAGCCATCAACAGGCACCCAAGATTCAGGTAGGCTTCCTGAGAAGGGCTTTTTTTGTTTTGTTTTTTTTAATTAGAAGTCATAAAGTGCTGGATGGATTGTTAGTGACTGTTTTCATACAATGACATGTCTCTTTGTGAGGTGGAGCTGTGAGAAATTTTGACTTGCACTTTCCTAAACTGCAATATGTTGACAAATCTGTTACATGTGTTTTTCTTAGTACCCTTACCAGAAACATACGCCACAGAAGGGGAGAGAAAGTTGTCATAAATGTGCCAAGTAAGTAATTTTTCTTTAAAGGCAAAAAAAAGGGAGTTGAAGAAAGATGTGACTTTTGTTTTTGTTTTTTTTTTATATTCATAATCTATTGTAAGTTTGAGTGGAGTCTTGTCTATAAAATGCAGACTTCACTTGTAAAAGCTGGTGCTTTTCATTAATCTCTCAGACTTTAAAGGATACATAAAAATGTATAACTGCTTTGTTTTTCCTGTTTCAGTCTTCAAGGATAAGTGCACTCCATCTCCATTTGTGGAAGAGTTTCCTGAGGATGATGGGGAAGCAGCGAGGGCGGCTCTGCCCGACCATATCTACATGGACGCCATGGGCTTTGGCATGGGCAACTGCTGCCTGCAGGTACTGCATGTCCTGACTGAGTGATCCATCATCCCAGAGTGTGTTTATTCACTGGTGTAAATGAGAATATGTAAACTGGACATCTGAGGACTTTGTGTATGTCTGTGGTCTTAATAAGTGATTTATAAATGTACTTCAGCCTTCTTTATGGTGTTTTTGCAGGTAACATTCCAGGCTTGTAGCATCGATGAGGCAAGATATCTTTATGACCAACTAGCAACATTTTGCCCTATTGTGGTGAGTTGGTGCATAAAATACATCTTACATGCCATATGTCATTTGACCTGGTTTACAGTGTGACTGTTAAATAATGTGTGAAAAGTAAGTTATTAATGAGACAAATGCGTAGAACTTGGCAGTGTTTTCTAGTACTTTTCTTGTTTTGTTTTTGGGTAAAATAATTGCAAGACAATCCATCGGTTAAGAGAATGTGGGGTTTTTTTTTCAACAATCAAAAGAGAGAGTACATATACAAACTATTACAAGTGAAGTCTTTTTAAAAAAGACTGTCAATGTAAAAATACCCATACCCAACCTATCAAGCTAATCAATCACCCAGGATCCACATCTCTGAGAAGAGATCTGAATCCCCGTATCTTCCACATGAGGGAGGCCATTGCATCTTCAAACCCCTAACATAAAGAGCCCTACAGTAAATCATCATTTCTCTTATCAGTTTGTGTTAACTGAAATGCGGTGCATCTGTAAATCTTTAGACTTGTCTGGTTTTGCATTTTCTTCATTGATTTGACACATTTAACACATTTGACACATTGTTTTGTTTATACTTGGCTGTTCTTCTCTTTGAGATGTACATATTGATCTGAGAAGGTTGTGTTGCCTGGGTTTAGGTCAGTGTACAGATGTTAGTTTTGTCAGTTTTCTCCTTCATCTTTTAAAAGCACTTGCTGAATCCTTATTTTAAAATGCATTGAAAACCGCGCTCACTGACTCCATGTCTCACTGTTTGCAGATGGCGCTGAGTGCAGCCTCACCTTTCTACCGAGGTTACGTGTCGGATATCGATTGTCGCTGGGGAGTTATTTCCGCTTCGGTGGATGACAGGACACAGGAGGAACGTGGGCTGAAGGTGAGCTGGAGGATCTGAAAGCACCACGAGACAAGGATAGGAAGGTGGGAGACACTCGGGGTGCAAAAATATTGCATTGTGTTCATTTAAAGATGAACATGACTTCTAAGAATCTGTTTGGTTGCTTTGAGCTCTTTCAGGCACATTTTTTTTTTTTCCATCATTTGAAGAAATGAGTCTGTCACCTTTGTCAGTGCAGGTGACATGAGGGGATTAGTAAAGCTAAATTACCAGGAGATGATCCTCACAAACCTTTGACTTTGTTGTTAATTTTACAAGCGTATTTGTCATTGAATAGATAGCTTGTCCTTTGTCACGAGTGCATATGCTGACAGTTTAATCTCATGGGAATATGTGGCTATAATGTCAGATTCTGTTGTAAGAGCTACTCCTGGTTAAGATCTCAGTAAGAATTTGCTTATTTGTGTACTTATCCTGTATGGAACATCTCTTTTGTCTCCCAGCCTTTGAAAAACAATAAATACAGGATCTTCAAGTCGAGGTACGACTCAATTGACAGCTACCTGTCTGGCTGCGGAGAGAAGTACAACGACATTGATTTAACGATAGACGAGGAGATCTACAAGACGCTGCTTGATGCAGGTACTGACGTCTAAGATGTAAATATGTTAGCCAAGGTCAAGGTGAAATAAGAAATAATATGTACAGTATGTTTCTGTTAACAGGGATTGACAAGCCCCTGGCTCAACACATAGCTCACCTCTTCATCCGAGACCCGCTGTCTGTCTTTGAGGAGAAAATACACTTGGACGATGCAAATGAGTCGGATCACTTTGAGGTGAGGATTTCTGCATTTCACATACAGTCTATTATGACAATCTTGATCATTTTCCGAGGCGCAGAAGAGTTCGTCACTTTCATGAGACACGAAAGATGTTTTCATTGGTATTTCTTGTAGAATCTTCAGTCAACCAACTGGCAGACGATGCGGTTTAAACCTCCACCTCCCAACTCTGACATTGGCTGGAGAGTTGAGTTCCGCCCCATGGAGGTCCTTTCCAATTATCAGGCTAACTTTTAGTCTTTGTTTAAATTTGTTGTTGTTGTGCAGTAAGTAACATTTTGTTTTTCTTCTTCAGGTGCAGCTAACTGACTTTGAAAACGCTGCATATGTGGTCTTTGTCGTGCTGCTCACCAGAGTGATCTTGTCCTACAAACTGGACTTCCTAATCCCGTTGTCAAAAGGTAATAACAGCCATGCAGCTAAATTGTTTTTAACAATGTTCTTTCCACTGATACTGAATAAACGTGTGTTCTTCAGGTTGATGAAAACATGAAAGTGGCACAGAAGAGAAACGTTGTCCAGGAGGGAATGTTTTACTTCCGAAAGGACATCTATAAAGGTGGGTTAAACAGGAAGTGCAAATGTTAGGCGATGACTTTGCTGACGATTTCAGAATATAGTAAATGGTGCGTTTGTCCCATTCATGATCAGGATGCAACCCAGTGCTCGATGGCGCTGCTTCTGCTCAGAATGGCTTGGAGACTGACGGTGGTAACGAGGAGTACACACTGATGAGCATTGACACAATCATCAATGGAAAGGTGAATTTACACATTTTTAAAAGTATATTTCTGGTAACAATGATATTCAGTGGACAGCTTTACAAGCCATTTGCAATGACCACCACTTTGGATGTTTTTTTCCCCTTATTTTCATAAAATGCATTCATGAATACAATGCAATGCATGAATATTTCAGATTAAGAGGGCAACACAGAGGCACTAGCAGAGCTGTTGACCTTCGCTTTTGTTTTAAGCTATTTATTTATTTATGCTGTTTTCTTCTTTATTCTTTAATCACCAGGAGGGGGTGTTTCAGGGGCTTATTCCGATCCTTAACTGCTATCTGGAAAATATGGAAGTTGACGTGGACACCAGGTGCACCATTTTGAACTATCTAAAGCTCATCAAGAAACGTGCCATCAGGTAAAGTACCATCAGAGAACAAAGCTCAGACTTTCTAAAAGTCACAACGGTTTCTTTGGCTGCAGCTGAATTTCTGACCATCGACTCCTCTTGTTGCCCTTTAAATAGGCGAACTGATGACCATGGCCAAGTGGATGAGGGAATTTGTTGCAAAACACCCACAATACAAGCAGGACAGCATCATAACAGACAAGATCAACTACGACCTGTTCATGAAGTGCGACAGGATTGCAAGAGGTGAAGAGCAGTGCCCGGAGCTCTTTGGAAATCCAATGAACAAGTTCAAATGAGAAACATTAGAGAAATGCATCCCTTATTATACTAAAGCATGTAAGAAAGACCAAACGAAAGAGGTCCAACAGTAAGACAACGCAGCGACACCTGCATCGGATATATGTATATACATTGAGATTTTTATGATTACAGAAATATTTTAATAGGATTCAAACACAAGAAGGTTTGTGTAATAGAAAATCAGATCTGTATTTATTTTTGTCTGGAAATTTAAGTATATCTGTGTGCGACTGTAAATGTAGAAGGAGTTGTACAGTAGTCTGCTTTTCATTTTTGGTTCTGTAAATACTGCGCTTCTGCTCTTATAGTAACATCTCTTTTACTGATAGTTTTAACATTTGGTTGTGTTTTTTCTTTTTTTTTTAATTATTATTATTTGCTTTGCTCTGCTGACTTTGTAGTGGGACCTTGCAATACGTCTGGCATTCAAGTGGAAGTGGTGAACTATTGTTTGCTATGTGATGCTGTTTCAAAATAAATATGTACATCAGTAAGTCAGTTTAACAAAGGACTCTTTTAAATTTATCTTTTTTATAGTCACCTCTCAAACATCTTTCAACTCATGCTGCAATATTTAGCAATGTATGAGTTATTTTGCCTTCCCTCCACCAGAAATTTGTAATAATCAGGATTTGACAGGGAACTTTAACCGTAACATGAAATGGACATGGGGGGGGGGTGGTACTTTTTAGTATTTGTCCACTGGATGGCAGTATTGGAGCACAGTATAGCACAGATGCAGTGATGGCCGAGTGTTACCTTAGTTTGACCTCTTGGATAAGGATAAGGATTTTGGCTGCTACCGTCCTACTGACTGTATACAGCACTCAGGGACTGATTGTTCCTTTTGAAAGTAAATTAAAAAGCTTGGACTGAGCAAAACGTTTCAATATTGAGCAAAGTTTGCTCAGAACAAACAGGTTTATATAAAAATGTTCATTTAACAATCACACATTACTAATACACTGTAAATGTGAAGAAATACAAAAAAACCTGAAATAAAATTAATTTAATTAAATGATTGCATATGAGCAGTCATGCACTGTACATCACCAAAGCCAGTGTTTTACTCGGTTCAGTAATAACAGACTAATCTGTCCATACCGGTTCCTCGTAGTGTTTTGAATTTTTTTTTTTCATTCTCTATAAAAATCATACTGTGACTGCATTTGGAGGGGCCTCTACAATGAATGTTGGGGGGGGTGTTTTGTTTTTTTTCTTTTTCTTTTTGAATTTCAGCAGAGCTGATGCGGAGTGGTGGGCAGTGCCTCATCAGGCCACTGGAGTGACCAATCAGAGCACATCATTGCTTTTTTTTTTTTTTTTTTTTTGGTGGGGGGTGGGGGGGGTCACCTTTTCTTCTTCCATTTTCACAGGACAGCCTATGCTATAGAAAAATTGCACTGTTTGTTAGTAACAGATGAAGGCAGGCATACTTACAATTCTATTTAGTATTTCATGTTGAGAATCATGTAACATGCAGTAAAATAACTGAAGAAGAAAGCAAATCTTGTCCTAGCTTTATAGTTTTATATATCAGGGAGTGACAAAAACATATATCAAATCATAATTTCAAGTCATTACCTGATTTTAAAATCAAATAAATGAAACCTCAGATGAACAAACGTACCATCCCACATGATGTAATTAATTTATGGCAAATTGCAGAATCAGAGAGTCGTACTTTCATTTAAATCAAGAGGATAATCAGTAGCCAGGTGCTCATAATTAATACAAGTAATTAATTGTTCATCAGTAAATGTGACCACTTCAAAATAAATCCGATATTTGGCACTTTGCTGGTCTGGAGCATCAGGTGTGCTCAGGTTGCTGCCCATCAGTGTGGGATGGGTTACAAGTCCATTTCCATTCAATTTGGAGTCCATCGTTCTACAATGAGAGAGGTTATTTACAAGTAGAAAACAAGCCTTCGTAGGAGTGAACATCCCAGAAAGGCCCTGGCTTCAACTGGTAAGTTAAAAAACTTACAAGGCATGCTGGTTTGGAAAGGGTTTTGAAGATAAAGTAGAACTATTCTAAATATGACATGATGCCAATCAGCTAATCAGCAATCAGCTATCGTCTAAAAGACGAGGAGACAGCTGAAGAGACAACAATCGCTTTAAATTATTGCTGGCAAAGGTGACTCTACAAGGTACTGAATCATGAACTGTACCTCATTTATCATGTCACCTGCATGTAGGTTTAGTTTTTGTTATAAAAAAATAGCAATAGATAAATAAATAAAATGGGCTGTCATGTGTGGATGCTCAGCTGGAGACATTTCTTAGGCAGAAAAATCTTGTAACTGTAGCTTTAACTGCACATATTTTGCATGTGAAATATTTTCCCTTTACAATGAAATAGTCTAATGTGACCTAACTCTGCAATTATTTCTTGTTTTTTTTTTTTTTAATATAGCCTATTGTTTGATTTTGTTTGTAATATGTCTATAACAAGAAGAAACTTTGCATAAATCCCCCCTCAGCACCACGGATCAAAGTTACCAAGAAGAATTAGTCATACAGTCGTTTACAGTCTAACACTGACAATTGATAAAAGAGGTTTAAATCAACTAAACTTGAACTGTGAGATTTGTTTTAAGACATGACTTATATCAGACATTAGATAGCAAACGTGCGTGTTCAGTCTGACCAGAGAAAGCACCGGCTGCACATATTCATTATCAAAATTGAGGTGTAGGACCTCATTCTGGAGAAGTGAATGTTTTTATAATTCAGTAGTCAAGCAATCACTCTGCATCCAACAAGACAGCAAATTGCACCTTGATGTTCTTGATCGTAGCGATCCAGTTCACCTCAGCGTCTCCACAACTTTGTCTGTAGTGCTGCTCACATTCTTCTAACAACAACGATGTGGAGTGATGTCATACCCAATCCTTTGGATAATGTGTATGGATTTGTAGAGCTATCATGTGCTCATATGGTGGTTTCATGTGGGCTTGAGGGGACCATTCAACAAGAAGAGTCCACAAGAACAAGAAATTCTCAGCTACAGGCTGGGACTCACAAATGGCAGATCACAAGAAATATTTGCTGCATATGACAAAAACTGCATTTGATCAGAATATTTGATTGGTTAACAGGTCTTTGCTCACAACTTCCCCATTGAAGCTACTCATTGGCAAAGGGAAGCCAATGAAGATAAGCTGTGGGTTGTAAAAAGATTTTTACAAATCACGTTGGAGCTAAAAGATGAGTCTTTAAACCTGACTTTCAACAGGAATATTTATTACGCAGTGGAAGGCTTGTGAAGTCTTGGGTGTCTATCTAAATGAGCTTACTCAGTTTCCTGAGGTCCTAATTGAATGTTATATATTTTTTTTGTTGATATACAGGAATACAAGTAATCGAGGTCTCTTCATAGCAGCTGGTGTAAGAGGTAGAGTCAGTATCTCTGCTTGAGTTCTTATCTTGAGTTCAAGCACTAGCAAAAAGTAAAAGGTGAAGAAATCTGCGAGGCAAATAGCCTGTTTTCCTCTTCTTTCCTATTTATGCTGCTTGTTCAACAACTGATTTCATCCAAAAGGGTATTTAAACCCTCATATGAAGTATACATATGTTCCATGCAGAAGGATATATTTAATACAGAGGTTGTTCTCTGAGAACTCATTGGTGTCTTGGCTGATCCCAGAGATCATCTTTAATTCCTGCTGGTGTTAAGTTTAGCCTGTTTCCATTCACATGTAAATGCAGTACCGTGTCCTTGTAAACTAACATTTTAGAAGAACTCAATTCACAGTGTGGATGTAAATGATGCAGACATCGCATTTGCTCTTCTGTTTTCCGTAGGTCTCTGTGTCCTTCTCTGGTCCAGCCTCTCACAATTAAAAACTACAGCTTCAATGATACAGATTATTCAATGGGACATTATAATTTTCTTAACCTGTCAATATTAATATAAAATCCAACCTTTTAGATAATAAAAAATGTTAAACTCCTCAGAAAGTGAAGTTTGAGGTTCAGGTGTGTTTTTTCTCAGAATCAGGTGATGTGGACAGGTAGGTGGTGCCTGATCAATCCACTGGAAGTCACTAATTAGAACAGAGCGCATTCTTTTGGGGACGAGGAAGCTTACTGCTTAATAATTAACCTACCCTTAAAATCCCAGAAGAAGGAAAAAAATGTGTCCTCCTAATTAGCAAAACATTATAGTTAAACTTAGGAGTCATACTGATAACAAATATTTCTTAAGTCAATTAATTGATGTCACATTTATTATTAATATGAAGTTCACCTGTGCATGGGATCCATCCATCCATCCATCCATCCATCCATCCATCCATCCAGCCTGTACAGGGTCACAGGGATCTGCTGGAGCCTCTGTATGCGAGACATTTGAAGATGTTAATTACAGTTAAAAATCAAGTCCGGTCCAATACAGTTCCTTTGTGATAAGGCAATTTCTTTTCTTTAAGAGCACTTATTTGCAGCTGGATCTCTCACCTAATCTCTCTTAACCTGTAGCTTATTGATGTCAGTACACATTGAGGGACCATAACAAATTTTCTACTTATAAAGTGGTACTTATGATCAATATCCTGTTCTCACTCAGGTATTTACCTGTATTATTTTCTGTAATACTCTATAGTAGAGACACCTGTGAACTTCTGCACACCAGGACATGTGAATCTGGAAAAATGTCTTTACGTAAATATATGGGTTTGTTAACAAACTTCAATATCCAGATATGGGCTACCTCCCATACTATATTGTTTTTCTTTTGTTCTTTGCCTTTGTTTGCCTTTGATTTGTTGATCGTTTTTTTTATTTGCCCCCACCCCCTTTATTTATGTATTTATTTATTTATTTTATTACTGTGAGAAAAGGATGTAAAGGACTGTGAGTGAAGGAAAAAAGGGGAAAAAAATGTTTCACATGATATGCTGGAAAAACTGTCATGATTTGTTCTAAATAAAAACTTGAATTAAAAAATAAAAAAAAAAATCAAGTCTGGTCCAAATTTGCATGCCTTTCACACCCAGAAGGTGGCCAGTGCACTGGAAGGGAGGACAAGTGGAGGATTTCCCTGAATTATAACAGACAAACACGGCATTAATTAATGATGTTTTAACTTCTTGCAGCTTGCAAAGCCCTTTCAGAATAATCTCATTACATCTTAATAGAATATAAATGAATTTTTCTGTCAAGTTTGACCAGATGGGTGATAAATGAGACGTTGTCCCTTGCAGTCTCCACATATATGCTTTATGTTACCGCAGCAACCACAGATTGAGTGAAATTATAGGAGGACTTTAAAAGCCCTGATGTCATTCTTTTGTCTGCATGTGTCGTTGCAACTGACTGGGTCACCTCCTGGCTGTTGTAACCCTGCTGCAGGGCACCGGGCCAGTCTGCGTGTTCCTCCCACTCTGGGTTTTTTTTTTTTTTTTTTTTAAACGAGCTACAAGGCTGCACATTGTGCTCAGAGCTGCCTACCAGCCAAGGTTACACAGTCGGCTTCTCACCCTTCCTCTAAAGGTAGGCAGTCAGCGGCTCACAGCTGCATCTCCATATTCACCCTCAGTATTTCTGCTCCTCCGTCTGAAGCACGAGCGGCTGGGTGCCTTCATGGTAAGCATTTCTTTAGCTTTTTATAGCTCTGTCCTCCTGTTTTTGAACTGTAGCAGACACGCGATGAGTTGTGGTGATGCTTCAGCGGTGACCTCAAACTGGGACTGTAGCCTGACTGGGACCTCAAACTGGGACTGTAGCCTGACTGGGACCGACGGGATGCTTTTAAGTTTGCCACTAAATATATTAATCAATTCCTCTCTGGAAGTTTCCGCTATGTGGAAGATAATCAAATGGAGATGTGAAGATGATCGCAGATTTTATTTAATTTTATTTTATTTTATTACCGGGGGACGGGGCTGCTGTTTTGGCGGAACGGCGCGTGAAGCGCAGTTTAGATCATCACACGTGTGACCCTGATGCGAAATGACTGTTATACAATGCCGAGCTGCGGATCGGCGACAGGAGCCAGATTTTGTTCAGTATTTGCGTGACTTTCACATGTGTACTCGCGATGAAAGCTGTGATACAGCCAGACCAGTGGTGCAGCATTTTTCCTTCATCATCGGTTGTCAGCGCAGCTGCAAACTTAGGGGTGCTCCTGCTGGAGAAAACTTTCAAAGAGTTGGGGGGCATCTCAAAATACTACTATTAGAATATATCTGCTGAATAATTTCATTTATAACCCGCTCTGGATGTAGATGTTCATTCTATGTCCCATTCATTTTTACCATTGCCTCTTTATGCCTTCTTATCTGCAGACAGTCTGTAAAGCATCTCCAGTTATTCAGACTGATTGGATTCCAGTGATATGAATTATAGCATAAACTGGATTTGCAATAATATGTGGACCATTAGCTACTAAAGTATAATTCTGAGCAGACTATTTTTTACTCTTCTGGTTCAGTTGTGTCATAGCTCCCAAATCATGGAATGGGCCAAACTAGGGTTTTGGCATATAGTGTATGAGTTAAATGTGGACCAAGTTTCATAAATTAGTTTTTGAAGAAAAGTAGGAATTTGGCTATGTCGCCAAGGCAACAAGCTCACCTTGCGTGAATATTGTCAATAAAAGTCAAATATGGGTAAGAAATCAAAATCTGAGCCAAGCTTGGACCATATTTCTTATGCCATCAGGGTAACTTTGTAAATACTAGACACGAACCATGTCAATTAAATCTTTTCAAAGCATCTTCATTTTCTAAAATCTGTGCTATCTTTTGACTGATGCTCATATACTGTAATGTCAGTTTTTAATAACGCCAGAAAATCATCACCTAACAAATGACCTCATGGGAGCAAAAGTCATCACATCATTGCCCATGATGACCTAAAAATCCCAGGTCTTAAAGCCGCATCCACTGCAGGATGAATTTTCATTGCAAAAGACAAGTTTTACAACATATCCTGGCATATTATCATGTACCCCCTAACCCCGACTTTCACAGGGAATTAATCATTATCAGCTGCACTGATGAAACCACAATGTACTGTCTACAAATGTCCACATGACACGATTAGTGTTTTGAGATGATCCAAAGCACTGATTGTTTTTTTCACAGACACGGTGCATCCATCCGGTAAAGACTTACTGATTGAATGACAACATGCAACTCTTGTGGGTCATCGTGCTGATTTAGGCCCTGCAGATTATCCCGTTTTATCATGTGCAGCCTGATGCATCTCTGGTAATGAGAGTAAGGATATTACTGAACAGGACTAGATCAAAATAAGCCATGTTTATTAGGGACGACAGCAACCTGTCAATAAAATTCTACTTGTTACCTAAAAAGCAGTTCTACGTGCAGAGTTTGACCCATTTCTTAAAAACAAAAACAAAGGATCACGTTTGTGCAGTCATTAGTGTGCCTCCTCTGTTCTGGTCATCATATTTCAGTATCATATATCAACATGTAAAAGCTGCATGAAGACTGATACGAGATGGTTTAAAGTCCTCGTAAAACAATTATTTGCTTCCACCTTTTCTTGATTTTGAAATCAGAAGCTACTAAAGTTCATGGCCTCCTGTAAAGCGCAGCGTGGTCTGATTGGTCAACTTCACTGGCCGGAGCAGGCGTCGTCCATCATTCCATGTCTCTCTTGAATAGATGTGCTGACATTTGTTGAAGAGAGTATTTTGTTGGATATAAAAACAGACAACACGATTGAATGAGTGATCTGATGCTGTTTAAAGCCATTTCTAATCAACTTTAAATCTTACCGTCTTAGGAAAAGAACAATCTGGGATTCAGAGAGGACATCTCCTGTAATGTATCCAGCTGTAGATGCAGGTGTCGAGCGGTGCAGCAGTCTGTGATGTCAGTGAACTGCTTTAAATGTATCCTGTAGAGGAGAAATGCGTTGGCAGCAATAAAGGGTGCTGACTCGGTGTGATTTCTGTGGCTGCAAGGACCATTTGACAAAGTTTGAAATGATACAGCAATGTCTTGCAAGCAATAATAACACGAAGTAAGAGCGTATCCGTTCCTCGGGGATGATAAAGAAACAGCCGTTTCGTTAGTGTTATAAAGTAAGAAACCCCGAGATTCCACTGAGAGTGGATGGATATGAGTAAATGGATTTTGAAAATGCACTTTATTGTAAAAACTGAGAGACTTTGCACGCTTGTCAGAGCCAGATTTCATTCAGCATGCTGCCTCTAGGTCAGAGAAACCTTAGTAGAGTGTGGAATAACAGACAAAAAAAAGATCTTACATGGCAAAAAAAAAAAAAAAAAAAAAAAAACATCTGACTGTGAATGCTATTTACTGTGTAAATGGACTTCTACTTAATTCCTGGTCTGATCTGACAGTATCAATTGTATTCTAGATTAACTCATGCTATTTATGGAAGAAAAATACTTACCCCTTGGCTAAATTACAGTTCCACAGGTTTCATAGTCTGTACAGTATCTGACACAACGCTGAGGATTGAAACCCATTGATTAACAGATGCACAACCACCTCAGCATGACAACTTTATTTTGACAGTCTGATTCCCTTCAACAATGTGAGACTCAGAAAACAATACACACCAGTATTAACTGGAGAGACTTATGGTTGTCCTATGTCCTGCTAACCTGATGATTTGCACTCCATATTGAGAAATAATCACAAAAAAAGTGTCATGATGTAGATTCAAAACAAGCAATTGATTCCTTGAACTAGCTAGGAACATTTTTTTCCAAGAATTTAGCTAAATTAGATGTCTTTTTTAACTACAGGGGTCTCCAGGGGTGTGTGTGTGTGTGCTTATCTCGTTCACCTCAGACAAACATATGTGGAAAAACTTAGACTATTTTTCATTTCCAAAGTTTATGTATTATGACATACTTAAAAATTAGGCTGGTCCTTTCCAGGTCTCAAAAATAGGTAAATAGAACTGTATCACACTAAGTCCATCATTCTGCTGTGAGAAAGACAATCCACTCACACAGATAAGCAGACAGTTGACAGTCTTCCCAGGAGTTGGACATTCTGGGAAGTTCACTCCGTGGTGACATGAGGCAGCGCTTAGAAGAATAACAAAAAAAAAAAAAAAAAACGCAAGCACACCAAAAGTTAAAGTTTGTGGCATCACAGGAAAATACTGAGAGAGTAATGGTTATTTAGAAAAGGTAGACAGGATAAGGCCTGTCTGTCTGTCATCCTTCTCTCTTCCTCCAGAAGGATGAGAGAGACTAATAACTCCACAAAGAAAGTGGTTCCTTTTAAGTTATTGCTGTCAAAAGTGGTTTTACAAGCTGCTAGAGGCATGTAACTGGTTTTTCCCACACTGCTTTTATATTTTTGCTTAGGTCTTGCTACAGTTATGGCACGTTCTACTATGTCATGTGTTGATGTTCATAAGGTTGTATTTGCCCAGTTTTAAGACCTGGTAAAGAAGAATTAGAGGGTTTTTTTATTATTATTATTTTTATTGCATACAGATAAAAGAAACATTAGCATTTAATTTTACATTCTGTACTATAATCTCTACTATACTCCCTGTATTCTATTTTAAATATTTATAAAGGCTTTATGATTATATAGTGATTGTAATGTAAGGGTGGTAAGTTAGTTATCCTTCTGCATTCTGATTTTAGGTGAAAAATGGAGAGACTAAATCATGAACTCAACACTTACTTTGAATCCTGGATGGGTCCCAGAGGTAAGATGATACAAAAGCCACGCTATGCTTCATGGAGAATTCCTCTTTGCTTTTTCACCTTCTAACCTCGCTTTCCTAATTCACCTTGATGGCCATTCTCTTTATCTTGATATTTCAGATAAGCGGGTGCAGGGAATGATGCTGCTCGACAACTACCTACCAACCTTTGCACTCACAGCCATGTACCTCCTGATTGTGTGGATGGGGCCCAAGTACATGAAACACAGGCAGCCGTATTCCTGCCGAGGCCTCATGGTGCTCTACAATCTGGGCATCACTCTCTTGTCCTTCTACATGTTCTATGAGGTAAACAGACGTCTGTTAAAATCACCCAGAACAGTGTAAAGTCACAAAGCAGACACAGAATATAAGAAGTCAAAGCAAGATGACATGAGATTTAGATATACTGTATATGTGTGTGTGTATATATATATATATATATATATATATATATATATATATATATATATATATATATATATATATATATATGTGTGTGTGTGTGTGTGTGTGTGTGTGTGTTTGTGGCAAAATTAATTAAGGAATTAAGGAATTAAGGAATTAAGGAAGCATTTATTGTCATTGAACCAGCGTCCCAGTACAACGAAATTTCATTCCAGTACATCATCCAAGAAACATATAAAACAACAACAACATTTAGGACATGGATGTCGATGATGACTGAGGCTAAGCAACTACTGTCGCTCCGCGCTAACTTAGATTGAAAAAGATAACATTGAGGGTAGGAGGGTGGAGGTTAAAAAAAAGAACATCTCCCACTACGTGTCAGATGGACACGTCGTGAGAGGGAAAAAAAAAAACACTCAGCACATTTAATTAAGCATGTACAGACTTAACACAGGACATTGATAGAAACATGATGGCGGATAACCCAGTTTTGACAGTCTGTGCGCGCGCAGGGCGCATCGCGCAGTCAGTCCATCGCCACACGGGGGAGAGGGGGGAGGTGCGCAGGGCGGGAGGGGGGCCAGCGATGACGTTGAAGGGGGAGGGAGTGCGTGTTGATCAGTGTAGTGGGAGTGCAGTCATGTAGATCCTGGTCTCCAGGTGCAGAGGGGGGGAATGGGAGGGGTAGAAGCGTCCAAGCCACACAGCATCCAGGAGAATAGATAAGGGAGCGGCCTTGAAGGCTGCGCTTCCAGGGAGCCAAAACAGAAAAGAATTGTTTGGGGCAGGCTGAGACACACTCTCCGTCTAGCCTTGAAGTTCTGCTGGATTTCTCTGGTGGGAATACTTCAATATTCCGAATTTATTGGCCATTCTCCCTGATCAACGCGTGAATCCTTCCAAGATTGTTATCCATTCGCCCAAGGAAGTCCAGAATCATCCCTTGGTTTGATTCAAGTTCTGAATCGCTCCCAATTTCCGATCCATGTCTTCTAGTCTTTTAATCACGTTGTCAACTTTCTCACACACGTCCGGCGGGGTGGAAGTTTTCCTCGAATCCGAATTTGCAGCCTCCGTGCGTTTAATTTTCCGATACACCAAGAATCCACCCGCTCCGATCAGTAGAAATCCTGTGATCATAAATCCAAAGATGAATGCGTCTTCGACATCCTCCACGTGCAGTGGGCCGAGACAATGAAGTTTCCATTTGCCCCAGGAGTCCATCACGTACCCCGCTGCGTGCGTACCCCCCGGGCACGAAGGCTCTCCTTTGCCTTGTCTTGTTGTTGAAAAAATTTGATCAATTGCATTCAGAGACCAGCTTACTAAATCCATGATTGATTCGGATACTCTGCAGAAAAAACGCTTCAGAAGCACAGACGAGACAGAGAGCAGTTGCAGGAGCAGATAGATAAGGGAGCTCAGAAGAGATGCGTCCGCCTTCGCCGAGAGCAGGAAGAGAAGAATTATAAAAGTGTCCAAACTGAATTGTGTTAGTGATACAACAAAATATGGTGTTTCTGTGCACGTGGAGGTCTAAAGCCGACAGACCAGGCTTCCTGTTGCTGCTACTGCATTGCGTAAGCCCCCATTGAACCGTCGGCTGTTTGATTCATTAAACTTTCTCCTCCAGTGCTGCAGCCATGGAGTGAGCTTTTGGTGGGCCAAAATCAATGTCACCTGACATGAATCAAAGTATAGAGCAGTTCTCTGATCTATGTCGTCTTGCCTACGCAATTAACACAGTAATGAATTTTGTTTATCTTTATGCTCACTACAGCGATTGTCTTGATAAAATACAAGAAAGAACAGGATGTTACCAGAAGGGTCATTTCTGTGTACACATAAATAAACACTTAATGTTATAAACTGAACCAATCTCCTTTCTGTCGGTGATCCTGAAGAAATGCCAGTCTCTTGACTGTAATGGTATTTGAAAAAGGCTTTTATTGAATTAGACAAAGACAGCTGATCGATGCTAACGTGGTGAACCTGCATTAAACTATGTTATCTTATTAGACTCACATCTTTAAAAATTCATTTAAAGGGCAATATCACAATATTTGCACGATACAAAAAAAAGCACATTAAAAGTGAACATATTTAATGGTTTAATAGTATTTAATGGATTAATAGTAATATTTCCTTATTCACCATAGAAGTGTTTACTGCTAGTAAATTACTGTATTGTTATATATTTCTATTCATGTCATCTTGACCCAAGTGGTATCAGCTGTTTTTGTTTTGTTTTTTTTCCACAAAGCTATAGAAAGGAATGTATGCAGATTAGGGGTGTAACGGTATGCAAAAATCACGGTTCGGTACGTACCTCGGTTTTGGGGTCGCGGTTCGGTACATTTTCGGTACAGTATGGGAACAAAATGCAAAACCATTTTCTTCAACAGTGTGTTGTTTATTAAGCCAAAACATTTTCAATATACAAACACTCACTAAGGACCGAGGTAGCAGGAACATACCTGTCAAGTTTTGAATTTGAAAATAAGGGAAATTTTCTGGGGCCCACCACAAGCAGAATCCCTTACATTTTTGGTGTACAGAAAAGCTAAAATCACAGCTACACTACTTCTTTATACTTCAGCCAGCTCTTTTGTTTCCTGTGTGCCATTATTGGACAAATTGATCAATCCAGGTGTGTCTGACCATTGCTGTGAGGTCAGACACAGCTGGAATAATTAATTTGTCAATTAATGGTACACAGGAAACACAGCAGCTGGCTGAAGTTCAGGAAGTAGTGCAGCAGTAAATGAAAACACTAAAAGGGTATATATGAAGAGTATTTATTTGAAGGGATTTGCATATTTTTTGTTCATTTAACATTACTTGTATTTACATTTACATTTGATTTTCATTCCACACATTGTTTTCATTTCATATTGCTCTTCTTTTACAATTTTTCATCTCATTTCACGTGACTTTTCTTTACTCTTTAAATGTCTTGTTGTAATCATGTGTTGCAGACTTTGAATTATTTATGACTGTTTTGGAAGGAGTGTATTTGTGGACTGGTCCAGAGTAGTTTATTTTACATGAGAGAAGAGCGCAGACAGTTCTGTTGTCTAACAACATCCTATTTTCTGTAACAATCTTTTTTTTCTTCGCGCGCTGTCACTCATCGGATGTCACACACTAACCTCTGTGTGTGCAACATTACTGGTATTTTGTTCAGCAAGTATTCACTATTATCTTAATGGCTTTGTCTGCAGCTTGTTACGACGGTGTGGTATGGTGGCTACAATTTCGTCTGCCAGGATACACACAGTGCACCGGAAGTGGATAATAAGGTCAGAAAGTCTGCCTCGCTCCATTGTATTGGAGTTATAATTCTTTATATTCTTCTTTCCTGTGATTGCATATTTTGCATAATTTGAGTAATAAAAATGTAACGATTGCCCAGTTTCTTCTTTCCGTAACCATGTATTAGTTTTAGTCGATTCATGTCCTCACGATAACTCTCTGCAGTGAATAAATAAAAACTTTGATCAATGTGACTTTGCTGCATATACTGTAGTTAAATCCTGGACTTTCAATGGCTTTAAGTACACATCTTCTTTTCACATTGCAAGTTTGGAGCAAATATTTTAAGGTCATTATCAATAGTTTTCTGTAGGAATATAACTTAAAGATTTACTTTTTTTTTTTTTTTTTTTTTTTGTATTGCTGCGACCCCCTCCCAGATCATAAATGTGCTGTGGTGGTATTACTTCTCCAAGCTCATTGAGTTCATGGACACCTTTTTCTTCATACTACGAAAGAATAGTCATCAGATCACCTTTCTTCACGTCTACCACCATGCTAGCATGCCGAATATCTGGTGGTTTGTTATGAACTGGATTCCTTGCGGCCACTGTGAGTGTTTTTGACAACTTCACACTCTAGTGACTCAAATTTTTCCAGTGACCACTTGCACTGCTCAGCTTCATGAAAACAACCTCTCTTCCGCACAACACACTAACCTGAAACTGGTCTAATTGTGCATTTCCAATATATCATAAAGCAAGTATGAATTTCTCTTCTTATTGTGTCTTTGTTATACTCCCTGTATTCATCATTGTACAGCTGAATTCCAGTAATTGTTTGCTTTAGATGAATAGCTTCTTGTATGTCTTTCTTCTTTGTTTCTCCTCAGCATACTTCGGTGCCTCCCTAAACAGCTTTGTCCACGTTGTGATGTATTCTTATTACGGTCTCTCAGCCGTCCCTGCCATCCGCCCGTACCTCTGGTGGAAGAAGTACATCACACAGTTACAGCTGGTAGGTTCTCATCTGAAGAGCTTTCTCTCCTTCCAATGATGGAATAATCAAATCCTCCCATCATCCTTGTTTTTGTGCTCTTTGTGGACGGACTTTGCTTAACCACTCTTGTGGAGGGTAATATTAGTCCTAAATTCACTCCAAAAGTTCACAGTCAGAAAGACCTGTGAACTGTTGGAGCCCAAATTCTTTAGAAATGGTTTTCTCAACTTTGCTAGCCTAATGAGCTTCAGCAACTCTCCTTCTGAATCCCTTCAAAAATCTAATAGGTAAGAACTTTTTAGTCAACATTCACCTTCGAATTAACTGTTAAAACCACAAGTTCCTCCTGATGGCTTCCTGAACAGGCTGTCTCCGATTCCCACTCAAGTCACTGGTCTGATGCTTGAAAGTGCCAGTAAAGTCACTCTAGTCAGTGTCTATGCATTTGTGTTTCCTCCACAGATCCAGTTCTTTTTAACCATGTGCCAAACGACGTGTGCAGTCATATGGCCATGTGGTTTCTCCAATGGATGGCTGTGGTTCCAAATATATTACATGTTAACCTTCATTACCCTTTTCTCAAACTTCTACATTCAGGTATGTTCAGGGTTTCCGCGGGGCACTAAAATGCATTTAAAAGTCATTATATTGATTTTGCTCAAAATAAGGCCTTAAAAAGCATTAAAAAGCATTAAATTTGATTGTAATTGGCATTAAAAAATTAGTTGTCCTGGCAAAGATACACATAATTACTTGCGTTATCTTTCTTAAATTTTCTTTGCTCTTTCAAACATTTAGTATCGTTATGAGAGTGCGTAGTGGTGACACGCTAACTATTGTTTTCTTTTCGCTCCTACACGCGCTGAAGTGAACATTGCACCGGATGTTGACAGTCAGGAAAATGGCAGCGACCGCAGCGCAATAGAAGCTAATCCACGACAGTACTGTGTTCATATTTACTGGCACTCGTATGTGATGACACCGCTTCATAGAAGCTGCTGCAGGCAGCGCTCTGCGAACCTGTTCTGGTCCTGCAGGCCCGCGGCTCTGGCCACTGCCATCGTGGGGTCATCCCTATGTTCCCACAGCCCAATGATCCCACAGCCCTATGTTCCCTCATTTCTAAGATTTTTCTCAAAATTCAACTCTAAGTCAAGTCATCTTTAGTTTTTAGAGTAATTTCAACCTAGAGTCCTTTGGACCATGACCTTACCCCACTAATAATGTCCGGAATTTCTGGTGTACTTACAAACTTTCTAACACCTCATTTTATGAGTACTAACACTATTTGTACTACTGTAGAAGTTTGGTAACATTCCGGACATTATTAGTGGGGTAATATAACATAGCCGTTTGGTAATGTTAGTGCCTGTGTTAAGCCATTAGGTTAATAGTGGTAACTCAGCCACTGATTGAGCATGGGAAAACTAGGGCTGAGGGAACATATAGGGCTGTGGGAACATAGGCACGCTCCCGCCATCGTCACCTTTCAGCTTCGAGTGCAACACTCACACCACACCCCGAGGGATCCTTACAATAAACAGCAGGACAGGACAGGGCCTGTGCTCATGAGCTGAAAGCTTCTGCTCTGTCATCCACTTTTAAGTTTTACAGCTGTTATCTCTGTTAGCATCGCGCTAATTCATTGCTAAGTGTAGACCCGAGTCAGTCAGTCTGCTTGTCTTCAAAGGTAATTATTCAAGCACATTTCAAACATGGTAAAGTTGCTCACAGAAGTACATTTTATCCAAAAAATACTGACAGACTGGCCTAAAAGTTTCTTTGCTGCCCATCTCTAAACTACTATGATATACAATATCACAGTTTGTATGATGCTGAATAAGTGATGCTGTGTAGCGTTATAAAGTATTATAAATGTGGTGATTAGTAAATTTGCTCTAGATTGTGATTAAGTTATTTCTTTGCTTTTGAATGTTGACAGGCTATAGAACAGGACATGCATGTTATGTCATAACATATAGCTACAACATGCCAGTTTGCATTCCACCACAGCAACAGCAGCAGAACAAGTAGCAACTTTGGAACTGTTATTCGTTGATTTGCCACTCAATTTGCAGGTTCCATTTATGTTGCCATTTAAAATAGGCTAACACTCTATACTAACATTTAATCTTTATTATGGCCAAAATAAAAAAATATGGTGGCTGGGCCAAAATATTAAGACTGGTAACCACAGTTTTCTAATTGTAGAATACAATAGGTGTAATTTCTGTCAAGGCCAAGGAGCCTATTATCAAACATGTGCAGTGTTTAAGTTTGTCTGAATTAGAGTTTACCCGACATCAACATGTTCTGGAGGTCCAAATCATAGTTCAGACTGTGGGTCTAAAGGCTCATGCAGACCGGTTACAACGACACGCTTTAGTAGCTCCTAATTTGTGGTTTGAACACCTGACGTGAACTCCACCAGTCGCTGCTAATCCACCTGTAGATGTGTAGGTGTTGTCCCCAGCCCTGATCCGCACCAGAGTCACTGCTAATCCACCTGTAGACGTGTAGGTGTCCCCCCCCCCCCCCGATCCGCACCAGAGTCACTGCTAATCCACCTGTAGACGTGTAGGTGTCCCCCCCCCCCCCCTGATCCGCACCAGAGTCACTGCTAATTCACCTGTAGACGTGTAGGTGTTGCCCCCCCCGCCCTGATCCGCACCAGTCGCTGCTAATCCACCTGTAGACGTGTAGGTGTTGCCCCCCCTGCCCTGATCCGCACCAGAGTCTCTGCTAATCCATCTGTAGACGTGTAGGTGTTGCCCCCCCCCCGCCCTGATCCGCACCAGTCGCTGCTAATCCACCTGTAGACGTGTAGGTGTTGCCCCCCCGCCCTGATCCGCACCAGAGTCGCTGCTAATCCACCTGTAGACGTGTAGGTGTTCCCCCCCGCCCTGATCTGCACCAGAGTAGCTGCTAATCCACCTGTAGACGTGTAGGTGTTGCCCCCCCCCGCCCTGATCCGCACCAGAGTCGCTGCTAATCCACCTGTAGACGTGTAGGTGCCCCCCCCCCGCCCTGATCCGCACCAGAGTAGCTGCTAATCCACCTGTAGACGTGTAGGTGTTGCCCCCCGCCCTGATCCGCACCAGAGTCGCTGCTAATCCACCTGTAGACGTGTAGGTGTTCCCCCCCCCCGCCCTGATCCGCACCAGAGTAGCTGCTAATCCACCTGTAGACGTGTAGGTGTTGCCCCCCCCGCCCTGATCCGCACCAGAGTAGCTGCTAATCCACCTGTAGACCGTGTGTGCCCCCCCCCCGCCCTGATCCGCACCAGAGTCGCTGCTAATCCACCTGTAGACGTGTAGGTGTTGCCCCCCCGCCCTGATCCGCACCAGAGTCGCTGCTAATCCACCTGTAGACGTGTAGGTGTTGCCCCCCCCCCCCCCCCCCCCCCCCCCCCCCCCCCCCCCCCCCCCCCCCCCCCCCCCCCCCCCCCCCCCCCGCCCTGATCCGCACCAGAGTCACTGCTAATCCACCTGTAGACGTGTAGGTGTTGCCCCCCGCCCTGATCTGCACCAGAGTCGCTCGCTCAGCTTGCACTAATCAAGTCGTGTCTTTCACACACGGATCCGTGCAGCTGGCCATAGGATTAGATTAGATATAGATTTATTTAGACCTTTAATCTGGACAATATTTTATTGGTCCATAACATCCTTATTCTCTGCTACAAATATTATGTTTCCTATTGCCCTCTGTCTCTCGTGGCTCATTATAGTTGGCATTGTAAACTTTGTTATTCATTATTATTTTTTTAAATGATTGATAATATTTAATCATTGTATTAACATAAATCATCTAATGGGGAGTGTGAGTGGCGCTGATGTCGCGAGGGCAACCAAGTCATTTTCCACTTAAAGCCCCATGTGGCATTAAATTGTTTAAAAACAGCATTAAAATTTGCATTAAAAAGCATTAAACAAGATTTCATTTGACCTGCATAAACCCTGTATGTTGTTTTTCCAATTAAAAGAATCACATACACATTTTGTGCATGGCAGCATCTGACAGCTTCTTTATCATGCTGCAAATTCTGTGTATTCTGTCTAATTCTGTTACTGTGTATATGAGAAACAGTTTGTTTTACATTCAGCCCCTTTGTGTTAATTTACAGCTCTTTGTGCATGCTTTTTGAGGCCACTGTTTTGTATGTCCTTGTTTTTGGTTGCTATGTTACTTTTCTTAGTTTGACTTATTGGGCGATGTTCCTCTAGCTGCATCCTGTCTCTTTGTGGTCATTTGATTTTTTTAAATATATACGTAGTTGCTTTGTGTGTCTTTTGTTTTGCAATTTTATTCTCATTTTGGACCAATCTTCATCAAATTATTGTTTTTTTTATCTATTTTGGGGATCCTGTATCTTCATCTGGAATATAGATCATGTTTTAGAGGTGAGACCAGGTGGCCTCACTGGTTTCATTACTCAGTTTTTAGTAATATAATATTTCTCTGCCTCTCTTTGTCTTATACAAGACTTACAAGAAACAAAGTGGTTCTCGAAGGAAGGAGCATCAGAACGGCTCCTCTGCATCAACAAATGGGCACGCAAATGGGACACTATTGAAGGAGCCCACTGCATCCAAGAAGCTGAGGGTGGATTGACACTTGAGAAAGTTCTGACTGTAGTGTGTTAGCTAATGCTGCTAGGGGTTATATTTAGAATACTCTAGAACTAATTTAAGAAGAAATAAGCCATAGCCTCATACAGTACATCCAGAGACTTTTTCATGTTTGCACACATTACTACTCATGGTATTGAATTAATATAATTATGAGATGACTACTGTAGTATTGTTGACAATGTACAACCTTTTAGAGTTAATTTATTTAACAACAAAAACAAATCTCTTTCTGTCTACCAAGTAAACAAGCACACAGTTACTCTCACTCTGTGATGCTTTACACAACTGAAGTCCAAAGATGAATGATCAGGTGTGTTGGCAGGCTTTATTATACAAGTTACATCAGTTTAAGGGACAATTAAAAACAAACAAACAAAAAAAAAAAACAACAAGTGTGCTTTCTATGATTTTTTTATGTGTAACTTTATCTCCTCCTCCTGTGTTATTACATAATCCAAAATTGTGCTCTGTAATTCTGTGAACATTTGAAGACAGGATGAAACAGCAGAAAATAGCAATTTTGAGATATATTTGCATTACAGAGCCTCAAGTTTGGTATATCTACTCAACTAATCATACAGTAACCAAAGCATTTTGCACTGCATATTCAAATGCTAGGATTTTGTTTTCAGAGCAGTTCCGGCCACAGCTTGAGAACGAGTTACTGGAGTTCTATGAACCCGTTAAAAACTCACTTTTGCTTAAAAATTAGTATTATAAACACTGTATCTCTTAAAGCTATTAATACCTTTGTACTGGAACAGGTGATTGACATTAGCTCTTGCAGAATTTATAGAACTTTAGTCAAATGATTATAATCATATGGTACAATTTAGTGTTCAGTATTCAAATACACTGCATCTGGTTAAACTCAAGTACGTAGGTTTGATGTTTAATATAATGATATATAAAGTAAAAGGCATTGTCCTTTTTTGAATCTACAGTCTGTGCACACAGTGGTGCTAGAAAGTTTTTTTTGACATAAATATGGCCTAATACACCAGGTTCCTGCAAACATCACAAATTAAATAAAGATAACCCAATGAAACAAAAATGTCATCCATCTATATCCAAAGACAAACAACCACACACTCACACTCACTCCTAAGAGCAATTTATGATTACAAATTACCCTATCATCCACATTTTTGTATGATAGGACAAGGAGTGCCTGCAGAACATTCCAAGAATTCAAATCTGTAACCATGTAGTGTTACAGATGTAAGTGTTACATGTAAGTGTTAGAACATTTGCTTTCAGTGTGTGGTGTGACCTTGTGCAACGATAACTGTAACTAAATGGACTGTTGACTTCATATTTCCATTGGATTAAGCTCCAAACCTCGACTTTATCATTGTGAAAAATAATTTTTATTCTTGTTTAACTATTCTTTTGTAGACATGCAACAACTTGCATGTCAAGGGTGGTGTTGTCTTACTCCATAACTTAGGATTTCCGAGCATTTTCCTTTAGAATTCAAGAGTTTAGAAGTCACTATTCCAGTGATGATTGTCAACTATTTTTCTGAAGCATCTCAGTTAAAGCAAATAGTTTTTGTTTACCCTCATTTCTGCATAAAACATTTAGAAAACCATATACAGCATTGTTTCTTCCAGTCAGAAGTGGTTTCCTTCTGAATCCCTGCCATGCACTCCATCGTTGTTCTCCTGAGAAAAAGGTCCTATTCGTTATTATATTCATGATATGTGAGTATTATTATAATACTCCTGGGGAGAATGCACAATCTGTCTGACTGTGGATTGATGGAAAACAATTCATCTGAGGCAGTTCAGCATTTCTTTACAGCTTAAGGAGTATCAAAAAGTGTTTTTCTACTTGCCACATGACACGAGCACAAACAAGTTGTGAGGACCGTAGTCAGCTGATACATCTGAATACATTGAAATAGTTGTTCCCAACTGACACCTGATTGTTGACTGAAACCAGCTGACGCTCTAATTTTATTGATTATTTTAGTTTTGTTCTCTTCAACATTTAAAACTAGTGTCCAAATCACATTATATCTGCGGTCATATTTATGCCACAGAGTGAAAAGAGAACTTTCAAGCACCCCTAAACTCAGTGTGCCTTATGCTCCTGCTAATTTTATCTCTAATGTAGCATTACTCTTCTTGCAAGACCGTGTGGCAGATGTAGAATGTTGTGCCTGAATCTCAATTTTGCTTTAAGTAAAAATGTTCTATATAACAATTTATTACAAACACAAGCTACGAGCAAATGTCAGGTTGATCTCAGATTTAATGGTTAGGTATAATATGTAGCTTTTAACTTCTATACTGATTAGAATCAAATAAGAGGGGAAATTCAGCACTAATGTCTGTGGATTGAAAATAGAGGGAATGAGTGTTGCCAGCTTTGTCAAAGACTATTACATCTGCTTACTTACTTAAATCTCCAAAGCTTTTTTCAGATTTTGTGAAATTCAGACTCCAGGATGCTTCAGAGTTAAATGCTGGCAGCTTCCAGCGATAATGCAATAATGCAAAGCACAGCCAGCTGGCTGTAGCTTCATGTGTGGCAGGTTGGCAAGAAAGAAATGTTAATCTTTGACATTTTCCAAAATTTAAAGAAGGTTTTAGTGATAGAACAATTCATTCCATTGTGTTATTCAGTTCAGTGTTATTTATATTTCTGCTTCATGCTACCTCCTCAGTAAATGCTGGTGTTGAAAACAAATGTACGAAGGATGTTTGAAATATGATCTCCATAAAGGTTCACTGCTCTACCATATTTTAGACCCAAGGTAATGAGACATATGTAAACCTCCATTCACCTGCACTGCACTGGAAATGAATTCAGTTCAGTCAAAAATGCAAAGTCCACATCTTTCTGCACAATGAATTCTGCTGATAAACAAAAACATGCATGAGTTATATCTGCTCAGTAGTTTGTAACTTCCAGCCACATCCAAGAGCTGAATTAGCACTGATTTGCTGTTTGAAAAAAGGCCAAGGAACCATTTCAGAATGTAATGAAACATTTTCTAAACTGTTAAAAATGACTATACTGTATATATGAAAAGATATATTTTCTGAAATCTGGGGTAATTCTGAGTTAATGTGTTTTGACTTATGCTTTATTTACTGCAACACATTAAAAATGATTGTAAACCTTCATATTTATAAAAGTGTCTTCATTTTCCTTAAACAGGGTAAAGGCCTCATAGATAGATATCCATAAGCACTTATGCACCCCCATACCATCAGACATGCTGGCTTTTGAACTGGCAGCTGATACAAAGTCCATGCTTCTCCTATTTAGTCCAAAGGACACTGTCCATAGTTTCCAAAAAAAAAAAATCACATTTTAATTTGTCTGACTAATGGACAGTTTTTCCACTTTGGCCCAGAGAAGTTGTTGACTTTCCTAAACATGTTTATGTGTGATTTCTTTCTTTTTCTTTTTTTTGCAAGGTATGGCTTTAACCTCCTGTTTTAAACCTATGATTTTCATCACACAATCAGACCTGTTTTTAATACAAAATCACATCTCTACGCACAGATTTCACCAGATTCTCAGAATGATTTAATATTAAAGACTATAGATGAGATATTCTCAGTCTTCACAGTTTTACATGGAGGAACATTATCCTGAAACTGTTTGACAAATTGCAGATGCAGTTTACTTGCTGACCGGCTGAATCTCAGTCTGTGTTTACCTCTAAGAGACCCTTTCTAAGATGCTTCTTTTTAACCTTATTAGTTGCAAAATGTTCCTCCAAAAGTTTTTCTTTTTTTTTTTTGTGGGCAACATTTACCCTTTTTGTTGCCAGCCTTTTGTAGCCCATGTTCCATTTAAAAAAAAAAAACATGTTGCTGCCATCAAATTCAAAGTGAACTAATATTTTTCATGAAATGGTGAAGTGTTACGCTTTCAGCATTTAAAATGTTTTCTGTTCTGTTGTGAGAAAATGGGAGTAATGAGATTTACAAGTCATCATAGGTTTCATTAAGGTTTCAAAACATTTTTGGCATTCTTGGTCTTATTCTAAGACTAACACTGATATGGCTTACTGTTGCTTAATTTAGTTTGATAGTCAGGACATGAGTCAATAAAAAGGCTCCAGGACAAAGAATTTATCTCATCGTGACTGTATGGACCCGTTATGACTCAGTATTTCCCCAGTCCTGTCAAAACTTGCAGACAGTGATCTATGGTGAGATAGCCGCCCATTTCCACAACTTCTCTTTCCACTGAAGTGGCAGTGCTGACGTCCTCCTTATGAGCACTGTCTCCTACAGAGTGTTTAAGGACAGAAGAAATGTTTGTGAGCTTTGATTGCATAGCTGCAAACCAGCCAATACAATACAATACAAACACTACGCCTTAATCACTGTCAGCCTGAGGAGGTTGAGAAGTTGTAGTTTGTCCCTGAAACAGGGATAGGGTCACTAATATCTTTCTCTCCCCTTTCTTTTTTCAGTTGATAGAATGTGTCAAATTTCTTGTCAAAGTATTTTGACAAGAGAAAGTATTTTTTTTCTCACCGTCACCAAATTAACTTTAAAAAGATTTTTTTTTTTTAATGGAGCCCAAAGACAGCTTTTTAATTTCACGGAGATTATTTGACATTTCTACAGCACATCCCAATGACTCCCACAGGGATCAAGGCCTGAAAACTGTGACAAATTCCCGTGTGAAAGATGATGTAAATCCAAACCACTCTTCGATAACTTGAACCCAGCGAAATAGTGGACATTCTCATCTTGGTATATTCCTGTGCCATCAGAGAAGAAAAAAAAAATCCACAGATGGAAAAACTGATTAGTCAATACACTGTTCTCAGGGACATTTAAAAAATATTAATGATAACCAGCAACAAAAAGGTTGATATCACTTTGGATTACTCCTAGATGAAATTTTACTTTTTGCCCTTGTGTATCCACTTTTGTTTCATTCATTGCATAAACACAAACCCAATGATTTACTTTCCTCTTTAAAGTAGTTCTGCACATCCATCTTCAGGACATTCTGGAAAACCTGCTAAAGTTAAGTCAACAAGCAACAAATTATTTTGGCCTAATCCAATTCAGCTTCACATTTTTTCATTTCTCTCTGAAAATCCTGCTGGCCGTCTGTGCCTGCTTCCCAGAAAATGTAATACATGGATTATACCCATGTGTCCACATGGTAAGAGAAATGCTGAAGAAGTCAGAAATCACATCTCCAAAGTCTTTTCACAGAGGTTGTGTAATAGGACCTTCATGACTTCAGAGTGAGTCATCAATTTTTACAACTCCGGAATAGGGAAAAATAATTACTCTATTACACACATTGTGCCTGGTAACATATTGCCAAACTGATGACGGTGTTTAGTTCATCACTGTTTATTTGAGGAAGAAAGTGCACCATGAAACAAAACAGTATGAACATTCATTGTTTGGAACATGTGGGAAAGGTTGCTAATTAGCTCTCAGCAAATCACAGTCATTTCTGATTATCAGAAAATAAGTAGTATTCTAATAGGCAAAATTAAACATGACATGCCTGCGTGTAGGAAACAAGAGGGTTTTAAGAACGAAACCACAATCCTGCAACAGCACAAATTAAAACAGGCTGAGGGATACGATTTTCTATGAATATGGTGAATCAGCTTCTTCTGTGATCTTTGTGGACTCATGCAGATCTCTGCTGCTTACAGAGGCTGCTCTGAGAATGCAGTGTAACTCTTCACACGTGCAAAGAAGAAGGGCGTGTACATCTTGTCCAGATCGAATGTAGTGATGACCGTTTCCCCACTCAGCCTAAAAAACAAAAACACAATTTCTGCGCATTTCAAAAATAAAAAAGAGGATTTGTCACCTGCTCCATTTCTACTGGAACTCTTAAATCTTACTTGTAAGTGATGTGGCAGGAATGGTGGATCCATACGAGCTTACTGAAACTCTGATGCCCTCTGGAGGACAGATGCAGTCCCACATGGAAGCTGTGCTCAGCCTCCTGAACTGGGTTCCGCCTGCAGAACCGATTCCTTTGAAACTCGGCCGCTTTCTGTCAACAAGCAGCACATTTGAGAAGCTGAGTCAGCATCTGACTGGTTACCAGGCAATATTCAAAGAAAATTCACTAACAAAAGTTTACAGTAGCACCAGCAATTATAGTTTAGGTGCAATGATTCATGCTGTATTTCAGTAGAAATCTTTAATGAGCGATAGATTTAACTTCAACATTTTAACTTCTCATTGTGATTCTGTGTTAGACATTTAAAAAGGTGTAATCAGTTTCATTTCTCACCAGAAAAAGCAATATATTCTTGATATGTACTGTCATCAAATTTGTATTTCTAGTTCATTAGAAAAATAAAATGTAAATACATAATACAAATAATTAAAATAATATTAGCAATATATTGGTAAAAATGTAATTAAAAAACATTAAATTATTAGTCAAATCCAATTTCCTCATCATTTACCATTAACAGAATCTGAATTTTTCTTTCCCCTCACCTCCTCCTTTTTCTTGCAGACAACAGCAAAGACTTTGGTTTGATTGTCTGTCTCCTGTGACAGACGAAAATGACCGAGCAGAACAGAATCCATTCTGTTGAAAGAAAATTTATCACTCATAGTAAGGCACCCAATATGTGACAGTACATCTATTTAAGCTTGTATAAAACACAGTTGTACCTGGTGTTTCTAGTGCGCAAGCGAGGAACTACAGACAAAGGATCCTCAGGGGTGGTGAGCATGAGGGCGTGGCCATCAGGGAAGAACCGGAGATACCTGCGAAAATAATGTCCACTTTTATATGATATGACTGACTCACACCAAAAATGTGTAACTTTAGTGTCTGATCAGGCTACTGGAGGTGACCAACAGAACTAACCAACTTTTGTTTTTCCAGAAAATCAGCAAGCGTACACACGTACATAACACCATGCTGGCAATTTCAGCTGGAATGAAACATTTACCTGTAGAACTCAACATGGTGCCAAGCCCGGTAGAATCCATCCAATGACTCTTCTCCTTGACGAATGTATGATGTCTTGCTGATATAAACACCTGCGCAGATAATGTTATGAATCAAAAGAAAATCGCCTTTGATGGATGTACATTATAGAAATAATAACAAACTAATTCATCAATATTCTGGTCAAATTTTAATCTCTATTATTATTATTATTATCATTATTATTATTAATAATAATAATAATAATTTATTTTAAATAGTCCAACATTGACAAAATGTTCTGCAACTAGCAAATGTCTTGTCTTGAATGGGCTTCAGCTGTTATGCAACTGGACCATTATTTTTCACCACTTTAAAGATCTGCTGTAGAAACAGAAGACATTAGCTCTTATTCCACAGACTATGACTCGGCAAATTTGCAATCGAGCAAATACTTAATTACCATCAAAACGGACACGCGGCCTCTGCAGAAACATCTCCCTCCAGGACTTGTACGGTGCAAGTTTAGTGCAGTTCCGCCCCCACACTCTTAAACAAGCTGATCTCCAAATCTCAGGATCCCTAGGATAAATTATAAGAAAAACAGATGGGTTCATTTTAAAATCATATGAATAAAATAACATTCAAAATTCCTTTTACATTTTGAACTGAAACAACTTGAGATCTAACTGCCCAACCTCAAATCTGCAACTGTACTATTATACAGTGGGGCTGACCTTGCGCAAATGTAAAACCCACGGCACACTGAAGACAGCTGCTCCAGGGCTCGCATGTCCAGATCACTTGACACAACCCAGCGAAAAATGTACATCAGGATTTCCCGTGGCAAGGCTGCAGTAAAATAAAGAAAAATAATGAATCATAATGCAGATACACTGATGATGATTTAGACATGTTCACAACCTAATTATAACAGGTGATTTATCATAGTTAGCTTATTATGATAGGCGGTAAGTGAGTTTTACCCGAAATGTGTACTGGAGTAATTTCAAGCTCAGGGTTGCAGATCTTTGGAAAGGTGCTCTCCAGAGTGAGCTGCTGCTCAAAGTAAGCAAGTAGATCTTCAATCTCACCATCAGCATCACTGTCCTCCATGCTACAAAAGATAAAACACACCACACTCAATTTAAAAAAGTGGTCTATCCATTTTTCCTCATATGAACCAAGACATGTCTTTACACTTGTCAAGGATTATGGAAAGATCTGTGTTTTCTTAATCTGGGACCATAAACCTACTGAGTACCCACATTTATTTATCACTTACATACATCCATCCATCCATTTTCTATACCCGTTTCATCCTTGAAGGGTCACGAGGACTTACATACATACATTATATTTATTATGGAAGCTCATTACAACTCTCCAAGAAAATAGGTTTTTGGTAGTGAGGCACTATCTTGATTCACAAAATACAGCAACACAACCTTTCTGTGAAATACAGTTAATATATTGTATTTTTATCAGAATAGTTCAGAAAGGTTCCTTAAACCATGTCAGCACAATAACCAGTTACACCATCCAAAACAGACCAACTCTGATTGTTATTTCTAGGTAACAAACTGAAGAGAAATGAAATTGGTGTTCTAAGAAATGATTATTTAATAAAACTCAGACATTGAACAGCCCGACTTAATCAAACTGGACCAACATATGAGCTGAAGAAAACAATGTGTGATGGTTCTAAAGCAGCACTTCACAGAGGAAAAAAAAAATCTGAAAATATTATACCTCTTTCTGTAAGTCATGTTCTAGCTAAAGAGTGTGGTTTATTTGGGGATGGGGGAAAGGAAGTATGTCTACTCCAGATGGATATAGAGAAACTTGTGATAAAACCAAGTTTCCATAATACAAGACAGAGTATCTTGAACAACAATGAAGAAAGAGCAATTTCTTTATCTGGTACATTAACCTACACTATGGACACAGTACTACACCTTTACATTCCAGACATTGTTTACCAGTGTATTAACATTAAAAATACAGAATATTTAATTTGCAATTGCCAGAGACAGCTTTGATTAAAACACGACTTACTAGTTTCCCCCAACTCGGTCTGCTTCAGGAGGACGGCTGTAGTTGATTTTAAATTCAATGTCAGGAACAAGCTGCATAGCCAGGCGATAGAATTTGATAGCTGCAAGTAAACACAGAGGCAATGACAAAAGACACCGAATTTCTCAAGCACTGTGACCCCATTTAGGTTCTCATACAGATATTTAAGAATTATACAAATGGCAATGACAGAGGCTCAGTTACTGCAGAAATAATTCATATGGTTGATATAAAATTAGTAATGGTTATGATTTTTTTTTTCAATCCCACTCAAGTCATAAATCCCCTAAAAACTCACACAATCCCCAAATTTGAATATTTTAACCTTCTAACCAAACTTTAAGCCCTCTCTTGGCCTTTAGATGGTTTGGGTATGACAACAAAAGCATATATGAATATAGTAATCTAAGAAGCAACTATATCTCTGCATGTCATCAGATTACACTAGTGTGAAGGCATGTACAGACCTGCTGCCAGGTGTTTACAGACATATTTAACATGCCACTGCAATCTGCTGCTGTTCCCTCAAGTCTGAAATCTGCAATGATCATTTTAGTCCCTAAAAGGTCTGCTGTAAAGTACCTTAATGACTGCCTCCTGGTGGCATTAATTAATTTATACTTCTGCATAGCAAGTATGCACATAGCCAGTATATGGCATCTACATTGTAGTTGTGTTTTATTCTTGTTCATTATTTGTTTCACTGTCTAATTGCACCACCAAACATTAGATGGTATTGTGTGTTATTTTCTGTAACATTTGTAACTTGCAGTAGTAAGCTTCATTTTGCTTACTTCATTTTTGTACCTCAAACATGGCAATCGAGCAAATAAAGCATCTCTTTATGCAAGTTGGAGCTGATAAATGTGAGGCAGCAGTAACATTTATGGACATAACAGCAGCTTAAAACAACAAAGAACAAGTGATAGTGAAAAAAAACACGTGGGAGGAAATGCAATGCTAACAACCACACCAATCACATTTGTTGAGACCGTGTCAACCTGAAGGCTAGTTGCATTTCTGGGGAGGTGCACATCTGGCTACAGTGAAGGTTATGGTGCAGGGTCCCCAGCTACGCTGGACATATGTCATTGGTTTGACAAAAAATCATACGATACGACACCCATAACATCTGTAGTCAGTAAGTACTTGACTGACTTGTGCTCTCACACATCAGATATCTTTGCATACTGCACAACCTGCTTAACCACCATCACAACATCACAATTGCTTGGTTCTTGCAGGAGTGTCTGGGTGCTGTGGAGTGCTATTGTGATGGTGGTTAAGCAGGTTGTGCATACTGCATACTGCACAACCTGCTTAACCACCATCACAATAGCACTCCACAGCACCCAGACACTCCTGCAAGAACCAAGCAGTAACAAGGATGCTACTTCAAAGACTAAAGAGATGGTGAATAACTTCAGAATGACAAAATACAATACTCTTTCCCACCTAACTCTTCACATTCCTAGTGAAGAAGTAGAGAGAAGAAACTGTCAAGTTCCTTTGAGTAACTGAATGACAGCTTACACTTCAGAACTGGTAAAGATAGAACCAAAAAAAAAAAAGAATCTTCTTCATCAAAAATAAATTGAAACAATCTCCCACAGAAACTACTGCTGCACCTCTGCAGGGGTACTCCTGAGTCCATCCTGACACTAAGAGTGAGGATCGCCCAGGACACTTAAGTTAAAAACTAACAGAATGAAAACTGTTTCTATCAAGTGTCTCCACCACATTCCAGGATATATATATATATATATATATATATATATATATAATATATATATATATATATAACACACACTTGCACACAACAAAAACCATGACATACACTTCCACTGACATCTGGATGTACTTTAATCTTGTTGAGCTCCTGCTCATTATAACTTTTATCCTTCTTTACAAGGGAGTACATTTTCAGAGTTTATTGCAACTCATATTCATCATGCTTATAATAATTCTGTAGTTGTATAGTTTTACAGCATGCAGTCTTTTTGACAAGTCTGTTCTGCAAATTTATCTTACATCAGAGTCCCATATTGTATCACTGATTATACTTCTATTGCAATACATTACATATATTACTAATGTATAGGCATTTTACATTTTATCAACATTTAACAGTTTTTTTTTTTTTTTAACTTTTGCACACTCATGCACGCTTACCCTCATAGACAGCTCCATTCTGCTCCTCCTGAACAGCTCTCAGGAACAACTCCGTGGCCTGAGGGAAGGTGACACACATTAGTCATTCAATGCTGCCTTACAGTAATATAAAAAACAAAACCTATGGAAATTAATTTACTTTTTCCTCCCGAACAGTGTCTTGAGTCTTCTTCACACCTTTAGCGTGTTGCAGTCGGCCACTTATTCCACTTACTCCAAAACTTGGTTTGAGTTCAGACATCCACTGAGCTCGGAACGCATTGAGCTCCAGCTATAATGAAATTACAGCGTTATTATGGTAAATTCCAGAAGAGAAAGCTCAACTACAACAACAGGATTTACAACTGTAAACCTGTCATAAAATGTGATAACAGTGACTATAAAATGAATAACGTCAAACAAAATTAATTACAGCAATAAGCCCAATTAGAGTGAATTAATGAGCTTAAAATCTGAAATTGTATTTATATCTTGGTTCCATCAATGTTTTACTGCATATAATGATGAATCAAACCTCTGCAGAGTTCAGGCTATGCAACTAATTGATCACTGAAAGCTGCAGCATCCACACACGTCCGTGATGTAGACCAAATAGAGCTGTTTTAATTTGTTTTCTTTCTTCTCTGGACCAAACTCCAAATACTTTTTCACACTTATGGACAGGTCAACATTTCATTAGTATTTAAAATACAGCTCTGCTGATCACCATCAGACTTTGCCATAACAGAGTAGATTCTCTTTCCTGAGGACGACGGGAGTAAAAAAAATCTATTAACTTCTACTTGAATCTAGTGATCAGATTCCTTGTGATCATGGTGTTTATTCATGAAGAGTACAGTGAAAAAGCATCATCTTCAAAATATCCAATTCACAGTCTCGTAGATCAGAAGAAACAATCAGAAGAGAGCTCAAAATGCTCTTACTAACTACAATAAAGTCAACAATTTACAAAATGTATAAAGAAAAAAAAATGTACAAGCTGTGGAGTTTTTCCCACCTGAAGGTTTGGGTCATCTGAACTCTCATCCTCCTCATCTAAGGTACCTCCAATATCTGCATTTTCTTTAGCCTGTAAAAGAAACAATGAAAGCATCACTAATGTTACTATTATTTAAAAATATGATAAAATCATCTAAAAAAAAAAAAAAAAAAAAAGATCAAAATACCAAGTAGCAGTTACCATGTATAATGCATGTGTGCACAAACATTTTAGCAAACTAAGCTGCAATGCAGAAGTGTGCAAAAATGTAATTACACTCTTACTGCTTCCAAGAAAATTAATTAAGAGAGTAAGTTGCAGCTACATGCTGCTAAATCAACACTATTGATTGCACTTTCAAGAGATCATGTAACCACCTCTATAAAAGAAGACACTTTGGGAGTTTGCTGGTCAGAAGCATTCAGGTGTGTTCACAAAGTCATGGAGAAAAGAGCTCAGCAATGATCCGAGAGAAGCACATGAAGATACCCATCAATCTAGGAAGGGTTATAACAGCAAATATTCTTTGGTTTATCACAAATATCTATCTACCTATCTACATTGTCCACCTATCATTACAATAACAGCTGAGCATCTAGATTTTATTATCTGAGTAACACGTTGTTTTGGTTGTGACTTAAGGGTGACGCAACACGTTTCCTTGTACATCATGTAGAGTGAGTGAGAAATGCAAATCATTTAGTACTTCCTACATTACTTAAAAAGTGACATGGACTTAAAATGTTTTTGTTTGTTTGTTTTTTGTTGGGAGGGGTCGTTGGAAACCCAAGATTACAAAATTATGTGGAATGTCTATCAGATAATTAAACAAATTATCTTAGCAAAAACCGTGACGCCCACTGACAGGAAAGAACAGAGTTGGTAATTACGTTGGTAATTTGAAACTCACTATTTGGACACTTTGCCGTTTCAGCCATATGTCGGTTGTTACTATTAGGTAACGCTAACACAACCACAGCAAACCATAAAGAAAACCAATATTTATCATTTACGTGAATGTAGCCAGACAACATACATGTTGCTATCAATGTGTTGCGACTATCTGAGCCGTGCAGGGACAAGTTGACAACATATCATGTTACAGAAACCAGATGGAGTTAGCCGCGGTAGCCATCAAGCAGGCTAACGCGATTCTCCCCGAATGGCAGTAAAACACAACGACCCACCATGACACCAGGTTTTCTTGTTAATCTTCCTAGACGCTCAACAGTACCGTTTACAGTTCACGGTCGGAGAAACGGACGACACAACGGACATATTTACGAGCTCGCAGGAACGCAGCCATCTTGCTGAGCTCCCTGGAGCCTTGGTGACGTAGGACGTTAGGAGGAAGAGGTGAAGCTCCCCTCCGCTCCTAACTGCTCCACACAGCTTAGGGTGTGAGTTCAAGTGACTTTAAATATCTCTGCTTTATCACTTCATTTATAATTGTGTGTTTGAGGGGAATTCTATTTAATCCTTATAAATAAAAGACCACTTGATTAAATTCACTGTAAAAAAAAAAAAAGGACAAAATAAATAAATAGCTTCATAAATACGTGTATGAATTTAATTCAATTGGTTTGTGAGGAGGACACCCAGGTACTTTGTGTGTGCAATGTGCCCTTCCCCTTTTCTATAAACAACCCATCACATCTAAATGGCGCATCTTTATGAGAGTCTGCTTATTTAGAGTAATAGGAGAGCTTACAGTGTTGCTTTGTAGACATCCGGTTTCCCTAATCATAAAGCAGGTTAGGCGAGCTATATAATCCTGTTCATGGTTGTCAGTTATTTGCCGACGATATTGGGATGGAGGAAATTCTATTCAGCCATTTCTTTTAGTATATATATATATATATATATATATATATATATATATATATATATATATATATATATATATATATATATATATATATATATATATATATATATATGCTGATGGAGGTTGTTTTCTTGCACATTTTGAGGCTCACCGATTTTAACCAAAGAAAAACGCAAAAAAGATAAATAATAATAGCTCGCCTCTGCCTTTGCTTCATAACGAAAAATCTTTTTTTTTCTTTAGTATTTTAAAATAATGAATGTTACCATTTGGTTTTGTCATAACACATGGATTTATATATTTTTTTGTAAAGACACTGCAAAAACTGTGTAATACATGATACAGTTTTTTTCCTTGTACATTTTAGGAGTAGATTATATTTTTTAGCCAAAGAAGAATAAGAGGCAAGAGAAATTAATGCATCTTACTTCCGCCTTTGAATTAAACGCAAAATGTCCTTATTTTATCTTATTTACTTTTATCGTGTTTCTAGATAGTTTTGTCCTAGTACACGGATTTCACAAGGATTTTATTACTGTTCGTCTATATGCTTAAGAGTGCACTCGTAATTTTCGTCCTTTGGGACGCAAGATGGTTTGGGATTAGCCTCTGTTCTCCAGAAAGTAATTAACGAAAGCCAAAGTTAAAAAAAAAAAGTTTCAGTTGGGAACATTAAAAAAAATGTGGTTGACTAATATACAGCAACACAAAATCGCGATTAATGCCTTCTTTTACTGCATTTGACACCGCAGCAGGGCTGTGATTTGTTGCGAGGAGTCTTTGAGTCAACGCGAGAGTATGTGAGCTCTTTGACGAAAGGGCCTGGCTCTACATATTTACGTTGTATGGTGGATTCACTGGTTGCTGTTATCATCCGTTTAACGGTTACATTTGTAAAACGGCCGATTTGAAACCATTAGCTCAAGGCGGGCAACAAATGCGTGGCTATGTCTTGTCATCGGGTTGATACGGGGAGGGTGAGTATTTTCTCCTCGTATTTTGTGTCAGGAGACCTTTCAGTCCCACTATAGTCCAGCGGTTTTCCTGCGGCACCGTAATGTTTTGTGAACAGCTGGGCCAGCACCAGCACAGTCAGCGTTATTTCTACTTCGTTCGCCTTTATTGTCCGCACGACGTACTTGTTAAAATTAAACGCAAAGCACACGGGGATGGTTGTAGTTTCAGCCACCGTCAACTTGAATTAACGCCCGTGTCAGTTATCTGCTTCAGCGTTAGCTTTAATAGTGAACGGTAACCTACGACCATAAAGTTACTAAGGTTCTTAACCAAGCAGAACAAAGAGAGTGAACACACGAAAATATTTTATTTTCTCCTCAGTGCACTTTAGTAAGCTTGCTAGCTTCTTAGTGGGAGCTAACAAAAAAATTAATGAACGAAAAATTAAAAAAAAAAAAAATAGATTAACCCAACTGCATTTACGTCACATATCACGGCTCAAATGAAAGAACAGTGAAGCCAGTGTTTCTCAGTCCTGAATCCCGAGTACCGCTGGCCTGCATGTTTTGGGTGTTTCTTTGCACCAACACACCTGATTCAAATGAATGGCTCATAACATCCAGGTCTGCACAAGTCTTAGTTTGAGCCAGGTGTCCTGGAGCAGGGAAATATGAAAAACATGCAGGGTAGTGGTACTTGAGGACCAGGACTGAAAAACACTGATTTAAGCAATATCCGTATCTATTTTATCAGTCTCACTGTTAGCGATTATGTGCACTTTTAGTCCTTGTAGTTTAATGGTCAACATCGTATTTTTGTCATTCATCCCTCAACTTCTCAGCTCAAAGGAGGCAGATCCATGGAACGATGAGTCCTCAAGCTCTGCCCACAGTCTTCTGCTGTTGTCACAGGAAAATCTGGTTGCATTCAGCAATAAGAGGTGATCACATCTGTTTTCCACCTGCCATCTGATTTTGAAGGATGATCTGGAAGAACAAGCATAATGAATAGATACACCACCATCAGGCAGCTCGGGGATGGCACCTACGGGTCTGTCATCCTCGGCCGCAGTCTGGAGTCAGGAGAACTAGTTGCCATAAAAAAGTGAGTGTCCAGAAATTTTTTATCTGCTGTAAATCCAGCTTTTCCTCCCAAGTTCAGAGCCAGTGTTCTGTACCTTGGTGCATGTCTATTTATCTCTCTATTTTCTTCTTAACATAAATAATATCTTAATATTTTATAATATCTTTCAGAATGAAGCGAAAGTTTTATTCCTGGGAAGAATGCATGAACCTTCGAGAAGTCAAGGTGAGTTTACATTTCTAACATGGCCTGAAACATTTGACATATGGGGGGGGGGGGGGGGGGGGGGGGTGGGGGGGTGAGGTTAAGAAAAAATACCATGAATCTCTTCAGCTGTAATTGAAGATGGAAAGTAAACAACTTACCGTATTGGCCCAAATATAGGACGATATTTTATTCTAGAAATCATATTCTTAAAAATGGGGGTTGTCGTATAAACAAGGTCTAGACTTTTCTATTATCATTACACATCTGCGCCACTAGATGGAGCTGCACCGATGTAACCAGTAAGCGAATCAAGCGTCTCAGTGAGCGCATGGAGCAGATCTGATGTAAAATGGAGGATCATGTGACCGACTCAAACCTAGGGGTTAGAAAGTTTTTTTGCAGTCCAGAATTTCGTATTTTACAGACTGAATTATTAATGTTGTTCTTGAATACAGTAGTATGTTATCTGTGTGTGTGCGGCGCACACACACAGATAACACGATATTCGGCTAACGGTACAATATAAATCGATATTCATCTTACAGTACATTTACATCATATTCTGAAAGATTTTAAAGGGACAAAGTGATTTTGGTGACATCTTGTGAGTGTTCCAATTACTTTGTTTAATTAATTGAAGTGAAAGCATCAATTACACATATGGCTGACAGGCAGCTTGCAAATGCTGGACAAAATGAATGAAAGATTTGTTGAGAAAAATAGTTTCATTTATTTAAACAGTGTAAATTATTGCTTGCCAGCTTTTAAAGGTGGGACACGGGGGTTTTGAAAGAAGCTTAGAATATCGATACCCGTGGCTGAAAAATGGATTCTCTCTGTGGAAATCAAATATTGATATATATCGCAGAATCGATAAAATCACTCAGCTCTAATACAGAGTGTGAAAATGTCTTATTTTGCCACACACACTAATGATCAAGACATAGACTTCAGCTTTACAAGCAAGAATATCAAATGGGTTGCTCACTAAGCACCAAAAATATTAAAAAGAAAAGCAGACATGAAATAGCTCATGTAATATTTACACATTGCTCTCAGTATTTCGGTGTCCTCTAATGAATCTCTTTCTCAGTTTAGGTTGATTTTGGATTTTTTTTTTGTTTTTTTGGAAGGTTTATGATAAATGTGATGATTTGTGGGTAATGTGATAATGAACTTTTCAGTCCACCTGTAAATAATACAAAACATTCTGTCATTTCTTTTCACACCAGTTGAATATGTTACTGTCTAAAATTCCTCACAGCAGCTCTAAGGCCAGAAGGTGATTCTTGTTTGCAGTTTTTTTTTTTTTATTTGTTTTTCTTTTTTTCTTTTTTTTAGCTCCTGGCCTACCTCCCCTTCCCCTTTACTGCAGCAAACTATATGAGGAACATGCTGGCCCTCTGAGACCGCTATGTAGATCACAATTACAGCATGCCATCATTAATTCTCAAAGTCCCGTAATGGCTTCTCCTTACTAAAATGTAGCATGGTTAAACCCATATCATCCCAGTGCATGGGGATAGTGTATAATTCTCTATCCTGCTTTCAGGTTATTCTAAACTTTGTTTCCCTTTTGAATTTTGAGCATAAATTCCACCTTAGCAGCATTTTCCCTCAAACCACATTGTGTTCTTACACTGCCCACATTTTAACAAGAAGTTTTTTGTTTTTTCTCTCTCTTTCATAGCTGTAGGGTGAGCTTTTGAATGTGCTGCAGTGAGCTGTGTGTGTGGGCCAGCATGGTTGTTATTGACTTTTAACTCCTTTTTGTTTTTACACATTACTTATGCAGTCTCTTATTTTTTCAGTCACTAAAGAAACTCAACCATGCTAATGTGATCAAACTTAAGGAGGTAATTCGAGAAAATGATCACTTGTACTTTATATTTGAGTACATGAAGGAAAATTTATATCAGCTAATGAAAGATAGGTGCGTATTGTCTATCTTTGCATTATTTTCATGTTTTGAAGTATATTTGATAAAAGCCTGAAGTATGATGACAACATTTTTGAGTTCTTTCTTGCTACAGGACCCGTTTGTTTCCCGAATCTGCTGTAAGAAATATAATGTTTCAGATACTGCAGGGACTGGCATTCATTCATAAACATGGTACGTCTGTTTATAGCCTCAGTTGTGTAAATAATTACAATTAAGTGTTGTTCAACCAAAATTTAGTTCCGGCTGAGTCAGGATAATTCTGATCTGTGTCTTTGTTAGGGTTTTTTCACAGGGACATGAAACCAGAGAATCTTCTATGCATGGGCCCAGAGCTGGTGAAGATAGCTGACTTTGGGCTTGCTCGCGAGATCAGATCTCGACCACCATACACAGACTATGTTTCAACTAGATGGTGAGTTTCTTTTTGAGTTAAATTAATGCAAACACACTTGGCTTATGTAAGAAGTTGCTGAACTTCTAGTGCCCTTGTTTCTGGACCAGGTACAGAGCACCAGAGGTGCTCCTCAGATCTACATCGTATAGTTCACCTATAGACCAGTGGGCAGTTGGCTGCATCATGGCAGAGCTTTACACCCTCAGGCCTCTTTTCCCAGGATCCAGTGAAGTAGACACCATATTCAAGATTTGCCAAGTCTTAGGGACACCAAAGAAGGTAAGGATTCACACACGTGTAACAGTAAAATACAGAGTCAGAAGAGATCTGATGACAGGGTGCTCGCGAGCAGCAGACTCCCTCATTTTGTCTGGTATTGTTGGGCAGCTAACATAGTTAAATTAACATATTGGATTTTTTTCAAAAATGCAGTTTCACCAGGGAAAAGTTTCCCTCGTTTCCTTCTCTACCACCAAAGAATCAATTGGATTCAATTTTGGAGTTGGATCACTTAAAAGTTGTGGTCAAACCATAGTTCCAAACCATTACACAGCTATCTTTGGGGTAACACCCCCAGACTATTAAGTTTCAAGTGTACAAGCAAATTTTCTAGCCTTTGCTTCACTACTTGCACGCAGACTTATACTTTTTAATTGGAATCAAACTCAGCTCCATCTTTTTTGCAGTGGTTAAAGGATGTGCTATCTTTCTTACCATTTGAGAAAACTGATGTATAAGATGTTTAAAGCTCGCAAGAACAAAGGTACACTGTAATCCCTTTTTTCAAAAGCAGCTTAGAAAGGCCACACACACAAATGGTTGCAACCAAAAACACTTGAACATGTGCTGAGGGGCAAATCTGATATTTGTAATCACAGAATGGCCAACGTTAGATGGCTTAAAAAAATAAGGTTAGACAGGTTGAATGGAGATGGTTTGGTAACTTGAAGAGGAAGGATAGTGAATACATTGGTAGAAGGATGCTGGAGATGGAGCTGCTCTGCAGAAGAAAAAGGGGAAGGACCAAATAGAAGATTTCTGGATGTGGCCAAGTAGGATATGCAGTTGATTGGTGTGACAGAAGACGGGTTAAGATGGAAATGAATAATCCGCTGCAGTGACCCCTAAAGAGAAAAGCAGAAAGGAGAAGAAAACACCTCTGATCTGCTTAACAACAGTATTCGTGTTTACACAGGGTGTGTCTGCTGTGAAGGATCAACTTCATTTAATGTATGCAGCTGTGACCAGACAGTAGAAACAGAGTCTGTTTTTTTATGAGTCAAAGTGCAGTAACGTATGTGATTGTGACATTTCTGTGCTAAATCTGATGTTTTGGGAAATGTGGTGTGTGAGATGGATTGTCTTTTCCATCTAGACTGACTGGCCGGAGGGATACCAGCTGGCCAGTGCCATGAATTTCCGTTGGCCTCAGTGTGTTCCCAGTAATCTGAAGACACTGATCCCAAATGCCAGCCCTGAAGCCATCCATCTGATGACGGACCTGCTTCAGTGGGATCCAAAGAAGAGACCAGCTTCTGCCCAGGTATTATTTCTCTTAGTCTTTTTATGTTTCCTCGCAACTCAGCCCAGGGATTGAAAGCTGATCTTGTTTGTCTAAATTTCTTAATATATTTCAGGCTCTCAGGTACTCGTACTTCCATGTGGGCCAGGCTTTGGGCACTCCTCAGCAGATCCTGGAGCAAGGCAGGCCTCAGCCAGCTCTTGTGCACCTGCAGACTCCTATACAGTCACAACAGACACGACAGCAACAGCAGCAGCCTCTGCTGTTGAAGCCCGTGCCCCCATCCCAGCCTCCACCTCCGAATCAACACTGTTCCCCATCCAGGCCTCTCCAGCAGATCCAACCCCCTCCTGTATCTGCAACTGCCCAGGCAGCAGCGTACCAGCGGCACTCTGGGCTGGTACGAGAGCAGCAGCAGCCTAAACACATCCTGAAACAAGAACAGACAGAGGGATCACCACAGAGGCACCTTCCTTACATTGTTGACAAAAGTCTCCAGAGCAAGGTAAGCCCCAGTATGGTGTGAGAACATGAAGGTATTGGTTTACCTATACATCTGGTGTTTCAGTATTATCAAGTTAGTGGAAACTAAATGTTCTCTGTTCCTCTAGTTCACTTGAAAAAATAAACAACTTACATTATGGAATGATTATATGGAAAGGGAAGGCTGTATGTCATTTTATAACGTTCCTTCATTTCCTCAAACATATCTTGAAGGAAAATATTCCTCATGTGTGATTACTGCTGGTTGTTCTTGTAGCAAACACGGCAGGAGCCAGAAAACGCAAACCTACTAAGTTATCAGTTGAAACCGAAAGGAGGTGGAGGAGGGCGGCGCCGTTGGGGTCATGGACATCTTAAAGGTGAAGACTGGGATGACTATGAGGAGACTGATCTGTCCTCCATAAGTATTCTTGGAAAAAACAGTTTTTCCACTGAGAAATCTAGGCAGGGGGAGGACACGTTGAGCAGGTGAGGCCATGATCTGTCAGTAGAATCTGTTCAGAAGGGATGTGCAAAAAAGTATATTACAAACCGGAAACTCCATAGAAGCAGGTTATTCAGACCAGCATACACATTTGTATTACAGGTTTGGAAAGGTTCTGGATTTCAGTCGATCCAGTGGAAAAGAAGATGCACCTTTAAATCTAAACAAGACTGCAGCCTATCAAGAGCCATCAAGAACTGCTTCTGCCAAACAACATTACCTGAGGCAGTCCAGATATCTGCCTGGTGATACACTCTTTATCTTACTGGTTATCTTTGTAGGGCCGGGGGGTGCAGTTTTAATGTTTCTTGTCAATGTGTCACTGTCTTCTTCAGGGATTAGTACAAAAAAGAATGTGGCCATAAATGCCAGTAAAGAATTTACTGGAAATCATCTTTGGGGCAGCGCTAATATTCCATTTGGAGGAACTTTGCCAAGCAGAGGCGCTCATGGTAACATCACTGCAATGTCTGCAACACTTTATTGTTGTTTTTCTTGTTAAATAGGAACATGTTATTCTACTTTTTTTTTCTAATTTATCAGGTACAAATACTATCCCAGGTGGGTACATGCCATCATTTTACAAGAAAGAAAGTGGCTCTGCTGGTCACAGAGGGCGTCACAGTGTTTCAGTGGAAACAACAGCATCAAGTGAGCACAGATGTCGAGCTTTATTTAATCATCTACTTAAGGGGAATTTCACAAAAAAAAAAAAAAAACATTCACACAATACAAAAAAAAAAAAACTCCAAACGAGTGTGTTTAGTGTGTATTTTCTTTGGTTTTAGATTATGCAACATGGCGGTCTGGTCGGAGTCAGATGAACAGCTCTGCCAACATGCCGATAACAAACAAGAGCTCCCCAGGTCTGCTGCCTCACCCACCACTGCAGACTGTTCACGGCCGAACAGACTGGTCTGCCAAATATGGACACCGTTAGTGGCCTCCCTGGAGCTCTGATCTGTGCCCTAAGAACTCTTTCACCTCCAAAGAGTAGGCCTAGTTGTTTTATAATCTGAATCTGTACATAGGTCTTACACAGCAATAAAAATAATTTTCTGTTTCATAATGTGTACTATGGATGCTGTGAACTGTCAAATATTTAAATGTTTGGGTAAAGCAACTGGACAAAAATCTAAGCCCACGTTGCTCTTCAGTGTTTTGCTGTCTTTCTGTAATATACCTACTGTTGTGGAGAATGTACACCCTCAGTTTTATATATCACTGAATCACATACAGTGATTCAGATGAACACCTGTTGGGAAACAACTTGTACATATGATAATATGCATATTATATTATAAAATCACTGTGTTTTGGTTTTGGAGAATTAATTGCTTTGCCTTTGTACAGTGGATTTTTTAAAATGCATTCTTCCTTTTATTTTCAATTACAACTCTCTTGCCTATCAGCTATTATTTGTGTATCATATGTTCTCAAGGAACTTGAGGCAGTGGTCTAATTTCAGTGAAGCTGATGTATGCAAATGGTTGCCACACTGAATCGGTTTCAGTTCCAGCATTAAAATAAAGTTGATACATTCAGCTCACTCTTGATGGAACTGTATCGTTTATTCAATTTATTAAATTGCAGCTTATGAAGTATAATAATAAATATTTGCCTAAGTGATTATGTATCAAAATGCTTTTTTTTTTTCCCCTTTATTTTTCCCTCAACATGCCTGGCTAGCAGCTGCAGCAGGATGGGCATGGCAGGACTACTGGATTGATATGTGGAAGATAGAGAAAGTTATCCAGATCAATGAAATCTTATGAAGTGTTGTACATGTGTGATTACTCATTGTTAATCTGTCATGAGCCAAATTAATAATCTGAAAATTTATAAATACTAAAACTGAAATATGATTGAATATTTTTAAGTGAATGAATTTAAATAGGAAAAAGGAAGGCAAGACTGCCATGTGCAGTGCCGCATTTGGATGTGTCTGAAGCTTGGAGCTTGACTTCCCTACGTATCTCCTATTGGCCTTGAGCTTGTTTGGAGGTTCTAGCAGGGGAGCGCAGCTACTGGTATACCGATGGATGGTCGTCCGCCGGGGGGACATCGTCCGCTGCCACCGAGCGCAGAGCTTCGGGAGGGACACACATGGACCGGTGAGGGAGGAAGGGGACACCCGCCTAGCCAGCCAGATCAGCCGAATCAACCCTAGCGATCAATGGGGTGACAGATGTCGCAGCCAGATCGCCCTCACATCCAAGGAAAGAATCGCTAGGTGGCGCAGATTTATAGGATCACTCAGAGCTGCCGTTCATTCTCATGGTTTCGTTCTTACAACGACCCACATAGAACATTCCAGAATTCATTCAAGAATCCATTCGAATTGTTCGATACACATTTCCTACGTAATCATGATGCTTCTGTTTCTCACGGCGTTCACTAAAGCAGGAGAATTATTCTTTTACCCATGATGCCTAGCGGGAATATGTTAATCAGCCATGCTTCGAGCGGGCCAGATCCAAGTACCGCAGATCGGGGCGTGCCTCAACGTGGGCGGAGCTCAACGTTTGACTAGTTTCTAATAAGAAATACGAAACAATTATTATTATATATATTAGCCAAGCCACTCACTTACTCTCCTGATTATTTCCCTGTTGGTCTGAAGGACTGCCACATCTTATATGCTTTATACATACATATTACTATGTGTATGTATTTCAAAACTCTTATAATTTTGTTGTCTGGTCTCCTTACAACTGATCATAGTCGCTGTTATAATCCCATACATCCCATTTCAATTCTTCACAGTTCCTTTTTCTTGTTTGTCTTAAGTTAGTTTTGTTTGTTTGTTTTTTCTTAAAAATATAACCTAAACGTATGCAGTTTTTGCTTTTTTTTTTTTTTTTAACATTACACAACTATAGGGCAATGACTATGCTCTGATATGCTGATGCTTTCCTCTCTTCTTGACAATAATTGGAAATCAAGAATTCAATACCTGCTGTGTAATGTAATGTGTGAGAATAATAATAATAAAGAAAATTTAAAAAAAAAAATAATTAATTATATATATTAGATAGATTTTTCTTTTATTTAAAACAATTTTTTTATAGCTTATCCCCAGAACAGAAACAAAAACATACATTTCTATATAGAAACCTACTGTATATCCTCCTGAAAAATATAGAAAAAAAGTATCTTACAACTTCTTTATTGTGTGTGTTTTGGTATCTATTTGGCCCTAAAAACATTTTACAATTTATATTTTTTAACATATATTTTTGGTTTAAAATTTACAGCATGTCCACCATTAAAATAGAAGTGGATTTAGAAAATAATAATAATAAAAAAAAAAAAAAAAACAGATTATGTCTTTAGAAGGATATTAACCCAAGAACATATCTAATTTGATCCAAAAAAAAAAAAAATCTATTTCTTTTGTTGCTTGTTGCTTCCAATGACAAAAACATATTTATTTCAATAGTGAACTATACGATGTAGAACATACAGTTCTGCATTTCTTCATTTCAGTGGTGATAATTCTCAAAACATTTTCTTTTTAGTTATGCAGAGGAACATCTTGCAATTGATGAATCTCATGTAGGTCTTACTATTGCACTCCTTCCTTAAGTTGCTGGCCCCATGACCCAAAACTAGCTAAGTGGGAGTTGATGGAAAGATACATGATGGATAGACAGATGGATGGATGGATGGATGGATGGACCGATGGATGACAATAATTTCAGCATCATAGATGTCATATCACTCTCAATTGAATAACTTCGTATGCATAATTTTAGGCAACTTGCATATATTTAACAGCAGTTACAAATACTACAATAATCTAAGCATGAAAATAAAATGTAATCCTTTAGCCTGAAAGTAAATAAAACATACACATTAGTCCTCGCCCACAAAACACTCTGATTTTACTGCTCCCATTCTGGCTTTGACTGTCTCATCATATCCTTCTGCATCTTCTTCCTCTCCTCTTCCTCATCTGAAAGCTCCAAATCTGAATCCCTGTATTATTTGGTATAGAATCCTCTCTGCTTCACTTCTTTCTCCTTCAACAATGTTCAGTCATTAATTACATCAAAATGGTCCTGGTGTCCACTACAGCTGACATTCATTAAATTACTGTTAATTTAAAACAGAATTAATGAAACTGTTTTCAGGTGTAAAAATATTGTTATTGACATGTTCTTTAACAAGAATATATATCATTTTCATGGTAAAAATAGCATTACATGAAGAATATTTGACTTAACTCTCCTCCTCCCATAAAATGTGATTGTTTCAATGGTGGGCATCTTGATAGAAAAAAAAGTAAAGTTCCCAGCATGCAAACTGTCCACTAAAGAGGACATAAATGAGTCTCAGGAGGATATAATTTACCAGAGATAGCCTACATCTCATCAACCATGGATGTGTCAGGACTGGACCCAAATGGTAGAGACAGGTAGGTGAACAATAAACTTTATTGATAAAATTTATCATAAAGAACAATATACATATAAAGAAAAAGAAGTATACAGAACAATATAAGTATCAAGAACAATATCAAGAACAATAAACTTTATTCATATAGCTTTATTTTTTCCATCCAGAGTATCTTGCTAATCAAAAATAAAGAAAACAATTATTAAAGTAAGGGTTGGAGAAAGCAGAAACAGTGAAATCAGAAAAGCCCAGCAGGCAACATAACACGTTCCCTGTTCCCAGTCCTGGCATGTTCTCAGCTTCCTCTAGAACAGAAACAGATTATGGTTCTTATAGGAACAAAAAAATTGAAAGATGTAAAAAATAATAATAATTAAAAAAAATGACTGATTAGAGTATATTGGTTTGATGAAAATGGAAAGATGACTGCAAGACAAACTGACAACCTATACCTATACAGCTTTGATGAATGTGTACAACAATGTTACTTTGAACAATACCTGATGCTTCAGAGATGCTTCTGAATCCCTGAACCTCTAAAAAAGAACTGTTCCACATGCTGAAATAAGTGGATGGGTTAGACTTTTGTCTAAATGCCCGATAACAACAAAACCAATAACTAAGAATACAACAATTGTGAACAATTTTTTATTTCATTACATCTCCATCTTTTTATTTCATTTATCCACAGCCCTTGCCCCCACCCTTGTCACGGGAGTAATATCAAATTAAGACAGTTACATGGAAGAAAAAACACAACAGAAACAAAACAAGAATCTTCCTTCCTTGTCTGTCAAAATGTTTGAAAAAAGCACGTTAAAACAAAATAAAACACCTTGCTTGCCTCGATTTTCCTCTTCTTCGTCCTTTTCTCCAGTAGACGTTCTTCTTCTGCGGATCAATGTAGGGGCAAGTGGGCGGAGTCAAATGTTGAGCCCCGCCCATGTTGAGGCATGCCCCCATAGACATATATACATAGACGCCGCATCCACTGTGGCTGGGCGTGCCTAAAGCGCCGCCATCTTGGTACAGACCAAGCTGAGGCAGCGGTGAAGGAATATTTACGAGGGAAAGAGGTACCGAACTTTCCAAAACTTAATATCAAAGTAGAATTATTCGCTGAATCATGGACAGATTTCCAAACTTATTGATTTGGTAAAAGCGTCACACATGTAGCTATGATACAGGGTGCTTAGATGTTTTGAAAATGTTGGTTTTACGACCTAAATAAAATTTCTAAGTGATGCTATTGCAGACGAGCTTCAACAAAGATGCCTGATTTCTGTGCTGCATTTGGATGCTCTCTGAAGAGGAGTATCCAAACCAGATCTCGTGGGATCACCTTTCACAGGTAAGATTTAAGTAAGGGGTAACCTATAGTACGAGCAGGTTGCTATATAATGAAATAAACCCTGACAGGACGGACAGAGTCCGGGTTATATCCTTGATATTTATAGCTAATTGTATTGCTAGCTTAATATAGTTACAGGCATGTAAACCTGCATGTCGGCGCGTAAAAGAGGCGTCCACCTAGTTACATGTGGACGTGTACAAACGTCTCTACCTCTGGAATTAACTCTTGTATAAAAAGCGTTATTTGGCCTCAGTTGAACCCCTGAGAAAATAGCAGAGATCGTCTTAAACGGCTTGATCGCCAGTTAAACCATAGACGACCAGAGCGTGTTTACTGGGAGGACACTAACTATCTGGGCAAGTTCACTTTCTACACAACCTAGTGCAGTTCATAGTTCACAGAAATTAAAATGAACTAGTTCAGTTCATAGTTCACAGAAATGAAAATGAACTAGTTCAGTTCATAGTTCACAGAAATTAAAATGAACTAGTTCAGTTCATCATTTCAAAACAATGAAGTAAATAGTTCATTTTTAATTATTTTTTCTTATTCTTTTTTAATGTTGCTGCGAGCAATTAATTGTCAAAATGATTGTCACTGCCCATATACTACACCACCACAAATGGCAATTATTTTATCCATTTTATCTGTTGAAAAATATGTCCAATTCTGAATTTTGATCCAACATTAGCGTTGAAGGGACAGTCCATGTAAAACTGTAATTTCCCTTTCAGCTTCTCTCTACAGCAGCCGTTCCCAAACTTCAGAATACCAAGGCCCAATTTGAAATGTGAAAAATATACGCGGTCCACCCAAACCTTTAATCACAACTGTGATCAACATACAGGACCAGGAACCATGATCTGATATTAATGTGAGGGGTCAACAAATAGGTGACACTTGTCATATTAAGTTAAAATGACAATAACTTAACTGGTTTGTTTTATTTCATCTTAGTGTTCTTTTATTTATTATTTCATGAATATTTTATAATACTAAAATGTGTTATTAAAAACACATTTAAAAAAGATTGATGATTTAAAACATATTTAATGACCTCTCACCGCCCACCTGTAGTACCCCCACGGACCACTAGCCACTAGTGATTTCTAGCTTAGAATACAACAACAATATAGCTAATAAATTGAGTATTATTTTGTTTATGTTTGTTGCAGACATCTCTCTGTCTCTCACTACTTTTCATACATTTAAGGTTTCCCAAAGATCGGGTTTTAAGGAGGGAGTGGGAACTTGCAGTGAGAAGAGATGGTTTTGTGGCAACCAAAAGGTCCTTGCTATGCAGCAAACATTTCAAGGCAAATGACTTCGACAGAACTGGGCAAATTGTCCAGTTGAGACATGGTGTCAAACCATCTGTCTTTAACTTTCCATCTCATTTACAAAAGGTATGCATCATTTGGAATAAATTACAGTACACTTGATGATGCCAAACATTTTTTTTAAATGTTGTATTCTTACATTTTAGCAAGAACCATCAAGGAAGACCGCAACTTCAAGGAAAGCAGAGGAAAGCCTTCCAGTAGACTTGCCTGAGCCTTTCCTAGAAGCTGAACCTCATTGTAATGTTGTGAGTATTTGCATGTAATATTTTTCATACTCAAAAGAGCAGCAAGGCTCTGGTCAAATCAAAACCTCTATTGCATTTCCATCCCTTTTCCTATCAGGACCACAATTATGCTTTGCCTGCTTCTCCCACCGCTTTAAAGGCCAGACTTTGTGAAGCCCTGGCTAGAGTGGAGAGTCTGGAGCGTGAGAAGAGAAACAGCATGCTCCGGGAACGAAGGGCAAAGAAAAATGTTAGTGCTCTTCTTGAGGATCTGAGGGAGAAAAACCTCATAAATGAAGAGTTGAAAGAAAAGCTGGAATGCTACTCAGGTGAAATGGAAATACTCTTTTGGAAATTTATGTTTATAGTCTGTGATTAACTCTTTATCTTCTTATTTAGAGGGCTATAACTAATAAGTTTATGCTTACTGAATTTCAGATCTTCGCATAGACCTCCTGGCAAAGAGGGGCCATGAGTACACCTGGGAGCAGAGGGAGTTTGCCCTCACACTACACCTTCATGGTCCGAAGGCATATAGTTTCCTGAGAGAGTCTCAAAATCTTCCTCTCCCACATCCCCATACATTGCAATGGTATTCTCAGTGTTGCCTGATTGATTACTGACATTCAAGTTACTTCTGTGGCTGCAGGTGTAGCCATTGCATACATTAAAACCACTTCAATACTACAGACAATGTTTGTGAAAATGAAAATGACCAATTGAAAAGCTCACATCACACACTGTGTTGTGATACATAATGAGCTTTCTTTTATTTTTCAAAGGTGGCTGAATTCAGTGGATGCAAAGCCTGGCCTTAATATATATATATATATGTAAATACTTGTGATATTGTAAATACTTGTGATATTGTAAATAAATACTTGTGATATTGTAAATACATACTTGTGATATTGTAAATACATACTTGTGATATTGTAAATCCTTGTGATATTGTAATACTTGTGATATTGTAAAGACCTGAACATTGAACGTTTTCTGGGTTCTTTCTTTCTTTTTGTTGTATCTATGTCTGTAATGTGTGACGTTTGTTTTGACAAACAAATCACGTGAAATTAGCTTCACAACAGCGATTTATGATCTCTTTTGTGTGTGTAGAAACGCCACTCCTCCATAGATGTAATGCATTGTCCTGGCGAGTGGTCTGTACCAAGATGGCGGACCTGTAGGCACGTCACTTCAGTGGGCGGTGGCATTCGATGCGGCGTCTATGTATATATGTCTATGCATGCCCCGATCTGCTGTCTGTAACCAGGGGCCTCTCGCTAGAACCCATCAATCACAGACTTTAGACTTTTGCCAGTCTTGTCGTCAACTGCAACCGTGACTACACAGGTATGGCCCGAACACTTGACTTCATTTTCCGACATGAGCTTAAGCTATGTGATTCATTGTGTTTTGTTTTTTTAAGTTTTCATTAGGAATCATGTCTGAAAGAGTTATCTTGCACTACTTCAATGGTAGAGGGAAAATGGAGTCAATCCGCTGGCTTCTGACAGTTGCAGAAGTAGAGGTAATTTAAAATCACGTGACTCTGAAACTTTGCTGATCTTAACATTTTATACATATGACACTTATGGCAATTTACTGACAACAGTCATAGTTATTTTCATTTTCTAACTATACATCTGGTTTTCGGTAAAGTTTTAAGTATAAGCAGAGTGCAAATTATACAATGACAATTGGGGGGGTCAACATTATCTAGAGATGACAAAAATGACAATTTTTGTCATCTTTAGGGGGGTCGAAGATGACAAAAATGACAATTTGTACCTTCTTTAGGGGGGTCGAAGTTGTCAAACCCCCCCGTAATTCGCACTATGAGTATAAGTCTCAAAAACATTCAGAGCGAGTAACCCAATGTGCTGTGAATGTCTGCTGCTGTTTTATGTTCACAGTTTGATGAGATTTATCTGACGACCAGAGAGCAGTACGAAAAACTGCTGAGTGGTAAGTTGAAGTGATATTCAAATAAAATGTGTGCCTTTTTTCTTTCTCCCCATCTTTCAACTCTCACCTACACACGCTCTGCAACATTGGATGAGGGATCAGTCAGGAGTTCAGGGGTTAACCTCACCTACCTTTTTACAACCTACTGTTATGTGTGAGAAGTAATGACTCGATATGGTACTGTTTTCTTTGCAGATGGATCGCTCATGTTTCAACAGGTTCCCATGGTGGAAATTGATGGCATGAAACTCATTCAGACAAAAGCAATCTTGAAATACATTGCAGAGAAGTACAACCTCCATGGAACAAATCTCAAAGACCGTGTAATGTATGATGCTATTCTATAGTCGTTTAATGAAAGCAAGTATCTGCTCGATCATAATCACATTTTATGAAAATGTAATACTTCCCCCACAGGATCGATATGTACACAGAGGGACTGATCGATCTCATGGAAATGATCATGATGCTGCCCTTTGTCCAAGACCCAAAACCAAAACTGGACAATATTCAGAGTAAAGCAAAAGAGCGCTACCTACCTGTATTTGAAAAGGTATGATACGATAAGTCAATTATTTAAGCTCCAAATATGAAGGTTTATGATAACTAAACGTCTATATGATATATGATATTAACGTCTGTAAAACTTCTCAGGTGCTGTCTGGATCCATTCACCTGGTTGGAGGTAAACTAAGCTGTGCAGATGTGCAGCTGCTTGAATGCACGCTGATGCTGGAGGAGAAATTCCCTGCAATCCTTGCTGACTTTCCCAACATCAAGGTAAAAGTCAGATATGGCTTAAGCCTGGACATATCATAGAGCATCAGAGGGTCTTTATGAAACTCCTGATTATTTGGTTTTAAGTAATCCATATGTGCTTCTGTCCAGTCTTTCCAGGGCAGGATGATCCGTATTCCTGCCATCAACAGGTTTCTGCAGCCAGGCAGCAAAAGGAAGCCGCAGCCAGATGAGACTTATGTGAAGACTGTCATGGATGTGTTCAATGTCACTCTCCCATTGCCATAGCTTCTCCGTTAAGGCCTTTTACACTTCTCACATAGGCAGCGAGACTAACACAGTGATCTAATGACTCACTGTAAGTGTAGCTTGAAGTACAAATTGCTCCGTTATGCTGAGATTAATACCATACTATCCAACATAAAGGATCTCATCTGTTTAGCATAGGAGGAATTGATGTATTTTTTTTAATGTGAAGATTTAAACAGAATAAATTGTTTATTTTGAGGAGCACTTGCTTTCTTTTTGTTGTGTCAAACACTACACCTACAGTCAAACTGTTTGCTCCATTCATCATCATCTCCAGTTGGGACTGGAAGTGACCCTTTATACTCAACAACCTGGGTAAGACAAAAACACTGCCCCCTGGGGAATTGGAGGTGCAACACAAAACATGGCTCCTACAACCTTGTTATGTATGCACACACAAAGATGTGTGTAAATCACATTTATTTAGCATTCCGTTAATACAAAATATCTCAGAAATATGAACTTGATCCTTCATTTCCTTTAAAGACAGATTAGCAAAGATCATATAATTAATACCTTACACTCACTTTAAACATTTAGCACCCAGGATGCAGACACAGATCTGATGTGCTTCCTCTGTTGTGACTGAATAATTCTTGGCCAATAATAAGGTCAAGAGATGCACAATCAGACACAAGTTCACATACGGGGAACTAAGAATTTATGTTAAAAACATCCACAAAGTTGAAGATTCAGGGATAAAGTTTCCTTTAAAACAAGGTTTGTTCATTCTCGGGTCACATCATGGTCAGGAGCAACAGGCGAAACACCATCAACAAACTGTAAGAAACAAACCACAAATTAAAGAAAAGTAATTCATAAAATCAACAATTTTGGGTCCATAATTCCAGATTTGTTTAGTCCTCTTTCTGGTATGTTGAGCAACTTAGACTCTGACCTCAAACCTGTCATAATGCCTGCAGGCAGTAATTTCCCTGATTTCTTGTATCTCATTCCCATGACGACTGAGAGGACTCCTGCAGACACTGAAACAAACACAACACCACAACAAAGTGACAAATACATTTTCTGGCTTATAAACAGAAAATATCACAATGAGTTTCATCATACTTACGCAAAGACACCTGGATATCTTTTGGGTCATTGGAGACGTTATAGGCTCCATAAACGGACAATCCACCAAAAACTAAACCAGCCATTAGGGACATGACACTGCCTGTCAAAAAAAAAAAAAACAATATATGTAAAAAGAATAGAAGATGTACGACTTTTCATTCAGATTTTTACCCATCCAAAAAGAAACTCGTCAAATGAGTGCTTTTAACCTTTTCTTTTGTATCCCATAAATCCTCCAAAAGCGATGGCTGCAGCATAACTAAAACCAATCCAGTCCATTGCCATTAAACAGCTGTAAACAAAACAAATTAAGTAAAACTAAAACATCAAAAGTAACGACATTTACACAGGTCCCTCAGACAAAGAACTAGTACTTTCACAAGCACACGATTTTCGCGATTGTTAGCAAACTCTTTAACAAAAATGATCATATTCTTCTACAGGACAAACTTTAAGAACCTGCTCGAACACACAATCACAGCTTTCTACGGTCCAAGTCTCTGCAGTGAGACGGACACACCGCTAGATGACGCTGCTGCTCCGTCAGTGATCAACGGCCTGAACGACTGACAGGTTAGGAAAAACACGCGTCCTGGTCCTAAATGTAAATTTACTTTCCTGCAACTGTGTATCGATTTCTTACGTAAACTACAATGTCCCTGGATTCTTCGTTGCAGAAGTGACACACCTGGAGCTCAAACCAAAGCGGTGGAAGCTTTCCCTCTGGATTACAACACTTCCTGGTTTTAACGCCAACAATTATCATGCGCGTGCGCAGTTTGGTCCATGAGCTGTTCAAAGACATGCAACAAAGTGGGAAAAGTAAAGTTAACGTTTATTTTATTTGTCGGTATTAATCAAGTGGAATACATCTTTATAATGTCCATATATGACCTTATGAAGATATGTGTAACCAAGAGGACCCGCGATTGTAGCAGTAGGTCACTGGCTGTGGCTGATTAATATCAGCTGAGACTTGAAGACTCTCTCCAGAAGACCAATTAGAAAAGTTAGAGACTGAGGAGAGGCTGGTTTAAAAACAGAGACTTCAAGACTCACTCTCCTCAGGTCACTTAAATGTGACTGTAGTTGTGGATCCTGCTCTGTGGCTTGGCACTGACTGTCGTTTATTTTAGTCTTTTAATTGTATTTATCTTGCTGTTTTAGATTTAGTTTTAGAATTTTAACATACTGTTCTTCTCTTTTCTAGTGTTGCGGCTGGTGGGGACCCTCCACTCGCTGGTGTGGTGGTGGCACTGAGAGTGCACTTTAAAGGGTGATTTGTTTGTATATTAAGTTTGAATCTTATTTTAAGTGTGTTGGATTTTGTTTCTTTTAGACTCTCGGTGTCCCAGATGGTGAGTGGTTGGTCTCCCAGTCATAACATGTTGTTTTTCTCTGGCTTAGTTTTTATTTTTAAAATAAAGAGGCAGATGACGTGACCCACATTAACCGTTGTGGCCCTTTTAAATTGAAGCCCCTGCGGGTCCTCTTGGTTACACATGTATCATATCTTTGACGTGCTGGTCACATGAAATTCGTCTAGACAGCGTTTTTAAGATGGTTTTATTGAAACCAAAACCATTATAATATCGTCAAAATTGGTCGACCAAAACCATTACTATAGCAACACATAAAGTAATGCACTGATCATGTTTAGGGCCGTGCCTGTCCTGGAAATGTTGGTGAGTAGTTTAATAATCTGGATCCGGGATTGCTTGACGGTGGATTCAGTGGCTTTATGTTGTGTGTGTAGTGTAAAAAAAAAAAATGGTTCAGGGAGCATTTCCACACATGCATGGCCCACCACAGTCCAGACATTAACCACTCTGAGGATCTTTTTGATGTACTGGAGAGACTTGACACTGGAGCCCAACTTTCTCATCAATTCAAGCTCTTGGAGAATATCAATTCATCTTTGATCAGAAATAAATATGACACTGCACAAAATTATGGGGTGCCATTTGTAAAGTTGGTCATGCTGAAAAAACTGCTTCAAATCATGTTTTAAAAAGCAGTGTGAATTTTTGAAAGTTTTTAGCACATTCAACACTACTTGTTAACTTTTAAAATTTACTAAATTAAATCTAGATATAAATGTTAAATCTAAATGTTCTAGGCCAGTGGTGCGCAAACTGTGGCACGCGTACCACTGGTGGTACGCGAGCGCTCTCTGGTGGTACACTGGGGATCGTCGGGACTTTCCACAGTTTCACTTTCTTTTTTTTTAATCAAATCGGAAACATACAATGCATTATAAATACGTTTCAAACGAAATTCAGGTAACAACTAATAACTACAATAAGGAATAAACATCTCTCCTGTGAATTTAAAACTAATTATTAAGGCATATATGGCTATATTTTAAAATTGGTCATCATGGTGGTACTCGGAGACCTGAACAGTTTCTCAGGTGGTATGCAGTATTAAAAGTTTGAGAACCACTGTTCTGGGCGAAACTAAATATTTAGCTAATATGCTAATTCAATATGCCAATAACTGGAAGTACCAAAATAAGAGCTTGTGGAGGTCAAAGTCTGTTTATAGTGTCAAATAATGAATAAACAACAATCTTTTCTGGAGAAATTGACTCTTGGACATAGATTAAAGTGATATCTACCCAATATATATATAAAAAACTATATTTTACGAGTACCTTGAGTTTTTAATTGTCACTTTTCTGTGAGACTTATAACCTGTAGCTACTACAGTCAGTCACAAGGGGGCGCACTTTGAATGAACGACCTCCGCCTGCCTCCATGCGATGCAGTCTGCTGTTGGTCATTCATGCCGTGCTAACATGCCCGAGTCGGCGTTAGCTGAAAACATCGGGAGAGCCGATGTGGCGGCAATCCATAGCTTTTTGGCAAGCTCCACAGGGCCTGGACTAGCACAGGCCACCTCAGTAAGTGTGTCTTCCAGATCGCGTAGCATTGTGTCAGGTTACTTATCCAGGCTAACTTTACAGATTTTCTATGAGCACCAATGCACTTCATTACACATTCATTACAGTAGTCTCTGTCCTCCATCAGACATGTTACCTCGGTTTATCTGCTCAGCAGAAGACAGAGTAATGCTGATGTCAGGACAGAGGTAAAGTCAAAGAGAAAAATGTTTGATTTTAATGTGAATAAGGTACCCCAGTGCCTCTTTTTACATGTTCCTGCTTTTTGTCCTTTACCAATTACATCTCTGGTTTTTACCTGCTGGGCCTATAAACACATGAAAGAAAACATTATTCTGTAATAATATTTTGTCAATATCTTTTCAGGCTCCCAACACTAACACACCTGGGCCTGCCACACCCTCCACCTCCACTGGGACATCACACCACTTGGTATACTTTCATATTCATGCAACCCAGCTGGCTGTTTGTGTTTGTTTTTTATCTGTGCGGAGTATTATTCCCACCTTACTTCCAACCATGGTGGCATCACTTATTATATAATGCTGATTCATAAGTCTGTGACTTTTTCTCTTTTTTCCTTGTATTTTCTCTTCTTTTCTTTTCAACCTCAGATGTGTCATTAGTCTGGCCCAAGAGTGGTTTGGTGCAGAGTTGGCAGAGTTGCGGGCTATCTTGAGGAAAAGGCTGATGACCTTGCGCAGAGCTGAATACCACAGAAGGCGCAGGAAGGAGAGATCCAGGAAGCATGCTTCGTTCATAGCCAACCTCTTTGGCTTTACCCAACAGCTCCTGGGACAGAAACAGGATGGAAAACTGGATTGTCCAAGAGGGAAGTTGACCTGCATCTCCACAACACTTACAGTGACCCCAGCAGACAGGACGAGCTGGGCCAGTGCGATTTCCTTCTAGACCCACCACCTCCTACCAAGGAGTGTGACACCAGGTCCTCGAGGGCCAGTGTCCTGCAGGTTTTAGATGTTTCCCTCCTTCTTCACACCCTGATACAAGTGACTGTGTCATTAACAGACATGTGCTGAATTTGATGACAAGATGATGACGGCCGTTAATTAGGATCAGGTGCGTTAAAGCACGGAAACATGCAAAACCTGCAGGACCCGGCCCTTGAGGACCGATTTTGGCCACCCCTGCTCCAAGGGCTGGAAAAGCTCATCCGTTGGGCTCGGATGGGATTCAAACCAGCCAAGTCCAGATCGCTGGTGGTGAAGAGGGGCAAGGTCACGGACAGGTTCTGGTTCAACATCGAAGGGTCAACGATACCATCAGTCTCAGAAAAACCTGTGAAGGGCTTAGACAAGGTCTTTGACAGTAGCCTCAAAGACATTACATCGGTCCAATCAACATGCCAGGAACTGGACAGCTGGCTGAGAGCAGTGGACAGATCTGGCCTCCCAGGCAAGTTTAAGGCGTGGATATACCAGCATGGTATCTTACCAAGGATACTCTGGCCACTACTTGTCTATGAGGTCCCCATCTCCACTGTGGAGACCTTGGAGAGGAACGTCAGCACCTTTCTCAAGATGGTTGGGGTTGCCCAGTCAATCACTCTATGTCATCTGAAGGAAATACAACACCAGTTCAGCTTTTTACTCTTGAAAATTATTTGCCTCATCTTCACAACCCAGAGCTCCCAACAGCGGGAGCAGGTTTTTGTTCCTCAGCAAACTCTCAGAGAGGATTTTTCTCCATTGAATGACAGGGATTTGCAAGAACTGAATGATGCCATTAGCCCTCTTCAGAATGACAATAACAATGGCAAAACACATCAGAGAACACAACGGATTGTTTTTGATAAACTTGTAAATGTGTGTTCTCAACATTACATGGAGAGCTGGGTAACATTAGGCTCTTTGTACTTTCAAAAACTAAACTGTGAAGCAAATGTTGATCTTTTATTGTACTTCGTGAACTGCAAGATTTAAAGCTGGTCCCTTTTTTCTTTTGCTAATTCTCTCTTGCCAGCAGATAAATGTTTAAAAATTACATGATGGCACGTGGTTGCTGTGTGTGTTTTGAAAAGGCTACAGACACACTTTGGCAACTGCTACTGAGTTTTCTGTCAAGCCAAAAGCAATGGTACAGTGGATAAATACAAAATGACTCCTGTTATGTGAAGGAACAGTTCAATACTCTTCAGGGCTCATTTAAATGTTATGATACATTCATAATACATTCATAACTGTTTTCTATTACATTGCACATGATTTTTTTAATGAAATCAGAAGTAAAAAAAAGTAAAACTACTCAGTGAAGTAAAACCATACCTGTCAGTGTTTCATTTCATCTTATACATTACATACATAACTATTGTATCTACAGTTCCTTGTGAAAGTATTCAGCCCCCTTGAACTTTTCAACCTAGTGCCACATTTCAGGCTTCAACTGTCAAGATATAACATTTTTATTTTTTGTCAAGAATCAACAACAAGTGGGACACAATCGTGAAGATGAACTTAATTTATTGGATATGTTAAACTTTTTAAATAAAAAACTAAAAAGTGGGGTGTGCAATATTATTCGACCCCTTTACTTTCAGTGCAGCAAATTCACTCCAAATGGAAGGAGTATCAGACCACTGTAAATCTACCAAGACCCGGCCGTCCCTCTACACTTTCATCTCCAACAAGGAGAAGACTGATCAGAGATGCAGCCAAGAGGCCCATGATCACTCTGGATGAACTGCAGAGATCTACAGCTGAGGTGGGAGAGTCTGTCCAGAGGACAACAATCAGTCACAAACTGTACAAATCTGGCCTTTATGAAAAAGATATCCATAAAAAGTCTTGTTTAAAATTTGCCATAAGCCACCTGGGAGACACACCAAACATGTGGAAGAAGGAGCTCTGGTCAGATGAAACCCAAATCAAACTTTGTGGCCACAATGCAAAATAATATGTTTGGCATAAAAACAACACAGCTCATCACCCTGAACACACCATCCCCACTGTCAAACATGGTGGTGGCAGCATCATGGTTTGGGCCTGCTTTTCTTCAGCAGGGACAGGGAAGATGGTTAAAATTGGTGGGAAGATGGATGGAGCCAAATACAGGACCATTCTGGAAGAAAAGCTGTTGGAGTCTGCAGAAGACCTGAGACTGGGATGGAGATTTATCTTCCAACAGGACAACGATCCAAAACATGAAGACAAATCTACAATGGAACGGTTCACAAATAAACATATCCAGGTGTTAGAACGGCCAAGGAAAAGTCCAGACCTGAATCCAGTCCAGAATCTGTGGAAAGAGCTGAAGACTGCTGTTCACAAACGCTCTCCATCCAACCTCACTGAGCTCCAGCTGTTTTACAAAGAAGAATAGGAAATAATTTCAGTCCCTGGATGTGTTAAACTGATAGAGACAAACCCCAAGAGACTTGCAGCTGTAATTGCAGCAAAAGGTGGTGCCACAAAGTATTAACACAAGGGGGCCAAATAATATTGCATGCCCCACTTTTCAGTTTTTAATTTGTTAGAAAAGTTTAAAATATCCAATAAATTTCATTTCACTTCACGATTGTGTCCCACTTGTTGTTGATTCTTGACAAAAAATAATTTTTTTATATCTTTATGTTTGAATTTTATTATTATTATGTTTCTATTATGTTTATGCTTATCAACTATTATTTGTGTATCGTATGTTCTCAAGGAACTTGAGGCAGGGGTCTAATTTCAGTGAAGCTGATGTATGCAAATGGTTGCCACACTGAATCGGTTTCAGTTCCAGCATTAAAATAAAGTTGACACATTCAGCTCACTCTTGATGGAACTGTATCGTTTATTCAATTTATTAAATTGCATTTTTACAATTTTATTATTTTACTATCATTAATACAATTTTTTTTTTCCCCCTACCTGCCTGGCAGCTGCAGCAGGATGGGCATGGCAGGACTACTGGATTAATATGTGGAAGATAGAGAAAGTTATCCAGATCAATGAAATCTCATGAATGTTGTACTCTGTTAATCTGTCATGGCGTATTCTGAGCCAAATTAATCATCTGAAAGTTTGTGATTGTGGTTGCAAGATGCCTGCAGGACAAGAGTGCAAGGCAGATGAAAGGGGCCCATCCGTTTCGCGATGGTTAGTAATTATGATTAGTAATTATTAGTAATTATGATTAGTAATTATTCCCAAAAATGAATTTAAATCGAAAAAGGAAGGCAGACTGCCACGTGCAGTGCCGCATTTGGATGTGTCTGAAGCTTGGAGCTTGACTTCCCTACGTATCTCCTATTGGCCTTGAGCTTGTTTGGAGGTTCTAGCAGGGGAGCGCAGCTACTGGTATACCGATGGATGGTCGTCCGCCGGGGGGGACATCGTCCGCTGCCACCGAGCGCAGAGCTTCGGGAGGGACACACATGGACCGGTGAGGGAGGAAGGGGACACCCGCCTAGCCAGCCAGATCAGCCGAATCAACCCTAGCGATCAATGGGGTGACAGATGTCGCAGCCAGATCGCCCTCACATCCGAGAGAATCCGCTAGGTAGCGCACATATATAGGATCACTCAGAGCTGCCGCTCATTCTCTTGGTTTCGTACTTACAACGACCCACAAAGAACATTCCAGAATTTATTCCAGAATCCATTCAGACTGTTCGATACACCTTTTCCACGTAATCATGATGCTTCTGTTTGTCGCGGCGTTCACTAAAGCAAGAAAATAATTCTTTTACCCATGATGCCTAGCGGGAATATGTTAATCAGCCATGCTACGAGTGGCCAGAATCCATCAATCACAGACTTTAGTTTTTTTCCCCCACCTTTTACCCTCCCCCTCCCCCTCCGCCTTTCAACAATGCAACATTATATAACGAATTAAACTTCACCTTTTCACACACAGGCTTGCCAGTCTTGTCGTCAACTGCAACCGTGACTACACAGGTGTGGCCCGAACACTTGACTTCATTTTCCGACGTGTGCTTAAACTACGTGATTCATTGTGTTTTGTTTTTTTTAAGTTTTCATTAGGAACCATGGCTGAAAGAGTTATCTTGCACTACTTCAATGGTAGAGGGAAAATGGAGTCAATCCGCTGGCTTCTGACAGTTGCAGAAGTAGAGGTAATTTAAAATCACGCGACTCTGACACTTTGCTGAACTTAACATTTCATACATATGACACTCATGGCAATTTACTGACAACAGTCATATTTATTTTCATTTTCTAATTGTGCATCTGGGTTTTGGTAAAGTTTTAATTATAAGTCTTAGAAATGTCTCAGTTATAATTTATTTGGCTACAAGCAAGTAACCCAATGTGCTGTGAATGTCTGCTGCTATTTTATGTTCACAGTTTGATGAGATTTATCTGACGACCAGAGAGCAGTACGAAAAACTGCTGAGTGGTAAGTTGAAGTGATATTCAAATAAAATGTGTGCCTTTTTTCTTTCTCCCCATCTTTCAACTCTCACCTACACACGCTCTGCAACATTGGATGAGGGATCAGTCAGGAGTTCAGGGGTTAACCTCACCTACCTTTTTACAACCTACTGTTATGTGTGAGAAGTAATGACTCGATATGGTACTGTTTTCTTTGCAGATGGATCGCTCATGTTTCAACAGGTTCCCATGGTGGAAATTGATGGCATGAAACTCATTCAGACAAAAGCAATCTTGAAATACATTGCAGAGAAGTACAACCTCCATGGAACAAATCCCAAAGACCGTGTAATGTATGGTGCTATTCTATAGTCGTTTAATAAAAGCAAGTATCTGCTCGATCATAATCACATTTTGTGAAAATGTAATACTTCCCCCACAGGATCGATATGTACACAGAGGGACTGATGGATCTCATGGAAATGATCATGATGCTGCCCTTTGTCCAAGACCCAAAACCAAAACTGGACAATATTCAGAGTAAAGCAAAAGAGCGCTACCTACCCGTATTTGAAAAGGTATGGTATTATAAGTCAATTATTTAACTTCAAATATAAAAGGTTTATGATAACTAAACGTCTATATGATATATGATATTAACGTCTGTAAAACTTCTCAGGTGCTGTCTGGATCCATTCACCTGGTTGGAGGTAAACTAAGCTGTGCAGATGTGCAGCTGCTTGAATGCACGCTGATGCTGGAGGAGAAATTCCCTGCAATCCTTGCTGACTTTCCCAACATCAAGGTAAAAGTCAGATATGGCTTAAGCCTGGACATATCATAGAGCATCAGAGGGTCTTTATGAAACTCCTGATTATTTGGTTTTAAGTAATCCATATGTGCTTCTGTCCAGTCTTTCCAGGGCAGGATGATCCGTATTCCTGCCATCAACAGGTTTCTGCAGCCAGGCAGCAAAAGGAAGCCGCAGCCAGATGAGACTTATGTGAAGACTGTCATGGATGTGTTCAATGTCACTCTCCCATTGCCATAGCTTCTCCGTAAGGCCTTTTACACTTCTCACATAGGCAGCGAGACTAACACGGAGATCTAATGACTCACTGTAAGTGTAGCTTGAAATACAAATTGCTCCGTTATGCTGAGATTAATTCCATACTATCCAACATAAAGGATCTCATCTGTTTAGCATAGGAGGCATTAATGTGAAGATTTAAACAGAATAAATTGTTTATTTTGAGGAGCACTTGCTTTCTTTTTTGTTGTGTCAAACACTACACCTACAGTCAAACTGCTTGCTCCATTTATCATCATCCCCAGTTGGGACTGGAAGTGACCCTTTATACTCAACAACTTGGGTAAGACAAAAACACTGCCCCCTGGGGAATTGGAGGTGCAACATAAAACATGGCTCCTACAACCTTGTTATGTATGCACACACAAAGATGTGTGTAAATCATATTTATTTAGCATTCCGTTAATACAAAATATCAGAAATATGAACTTGATCCTTCGTTTCCTTTAAAGACAGGTTAGCAAAGCTTATATAATTAATACCTTACACTTGCTTTGTGACTGAATAATTCTTGGCCAATAAGGTCAAGAGATGCACAATCAGACACAATTTCACATATGGGGAACTAAGAATTTGTTAAACATCCACAAAGCTACAGATTCAAGTCTCCTTTAAAACAAGGTTTGTTCATTCTCGGGTCACATCATGGTCAGGAGCAACAGGCGAAACACCATCAATAAACTGTAAGAAACAAACCACAAATTTAAAAAAAAAAAAAAAAAGTAATTCATGAAATCAACAATTTCAGGTCCATAATTCCAGATTTGCTTAGCCCTCTTTCTGGTATGTTGAGCAACTTAGACTCTGACCTCAAACCTGTCATAATGCCTGCAGGCAGTAATTTCCCTGATTTCTTGTATCTCATTCCCATGATGACTGAGAGGACTCCTGCAGACACTGAAACAAACACAACACCACAACAAAGTGACAAATACATTTTCTGGCTCATAAACAGAAAATATATTGAGTTTCATCATACTTACGCAAAGACACCCGGATATCCTTTGGGTCATTGTTTAACAACCAGCTTAAGTTTGAAGTCTTGTGACTTTTAATTTCTGACTGCTATTCCCATATATTAGGCCAGTTTGATCAAAAATAAAACCAAACAAAACAAAATACTAGTCAGACACCAATTCTGAGCCTGTGGAATGTTTATTATTCACATATACCCAAAATAAAAATCAAGAAAATCCAAGCAAAGTAAATCACAAAATACTGTCCATTGTACTTCGTCTCTTTTCTCCTCTTGCGAGTCTTTCAATTCAATTCAATTTTATTTGTATAGCGTCTGTTACAATGTCAGTTGTCTCTAGGCACTTTACAGAGACCCAGAGCATGACCCCCGAGCAAATATCATTAACTAAAATTATATTAAATTCAAATCAAGGATAGTGGCAAGTAAAAAAAAAAAAAAAAACCTCCCACAGCGTGAGAGGAAAAAAAAAAAAAACCTTTAACCCAAACAGTGGCAAGGAAAAAGTTCACTTTAAGAGAGAGAAACCTTGAGCAGGACCTTTGCGCTCTCTTTGGAGTTCAATAAAGGAAAAAGCAAAAAATATGTCCAAAAACAGAGTCCCAACAAAAACCAGCAATGAGTTGAAAAATGCAGTTCATAAATACATTTCTAAAAAGTACCCTAAACTGAAATGGACTCATCAGTGGTAAATGAGGGGACCATGACTAGCCATGGTTTCATTGCAGTTCTTAAACAAAAGTAGAAAAAGGAAAACAGGGTCCTTCACTTCAACCTTGAAAATCTTTTTTATGCAGTGGTGGTTTTCCTGAAATGCAAATTACTGCTCCAGGGGTTTTTGACATTATCCAACCTGCACTCTCTTAAGCTGTAGCCATCCTCCAGACTTCTTCCTCCTCCAAACAAACATTTTCCCAATTATCTTAATACATTTAGCACCGCCCCCTCACCTGTGTGGAACGCCCAGGTGACAGAAACACCTTTACTTCTTTCTTTTCTTACATTATAGGCTCCATAAGCAACAATCCACCAAAAACTCAACCAGCCATGAGGGACATGACACTGCCTGTGAAAAAAAAGCACATATACACACATACATACATATACATACATATATATATATATATATATATATATATATATATATATATATATACACACACACACACACACACACACACACATACATATATAAAGAATATAAGAATTGCTACTTTTCGTTAAGATTTTTACTTGAGCAAAAAGAAACTTATCAAATAAGTGCTTTCAACCACTTCTTTTGTATCCCACAAATCCTCCAAAAGCGATGGCTGCAGCATAACTAAAACCAATCCAGTTCATTGCCATTAAAGAGCTGTAAACAAAACAAATTCGACGTTTACACAGGTCCCTCAAACAAAGAACTAGTACTTTTCACAAGCACACGATTTTCGCGATTGTTAGCAAACTCTTTAACAAAAATGATCATATTCTTCTACAGTACAAACTTTAAGAACCTGCTCGAACACACAATCACAGCTTTCTACGGTCCAAGTCTCTGCAGTGAGACGGACACACCGCTAGATGACGCTGCTGCTCCGTCAGTGATCAACGGCCTGAACAACTGACAGGTAAGGAAAAACACACGTCCTGGCCAAAATGTAAATTTACATCTCTGTAACTATGCATCCATTTCCTACGTAAACTACAATGTCCCTGGATTCTTCGTTGCAGAAGTGACACACCTGGAGCTCAAACCAAAGCGGTGGAAGCTTTCCCTCTGGTTTACAACACTTCCTGGTTTTAAGGCCAACAATTATCATGCGCGTGCGCAGTTTGGTTCATGAGCTGTTCAAAGACATGCAACAACGTGGGAGAAGTAAAGTTGAAGTTTATTCTATTTGTCATTTGTTTATTATTTTGAGTTAATCAAGTGGAATACATCTTTAAAATATCCATATATGATTATATGAAGACATGTATTATATCTTTGACTAAGTCATATGAAATTTTCTAGAGGGCGTTGTTAAGACCATTTTATTGCAACCAAAAACATTACTATTATCGTCAAAATTGGTCGACCAAAACCATTACTCTAAAGTAATGCACTGATCATGTTTAGGGTCGTGCCTATCCTGCAAACGTACGTGGGTTGTTAATTAATCTGGATCCGGGATTACTTGACGGTGGATTCAGTGGCTTTATGTTGTAAAAAAAAAAAAAAAAAAAAAAAAGATATACATATATATATATATATATATATATATATTATATATATATATATATATATATATATATATATATATATATATATATATATATATATATATATATTAACCACTCTGAGGATCTTTTTGATGTGCTAGAGAGACTTGACGCTGTAGCTCAACTTTCTCATGAATTCAAGCTCTTGAAAAATATCAATTCAACTTTGATCAGAAATAAATGTGACACTGCACAAGATCATTGTGCATGTGCCATGATCAAAGCAAAAGGTGGTTCAACAAAATATGAGAATTTGAGATTTTTTTCAGTCACTTGATCATGAACTCACTACAAAGCAAAAAACTAGCCTTGAACGTAAGGAGCAAAAACATATAAATATGCACAAATGTGTCAGTAATCCTCTGAGGGTTAAAAATGAAGGATCCAAACACATTTAACTCATTTTACACAGGGCAACATATTAAAGGAAGACTATTGCGCTGACAGTCAACACTAATCTAATAACTTGACTCAGCAAGACAGTTTCTCACTTTTATCATGTTTCTAAATGTTAAATTAACTGTAAAGATAAGAACATCATCTAATTAGGGCCGGAGCACAGAGGGTGCAAGGACCGTAAAATACGTAAATTTCGTACACAAGCGAAATTTACACATTTTATAGGGTTCGGGCATGGGCACACAAAATTGGCTCAATAGTGCCGCCTACTTTCAGTTTATCACTATGATACGCTTTCACCTGCAGATATGACTGTTGTGTGACTTATGTATCAGCCTCAGACCTACAAAAAAGTTCCCTGGACCCATGCTCTAACTCCCATCGGAAGTCTGCTATTATGAATGAAATATACAGTTTTTCCAGCCTTTTGGTCATTTCCAGGCCTCGTACTTTAACAAACTCCTCCCAGAGATTTGATCTGATTGACTCCAAACTTTTTTTGTTCTAATCTAGACACATGTCTGATAAAAGTTTGGGAAGCTTATAAATCTTTACCAGCGGGTGTGAGTATAGTGATACAGCAAAGTTTGACGTCATTTTAAAGACCCGCCATGAAAAAGAAATGGGCTGTAATTCGGCCATACATTGTTTCATCTGGTCCAAAACAGATGAGTATGATTGTAGTGCCATCCTGAAAACATTGAACCTGTTATATTCAGGAACGGTTGTAGTGCCAACTATTCCTGTTGCCAACTATCGGCAACAGGAAATGTTTTGCATTAGGCATCCCTGCTCCGAGTGGGATGAGCCGACACACCTCAAACTAGGTTTGTCAGTAGTAAAGACATTGAAGATGACTGACAGTGAAAACTAACTTTTAATCAAAAAAGGGTGTCGCCCTGAGAGTATGGCAAATTTCAATGTCTTGCTATGAATGGAAAACTTGTTCTAACTTGCATGTGTTATCCAATGTCCCCCAAAATCCACACATTTGATGAGTCTTCCACTCCAAACAAGTGTTTATGACAATCTTGGATGAATCCACCACCATCTGGTCAAAGAAAATGATTTTGGTCACAGTATGTCCAGTATCTATTTTGTGCTTCATCATATCAGCCTATATAAGCCTATATCCCTATATCAGCCTAATATACAGATAAAAGGTTTTATATATGGACATCCAATGGTGCCTGGATGTCCAATGGTGCCTGCATTATTCACCGTGAAACAAGAAGTGGATGGTTTTGCATACACAACTGAAAAAAAATTAATTAAAAATCACCCATTTGTCCTAAGAGGCATGGTTGAAGGATCACATGCCTTTAACTCAAGCAAACATTTTATACACTAGAGCAGTGATTCCCAAAGTGTGGGCCGCGCCCCCCTGGTGGGCTGTCGCGGTACTGCAGGTGAGCCGTGAGAGGTCATTAAAATTAAACAAATGTTTTAAATCCTCGATCTTTTTTAAATATGTTCTTAATTACTGTAAAATATTAACAACATGATTTAAAAACATTAAGAAGTAACGAAACAAACCAGTGAAGTGTTATTCTACTGTCATCTTAATTTATTATGATAAGTGTTACCTTATTTGTTGACCCTTTACATTGATATTGGAACATAGCTTCTAGTCCTGTATGTTGATCACAGTTGTGATTAAAGGTTTTGGTGGGCCGCAGAGATTTTTCACATTTCAAATTGGGCCTTGTTATTCTGAAGTTTGGGAATGGCTGCACTAGAGTCAGGGGCGATTCTAGGGTCAGAGCTTTAGGGGTGCTGAGCACCCAATTAGCCCCACCACAACCCACAAGTAAGTTTAGTGAGAAGAGGATGATACCATTAGGCAGGGTCGTTTTCATTTTCATTCTTAAAATGAAAAAGAAAAAGAATATGTCGATAGTTAATATTGTGTTGTTTGGACATAAGCGGTTGCTGGTGAGTATAAAGTAAAAGCATGAATCCACGCTGTAATTAGGTGTTTTACGGCCCAAAAAGAGGCAAAACAAAATAAATAAAAAGCAAGGTTTGTTGGTGGTTAGTACTGCGTGGTGCCACCATGCACTACTAACCACCAACAATGGATGGTTGGGGTGTTATTTTTGAGTTTTTAAAAGAGTGGGCCACGCCGGCGGCGCACGTATGGGCCGTGGAGATAGGGCACTGGAATCCCCTGGCAAGCCAAGGGAGATCACGGACCACCGCGCAATGCTCGGCCCGCGGTCCCCCTTGGCTGGCAAGGGAGAGAGCGAGCCTCTGCGCGGTGCGGATCTGGCGCGTGCAATGGGACCGTCTGCTGCCCGTAGCAGCGGTCCCGGCGCCATCCAAGCACCAGGCTCCCCGTGGTTCCCCGAGGGGACCCACTGAAGATTTGACAGTGTGTGACCTCTTTATATACTACTTTTCTCACGTGCCATCAATGACGTCACATTGTAAAGCCACGTGAGGGAGCTCCCATGGAAATTTCCTTCAGGGTTGTCATGACATCACTGTACGTGGTGACGCGTCTTTGCGCAGTGCCCGCACGCACGCCGGTCTACCAGCGCAACGTCGCGCGCAGAGGCGCTTACTGGCTGATGCAGGACGCTGTTGACCAGGGGCGTCACTAGGTTTAGGGGAGGCTTAGCCCCCAAGAGATGCACAGGATGTGAGCGAATGTAGCGTGTGAGCACAACATTTCACAAACAGCTAATAAAGACTGAGAAATAATTTATTAATATTATTATTTCAGTCTGTTTACAATACAGTATAAGTATACAGTATAAGTCTTATATCTGCTTGCTCTCCTTCTCTCTCTGTGATAACTTGATCTTCCTCTGCCTCTTGATCCATCCCTGGATCCTCTTGCTCTCTGACTTGACCTTGCCTGTTGATCACACAATGAGTTGAATTAATAACTGATCAACATAGAGCCTAATGCCATAACTTTCGCTCACAGCACAATAATTGTTTGTTCCCAAATATTTTGAAGTTGCACAGATTACATTTTGGGTACATATGTGACTAAAATGGTTGTAATTTCAAGCCCTGAAACATATATTACTTAATTACTTGAATTAAAGTAATACTAAGATACTCTTGAAAATATTTGGGTCAGGCTAATTATATATATATATATATATATATATATATATATATATATATATATATATATATATATATATATATATCTTTGCTTTCTCCACTTTCTAATCATTACACTCCTCAATAAAAGCTCAAGTTAAATTAGTCTTAATATGAATATGAAATATGAAACATTTCAGCCAAGGTGAACCATATGAGTTCCATAAAATTCCAAGGCTGTCTGCCTCTCAAATGACTCTATCCTGTGAAATCCTTTAGACTCACCTTTCTGGTAAAGGTCTCTCCCCTCTCACTCCCTGTGCTCCTCTGCCCCTCTGCCCTGACTCCTACAGGTCAATAGGGGAGGTGGAGTGATTATTATTAGTGTATTATTATTATTATTATTATTATTATTATTATTATCCACTGATGATAATCATACTGAATGAGCTCAGCTCAAGTGAGAAACACAGCTGATGCTCCGGAATAAAGCCATCCCAAAGATAGTATATTGTAAAAAAGAGTGCACAGACGTGCGCAGAGATTGTCTGTAGTGTGCAAACTAGGTTTTTATTTGTCAGCCAGCTTGGTTCATTAATTACACGGGACTTTCTGCTGTTAGCTGGGGGCTGGAGCTAACTAACTGTTACTATCAGCAGTGATCAATACTTACTGTCTTTAAAAACTTTCTTATGTCCATCCTTCAGTGAGTCATGTTCTTCTACTCATGCGGTTCGAGTCGGCTCTGTGTGCTTCGGGGTACACACAGGAGTGCAAGCAAGGTCGCAGGGAAAACGTGGACTGGATTTTCAGTGATGTGTGCGTTCTCAATATGAACAAGTGGAATGGATTGGATAACGACGCACTGACAGATTTATGATCATATTTAAGTGAATAGTGACAGGTTACACAATTATTTATTTAAACTCATATTCTGGTCACTTCATATTGAATTTGTCAGCGCTTTTTGTAATATATATATATATATATATATATATATATATATATATATTTTTTTTTTTTTTAAACCTAATTATTTAGGGGGGCTTAAGAATATTTTAAGGGGGGCTGAAGCCCCCCTAAAATAGGCCTAATGACGCCACTGACTAGAGTATATGCTGTATTCAGGAATCCACTGCTCTTTTTTTCCTTCAAAATATGAAATCAAAACCAATGATATTTCTGGCATACTGTGTCTGATCAAATTCAAACCACCAAGAAACATTGTCCACCCTCCATTCATTAGTTCCTGTCCGTTTCATTCAGATTGGAGTGGCTGTACACATACAGTGAGTTTTTAACTTTGCACACGGAACACAAATGTTTAATATAACACCTAATTTTTGAATCAGTCACCAAACTTAGCAGTAATATAGCTGTATATGTCAACTTGATTCACATTTTTTTTCAGCATTTTTACAGCATTAATTTAATTTTAATGTTTTATTTTATTGCAAAGTTTTTCATTGTTTTAGGATTTAACTGTAATAGAACGGTCTTTCTCAGATAGTGATGGCAGAAGTCAATTCTCATAAAATCATATATAAAACATTAAATTTGTATTTTGTCTGTGAATACAATTCAAACAAACTTAAAAGTTCATGAATACAAAGAACAATTTCAAGTTGCACTTTTTTCATTATGAATACGAAGATCCAAGTGAGAAATCACTGTCAAATATGTCACAGGGCCTACAAGTTCAATTCAGTTCAACTCAATTTAATTTAATTTATACAGCCTCTATTACAATGCAAGTTGTCTCTAGGCACTTTACAGAGACCCAGAGCATGACCCCTGAGCAAATATCATTAAGTAAAATTATCATATTAAATCCTAATCAAAGAAAAATGGCAAGCAAAAAAACTCCCCTAGCAGGAGAAAAAAAAAAAACCTTTTAGTCAAACAGTGGCAAGGAAAAAGTCCACTTTAAGAGGAAGAAACCTTGAGCAGGTACCTGGCTCAGATGGGGGGGGACCTTCCTGCCGAAGGCCAGTCCCGTAAAGAAAGAAAAGAGGAGGGAGAAAAGACAGAGAGGATTGAGGACACAGAGAAGAGAGCACACACATCCTGACAATAGGATAAATGTATTAAATTTATCCATTAAGCTCCAGAACTAAGAATTCCACACACTTAAATTCTGACTGATAGTTGGTACATGCTCTGCAGAGATGACTATATAAAAAGATATAGATATGGGCAGCAACACTGAGATGATCAGAGGATCGGACTCCAGGCCAGCATGTTAGTTGACATCCCAGAGATATCTACATACAGGTGGGTGTAAACGCTGGAAGGGTTGAACTGCAGGTTAGTATGTAGCGCTGGAAACTGTGGCCTGTAAACATATACAAAAAGAAAAAAAAGGGGGCAGGGGGATGCAGGACAGCACAAAAACTACAGGAACAGTGAAATGCAGATACATGTATGAGATGCAGGGGGTTGATTCCTTCAGAGTGGACACTGAAGGAATCAACACTACTGCACTTGTTCTAAATTGCCAGACCAATGTTAAAATTTGCATATTCACATGACATTTTTTGCAATAGATTTCTGTGGAAAACAGAAAACATTATAGGATTGCTCCCTGGGAGGAGATTATCATATAAAGCCTATGCTGCAGGTAACTGGAAGCCAGTGTAAAGATCTGATAACAGCAGCAAAGTTTTTCTGGTTCATGTTAGAACTCTGGCAACAGCGTTCATCATGAGCTGAAGCTGTCTAATAGACAAAAGAGCATTACAGCAGTCAAGTCTGCTGGACATGAAGGCTGGATGAGCTTCTGTAAATCTGCTCTGGACAACAGATCTCTTACTCTGTATTTGTGCAAGGTGGGAAAAAAAGCTGTTCTAGTTACAATCTTGATGTAGCAGCGAAGAACTTGGCTCTGAGTAGATTCAGAACCAGTTTTTTGTTTTTGTAGCCCTGGATTCAAACGGGGCAACAACTTTTATCCTTCCCATTTGTATAACCTGAATAGAATAATTTGTTGTTTGCTTTTCCGACTGGGGTGGGGCGGTGGCATTGGCTGAGGGCCCGATCGATGCTGCTTGCAGCTTTAATTTTACAATTGACACCTCTGTACAGTTACTGCAAAGCTATTTGTGTGCTTGTGAAATGGTCAACATCAATGGGACGTTTTCTCACAGTAAATTTTCACAGGTACATCAGTGCTATGTGTACGTATTTGTGCATTTTTACATATCCATGTCTGATAATGTATTTATAATTAAAAAGAAAAAGAATGAGAAAATTTGACTTTTTCCAAAGAAAACCACTTTATTTTACTCCGCACCCCCCCACTACATATTTGTTGAATAATAGTTCTCAAAAAGTGTAAATCAATGCATTCTTAGCGCAAAATAAGCCACTATGAGCTGTAGACAACGTGACCACATGCTGCAGTAAGCAGCAGCTCCAGCAGAGGGCTTCCATGCAGTTACCTGATGGAAAAGAGCCACTGTGGCCCTCAAAAAGAAGGCACACGTTTCCAAAAACAGTTGACATTTAAATACTGTCTACAGAATTACCTGATGAGTTTCAGTATGCTCTTGTCAGGATAAAAATGGCTATAAAATGGCTGACAGGTGTCACTTAAGAACAAGGAAGGATTATTTAAGTGAGGTATTGGAGCGACACAAAAAAAAGCCATGAGATTTACGTACAATTGACAGGAAGAAAACACTTACAATACTAACTGTACGGAAGGATGAAAGAGCTAGTATGTAAAGTGACAAGTGGAAAATGTAATCTTTCTTAACAGTAAACAATGACAGACATACAGTGCATTTTACAATAATGTTAATACAAATGGCTTTGAGTGCACAGGAACCTGCGTTATACTGTTAACATGGCTTTGTCAGCTTTTTGTTAGGTAGATACTTTCATGTGAACTGCAACATGGTTTTAAAAAGTACACATCAAAGTTATGAAACTAAATAAACCACCGTAAAAAGAATTATATTCTCAATATAGAGAAAATGGAGAACAAGATTCTTTGTTGTGTATGAGGGAAAGAAATAAACCAAGTATTGCCTTACATAAAATACAGAGACAACAAGTACAAGATCTTGGCAAACACACCAGCTTTTGGCAAAGGATGACAATTTGAGGTTCAAGTAATATTTTATACTAATAGAACATTTTTTAAAACACACATTTCCCCACAAGAGCAATGCCAGAGTTCATGTAAAATGGCTTTTGCTTATAAGCACAACAATTGCATCTTCTAGTCTGTTTACATGAATTAAGAATTTTTCTCTTTTAAATTTAAATTGCTACGTTCACTGACAAAACAAAAAGATGTGAGCATGAATATTGAGGCTCAACAGTATAGCTGGTGTCTTGTCTATGGGCCTTTTTAGCGGACTGTGTGCTATTCATTTTGTTCCATCAGGGTAAAATCATTACTTTGTCAAGAAAAGTGCATAATCTTCATGACAGGGGACTGACATGTAAAACATTACAACCAATATCAAGTAGTCAGCGCATTTAATAATTTATGATCAATAATGACCATTAAATGCATTTTTCTGAGCACTAAGCAAACTTGGTTTTCAAAAATAATTTATTTAAAATTGGTCAATGACAGCATGCAAAAATATAAATTTGACAAAGGGGGATTATTTTAAGAATCGTGTGCATCTAATTTTATTTTCTTATTCTAGACATATTTTTGGGAAATGTTATACTTAAGAAATCTCATATTTTCTCAATTTAGGGTGCAAATCCAAACAGGAGGGCTGAAGTAGCTCACAAAGCTCAGGATTTCTCAGTATCTCCAGTCAAAAACTAAGTGCCTTATTAGATGCTGCTCTGCATCTGTAACACACCCTGTGTTGTGTTAATCATGGCAAAATGGCACCTCCCTCCACATTTTCTGTGCGTCTCATTGTGGCAGCCTTCGCACTGTTAGCTAAGGAAAAACACTGACCCAAAGCCAGCCCAGGAGTGTCCCACACACCCAGGTTCTTACATACAGCTTCCTGCCGTTCTCTGTCAGCAGTAATGGCAGTGTCAGCCCCCCCAAGATTATCACTGAGGGGAGCGTCTTGGAGAGTTTCAGCACAGAAGGTTTTCCCTCCCCAGGGAACCTGCACGACTTGTCCGAGTCCTGCGACTCGTAGAAATCTGTCAGCAGCCTATGAAAAAGACAGATAAATCTCTTAGGAAATAAAGACGTCTGTGAAATGTGAGAGGAGTGCAGAAAACACTGCATGTGAAACAAGCTGAAAACAAAAACAAAAACAAAAAAACATTTACATGATTTTTAGAGCAGTTTAAGCACACAAGATGCAAATTTTGTGAGGGAACCCTCCCATCCATCCATCCATCCATTATCATCAGGGCCTTTTGTTGCCTAGCTAATAATGAGATCAACAGAAAAATCACTTTCTTCCCACCCAAACTTGTAAATCGAACTTCAAAAAGCTTGTGAAACTGCACATCAGTACCATACTTTAATCTATCAAGTGTCACAAAGCATAAATTGATATATTCAAAGGCTTAGGGCTTGCCTTATGTCACTAACCTACCAGTTTACTTAGGTTTTAGACAAACTAAGAATCTAGTGCCACTTTCTCTAGACCGCTTATTACCTTTGCCAAGGAGGTTATGTTTTTGCCGGTGTTTATCTGTCTGTTTGTCTGTGTTCAACATAACTCAAAAAGTTATGGATGGATTTTGATGAAATTTTCAGGAGTTGTCAGAAATGTGAAAAAGAAGAACTGATTTCATTTTGGGTGTGATCTGGAAGAAATCCTGGATTCTAGATCACTTTCAAATTTTTGATAACATTGCAGTCAATGGGGCCAAAAATGTTGTTTCTCAAAATCTCTTAATTTTTCCCCAAAACTCATGAAATTTGACTCAGGGATTGACAATGGGAACCTCTATCAAATTCCAAAGGCTGATCCAGATCTGATCTGGAAGGCGGATTTTATCACAATCTGTAAATCGCATTATGGAGGAATTGTTGCGCTTGGCGGAGGTTATTATTCATTCTCCAAGTGCTTTTCTAGTTAAATTCTCTCTCGACTTACTAAGTTTTTCTTATCATAGCTCCTATGTTGATGTTGACTGTAACAGCTGAGTTTGTCACAAGACAGACTTTCTTCACATTTATCTATTTAATGAAAAAGGGAGGGGGTTTCTTTATTTCTGCAGACATGCACCACTACATCACAACTCAAAAGCTAATTGTCGTTTAGTGTCAACAAAATATCTCTGAAGCCTGAGAAGCTGAGAACACGAGTTCGCATCACACAGTAAAAGTTTCTTTTAGCCCAATTATTGACAAGGAAATCAGATCCCTTGTGGTATTTTCTTTACAAATTTGGAATCAAATATCAATGAATCACCATGAACGTCCAACATTTCCCCTGAAGCTGGTTTAAAGATTTGTGACTATGGACTTGGAACTTGGAAGCAGAAGGGAGGATGTGTAGTTTTACCATCCTAATGGACTCTGATCTGTGACTCTAAATTACACCTCAAAGCACTGAATAAGTCATTCACATTGAAAAAATAATATTTTTTAAGACAGTGGCTTCCTCTAAAATGCTATTTGACTAAACACAAAATTACCTTTTAATCCATGTTGGGCAAGAAGTTGTTTTGAAGCAAAAGAAAAACATTTAAAAATCAAATTTGATTGAATAGGGACTCTCAGAAGAATGTTAAAAAGGCCGCCCTAACTATTAAGGAGACTCTTCAGTGCTTTTGTTAAATTTGACTTGTCACATAATCAAATTGTCAGAATAAGGTCATAGCATACTCTTGACAGATTTTTTTCTCCCACACAGCAACACTGAAGTTACAGTCCACATATACTACCACACTGATAGTGTATCAAGGAAAGGAAACACACACACACATACATACACACGGACTGAATGACACCCAATTTCAACAGTTCCAAATACACACGCACACACTCACCGGTCCTTGATTTCGAACCGATCGTGCAGCCACCTGCGGAAAAACACTGGCTCTGAAGGAATTTCCTTTATGTCCACACGCTCAAAGTGTACGTGGACACGGGGACATTCTTTGCAGAGGAATTCTGTTTAAAACAAAAAATAAAGAGACTAAACAAAAACAGGAAAAAGCCTTTCAGCAAATCAGCACATACAGTAAGCACTTAAAATCAACTTGAGGTGCCAGTGATGGAGAAGTGCTGCAATGACACTGCTGAAAACAGCCTTTGGAGTGGAGATGAAAATCAGAACTGACAGTGTGATCAGGTCAGTCATCACAGAAATTTCAGTCCAATCTGCCAACTGATATGAAATTAAAAAAAAAAAAAAAAAAAAAAAAATCCTCCATGCCGGTGTAAAGTCTACCAAAATGTGCATTTCAACAGTACATAAGTTCAATTATTAAAAGTTTGTGTCAAGCCTTGAACCAGTTTCAACCACCAGGGCAATGAGTGAAGAAACAAACCCAAGTGTCTGAGAAGGTCACACATAAAAATGTATCCAAGTGTGAAAGCTCAAGGCTGAACGTGTATCCCCAGAGACCTAGAAGTTCCTGTTTCCACAACACTCAATATTATCAGGAAATGTGGCACTGAGGCCAGAAGAGGAAACTTGATCGAAGACAGCAGTGAAAGATTGCTTCACTGTTGGAGAGAGCATCTCCATCAGCTACTGCACAGATTTAAATTGACCTACCAACACAACATGTGCCAGTTTAATGAACACTGACAACTCAGTGAGATGTGGAGCTCAGGAGGACTGATGCATCAACAATTATTTAATAAGCGCACACTTGAAAGAAAATCTGATGTGTGCAAGAGGTAATGTTTGACATTCAGCTTTCTAGGCTCCTGGAAAATCTGAACAAGAATTTAGCACAAAGCCATTATAAGACTCTTACAGTATTTAATAAAAACAATGTTGAACCTACAAAAAAAAAAAAAAAAAAAAAAAAAGCTGAGCTTCCACTGCAGGTCATGTGTGTTTAAACAGAACAATGCTCCAAAACACACTTTAAAAACAACTGGCTGGAACAGTAGGAGGAAACCAACTTATTGCTCTGGAGTGCCAAACACCACCTCATGATCCAAATACACAAACTTTAATAAAGCCAAAAATATCGAGTAAAAAGTAGACAAAAGAACAGCAGCAACTTGTTATTCTTAAACAGGAAATTTGTGTTTTATTTGAATAAGATGAATACTAGCTATCAATGTCTTTTACATGGGGCTGTTAAAGTTGAAAACCTCTTTTGTGCAATAGACTAGACTGAGTTTTAGTGGTCAAAAGAGCATAGCTTTCACTTCAAACATCTGATTTAACAAACAATACTTGATGTTTAACAGGTTTTCTATAAGAGGTCCCATAGGAGCTCCTAATCACTGATTAAAATGCAAGAGCATTTTCACATGTACAGCCATAAAAAAAAGAAAAAAAGAGAAACAAATATTTCCCATAGGTTTTATTCAAGTTTCCTTTCCTGACCCTGCCCATTTATCTGATTTGAGACACTATGAGACCACTGGCATGTGACCCCTTACTGGCCGGGACAATAGCATTGACTGTAAATACAGGACACAGCATCCAGTCATCTGACCCACAGGTTTGTACAGAGAGCATTTGAAGGCCATTTTTTTCCCTCAAAGTGATTGGCACCATGTTACAAAAAGGCGGGACCAACAGTGCTGGGAAGCTGCTGGGACGTGCCCACCAGTTAGTTGTTTATAGCTTGGCTGGTTTAGTTTCTGCTAACCTAAGACTGTATTATATATTCTAATATATCGGCTGAAGGCACTTCTCTAGCTCAGCTGGGGAGCCAAGCGAGCTCAACACCACCATGCGTCAGCCAGTGTGCGGCTGAGCAGAGCTGCTTACAAAAATTTCATTTCAGGACTCTTCCAAGTAGAGCTTTGCTGAGACCTGAGATCTCTAATGTTCTTTTGGTGGTGACATGAAAAATGACAGCCCTGGCTGGTTAAGCCAAGCTTTGTACTCAGATTCTTTCAGACCAACCACAGCCAGTCACAATGGTCTGTTAGTACAATCAACACAAGCACAAGAAAACATATTTTCTTTGAAATATAACCATGATGTTTTTTTTTCCAATATATCCAATAAATCAATATAATGTTAAGTGCCAAGTTGCTTAAATCATAACAACAATGGCTAGCTATCTTAGCCAATGGCATAGATGGCTTCAATGAAACAGCATCAAATGATGCCTGAGCATCTATTTGGTGAAGCTTTATTGCTTACAAAAAACATCACCTCCATACAGCTGTCATGAATGTAGAATTCATCTATGCAGAAAAAAAAATCATTTTTTGAACCAGGCTGTAAATCTGTTCAACTCTGCTGCAAAGTTGGCCCTTCTAAGACTGGAATCAATAGGGATTTGCTCCATTTTGTAGCCAGCACCTAGTGGCTAGTAAAGGAACTGCAAAAACAAAAAAACAAAACAAAAAAAAAACTTCCTGGATGAGCTTCAGTCTGGAAGTGGGATAATTGCCACTTTAGCAATGGGGGGCAGCGTGGGGTCCACTGTCCTGCCCAGGGACATTGTGGCTCATGATCGGGCTGGAATTCAATTTTACATTCAGTGTTATTCTGATTCCAATACCAGTATCGGAAACCGCTCCGATACTGCCAAAAGTGTTGGCATCAGTGAGTACAGGCACCAACCAGTACCAAGTAATTTATATTTAAATATTTAATTACTGGCTACTTCTGTTACACTACCAGCAAAAAGAAACTGGGACAAAATTCACAGAATTTTGTTAAACTCTTGGGGGGGAAAAAAAAAAAAAAATCGCTACCCACGAATTTTCGTCAAAGAAATTTGTTAATTCTTTTGTTTCGAGCCCTCAAAATTTCGCTGCATTCTTCAATGCTATCATGCGAATTATCACTTTGAATCATCGTTCAATGTACTTTCGCTCAGTGAATTTTTGCCGTGAATGTACTACTAAAGTGTGAAGAAATGTAAGGTAATTAAAGCTGTGACTGTTGAGTTTTAAGATGTTCTAAAATGACTTCAAAGAAAATTTATTTTAATTCAATGGCGTTTGCACTCTGCAATACTGTTTTATACTGTTCTATTTGAAGATAAATATAGACATAAATGGCTTGGATTTGCTGTATTTATTCATGTTTTACAACAATCATAACTATATTACAGTTAGGGACGGTGCAATTTTTTTTAACATCATACTCTGATTGGTATCGGCCACAGCTCAAGAATTGAAATCCATATCAGGAGGTGAAAAATGGTATTGAAACTTCTCTGCTTACATTAATCCAAAAAAAAAAACAAAAAAAAAAAAAAAACACAACAACAACAACAAGCATACCTTATAAGGGATAAACTCATATTCAAAGAGAATACTACATATTCACATACATACAGAGACATAAATTAACACCATAAAATGCCTGCCCATCAGCCTTCCAACCTTCGTTCAAATGGTTTAATGATGCTTTTTTTGTACTTCTATGTGGTTTTGCAGCCAAGGTCAATATTTTGAACCAATTTTGGTCCAAAGCAGAAAAAAAGATTTGGAGGCAAAAATATTGAATTCTGGAAAAACATGCACTTCATTTTGTTCTTCTACTGAAACACTGTTTGGCAATATGTTCAATTATCTAAGGAAACTGGTTTCAAATGGAAACCCCACGCCCCCAAATGTAAGCTTCTTTAAATACAAGCGTTACATAGATTTCAAATTCTTTCCAGCTCAGTAGTAATCAGGGCTGGGCAAGTTAACACGTTAATAAATTAATGAGTTAATGCGTTAACGGCAACATTTCTTTTATCGCGCATTAACGCGTGTTGCTCACCTGCTTTTGTTTTGAAAAGTCTTACTGGCTGCTGCGAAACCAGAAGAGAATTGGCAGGTAAACATGCGGAAAAGCTAAAACAGACATGGAGAGTGGTAAAAATCCGTGTGCGTTACAGTTCGGGAAGCAACTCAGGTAGCAATAATAACGATCCTGTCTGAAAACAAAAATTCTGGACTGCAACAAAACTTTCAAACCCCTTTGTTCAAGACAATTGCATCATTCCTCCATTTATCATCAGATCCTGCTCTACTGTCGTGCTGTTCTCTCATTGGTTACATGCCCTGGCAGTGGCAATAAGCTTTATTCTATTTTACATTTTTTAAGATGAGATTTACACTAAATATGTGTTACTGGCGAGTGCTGATGTTAAACGTGTTTGAACAACAAATGTTATGACAATTTACTTCATATGGCAGCAGAACATTTAAATAAAAGTGTACTTTACACTACTTATGAATTCATTATTTGATTTACCACATACAATGCGATTAAACGTGATTAATCAGGGAAATTATGCGATTAAAATTTTAATCGTTGCCCAGCCCAAATAGTAATATAGAACAGTGGTCCCCAATCTTTTTTGTGCCACAGACCTGGTTTGATGTCAGGCAATATTTTCACGGACCGGTCTGTAAAATGTGTCACAGATAAATACAATAAAATGATATGAATGGCATAAAAACTGTCATATATAGAAAATACCACAAACATAAATCCGCTGTGTATTCATGTGCAACTTGATTAGAAGGGTTCTCGTAACAACAGAACATCGGTAATATCCTCTTCATGTACAGACACTTTCTGAAGACGTTTGTTTTTCACTCATTTTCCCAACTGGGGGGTTCAAATGTATCACACGACCGAGACACAGATCTTGAAGTCTTGTCGTGTGTCAAGAGTCATACACAGAAGTAATGGAGAGAATCTGGTCATTTTTCAAAATAAAACATAATTTAGACTCAGATAATTAACCTGATAAATCCGACGAGTACGCCGGCGTCCTCATTGTGTAATAATTTTGTCTAAAAATGACTCATACAGAACGATCACTTCATCTGTCATAGCTGTGTTTGGTATCATTGAACTCTGCAGAGTCTCCTCTTTGCAAAAATAATGCCGGTTTTCTTTCATCTCTTATATATCTTGCACAAGAGGTGCCTAAAGACATAAAAGCCGAAAGTCGTGAAAGTCAGCACTTACCGGTTTTCGTCGGTAAAAGTCCCAGAAAACGCGGAGAAACGGTTTGAATCCGGTCCCTGTTTGTTGACAGAGGCTTAGCTTGTCTATAAACAGAAAGATGCTCACTCGAGCGATTTTTGGTTGCTGAGAAATGCCCTGAACAAGCTTGGTTCTTCATGTACGGTTGAATTCTCGTGATCAATTATTGAGATTTAGTGTCAATAAATGTTATTACTTATAACCAAAGCGCTTTTTTGCAATTCAGTACCATATTAGAAGTGTAAAAACGTTTTGTTTGATTTCCGATCATAGTTTTTCAAGCAGAGGAATCATCTTCCCAAAACAAAGATGGCTTTGTTTGAATTTCCGGTAACTCTCTTTGTAATGCATTTGATTGACAGCTACAAGGCGGACCTTAGATTCGTCCGCCTTTTAGAGCATAGATCAACCTTTCCAATGACGTATTGCATGTGTAATTTGACTTTACCTCAGCCGTTCTACGCCTGTGCGTAGCGGTGCGCCCCCCCCAGTCTTGCATGTGCGCACTTACGCAGAGCGCTCAGCGGTGCAGGCAGCAAAATAACTCACGTAAAATAAGATAACTTACTTCCCGGTTAAATGGCTAAAAGTAAGTCAAAAACACGTTTTAGTGTCCAGGAGGCACTGGAGAAGATTTTTGAGGACTCTTCAGACAGTGAACATTATTCCTGCCTCCTCCCTGCTTGACCTTCATGCAATTGAGCCCTCATAACCTCAATACCTTAACTGTAACATATATTTTAAAAAGTATATATGCTCCACATGTAGTCATATATATTTGTAGTCAAATATATTATGAATTGGTGGTTTTTACACAGTTATGTACGTTAGTATGTGGTTTATGGTAATACCAAAAACTAGTTGAAACTTTAAAAATGGCAAATTTGTGACTATTTTAACTCAAACTGATGAAAAATACCAAAATGTAAAGGAAAAAGTACCTATTGTCTCAGAATATCATTTTGGTTACCATGTGTTCATTTGGAGTCTCCAAAGGCCTTTTTGGAGCTGCGCCTAGATTTTTTAATGTAAAGACCACTGTAAAATGGTCATATGTTGTGCTATCTTCTTCAAATTTGAAACACATGTTCAGTTATAGTGTGCCTACAGCCTCATACAGTCATTTACTATTTCAGATGAATATTCAGACTATTATTTATCCTGAAAGTCATTTTTTATTTCAGGCGGAACAAAATTTTAATTTTTTTACTGACTTCAGAGTTCCATTACTCTGTCTCTGTATCACCTAGAGTGTTCCTGACAGTTTTATAAGAAACTACAGAGTGTCTTCTTTATGGAACACTTTAATGCATCCATGTGGACAGAACGGTTTAGAAGTTACAATCATTTTAATTTGGGTATGTCATTTTAGGCGTTTTGCTAAAAAAGGGGGTCAGGGTTTATCAGGTTAATCAAACTGTAATATTGGAATTCATTTTTTTTTTCTTTTGCGGCCCAGTACCAAACGACCCACGAATCGGTACCAGGCCGGGGAATGGGGGTTGGGGACCACTGATATATAAGATCAATAACTGTGACAAAAGAACTTCTAGACAAGTTAAAGAAATCTTGATTTGAGTAGTTAAAGGTTACAGAGAATATTAAGATGTTGAAAACAAAGTTCAAATGATTCATGATTCTAAGAACATTTGCCACAGTCGGCAGCATTGACACAGCAGAGTCACTTCCACGTCAATGGGAAGTCACTAAAGTCACCTTCGCTATATGAGGCCAGGAAGGGCACGATGAGAGGAATGCTTTTCCATTCTCTTGCCTGTTTGCGAGAAACATCAATGTTTATTCCTGACTGAAACAGGATGTTGTTTTGTCCCCCCATTCAAACAGTGCTCATCAAACAACTTGGGGCAAGCAATAACAAAGACAAAAAAACAAAAATCATGTTTACAGGAAGGCGTGGTTGTTATTAGGTGATGTTTGTTATGTGATTAATTACCGGGAAGGTTATCTACAATGTGGCAGATTTGATAATGCAGTTTATGTTTTCCAGTGACCAACAATGAAAACTTAGACTGGATCTGCTGTTGGGTCACTGTACTTTTATAGATAAATCAAACTGCATCTCCTTATGTTTACATGTATTTTTAATAGTAAAACAGAACATAGATATAAAAAAAAAAAAAAAATCTTCAAACTGAAAAAAATGTAAATTTTATGCACAAAATTTGATGCCTGCTACAGGTTTCCATGGTGCAGCAATTTCTCTTCTGTTCAAAACAGTTTGTGCATCGGGGTTATACGTTTCTGGAGTTTTGGAGTGTTGGAATTTGGTCCCATTCTTGCCTGATGTAGGTTTCCAGCTGTAAAAGACTTCATGGTCATCTTTGACATATCTAATTTAATAATGAGCCAAATGTTCTCTATTGGTGAAAGATCTGGGGCATCATGAACTAAGACTTGGGTGGATTTCCTTCTAAATCTCTGTGTGGAAATTTCCAGATGCACAAAAAGATTCAGACGTATTGCACCTTGAGTACAGACAAATCCACGCACATTTACTTAGTACATCACAATCAACTTGAAATTGAGCACATGTGCACAACACTCCGCCCTGCGTCCTCAGTGGATAACTGTAATGGTAAAAATTGCATTTTGAGCTTAAGTGCTGTGTCATGAGTCCATGACTTCTGGTCTCGATTCCTGCGTGTTCGAAGGCCACAGTTTTGTTATCGTTCTGGCTCCGACAAGTCTGCTAAGTTTTGACGTGTAGACATCTAGAGAACTTATCCATGGTCCTGATGTTTTCATGTGAAGTTTAAAGGCAACTGTTTCCTACTGAGATTTTGTCATTCTGAACCATCCAGCATTCTGTAATGACCTCTCTGAATTTGCATGCAGACTTGGAGAATAAAACTCAGTTTTGCACCTCCGTCGTTCGTCAGTGCTTTGTTTAACAACAGAATTGACTGCATCACCAGAACACAGTTAGAGTATAATTTGAGTGTATGCTTATGAGTAAGATATGCCCAAATTTAAACACAACAATAACCACTGTCACCTGATGGGCAACTGATTATATGCATCTAATGATCTTTCAAAGGTGGATTTTACAATTATCTCAATTTTAAATGCATCATTGTCCAGAAGCCACCCATTCTGCACCCAACCAGCTTGGAGTCTCAACCCCACCATGCTGTTTGTAGGAAATGAGTCATACGATGATCCAGGACACCTGACCATATTACTTATGGCAAATTTGTACATCACATATTATTTGTACATTTATGGAATGGAAATTCTTCCTATTATAAATTCATGTTCAGATGGCGTATTTATAGCAATATCTGTTCAGTCAATCACTCAGGAAACCCATGTTGTCGGCACTTGTAAAGGAATGTTCAGCTTCTCCCCGCCTCTAACTCCAAAGTCAGACCCAACTCAGAACAGAGTTCCAAGAGGACAGCTCTTGGAGATCAAAAATGGCTAACAGTTATCATCTTGGACACAAAAAAACTAATAATAATAACAACAACATTATTATAACTGTTATTCCTAGAAACTCATTCCCAGTATGTGGTTTTGGATTGTCTTCCTGAAATACTCAAGGCTTTCTAGACGTCATCTAGAGGGGAACATATATTGGTCTAAAACTTTATACACCTTTCAGCATTCATAGTCTAAAACATGCAAAGTGCCCATACCTTATACATAGGGGTATATGTACCCCTACAGCATCAGAGATGCGGGCTTTTGAACTGAACGCTGATACCACTTTGGAAGTTCTCCCTCCCCCTTTACCCTGGAGGACACAGTGTCCGTGATCATCAACAAGAATGTCAAACTTGGACTCGTCTGACAAAAGAACACTTTCCTTCTTTGAAACAGTCGATTTTAAATGAGCCATCGAGTTTCAGGACCATGTCAGTTGGCTTTGTTTTTGCATGATAGAGCTTTAGTTGGCATCTACAGACGGTACGGTGGATAGTGTTTACTGACAGTGGTTTCTGGAAGTATTCCTGGGCTCATTCAGTAATGTCACTGACACAATCATGCTGATGAGTGATGCAGTGTCCTCTGAGGGCCTGAAGACCACAAGCATCCAATACACATCTTCAGCCTTGTCCTTTACACACAGAGATATCTTCAGTTTCTCTGAATATTTTGATGATGCTATGCACTGTAGATGATGAGATTTGCAAAGCCTTTGCAATTTGTCATTGAGGAACATTGTAGAGTATTCCACAATCTATTAAACTCTTTTACAGATTGGAGAGCCTCTGCCCATCGTGACTTTTCAGAAACTGCCTCGCGAAGACATCCCATTTATTGCTAATCATGTTACAGATCTGAAAATCAATTAATTAGTTGCTAGATGTTCTCCCAGCTGAATCATTTTTTTTTTTTCATATTTTGATTTTACAGCCATTTATTGCCCCGATGGTAACTTTGAGACATGTAGTAGGTAGGGATGCACGATAACTGTTTTTTAAAACCGACACCGATAACTTTCAGCTCTTAAAGGCCGATACCGATAACACACACATATACCTAAGATCATTACATCAATACTATGAACAAAACCAAAAACAGTTTTGACCCTTTAAATGAACAGATTTATATTTTTTTCCGATGAAAAATTATTGGCAATCCTCTCAAACATTTTTGTAAAGCTATCATACAAACCTATTTGATATCTCACATCAACTTAAAGTGCATTCCTTACTGATATAAAAAAATAAAGCCTCCTTGAACTGATGGAAATACATGCATCAGAATTACTAACTGAAAAAATGCATTCCTCAATGACAATAAAAAAAATAATGCACAGTGCATAATGTACTGACACAAGTTAGACTTGTCTGTGTAAATAAACTGAAAAAGTGCACTCTATAGTAACAGAAAAATGATGTTTAAAAGATTTAGGCTTGTGATTCCATTCAAATAAATACCTTTAATTAAAGTAAATGAGGTTCAGTAGTTTTGGGTTTTATTTTTATCTCATGGAAGCTTTAGATGAGAGAGATTATGGCGAGGAGAGGAGAGGAAAGGAGAGGAGAGCGGAGACTTGGTGCTGGCTGTCTCACGTTAGCGTGATTTCAAAACTCGCTAAATTTATGTTGACATAGGTGCTTCTGCAGCATCTTGTATTTATTTGCATTGTTAATTTCCATAATTTACACCAGAGGTGCAGTGATTATTCCACTAATCACTTTCTACATTCAACCCTAAGTTTAAATCTTCAGGTGCCTCCTTACCTGGCATTGATGGTGCAGGTCTTCTCTGACCAGAACTATCCAACGTTCCTTCATAGGCCACTGTGACGTCATACACAGCATCAAGATGGCCCTTCATGCTCTCGATGGCTATATGAGAAGCCTTCATTCTGGGTGTAAGAGTGTGCTTTAGAACAGCCAGTCCTGCAAAAAGTATGTAAAATTTGAAATACATTAATCAGCTCTTCAAATATAAGGCATTCTGTACAAGATTATGCACTAACACTATTACACAGCTGTGCCCTGTGAAGCAATAGTATGCCATCGCCTCATCTCTCTATTATCCATTAATTTTCTAACTGACTCATCCATCCATCATCAAGATATTAGCTGAAATCGCACACAGAATACTATAGATTACAATGAAACACATTACATAAAAATAATAAACATCTATGTGCCTGTGTGCGACACTCCACAGTCTGTTGGTCTATAGTTAATGTAGCACTACCCTCTGCTCACTAATTCCTCACTAATAGCAGATCATGTCATGAGCACATGTCATCTCTCTCAAGCGATTTATTTGGATTAAGGGGGGAAGGTGATATTCAGAGCTGTGGCCCAGAGATTGGCTTAATGTCAGCAAAATTGCTAACCGTTAACGACAAACTGCACAATAGCAATGTAATTACTATGTTGCTTTAACAAATGCATTTAATTTACATCCTAACACTTCGAAATGAACTACATAACTTAGTTTCTCACTTTGGAGAAAAATGAATGAACAACTTAAAACATCTTTTTCAAAACGCCAGTTCTCTTTTCTTAAGCACTATGAGTGAACACTGCTCACATATCGGCCATTTCCATTTATTGACAAAATTTATGAGCTCAAAAGCTGAAATATTTAAGAATAAATTTTCCTGGACATGATTCTTGTCATTACCCAGAAAGTTGACCCCAGGTTGTACAATGAGCAACTTTTTTTAATTAATATGCAGCAGTACGGCAGACACTGGCTGCTAGTCTTTCTCTACCTTCTTTTGCCGCGAAAGCCTGGCTGTCAGCAACAACATTCTTGAGCTCTGGATTATAACGAGTTCCTTCTGGGAAGATGACAAGGTACATCTGCGGGGAGAGAAACACATTAAATAACGCCATTAGTGAGAATCTTATTGCAACAACCAAATGGAAGTCTTTCAACAGAAAAATACTTTTTCCAGGAGTAAATACTTGCTCACATTTGCAATAAAATAAAAATAGAGTTGTTAATCACATTCATAATTCATTTTCAAACTCCTGGTATCACTAAACTGCTCGGACTGAATGAAACAAAACTGAAATATTTCTGAAAATGTCTATAATCAAATACTCACAGAAGTGTTTTTTTCAAAGGTCACTCTTATTTTCCAAACTGAATCGGTTTAAGTCTCGACTGAACGTCACAACACAGCTTTCATTGTGTACTTTTGGGTCACCAGAATCACATCTGTCAAACACACCCACTTGTGCCTCCATTACTTCAGGGGACATGACTGAATTAAATTCTCTTCCTGGACAATTACTTTTACCATAACCATAGCTACTACTCATCAAACCTTAACCATAAAGAATATATTCCCTTTAAAATGTAAGGACTATGTTATGAGGATTTGCTGTTTCTTTTTTCCCCCAAATCCCATAAAGACAATAAAGCATACTGTGAAAGTAGAAATGGGTCCCCATAACATGAGAAATACCTTCACCACACACGCACACTAATCCTCCACAGTCAAGTCCAAAAAAAGTGATTAAAAACAAGCCAAAAAGCTCACTGACTACTGCCTTTTTTTCTTATTTAGTCATTACAAACATTATTGACATGAACATTTGTATTATATGTATATTAAAAAAAAAAAAATTACATAGAATTTAAAATAGATAATTTATATTAAAAATGCTGGGAAAAGAGGGAAAACAAAAAAACAAAAAAAACACACAAACAAAAAAACTTAAAAGCAGTAGTAAGCAGTCATAGAGCTACAAGTTTAGAAAATCAGAAAGGAATTCTGATGGAGAGCTCGACTAACAGAGACTCAGAATGAGGTCCTTAAACTTGTGGACTTTCACCATCGAAAACTATTCAAACCCTATTCATTTCAAAGTAGTTCGAGCAAATGCTGTATTAGACAATTCTACACTGCATCACTTTTGCAACAGTCAGTATTTTTACTTTCTGCATCACATCATGCATGGTCCTCATAATAACATCTGTGATGTTGCATGGACCCAGTCTATGAGTATTGCAGGTTAGATGCCACTTGCAAACGCATTAAGTCAAAAGGTTGAGATATATATATATATATACAGTCATGGAAAAAATTATTAGACCACCATTTTTTCTTCACTCTTTTGTTCATTTTAATACCTGGTACCACTAAATGTCATCATGTGACTAAAACAGACAGAAAAGAAAACACTGAATGCATACAAGCAGTGTTTTTGGCAGTACAACGCCATAGCTATTGATGTAAAAACTTAAGGGATTTAGGTTATAATCAAGAAAACCATGGAAAATGGTAAGATATCGGCTCTTAAATAAAACTCTTATGAGCAATCTTTGTGGTTATCGTTATGTTTGTCCAAACAAATGTACCTTTAGTTGTACCAGGCATTAAAATGAACAAGAAACTGAAGAAAACAAGGGTGGTCTAATAATTTTTTCCATGACTGTATATAAATAAAAATGCACCTTGCGTACTTACTGGTGTTCCACATTGAGCTTGACTGAGAAGCTTCTTTCTCATGGCCTTTTCATTAAACTTTGCACTTCGTTTCACATAGATTCCCCCATGCTAAAAGTAAAAGATCACCCAATGAGAAGAGGTGGAGAAGAGGGGAAATCAAGTTATATTACACTATTAATTTGAAAATGACACCCTCGTACTCACACAGTTGCATTACCTGGGAGAAATACCATCCGTAAAGCGGGAGCCACTTGAGTCCATCTTTTAAGACATATCTTACATGACCAAGAGCACTCTGCCTGATGGCGAGCATGTCAGCGATGATCCAATCAGCTACAAGGAAATAGAGACATTGTAAAACCATTTTAAACTGGACTGAATGCTTTTAAAAGTGCAAAGCCAAATCCAATACCTGTGCACTGATGATTTGACAGGTAGACAATGTTCTCTTTGTTCTTTGGTATATCTCCATATAAAACAATCTAAAAAAGAGAGGATGAAAGGATGAGCCGGTTTAAACATACACACGGTCTCTCATTAACCATGAATTTGTAGATTCCAACTCCAATGTTGTGTTTGAAGGTGAAACTTTTTTTTTTTTTTTTTTTAGCAAAACTCCTATCTAAATCATGTGGTCTCTATTGTGGGACCTTGCAACCAATGTTTTACACCCATGGGTGTTACAGGCTGCATCACCAAGTCTACTATTCATATTAACCAGTCTTGCCAGGTGTGACAACATTGCAAAAGAACGCAAGTGTTCTTGTAGTGGAGCAGGTTCCTTCTGTTTTTTTGTTTAACAGCCCAACTGTCTGGGCTTACTTACATTTTTATCACCCCCCCCCCCCCCCCAAAAAAAAATAAAATAAAATAAAATAAAATAACAATAAAAATAAAATAAAAAATTTAGAAACCCACAAAAATACATACATACTCATGCAGAACATTGTCACATCAACTGGGAGTTCAAAAGTGAGACGGTATTCAGTGTCTGTCTATGCCACTGCACGCTCATTATTAGACAAGATAATGCTCTGTAGCTCTGTCTTTATTAATGATACTTGACATGCAAAAATTACTCACCTCAACTCCTGTATAGTTTTCAAAGAAGAATAAGACCATGCTCTGGTAGATGCAGTAACAGCCGGTCGTCGAACTTATGGTACACACTTGCTGGCAAGACGGCTGAAAGTAAGCGCCAAGCCCCCCATGACAACAGATAAGCTGGGGCTGTTCCCAGCATGACCGTGGCTGGAAACCAGTACCGCAGCGAGTGTGTGTGCACAACCAAAGAGAGCAGCATGTTTCCACCTCTGACTGCACTTACAAATCCCAGGAGCTGACTGCTGGACTCGGTAGCACGCACGGTGATAATGTTACAGTGCGATCTATCTATCCCACGGTACACCTGGCCTACTTACTACACACCTGCCCTGAGAGGTCAGCATAAGAAAGTGAAGAAGCTGCAGCAAAAAGGGAGTAAGGAGCTAGTTGGCTAAAGCTAAATTTAACCTTGCGTGCAAAGCGCAGTTTGTCAGCTCAAGCGCTAACGTAAATACATACTACAATATATCTGTAAAACGAAACTAACTCAACTTATCAGCTTCGACTCAGCATCCCACAATAACAAACGAGGAAATGACCTCAAGCTGAACTCCGTACATTTGCCGTAGAAGTTAAGAAAAAACGTTAGCCGACATTAAAACGAGTTGGGCCAGACTTGAAGTTTTACCCAACTCTCCACTTGACCTAAAGTGCTTTTTCTAATGTAGAAAAGATATTGAAGTCTAACCCACAAGCCAGTTTTGTTGCTAAAACAAAAAAAAATATTTTTCTATTTGCGTTGCTCACCTCATCTTTACCCAGCTACTAGCTTCTAGCAGCAAATGTCACACACGCCTCTCTACGTATAGACGCGCTGGACCATCGAAGGATATGATTGGCCGAATGACGCAAAAGACGTCAGCCAATGGGCGTCGACATGCCGATCCATGGACCACACATTCGGCTGCTTCAACAGTACAATCTTTCATTCATTTTCAATACACCATGTGTAAAAATTTATACTATTGCTATAAAGAAATCTAATCTTAAATTATGAAATGTTTTAGTAATATTTGCACTCAAGGTAGGGATAGTTTTTGAATGTACATATATTTACATAGCACCTGCCACTTTTTATATCTTATATTTATATCTTATTCCTATTTTATTTTATTCTACACAGATGCACCGCGGAGATGCACTCAAATTTCGTTGTATGCAATACAATGACAATAAAGGCGATTCTGATTCTGATTCTGATTCTAAAGTGTAGTATGCCACCAGTCATATTGAAGTAAAACACACACACACACACACACACAGAGACATACATACATACATACATATATATATACATACATACATACATAGACATACATAGAGACATATACAGATACACACAGACAGAGAGAGACACAGACAGACAGACAGACAGAGAGATATATAGACATAGAGAGGAGAGATAGATAGACACAGATGAGAGAGACATACATAGACAGATAGAGAGATAGACAGACATATAGAGAGATAGATACATAGATACAGACAGACAGAGAGAGAGACAGACAGATAGACAGAGATAGAGATAGACAGATAGACAGAGAGACATATAGATAGATACAGAGAGATACATAGATATATACATACAGACATACAGATATATACAGATATAGAACATACATACAGATATACATACATACACATATACACATATATATATATATATATATACATAGATATATATATACATATATATATAGATATATATATATATATATATATATATATATATATATATATATATATATATATATATATATATATATATATATATATATATATATATACACACACATACATACACATTAGTTAAAAGCCAAATTAAATAGGTGGGTCTTGAGCTTGCTTTAAAAAAGTCATGTTTTAAAAATGTCAACACTCTCTGCAGCCTTCTCTAGAAGGGTTATTTTGTTGTCCGTCACCATCCCAGCGTTAATCAATAAATAAAAAAAGGAGAGCAATTGATTCCCTTAATTTGTTAGATGTATTCTTGGGTAAATCTGTAGGAAGTTAAGGTGACCTCAGACCTTGGTCCTTCAAGGAACATTGAAAATGAAAAGTCACCTTAACTCTTCATACAGGTCTTTTCAGATTAGAAGGAATAATGTGTCAATAACAGTCAAAACATTGCAGGCTGCCTTGACAGAGAGAAGCAGAAAATGTGCAGCACACAATCACATTTTAGTATGTGTTTATAAAATCCACTTTGAACTAAAAACTTTCATATCACGAGGAGTAATATGTTTTATAAAACATTAAGTCTCCTCCATCATGCTTTTGTCAGTTCTGTTATCAGGAGATATTGGCTCTTCTCAACTTTTTATATATGATCCATTTTATTTGCAGGGTTCTAGTCAGACAATTTAAAGCACTTAAACACAGTCACTGCACTAAAAGTAATTTAAATTTAAAACATTTAAATTGACCTCTTTTCAGCCCATGATTTGTTTGTGTGATGTGAATTGTTAGCTGCAGATCTTGATTTCTGAAACACTGAAGGAAACATGAATTAAAAAAAGAAGAAATAAAATAAAAAAGAAAATTAAAGATTACATTAAAAGAGATTTATTAAAAATGACATCACAAAAGATAAGATGCAGTTCATTAAAGTGTTGAACTGGCTCAGCAAGCATTTCTGAAAAATACATGAGAAATAAGTCTCAGTAGTGGTTTTCTTCTTTACATGAGGATGTGTATGTAAGGAATAATATACAGCATGTTAAAGAAGTCTGTCAAGTTTCACAGTAATTGAGACAATTGTTGAGTAATTAATCCTGAGAAGTAATTTGTTTCCATGGCAACAAATTACTTGTAAACTACTAGTCTCTGAAAATATGATATATTCAGGAGAACTTGTAAAGCCCGCATTAATATTTGCAGTACAAGAACCTAAACCTGAAAAGAGTTAACACTGTCTCACAGAGTTGCAGACATACTGTTTAATCCAGCAGTCCGTCCAGAACAGACATCATCAATCTGAACATCACAGTTAAAAAAATCTTCACCAGCTGTTATTCCAAGTCATAGTTTTCATATGACACTATCTTCAGATTAGTGATGCTATCTGAAATAAAACAACACACAATAAGAGAACCAGTTAGTCGTGATAAAAAGGAATTTAGCTTTATCACAGAAATTAGCAGAATATATCTTACCCAGAATCCACTGCTCAGATAAGATCCTGCTTCCCTCTGGTCTCCTGCCGCTGTACTTCCCAATGCAGATACCTGCCTGCCGCACAGTTTTGCAGACTGTTCCTCCACACAACTGAATCAGCTCAACCAGGCTCTGAGTGGGTGGCTGAGAGTGCTGCGATACAAACATGGCGGGCTGGCTTTGGAACAGGTCCTGCTGGTGCTCCCCAGCAGATAGGTGCCTCTGGAGACGACAGATCTGGAGAAGAAACAGAGCATCAAACACTGTGCTGACAAAAAGGACACTAGGAAGACTCCTAAGCCTATGACATTTAAGGAAGGTCCAGAAATGTGTTGTTCCCTTTTTTCTGCTTTCTTAATAAGAATTAGGTTAGAGGATCTATACAAGTAAAGACTGTACATTGAACATCACACTACTGCCAGCAGCCAGTGCACTTAGCCTAAAGACAGGAAACACAGGTAATGAGTTAGAGCAGTGGTGCACAAATTGTGGTATGTGTACCACCAGTGGTACGTGGGGAACATCATGACTTTCCACATTTCTTCCACATTTCCGCTTAAAAAAAAAAAAAAAAAAAAAAAAAAATCAGAAACATACAATGCATTATAAATACGTTTTAAATTAAATGTGTAGCTTGAGATAATTAAAATTGTCTTAAAACATATTTGTTGCATATTCAGTTGCAGTGCAGATGTAACAACTTTTGAGTGTGTTTATTTTTCTCTGTATGAGAGTATGAGTATGTGAGAACTGTTGGACAGAGTTGTAAGTGTCTGATTCAGTAAAGTAACAATTCAGGTAATAAATAACCACCATAAAGAATAAACATCTCTGTGTGTTTAAAGCTAATTGAGAAGGCATATATGGCTATACAGTGATCCCTTGCCAATTCGCGGTTTAAGTTCCACAGTTTTAGTTATTTGCCGATTTTTTTTCAGAAATATATAATTTAAAAAACATCACAGGATGTTATGCGCATTTTCTCACAGTGAAGAAATGCTGTGAGCCAGCCTGGCCCCTTTAAGAAGGTGGCCTTATGGGTAATGATGTGGCCTTATGGGTAATGGGGTGGGTGTCATGGGACGGCAGGAGAAAACGGGGTTGGATGAAAAGTGGAGTGAGCATAAACAGCAGCCTCAGCATGTATAGATTTACATTCTCTGTTAACCGTCAGGAGCCGAACAATACAACCTGTGTGATATTACAAGTTCCTGCAGTGCCGGAATAAAGTGCTCGTTCCATGCAGAGAAAACCAGACTTTTTCTTTTGTTGTTACCGTGTTAGCCACTAATTACAAGCCAAAAATAGCACAATACCAGCAGTTTGTTTACTACGGTTCAGAGACCAGAGGCTGTGAAGGTAACAGAAAGACCACAGTTGAGCCTTTGTCTTGTTTTGCTGCAGTGCCTCGCTACTTTTTTGAGGTTTTTAAACATATTTTAAACACATTATTGAGGCTCGGGGGGCTCCAGCTCCAGTTCACGGATTTTGATTTAAGCGGAGGGGGGCGCCAGTCCCCATTAACCGTGAAAAATAAGGGATCACTGTATTTTAAAATTGGTCATCAAGGTGGTACTCAAAGAGCTGAACAGTTTCTCAGGTGGTATGCAGCATTAAAAGTTTGAGAACCACTGAGTTAGAGTGTTACTGTTTAAACAAAATTCACATATAAGCAAATCTGATTTAACTATTTGAAACTTGTGCACTTCTCTTGGGTGACATTTCCTGACTCAGGAGCAGGGGAGTAAGAGTTAAGTACACTGCTGAAGAGAATGAGGCTTATGACACTTAAGTAATGCAGAAGTCTAAAGGCACCACTGTGTCAGAACCACAGGTATGTCTGAATAATCAATTGTCTTCACTTGGAGAGTCTGATGAATAAATTAATGTTGCATATCTCTTATCTGAAAAGAACTTTAGTTTGGTTTGAAAAATAACAAGGGTATTACTTCCATACTTCTTATGTTGTTCTTACATTGTGTATTTGAATTTTAATGAAACATCACCCTTTGTAGTTCTACTAGATCAAGCTTTAAAATGGAAAAGTTCTTCTGATAAACATAATAATCATACTCACCCTACAATTATAATCAATTTGCACAACACTAACATTAATAGGGATGGCCTTTGGTTTAAATTGGACATATAGTATTTACATCTTCTTGATGTCTGTTGCAATAATTTAAATGCAGTTTAATTCAAAGAATTCCTGTGAGCAAAGTACCTCAAACAAGCTCCAACTTCAGTCATGAAAAACTTAATTTGTAAGTCAACACAGTTGCAACTAGAAAAGCACTCGGAGAGCGCAGACCTCCGCCAAGTGCAACAATTCCCCCATATAGCGATTTACAGATTGTGATAAGATCCGCGTTCTGGATCAGATCCGGATCAGCCTTTGAAATTTGATAGAGGTTCCCATTGTCAATCTTTGAGTCAAACTTCATGAGTTTTGGGCAATAATTAACGGAGATATTGAGAAACAAAATTTTCGGCCCCATTGACCGCAATGTCGAAAATTTGAAAGTGATCCAGAATCCAGGATTTCTTCCGGAGCACACCCAAAATGAAATCAGTTCTTCCTTTTCACATTTCTGACAACTCCTGAGTGCTAACTATTTGAGTTGAGTTATCTTGTACACAGTACAGACAGACAGATAAACGCTGGTAAAAACATAACCTCCTTGGCAGAGGTAAATATGACACCTTAAAGACTTTCAGTTTTTGAACTGAAGTACTGCAACTGGCCTGAAGGTGGCTGCTGGAACTACAGCAGAGACAGGGCTTTAAGACCTTGAGAGCCAAAAACAAAAATGGTTCAACAATAGCTGTATGAAAACCAAACTAAAACCCTGCAACCTTTAGTTACTATGTGAAAACGTTTTTTTTTTAATCAATCAGCCTTGAATATGTTACATCTAAACTTTACCACAATTTATTAAAGTAAAAGTATACTGAAATCTTTTTTTTAACAATTAAGTGACAAATTTCTTATTTTTCTCAGTGTAAATAAAGTAAATCAAATCACAAATTCTGATCCACTTTAAGGTGACGTACAATGCCATATTTTTTCCGGATTCAGTTCAACAGCACTTTTTGTTCTCAGAAAAGGCTACTGATTCTCCAAGCTTTTACTACTGGTACTGCTGTGTAATCAGGTGCATTTTGATGCATCTTTACTGATCTACTTTATTCAAATACACACACCTTTAAATAGGTGTTCGGTTTTTTGTGTTTTCACTAATCGTCACCTAATCAAGGATTGTGAAGATGTTTCAAGGTGAGAGTGTCGTGTGTAAATTAACTTGCTTTAATTGGAATAACTGAACTACTTGATATTTAAAGTATATTCTAGGAGAAATATAGTCAAACAGAAAAGGACAACATAAAAGGATGGTCTCAATTTCAACATGCCTCCACAGGACTGACATGACTTTCAAATAGGTTAAACTTTTTTGAAAAGAAAAGAGAAAAACAACCAGAAAAAAAACAAAACCTCCCCCCAAAAAACAGACTTTTTGTATAAACGACGATTCAGGCCTGAACACAGTACCGCATTAAGTTAAACTGAACTGTCACAGTCTTGGCTGTTACATTTATTTGCTATCCATTTGTTAAATGGAAGTTTAAATATGCATACATATGTCATGCATATTCATTGCATGAAATGCTGTAATAATAAACATAATATACGCCAATCAGTCACAAATTAAAACTAGCAAATAACATTGATCATGTTACAATATAATGTTCTACAAGGAAATCTTGGATCCTGGCAATCATGTGGATGTTGCTTTGATCTGTCCCCACTGCTCTCCCTGACAACAGTGGTCTTCCCCTGGCTATAAACCCACCATCACTCCGCATAAATGAACAAGAACAGCCCCATGGAGTCCATAAGGAGCCACAGGCTTTGACCAGTCTAAAACTCCCCAGATCCCAGCAACAATGAGATTCACTGAAACAACCCAGCTCCATGGAGGCTCCATCTCTGTTCAGAAGTATCCACTACCAATAGTTTTTGTGACTATTTAATTAAGGCAACATCTGTTGGATGAGTTTAGATAATGTGTTTTGTGCTGGTAGCAGCATTTACTTGCATGTGGTAGAAGCAGAGGTGTGATTATAATGCATCATATGACCCTTCATTCTTAACGTCCCCCCCATCAATACGAGGCACTTGGATGTTTAATACCGCAGTTTTTGTTTGCCTGTTGCACAAAGTAACTGTAAACATACTGTTCATATCAGTCTCACATACATTCACGTGACAACCTTGTTTGCCAACAATTGCTTATTTATATGTGGAGCAACTACAGAGTAAATTATAATGAAGCCTTATTCATATTCCAATGATTATGATTATAAATCTACTAATATTCATCCTCCTTTAGCTGCACCTTTAGTCTCCACTGCTGTCTGCATTAACTGTGGTTCTTCATCTGCACAACAATCCAGAGTTCTCACGAGGTTGTTGAAATTGAATTCCTCCTGTTGGCCATCCACAGTTGACGTTTATTGTTTCTTTGAGGCATGTTGAAACTGAGACCATCCTTTTATGTTGTCCTTTTCTGTTTGACTATATTTCTCCTAGAATATACTTTAAATATCAAGTAGTTCAGTTATTCCAATTAAAGCAAGTTAATTTACACACGACACTCTCACCTTGAAACATCTTCACAATCCTTGATTAGGTGACGATTAGTGAAAACACAAAAAACCGAACACCTATTTAAAGGTGTGTGTATTTGAATAAAGTAGATCAGTAAAGATGCATCAAAATGCACCTGATTACACAGCAGTACCAGTAGTAAAAGCTTGGAAAATGGTCCCTGGTTGCAGCCAAAAATTTTATTATAGTCGCTACAAGAGTGGCACTATATATTCCCAATAATGATGCTGAAAAAAAAAATCAGCTGGTACTCTTTCTAAAGATGTGCAAAGCTGGGGAGCGCTACAGATTAATTTATTAATTATGAGCACCTGTCCACTATGAAAAATCCCTGGCATTATCTCTACATATCATTACTTGATTTAAAATAAAAAAAAAAAAAAAAACCAAGTCTCTTCAGGTGACCGGTGCATGTTTTTACCTAAAACAATGGAATTCGTCATGGACCACAGAGATGCAAGGGTGAACATAAATTTCATGACAATTATTCACTCTGAAAGAACATTCCATCAATCTCCTACAGACCAATCAATATTTCTGCTGCAAAACTGTACAGCTACATTAGTCTTCCCAGACACAGTGTGTAAGCAGACAGGCAGTATGTGTAGCCTTGTATCTGTCCAAGAATAAATCAAGTCCAACATCCCCCTATAATGAAATGCAATATGTATGTTTGGCATTTCAGCAGACGTTACACGTGCTCACAGCACGAGGAAGCTGTCTGGTGCATTAGTCTGTATAGGATGTGGCTCAGTGATAAAATAAATGAATGAATGGCCTCTGGAGGTGTTGTCTGTTTAAATAAATCACAGTTCCTGTTCCTTGGTTCCCCTGTGTTTTCAATAACCATAAAACAAAATGAAACACAAATAGTGGCGCAAGATGAATCTACTGTGTGAGTGACTCAGCCTGAACACCTGAAAAAGTTTAATGTTTTTAAAATGACGACAAGTCCTTCCTCTTCGGTAATGTGCCTTAAATATGTTGCATTTCCCTGACACAGTAATTATTACATCAGCCTACTTCCTACAATTCTGCTGGGAGCCAGTCTGAGACTTTCCTGTCAAAGAATGATGTATGCCACAGTGACACTGAAAGGTGTTTTTATCAAGTTAATATCATAATTTGTCAAACAAAATATCAAACTTTTCATGCAGCCAACATTTTGCCAGATTGTGCAGATCTGAGTAAATCAAGATACAGGAAACACAACTTGCAAACATTTCAAAGTATAACCAAATGCCCTGGGTAGCCTTAAAAACCTTTTTTTGCAAAAGAAAATATACAACTTTTCCTCCACTATCCAGAAGTAAAAGTGTCATGGGAAACAGTGTTATTAAAAGTTCTGCCTGAATTATGTAAATTTAACTCCTAGAGCAAACATCTACATCTTTTTTTTTTTGTTAATAATTAGAGGGGTTCATAAAAACCATTTGGCTTGTCACAGTAATTGCTATATAAACCAAATTCATAGGAGATTAAATAAAATTCTAATAAAAGGGACAATGCAATTTTGATGCCACTCTAAACGGAGCTACTAATAAGGACAAAGCAGGAAGTACGAGGAAATAGATGCTTTTTCCTTTGAGTCTCCCATTCAAGGCTCTTGTGTAAGCCGGGAAGCGTTTTTCAATGAATGGGATGGACGCTGTTACTATCAAAGAGTGTGCCGAACGTGGACAGCAGCATCCTGAGTAGCGGTTAAGCCAGGGCAGAAAACAACATGTGGGTGTTGAAGAGGATATAGTGGAGGATGTGTAGTGTGTACATCTGCTCCCGTGTGTTGTTTAAAATGCCCTGAAAGGAATCTTCATTTCAGTGCTCTTCACAGTGACTGGCCACAGGGAGAGGGGGAGTGGTTTAAACTCACCAACAGTGAGTTTAAACCACTTTAGCGAGTGGTTGGGGGCTTGATGAAAGGCAAGCACATGCAATCTGGCACCAGTATCCTAAGGACACACTACCTCAAATTCCTGATGGCTTTTCCTCCTCCTACTAATGAGAGGTAATAAAAGGAATCTGCAGAACCTAAAAAAGAGCTGTTTACACTTGGATGCTGTTTGGGAACAACATTCTGCCACCGAGAGAAAATAAAAGAAACTCCTAAAAACCAAAGGACTATAATTGTACTGGTGTCACTAGGAAAAAGCTCTGCTATGAAGATGCTAAATGTGGACTTACTAGTTTTAAGCTTCTGCCTCGGTCTGGGAACAGGATACAGTGCTGTTGGTAAGAAACAATATCAGATCCAAAATGGGCCATGCAGCTACACTTTTCTACTGCCTGAGCAGGAAAACTGCCAAAGCCAGAGCGACTACAACTATTCAGACCAAAAGGATGGACCCGCAGACGAGTCTACTCAGAGGCTGGAACAACTGGAGCTCAGCATGGAGAACAACACACAGTGGCTGCTAAAGGTAAACACACAGGAATGTCACCATTGTGAAATATCAGTAGACTGCAAATCCTTAAACAAATAACTAACTTTCTGTGCTTTTTTTCTTTATAGTGTAAGCCTATAAATAATAGCAATATTATACAAAGCAATAACCTTTTTTTGAGGGAAAAAACAATAACAGTAGAAAAGTTGCTTTTGTTTTACTTTCTTTAGGCTTTATTGAAATAAATAAGAGAAAAGAATGATATGGCAAGTCCACCACAAAAATCAGGGTAGGAGGAGGTGACCTAAACTATATCAGTAAATCTATCAGACTGTGGAAAACCGCATGAAACTGGGACTTTTTTTTGTTAGTTTCAACCTATCAATTTTCTTCAGGTTAATGACAATGATTAAGTGATTATGTAGACATGATCATGATTGTCTCAGAAAATTGTAGTTACATGGTTAACTGTTAATTGTGACAAGCCTAGTCACACTTCATCATATCCCTTTAATACCAATCCTCAATTTATCACAGTAATTTAAGAGTAATTGGAAAGAGAACAAAGTCTCTGTGTATTCTGAGCAATGCTGCAATGACATGGAAGAAAATGTGCTGAAGAGAAGAAGCCTCCCAAAAGGTATCAGAGGAAAGAAATTCACTTCCTGTCCAATTTTCTGTGTCCAAAAGGGCATTTTTTTTTTTTTTTAAAAAAAAAGAAAGTAGTTCAAAGATTACAAGCAAATGAATGGGCTGTTGACAGATTTCTCTGAACACATGTGACGTCTGCATACAGTTCTGCAAGTGGAGCAACCGGTTGTTATGAGAAAAGTTCACATCTCATGCAATGTACAGATTTTAGCTCATACTGAACCACTAGTATATCAAAACATTGACATAAGTACATTTTGACCTATGCTGCTCAACAGGAATAAAGCTGTTACAATAAAAAAAAAAGGCACAAAATTGGATTAAACAAAAAAGGTTCAATTAAGTTAAAATGTACAGATAAAGTGCAATATATTTAGAAAACCAAGCACAGCATCGTCAACCATTTTGTGTCTTAAAAAAACGACAAAAAGCTGACAAAATCCAAAGACACTCTAAATAGGCTAATTGTAAGTGACAATTCAAACATGACAAAAAGTGCTGTGTCTTTGTGACACTTGCGCATAGAAAAGGTTTTACTGACTTACGACTATTCAACACAGCTGTCCATACATGGGACGCATTCTCATCTCTGTTTTCTCAATCATTTCAAACAAAAGATATGTCTTTTATGTCCCCATCTTCTAACCCATTTCAGATTAATGATCTGAACTAAACAAGATGAGTCAGACAAAAAAAAGCATCAAAAAAGTTCAGGCCCATTCACAGGAGACATTAGACAACACAATCCACACAAAGTTCAACTGCATATCCATGTCATTTTACATAGAAAGAAGATTTCTGCTCTTATCTTTTTTTCAGGAAGGTAAGGACTTTGGAAACCTCCCAACTGTGTAACTTCTAAAGAGTGAAGACAATAAAAATAAATGTGCAGAGAAAACAAAGCAGAAATATGATGTAGAATAAGATAAAAATTATATAGAAAGAAACTAGAATCGCAGACAGACAGTCTGCATGCTGCTGAGATCCAAAAATGTTTTATTGCTTCCATATGTTACATATTCCTACATGTGAAATTACTGTTCTGCAATGACAGTAATAGTTATGATTTGCAACTAAATTCACTTTGCAAAAAAGATAAAACTCAGCCTGAATGGCGGCACTTGAATTACAATACAGATTCTAAGAGTTAATTACTTCTAATCCTATGCTTACAGAATATTAAGAGCCAGAATAAAGGTTTATCATGAGGCAAAAAATATCTTCATGACCCAGAAACTATGTGACTAGATATCATTCAAAATGGCAAGCTGTTAAGAGTGGGACAGAAGTGAGGTGTCCCAAACCTTCTGTCATCACAGATAAAATAAGAAAGCCACATTTCTAACGCCTCTGATCTGTAAAAATATCGAGACAGGTGGGTCTGTTGCTGTAGCTTTGAGGTTGCCAAATGGGCATCACTTTCTCACATATGAGTTTCAAAATTCTATTTTTACTTTGATTAAATACGCCAATGAGTAAGATGTTAACACTCAACACTCTTAAGTGTTTCCTGCTTATGAGCAACAAGCAGGTAAAGCGCACTGATATATGTATGAGCAGATAATTCATATAATTTAATCGAAGAGCCTCACTGAGCTTATAAATATGTAGAGGAGTGAGGAGGGGGTGAATAAATCAATGCATGGATTAAGAAGAAACATAAATAGGTTTATACTGCTGTTATGAATAGTTAGGCTTTCTGCAGAAATTGTCTTACCAGTGATTCACAGGAATCCTTTTTTAAAATCTCATCACAGTAGAGTCATATAATATTTCAAAAACTGCAATTAAAAAACTGTGCACCAGTTTTTCCTCATTTTCCTGCTTCCTTGCTTGAGATTTTCCTGCTGTCAAAGAATGAGGAACTCTGTCATTCCTTATTGACGATTTTGACGCACGCAGAGTAAAACACTAATTAGATCACAAACTGTCAATAGGAAATCCTGCTAACAAATCAAACAATGACATTCCATACGTTTGAGTGTGTATCCAAGAACACAAACTAAACAATGAGAAAGGATGGCAAGCAAGAGCACTAACTGCATCTCTGTTATACTTGTCATAAATGTTGATGACAATAATGATATTTAGGGTTGTATTAATGAGCGATATACAAAAAACAAAATGTAATAATGTGTAGTTAGCGTGGATGACAAAAGTATTGAACTGACACTGGTTTCCAGTTGCACACAAGTGAGACTGTCATGAAGGATGTAACTCCTCACTCAACACTTCCATCCTGTTTACAAGTCGTGTGACCTGATTGCCACTCAGGAACACCATGCAGGAAATAACTTAATGATTAGTCTGGGTCTAAATCTGGCCTTTCTGTAGGTAGATAAGAACAGATCTTGAAAAGGATGTGGTTACATCTCAACTCTAAATGCTGCTTTAAATTATTTTCATTTAACATATTTGTTATGCCATCACATTGGCAGAAAAAAAACATTTATACATTTTAGACTTCAAGGCAGAAGAGCCTCAATCCATTCAAATATTGGAAAGTCTAAAACTGAGAAGACTTTTTCCAGGCACTAATTCAGTTTCTAACCACATGGTTCTCTTTGTAAATAATAAAACAATGGTATTGTGTCATCATATCTATTGTTTTTTGTTGTTGAGACAGTAACAATTTTATCTCTTTGTAATGTTGCCATTTTTTCTCACAACAGACATTCTGACATTGAGGGTTCAAAGCAGCTGAACTGTTATTTTGACCCATTTTTACTTGAATTAGGTCTTAATGTGTGCTGCTCTACTGGGATGTCAGTGACCCACCTTGTGTTTCAAACTTCTTCCTGCATTCTTTATTGGGGCCAGAACCCACACCTTCTTTTTCTGTAGCCATGTTTTTTAAAGTGTATGTAAAACGTGCTTCATTACTACGACTAAATTACTCCAAATTATCCTGGAATGTGATCCAGGCCTCAAAAGCAAAAATTGATGCAATGAACATATCACATGATGGTGATGAGACAAACTGTAAATATTTTGAGTTCACAGCCTCTACTGTGAAATAAAAGTCAATCTAAGTATAATTACTTAAGGTGGGAGGAAGGAGAATTTATAACACAGGGTTGTGAATGCACATCAAAAATACAGGCTAATAGTGATCAATAAGTCTTGAAAAGCATCTGAAGTTATCTGTCATTTTTTCTATGTTGCAGTTGGAGAGCTACATACAGGACAGCATCAAGCAAGACATCATTCAGTTCCAACAGACCACTGTTCACAACCACACAGCCACAATGATTGAAATTGGGGCAAGCCTGCTGAGTCAAACTGCTGAGCAAACAAGGAAACTCACTAATGTGGAGGCACAGGTGAGCCTGCACATTCTGTTTTTTTCCCTAACACACAAAAAACATACAGAAAGCACAGCACATGGGATTGTTCAACCTTCCTGTTCTGTTCACGCAAGGATTCATGACTAAGGTGTGATACGCATTGTTAAATAATGTAGTTTCAGTGTTAAAAAAAATAAGCAGTGGGAAAAACAGGCATGATGGCGTCAGTTTATTATTGTGGCTACACGTCAATGACCTTATGTGAGCCAACTGTACAGCATTTCCTGTTATTAGCACACTTGTATTCCCAGAGAAGGGGTCTATCAGTTTGTCACAATCAGACATCCGTCTGTTCAAAGACATCAACAGCTCCATTGGAGTCATACAGCAAGGATCCATGTAAACAACCTGCTTTTTGCTGAGTTCAGTTCCTCCGAACTGGGAAATTAGTGGCAAGGTCCCCAACCCTCGAGTGTAGTTCAATACATTGGTCTGCGAAATTACGTGGGTTTTACAAGTTTCCACTTGATCGAGTATGTTTGCTGTATCGGTACATGGATGTTCTTTCCTGTGCTGGTTTTCCATTTTGGAAATGGTTGTTTGTTCTATCTGGATGTGAAAACTTGACTTTTGTGTTGAATTTAATCACCTAAAGGAATACAGAGATAAATGTGCCAATCGGCTCATCATATTTTTAGACTGTTAATACATTTGGGGATTTTTATAACACATATTAATGGCTCTTGTACTCAATTTGTATTATATGTTGCTTCAGATTCAGATTTATTATAGTGTGTGGAGGGTTTTTTTTGTCATTCTGGAGATAATGTGAGCTATTTCAGATGAGAAACTTTCTCATCGTATCAGAAAAATAGAAAGTCTATTTGACATATGATGAACAAACAAGCCATCATAAGACATGTCTGGGACACAAACTGTGTTAACTGCTTCACCTTGTTCTTTTGGTTTTAGGTCATTCATCATACTACAAGACTTGAGCGCCAAATTCTTGAAAATTCATTGTCAAACAACAAGTTGGAAAAACAACTCATTGTCCAAACAAATGAAATCAATAAACTGAAAGGCAAAAACAGGTGGGTTCATCATATTAGAGGCCAAAAATAAAATAAAATGAACATCAATTTTACATTTTTTTAATAACTGACCATACAGTACTGCATTAAAGAAAAGCAAAGCCTGTCCCTGAACTTGCCTGCTTCTCCCAAGTCTTCTGGAGAAGAAAGTGCAGGAGTTGGAGGAGCAGAGGCAGATGGAGCAGAAGATACTTAGAGAAGAAAAGGACCAAATCCAGACTCTAATACTGAGGCAAACAGCCATCATAGGTGAACTGGAGCAGCAACTGCTCAAAGTCTCCACAAACAACTCTGTCCTGCAGCATCAGCAACAGAAGCTCCTGGACACAGTGAACAACCTCATATACACCCTGTCTGCAGGCCCTGCTCAAGGCAAGTCTCCATTTTATGTCATCACTACATTCGTCCATCCATCAGTTTTCTTCATGCACAAACAGAGAATTCTTTTTGTGACCCACTATTGTTAATCACCCTTCTGTCATTCCACCCTTCATTATAACATCTTTATTAAATTATTATAAATACAAACCAGACCAAGCATGGAATCGTTCTACTGTCACATTCAAGCAGGACATTTACTCATGACCTGTTTGTCCAAACACAATTCTGACCTGTGGGCTATGAAGATCTGCAACCAGCTAAATTGGGTGGTTACAATTTTAAGGAATAGCTAGGCATTTTGGTTGGATAAGCTTACTTGCTGTCTGACAGAAGTTAGATGAAACGACAGAATTACATGTTCATATGTGCCTGTTCAATATGAGTTTGTCCTTTTTCTCTCTGTCCAGATCTTGCATTAAAACGGTGTTTTACTTGTAAAACCTGTTGAGACTTTGCATTAAAATGAGGCCAAGGAGATCCAATCACAAATGGCCAACGCTAATAAACAGTCTGGGATGGATTCAAATATGATCACTCAGGATGAATTTGAGGGTGGTTTTGGACACGTACCCACATTCTCTTCGTAGTCTTAACAGACGACACCCTGGGACAGATTCAAGGACCACCTAATAAATTAATGCCATGGCATTTGTGAACACAAGCACAAAGCGCTGGCCACCTGTGATCAGATCTCTCAGGAGACAATTCTAAATGTCTAAAAGTCTAAATGGGGCTTTACAGCCTCCAGCAAGCATTTTCCCATGCTTTCCAGGTTTTAAAGTAAACCAAGGTGAACTTGTTCCTGCTTGTTACCAGATATTTAATGAACATCTATTCATCCCTTAATAAATATATCTTTAATTTTTACTTAAAAATACAATCAAGTAGATGGCTAATTTTAATTTAAGTTAAAAACAAAATCCCATGGCTGCAGGACAAGAAGCTTAAATAATAAAATTGGTAAAATATGAAAAATTCCCAAACCTTGGTGAAATTGTCCTCATTTACACAGAAGAAATAAATGTCTTTTGACCAGACATCTACTATGTGGCGGTAATGTTTCTATTTTTTTTTTTTTTTTTTTTTTTTTTTTATTGACATTCAGAATCAGACATTCATATCCATCCCATACATCTTATGTACCTACTTCTTACATCTGTTGTCTGTCCCAAATGCCAAAATAGCTTTTTTTTTTAATTTTGTATGTGAAAGATGAAAAGAAAACCAACAAAACAACAACAACAAGAAAGAAAAAAAAAATGTGTAAAAATATGTACAGGTAGGGAGTGATCCTTTCCATACAATACAGTCACTAGTCTGTGAAAATAAAATCAGGTCTATGGGGCGTGACATATTTGACCCAGTTTTCCCAGTGTGAAGCAAAGTTCTCCATTTTGTGATTAACAAATGCTGTTATCTTCTCCATTTTATAAATGTCCATTGTAATGTCCATCCATAAATTTAAAGTTGGGCTCTCCTGTGATAACCATTTCCTGGTAATACCCTTTTTACAGGCCACCAGCAAAATATTTATTAGATGTTTATCTCTTTTCGGCCATACCTCAGGTATGTGTCCAAAAAACATAGTCTTACTCTCGAGGGGTATTTCGCCTTCGAAGATATGCTTTAGGGCATTGTGGCGGTAATGTTTCAATTAATCTTTAATTGTATTTCTTGTTCTTTTCTGCAGAGCCAAAAACTGTCATGATGCGGGACACTCCTACCACATACATGGACTGTGCTGCTGTTTATAAATCTGGAAACTCTCACAACGGTGTCTACACTCTCACAATCCCCAACACTACCATGGAAGTTAAGGTAAAGTAAGCTAGTTTTATTGGTGGAAAATGTTATGGATAGTACTCTCAGATATCTAATAACTGAGGAGTAAAGAAGAGGACTTCACTGGATCTTTAAGATTGACTGTGCATGTATGTGAGCACACACCTACTGTAAATGTTAAGCCACAACATTTATATATATGGACACAGACATGTTCTAACCTAAGTTTTTAAATAAAACTCTGCAGGTTACTGGATAAGGAAGTTCAATGATATGCATAGTCTGATGGCAGGGTAGTTTAATTAACACTTTCTCAGACTTGCTATTACTGAGGTGCATGCTTAAGCTCAAACGGTGATCTCCTTCAGAAACTTTTCTGCTGCTTGGACTTTATTTCTACTTATTTTCCCTGAAACATAACCTGTTGTAATGTAAAAAAATCCAATATGATATTGTGACATAATAAATGAACATAAAATCTTTATAAAGTATCATTTTTTAATTATAAATCTCAGCAGTTCCCTTTCCATTTTATGTAAAGGCTTTCTGTGACATGGAGACCGAAGGAGGTGGCTGGACAGTATTACAAAAACGCTTTGACGGACGTGTTGACTTTCACCGGACGTGGCAAGAGTACAAAAAGGTAAAGGCGGTCAAGAAGAAATTCTTCCCTTTCAAAAATATAACCCAGGCTACAGTTTTCATTCCAAATGCACTTTATAGTGGCCAAATTTAAATTGGCCACTGTCATGCACCAAAATAAATTTGGCATTAACTGTGTTTTCAGTGCCTTGTTATAGTGTCACTCTGAAGGGATTTATAAATGGCAAGAAGAAACATTTTTGTATGTGTAAGCTTTCATGCCATTTCTTACTAAAGTAAACGCTCAGATGCATTATAGTAGTTTATGTCCATGACAATGTGCATATTTTGTGTAATTCTGAGTGATTGTTTATCAGTTTGGTAGTCTTATGCTCATCTATTTTGTGACCAGGAAAAAAAAGTCAGAATGGTCAGAGGCTCCAGGAGCTTTAATTACAATTCTTTTGTGTCTTTTTAGGGGTTTGGAGAACCTTCAGGTGAATTTTGGTTGGGAAACGAATTTATCTCCACACTCACAAATCAAAAGGCCTACAAGCTAAGGATCCAGCTCAGTGACTGGGAAGGAAACTCAGCGTTCTCACAATATGATCAATTTTCTCTTGATAATGAAGCACAAGATTACAGGTACATTGCTTACTGGCAGCTCTGAAGACATCCTCTTTGAATGACAAATTTGACAGACTTTATAGTGGTAATTTTAAGAAAACATCTCAACGCTCATAAAGTGAAAATTAATAAGGCTGCAAGCTGTACTAAAGATTATTTCAAATTTTAGACCCCACAACAACAGTTAACATGAAAAAATTACCTGACGCTCATTTCACATAAAACCAAATACAACTGGCCGACTGAGGGCGATGAGTGGGATAGATTCTTCCTTTGAATTTGACAAACAGACCTTGAAATCCTCAAGTTCAAAATTATATTCTTAACATTATATTTAAATTACACTAGTTTGGTTTAACATTTTTTTCAGTCAGACTATAGACCTTAAAGGAGCATGAATAAATTGTATAATGTAATTCATCTGCCATAACATATAAAAAGCAGCATGCTAAAAATTAAATCACTAAGGTGATAGGGTGTCTATGAGGTGTTAAACAATCGGCTCCAATATTAAAACTACTGAGAGGTATTGTAAGTAAATTCTAACAGTGCAATACTCTTCGGGGAAAACAGTCTTCATGGTATTTACATGAATGTTTGCTGGACACTTGTCACCTACTTAAACATTTTTAGCAAACCAGTCACACCCTCATATGGTGACAGCACTAGCCTTCAGTAGCCACCTCCCCCAGCAAAACAGCATTGATCCCATAAGTACTGTTTAGGAAGCTCAAAGAACCCCACTGAGTCAGAGGTATTCACCTGGCTGCTGAGGTCCCCAGATACCAATATGATGGCATCTGTGGGAAACAAACCTTATTTACAAAGGTCTCACCCAACAAACCATGATGCTGACATCTCAGTACCAGGCACCCCAGAACAATCACTGACATTTGTTGTCTACATCCTGACCGGTCAGAACTGTTTTGGCTGAAATGAGAATGCTCTACTTAATATTCAAGAAATGGTCATAATGATGGGGCTTACTGATATTAATCCTTATGACAAAACCTATTTTAGATTCAGTTCTAATAAAAGCTTTGGCCAAAGAATTGTATAAGTGAGTTAAGTCTTGCCTTTTGAGGAAAAGCAATCACAGACTTCCTCCTCCTCTTCCTTCATTTTTCCTTTTGCATTCTACAGGATACACCTTAAAGGCTACAGTGGAACGGCAGGCAAAATAAGCAGCATTGGGCAGCCAGGAAGTGGTTTCAGTACAAAGGATGAAGACAACGACAAATGTGTTTGCAAATGTTCGCAGCTGACAACAGGGGGTAAGAAACACAATTTTGCAAATAGCTTTTGAATAATTCTAATAGCCTATAATATAAGAAAAAAGTAATTTCTGCTGATAAGTGCTCAACACTTGCTGTGGAACAATTCCCATTACCGCAAATCTTGGCACTCACCCCAAAAATCTTCAAGGGCATCTTAAGGAGCTGCTGTACTTTTGTGGCCGTGTCAAAGAGCACAATTAGCTCAGACTTAATCACTGATCAACTCATTGGGGAATTCAGTCCCGACAATAGTTGACATTAATAGCCTGGGAACAGAGCTTTTCCCTTTCTCCTTGTGTAGCTAAAAAGTCCTCCTCCGTTCCCTTGAAAGTGACTCTCCTGCCAGACATTTGTCTCCCTCTGTACTGGGGTCTGCCAAGTGAGCTTGAAAGGATAAAAGCCGTAACCCCATCCCTTTTTCCCATGAGAGGTCTCTCACAGGGAACTCCGTAGGCACATTAAGCAAGATTCTGACTCAGTGGCACTAAGACCACTAAAACACGATTTGTCATGATGGAATGAAAATGAATCTGTCAAATTAACCACCATATGTCTAGCTCGGGGTTCGGTGATAGAGGTACGATGTGGGTCTTGACAAGGAGACAGCTTGCCCTCTCAGTAAGCAAAAGTTTTCCACATTGATCAATGAAATAGCAGTCGGTATTAATAGAAGGGTATAATGTGAAGAGAGGAAATCACCAGTCCTGTTTCACACACATCTATAGACATCACTCTTTTCTTTTCATTCTTTCTTAAGAGTAAATATAAACTGATGATATTTTGATGTTTTAGGCTGGTGGTTTGACGCTTGCGGTCCATCCAATTTGAATGGTATGTATTACCAACAAGGCCAAAACTCCAACCGCTTCAATGGAATCAAATGGTACTACTGGAAAGGCTCTGGCTACTCACTGAAGTCGACTACAATGATGATCAGACCAGCAGACTTCTCAGGTTCACTGTGAACCAAAACTCAGATGAATCAAAGTGGGAAGGAATTCTGGCTGACAGCACCAAAAACGGAGGGGCCAAAGCACTTCATTGATATATTTTTATACACATCTGTCCATATTTATGCATTTGATCATTTGAATTGTGGAGTTGCAGCAGAAAATTGTTAAACTCTGGGCATAACAATCAAACTCTGTAATAACAGCTCACTAAGCAGATAGAAGCCAAAGTAAACACTACATAAATGTATTTTCTTGAACAATTTTGATTCAGCTCAAGTAGCCATTTACTATAAAAATAACATCTAATGATATCATTGTATAAAAAGACTATGGTACATATTGAGATAAAGAACTGGCTCAAAGGGATTCTTATGGGTTGGGATTTTTTTTCCTCCCTTCGATGCTTAAAATGTAAATTCCAGTGTAAAAATGCAAGTAAAAAAAAAACTGTTTGTACATTTGTTGTTTAATTTATATGTACATTTTAAGTCAGATATTTAACTTAATTATATATGAAGGAGATCTGTTAAGAGATATTGAGGGTCCGAGCTACTTAATATTTTCATTGCACATAAACTAAAAAGAGTTATCTTAATATATTCAACTGTACCTTTCTGCATGTTCATATGTGGAAAGTTTTTTTTTCATTAGTTATCATTAGTTATGTAGTAGAAAACTTCTTTTGAAGGAACTGAAAGTGTGAGAAATTAGCATAAATTAGGAAGCTCAGTTTATCAGTCAATGCTGGCTTATGAGTATTCAACTGCAAAGCTTTACCAACTGTCCTATCATTGAAGTTGAACATGAAGCATTAACCCCACAAGGCAGAGCTTCTCTTTGAAGTTTGTGATTAAGACTTAACTCTTAAAGCCATTTAACAGACGAATTAAAAGCTCGGTTGATGAACAACTCGCTTACAATCACACCATTTTTAGCATGTCTTTTTCTGTACTTTCAGCTTGAGCAAAAAACATAATAAATTCCAAATGGTCCAAACCTGTTTATCTTTTTTTTTTTCTAGTTTTCTCTGTTCTTTTTCTGACTACAGTACATATTTCAACTTTTCAATGGCTGGTCGAGATGACAAATGTATGGTAATTAGATCAACAAATGAAAACAGCACCAAGTTCACCCTTGTAAAATAAAGAAAACTTGCATATTGATTAAAAAAAAAAAAACTTTACCCACATGGTCAGTATATCTCACATTAGTTTTGAAAAATAAATAAATATACAAAATAGAGAAATGCATTTATAGGGAAGCCCAGAGACTTTGTGTGATTTTTACTTTAGTTTTTTTCAAGGTTTATATTGACCAAATAAACGGTATGTTTCCCTTTGGATGGCTCCAAGATCCTATTACCATTAACTAGACCCTAGAACCGTTTGACCTAGAAGGAACTAAAACCAACTATCGTTCATATTGATCATATAATAGCAACACTTACTATTACTGTTACTATAGCACATCATCAGTAGGGTAAAACTATCTCACAGTGGTCTAAACTCAGCTCACATTCCTAATCCAGAAATAGTTGTAGTACAATGGTAAAAAATTGAACTGAAGTTTAAAAACAAAACTGTTTTACATGTGGCCTTGCATAACATGCATGGGTCAGTCTATTAATATTACAACCAATTTTCATGCATCATTATTTGAACAGAGTATTATCTTATATCACAATATATCATATGCAAGATGTATGCATAAAATTCTATGAAAGCATAAATTACTAATACCAAGTATCTTTTAAAATAGCTTCTCCCACACGGATAACAGACGAAGGTAACGCCACACTCAACAGGGCACAGGAAGTGAATAAAACAGGAAACCATAATGTATGCCAAATGCCAGAAGCATCCGTAAACGTAGAAGAATGATAAAAGGCCACAGGGACAACAAAATTATTTTGTCTACAAAAACAAATGACTTCATATACAGAGCCTTCATACAAAGGAAATATTGAAATTTGTCGACACCAAGACTCCATTTCTCCTCTCACAATAGCATTGCAGGAAAGTGATTCATGAATGATGGGCTCTGGAAGAGACACTACCCACATTTCACACAGGAAAACAGGCGGATGGTTGTTGGATCACAGGTGATGAAATTTAGCAGGCTATACAACTTAGCAGGTTTCAACCTCACTGTTTTGGCTTGGGTTTTAAAAAAGTGAATTCTGGTAAAAGTTAGAAGTTTTTCCCTCTTAATAATGTGCAGACTTCAACAGCCATTAAAAGAAACATTGATTCTTCTCTATTACTGAATAAGAGTAAACAGACAGTAAACAAAAAACAGACAAAAAAATAAATTTATACAAATAAAAAGAATAAAATCATTGAAGTGCCAAATTCCGATCTCAATACATGAGTAAAGGCATAAGAAAAATGTAATTATGTGTGATCGATTACTTCTCACTCAAAAAAGAAATTTAATCCAAAAAGACATTAACCTTGTTAAATTAAACAAAATTAATTGGCATCTGCTATGTACACGTAAAAACAAACAAACAAACAGGGCACCTAAATCAATACTGCTGACAATCTGAACTATTTGAAATCATTATAAAGTTCACAGTCAAAATAATGATGATTTGAATAATGTTTAGTCTCTGTACCACTTGGCTTCTTTATTATTACTGTGCTAGTACCGGCACTTACCTGCGCTGCAGGAAACTGGTCTGAGAGTTCATATGGTTCCTCGGGAATCCATTGTCTTTGCTCCAAACACCAGAGAATCTACTCAAGGAAAACCAAAATCAAAAGGCATTTTAACACACCACAATCAATTTCTCAATAATGTCATGTAATGGGTTTCTAAACAGATAACCTCCATACCCATTCAAAAGAAAGGATCCAGCAGCCTCGTGCTATGCCCAGCAGGATGTTGAGAGTTCGCCTGTCTCCCCCAGACACTACGTGAGTTGTGCTCTCACACACTTGGTCAACAACTGAAAAACCACCCAGTGTTTTCACCACCTGAACCACAGTGTGCTGCTTCCTAAAGAGGTAAACAGGGTATAAACCATTGCAAACAATTATAAAACTTAAGCTTGTTTTGCCAGTTGGCTCTCTGATGCATTAACATTGTTTTATATTAAATTGATGATGACAGTGATGCTAAGACAAATAATTGAGCAAGCAGAACTTACTCAGTGGGCATACTTGTCATGACCAGTGTTCTCATAGGCTGAAATGAAGATGAACATAGAAAACGTATTCAAAAGATTAAAATAAATAAACCAAGTAATCATGTAAATCAAGAAAATTATTATTAGGGGTTCAATAAATATGAATCAATAAGCATCTGTATTTGTGTCTCTGTTCAATAGCGTATTTTTCTTCTGTGGCTCTGAACCTCACCATTACAGAAACAACATACTTTTTTTTTCTTCTCCACATATTTAGCAGCCAAATATGGAGTACCGTAGACAAGTGCTGAAACAAACATACATTTGTTTATCAGTTTGTGTTTTATTGTTGGGCCAGAAATCAGAGTGAAATGTGTAAATTTTCCAAAACTACACTACTACAGAATGGAGTAAATACCTTCTAAACACTAAGTCTAATAGTGTCAAACACTAAGGCACCAGAAAAACACATCCAGAACCACTGAAACATAACTGTGAAATTGTCCTCTGTTGACTGCAACCCATGCAGCCACATACTTTGGCCCAAATACAGAAAGCTATCATCAACACAAACACCTCAGTGACAGATACAAACAGGACCACCAAGCCCTTTTCCTGCCATGCTCTGATATCTAGTCTCCCAGCTGAAAGTCAGAGGTTAAGGCCTGTTGAGCGCAGAGGTGCCAAAACAGACTCAGAGCTGTACCAACACCTGCCAAATATCACATTATCTCTGATATGGCCAACTGAACTGTAACGATAACATCAATGCAACATTATTATTTCTCTTTTCATTTTAATATTTTTTGTTACGTTCCAGTTTGTCAATAATCCACAACTGATTTCTCTGTATTTAAAATTACATGGTTGGAAAATGATGGACCAGGGAAGCTGATTATTTTCAAGTAATTTAAACCAAATGAAAAAGAAAAAAAAAAAAGCAGCAGCTACTCTACGAGTTCCCCAATAGGGACTCCAGCTTATCTTATGAAGTGGACATGTTTTGGCAGCTGCGCATTATTCAGGCACAGGAGAATGAGCTGTGCATAATGAGCTTCTGACAAGGAGGTGGTGTGAACTGCAGCACGGCCTCTGAGCACAAACACTTCCAGCACAAATTAAGGAAATTCTTCACAGTGTGACTGAGTCTCCTTGATGGCTACTGTTTTGCTCTGAAAGTGCTGCTGTTCAGCAATCAAAGAAAAATGAGTCCTGAATCACTGCAAATTTTGAGGTCTAATGAACCATGAGAGCCAATTACAAAGAGCAGTGGAAAAAATAAAAAAATAAAAATGGCCAGATTCAATGCAAGACCACACAAGCCCCCAGAAATGGCCTATTCTTATGATCTTCAAAGAAACGGAGTTCATTATAGCAAACCTTCCAAGTAAAGGGAGATACTATGTGTGAAACTAAATTTGTTTATGTATTTTCAATATATCTGGTTTGAAATCACCCAAACGTTAATTAGCCTTTCCTAAAAGTAGATCATGAGAACCCAATTAAATATATTTACATATTTATTGATTTAATATGTGGAAAACCAAAGATTTACCATCTTTCAATTCTAAGGTTTTATGTAGCAGGACATAAGGAATGGATAATCTGATCCTTACCATGTCTTAAAACAAAATCCATGAATAAAAAAAATAAAAGATAAGGATGATATGGAGGAAAAGAAACAAACAGCATTAATTCTGAGATTTAGTCTAACTTTAATTTATTTGCAAAGAACGTGAACCCAAGGTATTTTGTGTTTTTCTCTCATAAACTTCATTTTGTTTGTTAAACAACATCAATTAATGCATTTCAGGCTTCCAACACAATAAAGAAAATGTTGGTACAGAGCCAATTTAGAGTAAATGAGGAGAGGAAAGAGAAAAAAAAAGCTATTTCAAACAAGTGGCGTCAAGTGATTGTAATGATGATCTGGTTCAAAGTATAAATGAAAGGCTGAGTCTTTGGGGAGTGAAGGCTGTCAACAAATGCATGTGAAAAAAATTGAACGGTTTAAAAATGAATGTTCCTATAAGAAATATTAGAAGGGACTTGCACATTTTTCCTTCTTTAGTGAGTATCAGTTGAATTATTCAAGAAATCTTGGAAAAAGAAAAAAAAAGAGAAACCACACAAGCCTAAAATGGACACCCATGATTGTCAATCTCAGATGGCATTGCACCAAGAACCATCATTCAGAAAAAGCTGATATAACAACATGGGCAAGGAATACTTTGAGAAACCTAGCCCTACAACATTTAGAAATATAATTTAAAACATTGCTGTGCAAAAAAAAAAAAAAAAGTTTAATCTGAGCAACAAATCCATATTCCAGATCTCTTTTGAAGAAATGGGTACCGTGTACTTCAGACCAAAGGAAAAAAAACAGGATAATTATTATGAACAAGTCCAAAAGTCAGGGTCTGTGATGATGGAGTTGTATTAGTGCTCTTGGTAAAAGTATTTTACACTTCTGCTATGACAGCACTAATGGTCAAAAGTATATTGAGATTTTAGAGCAATGTATTCTGCCTTCAAGATGACATCTAACCCTAGGATGACCAAGCATCTTCCAAAAAGACTTAATATTTCACTGCCTTTACAGAGTCACAATGTCCTCCCTGACTTACGGTCATGCCCACCAATGAGAAGTATGTGTACTTATTATGCTCACCAATCTAAAATTGCCCAAGTCCAAAGACTGGAAGTAGGGGAAGCATGGCATTTAATTAGAATCTGAGGAAAAAGGACTGTGCAAAATGTGCCATGATCCAGCTACCATGACAAAAGGCAACACCATGAGCTATTACAAATATTTTAGGAAGTACCACAGGCTGATGTATAACAAATGCAAATAGTTGTGTGATGTAAACTGTTATTTGATGGTCTCTCTTTACTGTCATCTCAGACCCCACAACCAGTTGAGACAGATAGCCAACCTCGCTGCTGAGGTTTTTTTTTTCTTCCTGTTAATTACCCCCCACACACACTGTCATCTTCTGCTTGCTCAGAACAGCAGAAATGCACTGAAGTGAAAATTCGATGCAATCTGTTGGGTTCCTTAATTAGACTTTTTTCTTTTTTTTTTCTTTAAAGGAACTGCTGTTCTACTGAATTCAGCATTATTTGTATAGCGTCTATTACAATACAAATTGTCTCAACGCTCTTTTCAGAGGCCCAGAGTAAAGTAAAAAACTCCCCGAGCTGGAGAAAAACCTTTAAGCCAAACAGTGGCAAGGAAAAAACCCAACTTTAAGAGGAAAAAACCTTGAGCAGGACCTGACTTATAATTTAACTGAAACGCCTTGGTAGAACCATAAGACAGCTGCACAAATCTTAATGAATTTAAGCACCAAAGCAAAGAAAAGAGGTCAAAAATTCTTCTACAACAATGTGAGACTGATAACATCACATGGAAAAAAATTATTTTGTTCTAGCTGGTTAACAGATTTTTTTGACTTGATATGAAAATCTTAGAAAGAGGATGTACCTGGCTTTCTACAACTCTTCAACAAAGGGAACACATTATAAAGAAAAAATATTCTGTGATATATGAAGTTTAGGAAGTAAACTGAACATCAACTGTTTTTTCCGAATTCCTTTTTTAAGTATTTCCCCCACAAGGTCATAGACTTTCATACCTGTAAGCGTTTGATGCGTTTAGATAAGTCTTGCCTTATGGTTTCCTGTGTTTTGGCTCTGTAATGGTAGCGTAACTTCCTTGTTTGTGAAACGCACCTGCAGCTCTGTTTTCGTTATGCTGGCAACCTCAAAAACCCCAAAAAGGGATCTCTTATTTGTTAATTTTATTGTAGCTCTCATCAGTCTTTTGGTTCTATAAAATCCTGATTGTAAATTGGTGTCTACATATAATATATAATATTGGCAAGCAACCGGAATTTTGTACACTATACAGATACCAGCCTTGATTACCTTTTAAGTGTTTGCACTCAATAATAAGTCTCATGTTGTACATTATTGGTGAACAGGAGGAAGATTTTTTTTTCCAAGTGTTCTTTTCAATTTTACCAGCTATGAACAACTAAAAATTATGAATAATCAATACCATCTCCTGCAAACCCAAAGATTCCATTATAAAACTGGACCCTTCTATTCAAACAGACATTGAGAAACAAACATGACATATTCTTACCTTTGTTTTTTTAACCATGTCCTGAAGAGTCACGCTGACTTTCTTTTTGCAATTTTCTTCTTCTTCAGGGGGGATCTCTGTGAAAACACCTGCACCCATACATTCATTTCCTCCACCTACATTTGAAAACAAGACAAACAATTGAAAATAGGGTGGAGCTGAGGGGAGTGTCACTCAAACTATTGAACAGATGGTGCACTTTGGTAGGTGTGTTCATTTTTAATTTGTTGCATTTACATTTGTGTTGTTATTCATTGTATACATCTTTGGTGATCAATTGGTTTATGTAACTAAACCAAACTTTTTTTTTTTGTGTGCCATTTCTTACATTTTCAAAACAATTTCTTCTTTCCTGGTTCTTGAATTTCAGACCTGACCATGATGCTGGGAGGTTAAGTCCTCACTTTAACACATGGTGAAACTTAATTCACACACAGGCCAAGTCATCCATCCAAACTCCCTTTATACGGGGGCTGGAGCCTATAATAGTTGCCATGGAGTGCAAGGTGGGGTATAACATATTTGGTTTGCCACAAAATTGGAGGACAAAGACAACCACAAACATTTGCATTCTGTCCTTTAGTTGATTCAGAATAACAACTTAACCCATCAGACATGTCTTTGAACTGTGGGAGGAAACTGAATATGCAAATGTCACAGCAGTTCCAACTGATATCTGAACTAAGAACCAGAAAAGCTACAGGCATATGAGAACTAAATGTTTAAACCTTTGAGTTGTAGTATTGTATGCCAGTCATGCTTTGGTCTCACTTGGAAAATATGGAGCCAATCAATCCAAATCTGTTCATTAAAATCTTCATGTGAAAAAACGTTTCTAATCTTATGAGAAACTGATTAGTTTCATGTAAATTCTGTGAATACAAGTCCTAGACACCCCTATTATTTCTTTTAGTCTAACTTTCCATGACTATTCATATTTATTTTTGTTTCTGTTTATATATATATATATATATATATATATATATATATATATATATATATATATATATATATATATAGAGCAGGCCAGTTATTGGACTTACTTAAATAATCAGCACTGGCCAGTCAACCCGTACATAATATGCCAACAAAATGAGAAATGAATCCACACAATAATCAGAACAAAATGACTCTACGACCAAAAGTCCGTATTTAGTGTGACCTCCACGAACACAAAGCCCAGATTCCTCTTTTTTTTTTAAATTAAGACTATTCTATACACAGAAAATAGAAGATTAAAGAACCAAACTCTAACAGACCCAGTTTTTGACTCGTAAAAGTAAAATTACTCTGTTGTAGTGCTTGATCGATATGAACTGGGATCAAAATTGCATAATATGGAACATTCAAACCTTTAATAAAACAAAAAGATTAGTGGTGCCTGAGACTTTTGCAGTGCTATATGCTATGGTCTCCACAGTCAGTCACTGTCTACCTGAGAAAAAAAACAAGAAAAATAATGCTTTTTTTTATGCTTCTCGACAGAGATATACTGCATCAATGATAAGACAAAACTAAATTCTGAAGACAAATGATGGTCTAACTGAAGCAGTGGATTTTCCCTTTAATTTTATACCTGTGTCCATTTACCGTGTAACTCATAATCATGAGGAGTAATATTAAAAAGTATAACTTCTGATTGGATCTTCTTGATTCATCTTTGATGCAATATCCAGTAAAAGAAAATAGCCACAATTTCAAACTAACCCAAGATCTAAGTATTTCATGAAAGAGTAATCAATAACTTTCACACTACAACTGCCTATGACCCATGGGCTACTCCCATATTTACCAACTTCAACCATTGTTAAAAGCTCAATCAATGTTGTTTTGAATAATGTATCATTTTGAAAATGGCAGATTACTGGGTTCATTAAAGGGGACATATAAGAAAAAAGAAAGGTCATTTCTTTGCTTGAGCAAATATTCAATTGTCTGAAATAACAGCTAAATTAAAAACACTGACAACATAATTCTGTAACTTTCCTTTGAGCTGCTTTAGTCTGAAAAAAGAAAATGTTTTTCAGTGAGCCGTTCAAATTTGCTGAGTAGTATGATGTCAAAGACCCATATCAGACTAGATGAGATTCCTTTATCTTTGTCCTCACCATTTCACATCTTCCTGCATGGACTGTACCTCAGAAGCAGATAGCACAAAAGTCTAACAGTCACACCCTGCAGGAGAGGGAGGTGGAACGGAGCAGAGTGAAATATGACACAACCCTAAAACTGGCAGAGCAGTAAATACATGGTTGAAAATACACTGTACTCTATGGTATTTTGACAGAGGCGATTAAGACCTCAGAAGTTGTTTTTGTTTTTTTTCTAAAGAGCATAAAATGTCTTCTGTTAGCCCTTGAACCTCTTTCATAGCCTCCAACCATATTACTCACCTTCCAAAGTGTGAGAATGGACAATTAAATCAGGGTTTTTCTTCAGCGCCAATTCTGTGAGATCCCTTGTTTGTAATGATGGTTGTCCTGATGTAGACGTCGGCCTCGGTTTTCCTGTTTCACTTGTGATCTTACTGGTGCTTGTAAATTCCAGGGTGCTCTGCCCCTTAGTCATTGGCATTACATCAGCACAGTGACTATCCAGGGATGGGACAGATCTTTCACTCTCCTGTTGTTTAAGACTCTGAGGTTCAATGCTTCCATTAGATTGCTGATTAGAAATTTTGTCACTATGACTTTTTGGCAGTTTCGGGTTTAATTTGCCATTAGTGCCAGATCCAAAGTTTTCGGTTTTTCTTTTTCTCTTCCTCGGGGCACAGTCCAACTCAAAAGGTAATTGAATGTTGCTCTTCACGGGCAGATTAGGAACAATAGAGCTTTTCTGGTTAGCTGGAGAGAAGTAGTCCTCAAAAACATTGTCTTCATCAGTAGAACTGGAGGAAACATGTTTTGATTTACTAGATAGACTGAAAGATCCCTTCAAGGTGGCGGGTGTTGATCTGGCTCGTTTGGGTGTTTTCCTTTCTATTTTCTTTAACAGAGAAGAATCTCCTTTTGACATTTCAGCTGCTGCACCAACAAACACGTCTGATGATGACAGGCTACTTTTTGAATTCACAGTATCAGGATAAATGTGGGATTCAGTGCCCGTAGAGGATTTAGCTGCTGAATTTTTTTGCTTACATCTTCCATTGTGTTAGGTGACGGGCAAGATGATTTCATCAGTGATTGCTTTTTTTCTTTATGATAAATCTTGTGTTTGTAGGATCTTTCCTGTAAAGGACTCTCTAAGAAGTCTCGAGACTTGAGTTTCTCTGTGGCTTTTTTTCTAACTGAAATTCTCCCTGGCTTTTTTAGTCCATTCCCTTCTTCATCCTCAAAATGAGGACAGTCAGGCACACTCGGAATCCGTTTTGAGATATCAAGGCAGGGCGAGAGCAAAGGCTTCATAGAGTTTTGTTCAAGATGACCATGGTCTCCAAAATCAGGGTGTGATCTCCCCTCTTCCTTATCAGGTGAGCAACCAAGATCAGCAACAGAAGCACAGGAATCATCATCTGACTGCTCATCTACTGTGGATTGAAAAAAAAAAAGACAACATAGTTATTTAAACAAAAGTCAGACAATTTTAGACAGAAACTCAAAGAGATCAAGTAACAGTTTTTTTAAAACAAGAGTTTTAATAGTCTTTCAAGCTAATCTCCGTTTACTGTATTGCTTCAGAGTGAGTTTTGCAGGAACTAGATTTTACTGATACAACCACTGAAAAGCCAGACAGCTGCTCAACCTTCACAAGCTCACACATCCATAGTTTACGTCACACACCCACTATGAAACTGTGAAGAGGTGACATAGAAAAAAAAACTGATGGAGAGCACGGCACAGAATCTTGTTCTGCACAGATCAAGATAAAGAGATGAGGCTGCTATGTAAATGACAGCCCCAAAAAGAAAAAATCAACCCAAAAATTATCCCTGTCAAGCAAGATTATAGATATTGCTGTTGCTAAAGAACAAATGTTAGGCCCATTTCTTTATGCATGTTTCATAAATGTTCTTTTCTTTTTTTAACTAAGCATTACAATATCCATCTTCATTTAGTTGACAATACTATTTTGTGTGCTATCCCATCCACCAGATATTTCCAGATTACATATTTATTTTTAATCAATGCAGGCCTATTTTTTCATTTCCAATATCAAAAAAGTCAAAATGCAGTCATTTCACAAGAACAAACACCAATTATTTTCTAGGTCCTTTCCATGCACTTAAACATACCTGACTGAAACATTGCACCATTGCAAATGCTTACAAATTTGAATAGACAGTAGACTTTCATATAAAACTGGGAGAAAAAAAAGATGGCTTTTAACCTCAATTACAGGAAAGAAAATATGTCATAGTTGTACTATGATCAATAACAAGAGGATCATGTCCATTTTTCTTACACTTAAATTTGAAGATGGTTGGTGTGCTCCCGAGAGAAGGCTTCAAGCCAGAGGGTGAGCAAGATTCAGCCATTTGTGAAGCTGAAAAGCAGTGCCATGTGAATCAATCAGCTGTCATCTCAAAGTCTTTGTTAATTTAAAATTTTCTAGTCTTGCAATTACACATACCTGTAGGTGAAAGGTTTTCCCTTTTGTCTTTCATGTCTTTCAAACGCTGCGCCATATAATCAGCCCTTTTCAAACCAGGGCTATAGATTATCCCATTCTCCTCGTCAATAATAATGGGTGAAATTTCTTTAACTGTGAATAAAAGAGAGCATGAAATGGGAAACTGCATCCAATAGTTTTGAATAGAACTGTTGAAACCTCTTACCTAGTGGGCTTTTTGGAGTCAAGTCTTTCATCATCTTGTCTAATTTTTTCTTCATGCGCCAGTCATTTTCAGTTGTCCTCTCTGGAGAATCCTTTTGGCAACATGCAACGATGCTACATGAATCAAGCCCAAAGAAAATGTTTTAAATATAAAGGCAAGTAAAGGCACATTTAAACACTTGCAGGTATGTATTACTTTATTTGCAAATGCTGAAGTGGACAAACCATTTCACTTTCAGTTTGTGCAACTCACCAGAACTAGGATATAACAAATCATCGGCATTTGCCCTGCATTAATAACAAAAGTCTAACAATAAAAAAATTTAGGGGCACAGTTTTTCAGGCAAATCGAAAGGAAAGTTTGGAGACTGACTAATGGCCTTTTCTCTGGCTGATGTTGATCCTTAAAAACCTTTTTTTATTATCATTATTATTATTTACCTTGGGAAGAAAAAAACAAAACTGAGGGAATTTGAGAAAAAAAGCAGTTAAATTTAAAATTTGAAATTAAGAAAATAAAATGATCCTTTTGTTGGCAGACACTGATACAAACCAAGTGATCCTCACCAAAAATAAATAACTTTTTTTGTTTTTTTTTAATCTTATATATGCCTCAGGCAACAGAAACCCAGCATGGAGGAGGAGCCATAAAAGCTACCATGAAAGGACAAGCCCCTGCATGTCATGTACCACTGACAAATTGAAGAGGTGACTGACATTGGGAAAAACTTGCCAATGGCTAGAAAAGGCTGGACTCAAAAGACATTATGGAGGCACTGATCATGGCTGTACAAGAACACGCACCAAACGCAAGATCAAGGCCGGGGTCAACCACAAAGACAGGACTCTAATTGGCACAACAGCAGTACGCAACCCACAGCAGCTACCCAATAGTTTGCTCAATCAATGACCAAAGTTGATTCTTAAAAAACACCAATAAGAATAAAAAATAAAGTAAAACTGAGGCAATTCATGAAAATTATTAATTAAATGACTTCTAGTACAGAACATTTCACTTGCATCAGGCACTTGTAAGTGAAATTATTATTATTATGTTTTTTAAAGACCTGATCGATAAATCTAAGCTGTTTACAACCATAAAAAATGATAATGTTGAAATTCATAAATTCATGCAACATAGTGACTTGTAGGAGATGATAATGAAAACAAAAGATAGACTTTCAAAATATATGGCTGATTTACAAGTGAAACTTACAGATTTAAAAAAAACAAAAAGCTCTTAGTTTACATGTTTTTGGATTGATTCCAGACATACATGTACAGATATCTGTTAAAGAGAGTTAGCTGTTTACAGTTTATGAAAAACATATTTCTGTAAATTTAGGAAAAAAAAAAAACAATTCAAGATTAACCCATTAAGACCTATTCAGACAAAGTGGGCTGCACTCATGTGTGGAATCACCTCAGACTTAATTTGTGATTTACAACAGAAATCATGTCATTTACAGCACAGTTTAAATTATACCTTCTAAAACTCTTATATCGGCATAAAAGTCTCATGTAGATCTTAATGTACTCACTTTCCTGTTCTTCATTACTGGATTGCTTTCATCATTTAAGGCTGGAAATAAATCCTCATCCACATGTGCACCATCATCGTAACATCTGGATACATTTCACAAAAAAATTAAGAATGGCTACAAAGACCACAGTGTAAAGTTTCATGAAAAAAAAAAAATATATATATATATATAGAGATATATATAGATATATATATATATATATATATATATATATATATATATATATATATATATATATATATATATATATATATATACACACATATATATATATAATAATATATATATATATATATATATATATATATATATACATATATATATAACATATATATACATATATATATATATATAATATATATATATATATATATATATATCTATATATATATATATATATATATATATATATATATTATATATATATATATACATGCATTATAATATATTCAGAATGTTTGACTTAAACAAACAACTCTCAAACACTATTCAAACACTATTCTTACCTTCTTACCCACAGAATAGAGACAAGTCGTACACCACTTTTTTTAGCTTTCCTCCATGTAGCTGGATGACCATTGTTGAATACTACATGTGTGACTTGTTTATTGAATCTTTTTGATACCTTTGAAATCAACATTTTTTAATCAAAAAAGATATATATACAATCTTTAAATGCTGGAAAGACTGTAATGTGAAAAATGTCTTACCTGAGCTCCCATTTCCTCCAGCTGCTGAATAAAAGTTTTTGAATAGTTTGCTCTTTTGTCAGACGACCATGCATCAACATAGGCAATAACATCTGCAGACACATTGAGAAAAGTCATACAATTGAACCATAAGATGTAAGCTTCATCTGGAGTTTACCATAATGACACAGAAGTAATGTCCACTATACCTTTAAGAACTGAAGAGTTGATGTTTGTGGTCATTATTGGCTATTTAAGCTCCAAGATGCCTACCGATGAAAGAATTAAAAAAAAAAAAAAAATCAAGAAAATAATTTTATGAGATGGAAGTTAAAGAAATACTTGCTATACCTCCTTTTATTATATGGGATCGTGGTCCATCATATTTACTTTTACAATGCCAAAATGTGTATGACGGCCAGTCACAATGAAGACTGCAAATATCGATTATTCTCATTTCAGTCAAACTACTAACTCTACAAAGTTATTATTAGTGACCCTTGCCCATAAGGTACCATATGGGCTCAATGCATAACTCATATGTTGTCTTACACAAAACTGGGACCACCTTGGTCATTTAAAAAAAAAAAAAAAAAAAAAAACACACATTTTGTGTGTGTGTGACTTTATATCTCAAATTACTGAACTGCAGAGGTCAAAAGCCATATCTGTCCATACAAACATCTATATTCGCTTTAAACGATGGAAGGATATTGAATTTAGAGATGTCATTAGTTAACTAAGTAATAACATTATTAACCATAACATATTAAGTCATTCTTACCTAAATAACATAATTTTTTCATATGAAACACAAGAAATGCTTCTACCATCAATGACTGTACAGTCTTTACATCGATATAACCTAATAATACATATGTACTGATTGTACTTTACCGTTGTGTTGAATTATTCAAAGCTTCGCTGCTAATTTTAACGAGCTAACATGAACATGGTTGTTGAGCTAGCGTTAGGTTAACGCGGTCATACGCGTTTCACATAGTTTGACTGTCGGTAATGCAAAGACGTGAAATCCGGCATAAAAAGTTTGTTAATAACTGCCATGTACTCACTGGATGTGGCAAAGAGTTTTAACGTTTGTTGTTACAAATAACTGACTTCAGTGAACATAGCTGGCGCGTTCAGTTCATAATGCAGTGCATTCTGGTACACAGAGCAACTATTGGTCCATATAAAAACGTCACTTCCGTCAAGCGCGTTGGCGTGTTCGTCGGACGGCAGTTTTTCTATGAAGGGCCCGACTGTTATTTAGGTAACCTTTATCTGTAGTTTCGAATGCACTCGATTGACATCCTTCCTGAAACTAACACTCCTTCTTGATTAAGTCCTGCCAAATGAGACAAAGATGGCTTTTTTAAAACAGGCAATTTTATTTTATTATATTTTATTAATTTTTGAGTACTATCAAAGTTTGTCAAGAGATAGTGTATTCTTTTATCTGTGCATCCAATAACAAGGTCTGATGAAGCCCTGCTAACCTAGCTTTGGCATACTTTTTTATGGTAATGTGTTGCATTTGGAGCTTTTTGCAGATACAACACCTTCCGGTAAAGAAAGCAACAAGCCAAAACATGCAATAGAGATCACTCATTTTACACAATTTTCTACTTTTAAACAACTATGTGCACTACTACAATGCAGTGAAGTGTACATCACATAGCTCCAAAACGAAGATGTTCCACATCTATCTCTTTATGGATGACGTGATGTTGGTAAAGTGGCCGACAGATTTCTCCATGTAGGGAAGATGGAAGGCAGTGATTCGGCATGAGGGGAAGGACAAAACAGGAAAGAATGTTGACATCCAGAACCTCACAAGAATTTCCAGGCTATGTTCCCGTCATTTTGACAAAGAAAAGATCAGCAGTGATGGCTACATGAGTGGCATCTTGTCTATTTTGCCTGGAATAACCAGAGGTCACTTGCGTGGGAAAACCAGAAAGGAACATATTAGCCAAGCCTTGGATGAATGTGAACGCTGCCCCGTTTCACATGATCTGCAGTACTTGGGTAGCTTTTGTTTGTAAGATATAGAAAATTAATTATTAATTAAGTTTTGTCTCCAGAAATAACTGTTCCAACAAATAGATCTTCTTAGCTGTCCACACGTTTTTGATTCAACATGGAGCTTACACTAAAGATTACTAGCAAGACATTGCATTTCTTTTCTCTTTCTCTTCTTGACAATTTATTGTAGTATAAATGTCACATTAGGAAAAAGAAGTGAACAAGCCAAGGCATTTGTGGTATTAGTATGGTAGTAAAACATACTGGGTGCAGTGGATGTTTCATTTGCATGACTGCATTGCTCTAAGGATCACACAATCAAAAAGAAGCATCTGAATTAGATATATATCTATAAGTATATAAGTATATAAATCACATGACAGAAATCACAAAACAGGCCAGTGTTTTTATTCACTTTGCAAGTTCTCAAACATATTTTACTGCACAAAATGCTATAATGTCAAAATTCCAAAAGAAGTACTGAAATATAGGAACTGAACAACAGTAAAACGAAAACTACGAGTAGTCATTCCAGTCAGTAATACATTCACATACAGCGTCATTTCTGTTTAAATGTGCATTCCTTTGAATCCTCAACTTTTGTTTACATCAACACATCAATTAAAAAGTCATATGAAACAGAAAATACGCCCTCTTTAATCTCTAAGCTTTTACAGATGAGAACGTAGTAAAAATCATTTGGTTCTTAGCAGATCTTAAATGACACACATTTAAGCAAAGATGAATAGCAACACATTACATAAAGTTTCTATGATTAATTTGCTTTTAAAACCACCTTTAAGGGTAATAGTTTGAAGTGATTTCATTATCAGCCTCTTACATCACTGAGATGGTATTCTTATACATTCTTCTCTCCAACATTACTTCAGCTGATTGAAGTTATTAAGCATTCATTTATCAACTGTCCTTTAAAGGTCCTGACACAGAATTTTGGTCTGGTTGAGATCTGGGTTTTGACCAGGCCATTTCCTCGTTGATCTGCTGATTTGCTGTTGCAGGAGTCAGTTGCAGACACGCTTTACTGTCAGACAGATCGCCTCACATATGACTCTAGTGTATCTTGGTTTACAGAAAAATACATGTTTGACTCAAGTCCAAATCATCAGCCTCAATCACTGTACTTAACAGTTGGCATAAAGTGTTCAAGTTTTGTTAGATTGTGTATATTGTGGACAGCCTTCCCAGAAGAGTTGAAGCTGGTCTAGCTGCAAAGGGTGGACCCACGTCATATTGATTAGGAATTGGATGTCACTAAAGCTCATATGTGAGTCAAGGCAGGTGAGCGAATACTTTTGGCAATATAGTGTATGTATATATACCGTAATATGTTATATGTTGGTCATTTGAGGCATTATGTACCCAACTAAGATCACTCTAAGAAAGACCAAATCATGTTAAATTATGTCCTGATCTGTTAAACCCCTGGAGTTGAAAGAGGGTGTGCTTTTTTTTTTTTTTTTTCCTTTTTTTGACATTACTGTAATTATGAGATACAGCAGAACAAGGGAAAAAAAAAAACAATACTGTATTAGATACCTCACTACTGACAAAATAGTTTAAACATGCGCAAATCATAGACTGCATGCCACAATTAGCCAAAATTGGTCCTACAACTGACAAGTTTATGTAATGACATTCTAAAATAGCAGCCTGTTTCAGGTTCCAGCATCAGTGTCAGACAGAGTTGCTCCTACAGTGGAGAGGCACAGAGGTACGGGACATTTCCATGTGCACCGTTGACATGGGGAAATGCTCAAACTCTTCTTGTGGGAAACAGTGACAGTGCAGGAACACTTCTCGCACCTCTTGCCGAAAGTTGGAGTTTAGGAAGCCATAGATGATCGGGTTAATGCAGGTGGAGGACATGGCCAGCAGGTGGCAGAGGGAGAAAAGGAGATTATGGTGGCAAATAGGCAGAGCTTCCTGGTTCCAGTCTGACACCACATTGAAGACGGTGAGTGGAAGCCAGCAAAGAGCAAAGGCTGTAATGAGCGCGGCCAGCATGATGTTAATCCGTCGGCTGTGGGTGATGCGCTGACTCTCTGCGATCCTAGCACGGTCCAACATATCTTTGCGGTGGCGAAGGCGAACAAAAACTCTGACATAACAGAGCAGGACCAACAGAAGTGGACCACAGTACTGGAAAAGCAGGAGCCATGTGGTGTAAGCAACCCTTTGTTCCTGGGAAGGCCAGTGCTCCACACAAGCTACCAAGTGTGGGGAGGTGGGGACATATGAAAAGAGAGCACGGTATGAATTCAGTGGCACAGATGAGTTTTTATATGGATAAGACACTGTTTGAGGCACAGATGCATTGACATAGTCCTGAGAAGGAGCATGATGATGGAGTGGCAGGTCTACATTGGAATAGGGCTCATTTGTGAGCAGCTGAAAAGCTAAGAAAGGTGTGGAGGTGAAGCAGGCCAGAATCCAAATGAGAATGATCGCCATGTAGGCATGAGAAATGCTTGGTTTCCATCCAGAGGGGTTAATGATGAGCTGATGCCTCTCTAGAGCAATGAACACCAGAGATAGTACTGATACAGTTACAGACACACATTGGATGAACGGCACCAGCCGGCAAAGCAGCGATCCAAACACCCAGTGGTCCATCAGAGTATATATGACAGTGAAAGGGAGGCAAAACAAACACACGAGAATGTCAGAGAATGACAGGTTGCAGATGAAAATGCTGGTGACATTGACTTTCTCTCGGCGATGGGCAATGATGCACATGAGACCGATGTTCCCCATCAGCCCCAACACCATTGTAATGCTGTACCACACCACTAGACAGACTGTGAGGGCAGGAGACATATGGCACTGCTCATCATGCCCAAGAACAGAGAAGTCTGAGGTGAGCTGGGTCTTGTTCTCAGGCAACTTCTGCACAGATTCATGAGTGGCACTTTCCTTCTCCCATGATAGGGAATAAGGAGAGGTGGAGTTGTTGAAAAGCAGAGGTGATGTCAACAAAGAAGGCTGGCTTGTGTTGCCAGTGAAGGACATCTCACCAGGACCTCAGTCTCAGCTCCACTGATTTAACCGTCCATTCTAGTCCTGTCCTCAGAAAACAGGCATCTGAGTCAAAGAGAGAAAGCACAAAAGAACACATGAAAAGCCTTTTTTTTTTTTTTAACCAAGAGCAGTGGCTCTGATTGGTCAGTGGATCTGTTCATGTCGAAGTGATACTGTTATGAGCAAGGCATTGAGTGGAGGTAATTAAGCAATCTGATCTTGTGTTTCAAGAGGAATGAAGCCTTGGAAAGATGCTCTATGTTTGGACTTTTAAAACAAGAAGTTACTCTGAGATGAAGAACAATAAAGCATTATAAATGAGGATCCTTTGAAATGCTCAATAATGGAATAACATAACATTGTACACAGACATTCCTGATTTCCAGAGGATAAATTCCAATGACTTTTTCTTTTTGTCATGCCGCTATTGGAATGCTGACATTTGTGTAAAACATCCATGAGCAGAGCAACACAAGCTACAGTGTCAATTTTCATCTAAAAAAGATAGATTTGTAAAAATGAGGTGTTCGCCACTTCGGTTGTGTAAATATTTTGAGATTGATGTAATAGTTGTGCATGTAACATGTTAAAGAGATTCAATCATCCAAAATATGTCAAAATATTTGTTTGTCAATATAGACTTCTGAAAGCACACATGTGATGTAAACATGTAAAAATGTTCGTGATTAATTCTCCTTGGTTTCACACTTTGGTCTACAGTACTGGGAAGTCACTAAGTGCATTAACTGAAGTACTGTTTTAGTGCACTTTTTAGGCATTTGTCTTTCAATTGAGTATTTCTATTTAATACTTTCACACCACTGTACTTCAGAGGATAGTAATGTATTTTCTCCTCCAGTTCATTTAGATGACAGCTCTCGCTGCTGCATTTCAAATGAAGATTTCACTCACTTGATAATATAACAAGTGTTTAACCTATTCAGGCCTGATGAATATATGCTTCCTTTTACCTTTCTAGCGTAAAGTGAAATGAGTGTCATTTTTCAAAATACTGAAACATACTGTGAGTTGCAAAGGTAGAAATAACAATTAAAAGTGAATCTTTGACCCCAAAAATGATTTTTGGTTTATTTAGTGGATGAGTTTTAGCATTGATTATCTTTTTATGTCCTATATCATAATAGATTCTCATGATAGTTTAAGTTGAGTAAGGTTTTTTTATATAGAAATCAAACCTTTTAATGTAGTTTTTTGTTGCTGTTCTTTTACTTGAACAAAGTATTTGAATACTTCCTCCACTTCTAATTGTAGTAGACTAAATAATTTAACACATGAGTAAGCAGTATAACATTTCAAACTGAGCGTGTCAACTGTTTAACAGCATATGAACACACAGTGAGCATGATGCATTATTTAGAATCATCATCAATCATTCTAGAATCACACAGCATAAAATGAAGAACCCCTCCCATTTTAAACCAACAAACATATTTTTTTTAGTATTGGGAGTATGTGAACAAAGTAGCTATTTCTTTCTTGTGCATGTTTCAGGATGAAGATAATACAGTACTTTAATGACAGCAAAATTATGATGCACTTAACTGGAGCAAAGCCTTCCTACATTGTCCTTGCACACAAAAAAGTGACATTGTATGTCAAATTGAAAGGCATGACATTGTCAGAATCCTAAAAATGGATTCTAGCTGCCTCCCCTGAAACCTCTGCTATGTGCTGTGAAAGCCAGCATCACAAACAAAATGAGACTGTCACTTTCCATTAACGGCACATCACTTCGCTATCAGTCACTTCACACTGCATCTTTACAAACCCATTCTGTCAGTGTGTTGAGTTGGCTGCGGGCTTGGTGGCACAGCATTGATCATCTTTTGTTCAGAGGAGGAAATGCAAGTGTAATGTCACGTTTTGCCAGAATTAATGGGTAGCTGCGATAGTAAGGAAGCAGAAACTACAGTTGGAAAAAAATGGGGGTGTGGGAGGCAGGGGGTCTTTTAACATTGGAGTTTACGTTCCACACCCAGCATTGTGATGGCATCGTGACCTGGCTCCATTTGGTCCATCATATTCTTCCTTTTTTCCTCAGCAAAGTGTCTCCCATCTTTCAGAAAATAGCTTGCACAGTGATAAACCAAAAGCTGTGCAGTGAACAGTGGGTCTTTATTCATTAATCTAACCTTCTAATCCGCTGTGTCTTTTTTTGTTTTACTTTCTTAGACAACATACGGCAATCAGCATATTATAATTTTTGGCTCTGTCTCGTTAAATTTGATTCAATGCATTGAAAGAACATATGCTAAAAATTCTAAAGTATGTTAAATTTACATGGATATGCATTATCCTGAATGGCTAGAGAAGTGGAATATTTTGCTGATATGAATTACACTGCTATTGTGTTTTCTGAAATGATAATATGAAGGAGGCATCTTTAGAGCAAAAAAAAATAGCCAAATATAATTCACATTTCTCTCCTTAGTGTTTCATATCAATGCAAATAAATTGTGCTGCTTGAAAAAATGCTTGAACAGTTATTTGGTTCACCTTTTTCTAGATTTTTATCGCAACTTACCGTGCAAAAATCTGACATTTACACACACAAGCACACACACAAAAACAATTTCCATGCACATGCTCAAAACCATTTTTCCCTTTGTGGTTCCTGGCGGTGAAGGATCGGAGTAACAGCAGGAGGCACTTTTTTCTGATAATGACCTGAGCCTCATTATTCTCCACTGGGGGTTTCAGTAATTGTGGGTGATCCCTCTCAAGGTATCACCACTGGCAATGCTGTTTTAAGACTTGTTATATTTGCATTTTCCTGCAGTATTTGAAAATTAATGCAAATGTAGTAAATTTATAGCCCTGGTTCGCTGTCCCTTCCTGTTTTGGTGAATAAATTGAACACATAGCTTCTAAAATGCCTGCTGTCGAGTGCTATTATTTGAGTATGTGATTCAAAGGCATTTATAAATGAAGAGACATGTAATGCACCTGCATATTCAGCTGCTAAGGTATGAGATGACAGGAGAAAAACAGCACTACATGCATTTTAAAACTAACATATTACATATTTACAGACACTGATATTCTTGACAAAGATCATTAGATTGTTCAAGAGACCATTATTGTGTGCAAAAATAACCATAACATTAATAGAGGACTCACTTGTGGGTTTGCTGAAAAAAGAGTTTCTGTGATGCCAAGATGACAGTCGATGTAGCTCTGAACTGCTGTGAATCCACAGGGATGAGAGTTAAAGGGGGAGCTGAACATCATAATAAGCAGAGATTTTCTTTCTGAGACAGCAGCAAGGGGAGTACAGCTATAATTGGGCTGCCGGAGCCCTTTGGGGAGAGACACCCTCTCAGGGCTGGGCTCTGCTGTCACACAGTGGCAGAATTATTCTATTGCATCCTGAAAATGAATCTGCTGCAAATAATCTTAACAAAGCATTTAGGGGATAAAAAGGGAATGCAAGGATGGAACAGGTTTCAATTTTATTGTCACTTTAAGTTAAGACATGACAAGATAATGATTGATTGGTAAGATGATGGACTTTGCTTATTGGTAGCTTAATGTATGTGAAAGATTGAGTTAATCTTGTGTGTTCACAGGACGTTACACTCTTTTGTTTTGTCTGACTTCAGCACCATCTTGACAGAGCAGGCTCCTTTATCTACAACCAGCTCGCACTCCTCAGGGATGTCTTCAGTGTCTTCCACAACGATCCTGAGACACACAAAGAAAAGTATCTAACAGACTATAAAATAAACATTAGTCAGTAAATAGTAGACAGTAGCAAAAAAAAAAAAAAAGGAAGGTAATTCTTTTTTCTTTTGTCAATAATAATTGTTCTTTTAAAAAAAAATTCTCTTGAAGATGAAAATCTTTTCTCTGTCTCAGAGCATTTTCCATTTGTAACACATTATGTGCCTGAACATTTTCAAGACAACTATTATAAAGAAAAAATGGTTTTGAAGGCATTAAATGTACAGTATCACTCCCTTGTGCATGTACGCAATCTACATTCTGTGGGTAAATACTTTTGACTGTATGATCTTTGACCCAAATAACTACTATAAATCTAATATGCTTCAAAACAATCTGGTCATATGTGTCAGTTAACGGAAAGATTATGACAAGGACATCTTATCATGTACAACTACCAGTTAAACCTCTTAAAGGAGGAATGTTCCAGATTTAGAGGGAAGATGCAATACAGTGTATGAATAATGCTAAGGGACGCGATGAGACGCACAAAACCTCATTTAGAAAAAAGAAGAATAAAACATGTAAATCTTACGTGTTGCAGCAGCCATAACCTTCCTCTGTACAAGAGCACTCCATGCAGTCTGTCACCCACTGAGAGCCAAAATCATGATGTTTTCCATCTTTGTCCACACATCCTGTTTGACAAGTGAAAAAAACCACTCAGAGGAGTTGCTGACTCACTAATCAAACTCTGCTAAATAAATGGGAATGATTAATTGTGTGTGCCTATTGACTATTAAGGTATGATGTTGATACAACTTCACTGGTGTGGCAGGTATTAAGAAAACAACTAAGGTTGTTCAACTCCTGTCAAACTATCAGTGTAGAATCTTCGCCATTAAAATCATGGCAACCTTTCTTACAGGTCATTTGAATCTTGGTTTCTTTTTGGTAAAACAAGAAAACAAACATAAAAAAAAAATCCAGTTCATTTTTCAGCTCTTTTGATGGACATTTGCCAAATGTACTAGAGAACATCTTCCACCTCCACCAAGTCTCCTGCACTGCATTGAATATGCATGCTACATTGTGTCTCTGGGTTTTAGTCATGATACTCACCTTTTGGAGGGTTTTTCAAATCTTTTGTCACTAACTCTTGGAAGAAACAGTCAGAGTGACACAGGACGAACAGACCCAGCAGAAAAGCAAGTACACGGACAGAAGTCTAAAAAAATAAAGACATCTGTGAACATGGTGCACATTCTCAAGTCATCGTGATGTCTTCATGCCTGTTTAATGAGTTATCTTAATTAAAAAAAGCAAGAAAGAAACAATGCATACATGGCATCATTTTGCATGCTTTATAAAGATATCTATTTACTGTCAACCGCTACAAATTTGAAAAGATTTCTCAAATTAATTAACAAGATGCTTTAAAGTAATCTTTTCACTGCTGAGTCTGTGCTAATCTTAGTCATTGCATAGACAAATGTTTTTGGTTTTAATATCAGACTTATGCTTTTGAACAATTATTTTAAAGGGAAAATCCAACTTTTTGGGACTTAGCTCATTTGCTGTCAACCCCAGCGTTTTATAAGACGGTACGCATTACTGAACCGCTATACCATCCTATTTGACAAAGCCCCTGCTGCCAGAGTTACTGAAAGTGGATTCCTACACCTTAGTGACAAAATAAACTTCCCAATTACTCTGAAATGTTCTTGTGTAGAAATGCCTATGTAAAATGAGACCCAGCATCTTATAAACAGATACATATAAGGAATCATTTCCTTATAGTACCCAGGTGTATTGATTGCCTGCAGCAGCACTGTTACCAGGTAACACAGAGTTGGAGAGGTCGGTGAAGTTTATCACCTCGTCAGCACATCGTTTACAATCAGCTTCCAAAAACCTTTAGTTTTTTCCTCGGTGTATTTTGGCCCAAAAAGAAATGGCTTTGGATCGTTTGGCCTGAAGTAATCATCATCATCATCATCATCTGAGGACTGCACATTCACTAAGTCAAACATCCTTTCATGTTAACATTTATATTCAGACCAAAATTAAGTTCTACTGACCAGAATCAATGAAAAGAATGATCATAACTTTATTCCAAAAACATGTTAAAAAACATTTACAGCTTCTAGAACTGTTAAGTGTCAAATACGTACCATTTTCAGATGAGATGTAACCCAGTCAACAGTCAACAAGAGTCTGCAACAAGTCTGCAACGGTGGCTTATATTAAGGTGTGCACCTCCGAATACCCGTATTGACTACATTTAAATTGTCATGTGTCAGATATTTGTTTTTCAGGTGGAGGCCAGCAGCAGGTATACGTGGCATGTTGAAATTTCATAATGAAGAGACACTTCCCAAAAATTGTAAAATTTCACTTGAGATGGATGCAGAAGGTAGTGACACACGATAAAAATAAAAAATAAAAATCAGTGATCAGTGTGAAATACAGAAAAAAAGGTTTCTCCATCTTGTAAACTTGAGTATTGACTCAAAAGGCAAAGAGATGATCAAAATAAGGCTTCTCATTGTAGAAATGAACATACATAATCTGGATCAGCCATGTCACAGGAAACAAGTCAGTTCTTAACATTTGTTAACAAGCCACGAAAGTATCATTGTAAAGTATGCTGAACTACCAAAGAAGAAAAAATGTCAAATCTTTTTAAATACATTGCATAAAAAACAAAGGATAAAGAAATAACAAAGTGTTGATTGGCAAATAGTTATTTGGTTGAAAGTGATTGTGTGCATAGAAATCTCTCCTTCCCAAAAGTGACTCAATTAAATAAAAAGCAGCTCTAAACTTCCCTTTAGTGTAAGCAGAATTAGTTCATTTTTTTGTTTTTGTTTTTTGAAACAGAAACATGTGCTCATTTGGTAGTACTTAAAAAATGCATGCTCTCTGCAGCTTAAAGTGTGAACTGTCACCATTAAGACTCTCAACTCCTTAGAAGCACCAACAATCCAAACTAATATTCACCTGTAAACATCCCTCTAATGAAAGCTAAAATTATACAGATGGGTTTTCAAAAGGCAAAACATCTCAAAGATGTCATCTGTATCTTAAGCTCTTAAACCACTTTTTTTTTTTCTTAAACCAATGTGCAACTGACTTTGTAGGAACTGTTTGACACTTCAGGAAATATATTCATGTTAAGATTCGAAATATGAAGCTACAGCTAGCAGCTGATTGGTTAAAAAAAATAATTTTAAATTGTCAATCTTCTCATCTAACTTTTATAACGTATGTGTCCCAAACTGTGAAACAATTCCATTAAACCTGAGGACATACAAATACTGATGATTCATATTTACAAATGTGAGGAACAATTTGGACGCAATAAATTAAAATGTTTTTCTTTCAGGCATGACTCTTACTGTCCAGCCATCTTCAAGAGTTCTTTATCTAATCAAAGTCTTCATAAAGGCAGGCTTGTTGAAGGGCCAGTGATACTGGTTGGGGACAGGGCCATTCACATTGCATTCAAAGAAGGAGAACATGGGGAACCAAATGCGTGCCCTGCGGCTGTGCTGATAGGCGCGGGTGTTGGCTAAGGTATGGTAGTACAGGAAAAGACGGGTAGTGATGTAGAAAGCGATGAACACATCGATGGAGTAGTGTTCATGAGCTGCCAGGATGAAGAAAATCCCAAACAGGTTCAACACCCAGGAGATGGTATGAATCAGATTCCAGTTCCGTGGTGTATCTGCAAATGAAGAAAATCATTACAATGACAAATCTGCCAATAGTTTTATTTTCTCTCCTTTTTTTTTTTTAATTCAAGATTAATCCCAAGATAGAAAAAAAAAAACAGCATAGAAAATTAAAATCAAAATAACAGCTACACAAAAGAAAAACCACTGACTCTTACATTTCATTCGACTTTAATTTGATTGCATGAACCCAAGATATTCAATGCTTTCCCATCAAGTTTTATTTATTATTTATTTTTCTATGTATCCGTATTTGCATTCCAGTTGTTATTAGAAGCTGTTATTCCAAGCTGTGACAGTAAAGTTGGAACTGTGACTGCGGCTGGTTTTGCAGTACAATCTTGTTGATCCAAGGTGTTTTTCGCAATTCTGCAAACATCTTGGTTGTTTTGAATCATGACTCTTCAACTCCTGCATGAGTCACCACATAAAGGGCGCCCCCACCCAGGACCAATTGGTTCGGTACATTCTGTTCAAGTGGGAAAGGTTGTGAATGGGAAATTAACTATACTCAGTTCACCAGAGAGAATTTTCCTGCAATGGATGAGGCTGGGCGGGATAAAAAAACAAAACAACTATGCAAACACTTTGCACACATTGTCTATACTTAAATACTCAAAAACATGTTTTCTTCCCAAATGGACATACTATAGTCCAAAGCGCTTTACAGCATGTGTCACATTCACCCATTCACACACTGATGGCCGAGGCTACCATGCAAGGTGTAATTTGGTGCAATTTGGGGTTCAGTGTTTTGCTCAGGGATACTTCAAAATGTAGCCAGGGGAGTATGGGAATCGAAAGTTGCCGGACAACCCACTCTACCATATGGGCCACAGCCGCCCCATGTACTATATGTGAACAGACTAAAGATCCCCTTACCACCTTTGTTCTTTAAAGATTCTGCCTTTTATGGATGCGGCTTTTGTAGTACATCAAAACTATCAGCTGTTCACATCACCTGTTTCATGTAACATCATTATATTTCCCCCTTTCACTTTCTTACTAGATACAAACTAGTTTGTCTCTGGATTTACTTTTTTGGAATGTGCTGCAGGCCTAAAATGCAAAAAAAAAAAAAAATGTATTTTAACAAATTAAATAATTTTGACAAGACAAAAAAAGAAACTGGCAGTCTTGAGTTCACACTGCCTGGGGTGATAGTTTGTTGTGGAGTGTATCTTTTAAATGAAATCCCTTCTTTCTTTTTTTTTTTCAGATTTAGGGTTTTATTTTCTCTCTAGAAGCTAATACACCTTATTGGCACTCTTGATAGCCTCCATACAAGTACTTTAGGTATCACTGAAAATACAGACACATCTTTATTTCATGTGTATATATTATGCTTGCTACTTTTTATTTTTATTGTTTATTTTCAACTTGGAAAGTTAATTATCCTGCATATTAACACGAAATGTGTGTATTTGGACATCTTTTCTTCCATTTGTGTTGTCACTGCTGCTGCGACACTGTGAGTTTCTCCACTGTGGGACTAATAAAGGAATATCTTATCTTATCTTCTATCCTTAACACTACAACTTTAATTTATTTTGAGTTGATTCCAATGTCAGAGAAAAATAGGCACGTAGGGAAAGTTTACTGCTCTGTGCTCATACGTGTCATATTCTGCTGAGTGGGGAAGGTCACAATGACTTGCTTCCCTCCTCCCCATTTGTTCAGATGCACGTTTCTGGTCTAAGCTAGTTTGTTGGCTGCAGTCATATCATTGGTTTTGGCTGGGACTGGGTCTGTATTAATAATTCTCTCTTTATCATTTCAGGCTCACTACTATCTGTAAAGCCTTGACAGTGACAGAGGACCCACGTGAGATATAGACTCAAATAATGCACATTTTCATGACACACATATAATAACTTGTAGTATTGATTGTGCATGGTTACAAACAATTTCTTAAACATGTATTATTTTACTGACGAAAGCTTCTCCAATAAATGCCTCATTAATTCACATACACACGTGGACAAAATTGTTGGTACCCCTCAGTTAAAGAAGGAAAAACCCACAATTCTCACTGAAATCACTTGAAACTTACAAAAGTAACAATAAATAAAAATTTATTGAAAATCAAATAATCAAAATCAGCCATCACTTTTGAATTGTTGATTAACATAATTATTTAAAAAAACAAACTAATGAAATAGGGCTGGACAAAAATGATGGTACCCATAACTTAATATTTTGTTGCACAACCTTTTGAGGCAATCACTGCAATTAACGATTTCTGTATTTGTCAATGAGAGTTCTGCAGCTGTCAACAGGTATTTTGGCCCACTCCTCATGAGCAAACTGCTCCAGTTGTCTCAGGTTTGATGGGTGTCTTCTCCAAATGGCATGTTTCAGCTCCTTCCACAGATGTTCAATGGGATTCAGATCTGGGCTCATGGAAGGCCACTTTAGAATAGTCCAACGCTTTTCTCTCAGCCATTCTTGGGGTTTTGGCTGTGTGTTTTGGATCGTTGTCCTGTTGGAAGACCATGACCTGCGACTGAGACCAAGCTTTCTGACACTAGGCAGCACATTTCTCTCCAGAATGCCTTGATAGTTTACAGATTTCATTTTACCTTGCACACATTCAAGACACCCTGTGCCAGATGCAGAAAAGCAGCCCCAAAACATTACTGAGCCTCCTCCATGTTTCACCGTAGGGACAGTGTTCTTTTCTTCGTATGCTTGGTTTTGAGGTCTATGAACATAGAGTTGATGTGCCTTACCAAAAAGCTCCAGTTTGGTCTCATCTGTCCAAAGGACATTCTCCCAGAAGCTTTGTGGCTTGTCAACATGCATTTTTGCAAATTCCAGTCTCGCTTTTTTATGATTTTTTTCAGCAGTGGTGTCGTCTCCCATGAAGTCCACTTTGGCTCAAACAACGACGAATGGATGGTGCGATCTGACACTGATGTACCTTGGCCTTGGAGTTCACCTTTAATTTCTTTGGAGGTTGTTCTGGGCTCTTTGGATACAATTCGAACGATCCGTCTCTTCAATTTGTCATCAATTTTCCTCTTGCGGCCACGTCCAGGGAGGTTGGCTACTGTCCCGTGGGTCTTGAACTTCTGAATAATATGAGCCACTGTTGTCACAGGAACTTCAAGCTGTTTAGAGATGGTCTTATAGCCTTTACCTTTAAGATGTTTGTCTATAATTTTTTTTCGGATGTCCTGGGACAATTCTCTCCTTCGCTTTCTATTGTCCATGTTCAGTGTGGTACACACCTTTTCACCAAACAGCAAAGTGACTACTTGTCTTCCTTTAAATAGGCAGACTGACTGATTATGAGTTTGGAAACACCTGTGATGTAAATTAAAGGACACACCTGAGTTAATCATGTCACTCTGGTCAAATAGTTTTCAATCTTTTATAGAGGTACCATCATTTTTGTCCAGCCCTATTTCATTAGTTTGTTTTTTTAAATAATTATGTTAATCAACAATTCAAAAGTGATGGCTGATTTTGATTATTTGATTTTCAATAAATTTTTATTTATTGTTACTTTTGTAAGTTTCAAGTGATTTCAGTGAGAATTGTGGGTTTTTCCTTCTTTAACTGAGGGGTACCAACAATTTTGTCCACGTGTGTATCAATAGAAAATCCACTTTATCCATTCAACATGCCAGTTTCACCTTTGGGTTCATTGTTTACACAAAACAACAAACTGTCTTTACTGTTGCTAGAGAAAAGTTTATTTTCTCTAGCTTATTGGATTGGTTATACTTTGGAAAACTTGTGTAATTTTAAGTATTCATCAACTGGTGAAACAACAGACAGAAAAAAAGTCATACATTCTGTCACTGTAGGCAGCCAAAATAAATACTCACATTCAGTCACAAAGAAGTTGAGCATTGTTATGACAACAGTGTGTCCACTGAACATGTAGTCTCCACAGGTTTGGACGCCAGTGAGAGTCATCCCAAAACCGCTCCAGATAGCCATTGCTCTCTGCATCTTTCCCCAGGAATCACTGTACGTCTGGTGACACAAGGGGGGGGGGGGGGGGGGGGGGGGGGGGGGGGACAAAACTCTAGTTATCACTATAAATCCCACAGGTATAAATCCCACAGGTAGTTGATATAAAAGTACCACTAACAAGAGACCTGAAGTGCAACACTTGTGATGACAATTGCCAGCTACTCAATTAAAAAATAAAAATAAAGGGTGTAAAGGGTCTAATCTTTAAAACTATTCATTTTTAAAGAATTTTATTGTTTGTTTCGCCCACCTTACTGACGCACTTTAGGTGCTGCCCTGGCACAGAGAGTGAGGTGACAAACATGGTGCAGCAACGAAGCAAAAACACTGTTCCCATCAAAGAACACAGCCTTCTGAATAAGATCGACCTGAAATATGTGCACAGATAAATACAATGCATCTAATGCAATAATGATCATCGAGTGATTTGAAGGAAGGAGCACAAACCTGTGTTTGTGAAGGAGCAGGATCAACAAAAACATGTAACACAAGATGATGCCACAAGCTTCAGCCATTGCAAAAGCCCAAGGAATTCTGGGTACACTGTGAGAGTACAAAAACATCTGTATTAGTTTGTAGATAAGATACAACAGCAGGAGAATGCATAAGAGATCGATGGAGCGGAACATCCCAGTTATATTCATGTAAATTATTTACTGACAATTATCAGTGAAATTTTTACCTGTCCAGGAAAATATCAGGAAGTGGTGGGTATGTCCTCATATCTGGGACACGCTCATGTACAATGACCATGACAAAAGAGGTGAATCCAAAAACGAAAAATACATATATGCAACTGATGACAGTCTTCCACACCTCAGGGTCCAATCGACCAGCCAGCTGCTGTCGACTTCCCCCACTGGAGTGTACATGACACAGTGCTGCTCCAGAGACATGCCCGCATCTATCTCTGTTCCTCAGTCGCAGTTCAGTACCATTACACAAGTGATTATTCCCATTACACCACCTTCTCTCTGCACCATCACAGCCTCCCAGCGAGAGCCTAGCAGAGAGACTATCTGATGGCCGAAGACCAAGCTCCTCCAACTGGGGCTGGTTTTGATTTTGGAGCTGGTGGAGGGCAATGGTCAGCCTTTTGATGTCTCCCAGTACAGCAAGGCCCAGTGGGGGACCACGCAGGTCAGCCTCAGTCAGAGCCAGCAGGCTGAGCCCATCAAGGCGGTGCTGTGTGCACAATAACTCCACATACTCCCCGAAGCCCTCTTCCTGAAGCCACTGGGCCACTTGACTGCAACTCCATGCGCTCACACTGTCCTTTGACTGTGCCATGCTGCTGGAGACACAAACAGAATGAGGTCATAATGGGTGACGAAGAGGAAGATGACTGGGATAAAACCAGAGACAGAGAGATTTCATCAGAAAGACACCAAGTATGTGTAGTAATCTATAATGTTCCATAACTGAGTATCGGTACTGACTGTTAATTTCTTGCTACAGCTGATTGTTCTGTAGATTATTCTCCAATCCATTCTTTTTCACCCATAAATCCCATTTTCAAATGCCATGTTTACTTAAGTTACAATTCATTTCACCTTAAAAGACCTTATCTTGCAGGATCAGCCATGTTTTTTGTCCATTTTCCTTCAAAAATGACCTAAGTATTATTCATCAAGCCAGTTAGTGATGTATAATTTAGCCAACTAATCATTAATGTTCTAAAAAGAGCTGCTGTATTTACAGTTATGCAGCTCATCGTATTTGACTTTTTTGTTCTTCATTTTAAAACCATTTTATTAACATTCATTAAGTCTGAGGGCAAGATGGCGTCGTAGAGTAGGCACTGTTGCTGGGTGAGCTCAGGTGGCATTTGTCAGTTTATATTCCTGCGTTACATAGTTGAATGGTGGAAAGTGTGGTATTTTGGGCAGAAAATGATTTAGCATGAGCCTGGACAACTATTTTTTTTTCAAACCGTCGGATACTATGTCCAGAAAGACGAAAAATTCGTCAAAAAGTAACCCTCCTAACTCTGCAAACGAGGAAGAGCTAAGTGCTACATCCGAGACGGCGAGCATGGATGCTAGCTCGGGCTATGCGGAACCAGATATTGTCCAGGCCCTGGACAGAATATCTGGTAATCTGACTAAGGTGATTGATAATAAAATTTCCACTGTCCTGGAAGCCATCAAAGAACAGACCTCCCAGCTGCAAGCGGTCGCCACACGGGTGGGGGAAGCGGAGAAACGGATTGCTGATGTGGAAGCCACCGCGACATCATCCGAGGCAAAGCTGGAGCGTCTCGAGAAGCAAGTGAATGATATGCGGCAGCACATTGACGACCTCGAAAACCGAGGACGTAGATGCAACGTACGAATTGTCGGTGTGCCACAGGGCTTGGTTATATTATCTGATTTTATCCATACACGTTACGTGAGTATGTTCTGATTGCTCCTCATATCATCATAACATAATATGTTCACCAACCAGTTCTGTTGATCCATCCAAGTTATGGCCACCGTGAGTGAACTTGAGCTTTGTTTATTCTATGTGTGAAGGTCAGGGAAGAAGACGGTGCAGTCTCATTCATTTATTGTTCTTAGATTCGCTTCTTTTTCCTTTTTTTAAATCATGAGACTTGCATGGAAGAAGAGGTGTGGAAGAGGTTTAAAGTGCCCTGCAGGTTAGGTAGCAGGGATAGCCCCCAACTATTTGTGTTTTTGTTTCATAGTTCCTGTTCAGATGTGTTATTCCAGCTCAGTGAAATTTTTTACTGTACTACGAGGTTTCAGAGGTTTGCTATTAATGAATATATAGGGTTTACTTAAACAACATGGGAAGTAATATATTACGTTTGTGTACATGGAATGTAAGAGGGGTCAATGGTCCGATTAAAAGAAGAAAAAAACTTACCTTTTTGAAAAAAGAACACATTGATATTGCACTTTTGCAAGAAACACATCTGGACGATGTGGAACATGTAAAGTTGCGACAGGGTATGGTTGAGCAGGTTTTCTTTTCCTCATTCAATTCAAGAAGTAGAGGGGTGGCAATTCTTGTGAGAAACAATCTCCCTTTTTCAATAACACAATGTGTTAAAGACAAAAGTGGCAGATATGTTATAATTAAGGGGGTCTTACAAGGCACGGTTATTTCCATACTCAATATTTATTATCCCCCTGCTCACCCATCAGACTTTATAACTAAAATATTCCTGGACTTCTCTGAGATTAACTCAGATATATCCATGGTGGGTGGAGATTTTAATTGTATACTTAATCACCTTTTTGACAGATTCCCACATAAAGTTTCACCTCTCTCCTCACAAGCCAAATCACTCAATTCTATTTGTGAAGATTTAGGATTTGTTGATGTATAGAGGACAATTCATCCTTTGAATAAAGAGTACACTTTTTTCTCTGCACCCCATAAATGTCATTCTAGGATTGACCTTTTTTTTTTTGAACCTGGGCTCTCCTTACATTCAGTTTTATCTTGCAAACTAGGCAGTATTGTTATCTCAGACCATGCTGATGTAGTGCTTGATCTCTCCCTTAGTGGTATGGCAAACAGAGTAAAATATTGGAGACTGAATACAACTATTTTAAAGGACCATACCTTTGAATCCTATTTTAACACCGAGTTCAGATACTTTTTGTCTGTCAACTCCAAGTCAACAGATAATCCAGCCTTGCTGTGGGAAACTATTAAGGCGTATACGAGAGGGGTTATTATTTCATTTTCAACCAGCAAATGGCGGGAAAAAATGAGGAAACATAATTTGTTAATGACTGAACTTAAAACAAAAGAAAGAACCTATGTTAACTCTCCAACTCCTGCTTTATTGCAAGAAATATCTGCAATTAGATCAACCTTGCATAATCTCCTTACGCAAGATGAGGAGACCAGACTTAAATTTACCAGACAAAGACTTTATGAACATGGGAATAAGCCTGGGAAAATATTTAGCATACCTTACCAAAAAAAGATCTGATTCACAGTCTATTGCAGCTATTTGTGATGCTCAGAACAATCACATATATGATAATAAGTTAAAAAAATTACATCTTCAAAGAATTTTATTGTAAACTATATACATCTGAGCAGCCATGTGATGCACTTGACTTAATGGAATATTTCTTTTCTCAACTCAGTTTGCCTACTATATCAACTGAGCAGCGATCCTAACTTAATGCTCCTATTTCCAGAGAGGAAATATCTAATGCTATAAAAACCTTGAAAAACGGAAAAGCCCCTGGACCTGATGGGTTTAGTAGTGAGTTTTATAAAGAATTTGGTGATTTATTAATTAGACCCACTACTGGACATGTTTAATTATTCTTTTTTACATAATACACTGCCTCAGACTTTAAGAGAAGCAAATATTTCTATTGAAAAAGGGGAGGAGCGCAGAGTCCTGCTCTTCTTATAGACCGATAGCTCTTCTCAGTGTAGACCGGAAAATACTTTCAAAAATCCTAGCTACTCGACTTGAAGACCTTTTGCCCAAAATTATAAAAGAAGATCAAACAGGTTTTATAAAAGGTCGCAACTCCCGTAATATTGTCAGGCGCGTTCTCAATATCATTCAGGCTCTCCACCAAATAGATGTTGATGGTCTAGTGCTTTCTCTTGACGCTGAGAAAGCCTTTGATCGGGTAGAATGGGGCTTCATTTATTTTATGCTTTAAACAAATTCGGTCTCAGGGATAATTTCATTACATTGGTAAAAATTTTGCATGATAATCCACAGGCAACTATTTTGACTAATGGGCTTAAGTCAGACAATTTTCCATTGTACAGAGGAACAAGGCAAGGCTGCCCCTTGTCACCCCTCTTGTTTGCCATTGAACCACTGGCAGAGACCATAAGGCTGGAGCCTGCTATACAAGGCTTGCTAGTTGGTCATGAGCACAAGATAAGCCTATACGCAGATGACATTTTGATATTTGTATTGTTATATCCAATCCAAATGATTCCGGTCATATTTTCAAATAGGGTGATAAAAGACCTGAATGGCTGGCTAAGCTCATTTATATGGAGCAAGCGCAGACCAAAACTTAAGATGGCTATATTGCAACTCCCAGGATCAGTGGGAGGTTTAGACTTACCAAATATCAGAACTTACCAGCTAAGTACTCACATGAGGTACATCTATGACTGGGTTATAAATAACTCAAACTCTATTTGGTTAGATATTGAGGCTTCCCTTTCAAAATATCCATTAAGGGACTTACTGTTTTTTAAGAAATTTAAAAATATTAGACTGAGTTGTGATAATCCAGTTACACTTAATACAGTTAAGGCCTGGCGATTAATGCGTCGGTTTGAGGGAAGGTCAAAGTTCACATCTGTGTTTACCCCTATTGTGAATAATCCAGATTTTCAGCCTGGGATAGTAGATATCGGTTTTAAAAAGTGGAGAGATAAAGGTGTTCATAGATTGAAGGATCTATTCTCTGATAATTCAATGATGACATTTGAACAAATAATACAGAAGTATTCTATCCCCAAGATGTGACTTTTTTCGTTACTTGCAGGATAAGGCACTATGTCCTATATAGTACTACATTAGTCGAGAACAATGACAGTTCTCCGGTCGAAAAATTAATGTTTATATCCGACAGAGAGCTGTCTGTAAGATTACTTTATAAAGCTATGTATCTCATAACCCCAAATAAGTTGCTGAAACTTAAAGGCACGTGGGAGAAGGAGCTAAATATCACAATTGATGATGAGGAATGGAAGAGTGTGGAGATATGCAAAGTCAATTTCAGTTTGTAATCGTGCCCAAGCAATGCAGTTAAAAATTAAACACAGAATGCACATATCTCCCAACCACAGACATTATTTCAATCCAACTCTCTCACCCACTTGTCTTAAATGTAAGACTGAAATTGGTACCCTAACTCACTATTTTTGGTCATGTCGAAAACTGCAAATGTATTGGTCTAATGTACTATCTGAAATAGAGAAGATATTTGGTTTAAAACTGGAAATAGACCTTGTGTCTCTCATACTGGGCCTCCCAAATCGTTGTTTAACATCAAAACATAATAAGAGGCTATACTGTATTCTTACTTACGCAGCTAGGAAGAATGTTCTGTTACAGTGGATCAGTGACAGGGTACCAACTGTTAAAGGTTGGTAAGGAGTAGTGTTCGATCTAGTGCCATTAGAGTATCTTACATGCATATTACATTTAAGAACAGATCAATTCCACAATGTTTGGGAACCTTATTTGAAGTATCTAGAGCCTGGTATCTCTTGTATAATGTTGCAAGAATTTCTTGAATGCTTAAAATTGTATTTATTTATTTTTTATTTTTTTGAAAACTTTTTTACTGTAATCTTAATTATATGGATCTGAGCTGACGGTTGTTGTTTTTATTGTGTTTATTTGTTTTGTCTACTTGTTCTGTTTTTCACTCCTGTGGACCACATTATGTATCCATCTTTCTCTTGTAAAAATTTAAAAATCAATTTTAAAAAAAAACATTAATTAAGTCTACTTTTTTAGGCATGTTTTTCAACTTTCACAATTTACAGCTGTTTTATCACTTAAATGGCAAATGAAAATGATTAGACTTGAATGATGCATTGACATGATAGAGTAAATCACCATGGCTAATAAGGATAGTCAGTGTAGAGGTAATCTTCTGTTTGGCAGCTTTCTTGTGCTCTTATTCAATGTGACCCAGCATTATACACTGCAGCCTTCTTAGTGCTGTTACTGTGTTCAGGCCAGTGAGCAGCACAACTGAGCAGCAGCTAACAGTATAAGTAAGCACCCTGTTCCACAAAAGCAGCTACAGGTCAGCCAAAGCAAACAACTGTCTTCTGTCCTCTCATGGGGCTGTTTCACAACTTAGAGAAAAAAACAGAAGAGAACACTAAGTCACTGACCAACTGGATCATACACAAATTGAGTAGAGAAGTAAACTCATCTCATCCATCAAGTCCCTGAACTCACAAGTCACTCTTTGTTGTTTCCACTCTCCCTTACTTTTGCCCTTTGACTTTGTGATAAGCTCACCACACTCCTGAACATCCAGCCGATCCAAAGGTCTGCAACACTGTTGACTTCTGATTTTGAAAGCCTGCATGCTGACTGGACACTACATACCGACCTTAGATTATCAAAGTAAGCAGTTTTTAATCTGTGATGTTTAGGTAGATATTAGACTTGAAGAAAGAGTATTATACTGAGGATTCTAATGTTGATCATTATATTTATTAGATACTTCTAAATACATTTTTAAATTTGCTGTATAAACAATTAATTTAAATGTCTTTAAAATATTTGTAGTAATAAAGAATAAGAAAAGCACTGCTGCAAACTTGAGATCAGAGTTGCACCGATTCAAGTTTTCTTTGCATGTTCCACTTTCTGATTCATGGTCATGAATTCACACTATCATGAACAGCATGTTCATGATAGTGTACCCCCCCCCAAAAAAAAAAAAAAAAAAAGTAAAACAAGTAATGACACAATAATTGTCAAGGCTGTGCATCTGACGCATCAGTTGGTTTGATCAGTTGTTCATCATCTGAGTGGTATGTTAGCAGATGGGAAGAAATGTAATTAGCACAGGTCATAATGATACACATCATTTTGGTAGCTTCTTCTGAAAGCTGAAAGCTGAGTACCTCAGCGCAAAAAAACTATGGAGTCCTGCTGACATCGGTAGGTTTCATAGCATTTTCAGTATTACCCGATATTTAAGAAAACAAAGATCCAAATAAAATAGTTTCACAAATATTCAGACATTAACAGCAGCTCCAGTCTTTAATTGTGGAGCACTGACAGATTGATAGTTTTGCTTTAAAAAAAATCCCACAATCTGCTTAAATATTGAATTTATTTCCCTAAACGTGTGTCAGCGTCCTGTCACACAAACATGACTGGATCACATTGTTCCTTCTCAGACTGAGTTTCACCATCAGAGCAACAGCCACGCCTAATATATGACATTACTTCACTGCAACGTGTGAGGAAATGTATCAGTTCAGATTGGTGTTAATGGCTCCCAGTGAATATCGTACACTGAAATGTCTCATTAATGCAGATCATAATGACTGATTAAGTGAATAATTCATAGAGAACAGATGTATCAACCGTGCCCAACAGGCTGGACAGTAATAAAAATGTACATGTCTGAAAGCTAAAGTAACTCACCAGGGCAGCTGGTGTTCTGTTCCCCCAAAGAGAAATAACTTATTTTTCAACCAGCTTCTAGATTTTACTGGCCACATCCTGTAACTTCTCTATCCGTGGCTTTACTTAGGATAAATAAGTGCCATGTCAGCTGTTTGGCAGGCTTACAGTGAGTCAGAGTGACACACAGCTGTGAGATAGAAAGCCCTTCAGTGTGTGTGAGACAAAGGCAGTTTGACAAAGAGCTCTCAGTCGGCTCGCCACTGAGCCATAAAGAGTTCAACTGTAGAGAAATCCTTCATAAACACAATTTTCTTCACATAAACTGAAGTCTGAATATGTTCAAATCAGAAAAGGCGACAGGAAGTACATTTTGTAGTTTCAAACTTATATTTAAAAGGATAATATTGAGCAATATTTGCCCCTCTTACCAAAAGTCCAGTGTCACAATGCTGTCAGAGGTGCTGATGAACTCTCTGCTTGTTCCTCCAGTCCCAACAGTATTTCATAGGCAACATGCTTCAGACAACTAGGCAACACCAAACAGGAAGCAGCACTAATAAACAGTACCAGTAAAGAAGAGCCTGGATGTCTCATGCAGGGCTGCTGCTTGGAGGACACTGACATCTGCTGGCCACCTTTAGGAGAAACCAGAATCTGATTACAGGTAATCATCCACTAAATCCAAAAAAGGCACATTTTATAATTAGATTTCCACTTCCACAATGACGCGCTGTAATTTTCCAAACAGCGTTATAACTCTAGACGCCTGCTGGAGTTTGTGAGTCTGTGCCAAGGTGCACCACCTGTTTGCAACAGTCACCAACTGAGTAAAGCAAAAGAGGCCAGGCAACGGACCGCAGCTTGATTCAGCTGTGAGTAAAGAGCAGAGCGGTATTCAGACCACAAATGTAGCAACGGCAGACAGAAATACACCCTCAGGTGCTCTAACAAGAGTGAAATGTGATACGCAAGATTCAAAGCAGAGTAGTGACACAAACCCAGAGGTGATGGAAGAGTGCAAATGTGCAAAAGATGAGATCCCGTCTCTCCAAGAGCTAGAAGAGGTTTTGCATTCAGCTCCAAGCTCCTGTCACCATGGAGATGAGGTGTGGCCAAACCTGTTTTTGGGAGACATGTAAGTATCCCCAAGCTACATTTGACTTCACATGTATCACCGAAATCCTTGTTACTGTTTTAGATTTTTCCTCTGTGCCAGGTTTATGTCTCACGACAAGTTTGGGCTGTGGCAGCTGGGCATCACACATGTGCTGAATGCCTCACATGGTAAACTGCTGCAAAGGCAGTGATGATTTCTATGGAACTACAGTGAAATATTATGGAGTCCCTGCCAATGATCTGCCAACATTTGACCTCTCACCTTTTTTCTACCCTGCTGCAGAGTTCATTCACCAAGCTTTGATATCAGGAGGTAGTTGCAGAAATGGCACAGTGATAATGACATAGGTGAGGTTGTCATGTGCTTTCAGTGGCTCTGTGGATTTTATGATTTTACAGGGAAGGTTTTTGTGCACTGTGCCGTGGGTGTGAGTCGCTCCGCTGCATTGGTCCTGGCCTACCTGATGATTCATCATCACCTCAGTCTTCTGTCGTCCATTCGGTGTGTGCAACAGAAGCGCTGGATTTTTCCTAATAGAGGATTCCTACGACAGCTTATCGGCCTGGACCAAAAACTACAGGAGTATCGGCAAAAATAAGCCCTAAAACAAGAAACAACCCTGTTTAAGGAAAAAAAAAAAAAATCAAAAACCTTTATCTTGTTCTCTCTTACCTGCTTGGCCATGCCTATTTTCATTTGTATAATTTACAACATATATGAAATAAAGTGTTCAGCTGTGTTCACCCCCTCCCTTGTCTTGTTCTGATGTAACCTCCGTGTTGACAGAGGTGCTGGGATCAGTGAGCAGCCCAGTCAAACCAACAGCAACATTAAATACCTCTACTTCCAATCGGAGAGTCACTGAACGCAGAGAGCTAATTTTGGAGTGGAGCAGCGTTCAGAAACAGCCACCTGCTCACGCCCCTCACTGAGCTGGGGTGTTGTGGAGGGACGCTGGGCTGCAGCAGCAGGAGCAGCGCAGCCGTCCGTTGAAGGTTAGAGTCTGTGTGTGGGCAGAATGTCTGGGAGCAGCCAGCGACAGGACCTAGTGCTCATTAAAGAACTGGAACTCATCTTGGATTCCTGCACACTGGAGCTCACGCCAGTGGATGAAGTCTGGCCCAACTTGTACATAGGAAATGTGTGAGTGCCTTATGTTTGAAGGCAGAAGAGCATTTGATTAGAAGTAATGAAGCTCTAATTGTTTTGCCATTTGTGAGAATCATATTAGTATTTCATACTTAGTCTATGAGATATTAGAATGTAGCTTCAAGCAAATGTCTTTAAGTGTTTATTATGAACATATATTAATATTAATGAATTTTTCTATATCGTTACTAATTTTCTCATATATAATAAAACATACTGTTCACTGCAAAACTGTGACCATACCTTTTTTTTTTTTCTTTTATTATTGATTCTTTCTCTTGTGTATGTTTTCCAGGGCTGCTGCACAGAGCAGGAAGGCATTACATAAGCTTGGCATCACTCATGTCCTGAATGCAGCGCACTCCAAGCAGGGCAGCATAGGTGACCAAGTTTTTATGGGGACACATGCGTTTATGCTGGCATCCCAGCAGAGGATTCAGACCACTTCGACCTCAGTCAGTACTTCAAGTTTGCCTCTGACTTCATACATAAAGGCTTGCAGAGCAAACATGGTAAAGTGAAAGTGAATATGACATCAGTGTCCCATCAGCCTTTGTAGCCCTCCTCCAGCTGACTCACATTGTCTTCGTTTTCTTTCATGTTTTGCATCCGACCCCACAGGTAAAGTGCTGGTGCACTGCATCATGGGCGTGAGTCGATCAGCCACTTTGGTCCTAGCCTACCTCATGTTGAGGCAGCGTCTCTCCCTGAGAGATGCCCTAAGACAGATCGTTCAAAAACGAGCCATTTACCCCAACCGGAACTTCCTGTCTCGCCTTCTCAAGCTGGATGACCAGCTGGCACGAAAAAGGGCTCTATGCCCTCTTCTCTGACATCCCTATCTCTCTCTCTCTGCACTGCTGTTTTACTTTTATTTTATTTGTTTATTTATTTATTTGTATATTCCCTATACCTTTTCATTAGCCATCAGTGACCTCAACACCTCTCTGTGTTACACTCCAATCTGATAATTACTGTCGGTGATTGTAAATAACTTGTATGTCCACAGATATAAATTAAATTCCATATTTTTAGGCAATTTACCATCTGGATACAAGAGGAGTTTTCACATTATGTTGTTTCATCTCGTGAATCTGTCTGTGTATTTATAGGTTCAGCCATCAAGTCTTGTAATACAATATAATAATTCACAGTAATGGGCCCAAATCTTGGCAAAATAACTGGAAAGTTCTTCCCAAGAAAAAGAAGCTCATTCTGGCCACAGTGATTCTGCAATGCACAAGAATCTAGCTGATTTGAAAGTGCATAATGATAGAAAATCATGGAGTCGATGACTATATATTTTTATTCTTACGGGATCATCACAAAATTTTGTATACAGCATTGTAATTAAATTCTCAGTAGGCAAGATCAAGACAATATTATGGCTCCCACTGAATAAAATATTACATGGAAGTCAGAAATGTCAGACCATGACTGGAAAAAGATGGACCACTGCTCCACTGAAAAAGAAATCAAACAAATAAATGAATGAGTTGATAGAGTTATGACAAGTTACTCTCAAAACAAATTAATATTTGAAAGAGTTTCTTTCATTGCCAGCTGCAGTCTTTACTTTGATCAATTTTATCTTCTGAATTCTTTTGGGAACACAAAGGTGTCAAATTTGGATCTTTACTATTTATTTTTCACTATCATTATTGACCTGTGGTCTTCATGTTTATTAATCATTTATGAAATTACAGAATCTTTCAAACTACTTTGGGATTTTTGGCTTTGCCAAACTGAATTTTTTTTTTTAAAAAAAGAAAGAAGTGGAAATAAACAAATTACATTCTAACATTTTTGTTAAATGACAAACTCTTCTACATACAGCAGATACAGAAGAAATTAGAGGGCAGAAAAAAAAATACCCACAAACATATTTGAACAGTGATAAGGACTAAATGTTTGAAATAATCTGTATTCACACATGGTTTATGTTATGTTGTTGTCTATGTAACAATGAACACTTGAATATAACTCAGAAGAGGCAAAGGTGTTGAAGAGATCAAGCTGGTTATAAAGGCTGACAGCTGTCTCTGGGGGAAATAAACTCTCATCTAGAGATTAAAAATTCTAATCTGAAGGTGGAGGGAGCATGTTTACCAATCCCTGGGACACTGGAATTAGAGTAAAGGTCTGATAATTTTGTTTCGGCCTCATATACAGATGATGATACAGTTATGTGTGTATTTTCTCCTCAACTGTCTACCTGCATCAAAACTCTCATAAATACAGCCAACGCATCCTTAGTCTCTTTAAATTGAGTTTGGTCATGCTGAAATATTCTGTAATGCTCCTCCATTTAAGGCTCCTTCTTGAGTATTTTGATGCATCAAAATACTTTACATGACCTTAAAAGACTAAATTCTTAATAGTGGTGCAACTGCTGATCTCTGAGGTGACTGTTATTATTTCTATATATTTCTTTATACTGTATTTACTATTTTATAATTTCTTCACAACACTTCTGGCTTCTTTAAATTAGTTTTCTGAGATAAGACATTAGCCAGTGACTTTTGGACTCATCTAAAACGCTCCCTGAGCAACTCATTTGCACATAATCCATTGATGCTGTGTAAGATCAGTGTGTGGTTTGATGATTCAGATAAATGGTGAGATAAAAGTGTGGGCTCCAAACAGCTCATCAGCATTCTTTTTAGAGGCAGAGATTACTTTAACGCCTTTGAGTTTGGATTTTGATTTTAAAAAAATCTATGAAAGACATGAAAAGAAAACAAAAAGCTGAACTTAATCTCTATAAAATCTAAACTTTATGCTAACATGAGACTTAATTTAAAAAAAAAAAAATAAGAGCACTTGATCATATTACCTAGTATTATTGGTTTTGTGTCTCTCTTTTTCGTTTCATCTTTTCTTCTTGCAATTTGATGTCCAGTGTTCTGAGCTGTTTCAGAAAGCCGTGATTGGGCAGGATACAGCGGCGCTGTCGCACATGCTCAATAGCATCCACTACGGTTAAACTGTGTTTCATCATCAGGTATGCCAAGACCAAAGTTGCTGACCTGCTCCGACCCATCACACAGTGTACCAACACCTTGTCTGAGAAAAAAAAAAGAGAGAGAGAAATAACAGCAGTTGATTAATTAATTAGACCCAAACAAGCCACTAGCATGTCCAGACAACAATAAAGATGTTCTTTTCTTCACAAAAAAGTCAAGCTCCCTCTCACTCTCCATTAGCACCTACACTGTGGGTGGCTGAGAGCCTCATGGATGAACTCTGTTCGAAGGACAGAAGTACTGTGAGATGTTGAAAGTGGGTTTGTCATCAGCTTCAACACCAAAGTACTCAATGTTCATGTCCCTGTAGTAATCAGCACCAGTCAGCACATTATTCCACTTTCCCTCTGCTGCATTCAGGACATGTGTAATACCCAGATCCGTCAGGCCAGGCCGCTCCAGAGCTGTTTTCCTGTGTTTATGCAAACACACAAAGTACAGGTAAGAGCAAGAACACAAATTACTGATATTTACACTGTACTGTGTTCCAATATAGAGAAAAACAAGATATGTCTACATTTTGTGGGTTTACTCACTCATCGCCGATATAGACACGGGGCCACACCTGATTAACATGCGTATACTGAGCTATGGTGCCGGTCCAGAGCAGCTGCTCTAAGTCTAATGTTCCTGGTGTAATGTAATCATTGTCTGGGTCCACCTTCACTGCTGCATATGGATTTCTGCCTCTGGCATTCACTCCATTGGAAGACATGTCTCACATCTGCCTTCTGGAGTAGACCCTGCAATCAAATGAAGATTATGTATAATGCCACTGAAAGAGAGTGAGGGCCACACTCAAACACAAGACAATCAAATCATAAATAAAGCACAATTAAAACTACACTCACATGAGCTGAATACAGTTCTGTAAGTGTGTTCAGTCCCTTTTTTTCTGTCATTTCACATACACATAATTCACAGACATCTATGGTTTATTACTTTGCAAGTGTGTGGATTGCATGGGTTGTTTCCAACATATGGAGAAAGTTTCAAGTCAAGGGCACCTTTAGAAATATATTCAATAATATATTGATAATAATAATGCATTTTATAATTTTGCTCAATGTTCATGTTCATGTTCATTGAGGAATTTTGACAGTAAAATTCCAAATAGTCGTTTTACTTTATAAAGCCATACCACTTCTGACCACTTGGAGGCAGTATATCTAAAAAAAAAAAAGGTTCCTGACACAACAAAGGTTTCGGGGTAGTTTTTAAGTACCAGATCACTAATTACTAATCACTAATTAGTCACTAATCACTACCAAGAATGGCGCCGCTAAAAAGGCTTTCAGGAATCTTTACGGGGCTAAAAAATGTTCCTGCTGTAGGATGGGTACTCAGAGCGGCCCTGATAAACTTCTGGATGGGGTGGTGGTGGTGTTGCCTCGCTGACTGGGTATGCTGTGGCCAGGAGATGATGCCATTCAAACGACTAATGTCCTCTTTGCATACGAGTTGTCTTTTCTCATTCAACGGCACCATTACGTGTTATACAAATGACAAACAGAAGTGCTACAATCATCTTTAGCTCATCCAATATGTTTCATGTCATTTTAGTTTGTGTTTTTGGTTGACAAACAGCGAAAGCGGCGCAGTACTGCCATCATGTGGTTTGAAATGGTAGTTTACATGCAACCAAGCAGCAACACGACAGCCAAAGGACTAATGAGGAGGTTAGCCGTGTTAAAAGCTCCAGCCACCTAGTTTTAACCCTGAACCCCCACTAGTTGAAACACACCTTGTGCTGTGAGTGGCAACATACAGAATCTAAACGCCACCATGTGGCCAGGAGTAGTATTGCTACATCGAGGGGTTTGAAGTGCCTCTTTGGATTGTGAGAATGATAAAATCCTGATTGATTTGAATCAGTCTTTTGCATAAAATTAAAAACTGCTTTCACTCAGTGGGTAAACTTATAAAGAAGACAACTGAAGTAAGAAGAGAAAGAAGATAACAAAATAAAATGGTTAATACTTCTTAAATTGTGAATTTTTATCAATTAAATATTTCCTTACTTTGATATCCATGCTTACCTGTTAAATGACCTAGTAAATGTTTATTATTTTTATGATTTATATAGTAACTGCCTTTTGGGGTTAAAACAGTGTTGTGGATTGAACCTGACTGTGAATTAAGGTGTTTGATCTACTCAGACAATTGGTGTGTAAAAGAATTATAAAAGCAAACTAACAAACAAAATTTGCATAAGTAGAAAGAAAGTACTCACCTTTTTCTGTCACTAAGCAGGAAGTGGAACTCACCTTTCTTAGTGCACACGTGTGAACTGTGTGTGTTTGTGTGTGTGTGTTTGTGTGGAAAGAGCTCAGTGGGAAGCATAAAGACTGTATTACAGTTCTGGAATGGCAACTGCTCTCTTGGGCTCTGTGTTTAAGATATTTTTAGGCAGCTGGGCTAAAACACCTGACTTACACAACGTGACATGCATGCACACACACGCACACACACACACACTTTCTTATTACCTTCAATAAGACAAGAAGAATACTTTCCTTTAAACTATTTGCTTGAGAAACATTTAATTGTGATTTTTGCTTGGAAACAAAGATCTTTTTTTGAGCTGCATGTTGTCTCATTGCCACTGTCATATTTTACAACTTACATTTGAGACAGTGATGATCCATAAAACCAAAAGATAACTTTTTTTTTACTCTGTCCTAATTATTATCACACAGAAAATGGATTTCACTAATCTGGTAGCTCACGAGAGAACTAGCACCCTCTTGTTCACTCTCAGGACATGTTGATGACCCCTGTGATCTTTTTGCTCTCTGAAGAGATGTTCAGGTCCAGCTGCCTGAGCTGCTCCAAAAATCCTGAGTTTGGTCCAATGTCCCGGCTCAGACGCACAGAGATGATGGCCTCCACTAACGGCAAGCCCTGGCAAATCATCAGATACGCCAAAACCAGCGCTCCAGATCGGCTGACACCCATGGCACAGTGAACAAACACCTTCCCTGAAAGATACTTTCATGTAAATTTTCCAATCCAACCAACCAACCAATGCTGTATGAAAATGACAGAACCTCTGTATTTCCTGTACTCAAAATGATAATCATATAATCTGTTACTAGTGCAATCCCTTAATATTTCTGATTTGTCTTTTAGATGGGATGCTGCATTTTTTCTCTCAAAAAGAGCTTGTTTATGACCTTTGCAATGTTTTCTGAGATTACAGTCTCACTGACCATTTTTCCTCAGAGCGCTGTCTATGAACTGTGCAGAAGAACTGAAAAAAGGTTGGAGGTTAAACTCTGGATGGTCTGCAGCTTCCACGCCGAAGTACTCCACTTTAAGTTCCCGGTAGAACTGCTGGCCCGTGTTGATCCGGTGCTGACCCGCTGCAGCGTTCAGTATGTGAGTTATACCCAGAGATGAGAGAGTGGCTTTGTCCCGAGCCACTGACCTGCAGACAAACACCTGATAAAAACTGATCTATTGTAAATCTTTTTGCCGCCATTCATGACGCTGAATGGGACTTTTCTACTCACTCATCTCCAATGTAGAGGTTGGGCCAGACTTGATTGACAGGCAACACTGGCTTCCTGTTCTTCCAGAGAATTTCCCTCAACTCTGTCAGAGATGGTGTTTCTCCCTGCTGGGCTAAGCAACCTCTGCAGCAATAAAAACGTGTGTGTCTGTGTGCATAGGTTTGCCAATGTTGATGTTAATGGCTTGGTGTGTATCTTTAAGTGCCTTTACAGTGCTTGGGCCTGTTTTTTCCACCTTTTCTCCCTTTCCAGGGTCATGTCGAGGCTGCGGAGCTGCTGCAGAAAGCCGGGGTTGGGAAAAATGTCTCTGTGCGGCCTGACAGCAGCCACGGCCTCCTGCAGCGTCAGGCCCTCTACAATCATCAGGAAGGCCAGCACTAGGGTTGCAGAGCGGCTCACACCCATCAAACAGTGTACAAACACCCGTCCTGGGACAAATATATTTGTTGTTACCTTCAGCACCAGATATAGAATGACATAAACACTCAGGATGTGCCTTAATCCCCAGCTCCCTCTGTTACAAGCTAATTTTGTTAAATTTTGTTATTAATTTTATTATGAAACCAAATCATACTGAAATGCGTTCCTGTTTTTTATTTTTTGCCTTTCCCATTTAAACACATGAAGGTGGCATCATCTAACGCCACTTTCAACTTTGACCTCAATGCCAAAACACAATTTAGCCACACAATTTAGCATGCCTGTGGCTGCCTTGACAAACACTGACCATTAAGAGACACACTAAAAATGGTCTGAAATTGAACTGTATCTAATAAAGCAGTTACAAGTAACATATAATTAAATAGGTGTAAGTGTGTTGACTTGCCTCCCATGGAAAGCGCAGCTCTGATGTATCGTGATGTCGGATAGAAAAAAGGACTGAGGATGAAATCTGTTGCATCATCAGCCTCCACCCCGTAATAATCCACGGTCATGTCTCTGTAAAAACGTGGGCCAGTGTTGACATAGAAACAGGGCCCGGTGCCAGGGTTGGGTGAGCCATGGGCAGCATTTACAATGTGAGTTATGCCCAGACTGTGGAGAGTACCCTTGTCACGAGCCGCCACCCTGAAACACACACACCTGCATGAGTGAGGTACATGTATTCAGAATGGATGTGCGTGATTGCCTGTTATTGTGTGTGAACCTACTCATTGCCTATGTATAGATTAGGCCAGACTTGATTGACATGCCCAGTTGGTTGTTTGTTCACCAGCAGGAACTCCTGCAGCTCTGAAACTGAGGGAGGTTCATACGGCGGATCCCTCAGAGACATTCTGTTCACTCAGATCCACAGTAGGGCCTCTATGTATAAAACATGCCCTGTGAAAGAATTTTGAAAACATGTCAAATTGTTAGCAACCTCTGATTGTCTGAATAATAAACATATCTCAGAATGATATTCTTCATAAGCAACCTCATCAGCTGGATTTTCTAAGAATACGATCATCATTGTAAAGCCACATTTGACAGAATCTTGAAAGATTCCAAAACTAACCTTTTTCCATAAATCACATGAGGATTACCCCACTTCAAGGTAAATGTTTCTCCTTCGTAGCCAGCACCTATTCCTCCAACATTTACGCCACTCACAACTGTACCCAGTTTCTTTTTATAACTCTGTAATCATACACTCGTTGGTGACACATCATGCAGGAACCATTAGGAGTCCAGGTCCTTAAAAAACATGTTTAATCCACTTCGACTATGGCAGCATTGTAATGTCCATTGAGTTTTAATAATAGTCTGCCTCTTCTCACCAGTGCACTATTGTATTATAAATTTGTGTTCTGCATGTTCCAGACAGAGGAACAAATGCTGCTTTTCTCCTTTAAAAGGTTAAAGCTGGGAACAAGATTCACCAGTGATTTATCAAGTTTAACTGGCTTTTTCTTTTTTCTTTTGTCTTTACACGGGATGATTTACCTTAAAATAAAACATCTCAGCAATACTTTTTTTGCACTCTCCCTTTTAGGTACAATGCTCTTTACTAAATGACAGTAAAATGGCTTTAGCTATGATTGTAAGAAATATTTTAATGACACATTAATTTTGTTTTATTGTCAAAAGGATATCAGTTGCTGTATGTTGTCTGTATCTTGCCAGCATCGAGTACCAGAGTGACAAAAATGGTGTTAGAAATGGTTCACCGTTGTGTTCAAAGTTAGCTTTGTTATTTCCTTATCATTACTAATCAGAGAAAACCAAGTTTCAGGAGGAAAATCAACTTCTCTTTTTTTCTTCTTCGATGAAGGATGACTCATGTAAGAAAGCAGAAGCAAAAGGCCCCATTACAGACTCATTACAGAGGGAAATTAGAGTCCTATGGGCTTCATTACAATTATGGACGTGACTCTTTCCCATGCAGGATGTGAGTTTGTGGCAAAGAGCAAATTCTTTCAATTGTCTTTTAGCTGCATTTGGCAAACTCCCTTTTAACTTACATATGCAGCTTATTGTACTCAAATTGTGCTGGTTTTGACAGACTTAGAAACCCAACATTGTTTCTTCAGGCAAATAGATTAGTTTATGGTGGGCAGCTCAGTCCAAAGAGAGACTGATATACAGTCGTGGAAAAAATTATTAGACCACCATTTTTTCTTCAGTTTCTTGTTCATTTTAATACCTGGTACCACTAAACGTCATCATGTGACTAAAACAGACAGAAAAGAAAACACTGAATGCATAAAAGCAGTGTTTTTGGCAGTACAACGCCATAGCTATTGATGTAAAAACTTAAGTGATTTAGGTTATAATCAAGAAAACCATGGAAAATGGTAAGATATCAGCTCTTAAATAAAACTCTTATGAGCAATCTTTGTGGTTATCGTTATGTTTGTCCAAACAAATGTACCTTTAGTTGTACCAGGCATTAAAATGAACAAGAAACTGAAGAAAACAAGGGCGGTCTAATAATTTTTTCCATGACTGTATATGCTGTGACGACTCCTCCACCTGTACACCAGAGGGGTGTACTACGAAGCAAGTTCAAGACAGCCAGGCTTTCTTTGGGTGAGCTGGCTTAACAAACCTGAAACTCGCGATCAGAGATAACCGGTACCACGACGGTGGTTATCAACTATTTTTGTTAACCGCGGCTTTCTGCTTTCTGCTCTGTGCGCGTTCACACGAAAGGGGGCGTTTGACGCGTCATTTGACGCCTCTTCCGGATCAAATGGATAGATGGCGGTCCGTATATTTCAGTCAGGAGGAGCAGGTTTTAATAATGCAGGGCTATGAGGATTTCAAAGAAATCTTTACGGCCAAAAGAAATACTGTTGGTGCGAATAAAGCCAGAGAGGAGTGCTGGCAAAAAATTGCAGATCGTGTAAATTCGTAATGTGACAGTGTGAGGTCCTATCACTCACCTCCGATTGATCAGGTGTCCTGGCTACATGGTCAAGGGAATATGCCTTTGGCTGACTGGTAATTATGCGTGACTTTCACCCGGGAGTCTCGGGATCAAATCCCGCCCGGGCCCTCTGGAGTGTCTCTTGCAAACAACAACAGTAAATTATATTTATTTCACCACTTAATACACCTTAATTAATCTCCCTCCCTCTTTTAGAACGCTTAAACTTTAAACTTAATGCAGCAGATTTAAACATTATGTAGGTCTAACTGTCCCATTATGGATGATAAATAAAAATCACTTTAGTTTTTTGCTAAATCTATGTGAAATTAATTTAAGATTTAATATTATCTGTGATACCAATATACGTTCACCGGCCACTTTAATAGGTACCCTATCACCCTGGGGAATCTATGAATTATATTACAACATTTCACATGAAATTCCACGTCACACTGATTATCAATATAATGGACTATTAATTTATGTTACCTGCGATTTAGTAAAACGCTTCTTTTATTTGAAGCGTGGGCAGATGGCCAGGGAATACTACAAACATATTCAGCAGTTCAGTAAGAAGTACAACCTTTATTCCAGTATTCTGGCTCAGATTTTCTGCATCACCAACTAAATGCATGTAGGTTCCCGCGGCAAAGAAACGCAAAAAACGCAAAAAAACGCACACCGTTTGCTCTACTGTGAGCGCACGGCTGCGTTTGGTGGCGCTGCCAATATCTGGCTCTAGCAGATTACAAATGTAACGTATTCCCTCAGTTGGAAATCTCTAGCGTTCATAGAGAATATGGTCATGGGAAGCCAGCGGATCAGTCCGGTCTCTGAATACTCTCTTCCTATCCTCGCACAATCCTGGCGCTCAGGTCAACGGGATTGGGTGAAAGTGAAAGGGCGGCGCTTTTTAGAGCCGATTTAAGCCTAAACTCTGCACATAACCTGCTCCGGACCAGGATAAGATTGCAGAGTAAGTTACCATGGTGATCTAGCCAGGTTGAAAGAGAGCCACCTTCGTGGTACTGGAAATCCTGGCTTTAGACTCAACATACCTCGCTAACCCTCTAATCTCGCTTCGTAGTATACCCCTCAGGTGGTGGTGTTGGTTGTTTTTGGTTTCTTTCTGTTGCAGGTGGAGAGTCGTCAGCCTGAGGAGACACACCTGGGCTCAGAGGTTCTCCTCCCATTAAGAAGGCCTTTTCCAGACTGTTGCAGGAGGACTGTGATGAGGGCTGCTCTGGGGAGCTGGTCCTTGTCACCACGCTGGGATTACTGCTGCCGTCTGAGGCTCTGCTGATGGGCTGTGGGCTCAGTTGTCCAGACTATGGCTGGCAGAGCATTTGGCTGGGTTTTTCCTTGTCTGTGTTGTGTTGATGCAACTGACTTAAAATAAAATTCACTGTTGTTACTGACTGTCTTGTGCCGCCTCCCTCACTCTTGTCACGGACTTCGAGCCGGGCTGTGACAATTGGGGGCTCATCCGGGAAAAGCAGGTAAATACTGGCAAACCTGGTCAGGTTTGGGCTGGTTGTGTGCTTTGCGTATCTCTGCTTGCTTTTTCAGTGAGTGGAGGCGGCAGCGTTTTGTAAATGGTATCAGGTCATGACTACCTTGTGAGGGGCGTCTGTGAGAGCCTGCGCCGGTTTTGGGGCGTGGCTGAGCCCTGTAGGTTTGGGTCATATGGCTGAGGTGAATTGCTGCTTCTCTGTCCCTGGAAGATCCAAGAGTGGGTTCCCTAGGAATTCGCCCGGGGGATTTGGTAGGGTGGTGGCGTTGGTGGTTGGAGCATTTGGCTCGGGAGCACGGTCAAGGCTGCAGGTGAGTCGCCACAATCGTGGTTGCTTTTCCGGGCTTGCAGTATATAGTGCATAAGTACCCGCCACAATACGCAGCCTGAAAACTAGGGAGGAGACTAGTTAGCTTTGGGTTAGGCAGCTAGTGGGACGGAGTGGTGGTAATGTTTCTGGTTGTGTGGGCTCTGGTTGATCTGTGTGTGCTGGCTGATTGTGCTGTCTGGAACTTTTTGTGAGGACTCCTTCAGAGGGGTTATTGGAGGACTGTATACGCAATCAGTTGGTGATGAGCGTCTGAAGGATAATATAACTAATTACAAAGAACCTGTTGGTGTGGACAATTTCAGGTCATTGTGAGTTGATCATTTTGGGGCGGTTTGAGAACTCCCTTCTGGTTCGGATTTTATTTGTTACAGCTGTGTGAGCTGAGTACCTCTTGATGCACCATGAATCTGCGGCTCATGGTGACGCAGGTTACTGGGGAGGTAGTAATAGGTGGTGACCAAGTACTGAGGAAAGCTGGTCGGTCCACGTTGTTTGGGGTCAGATAGACCTGCTTGTATAGCATATACCTGTAAGGGGTGTCACAAAAGGCATTGGAAGGCTGAACGCCCTGTTAAAGTTGGGGCTCGGAGCGGTTCCAAATGTCCTAATCGCAGGTTGCTGCGCTGGTTTTTATTTGCAGATATACTGCTTAGTTGTGTGCCGTATTAGGGACCATGATGACGCGGTGGTAGATGCACGGTCAGGTATGTCCACGTACATCAGGTATGGGTTCCAGGTCCTCTTCTTGTTGAGCTTCCTGAAAGGAACCTCTTTTTACGGGGGTGTGACGACTCCTCCACCTGTACACCAGGTGGTGGTGTTGGTTGTTTTTGGTTTCTTTCTGTTGCAGGTGGAGAGTCGTCAGCCTGAGGAGACACACCTGGGCTCAATGGTTCTCCTCCCATTAAGAAGGCCTTTTCCAGACTGTTGCAGGAGGGCTGTGATGAGGGCTGCTCTGGGGAGCTGATCCTTGTCACCACGCTGGGATTACTGCTGCCGTCTGAGGCTCTGCTGATGGGCTGTGGGCTCAGTTGTCCAGACTATGGCTGGCAGAGCGTTTGGCTGGGTTTTTCCTTGTCTGTGTTGTGTTGATGCAACTGACTTAAAATATGACCCATGACCCTGCAGAAGATTGAGCAGGTATAGATAGTGGATGGATGGATGAAACCACAGGTCTTGTCACTTTTTTAGTAAATTATATTCTGTGTAGGGGTGAGTATTGGTAAGGACCTCACAATGCGATATGTATCGTGATACTTGGGCCACGATACAATATTGTCACGATACGATATTATCACGATCTTGCAATATTATACCCAGTTAATATCAAAATTAAAAGTAGAGATGAAAAATTAAGTTGCTGTATATGTTCATCATTCAGAGGACAAATTGAGTCAAAATGTATTTGCTTCAAAACAACCTATTTATTGTTTATTATTAGTGTTTTTGCACATTTAAGTGAATTAATTAATTTTCCTAAAAATCAATATTAGGAGCTGAAAAATCTATATTATATCGGGTGGCCGAAAATCGCAATATATCGGCAAATCAATTTTTTTTCACACCCCTAATTCTGTGGTTGCCATTTTGTAATGGTTTCTCAATATGAAGTAAAATATGAATGAGTTATGTATGTTTGTCCACAGTTCCACTGCTGTCTAGTTAAAACCAAATGTTAATGTTCTTAAAGAGACAAAACCCATTTACCAAGTCAAGATTTACTACTTTGAACCAAAATAAACGACACTGTATGTCATTTGTCACAAAATAAAAGCGTTCCACAGGCCTGACAATGAACACAGTTCATACCACCAGTTTCACAACAGAGTCACTTCCTTTCTTGAACTCCTTCAGCCGCTTTTGTCAAGAACTATATGACAAACCAGCAGGAACCTCATTATAGCAAATGAAGAACTCAATTTATATGGCACACTACACTCTTCTGCAAATAAGCATTGTCTTCTAGTAGGTGGCACATTGGTCAGCATAGCTCAGCTTTGTATACAAAAACATCTATCTATCATTAATCCTCATTTTGTCCTGTGTAGGGTCATGGGGATCTGCTGGAGCCTATTCACCTTGTACTAAATACACCCTAATATATTACAATATGTCATATAAAGGTATGTTGTATTTAAGAAGACAAGAAGACAATATCTGATCTTGTACAGGGCAGAGAGGCACCCTCAGGATGTACCTGTTATTTTTCTACACACATCAACCGCATCATAACCTGTACCAACAAATAAAAGAAAAAGCAAGAACAGAACAAGAACAATAAAACATTGTCATAAAATTATTGTCCACATTAAACTTTCTGAGCTTATGGAAAAATGTCTACATTGATGAGATCTCCTGAAAAGAGCACTCAGCTTACTGTCAGTAATAGTACCCAGGTATTTGTACTGCAGTACAAATATGACAATCTGATTTTTCAAAAAAACCTATAATCATTCCCCTGGTTTTACTGGCATTTGTCTCTAAACAATGAAAACTTACACCAGTCAATAAGATCAGTGATAATCTGAATTTAAAAGGGAAACGACAGAATTATCCCATGCAAGAGGTGAGCAAACACACTCCACACTGTCAGTGGAGGAGTGAAGAGCATCAGATAAGACATTATTGACCTTGACGCATTGTGATTAAACAGTTTAAAAAAATCAATCAATCAATCAATCAGCCAACAAATCAGATTGGGGTCAATATTATAACCACTTAACCAATAAAACTGGGGCATGTGTAAATTTTAGCATCCAGCCATTGTGCTTGAATTATGTTCAGCAAAGTGTTTGTAGAATCATCAATTCCGCTATATGACCTTTAAGCAAACTAGGATGAATCCAGTTTAACTTATTTTGGGCCATATTTAGCAGTACTTCCTGGATGTACTGGATAGTGGGCATTGAAATGGTTATAAAAGGTGTCCAGCTCAGAAAGTTTAATGTAAGACTCATTACAGAGTGAAATTAGAGTCCTATGGGCTTCATTACAATTATGGACGTGACTCTTTCCCATGCAGGATGTGAGTTTGTGGCAAAGAGCAAATTCTTTCAATTGTCTTTATAGCTGCATTGGCAAACTCCCTTTTAACTTACATATGCAGCTTATTGTACTCAAATTGTGCTGGTTAACTATGTTTTTTGACAGACTTAGAAACCCAACATTGTTTCTTTAGGTAAATAGATTAGTTTATGGTGGGCAGCTCAGTCCAAAGAGAGAGGGATATATATGCTGAACTGAAAAAGACACTTCCTTGGCTGTGTCTGTAATCGCGATATATCGCCAAATCGATTTTTTTTTCACACCCCTAATTCTGTGGTTGCCATTTTGTAATGGTTTCTCAATATGAAGTAAAATATGAATGAGTTATGTATGTTTGTCCACAGTTCCACTGCTGTCTAGTTAAAACCAAAAGTTAGTGTTCTTAAAGAGACAAAACCCATTTACCAAGGGAATGAAATTACAGACGTAAAACTTGAATGTCCATTTTTCTCCAGCTATTCACATGCATAGGTTTTTTTTTTTAATACCCTCTAGAATTAATGCAAAACTCTCATAAAAACATCAACCCACACAACTAATAACTTAGTGATGGTATGTTATAAACGTTTAATTTTAATAGTCCTGACAGATCAAGCTTTTTAACATGCAGTTTTGACAAAGTCTGTTGGTTTTTTTTTTTTTCCAATATCCAATAATATTCCCAAAATAACAAAGGTTTTCTGTTTTCCAGCACTGTTACCACGTTGACAAAGAATTGCAACTCTATTAAGCTTTGCATTCCTGCAACTCTCAGTCGTGGAGACTTTATGAGATTCTTTAACAGAAAAATAATCTAAATGAGGAAAAAAAAAAAAAACCCAAGCCCAACCAACAATGGCTATGGCCATTTCTACAGTTTCAGTAACTCCTTCCGGTCCTGACCTGACTCTAGACTGAAAAGTGACCACAGACCACTGCAAATCTACCAAGACCCGGCCGTCCCTTTAAACTTTCATCTGGAACAAGGAAAAGACTGATCAGAGATGCAGCCAAGAGGCCCATGATCACTCTGGATGACCTGATCTACAGCTGAGATGGGAGAGTCTGTCCAGAGGACAACAATCAGTTGTACACTGCACAAATCTGACCTTTATGGAAGAGTGGCAAGAAGATAGACATTTCTCAAAGATATCCAAGTCTTGTTTGAAGTTTGCCACAAGTCACCTGGGAGACTCACCAAACATGTGGAAGAAGGAGCTCTGGTCAGATGAAACCAAAATCAAACTTTTTGGCCACAATGCAAAAAGATATGTTTGGCATTAAAGCAACACAGCTCATCACCCTGAACACACCATCCCCACTGTCAAACATGGTGGTGGCAGCATCATGGTTTGGGCCTGGTTTTCTACAGCAGGGACAGGGAAGATGGTTAAAATTGATGGGAAGATGGATGGAGCCAAATGCAGGACCATTCTGGAAGAAAACCTGTTGGAGTCTGCAAAAGACCTGAGACTGGGACGGAGATTTATCTTCCAACAGGACAATGATCCAAAACATAAAACCAAATCTACAATGGAATGGTTCACAAATAAACGTATCCATGTGTTAGAATGGCCAAGTCAAAGTCCAGACCTGGGCAAGAATTTCAGTCTCTTGATGTGCAAAACTGATAAAGACGTACCCCAAGAGACTTGCAGCTGTAATTGCAGCAAAAGGTGATGCTACAAACACAAGGGGACTAAATAATATTGTACGCCCCACTTCTCAGTTTTTTATTTGTTAAAAAAGTTTAAAATATCCAATACATTTAGTTCCACTTCACAATTGTGTCCCACTTGTTGTTGATTCTTGACAAAAATTGAAATTTTATATCTTTATGTTTGAAGCCTGAAATGTGGCAAAAGGTTGAAAAGTTCGAGGGGGCGAATACTTTGGCAAGGCACTGTATATTGGACTTTAGTGCTGCATTTGACTCCAGGGGGGTTCAGTGCTAGGGCCCATCCTCTTCACTCTATACATGCTGCTCCTGGGAAATATTATCCAGTCACAGCATGTATTTTCATTTCTATGCTGATGCTACGCAGCTATATTTATGAAGCCAGGAGAAATAGAAACATTAGCCAAAGTTAAGGCATGTATGTCCTAGAACATTTCTGTTTAGTAGAGCCTATAGTTAGTCTAAACAATAGTCTGATAGGGCCAATAGTCATAGCTACAGTTACAGGAACAGCTAAAGCCAGGCTGGTTTTAAACATAGCCTTGTCTATAGGCCTAAGCTGCAGGGGAACGCCAGCTTGATCATCTGACCGCTGCCCTTCACCCATGTTGTCTTGTCTTCTTTCAGCTTAACCTATAATTGTTCATTATGAGCACCTTGTAAACTTAAATATTCTTGTTTTGTTTTTGTTTTTTTTGTACTGGTCTGCACCCCCCCCCCCCCAATCTCTCTTATGTTTGTAGGACAGAGCTTCCAGATTTACATGCTGACCTGCAGTACCACCCTCCGACCCTCCAGAGTTTACTATCTTCACTTATTTATGTAGATGTCTCTGTAGCACATTAACAATATATACGTCATAACATAAGAACATAGAACTCTTAGTTCTCCTGCGAACAGAAAATTACTTGTAATATTTTTTGTACTATATAATATTGGAAATATATTTGTACCTCTCCTCTCTGTTCTATCTCCCTCCTCTCTTGGTCCTACTTAGGTAGTTTTTCCCCTGCCACTGGCTGGCTTAAATGTTTTCTCATTGCTAGGGGAGTTTTTTTCCTTGCCACTGTTGCTTTACATCATATGTAATAATATTTGCTCCTGGGTCATGTTCTGAGTCTCTGAAAAGCACCAAGAGATCATTTGTTTTGCTAAAGTTGATATTTTACAACAAAAGAGTAGCAATGTTAAGTTAAAAAGTTGTGATTTTTTGTGAAAATTGTTATTTTAGGAGAAAAACATCACACTTATTTGACAAAAGAATTGGTTTTACAACAAAGTCACCATTTTTTCCATTAGATAAAATCTGATGGGAAATTATGGTTGTATGGTTGTAGAAATAAATGACTTGTGTAATCAAAACAAGTATATATATTATATTATATTTGAACACCTTTCCTCTGCAGTCTTCACTGCTCTTGTTGAGTTCTGGATACTGGGCCGATGAGGAGGCAATAACAATGGGGAATGGGACTGGTTGTTAAAAAACCGCGGACCGAGATAATATATATATATATATATTATATATATATATTATATATATATATATATATATATATCTATATATATATAGATATATATATATATATATATATATATATATATATATATATATATATTATACACACATCTATCTTTCAATCCCGGTGTCTATTTCCGCGTCAGCCCTGTTCAAGTTAACGGGAACACGCTAACAACTGATTGCTCCCCTGCAGTCTGAGCTTCTGAAAAGTCATTTCCTCCAGACAGTCTTAGCATCACTGGCCCGATCCTTTGTCACGGATAACATGTTGAGGAGTCTTGAAGATCAGCTGAGCACCGCCGCAGCTACCGGTAACACGGCGGAGGTGCGGGAGCTTCTGTCGGCCGGAGCTCCGGTGAACGGGACGAACCAGTTCGGGTACACCGCTGTACAGGTAAGTGTCCAGTTATTGTATATAAAACAATTTACTCCACTAAAAAAGATCTGTAGTTTAAGAACAGAGTTAACTCTGTTTAACTGTCAATTGTGAAAGGAGATTAAAGACTGAAAGAAAAGAGTAAAATAAATGAAAAGGATGAGCCTGTATGGAAGTAACCAGGCTGTGACGCAGATTTGAATGCACCAGACCGAGTGTCCGCTCTCTGCAGGGTTAAACAAATCTCTAAATAACAGAATAAAATGAGGACAGGAGTGTAAAACATGATCAAGTAATAATATTATAATGAAAGAATGACACTTTTCCTCGATAAAATGCTATTTCTCTGTGGCCAAAAGAATTATGAGGGTGAGGAGACATGCATTTCTGTGTGTTTGTTTTTAAACAGGAGTTGAATATTTCTTAATATTTTATGGTCACTTATATCATTTTATTAATGTCTTTATTTGTGACATACCCCGCCCTGAATAACTCATTGATACACTTGCGCATTTAGCCAGATTGTGAAAGTCATTTTTAAAATATATTGCCTACACTGACAAAAAGTGTTGTGGGGGGTTGTACAGATACAACAGCAGTGAAATGGAAGTGCAAAAAAAAACCAAAACGAAACAAACAAACGAAAAACAATAGTGCAGTCCAGTAAATCTAAGGAAACAGAATGAATAGTTCAAAAGATTTGCTGTGTGAAATAAAATAGACGGTTTCTACAAAATCTACAAGACATGTTGTTCAAGTATTGCGGCAACATGAAGGTGAATAAATTGAGGACCACTGCAGGATAAACTCTGTCAGACGCGCGTTCAAAAAGAAAAAAAAAAAAAAAAACCCAACAACTTAGCACTGGAGTCAGCAGCGATTCTCTTATTTCTTACGCAGCTACAGGCCACAAACTTCCCCATAAAGAATAAAAACATAGGCAGTCAACTGAAACAGCCTCGGTCAGTTTCAGTTGATTATCATGTGATACGCAATCAACAGAAATTATGACCGTCACAACACCCCACTTCCTCCGTCCGTCCAAAAACGCCCGCGAGCTGCATCCTTTCAGACACCCGCGCATACTGCAACACACCCAGAACCACAAAAAACACACACACACCACCCAGACTGATGCTGAACAGGAACACCCTTACCATCTCATGGACATGTATATTCACCAGTGTGGCTCCTATAAAGTGACTGAGTCTACCTGTTTTATCATTGGTCACGTGGAACACGGTGTGTGTCTTCCAGGTGATGATGATGGGAAGCGCCTCGGTGGCGCGGCTGCTGCTGCAGCGCGGAGCGGATCCCAACGTGGCGGACCAGCGCACCGGTGCAACGCCCCTGCACGACGCAGCCCGGGGCGGATTTCTGGAGACCGTGGAGGTTCTGCTGCAGTTCCACGCTGACCCGAACACCGAGGACGCTGCAGGGCGCCTGCCTGTGGATTTGGCCACAGAAAACGGCCATGCAAATGTGGCTGACTTCCTGGAAACTCATGTAGGTCATCTTTGACGCTGCCCGCGTTTCAAAGATGGACCAAATAAACCAGACAGGGTGGAAATAATTTAGCTTCTAGACAAATTGATATTCAATGTACTTCTTTTAAAAAATTAAAGTGAAAACTCTGTTTCTTGCGTGTTTGTTTAACTTAATTTGCTGCACTCTAACTGACCTACATTTATTATACATTGCTTTATATTTCTCTTTTATAAAATCTTCTAATTATCTGTTGCCTTACATTACTTATGTAAAGCACTCTTCGCATCAGATTGAAATGTGCTATAGCTTTGACTATACACGATTGAGCAAAAATGCAATAAATAGAGAACTGAATCACAGAAGTTGCACAAATCATTCACCAGACAAAACAAGCTCATTAATAGAACTCACGAGGACATTACACGAGTAGTTTTCAGCCTGTTTTCACCCACATCTGTGTAACTGGAGTCAGTCCATGGGAGTTCAGGTTGGACCTTGGAATTAAAATAAAATGGGATCGAGACCCATTCTGTCATTGCAGAATAGTTCCGGAGTCTCAAACTCCAGTCCTCGAAGGCCGCTGTCCTGCAAGTCTTAGATGTTTCCCTGCTTCAGCACACCTGATTCAAATGAATGTGTCATTAACACACCTGTGCAGACCTGACAAGCTGATCCATTTATTTAAACGGATGCTGAAGCAGGGAAACATCTGAGATATGCAAGACAGCAGCCAGACTGGAGTTTGAGACCCCTAATGTTATGTTAAATGAATAGCAGGCTATTATTATTATTATTATTATTGTTATTATTATTATTATTATTATTGATAAGGCCATATCTGTTCTCTTTTAAGTCTACATGTCCTCATGTATTGTATGTCCTTGTTCTTTCCTAAATGTATTCTAAGCAGCATTTCCTAATTTGTGTGTCATAAAGGGATATTATGAAAGGATGACTTCACTTACTCCAACTCTTTTATTAATTATAACTAGGGCTGGGCAACGATTAACATTTTTAATCACGATTAATCACATTATTTCCCTGATTAATCACGATTAATCGCATTGTATGCGCAAAATTAAATAATGAATTCAAAAGTAGTGTAAAATGCACTTTTATTGAAATGTACTGCTGCCATATGAACTAAAGTGTCATAACATTTGTTGTTCAAACACTTAACATCAGCACTTGTCAGTAACACATATTTAATGTAAATCTCATCTTAAAAAAATTAAAATAAAACAAAGCTTATTGCCACTGCCAGGGCATTAATGTCATCCTGTTTTAATAAGAATTAAAAAAAAAAAGTCTACAAACAAAATCCAACAAAATGATTGTGGCTCAGCACAATCAGAACATTAAAACAGGTAATTTCTGAGGTAACAGCATAACCTTGTTTCTATCAAATCTGATAATAACACGTTAACTTGCCCAGCCCTAATTATAACAGGAAAGATTCATGTATCAAATACTATTTCTTGCACTGAGATTTTTTATTTTGTCTAATTTTTTTCTTTTCGTAATCCACAGTGAAGAATTGAAGCCTCAGGAATGTAAACAATTCCCACTGACATATTCAAATACTTTTGGGGGGGTCTAGAAGGGGCTAAGTTGAGGTGATTCAAGGAAGAAGAACTTATTTTTCTTGGTTCTAAGAATCAAGTGAGACTGTTGGTAAATTGGGAACCGATTTAACTGTTCAGACGAGATAAGGAAGGTTTGAATTGCATAAATAATTAAAGAAGTGGTGTCATTTCTAAGCATTTCTATACACTGGATAATTTCACAGTAAATTGAGACAGTCTTACATAAAAACTTTTTTAGACATATTGGTCTAAAGTCCAAAATGTCAACATTTTTTGAAGAATGAAAAAAGCGAGAGATGTCAACAAGAATATCCACATGGCTGCAAAGATGATTGTTGCTGACGTGGTTTCTTTTGGACTGAGTGATTCAAGACAGGAAGACTGTTATGATGTTTCTTCATCATGATGGCCTTCAAGGTCATCATGCAAGAATAACTCTGTTGCTCAGTCAGCGGCACACCAAAGCCAGGTAAGACTTAAGTTAGTGAATCTGAAACATGGGAATGAGTTTTGGAAGTCTGTTTGGTCTAATAATACACATGGATGATGTTTTTGTTTGTTGAGGGAAGGGAGAGGCCTTTAACCCAAACAACAAAGTTCCTACAGTGAAACATGACAGTGAGAGCATAATCTTGTGGACCTGCACTTGCTTTGCCACATGGGATCATGAAAAATATGTTTTTTTTTGTTGTCATTCTGGGAGATAATTTAGAGAAATCTGCTGCCAGTCTAACGTCGGGCTGCTGTTCTTACATGAAACATACATCTAATACATTTAAAACTTTTTGAAGGAAACCAGACTTAAGGTCCTTGAGTGGTCCTTTCACAGCCCAGATCTTTCTTATTGTCAGTGAAGGGAGCTCAAAATGAATGTCTGTGCTTGGAAACCAGGTCCTTAAGATGAACTGGAACAAATCTGCTATCAAACAGGCCACGATCCCTCAAGAGACATGTTCCAATATCAATGTGGAACAACCATAAGATATCAATAGCGCTGTAAGTCACAAAGGCTATAGTGCTGACTATAAACTGTCTGAGGGCAAGTAATTTTGACCTTGGCATACTGTTATTTCACACTGACCACGTCAATAAAATATCACACATCATTGTTGCTTTCATCAGGTTAGATTAGATTTTTTTTCAGTGATCTACTTATTAGAAACATCCATTCATCCATTATCTTTTCCCTCTTAATCCTCTGTAGGGTCACGGGGTCGTTAGAAACAGTTGGAGGGTATGTTTAAAATAAAAAAAGTTGCAACAGTAGAATCAGTCCGTTTTATTTGACAGCTGAACACATCAACAGTCTCCAAAAGTGTGTGAGTTTGAGTATTATTGAGACCAAGAATAAAAGTTCATAAGGCTTTTTGGTGTTTATGAACATATAAAGAAGCTTATCAAATAGATAAACATTACATCATATCACATGTAATTTTCAAAACACCACTTGCATCATTCAGAAACCGCAGATGCCTACTTTACGAAAATTGTGAGTACATTTATAATCAGGGATAATATATTCAAGTATTCAGTTTTGTAATGACCATAACATAACACACATTTAGCAGTTACAGTATGGTCTGAAACATTTGGCCCCATATATAACATTTTCACCTCCACAGATTTACTCATGTTTGTAGCAAAGGTTCACTAAAATTTCAAACACCCCCCCCCCAACTTTATTCCATCTACATGATTTTAAAAATCTGGCACAGACCATAAATTCAAGTGAAAAATAAAACAAAAGAGGTTTTATGCCCACTGACCGAGGACTTTCAAATATAAATGATATCTTTCTGACAAAACCAAGTACCTTACAGACATCTTTAGATGTTACATGTCCCCTTTCAATCCACTGATCTAGTTTACAAGTTTCCCTGCAGTCAAATGCAGCGTCAGGTGCGCAGGCCTCAGCTCACTTAATCTGCAAACTTTGCCATTTTTACAGAAGAAAGACAGACACTTAAAACTTGACACAGTTCCTCACAAGCAGCTCGGATTAAACAAGGTAACTTCTGAATATCACAGAGTTAAATTATTGTTCAAACAGGACTTACTGGGAAGACTTTGACACACCAAAATGTCAGTATAAAAGACAAAAAACATTTGGTTTCATAACTGGCCAGTTAGATAAAAAAAAAAAAAAAAAAAAAAAAAAAAAGAAAATTCAATAAAAACACTGCACCAAATTTCGGCACTATACATGACTGCTTACAGCAGATTGATGGTCAAACACTGAAGGTGCTATGGCTAAAACACATTTAGAATCAATCCAGAAATTAAAGAAAAAAAAAGATAAAAAAAAAAAAATTTTCTTCCCTCATACAAAGGAAAATTATAACATTCTGATTATAACCCTGATGAATTAAGCAAAAACCATCCCTTGGTTCTTGATCCTCTACTGACCCCTGGTGGAAAAGTTGTATTGGTGCATTGAAGCAAACTAAACAAAAAGCATGGACAAATGGATAATCAAAAAGAAAAAAGAAAAAAAATCTCAATCAGGGTTGTGGAGGCATGTCTAGTATGACGTTTCAGACTGAAGGAAAAGTTCTTGGAGCTCCTCACTTGAAGTCAGGTTTTTCTGGGAAGGTACAACCTGCTTGTCTGATGATGACGTTGGCAGAGTAGTGTCCCGCCTTAACACACTGATCCAGAGGTTTCTCCTGGACAAGCCCAGACAAGAAACCTGCATGACAAAAGAAAATATTTGAGACAAAGATTAAAAAAAAAGAACACAAGATACAGATGCAATGCAACCAAATAAATATATTGAGTGCAAACACAAGAGAATCTTGCCTCCCACAAAAGCATCTCCTGCACCGTTTGTGTCAACAATATCCTTGGGGTCAATCCTCAGTACAGGGAAAGTATTGATCTTGTCACCTGAACACACACAAGGAGAAAAATCTTTATCTACAGAGCTCAGAAAGACAAGAGACCCGAGACAAACTGTGACAAACTAGGAGATCTTACTTGGGGCCATGACAGTTTCATCCTTCCCCTGTGTGAACACCACAATCCTCTGTCTCTTTGTGTTGAATTTGGGTAAAGCCTGGGCTTTCTTTGCAATCTCCTTAATGTCATCAGTCTACAAATAAAAGCACACACAAAAACATTTAAATGATGCAAAAAAAAAAAAAAACATGTAAAATGTAGCTGTACTTATGAAAAAGCTAAATACAACTATCAGTCCACTCACCTTAAAGTCTTGCTCTTTTCCAAAGGTAGCTGCCTCCTGAGCACACAAAACGATGCAAACAAAATCAGCACTGAGGATGCAACAAAGGGCATAGAAACATGTAGAGAATGTACAAAGAAGCTGTGGCTTACTGTCTCATTGCCAAAGAGCACATCCACGTATGGCATAACCTGCATGAGGTTATCCTTGAAGAACTGGCAGATGAAGGGTGCAGAGAGATTGATGCAAAATAACTTGTTATTTTCTGATGCGTGCTTTGCTACTTTCAGGATGGACTCCAAAGAGACAGTCAGGAAGAAACCCTGGGAGGAAGGAGGGACAATCGCTCAAGACAAGTCCGCCTTTCGTTTCTGATGCATCTAATTTATCACATACAATCAGGGCCTGAACAGAAAATAACCAGCCTGTTCTGAGCTCTGTAGGTGAAGTTTATGCTACATTACCTATATTATAGAATTAAAATGGCACAAGCTACCATACAGTGATAAAACCAACTCACAGCAATATAGTAGACCTTAGCTTTCTCCACCAGCTTCCAGTTTTCTTCAAGGTCTAGATGCTTATCCTTCTTATAACAGTTAGCAGCAGCTAGGTTAGCGACCAGGGACCTGATAGGAGGAAACAACATGGATAGGGAGTTATAGACATCACAGTTTACAGACTCAACTTACTGTTTTCCTCCTTGTTTTTATCACCCACCTGTTATCTCCAGTGATGCAAGCAGCGCATGTCCCTGTGGGTTCTTGGTCCTGCTCATAATAGTGGGCATCAATGTGGGCCTCCAGCGCCTTCTGCTTTAGGATTTCCCCAAATTTATCATTGCCAATGCAGCCGAAGAACGTACCCACATTATGAGGTTCTTGGATCATCCACTAGAGAGAGCCCCAACAGTTCAGATCAACATCAACCTTTCATCTCTTCTCACAGGGGACCACATTTGGAGTAAATATAAGGTATCTCTGCAAATATGACTGACCTGAGCGATCTTAATGGAGTTCTGTGTGGCTCCTCCAGCGTGATACTCAACCTTAAACTTCTTCACAAGCTCATCAAATCTACACACAGAGACAAGCATGTCATTTACACCATTCATAAGTCTGAAAGATGCTTAGAAATCTTTTATATGCGTCACCTTGATAATGGCAGGGTTCATACAGATTTTAACCAAAATATTTCCATGACATTTTGGCACTATTCCCGCATAATCCTGAAATGTTTTGTTTTCCTCAAATTCATGACAGAATTCCCAAGTCAAGATTTACTACTTTGAACCAAAATAAACGACACTGTATGTCATTTGACACAAAATAACAGTGTTCCGCAGGCCTGACAATGAACACAGTTCATACAGCCAGTTTCACAACAGTCACTTCCTTTCTTGAACTCCTTCAGCCGCTTTTGTCAAGAACTATATGACTTCTTTGCTGGTGATCCACAAAATCATCAACTCTACCACCATCAAGTACTTTGGAAGCAGCGATTTTAGAAACACGAGACATCCTAAAAAAAGAAATGTGTTATTGTTCATGGCACCTCTCCGTGTCACATGTCAATGAAGTGGGAGTGACAAACAATTTAAATTATGTTTTCTAAAAGAAGGATAAGAATTTAAAAAAAAATGCATATCTCTTGTTTTGAAATATGTCATTTGTTTGTAAACTGACTTTACTTGCCAACGTCTTATAATTCTATGAAACTAAGAAGCTGCTACAATTTGTATCTGTCTAGTTTGAGATAAGAAAGAAGCATCTCTGCATGATTACTAGAATATCTACACGAGCTAAAGTATGAATCAAATTCAGCAGACGATGGCATCATTTGTTCATCTAGTGATGCGATTCAATTCAGTTAGACTGAATGTGCCAAAAATCTTTTATCAATCAATCAATCAATCAATGTTTATTTGTAGAGCCCTTTTCAACACACAAGGTGACCAAAGTGCTTTCCATTAAAATCCACATTAAAACAAAACACTTTAAAATCGACATAACAATATAATTAAAATTAAATTAAAAATATCTCACATCAATACTGTGTATTAAAAGCCAGTCTAAATAAATAGGTTTTAAGTCTGGATTTAAAAACCCCAAAGTCAGTGATAGTGCGCATTTCTGGGGGCAGCTTATTCCAGAGTCTGGGTCCAGCAACTGAGAAGGCCCGATCACCCCAGAGTTTAGTCCTGGTTCTGGGGACTTCCAGAAAGAGCTGGTTTGAGGACCGCAGGCCTCTAGTGGAGTTCTGAACATGCACTTGTTCACATAAGTAGAGAGGGGCAAGCCCATTGAGGGCTTTAAAAACAAAGATTAACATTTTAAAATCAATTCTAAAAGAAACAGGAAGCCAGTGAAGAGAAAAAATAACAGTTCAGTACTGTGCAAACACCTTTGGTTGGTCAGTTAAACAGGTAAAGGTTTTTAAAAATGGTACGTTATCAGAAATTGAAGAACCCATATTGATTGATTTCTAGTTAACATGGACACAAAATAAAACCACACAATGCTCTGAACAGAATAATTCTCCAAGCAAAGTTTAGTATTTAGCGTGACTTTCCTCTGAATCAAGCTCAGATTTACAGAAACCCATTTTTTAAGGAGACTGTCTCATACAGATGTTTGAAATCATTTATTTTGGATTCCAGTCTGTTTCCGGTTAAGTTTATTTTCTCTTTGCATCTTAATGAATCAAACGTGCATTTGCTGTTTTTTTTTTCTTTTCTGTCTACTTGAATAAAATTGTTACATTATAATGTGAATTGTCTCTTCTGATTCTGTGCAGATCTGAAGTCGCACTTCCTGACAGGACACTTTCTACAGCGGAATTAGTCAAAACCGCTGGAGTTTTCAAACAAAACTACACTGACAAAACTACAACAACAAAACATTATCTCGATAAAGAACATAAAGTCCTGTATTAAAATGTAAATGCTGAAGAAGTTACAAAATATTTTTATGGCTCAAGTAACCTGCCATTAAGATTTGGATTAAAACAAAAATACATTACAACAGTCATCTTTAATCTAGAAACAAACCTTTATAAATGTAGACTGACCTATTCCTTTATGGGCTTACTCTTTTTTTTACTTGATCCTCTGTATAAATCATTAATGAGTATTATTTTGGCCTATGTGACATCACGCAGTTACTATTACTTTTATTATTTTTACTGAATCATGGATGTAGCTTGAAGACCAGTAACCTTATATGGTGTCAAACTGCAATCTCAGCAGACAGAAGCTTCACGTTTTCCTTAAGTCATATCTAAAACTCATACATGAATGAACGCTGAATATAAAATCTGAGCCATTTACTTGTTTTACATAACACAATAAAGCCATGCTTAGATGTTCCCCCTTGGGCTTGAAGCATCTCTAATTTGCCACACTGTTGCTGTCTAAATATAGTCATTGCAACTATTTATATTATTGTGCTTTATCTGAATGGTGGAGACAGTGTGTCCAATTATATAAAAGGACACATTAATTCCACAGGTGTAAATGTCTGTTGTAAAAATGATCTAACTGTTAAAAGTTGTGTCAGTTAGGAGGGTGAGTGGGGCTGATAAAAGGGCTGCCTCCCTCCAGTGTGTCTTACACTTTCATATGTACCCAGGTAAAAGATTTCCCTGTTAACACCACTCATTTACTGGTCTCAAGACAGTTCCAGTTCTAAGGTTTGGAGACATGAGTACAGATCTTCCCTGACATAAAATATCATATACAGAGATATATCTGTATTTAGCAGTTGCTTTAGCCATTTACCTCATAAATATGACTAAAAATATAATGTGTTTAAATAAGCATTGTTATTCATTAAAAAAAAGGTAATATTACAGTAAGACCAACCATATTTTTAATTAGTGTAAACACACACTGTTACATATGACTGTCTTATCTCCTAATGTTAAATGTTTGCTTTCTGGTTCTTGTCGCAGAGGGATTGGGGAGGGGAAGAGGCTCTGTCTGGTATTGGACGAGACTGTCTCACTTTGCTCAGTCTGCTGCACTGCCATTGGCTGTCCGTAAAAGAACAGGTCAATGGTAAAAATGTCTTGTTTGCGCCTGTTTTGACTGGCCCTCTGCAGAACAGAGAGGCCCAAGCTCAGTATGAATTCAGATGTACTTTTTTCATGATTAGGTAAGCCCATATGTGAAGGCTCTCCCACCACTACTCTAGAGCAAATTTTGCAATGTGAGAGATACTAACAGTGCTTTGTGTTTGTCCTCGGCCAGGATTTGGTCGTTGGGCTTCAAAGAGTACCTAAGGAAAAATTACGAGAGAGAAAAGGAGGGATTAGTCTCTTCAAGTCACTGTAAATAAATCCATAAACTGACCTGCATTCAAAGGCACAAAGTCTGGATTGTGTTAATGAGGAGAAAAACTGCAAGGACAGTGATGATCAACTATGAAAGTCACAGAAAAATTCTCTGAAAACTGTCTCTTCTGGTGCACTCAGACCAAATAAATCTATTAGCCATTAAATTTAACCCAAGTGCAATTTCCTCTAAAGAAGACAAAGGTGGGCTGGGGATTAAAGGGCAGTTTTAGTCCTTCTTTAGTGAGGCTGATTTAGAGCTGTGGTTGGCTGGTTCAGCTTTAATCCAGGAATTTATGCAAGGGGTATTTGAGCAGACACCAAGCTGGAACCAAAAGGAGCCTGTTAAATCTGGTCTGGTCAAGTCTAACAGCATATGGACAGACAGAAGGATCCATTATTTTAGCTAAAAACTATGTAATTAAATAATAAATATATAAGTAAATAAAATCTGTACATCACTGCACAACTGGTGAGGATAAATGGCTCCACCAGATTTAAAAAAATAAAAAATAAAAAAATACCCCCCCCCCCCTTTTTTTTTTGATAGTTCGAATGAGTTTTTGATGCAGAGACAACATGAACTTCATGACATAACAAGAGGCATTGATTATTTTTGCACAGCCAGGAACAGCCTGACAATCTAATTTTAGGAAACATTCAGGCAATAAATCAGCTATACATACAACCCTGCTGCCGCTGATTATCAGACCTCTCTGCTTTCTTTTATCATCATTGTCTTCTTACTTTATTGATCACTTCAATCTCTTCCTGTAATGGTCAGCCTCTGGCTGATGTGACCTCACTGATATGAAATGTCTCTCTGCATAACACTTCATATGGTTCTCAACACATTATTATTTCTTTTTTGCCCCCATTTTGTATATTGGCCTGATATAAATGGTGAAAAATAAATGAATGCCCTGAGACTAAAAAAATAAACAATAATAATAATTCAACTCAGGAGTCCGCAGTGTACATTTAAAAGTGTGTAGTAGTTTATTACTGCTCAACATTATCCAACCAATCGGGATGAGAGGACGAGAGCTCCATGCAAGTACTTAATTCTATTATGTCGGTCCTTTAACTTACTTGTCCAAGAAGTCTTTATCTACGACAGCAGAAATGTCCAGTAAGGGGTTTCCCATACCAAAAAGTGAGTTAGAGCTGAAAGATAAACACACAGTGTCAAAAACTGAAACACGCCCTGTGGAAACATAGAAAGCTGTCTTTGCATTTTTACATTAACTCAACCAGTATGTCAACAATCGGTCTTCTCAGGCAGCACAGTGTGGAAAGAAAGCTGCATTTCATGAACTGAGCAATGACTGAGTCTGCTGTGTTTATAATCCATTTGTGTAGCCCATGGTTTGGTTTCCATGTGATATCAGTTATGCAACTTAAGACTTTCAGCTCACACAGGGTAAAAAAAACAAACAAAAAAAGGAAACATATCTTATGGACAGTTAAAAATTTCATGACTCATCAATAATGATTAAAAAGAAAGCTACTGTGGTTCATATTGAGGATCTGGCCCACCAGTCATGTATCTATGTTATGACACACACACAGCAAAGCAAAATAATAACCACAGCGCAGTGTGTGTATTTCTACAATCTGTTCTTTTCTAAAAGCACAAAACTGACCCCAGGGCTTGGCCATCTGAGAAAAATTATAGCCATGTGATTCCAACAGATATCGCTTTAAAACAAAACAGCAACCACTGGGACTCGAGGGGATCAGATGACAAGCAAAAACCACGTCTGCTCTTTGTTTCATCACAAAACTCTCTGCCTTGAACCCATCTTACACATCAGTAACCAATTACAGCCAGAGTTACTGTGCAACTTGTGCTCTTCGATCTGATGTCGCAAAATATTAATATGCAATGAAAACTATATCATATGGTTAAAAAAAATGGAAGGCACTGCATCAAGATATTATTAATAAAAGCCTCAGATTATGCCACCTTCTCTCCAACATGCTTGTGCTTAAAGTCAACAGATCATGTCAAGTGTTTTTTTTTGGGAAACCCCCCAGATGTATCAAGTCTTTGACAGATTCCACTTCCATGTGCACGGGTTCCGCCATATTTCTCATGAGGTATTTTTCGCTTCACCCGTCTGAGAAGAATTAACATGGAAGACTGGTTTTTAAAGGAACAATAAATGAGGGGAAATGCAATGACCAGACAGCCAAACAGATGGTCACATTATTTAAATAAATAAATAAATAAATAAATTTAAAAAAAAGCATGTATCCAGCAGATGCCACTCCCTTACTATCATGAGTCAATACACACACATCTGCTAGTAAGGAGTCAGATAATTAATAGGTTTATGCAGCCAGTTACAGTGTCCCAGACCCTGTCTGCTCTCCTGTCAGATCACCATGCTGGATAACAGCGTGCTCCTACCTTGAAGACATGATGTTCCCTGTGCACACCAGCTCGATACCGACAGACCTGTTGAGTAACCTAAAACCGGCTCTGAAAAGGCTCCACGCATTCAAAAACCCAACAATTTCAGCTCAGCGTGGGCTGATCGATTTTCCCCTGCAACCACAGCTCCTCCTCCTCCGGACTGGCTGACTGGAGGCATCTGAAGGAGGAAGGGCCACCGCGGCCTGCCTCTGTCTGCTGATTGGCTCGTTCCGCCGACTCCAGGCTCGGTTCGCTCACCCGTCTGAAGCTAAATAACATCGTGAGAAGCGTGTTGATGATCGAGGAAGAGACACCGCGATGCACCAGGCTCAGCGGGCTGCCATCGACTCAACTAAGCAGCTACCTGAGTTCCTCAAAGGTGAAGAGATACTACAAAAGCGTGTATTGTGGCGTGACATCCACATGACTGCTTTGCAGCTGCGCTGTTTCGGAGGCTCGTGCAGGTCTCGTGCTGGCTCTTTGCTGTATGTCGGAGAGCGGAGCCCTGGCACGGAACCGACGGTCTCCAGACCGGTCCAGACATTTCTTTTTGCGGCTATTGAGCACGCAGGGCAGGTGGCTCTCACGCTAACCTTAAATTAGACACTGGCACACGTACCGAGCCCTCGGCTACAGTCGGGCCTTATTTGACAACAGTGTCGTCGTAACGCGTCTGACTTCGCGGGTTAACAGTTAGCTATTTTATCTCTCGTGTTGAAAAATGACAGAAAGAACAAAGGACTTTACCCTGGTAATTTCCAACTACGACCTCTTCCACCCACCACCACTCTAGTTTAAACATACACTAACAGCCTTAAGACACCCCAAGAATGAACCTCGCCGTGTAATTAGTGTATAATTACTCACGTTAACAGTTTAAACACGCTTTGGTTTGCGCTCATTTTAGAAATCAACCGCCGGGGGTCACGTCCCCCGCTCCAGACACAGTTACTCTTATTATTGTTTACGCAGCTTGCAGTCACCTGAGTTTAGCTGGAGTCTTCTTGGTCGGAGACTCTGTCTCCTCTTCTTCTGAAAGTTTGCGTTTCTTTCCTTTAGGTTCTTCGGAAGCCATGGCTGTGTGGATGCCGCACGTTGCACTCACCTTACGAAAATGCGGTATGACCATCAATGAGCGGTATGTTTGTTTCCCTGATGAAGGACTCGCAGGCACAAAGTCCCTCCCCCTTACAGATCTGGACCAATCACAAGCGGTACATTTACTCCACGCTGGAAACAAGAGTTCTGGGCTCAGCAGGAGCAAGGGCACTGTTAGAAATAACACTGCATTTGATTATCAAATTAAGGACTTACGTTATTCGGTCAAATAAAATGAACAATCGTGCTCCCAACCGGAAAATGAGGTGCATTGTCAAATATGGACAGAAACAAAGTGTAAGGATCTGGAAATCAGTACAAATAGTAAAAATGTTACAAATTCTAACCCTTTCTGATGTTATGGAGTGCACTAGTACACGTGGTTATCATTGACATTTTGAACAGTATTGTTGGGACAATAATTGCTGCGACCTAGGAAGTGTCTTTCTTGGAGAATCTTACTAATTTCAGCAGGACAATGTAAAATCACATTCTATATGTGTTACAGGAGCATCGCCTTGTAATAATACCCAGTGAAGACAATTAAATTATTATGAAACAAAAACTCTGAAGAAGGAGACTCTGTAATTGTTTGACCATCTGAAATCTGTTTAATGTCCAATATTGTAGAGCTTTCCTTTCACATTATAGAATGCCATTATTATTATTGTTTTTACAACATTATTGACTGAGGTTTGTGAATATTTGTTTATACACAGTTGCAAGGCTTGTAAAGCCCCGCCACAGCTTTTCAGTTGGGTTGAGATCTGCAGTCAACCCTAACTAAAAGCATCTGTTGTAGATTTACTGGTCATCTTGGTATTGTTTGTCTATTGTTGTCCTAATTTCAGCTAAGCTGTATCTGTTAGACAGATGACTTCACATTTGACACCAGAATACTTTGTTATGGAGAGGAGGTGTTTTATTCAGTGACTGCAAGGTGTCCAGGTAAAATAAGCCAAATGATCACCCCTCCAGAAACATGCTTGACAGTTAGTTTAAGATGTCTGTGTTGATGTGCAAGGTTTGTCTTTTTCCAAAGTAGCATTTGCATTATTTGCAGCTCCACTTTTGTCAAGTTTCGTGGTTTGTTCAGATGCAGCTTTGCAAACCTAAGTCATGTTACCATGTTCCTTATAGAGAACAGGCTCACTTTGGAAACTCTTTTAAACAAGCCCTAACTGTGCAGTCTTTTCCAAACCGTACGGTCATGAACTTTAACATTTAATATTGTAACTGAAGCCTGTAGAGTATGAAATGTGTCCAGTGGGTGAGTGTTACATGGTCTGACCTTGGGGTGGACTTTCAGGGATTTCCGCTCCTAGGAAAACAACTGTCTCTAATGTTATTTTTACATGTGAATAATCTTTCTCAGTGTAGAATGATGGACTCCAGATTATTTGGAAATGGTTTTATAACCCTTTACAGGTTGATAGGCAGCAGCAATTGCATCTGTCAGATCATGGCTGATAACCTTCCTCACTGACATTGTGTTAACACACACTTAAAAGCTCCAGGCCAGTAAACTGCCAAAGCATTTGCTTTTATAAAGGCTGTCCCATTTTCTTATATGATCAATTTATAAATTGCATTAGATTACATAATGCTTCTGAATTTTGACTTAAGTTTTGTTAAATAAATAATAACGCAGTGTAATATGTCATGTGTTGTTCTTCCTCTGTAGCAGTAGTTACTTAATTTTAGGATCTGGAAAGGACCGTGGGATATCATAATGTCCTGATGCATAACATTTTGAAACTAAAAGAGTGTATACTTTTTTTTCACATGGATGTATGAATTGCATTTTTTAATCACATGTGGACAGGCTTTAAATCCCTTTAAGGGGTTGTGTGTAAATGAGAGGGACCAAGTAAAACAGTGAGGCTACAGAGAGTAGAAATATAGAAGGTGGAGGATCTTAGGTACTTTAGGGTCAACAGTGCAGAGTAAAGGAGAGAGTGTGGAAAAGGAAAAATAGTTGGAGGCAGCGGAGGTTAAAATGTTGAGGTTCTCTTTGGGAGTGACGAGGATGGACAGGATCAGGAATGAGTACATTGGAGGGGCAGCACATGTTAGATGTTCTGGAGAGAAAGACAGAGAGGGAGGGTAGACTGAAATGCTTTGGATATGTACATATGAGGGACAGTGAATATATTAGGATGATGAGGTTGGAACTGCCAGGCAGGAGGCCTGGAGGAAGACTAAAAATGTTATGTGTTATTTTATCTGGCGTCAAGAAGAGACTGAAAGCAAAGACCAATGAGAAAGTTTAATACACAAAGATTGATACAGGGTTCATTATGCTGTGCAGAATATTTAATTGGCCGAGTGGTACACTGTTCTCATGAATGCTAGAATGTCTCCCTTTTATAGCTCTAGAAGCCTGGGGTCTTGCATTCTTCTGCATAATTCTCCTTTTTCTCAAAATCCAGGTGGCCGGCAGCTTTCACGTCTTACAGGATATGTGTTGACATTCGTCACAGTCCAGGAGTAAAGATAATAAAACAGCTGTGTTTATCTGTGGAAGTCACAAACTTTTTGAAGTCAGGAGGTCCTGGTGTAAACACTAACTTGCCCCTTAGCTCATAAGACCAGCGGGGAAATTGGGATAACAGAATGTGGACAGTGCAGAATTCCTGAGGACCATAAAAGTTTAGTCTTCAACCAGCTAATGTGCTCTAAACTTTTTAACTAATTCTGAAATCCTAACAAAGACAAAAGAGATGTAGATATAGTGAATTACCAAAGAGATGAAGTGAAAGAGGACATGAAGTTAGTTGGTATGACAGAAGAGGATGCAGAGGATAGGGTTAGATGGAGGCGGATGATTCGCTAGGGTCACTCCTGAAGGGAACAACTGACAGGAAGAAGACATGAAAGTTGTAAAAATCTTTGTCAACTTAAAAAATATATATATTTTATTTGACACTGCTGGTCCTCTATGGCTTCAAATTATAGACGAAATAGTTTTGGTTTGCAGTGCCCAATTTAGTTTATTGAATACATTTCAACCTCAACTGATACAGTTATAATAGTGGATAATAGTTATGTTCTCAGTATACAGAAAAGGGGAAAAGTTGGTCACTTGCTGGTAAAAATTGCGTCTTTGTGGAACTAAGACTTATGCCTTCAATAAAAGTGAAACATTACTTCAATATTTCAGTGAATGCGCTAAATTTTTCTCTACCATGGATTGGGCTCCATCTCTCTTTTTTTTTTCCAGGGATACCTACAACGCTGTACGCAGGGTACCAAAACCCCAAAACGGTTGAATTATAGCTGTCCGTAAACCACGCCTGAGTGAAAAGACCGAACCTTTACTTTGAAAGGGTCACTAGCGTTAACGCCAGGGTTGCTAAATCTTGAAATAATCCAGGATATATTTTTAGCAATTCACTAATATTACGTGGGTTTTGGTGCCATGGTTTAAAAGCTTTTATTTTCGATTTTGTTGTGTTTACGTGTGCAAAGTTCTACAGGCGTTATCCCAGCAACTCGGACAGCTCTGCCATATTGACATCAAGTTATATTGCTGGCAGTCGACTGGAGATCGCAGCAGGTAAGACTTGGAAGAAGGTGTGAAAGTTTTTAATCGTCTCTGTTTACTGCTTTTGTAGAACTGTCACGCCTCGTTATTCTCTAGTTCATTGCATGTATTTTTGAAATGACGTTCGTAAATACATTTGAAGTGTTGCCAGCCAGGCAGTGAAGTTACTGAGGTTCCAGCTGTGCGTGAAAAACTGCTGCTGTTGGTTTCTGTCAGTCCGTCTCAGTGATGGAGCATTAAGAGCAACAATCACCTCATTGTTGCAGCTGAGATGATCCACAGCCTGTTCCTGATTAATCACTTGGGAGATATCTTCCTGGAGAAACACTGGAAGAGTGTCATCAGCCGGAGCGTGTGCGATTACTTTTTCGAGGCGAAGGAGAAGGCGGTGGAGCCGGAAAATGTGGCCCCTGTCCTGCAGACCCCACACCACTACCTCATCTCCATATACAGGGGCAAGCTCTTTTTCCTCTCTGTCGTCCAGACTGAAGTCCCCCCGCTCTTTGTCATCGAGTTCCTGCACAGAGTGGCAGACACAATCCAGGTGGGGTTTTGAACTGGGTGTTGATTTTTCCACATAGATGTTAAAAAAAAAAAAAAAAAAAAAAAAAAAAAAAAAAAGTGTGCTTCAGGCAGATGTTGAGTTGTGTGCCTACAAGTACTTTAGACGGACCAGGGTTCACACTAAACACAGCAATATTTTACAAGATAAAGATCTTATATTCTTTTTGATGACAAGTTGATGTGGTGATCCAATCACCTGAATCAGATATTCTGAAGTAGAATAACATCTAAAACATGCAGGGTAGTGTATGTGCTCCTCTTGGAGATACTTGTAAATCTTAATTTGAAAGCTTGCTGTTTTTAATCTAATCTGTGATGTTTACCTAACACAGCCTTACCCCCCTGTTTTCTCTAATACAGTATATGCACCTTGAAACCCAGGCACATTATCAAACTCTCGCAGCTAACCTTATTTAGAGAGTACATTGACTGCCATTTATTGTGGACACCCTAGCCTCAAAATCACACCTTTGCCCTCACTCCAGGGTAAAAAATTAGAAATTATGTATTGCTGCTGCAGAATCAGACTTCTGGTGAGCTACTGACCCCAGTAAATTAAGCAAGTATACTAGAGAAAGGTCCCAGTGAGGCTACAAAAACAATTATGCATTGCAGCTTGATTTGAGGAAAATAGAGACAGTGATAGATATAACATTTGATAATAGAAGAATTCTCAAATTTCAAGAAAATATCTATGGTAGTTGTGTTCATGCAGGTAAAATGACAAAATTAAGATTTTTTTTTTTTTTTTTGAGTTTTTGAGCATGTGTGCTATTGTGTAACATGAAGTGCAAAAAAGGTAATGGAAGAACTACTCACAACATCAGTCGTTTAAAAACAAATTTAAGATGTTACTTTGTAAAATTAAAGTGAAGGTCTTTAACTGCAAATTGAGCTGTAGGTGCATGGACCAATCAAGCAACATCAAACTGGTGACTGACTAATTTCTTTTTTCCCACAGCCCAATTTAAAGTCACTCAAGCAACAGTATAGTTAAACATAAAATATATTGCACCTACTGTGTACAATATAGTATAACACTCATTTTTGTTAACAGGATTACTTTGGAGAATGTTCAGAAGTTGTGATCAAGGACAATGTTGTGACTGTTTACGAGCTGCTGGAGGAGATGCTGGACAATGGGTTTCCGCTAGCAACTGAGTCCAACGTCCTCAAGGAGATGATAAGGCCTCCCACCATCCTGCGGTCAGTTGTCAACACGCTCACAGGTAAGCAGAGGTCAGTCTGTATTTCATGAGCAGCTGACTACACACCCCTAAACCAAACATTAATGTTAACATGCCTGTATCCTGTGTGTTTTGTAGGTGGCAGTAATGTTGGAGATACGTTACCTACAGGTCAATTGTCTAATATTCCATGGAGGCGGGCTGGTGTGAAATATACGAATAATGAGGCATATTTTGACGTGATAGAGGAAATAGATGCCATTCTAGACAAATCAGGTATATGTGTTAACTGCAGATGAGTGCATTCATGGCCATTGAAAATATTATTTCTCTGGGATTTAATATGGTTGAAATGGCTTCCTCCCCAGGTGCGACAGTATTTGCAGAGATCCAGGGTGTAGTTGAAGCCTGTGTGAGGCTCTCTGGGATGCCTGATCTCACTCTGTCCTTTATGGTTAGTTTATTTTCCCTTTTAACCCTGTGCTTTTGTGTGTATGCAGTTGTGGTCTTGGTTAATATTTTTCCAAGGTTAAATAATCTTTTTTTTTTTTTTTTTAATGATAGAATCCTCGTCTTCTCGATGACGTGAGTTTCCATCCGTGTGTGCGGTTCAAGCGCTGGGAGTCGGAGCGTGTGCTGTCTTTCATTCCTCCAGATGGAAACTTCACACTCATGTCCTATCATGTCAGCTCTCAAAAGTAAACACATGTCTGTCTATCTGTGTGTGTGTGTGTATATATATATATATATATATATATATATATATATATATATATATATATATATATATATATATATATATATATATATATATATATATATATATATATATATATATATATATATTAGGGCTAGGCAAGTTAACACGTTATTGCGTTAATGCATTAATTTGTTAACGCTGACATTTATCGCACATTAAAGCAAGTTGCTCACATGCTTTTGTTTTGAAAAGTCTTGTTACTGGCTGCTGCGGAACCAGAAAACAGTAAACATAAGGAAACACTAAAACAGACATGTAGAACGGTTAAAATCCGTGAACTTTACAGTTCGGGTAGCAACTCAGGTAGCAATATTAACAATTCTGTCTGAAAAAAAATATTCTGATTAATCGTGATTAATCAGGGAAATAATGCGATTAAAAATTTTGATTGTTGCCAAGCCCTAATATATATAATAATAATCTCACTATTACATTTTTTTTGGTTTTGTACAGCATTTATGTTTTTTTAACTCTTGTTTTTCCTAATTATTTTATTGATCTTTGTACGGTGACCTTGAGTGTCATGAAAGGCGCCTCTAAATAAAATGTATTATTATTTATTATATATTTTTTTTCTCAGAAATGGGGTAATAGTTTCTAAGAATGGTTTTATTACTGTAATAAACAGTCCACACTTACCATCCTCCATTGAAGGCCACTCTTGTCTGTTTCTTTCCTCAGCCTCGTAGCCATCCCAGTGTACGTGAAGCAGAACATCAGCTTTCTAGAGACGGGATCTTGTGGTCGTCTGGACATCACCATCGGACCCAAGCAGACCATGGGGAAAACTGTGGAGGGCCTGATGGTCACTATCCACATGCCTAAAGCTGTGCTCAGTGTCAATCTCACAGCCACACAGGGAAACTACACCTACGACCTTGCTACCAGGGTAACTAGCCGCTCACGAGGCACACCTGAGCACTGATGTGGTGTACTAGATTGAGCAATTAGAATGAAGATTTAAATCCAATCAATGTCTATCATACTGCTCAGTTTTTGTAATCTTTAAGGCTTCTCTGCAGGGCAGCTTAAATCTTAATCGGCTCCTTCCTGAGTGTTAAATTGGTAGGAAATGTAACATTAAATTGTACCGTACTTTATATAGTTTCTGCAAGACCTCAGTCTTCACTGAGGAGGTAATTTAGGTTATAACTGGTGTTGCATAATTCATTTTTTCTTCTTTTTTTTTTAACTTAGGTGCTGGTTTGGGACATTGGGAAGCTTAACACCCAGAAGCTCCCTAATTTACGAGGCAGTCTGAGTATGCAGTCTGGAGTCCCAAAACCTGAAGAGAACCCCTCACTGAATATCGATCTGAAGATACAGCAGCTTGCTATATCAGGTAGCTGTAGCTTCATTGACAGTTGAAAACCCACTACAACAAAAAAATATTTTTAATGGAGCAGTTTTTCTCAGAAGCATCACAGATGTGAAGAAAATAGATTCCACACAGATTGTCAAGGGTGATATAGAGATGGGGACGAAGCTATGTGTTTTATCTGTACATATTAAGTAGGGCAGAGGTGTGGAGCTACATCAAAGTAATCTTATTGCATGAATGATGATTATTTTTGGGAAGAAAAAAAATTGAGATTAAGATCCTTTCAGCTGTTATTTCCTTGCACTTAGAGATGCATCTTTCTTTGAGATGTTTGTTGTTTTGGATGTTGAAGGTCACCCTAGCAGTAACTGTTTGTAGAGTTTTAAATTACAGAACTGATTTGTGTTTGCTGTCCATGCTCACCTGAGCTCTGTCTCCTCTGTGCAGGTCTCAAAGTGAGTCGTCTTGATATGTACGGAGAGAAGTACAAACCGTTTAAAGGGGTCAAATACTTGACAAAAGCAGGAAAATTTCAAGTGCGGACCTGAATGATGGTCAAAGATCAGCAATCCAGTGTGCCAGAGAGGGTGCCATGCTATCTATTGTCAAATCAGCTTTCCGAAAAGTCAAAGGTGCATTATTCTTAATGAATGTTTCTGCATTCTAACAGCTATTTATCATATTTGGCATTACATGTGAAAAATAATTTTATTGTCTGCAAAGGGAAGCCTTAATAATCATGTGACCTTGTTGAAATTTCTGTGTAGTTTAAATGTGCTGCATTGTAATGATCATTCCTTACTTTTTGCTTTACTTAGTTTTTGTTTTTAAACTAACACCTGAGTGCTGCCTAAGGGGAATACTTTGCCTTCAAAAGGGGGATTACTTGTGGCTCACCACCTTGCTCTTCACTACACATCTGCACCTGAATAATACCTGCATGTTGCCTGATAGCAAGCAGGATGTCTTTGAAAATACTTTATATAATAAGTAGCCAGTTTTATACACACAAATGTTTATTTTTGAAAATTCTAATGTAATGCCTACTTTGAGTCAGTACAGGCACTTTTGCACACGTTCAACATTTAATGTGGCCTTATTAAGAGCAGTTTAAGGAGCTCTGTTCAGCACATACAACACAAACTGCATGTCTAAGACACATGAGGGAACATTTTAAAAATATCTCATACTTAAAGTACAAAGTGTTAATTAAACCAAGGAAAGGTGTAGTCTTGGGAATAACTGTGTGTAAAAAAAAAAAAAAAAAAAAAAAAGGATGTGAATTTTTTTAAGAGCCACACATAAATCTGAATGACACTTCTCTACTCAGCACAGCATTTGCACAATCAGTTGTCCAAATGGGAAATACTTAACGCTCTTGTTTGAAGTTGAATCTGTATGTCAGTTTATAAGATGTCTTATAAAAGCTTTAAACTCATGATTGTGTAATTTGTTTTTAAAAGTCTTATATACTTTTAACCAAGTCCCTCAAGCTGTCGAAGTTTTATCCTGGTTTCTAAAGAAACAAGATTCTCATCTTTTCCGCTTGGCCTTTCTGTGCATTTAGTGCCATGTGGCAAATGCCTAATTCACTATATCTCTACAGACTTATGAAAGCAAGTTAAGAGGCGGAGTGCGGTCACAACTATAATCATTTATTCTTCCAAGGCACAGCAGATGTGTTGGCAGGGCTAGAGGCTATCAATACATTCAGGGTGTGAATGAAAACATCAGGTACACACAGCTATACACCCTGTCGCTCTCAGCGAGGGGCCAGTGACTGCTACATGCTCTGCAGGACCAAATAAAACTGAAATGCAGCATTTCTGCGCTGCGATTAGACTCCATCCCCAACATTCACAGAGATGGCTCAAGAAGAATAATGAGGACACTCACCCAACACAGACATACTGTCTCAAAACATTAATTAAATATGCTTATTTAAAAAAAAAAAAAAAATTAAATCCTTACTCTTAAAGGAATGAAAATAAGCATTCACTGATTTGGATCTGTGTCTGACATCATTATGTAGTTCTGGTTTAAACCTGAAAAATAGAGGCTGCTGGGTTAGCATCCATGACTGGTATCACAAACTTTTACTCTCAAACCACCGGGGTCATCTTTAAATAAAACAAAACAAAACAAATCTGTTGCATCTCAGCATTCAAAGCAAGGCTGCTGAGGAAGGTGTAAAAACAAGGTGTTGGATGATTGAAAACAATCTTCCCAAATCTCAAACAGCTCAACTGTTACAGAGAATACAGACAAAAAGCATTAGAAGTTAAAAAAAAAAAAAAAAAATCAAGTTTTTCTTTTTCTTACTGTGATATAACAAACTTCAAAAAGTATTACAGGATTTCTTTAAAAAAAAAAAAGTCAGAGTGCATTTTTTGTTTTATTAACCTGGATATTGAGTATTGAGAGAACTCAATGAGTTTTACATTAATGTAAAACAAATCCTTTGGCATTTTTCACTGTTGGTTAAATAAAACTGAAACAATTCAAAATGCACATCAAAAACATGTCAAACTTTAGCAACACTCATCACCATCATTTTAGAATGAACTTTCCTGCAACTGCTAAATAATAGCTTTGTGACTGAATGCCACTCATTTTTTTTTTTTTTTTAATCACAGCTAACACTATAAGTCTTTAACTTTTTAGGACCTTTTAGTTATTCAAGTATAGACTTTAAATTCTCAGGTCTTCAGTTTGATATCATTAAAAGAAGCATCAAAGAGCTCACCAGCTCACAAGACTCCACACTTTAGTGTCATTCTCGGTGACAAAACTAAGTGGTAACAAAAAAAAAAAGAATATGTATGTACAAGAGACCATAAGAAACACACAAGAAAAAAAGCAAAGTAAACTTCCTCTTAAAGTTAAGCATCTTTATGTCAGAATTTGCTTTTTATAAAATAGAAAACATGTCATGCAAAAAAATATATGCCTGGGATTTGGATATAGTCCTGTGTGACAAAAACATACCAAAAATATATATTATAAACTGTCTCCCATGATAAGCCTGCATTAATCCACAGTAGCAGTTAAAGGAGAGCAAAGCTGAACTCACTCCAGTAAATGAAACCTGCACAGCACCAAATCTAATGGTTCCTGGTGTTCGTACCCAAACTACGCTGTATGGCTCTAAGTCCTGCAGTTTCCTCTTGAAGTGCTGTCTCTTAATGAGAGCACACAGTGCTACTTTTACTCGAGGTTTGTGCTACTGATTCAGAGTTAAGGGTGTCACTAGAGTCACTGTCCATGTAGTTTTATTGGTACCAGGGGGTCTTCCGCACCCAGCGGAGGGTGAATCCTGCGTCTGTGCGGATCTTGATGGATGCTGCTTCTGCTTCTCGGACGGTCTCCTTCACTGACTGCATCAAATTCTGGGCGTTATGGACCAACATCTCAGTGGCCTGGTGAGGGAAGCGGGAGGGAACCAGTCACAGATGAAGTAACAGCAACTGTGAAAGATTTACTTAAAGAGCCCATAGTTTTGTCATTCATGGGTTCATAATTTTATTTTTGTTGGCCTGTAAGTATAGGCTTCCCAGCTTTAATGTTAAAAGTACATATAGATTTTTTTTTTGTAAATACTGTACGTTGTTGTACCAGCTCTTGCTGCCTTCTCTTTGAAATGCTATCTTTTTGCTGCAGTCTCGTTTCTGAGCAAACTGTTCTACTCTGATTTCATAACTAATTCAAAAATGGTGGAGGAAAGCAACCCTCCATTCTCAGATTGAGGTGTACCAAACTAGCCACGCTGCATGATGCAAATGTATTCTTGATCAAGTGATGGAGGACAAGCAAGGACAACAAATGAGATAACAGGAAGGTCAAAAGCAATTGCTTTAGTTGAGCTGGTTTTAACTACTTTATATATTGGTCATATAATTATTTTTAGGAACAACAATAAAAATCTGAGGTTTTGAGCTACTGAGGGAGGGAAAAAAAATGCTGTTCCTTTAATTGGATTGATTTTGGCACTTTTTTGTGTGTTGTTGTGTGTTGTACCTGCTCTGACTCCTCTTCACTAATGTTTGTTCGGCCCAGCATGGTGGCTTTGACGGTAGACAGGATCTTCAGCTGAGTGCTGATGGTTGGGATTCGCTCACACACCTTTGGAAGGAGAGCGTATGAGTGCCATTAATTTAAATGAAGTGTTTTTCAAGAATAATCTTTGACAACAAAAGTGTTTGTCTTCATTTTATACTCGCATGGACTGGTGGTATAGTATATACTTAAAATTGTACAATGGTGTTGTGTGGCCAATCATAATCTTTCAAGTTGCTTAAAATCAATAGGCCAAAAACAGTTAAACCAGTATTCAGTCAGTAAAACTGGTGTGTTGGTGAAATATCAGTAGAAGCTTAAGAAACATAAAGACAATTAGTTATGGAAGCAAACAAAGACCCTTTGGTGCCTTTGCTGGTTTTTGTAAGAATAAAATAACAGGTTATATCTGACATAGTGTGTAGTAACAGAGGTGGTTTGTTATGATGTTACACGATCAAGATGAGCTGAATAGTTTTGTGAATGAGAGATTATGTTCATACCTGCAGCAAGTTAGTTCTGATGCGCCTGTCGGTGCACTGCTTGGCCACCTCTTTGGCCAGTCTCGTCACCTCGTCTGAAGCCTTGGCGATGTCCTTAGCACACTGGATCAGGGCTCGCTTATTCCCGCTTCCGCCACGCACCAGTCGAGACATTTCTGCCATCAGCAGAGCCATCCGCTTGGCTGCTCCGATGATGTCGTTACCCTGTGCAGAGAGCACAGATGGAGAGATAGTGAGAGCTGCCATCAGAAAAACTTGGCTTTGGGTAAGAGAGGATGGATACATCTGTCTAGTAATCAGATGTAGGACTATGTAAAGAGTGGCATCAAACACTAAACTACAGGAAGCATTTTGTGGTAATGAACTTGAATTAAAAAGCAGAACAGGCATTAAATGTAAGTGAGTGTTTAGCAGCACGCTGCATGCAGTGTCAATGCAAGTTATCACACATTCTTTAGTGTTCACAGGTGATATGAAGATATGAGAAATGTCCATTATCACATCATAGTCAACCTGAGGTTAGTACCTATGATGTTCACAGTGTTAGGGTGATTAGCGCACGCCCCGAGACTAAGTAGCAGAAGCAGGTGTGTAAGCAGGCAGTCTAATGTCAAAGCTACATCACCCGGGAGTCTTTGGGAAACTGTCATCCTTGGCTTCACAGGTTGGCCAGACAATGAATGACTGACAACAGAGGTAACAGCGAGACAAAGCGCCCGGCTCCTCCTTTGAACCACTTTACCTAATCATGAACATAAGGGAGGGACTTGTGAAGCCGGTACCAGTTTGTGGTGCAACATACAAACTTGCCATTCCCCCAGTTCTGGACCTGCAGTGCAACTTTAGCATGGCATCAGCATAACCGTCTGTGAACCGCTTCTGAGTACAATGCATCAACAGTGAAAACAGCAGCTGCAGCTGGTTGGAGGTTTCCATGGTAGTGGCGGATGCAGAGCTCATTGTTGGCACAGCTGCAGTCACTGTCTGCTAGAACTCCAGAAGATGTTTCTTGTTCTGGAGGGGTCCCAGAGTGTGGTGCATTTATTGTTTCACATGCGTGGATACTCTGTACGTGCATGAGTGAGCGTGTGTTTTGTGTGTGCGTGGTCAAAAGGCACCTTTCAATTCTCCCAGATGCATGAAACACACGTGTGGTTGTGTGTGCGCTCATGTGCATGTATGTGCGCAGACCTTGCTGGACCACTTGCGCGCCTCCTGGTGGAGAGACTGGGCAGCTGCCAGAATGGGTTGATTGACAGGCTGGTTGGACGGCATCATCAGCAGTTCTGGCTCATAGTCATCCTCACCATCAGTAAACTCATCTTCATCATCTACCTCCCTCTCCTCTACTGCCTCCACATCCTCAGGCTGGGCCAGGCAGGGGTAAGAAGGGAAGGGGTTGGGATTGTTGGAGATTTTTGGAGGAGCAGGATTGATCGGGATAGTGGGGAAAGGAAAGTGGGCAAAAGTGGGGGTTGGGAGGAAGAAGAGGAGGAGGAGGGAGGGAAAAAAGGAGAGGAAGAGGAAAGGAGGAAGCCATGGATGGCAGAAGGGAAGGAAGCATGGGAAAAGGAAGCATTTAGTACAGCATGAGAGGCACCGGATGGAAGAACAGAAGGACAGGAGATTTACAGGAAGGAGGAGGAGCATATACAGGTGTAGTGACAGAGCAGGGACAGGGAAAGTGAAACTGCACGCAAAGCCAAAAAAACAGCTTTGATGGGGAAAAAAAAAAATGGAGAGAGGAGTTGGTTTGGGAAGGCAGCAGGTGCATGATGTGCCTGAGGCAGTGGTTGAGTTGAGCTTATAAAGTACAATCAAACAAGCTCTAACAGTAACTAAAATTAGGCATTCCCTCTAGAGTCTTTAGGAGTCTAGCTGTGTGCAGAGAAACTGAATGTCATGCTCTGTTGTGGAAAATAATTTCTGTGCCCGTTTCCAAAGACACCTCTAATGTGTGGATCATAAAACAGCTGTGGAGAAAGTGTTCGGAGCACTACAGGAGGGAAAATGGTTATGAGACACACAAAGATAGCAAGATGGCTTTATTCCTTTAATAACAGTAATTGTTTATACAGATTAACTATCCCTGCACACAGAAACACCAAAATGGACACAGACTCTTCTGCAAATGCAGTGTTCTTATTCCATCCTTCTGTAAAGGATGGAAAGCTGTGACTTTTCCTGAGACTTCTGCATGTAAGTGAAGTTCATTAAAAACCTTACATGCCTTCAGAATGAACAGATGACAGTTTCCATTATTGTATCTGAAAATGGAATTGAGCCACCAATCTCCACATTTCAGGATTAACTTGATTTTAAGAAATTCTGATTTTCCTCTGAATACAGGATGGTATTTTAGTATCTTATTGCCAACAAAGAGAGAAAAAAAGCAATGACATGTGATAATAACCTGTACAACAGTATAACGCGGTTCTACCAAAACAGTCCTGTTTTGAAATTCTACACAGATATTTGAGGTAAATAAGCAGACTGTATATTTCTGGGTGTGTATGTGTGAGCTGACCTTGCTTGACCACTTTCGTGCCTCATCGTGCAGCTGCCTGGCTGCCACCATCATGGGCTCGCTGAGGACCTCACCGGCCTTCTGCTCCGGGAACTCCTCATCCTTTTCCTCTGGGGGAGGGGGCCGAGGCGGAGGCACCTCGCCTTCTGGCAGGGGGGGCTTGGGTGGAGCCTGTTCATCACTGACCTGGAAAATAAATATGGACACAAGTACTGTAAGTACACAAGCTGTCTGCGAAAATGTGCTTCAGGAATAAAAAAAAAAAAAAATGTAAGTATGTAATATTATAGTCAAATTCTGGGCATGCTGCTTTGCATAAACTTTCCTAACTAGCTTCATTTTGACTGTGTGGTTGTAATTTTAATGAAAAAAATGGCAGCATTATTAAACTTGGACAACCCAAAAGTTGTCAAATGCTAAACTCTGGTATATTTGACCCTCATTGACTTAATTCATATTATATGATGTACAGTCAGAGGAGACTTAAATTAAGCAGAAAATAGCATGGTCATGTGTGATACCAGCACACATGTAAGTTCTTTATGGCCTTTTTAAATATGTTTTATCAGGGTATATAACCAGACTGTAGTTTGAGGCAGTTGACGTTACAGTTTACTTTGCAGTAAACAGCTCACGGTCACCTAAATGTGCTTACATGGAGCTGATCCAGGTCAGGAGGCGGAGGAGGAAAGTCTGGTTCCTGAGGCTGGAAGGCTTCTCTAACTTTTCCCACTGCAGCCAGGATCCTCAGACATGAGTCCAAATATGCTTTCTGTAGAGCTGCCAAGAGGGTATAGCATAAAGAGAGATAAGACAGCAAACAAAACTTTGTCATTTTGTTTCATATAGTATCTGAAAATCTTTCCACCCTACCTTTATCCTGTATATTCCCAGCCACTGCCTTAGCGTCCATCACCATAGGTGAAATGGTGTGTGAAAGGATGTCTGAGGCATGTTTCACTGTGTCTCTGAACCGTGGGTCTTCAGAGTTCTCAACTTCCCTCTTGGCCACCAAAAGGACCCGATTAGCTCGTCTTCGCAATGCTTGTTGCCCCGGCAACAAGCATTTGGGGCTGAACATTTGCCATGGCAACTCGGCACTTGTCAATGTCTTTCTTTATAGCCTCCTCAGATGCATCTAGGAGAGATTTGGTGTCGATGGCTTCATCAACCAGACCTGAAGGTACACACATGCAGATTCATGAACCTCTTTTAGGAAATCAACTGGTTTCAGGCTGTTTCAACGCTGCCATGTAAAAATGTCTTCTGTTAAAGTCATGCAAGAAGTTTCTTACCTGTAAGTCTCTCCACATTGTCAATCCACTGATTCTTCATGGTGTCAAAGTGTTCATATGCTGCTTTGTTACCTGGATTCTTCAGCAGGATCTGAGCAGCGGAAGTTACCTGCACAGTCACAGACATGTCAAACTTAGGTTGTGCTTCATGGTCCATCAGTTCATGTAATTATGCAAATTAGGTAAACAGAAGAAAACAGGCACACCTGTGGTGTGAGCTCCCTGGCATGTTTCACAGCAGCATGTATGCCCTCCACTGTAATCTTATTGGCGGTCCCCACGGCAGCAGCCTTCTCTGCTGTTGCTCCTAACCGACCTGCGTGTGTCTCAAAGTTTCCTGCACGCTCTTCAAAAACCTTTGCAAACATTTGCATTGGCATAGTCAGAGTATAGATATGATAATCCTCTCACAATGATAACAACCAAAGTATCTGCTGGAGTATCAGGAAAAGCAAGTGCTTAACAGCTTTAGTTGGACCATGTTTTTGTGTGCTGCTGACCTCCTCTCTGTTGGGGGCATCAGGAGGAGCTGTTGCAGCTACAGCCAGCAGCTTAACTGGGGTGGTGGTGTCACTGAAAACATCTGATACCTCCTGGGTCATCACCTCCTGCATATGCTGCCTCAGATCCTGGTAGAAGCAGAGTTATGGTTCTGTCCACTAGATGGCACTCTGTACCATTAGTTTGTGTTATAACTTTACATTATTTAGGCCCATGCTCAAAGCTTCATTCATTTGTGTTTATGTTATCTTCAGATACCTTGAGGGTGTCCTGCAATTGTGCAGCCGTCGCTCGTGCGTGAGGAGCCTCAGCCTCACCCCTGCTTGCCATATCTGCCAAAGATGTCATCAGTCCTTCTGTTCGATCGCAGCGGCCAGTCATATCCTGTCGATATGGGCCTAAAAGACCTCCTGCCAGCCTCCTTCCTTCCCCAACCATTCCTCTGATTGCTGCCTGACCTGTTGAGTGACATAAGCAAGAGGTCTCACTCCACATCTAGAGATTCTGTATCTTCCTATAGTTCAGTAAAACCCAGATACAATAATTACGGGTCAATAATTAGGTAAGGAGGTCATGCAAAGGTTTGCAGATTTCCTCTTGTAAATTCAATAGGCGGATACAATATTCTGTTGTAGATGCCAACACAGTCATTATGTTAAAAATGTCTGCTGAATTTGAATCAGTCTTCTAGGCTCGCTTGTAGTGAGCAGGTACCTGTGATCCACTGTAGCCTCTCACACTCTGCTCCCATACGGAAGCATGGGAGAACAGAGGAAAAAAACAGGAAGACAGCTCAGTAAAACAGGGGTTTTAATAACTCAAGTTAGTCATTCAGTGATTCATCCACAAGATACACCACAGTTAGCATCTGAGGAAATGGCACAGCCATTTCTGGACCACATTCAGAAATTGCAGTTTCCTGAGTGAGTCACTTCGTGGTCTACCCATGGACTACAAAGAGCCTACATCTTTCACACTCACTAAAGGTTGGCTAAATGTCCATACATGTGCCACGCTGAACACTTTTATGGACCGTCCTTCAGATGCACAAGCTTACAAAAAGGCTTGGAAGGTCAGATTCAGTAACTATCATCGCTCCTTAAAGCTGTTATCATTCTGAACTCACCTACACCTCTGTCATCCACTCCTGGGTTGTTCACCCAGCGGAGAGCCTGCTCCATCTTGCCCTCCAAGGTGACAGCAGGCTTAGCCGGTCTCATGTTGGCCACAGCCCGGTTGGTTTTGGACTGCAAGGTCAGCAGTGCTGCTCCAATCTGCTTTGCCAGTGCACGGGCCTCCGGGCTGTCGCCTTTACCCCTGAGACAGTAACAGAAAGATGACTTGAGGGGGAGACAAATTGCAATAAAAGTCATTTAAAGGAGAAATGAGCCTGTATGGCTCTCAAACCCATAAACCAGTTAATGTCTTACTGCACCCTTGTTAGAGTTACAGTTAAAGGAAAATACCACTCTTAAAAGCTGAACTTAAACTTATGCAGTTGAAATACCATTGATAATGTTGCTATAAAATCCTGTTATTGGAAATGTTTCTTTTAATTTTTAATATTTTTATAGGCATAAAGGTACAATTTCTAGCGATTGATTGGGCTCCTCTAGCACAGTTTTTTTTATATGATTGTTATTTCTGTCTTGACATTATGGCTCTGAATAAAGATAATTAATCTAAAAGATTAGAGAATTAATAAATTAAGTATTTATTTTGTGACCTTGTACAGTTAGTTCTTATAGGAATACACCAGGGTGATATATCTATGAGACACAGTGTCCTTTCAAGATTAGAAAATGCTTGATAATTCCCATGCCCATGTTTTTTCCATTTGAAGTTAAGAGCGATAGTTTTTATATCGTTGTGGACAGCTTGGTCATTTTGTTTTACAAATGCATCACTATTTTCTCTATTTTGGTGGATAACTTCAGGAATAAAAGTACGATTGAAAAAATAAAATAAGATCAAATAAGAAAGAGAAGTGACTCGTCCTGCTGTTATGCACTGACCACATAGAAAAACTGTTTTATCAGAAAAGATTTTAAAAAAGTATAAAATGTGTTGTTAAATGAGTGGAATTTCCCTTTAACTTTTCCAGTTTTATTCCTCAAACTGTTAATGACCCTCAACATAAATACCAAGACCCCTCTGCACCACGTTCAAAAATAAAAAAAACCTTCTTGTTGGACTGATGCCCAAGGTTGACAAGCAGCAACATAATTTCCAGGTGGGTAAAATTGGCCATCTATTGATGGCATGTGGTTGCAGTTTTAGCCTGGAAGAAGATGGACTAAGAATTAAATTCACAATCCATTGTTACTCATGCATGTGCAAGAAGAGGGAATGCGTACTGTTTGCGCAGCTCTGCAAGCCTGGCAGTGAGTCCTGCAATCTCACTTATGGAGCGAAGGATGTCATCTCTCTCTTTGGGGTCCTCACACAGATCTGCGATGCGTTTGGCCTCTGCTAGTAGTGCTCTGATGTTCTCTTCCCCCTCAGGACCACCGTTGGGATCAGCTAGCCATGCCTAATAATACACATGAATGACATTTGATGAAAAAGCCAGTGTGCACCTGTACAGAAATATCAGAAGCTTTAAAGATGAAAATGAGACTTCAAAAAAATGGAACGTTTATGTTCTGATCTATGGATTTTTGTCTTGGGCTTTGTCAAGTTTTTGTGGTTTTGATAGTTTCATAAGACTTCTGTAGAGCTCCTATTTTGTATTTAGTTAGCACTTACTTTATTTCCGGTATCATCTCTATGTTTTCTCATCTGTCTGCTCACCTAACCTGTTATTTCAGTAATTCTAGTCCTCTTTTTCTACCTTTGTTAATGCTTGGATTCATATTCAGATTTTATCTGACTTGGTGTCGCAGCAACTCTTGTTTCCACTAAGTTTTTTAAGTCTTTTTGCTTTCTTCCACTTTCTGTCGCTGTGTGTCTCTCTGTGTCCTGCATTTGGTTTCTTCACTTATCATCTCCTTTAACAGGTGAGACACTTAGCTGTTGATCCAAACCACTTCAGTTTGAATCACACACTAGAAATGACAAATCACTCTGTCGAAAATAATTGTACAGAAGAAAAACAAGTAGGATGAAAATAAAGTTTTAGTCTCTCACCTGTGCAGCATCCAGCCTCCTGGCAATACCCTGCTTGGCATTGATTAGAGCCTCAAGCCTGCGTGCAGCACTGTCCACTTTGCCAAATAATAAATCTAGCCCCTGTGCACACTGGCTTGCACGCTGCACACACCCCGGTGTCGGGCCCTGGCCTCTGTCAGAAACAATAAATAAGCACACTCTACTGACGCGTGACGAAAAATAAGTGAAAAGCTGTAATGGAAGCAGTATAGAACACAGTTTCTCTCTCATTCTCTTCTACAAACCTCGCTCGTAGATCTGTGATCTGGTCAGTCATTTGTCCCAGAGCCTTAGTGGTTGCCAGAATGTCTTTTCTCTCCTTCCCAGCACACAGTTCTCCCACCTTACCGGCTTCGTCTAGTATGACACGCAACGCCATCTCCCCAGAGTCTCCTGAGAGCAACAAGCCACAGAATTACAATACTTAATAACTAAAAGCTCTGATTGGGTGTTTTAGCTGAAGACCCAAGAGACAAGAAACCAAAGCCCACAGTCACCTGGCTGTCCATGAGGGTCTTTGAGCCAGCCTTTAGCTTGTGCCATCTTTGACTCAATCAAAGCCAGAGATCTCTTCAAAGCCTCCATATCCTGAGTCAAACAGAAAAGACAGCTTTGTTGAAAAGGCAGCAACCATTAAAACATAATACTTTCAAAGTTGATACACCATCAATAAGGAGTTCGGATTTGAATGACTGGCTACTGTTTAGTTGTTAAAAAATGACCCTTATATCATAAATGAGTTAACTACTGACTATTCTAAGTTCTGGACTAATCCATATTTGAGGGATTAAACTGCAGTTACGGGTATACGCTGGGGCATATAAGACATATACACATGAAAAGCACTTTGATATCATTTGAAAGTGAAAAATAATCCCATTCCCGGATACAGGATTCCATCAGCTCAGTATTTCAGGACCTCCTTCAGGATGGTGAGTTTAGTATCAGTTGTATTTTACTACGCAGTAATACTATTGTAAGATGACCAAAATGTGGTTTTTGCATTTTCTTGCTGAAAAAGACTGGATGACACTAATGCTCTTAAACTGCCGTCATCAAATTCCTAAACAACATAATGTAAATACATCAATAAAGGAACAATGTTTACGACCGATACATGACATTATGGATTTCAGTGATTTTCAATAAAAGTGATTAAAGTGATTAGCAAATTCTTACTTCTTAACATGTTATGTGCTATTTACACAATGTTCCAGCATTTGGAAAAAGGGTTCTTGCTGTTGACTCAGGAATTAGCTAATATATTATCCAAAATGAGTAAAGAATATAATGAGGAACATTAGACATTTAATAGAGTTTGACCATCTCATATCGACAGTGTCAAACTTTTTCATTTTTTCTTATGAGTTGATGAAAAATATCTTTTTTTTTTCCAGTTAAGAGGAGAATAAACCGCATAAGTGGAACAGTTCAATGCAGCCCATCTATTATTGATGTGTCTGGACAGCAACCAGTTTACTTCTATAATTCATGACCCGAGAGGATGGCAGCCATTATGTGCCAGCGGTTTCCCTTGCACACAGACAGTAAGTGCCTATCACAGCTCATACACTAAGTATGCAGCACCTCTACAGCAAACACACACACACACACACACACAGGATCATTGCTTGAGGAAGCTGTGTGCAGAGAAACATGCAGGGTTACAGGTTAGACAAGTGAAACAGATCTTAACTTTACCATAAATGATCTCACTGCATACTCTGTCACAATGCCCAAAAATGTCTTTCTGAGAAAGTATTTTCTGGTCAAAACAGCATGTTACCGTTTCTACTACCAGCTCTATCACACAGTGAGCAACACATGGAAGAAAATAACAAGACTGAAGACGACTGAAATTCTAAATTAGTTGTGTGTATGTGTATATATATATATATATATATATATATATATATATATATATATATATATATATATATATATATATATATATATATATATATATATATATATATATATATATATATATATATATATATGTATATATTAGGGCAGGGCAACGATTACAATTTTTAATCGCAATTAATCACATGATTGCCCTGATTAATCCCGATTAATCGCATTGTATACGGAAAATCAAATAACGAATTCAAAGGTAGTGTAAAGTGCATTTTCATTTAAATGTTCTGCAGCCATATGATCTAAAGTGCCATAACATTTGTTGTTCAAACACTTTTAACATCAGCACTTGTCAGTAACACATATTTAGTGTAAATCTCATCTTAAAAAATGTCAAATAAAATAAAGCTTATTGGCCACTGCCAGGGCATTAATGTCATCCTGTTTTTTTATGACAAATAAAAAAAGTCTACCAACAAAATCCTGAGCCACAATCAGAACATTAAAACAGGTAATTTCTGAGGTAACAGCAGAAACTTTTAATGGGGAGTTCAACTTGTCAGTGGTTACAAATAACCTTGTTTCTGTTGAATCCTCGGTCTGGGAGAACTTTAAAATGAAAATGTCCATGAAAAAGTTCTGTAACTTTTCAATCTGTGTATCATTTGTTTTCCATTTTCAATCAAAAATTCAAAATATTAAAAAGTGACATTTTATTTTGTTTTTTATTTTTTAATCTAACACACACAAAAAAGAAAAAAATGCTTTTTAAAAAAATAATATTTCAATTTTAGACATGGATCAAAAGTACAAAATGAACAAAACTGGGCCATGGAACCAAATTTGTTTTTAATATTTAATTGTCCAGTTTAGTGACCCTGAAATGGCTTTGTGCACGGCAGTTCAGGTAGCATGGCGGCGCTGGAATCACATACTATAATATTTGCAATATTGTGAAAGTCTGAATGAAACTCAGCTCATAAAAAGATGAACCAAAGCGCTCTCCAGCTCTGTGTCTGACATAAGTCTTTTTCTCCTCAGATCCTGACGAGCACAGAATCTCCTGAGGCTCATTTCTGAGCATTGTCCATTGCTTAAGTCCTTGATCAAACTACCGTATTGACCCAAATTTAGGACGATATTTTAATCTAGAAGACATATTCTCAAAAATGGGGGTCGTTTTATAATAAAGGACTAGACTTTCTGTTGTTGTTACACATCTGTGCCACTAGATAGAACTGTACTGAAGTAACCAGCTAGAGAAATGCACGACAGTGAACACATGGAGCAGATCTGATGGAAAATGGAGGAATGACGGGATCGTCTTGAACAAAGGGGTTTAAAAGTTTTGTGTCAGTACAGAATTTTTTTTGCTGACAGAATTGTTAATTCTGCTACCTAAGTTGCTACCCGAACTGTAAGTACATGGATTTTTACTGCTCTCCATGTCTGTTTTAGCTTTTCTGCATGTTTTTAAGTCAATTCTCTTCTGGCTCCGCAGCAGCCAGTAACAGACTTTTTTAAAACAAAAGCATGTGCAACATGCGTTAACGCGCAATAAAATAAATGTCGGTGTTAATAAATTAATGCGTTAAATTATCCCGATAATAACGCGTGTTAACTTGCCCAGCCCTAATATATATATATATATATATATATATATATATATATATATATATATATATATATATGAACCTCATCTGTTTCAAGCCATTTTACTTAAATGGATATCTAGAGAGAAACAGATGAGCATATAAAAGTAAATACTTAGTGATGAAGTTTGAGTACTGTAGACCTACTTCATCACACCAGCTAACAATTAGTGGACTAAAACACTTCAGACAGTTACTGTTCAATACTTGAATGACAGATTTGCTCTATGGAAGCATGAGGACAAACTTCCTTCTCAATCACACATATCCACAATTTTGCATGCTAGAAACATGGGGGAGGGGGAGAGAAACAGGCTTACCTTCTACAGGGAGGAAAAGAATGAAGGAGGAGGAAAGTAAAGAAAGAAAAGGAAAAAGAAAAACCAGGAGTTAAACTAGCGAGCAAAAAGAAAAGTGGAGACAGAAAGTAAAGAGAATTTTTTAAAGATACAGCTCAGTGGGAGAGTGTGTGTCCACATGTACATGTGACATGTGTGTAAATGGCCACTGTGAAGAAAATGTGATTGTGCAGTTTGAGTATGTCAGGCCAGTTTAAGATTTTTTTTTGTCCTTTATTAAAACATGCAAAGTCTCTTAAAAAACAAACAAAAGGTAGAACAGTGAACCAAAACAATAAGCATATAATAAAAAAATTGGGATGATCACCACACATAATATAACATATAAAAATTCACAACCACTTTAAACTACTATAAAAAAAACTATGCTGACTTAAAAAAAACTTGCACTTTTTAATAGATGTGTGTAATTTGGTGCATAGTAAGAAAATGCTGGTTTTTCTCATTCTTTTAAAGCCTGGAATAACATAAAAAACAGAAAAAAGCTGTTTCTTTATTAAAACATCAGTTTCAGTTTTATTTGAGGGAACATTGGATTATTTTGCCAAAAACTGGCCAAAGTAACTTTGGACTCTACTTGTGGTGCTTTAAAGCAACACAAAGGAGATTTTTTATTTTATTTTCAGGTCTGAGGGAAGACTTCCCAATGTGGAGCCAGATCCTCTTGAAAGCTCCTCTGTGTTGCTTTAAAGCAGCACACAGGATCTTTTGCAATCTTTAGCTCAGTGGGTCCCCCTACAGGCCTGATGGTTACATTGCTTTTATAATAACTCTCACGACTGACTCTTGTTTGGTCTCTTTTCTTCTCTGATTACTTTCTCAGGGCTCTCTGCATAACCTCCGATATGATGTCCACTGTAGCTCAGAGAGCTAGCTCCGTCTTATGGCCATTGTTGTTGATGTGTGGGATAGTGCTGTAAAATGATACACAGTTGTTGCAAGAGACGCCTGGGTCATCCGTCTCAAGTCATCCGAGAAATAATTAAATATTTCTTCAGTTGAAACTGAAACTGATTTTTTGGGGTAAGTTGTAAGGTTTATGACTTTATACCAGTCCTTTTGTCTGCAAGCAGTCAATGATGGCCAACGCACCAAGTCACAAAGAACAAAGCAACGAACAAATTTTGAGCCTTTGAAGAAAGATGATCATAGATTTTATTGCATCACACATGTTTACCTTATTGGCCCAGGCATCTTCATCCCAAGTGGTGAGCTGTAAGACTCTTATGATCTCGGTGATTTCAGCACTCATCTTTTCAAAGGTAAACCTCCGGTTTCTCTCTGCCTCCTCAACACCAGCACCTCGACTGCTCTTGGTTGTGACAAAAATCTTTATAGCTAAAGACAGAAACATGACTTATTATGATTGCAGTCATTTGAGAGTGTTAGTGAAGAATAAAATTTATACTTAAGCCACCATGCGCATAGATTATATGTGCCTCTTCTCCTAATCTCCATTAGATTGGTGCTTAGCTTTGGTGTAGATTTAGAACTAAGGATTGAACAGACTGGAGAGCCAAATAGTGTAACAATATGCAATATTAATTCACTGTTGTTTGGAAGTAAGTAATCTGGCTTTAACAGCTCTTCATATTTAATCTAGTTGTCTAAAGACTTCCTGCAGAGCCTCATTAGATGTTTCTGATCTTGTGGAAAAAGATAGAACCACTTCCAGAAGAGGTAAACTGGTGTAACACAGGGAAATGTGGCCCACAACCATCAAGGAAATGATACAAAAAAAAAATGTTCACTCCTGTCAATGTGTAACTTGCAAAAGCAGAAACAATTCCTCTTCTTTCTTGCTGCCTTACACAGTATGAGGGATGGCAGCAGAAGTAGTTGTAGGCAGTGTTTCATCGGTCTCACATCCCTCAGCCCCTAATGACTGTAATTATCAGCGTTGCTATAACAACCGCTGGATGCTCAATGACCTGCACTGTCGCTTGCCCACACAAAGTCACACATGTGCACCTGAGATAAGGATGGGCAGCAGCTCTTTGATTGTGTTCATGGAGCTGACGAGCATTTGTCTGTGTTCCTGGTGCGTCAGCTCCTGCTGCCTCTCCTCAATCATCTTTGACATTTTGGTCATCCCTGAGGAAAACAGAGAGAATGTATTCTCATGTGGTTACCAACATCCAAACCAATTCATGGATTCAGCGACACATTTAGACATAATTATCTGATGAACCACTGATTTCATGCATTGATCGGGTCAGTCAAGTGTGAGGAAACCTTGGCTTCAGATTTTATTGAGCTTATTAGATCGCAGGGTACTGAAAATGTAATTAATCAAGTGTCTCTGATGGTAAATGGCCTGGTTATGTTCCTCCTGCCAGTGAACAGATTCACTCACAGCATCTGAGCATTAAAGGAACACCCAGATGCAATCTGATTAATCTGTCATCTAAGATGGCTTTTTGGTCCAAAGAATTGTAAAGGGTTTGACAGGCTTGTTTCTGAAGCCCTTATATGGGCAACAAAATTGATTCAAATTAATCATCTAACTTACTTACTTAATCTTCTAAACTCTTGCCAACAATTATTTTATAGTTTGATTGTTTTCATTATCAAATAATTTATTGATTATAATCTTACTTAACCATCACAGATACAGGAATAATGTTTCTCCATGTAAAAAGTTGGTATATCCTAATAATCTAACATAACCTTTATCATTCTCTGGAGGAGGTCTACAGCAACACATTATGTCTATCTTTACATCTTTCTACACTTTTACCACCATAAACTATTTTGTTGAGTCCGTGATATTTGAACAGGTTTGAGGTTCAGTGAAATGATTAATTGATTTTCCTTGTACTCGAACTGCGTGAAATTTCGCCACAATAATGAAATTTGAAGAGCCTCTTGGGCTCATCCTCTCTGGCATGCAGCTGTAAGAAGTTGTTATGTTTTGTTCACATTGGCTGACCTGGTCCAAGGTTTTTCGTGTAAGTGATGAGGTCCTCCATGGTCTCCACCACTTCAGCTACTGTCAGATACTCTAAGATACCTTTACACACTCTGATTATTTTACGCACCTAAAACAAAACAAAAACAAAAAAATCGTAGGTAAGATATCTAACATGAAAGAAAAGCTTAATGTGGACTGGTGTCTGATTTTATTACAACAACAACAACAACAACATTCACTTTGTGTATAGGCTTTTTTTTTTTTAAATCAGACACGGACAAAGTTACTCTGTTGTTTGTGTGGTGTCTTTGTGAGTGAGTGTGTGGACAGTCTTATGATGTTGCACATCTTGTGACTCAGAAAGGTTGCTCTTTTGAATAAGAGGCTAGTGATGGGAGAGTTAGTTTAATCACGTGCCCAATGTGATTCCACTTATGGAGCTGCCATTGGACCTTTGCATATGCACACACACACACACACACGCCCTCATCCCAAGTTATGACAGAGGGAGGTCATTTGATCTCAGTGATTAGATCTGCCTCCATTACAGCCCCAAGCTCCAAGAGTTCTTCCTTCCTCTGCACAGCTGCTATATAAAGCCCTATTTCAATGAAAGATACCAAACCACCATTGAGTAAAATGGACACAGAACACACACAGATATCGAAGAAAACACAGACCTCTGCCTCATCGAAGGTAAGGAGCAGGTCTGAAGTTCCCGAAAGTATCCCTCTGGATCCATCAATCAGGTAATCCCGTGCAGGAACAGAGTATGGATCTGCCTTAAGCATCTGAGCCGCCTGGATGAGCTTTGAGCATGAGTTCTCCACCCTGAGAACATACAGACGGCTTAGGGAATCTAAAGCAGCAAATGCACTGACCTATAGAGACATCCATTCACCTTGTAAAGAACAGCTCAGAGAAAATCAAACTGACAAACAGTCAAGATATAAGGCTTATAATTTTGCAAATTGTTTTCATGCAAAGTTCTAATTTTGGAAACATCTTGATAAAATTACAAAATTTGGGATTTATGAGAACTGTTTAACCTTCATTTATGCAAACCTTAGAGTATTAAAAAAAGTGCTTCCATTATTTTAACTTGAATTTTCTACCTCCTTTTATTTACTCTCTTGATGAACCTACAGAAGGTTATGAATTTTAAAAGCATTCAGGTAAAGCAAAATATCTTCTTTTTCTGACCCCACTGGTCAGGGTATCAATGGCTGTTGGTTCATCTATATTTAGGAGGGTTCACATTCCCACACGCCCCCCTTCTCAGCCCCGTGAGAGAGATTTATGGCCTTGTGCCTATGTATGTGTGAACTAGCAGCAAGAGAGTGGTACATGGACCTGCTTGAGAAACTGCAAAACAATTTGGAAACCAAAAAACAAGCAATGGTGGACAAATAAATGCACAGAGGTAAAAACAAGCTGGAAACGGATGCCATTAACGTCATCCGGAGTAAAATCTTTGGCATTCAGTGAACAGGCTCACTGACGACACATACAAGCAAACACGGCCAGATGTCCCAGAACTGCAGAGAAGAAGCCCTAAGCTGGTTTATGTCAGCTTTTTAGATGCAAGCTGGAAAACAGCGAACAGCCTCTAAGAGGTCTGGATGCTGGAGCCGGATGTGCACCCGGGCCCAGCTTCAGAAGTGGCTCTTTGTTGCAGCTGGGAACGAAGCCACTTTTCCAAACATTAGATTGCTCGGAATCCTCTTTTAAACAAGTTCTCTGTCTGCTGAGATAAAGTGGATCATATCCAAAATGTTGTCACGTTGAGTGGGAGAGACAGCAGCAGGCAGAGGTCTGTCCTCCAAAGCATTCACGGTGGTTCAGAAACAGACTTACTTAATAAAAGCAGGAGGCATGTCTCTTTTCATCACCTGGTCCTCTGTGGTTTGGACTGTTTCCTTCCCCACCTACAACACACAGATTTATTTTATTATCACTCGCTGCAGCAAAGCAGGAAATTGTTTTTTCAAAAGAGCACTGTTAATAGTCTGAGGGGTGAATCAGTGTGCATCAATTTACACCTATTTCAAGTATGCATGCATGTCATATCTTTGAGGAAAGCAGCTCAGGGTCTGGTTCGACTGTGCTGCCTGCTATTCTACGTGAAAGCATGTTGGGGAGAGATGTGTCTGTTGCTCTTTGGTAGCTTTGAACTTTTATACCAAGCATCCAAATATGGCCACATATTGCTGCACTGACCATATCAATTCATCAGTAGATCATCAAAGATGCAGAAATATAATAATTTTCAAAATTATATTTGGCACATGTGATATTCAGGACCCCCGGGACCCTGCGTAGGATTAAGCGGACATAGATTATGAATGGATGGATATTCAGGATCAGGTGAAGCCAAATATTGGAGCTCTTTTGTTGTTGTTGCTAAAGTAGTGGGACGAGTCAGTCATCCAGCTAAACATGTAGCAGGAATACAGTAGGGGGACTTGGTCCACTTCTTCTGCAGATGTTCATTTGGTCATATTGCCAACTGAAAAACATCAATCTTGAACACAACAACCATCCTACACATGCAAGCATGCACCCGCCCACACAACCATACACACACTTCTGTGTCTTATTTTCTTTTGTGATAATGAAGTCCATCGCCTCTTATCTTAAGCTTTCCCTCGCTCAAACCTTCATCTGACTCCAACCCTAAAACCAAGGCTTGACCCCCAGAGAGCAGATTAAACATGTGCCACAAGGCATTTACAGTCCCTGCATAAATGTTGGATACCACAAGTGCAGGGGACCTCTGGTTTACAGATGCCACAAATTTAATAACATAAGCACACACACACACGCACACACACGCACACTTGAGATGCAATTACAGTGAGATGATGACATCAGTCTTTTGCTGCTACATCAGTGAAATCTGGTTAATAGACTTTCTGGCTCCAGAGACTCAGGAAACAGCATCACTCCAGCCAGTTTCTCCTCCTCATGTGTTCGTTATGTCATCTTAAAGACACTTGTTCATTCATTGACATGTTTGCATGCTAGAGATGCTTTCTTCTTCTGGAATGCTATTCTATTTTGTGCTAGCAGTGCATCAATAATTAATGTCATCACCAGGGAAAAGAAGAAATCTAATTTAATCAGAGTTTTTACATTTGAATCACTAATGTGCACAGTGTTTGTCTATATGTGCCCCTGTGATGGATTTGCGACTTGTCCAGAGTGCACCCCTGCCTGAATACAAAGAAACGGTTATAGATAATGGACGGAGGGTAATGGACATTACACAAAATGAGAAATGAGTTTTACTTTGACATAACCAGTCAAAATTTAGGCTTTTATCACAAACTTGAAATAATAATTGAAGAAAACATGCTTCACTAACAGTTCACAAAAAAGAATTTAAACAGTTACATTGGTAGCAAGTATTCAGATATTTAAATTCAATTTTCAGGAAATTTTAGAAAAACTGGTATCTGATACAAAGAAAGACTGTTTTAATTAAAATATAAATAGACAAATTAAGAGGTTGCCATTCAAGAGAACTCGAAAAGGCCGTTCTAAATAGAAACAAATGGCATTTGGAAGAACTATGAACATAACATTTCCCCACTGATGCAATGAACCACACCTGTGTAACTCAAATGTTGCTAAATATTCACCAAAAAAAAATGAACTGTAACTTGTTAGCTAAAATCCACATTAAAAATTGAATTAATAAATTGAGTTAAGAGAAAAGGTCAAGCATCAGGACACAGTTGGAATACTTGATGGTGAGGAAAATCAATTAAGGATGATCACTTGGAATTTATAGAAATGACTCAGTTCACAGAGCGTCTACAACTGAAGTATAAATTATTAGCATGGAGAGTGATTTGGTATAAACACTTTGGTTAGATCAAAAACTATGATGCCTAGCATGTTGAAAAGAATTTACAAGAGAACAATCACAGAATCTTGTCAGATCAGTCTGAATTTAGCCTCAGGGTGTGTGAGGAGATCTCCTATTATGGAAGAATAATAAATAAATAAAAAGATAAAAAGATAAAAGTCCTTGGAATAACAACCTGAAAAAAGAAAATAATGTTCACCCCTTTTAGATATTGCCAGATATTGTTCCTTCTGTTTTTTTTTTAAAGTACATTCTCTGATGATTTTTTTAAATCATACTTTTAAAAACTAGAGCTTTTAGGGGAGAACGCTTTACTTTAGCAATCTGCTTTATCTTTCAGCCTTATTTCCTATGCAGGTGTAGAAATGTATTAAACATTAGGCTCTGCCAAATTATATCACCGTGAGATGTTCACAAACACTGTTGAAGGGGCTGCAGTTTAAAAGGGAAGGGGGCCTTTGATGTGTCTTGGTGAATTTTTGGGTTCAAATAAACCAGGAGCTTTCCACATGTGAGGCAGGCTGTTTTAAAAGTAGAGCTCATCCTAATAAACTCTCCTGAGGAACTGAGTTTCCCGTCCGCAGCAACACTTGCAATTGATTATTCAATAGATTATTAGTGCATGGTTAAGTGGTTTGCTGGACACTGTGAAGCTTGATGTGTGTGTGTGTGTGTGTGTGTGTGTGTGATTGTACATCCTCAAGGAGTGACTGCTCCAGCAGAAAACAGACAGCTATGGATTCCAGCTGACACAAGACACTTAAGTTTGACCTGAGGCTCATTGGCTTTGGTGGAGGTACAGCTCCATACACTGTTTTTTTCATGAACTTCATTTGTTTTGGATTTTGAGTTAAAGAAGAGCACTTCTCCCCAGTCAGCATATGTGTTAAAAAGCAAGAAGAGAAGTCTCATATCTGAAGGGTGAAGCAGACTGCATTGGTGTAGTGTATATGGTAGTGGTGGGGGGTCTCTGGTGTAAAAGTGCCAGACACTTTCCCTCCCTCACTGGGGGCTGGTAGTGTCCTGCTGAACGCTGTAATTTCTTCTCCTCTCCACTCATTCTGCATCACGCTGTTTGATTGTTTTAGTCAACAGTCTCCCTCCTCCCATGCTTCCTCTCTTTCTGCTGTGTTCAGTCAGTGTGTGGCAACTTCACTCAGTGGTAAATCTATTTATTCCTCCTTTCCCCTCCCCCAAGACATACTTGGGGTCTATGTTGACTCCTTCAGGAGCTAATGCTTGCAGCTCTGTCATCAGCAGAACTTCAAAAAGCTCACTATTCAGCTAAACGCATCAGCAGCCCCTCACACATCTTTAGCAGAATTGACATCGGCCCACTCACAACCTCTGATGGATCAAGAATGACACCAGCTTGAGTGTGTCTGAGTGTCTCAGTGACCCAGCTCTTAAGTACCCCCAACAGTCAGTTCACGCTGGACAGGGTTAACTGTGTAACTGTATCAGTGAACACTGAGTAGTGGGACTCTTGTGGCAATGATAGCATGTTGCTGTACAGTATAGTGTGTTGACTCAAACTGCACAAGGCAAGAAATGAATCATCTTTCTAAAATAAATTATATTCCCCCCCGAAGTGTATCAGTTTGAGCTTTCGGTGTGCTTTACATCAGTTTAAGCTTATCTACCCAGCAACTGCACATTTAAGTGCTCTGTTCTCAAACACTGTTGACGCTCTCCTACAAAATCATCTTGTCACCTTCACTCTTATGTGTCACCAAACCCATCCATACCACTTCTATTGTCTTCAAATATGATTAAGTGTGTCTGAGAGTGCAGAGGCCTAAAAAACTTCCATCTCCCTCACTACACATCAGGAGTTCTAGTGCTAAGAAGGAAAAATGCCTTTCTGACTTTTTTTTACTGCATCCTGCTTTACCTATGTTGTGTTATTTCGCTATCCCTCTGCATACAAAGCCTCTATGGCTTTACCTTAACAATTTTTCTCTGTCTGCAATCTTGCTGTGCTACTGCCTGATCTCTCCCTGCAGCTGCATATCTCCATCATCTGATACTGAGCGACGGGCCTGAGGCTTCCTCTTTCTGCTCACTGTCCGGACCAACTGAGTGGATCATCAAGGACGGACAGAGATAGAAAGGGTGCCTGGACAACATCTATACTGCTCTATTCCTAGTGTCAGTCCCAAGCCTGGGTCATTGGAGAGGGTTGTGTCAGGAAGGGCAGCTAACATAAAACCACATGCAAAATCAATATGTGGAACATAATGGGAAAAGGGAAAGCCAAAAAAAAAAAAAAAGACATTGTGAAAAAGCAGTTCTATATGTGAAGAACTATAAATGAACAAAGTGCGTAAATACAATTTTCTTTCTTTTTTTTTAATTCCAACAGGCTCCAGAAATGGTTCAGACCACTACAGATCACTCCAGAGTTTAAGAACAGCCAGATGCATTTGAAATAATAGGACGAGTAATTATTTCTAATCCAGTCTGCAGAGTAAAATTTAAAAGTACAACATTTTGTACCTGCATTTAACATAAAATATTGCAATAAGATTTCAGTCACAGATGAATAAAAGTCAAGTGCAAAATGGGAAACTGTCTTTTCCAGTATAATCAAAATAAATTTGTTATAAGTCAAACTATTTCTGAGATATCCTTTCAGATCCTGAACAGCTTCTCTGTATTTATTAGAGGAACTCTGAGTTTCTTTAGCCTTACAATTATACATAAATTACAAAAACTTTGAAAAAAGGAGAGTCCTCTTCCCATGTTTCACTACCTTTTTTTCCTCCTTATCATAGTGTAAGCATGGCTGTTTACTTCTGTCTGTTGCTGATTTCTCCCCAGCAAGTGAAGCCCTGTCCTCCTGCATCAATTCCAACGACCTGGATCAGCTTTAATGATGTGCCCACTATTGATTTTTCAAGGCAGTGCACACAGAGGAGACAGTTTCTGACTGAACTTGTCTTTTTCTACTTAAAACAACCAATTAGACTCAACGGGGCAGAGAAGAAAAAGACATTGTTGAACATGAAAAGTGGATGAGTGGAAGAAGCAGGGGGAAAAGAACAAGGAGATTAGTCTTAAAGGGATAAAGAGGAAGCACATATCAGGCGAGGTCTATCTTCTGGGAAGGTTGTGGCTGATTTTCTTACATAAACTGCAAAGCTCGCGCTTTAATAAGCTTTAATTTAGCTTATTGAAGTTAAGAGCACAGAAACGCAGCGCACATCACGCTTCCATCAGTAACACATCTCTCTTTTACTGATCCCATCCGGAGAGATGCACCATGTTCGTTCAATCAGTTCTCGTTTCTTCCGCCCTATAAACTTCATTGAGTTCAGATGCCATCTGATTATCAATCTGGGTAGTTTGACATTTGTTTCTGGGTTGTGTGCGTATACGGTCGCGCGCGGACGGGGGCGCACACACAAACTAATGCAGGAACCCAAGTCAGCTCTGTGTGACAGCTTTATATCATTTTAATAGATTGGGCACCAAGCTGGGGTTTCTCTGCCATATATCTGGAAGTCACAGGGATAGAAATGCGGTTTCATGTGCGGTGCAGGACAGTTTTATGATACAGCCTACCCTCCTCTGGGGATCTATAACTCTGACCCAGTCATTTTCCAGAAATGTTGGATTCCCCAGACTGGAAGTTTTGGATGACAATGCCTCTGTGTGCGACTTCTCCACGCAATTCCTCTTAATGAATTGACGCCCTCGTTCAAAACTCAGGACTCACCCGCACGAGATTGCTGACTGCCGCCTGCACCGCAGCCACCGGCACCGTCAGATCCGGGATGGCTTTACCGTCCACCTCACCTTCCTCGTGCATGATGACCAGGTGAGAGATCTGCTGGGCCACCGGCTCCAGGATACTCTCGATAGTCTTGGTATGAAACACCGGCATCGTGAACGACTTTTACCGCAACCCCGACAGAAGAAAAGCGGCTGGTCGCTCCAGAGCTGATGATCCCCTCCTCCCTCCTCTCCTCTCCTCCTCGCCGACACAGGCGGATAGATAAGGAGTTGCCAGTCCAGCCTCCTGAGAAGAACTCCCTCTCCTCCCGGTGATCGCAGTCTCCTCTGCTGAGCACCCCGGTAAAGGCTGGACTCGAGCCGTCGGTGTCCTCCGGTGGGAACGACTCAAATCGTGACAGCAGGAATCACCGCCCTCCAGCCAATCACAGCGAAGGAATACAGCTGCCAAGCGGGTTGCTGTTGGTGCGCACTGACGCTTTCGCTGTACGCACGCACGCACACAACCTACACACACACACACGCTGCAAGTGAGAGCTCTTCCCAAATTACGTCATACATGCCAGTATCCCCAAAAAGGAAAGTGTTGGGGTAACTTAATGGGAAGAGATTGTAATTCCAAGATATGGGAGTACATCCAGTTGGGGAGGAGGTTCAGCATCTATAACGAGGGAAGGTTATAGATGCATAAAAGTGATGAGAAGCAGGCTCTGCAACTTCATATAGGCGAAAATTCAGCTTTACATTGAGAAGAGCATGGCCAGCACCACTGCTGATAATATAAAAGAAAACTGTTCTGGTGTTTCTGATTTTTAAAATGACGCTTTAAGCCTACATCTGACATATGATCTGCTTTCATTAAAAGGTGGGTTGGGAGTTCATGTCTCTGGGCCTCAATGTCCAGGTCTAAATAAAGACCAAGGATTCAACTTGCTGCTGGTTGCAGCTGAAAGAAGTCTTAACGATCTCCACATAACCCCCACACACTGTTTTTTGAACTTCTTTATTCTGACACTGAAGATTTTTAATGATTGGCTTCTCAGGTTAGTTTTCAAAACTAACCTGAGAAGCCAACTTTGAACTGTGTGTGCACTGAACTCAAAACAAGTCTGTTTAGTAAAATGAAAGGGGAAATGTAGTGTGGACAAATCAAAGTTTATAGGTGAATGTGCACTTGACTGGTGTTTCTGAGTGTTTGTGTGTGTGTGTGCGTGTGTGTGTGGTTGCCAGCGGGGTACTCCCTCCTTCTGAAATCTGAGTGTGTGTTGGGGAAACCTGAGACACCAACAGCAAAAACAGCATTATTTATTCCCCTCCGACCCCATGCTGACCAAAGAGCACAGCCAAGTGTGTGTGTACATGTGTGTACATGTGTGTACGTGTGCGTCCGTGGTGTATACAGATAAGAGGCTGCTATCCAAACCAGACACGCTGGACACTCTGGTCCTCCTGGATGGATTTAAGCCATGCACTATCTGCCCTCTCATCTCATCTCCTCTTGTTAGAAATTGTCCTTAAAGAGGAGTAGTCATACTTGGTGCACTTCTAATCCATATTTGGACTGAGGCAGAGTATGAGAAGCAGTAACATAAACTGGTGTCTGTGAGTAATTGAGGAGAAGCTGGACAAACTCTGATTGGCTCCAGTAACCCTGCTGTGAGCTGTCTGTATATGCCTTTGTCCAAACAGACTTTGACAAAACACATTACAGAAGGTTGCTCAGGGAGATTTTTAGGGGTGCTTTTAGCAATGAACTGCTGGAATTCTGGTTGTTCACAACAAAATGTACCAAGATGGTAGCACCAAAATTCATTTGACACGGTTGGGAAAGCAATATACCGTTCCTGTGAAATATTTCTTTAACCGAGTGGGATGTGAGTGATGGAGGTACTGGGTATTAGAAAGAGGCTTGTGAGTCATAGCTATCTTAGCTAGAAATGACACTTGGCTCACTCCACCGTGGAGAAGAACCATATTTAGAAGAACTACATATATTTGCATGGCGCTGAACATTGATACGAGTAAACATTTCCTATTTAAACTGTGTACAATCTATTACACTGTAGTATTTCCTCATCTTGACTTGTGCTGTCAGCAGTGTTGGGCAAGTTCACTTTCTACATGACCTAGTTCAATTCATAGTTCACAGAAATTAAAATGAACAAGTTGAATTCATAGCACACAGAAATCAAAACTAACTAGTTCAGTTCACCATTTCAAAAAATGAACTAAATAGTTCATTTTTAGTCATTTTTTTCTTATTCTTTTTTAATGTTGCTGCGAGCAATTATTTGTCAAAATGATTGCCACTGCCCATATAAGTTAAAATGACAGTAGAAAAACTTAACTGGCTTGTTTTATTACTTCTTAATGTTTTTTAAATAATGTCATGAATATTTTACAGTAATTCAGAACATTTTTAACAAAGATCGAAAATTTAAAACATGTTTAATTTTAATGACCTCTCACGGCCCACCTGTAGTACCTCCAGAGGGCCGCGGCCGACACTTTGGGAATCAGTGCTCTTAAAAATATGAGAAAAAACCTGTTGCCAAATGGTCTTTATTATAAGACAAAAACAGGTACTTCAGGTGCAAATGTTTTTTTTTTCCCCCATTTCAATATTTCAATCCCCCCCGGGAGTCAGGGCGCTCCTCCGGCTCTGGGCGATGGCAGCTTTCATCTTCCTCCATGCTTGTTTTAAACATTTGATGACGCAATTGTTAGCGTGAGAGAAGGGACAGCCCAGGTTGCCATGTTTGATTGCTTTCCAAAGATACATATTAGGCTCATTTGTGGTGTATTTTAAATGGGGTTTGCTGGAAAGCTGGCACGGTTTTGACCGTGCGTGAACTTTGAAAGAGTGTCGTTCACAGTTGCCCAAATTAAGGGGAAAGAGAGCCCGTTAAGTTCACTTTCGCACAAAATATGAACTAGTTCGTGAACTTTCGTTCAATGAATGCGTTCAGGTACAACACTGGCTGTCAGGTGCTTTTCCCATACCCAAGGTGAGTGATTGCTCTGCTATAGGGGACTATGCAAATACACAGGGCCCCAAGCCACCAGGGGCCCCCAAAATGATATCTTCGGCTATATTTAAGGAGAATTATAGCGACCTGTCTTTATCTGCAGCTGTCTTGTGTGTTTATTAAATCGCTTATATATTATAAAACAAATGTAGGATATAAATAAGAAAAGATGGAACGATAAGCTGTAGCTCATGATATTGTGGCATAATTACATCTAGTCCATGGTCAAAACCTGAAACTGAAACTGTGATGCTTTCCCCAAGGTCCTAAAACCAGTCAGAGATCCCAGAATGGTTTGAAGTGTAAGTCAGGACATTGGTCTAACAACTTTAATGTGATTTACAGGTAAAATAGATAACAGAATGGCAAAGCTAAATTTTGCAGCTATCACTTTGGCGAAGTTGATTTTGTTTTTGGTATTCTTTGGCTTTAATCTCTCTGATACTTTGGTATGATATGGCTTAGGGGTGGCCAAGGTTGGTCCTTGCATGTTTCTTGCATGTTTCCCTGCTTTAACACAACTGATGCTAATTAACGGCCATCATCATCTTGCCATCAAGGTCAGCACATGTCTGTTAATGACACAGTCACTTGTATCACGGTGTGAAGAAGGAGGGAAACATCTAAAACCTGAAGGACAGCAGCCCTCGAGGACCAACTTTGGACACCCTGCGAATCTTTGGAGTCTCAGCTTTCATTTGAGGTGCTGGTCGGCTGTTTTGTACAATAAGCCGGGTCTGCGAAAGCCCAAATGTCCTGTTTGGTTCACACAGCTGTGCTGTATTTAGTTTAATATGTGATAATTCATTTAGTTGTTATTTGAATTGTGTTAGGGGCATATATAAAAGTCTTATACAGTTGTGTATTCCAGGTTCTGCTGTTTAGTTTGATTTCCAACATCACTATCTTCCATAATTATTGAACTGCTTCACACTGTATTTGCTAAGTGCTTCTTAGAGTCCCCCAATTAGGGGATTTGTTCTCATGGCAAATAGTATTATTGGATCATATTCTAGTGGGGCAGAAAAAGCAAGAAGAAAACAGAAGGAGAAAAAAGGATAAAAGTAAAGGTATTTGTTTGTGATGAACGGTGGATGGGGCACCAATGTTTTTAGCAAGTTTGTTATGTGTCCTTCACTTGAGGCGGCAGATCCTCGGATGTACTCATCTGGGCCGGTTGTCATCTGAAATCTGATTTTAGCCTGAGGTTCCACGCCTTGTCAGCATCTTCTTCTCTCAAAAGTTTACAATGTAACTAAGTCTGATCTTAAAATTTAGACTTGCAGCTGGGAAAAATGAAGACTGGAACTCACACAAGGTTGAGAAGCACAAGAAAGCTTATTTTCTCCAATACAAAAGAGTTCAAAGCCCGAGTTACCCAGCAGGAAATAACTGAAACTTTTCAATCTGTGCTCCGGTTTATAATTAGTTTCTTATGGGAGTGTCAACTCAGGGATATGCCCATTTTTTTCTCTCTCCAGGTATCTGGTAACCAATGTATCAATTCCATTGGTTACATACAATATGGTTTATTTTACTGCAAATTTTTCGAACAAATCAGATTTTAAAGGTCCGCTTATTTACGTCACTTCAAAACGAACATTTTCACCCAATGAGCTTTTATGGATACTTTCAGGTGAATCTAGAAAACAGCCTAACAGGTTCTATTGATCTTGTTGCAAATGTTGAAGGGATCCTGCCAAATAGCAGGTGTTTCTGGACTCTGTTGTGACTCTGTGTGTGAGAAAAACAAGCAGTCCGGCAGACTTGCTCTGTCTTATCTCCTTTGCTCTTGGTGCATAGCCCACAGATCCACTCACTCTTTCAGGACCACAGAAAAATAGATATTAGGGACTGAACAACAAAGAAAAAGAGCAGAAATTATGAGGAAATAGACACATTACCAGCTAGCTCAGCTTGCCTCAGATAAACATGAGTTAGCTGGCTGGGATTTGTATGCTCCTAAACCCAGCTTTATTGTTTGCTTCATGAAACTAGCTAAAATAAAACTGTCCTTCTATGAGACTGAGTGACTGAAGTGAGTGATACCAGATTAGTTTAGTGAGATTATAGCAGGGAAGGAGGGTGTGTTGTGCAGATGTCTGCTGTGTCATTGTCCAGTGGAAGTTGTCTCTCAGATATTTGCCACTTATGTGACTCACCTCTCTGTCCTGTCTCCCTCTTTTTTTCTTCCTTTACCCGGCTGGCCTTCATCAGGAAGGTCCCCCCTTATAAGCCAGGTCCTGCTCAAGGTTTCTTCCTCTTAAAGTGGAGTTTTTCCTTGCCTCTGTTTGGCTTAAAGGTTTTTTTTTTTCTCCCTATGTGGGAGTTTTTTACCTGCCATTATCATTGATTGGATTTAATATTATAATTTTAGTTAATGATATTTGTTCGGGGATCATGTTCTGGGTCTCTGTAAAGCGCCTAGAGACAATTGTCATTCTAACAGATGCTATACAAATAAAATTGAATTGAATTGAATTGAATTGAACAATCTTCCCTCCATTCCTACAGCTGAGTTAGGTTTTTGATGTATTTTGATTTATTCAAAAGAACCATAATATCAGAAACTTAAAAAGTAGAATGCAAACTATGATATTTCTACTTTATCATATAGTGCCCATCACTCAATTATCCTTTTTCTTTTTAATTATGTTACCAAGTACAATGTTTAAATAAATGTAGAAACCTCTTAAAGGTTAATTGGGTAAATCCCATTTTACATTACGAAGTTTAATATTAAAACAGATTCTAAATTTCTGCATTAGTGAACATCACTGGAATTATAAAACAGGAATATGTGCTTTTTGGTAACCTAAGGAGCTTTGTCTTTGCAGGAACAATTCTAAAATATTTTGGAGGTCCAGGCATTGAAGCAGAGGGGTCTTAAGAACTTCCTAACCTGGAAGCTCTAGGATCTTAAGATTTTTTAAATACTTTTTTTGAACAATTTAATAAGGACTGCTACTATTATTTTGATATGCAGGTTGATTACGAGGTGATAACTAATAACCATGAAGTAAACTTTAACTGGATTCCCCCCAGGAACAAAAAATGTTTTTTTTTTTTTTTTTTTTTAAATCTATAATTTATTTTCACCAATCTAATAATTCGACTTAATATCAAAGACATTTTAAAGCAACTGAAGTCATTAAACATTCTTAACTTAAAGTTCTGGCTGTATAGTAACATTCAGTACAACCAATATAGCAACAATCAGAGCTGGGGGTTTTTCATATGTGGACTCTGTAGATGCACAGGGCCTCCATAGCCACTATAGGACATTTAATGTTTCTATAATTTCACTTTATGTACCTATGATTTTACTATGTACTCATAGTTCGTGGTCCTAGACAGTATTATGGCAGAAACATCAGTTCACGTTTGTTCTGCACAGCTGCAAGGCTATTGTCCATGTAGCACTTATATTTTGTCTGATATACTCTTTCTTTCTCTGTTTAAACGGTTTGTTCAAATCAATCTGTGCTAATTTTTCATCAGTCTGATATTTTGCTGTGCAGATTCTATGGCCCCTTGCATGCAATGAATTAAAATTCACTAAAATCTAGTCATTGCCAAGTCTTTATTTTCAGTCTTGCTCAGATACATATATAGTCATGGGTGGGTTTAATTAATATAGAAGTATGTTTTATTTTTTTCAACAACACAATCACCCATCACACTGTAGTTTTACAAAATATGGGCCCTAAAAGAGAATCTTGCATAGGGCCCCCAAAAAGCTAGAAATGGCCCTGTTGGGAAAACTACCTTTCTGAAGGAACAATACAGTAATCCCATGCCAATTCGTGGTTTAAGTTCTGCGGTTTTAGTTATTCGTGGATTTTTCAGAAATATATAATATAATTTGAAAAAAAATTAAAAATCGCAGAAACATCACAGGATGTTGTGCGCGTTCTCTCACAGTGAAGAAATGTTGTGAGGCAGCCTAGCCCCTTTAAGAAGGTAGCCTTATGGGTAATGATGTGGCCTTATGGGTAATGAAGTGTGTGTGTCGTGGGACGGCAGAAGAAAACGGGGTTAGATGAAAAGTGGAGTGAGCATAAACAGCAGCTCAGCGTGTATAGATTTACATTCTCTGTTAACCGTCAGGAGCCCAACAATACAACCTGTGTGATGTTACAAGTTCCTGCAGTGCCAGAATAAAGTGTCCGTTCCATGCAGAGAAAACTGGACTTTTTGTTTCGTTGTTGTTAGCGTGTTAGCCGCTAATTACGAGCCAAAGATAGCACAATACCAGCGGTTCTTTACTACGGTTCGGAGACCAGAGGCTGTGAAGGTAACAGAACGACCACAGTTGAGCCTTTGTCTTGTTTCGCTGCAGTGTCTCGCTACTTTTTTGGGATTTTTAAACATATTTTAAACACATTATTTAGGCTCGGGGGGCTCCAGCTCCAATATATATATATATATATATATATATATATATATATATATATATATATATATATATATATATTTAGAGATTAAAGCAAATCTGCAACAATTCTGACAAAACACTGAGGGAGTGAGACAGGAGTTTCGCAATGATGGCAACATTGCTCAAAGAATAGCAATGTTGTTCAGGTCACACTAAAATATTCAAATCTTGTTTGTTGTACTAATACTACAGTTTATAAGCACATCATGGTCACTGGTGAATCCTGATTTTTTTTTTGGGCACAAGTTGCCTTTATTTGACAGTGAAGGAGAGACAGGAAACAGCGCAGAGAGGACATGTAGCAAAGGGTCATGCAGGCCGGGAGATAAACCCGCGACCAGCTGCATGAGGACTGCAGCCTCTGTACATGGGCTGCCTGCCCTAACCACTGTGCCACCGAGTGGCCTAAACCCTGATTTCTTAAGTGAAATGTTCCAGCATGTATTTCAGCTTTAATGAGGGGATGTGGCTCACGATCATCTAATTTTTGTCATCTGATATGTTTTCATCTTGTACCTCCATCAGATACATTTTAAGTAGGTCAAGACCAGTGGTTTTCTATGTGAACAAAATAAATGTGAAAGCTGTAACATACAAACGAAATGTTTTTAAATGCAAAATTCCACTAAGTGAAAAATACCAACTTACCTGGTTGACAGGATGTTAGCATTGTCACAGTGAGCATTCTGATGTTCGCACTGAACTCACAGGGGGCAAACCCTTTACTCATAGCTCTGATATAAACTATGCATTTATATTCATTGGGTTATGTTTTTCCCTTTTCTGGCACAGTATAAGAAATTTACACTTTATTTTTTGAAATTATGCAAGTGATCACACTTAAACTCCACTGAGGTATGTTTATGACTTTAACCTTCTTTTGGACTGTACCCACTCCTCAAGATCAGAAGAGAAATATTTTCACAATGCAAGACTCAACTGCAAAAATGATTTAAACTTTAGCAACTTCACTATATTGCAAGTAATTCAGGAAAGGACGGATAACGGCGCCAGACCAGTGCTATATGGAATAGAATAAACTAAATATGGAATGAATAGAAATTATTTATTTTCTAATATTCTAAAAAACTTGGACTCTTCAACCGTAAGGAATCTTCAAAATTGTTTAGTAGCTTTTTAGGCCGTTTAAAGGGAGGAAATAGGCTACTCTATAGTTTGGCATCACTGTCATCCTGAACCAGAGTACCAGACACCAGACCGGCTAACAAAAGAAATAGTAAATACTTGATGCTGAATCTGTGCAGAGTACAGATTGGAGAATGATGAAATTTATGTGCGCAAAGACCTCAGGTACTTGCATGGAGCCTGTTTGACCCTCTTGACATAACAAAAAGTTAGCAAAAATTCCTGAATCTGACCCCACTGACCTTTTTCTTTTCTTTCTTTTTTTTTCCTGTAAGGGAGCCTCAATATGTAGGTTTTAAACAATGGAGAGAATTTTTTGCAGAACTTGCTGAGCTGGTAAAATGCAAATGTTGACTGAGAAATGAGTCAGGCAAAACAGAGAGAGGAAAAAAGTCTGACAGCATTCTCATTTGTCATTTCCTCTGCTTACATATTTTTTGTTATATGTAGAATTAATAGGTTGGAAGAATAATCTATTGCTGTGTGACTGATAGATGTTTAATAGAAAAAAGCAAAACAAAACATACAGAAACTTTGAAGAGAGAATTATTTTTATGACTTGCTGTTTTCATTTACAGTATAAATTTGCATTGCCAAAGATGATACAGGACTGCATGTTTCACCCCACTTCTTCACTGCTACCTCAACTTCACTATCTTTGTATCTTGTACAATTAGCTGTTTAACAAAATGAAATACTAACGTTAAATGTAAATAAGGGAAAAAATAAAGAAAACAAATCTGCCCCATTTATCAAGATATTTATCTCTTGTTCCTTAATCCATGTTTTAGATGTTAACTGACAAATTGAAGGGGACCCATTTATTTAAATCAGGTATATTGGTGCAGGGAAACATATAGCCTAAAACATGAAGGGCAGCAGCCCCAGAGGACCCAGATTTGTTTCTGAGAAAAACTGTCATCAAGCAATTTGGACCCAGTACTTCAGTGACTGAGAAACATACAGCACATTGCATTTTTCAAATATTTGAATAATCAACAGAGTAGTCTACATGCTGCATTATAGTGACAATACCAGTGTAACAGGGAATCTTAACCCAGTATCTATGGGTTTGGGGGATGCTGTACTATGCCAGCAGTTGACTCCTGTTTGGTCCACTCCAACTCTCTGTGTTCACAAACACTGGGTGTAAATTATCACTGAAGCTGCACTCATTCACACATTTTTCTGTTTCTTGTATGAGACGGGTAAACGACTCAGATCAGATCCCGTGTGAGGGTGTGGGCAACATCCAAATAATTATAAATTGTAAAAACATAGAGACATCTGGCAAAATCACAGTACATAAGTAAAAGACAACATCTGTGCAATGATTTCAGCTATGTTTACATGAACGAAGATGACACAGAGACAAAGTGAGAAGCGAAAGAAGTTGAACGATCTCACACAGTCTTCAGGCTCCAAATGCACCTTGGGTACAAGACTGCGCATTTGAGAGCAGCTGTCAAGTGGAGGTGGCTTTGGGATCTTCATAAATCTCAGAAACTTATGTGGAACAAATCTCCTAGTGTGTATGTGTGTGTGTGTACATTGAAGAGCCTCCCATTGCATAATGACTGCATGGATGATTATGTTTCAGTTAGCTATTAGTTATTTAACCCTGACTGAGTAGCTTCTCATTTCTTAAAGAACCATGTTGGAAGACACATCCTGTTGTCATGGAAAGGATGTTAATGTGTTTCAGAGGGGTCAAATTATTGGCATGCATCAAGCAAAGAAAACATAATAACCTGTCCAACACATCGTTAAAAACTGGAAAGATGGTTTGCTGTTTCTCTATGAAGTAGAGAATAAGTCAACTTGTGCACTAAATTCCACAGATGGGATGAATAGTTACAATATAAAACACAGAAAACCTTTAGAGAGATTTATGAGCCAATAATAAATGAGCAAATATTCATTTATTTCCTTTTTTTTCTTTTTTTTTGTTTGCATTTACATTCAGGTTAGTGCCATTATCTAGCATAACCATCTAGTATGTATATGCAATTTAATCTTATAGCAGACTTTTTTTTTTTGTGGGATTGTGGAGGGTGAATGTGTCCTTCAGCAGTCCTCTCTGGCAGTAATTTCTAACGTCTTTATTGATATCTTAAATCCTGATTTTGTCAGAGAGGACCAAAAAACACCAGCAGTGAAACATTTAAAGACAGGACATTTAAAGAGACAGGACAGTGAGGGTGTGGTGTGTCCTGTGTTGTGAAGTGTGAGGGGCAGGGGCGCCGCTAGGGATTTTGGGCCCCATGAAAAGAATCTTTACAGGGCACCCCAACACAGCGGCGAAATTTGTTGATGCTATTTTTGATCATCATTAGGGGCCTCTCTGGGCCCCCTCAATCATGGGCCCCTATAATCCGTATCCTTTACCCCCCCTTTTTGGCGCCCCAGGTGAGGGGTGTTGTGTAGTGGATTGTGTTGTGACAGCGAACAAACTCAGAGGATAATATGTAAGAGGCAGAAACTACTAACAAAAAAACTGGATGAACACCTTCTACCAAGCTATAGAACTGTATATGGAGAATTGATGTAAACATTATTGATTGATTGTGGTGAAAGTGGGGGGGGGGGGGTGTTAAGGATAAATGTGTCCGTGCCCCATATAGACCTTCCGCAGCCACACACACCTTGACGACAAACACGGCGGTAAGCTGTTGCGACTGCAGTGCGCAACGCCACGTGCAGAAGATCCGTAGACTCACATGTGAGTTACCCGAGTACCAAGGAAACTGTTACCACTATTACCATCACCACTCTCCTTATCTTAGTCCACCCCAAGTCCTCCTGCGGGTGAGAAAACGCCAGCTTACTCCCATCGCCCCAGGGCCAGACTGGCCCAAGAGGGCCCCTTGCCCCCCTACCCGAGAGGTCAGGGGGGCAAACATCCCAGAGACATATGTCCACTGACAGGAGGGCCAGGCAGGGCACCCAGAAGGCCGGAACCACGACAAGGCCCTCCCACCCCCCCAGCCCCCACATCCACCAGGCCCCAAGCCCACAGCAGCACCGCAGAAAATGCAGACCCAGTAGCTGTCACCCCATGCAGCCCAGGGGCAGCCAAGCCCAGAGGGTGGATGGTCCCCCCGCACCCCGGCTTCTAATTTGCTTGTATGTTATGTATTTGTGAGGGGGGGGATGGAGGGCAACCACGGCCTTGGGCAAAGTGGCCTTGCCCACCCCCAGGGAACCGGGGCAGCCATCGGGGCCCCGCCATGGGGCACACCCCCGCTCCCAAGGGGCCCACCACCACCAAGGCCCCTCAACGCCCACCCGGGGCCCAAGCACGCCGCAGCCGGGGAACCGGACACCTACTGCGACCCCAGGAGGAGCCCTGAGGCAGAGAGACGCACCGGCCGCCACAGACCGGATGCACCACGGTGAGGGGAGATGCCCCACCGCCGCCCCTGCACCACCCCCAGGTACGGGCCACCCCACTGCCGCCTACCACCGCCGCCACCCCACGGGGAGGCAGCACATAGGGGCAGCGACCGCCACCCCAGGGAAAACCCGCCACCCCAGCCCAGACCCTGAAGATATTCTAAGGATTGCTTTTGTTCAATGTTGTATTTCTGAACAAGATGAGCAAGTGTGACCATAGAATTATTTTTATAGATATGATTGAGATGGGTAATGCCCTTGTTAATGCATGACATGAAATTTAAGGGTTTCCTGGTTTATTTGGAAGTCAGGATTATTCCAGATAGGTGTGTATTTATTTGGTGAGATTCATTTATTTCCAACTAATATCAGAATACCGCAGGTTGGGGGGAGGGGGCATCTATGATTGTCCCTGCACAGGTGGGAATACTGAATCCAATTACAGATATTTCTGATTCCTGGTCAAATGTTCCAAAACAAGGCAACGTTGCTTAGTCAAATTCAGTTCAATTCAACTTTATTTGTATCGTCTCTATTACAATACAAATTGTCAATTAATAAAGTATTGTTCATTTCATTTCAGTTAAATTTATTAATACATTTAGTTATCCCATGTTTATTTACATGAAAACATATAGGTACACCTTTTAAAGCACAAGCCACAGATAATACAGTTCCAAAATAATGGAAACAACAAAAGAGCAACTCAAAGCAGCTGAAGAGATTAAAGAAATATATCAGCCAGGCTTTATGCAGTGGGAAACCATTGTAATTTTTTTTTCTTTAACACGTATTGCAGTCTGAGGCATAGCATTTGTTTTTTGGACATAGTGGAGTGAAAGTAGTAAAATGTCCCTCAAAAAATTCTAAAAAAAAGGTACTTCAGAACAGTAATTAAGGATACTGTGTGCTGCAGCCAGATAATACTGTTTTGTAATCTCTGACCAACACTGCCCTCCAGAGTTTTGATTTGGGGGGAATCTGAACTCACACAAACTGACCAATAATCAAACTCAGCTCTTTTAAATTTCATCATTTCTGATGATGGCATTTGTCATACAATCAACAATCACTGTTTTTTTTTTCACATATTCCTTCTTCAAGTGTTTTTGCACTAAAAGTCAAAACTCAAATCACACTAAACACTACAAATAGAAAAGTGCATATTTAATGAAATATAATATGTTTAATGTCCCATGACCCAGTGTGCGACTAAACGAGTATGAATAATGGATAAATGGATGATGTGTTTAGTGTGTGTGAATATATTTCCCATGTAAGGCGCCTACGTATGTGCCATTACATCCGCTCACTGCTGCTTTTTTAAAAATATGAACACATGAAAAAAAAAAAAAGACCTACAGGGAGCAAAACAGTAGGTGTGTACAGAGACGCCGCAACGGGGTAGACATACTAGGCAATTGCCTAGGGCCTCGAGCTGGAAGGGGCCCCAGGACAGTGGTGACATTGGTCCTTTTGTCAATGACAAAATGACTGAACTGCTTCAGACACTGCAGCGACGACATGTTGAAAACCCCCTCGCTTAGGGCCCCCTACTAGCTGTCACTGCCTTGTGTGTTAAGGGACCCCCGAGACGCGGCCAATATCGATCCATATCAATGACACAACCTAAAACCTCCATAGACACTGCAGCGACACGTTTGGAACCCCCCTAATGGGGCCCCGACTGCCCGTGGCCGGCTTTCTGCGGTCCTTCAAACTCGATACAAGAAAAATGAAGTGAGTATATCCATCAGGACACGCAAAAAAAAAAAAAAAACAACACGAGAAAACGAGAAAGTGGTAAGTTCAAAGGTGTATAAGCAAAAAAAAGTTGTAATGCCACTTTGTCCCAGTCTGTAGTCTCAGGAAGCACAACTGCACATGACATGTTTACTGCACCTTAGCTTGGCTTATTTAAACAGTAATTAACAGTAAGCTAACCAGTAACTGATTTGTATTTGGAAGAAGGTGATATCATATGTCTGCAATGTCACATTAATCAAAAATATTAGCAGGTAGAGTGAAGTTGGCTGTTCATTAATTATTCCAAACAGATCTTAATGTTGAGACTTTGCACATTTCAGTTGTGTTTGTTATGTTATATTGTATTTTAAGTATTCTTACATTATTGTGCACTTCTGTTATCTAAAATAAAAGATTTTTGGATTGAATAATTTTCTTGGTGTTTTTGGGCCAGGAGGGCCCCCATGCTCACTCTTGCCTAGGGCCCCCAAGGTGACTAGAAACGGCCCTGGGTGTGTACATTCTCATTATGAGTTTGTGTTTGCTTGCAAGAACAGACAAAAGAGTGAGAAACATTTAAAATTTAGAAATGAATGAACTTGATAACAACGAGGTACAAAAACTGCATTTATTCATTCATAAAAATACACAGCACCAGTCTTCCAAAGAATAAAGTGATTATTGAATTAGGTCAACAAAGTGCTCAAAAATATGTACTCTTGTTATGAAAAGTTAATGTATTTATAACAAAAATGTATTAAATATTAAATACAAAGTAATATATATTTTTAAAACTTAATTTAGAACTATAAAAGTAATTCACCATTCAAAAATATCACTCTACATTAGCAATTACTATTAGCAATAATTGTAGGAATTCCTATGAGCTGCTCTTGAAAAGAAGGGCACAGAAAATTATGTTTTAGCCAAATATCAACTTCAACTTAAATTTTCAAACATAACTGTAAACTTGATCAGTTGTCTTGGATGATCCTCTATGAGACACAAACCTAACAAAACCAGGGTAAGTTTGGTGTTTTCTGTCTGCCAGTGTATGGTCCAGACAGATTTCATTATCACAAGTATCACCTTACCTTTATCATACATCACTATCAACAGCGTCTATACACACACACACATATATATATTTATATAAACAGAGCTTACGAAACTGCTGCCAAATTTGCTTTTAGAAACATGTGGTTCTTAACAGAGTGTATAACATCTGCTGTGGTTTCATTTTTCTGGATACATCAGTCCTTTTGTGTATTCAGAGAGCCCCGTTTCTGCTGCAACCCACTTGTTGTATTGGGTTACCTGGGTGTAAACACCTGGCTTGTTCTCACTGGCACAGCCTTCACCCCAGCTCACCACCCCGAACAGAAACATGCGGCCAGCTGCCTCACACACTAGTGGACCACCAGAGTCACCCTGTAAAGAGAGGTCAGACAATAACCAAACTATGAAAAATTGCTCCTGTAGTAAAAGATAATGTGGAATCATTAAATAATGGACTGGTGACTGGCATACAAAACTATGTTTCACTTGGTTTACTCTTATAGTTTAGAAGATCAACATAAAGGAACATTGTCTAACATCAGTGCATGGTGCATGCTCATACTGCATGCTTTCGGCTTCTGCACACACATCTGCACCATGCACAGTCAGGCTGTTCATAATTAGACTTTATGCTCACTTTGCAGGCATCTGTGACCCAGTCAGGGCTTGCAGCGCAGAACATGTTCTCAGTGATGAGCTTTTGGTAGGACTCTTCTCTTTCACATTCAGTGTTGGAGATCAGAGTCACCTCAGCCTGTTTCAAGAGCTGCGAGTAATGCCAGGAGTCTGCAGATGACACAGCGTCAGGTGTCAGAATCACATAAATGTCTGAGTGAATCATGAATTTTAAAAGGACATTCTGCCGTACTTACCAAAACGTTCCTTCCCAAATCCTGCGATGTTGCATGTGACTCCCGGAGGAAGCCGAGTGTGAGATGGAGGAAGGCAAACCGTCCGCACTGATTCTGTCTTAGCTGCACATCCTCCATTTGTGTTTCTAACCTTCACTAGTGCTGAAATGAAAGACAAATGTGTCATTTTTGCACACAAGGAACTCCCTTATTTATACAATACATAACAGCATTACAGTGTTCATGCACACCTATGTCATTATTATAGGTGGATTCATTATAATTTTGATGGATGATCAGTTTTTCCACAGTAAATCTCTGCTCCCTTTCAGGATCTGTGTCGTTGATTGCAGACTTTCCCAAGTAGATGAACAGATGATGGACTTTGGTGTCCTTACTGAAGAAAAAAAAACACACACACAAAGGTTGACAAACACATGCAGGTGGGAAATTTTCTCAGATGAAGATGTGAGGAATATTGCACTATGGTAGTTTCAGTGGAGAAAATAATACGGTGTTGTGTTTCTCACCCATCAGGGAAGCAGTGTGCAGCTGTGAGAACCCAACAGGGTGAAATGAGAGAACCACCACAGAGAAACTTGCGGCGCTTATAAAAAATAGCAGCAATCCATGGGTGCGACTCTATGGGTATGAAAGAGCCACCCACAATTTTATTAATCCTCCGCTGAAACCTTTCACCACACGTATGCTCTGGAGGGACAAAGAGGATGCAGGAGTGAAGGAAAATCACTTAATGGCACTGAGAGTGAGAAGCCCAGATTTAAAAGTGAAATTACCAGTGTCCACAGGAGGGGGAGTACTTTTTGTTGGTTTTACTGTTGGCATAGAACCTGCATTGGAACAGAAAATTATTCATTCTATTCAACGAGTCATTCCACATAAATGTAATGTGATTAATAAATATAAATGTCCAATCTCGGCCTTACATTTGGGAATATCGCAGAACTGTTTCACAATCCTCCATTCTTTTAGGACGTAACACCAAGGCTTCAAGCTTTTGTCAGGATTCCTAATGTTAAAGCACACTTATATTAAAGATGCGATACCTCCCTCTGACATGTCAAGGAATTAAATATTAAAAACTAGGTTATTGAAATATAGGTTACCTGCAGTAATTGTGATTGCCAACTCCCTTTTCAGCCCCCCAGCGATATTTAATCCTGCTCCAGTTGAGACACTTGCGACCGCTTGATGACTTGTCCACAAATCCCCTGTAACTGCTTCCATCCTTGTACCGACAGTCCTCTGCAGACCACAGTGCAAAGAGAATTCAGAATATTCAATGCACCTCATTATAAAAATAAAATATATTGCTGTTAAGAGTATTTCCTGGATAGTCGACTCACTGTCTTTCCTCTTTGAGAATCTTTGAGAAAAAGTCTGCAAGGAGTAAAGAGTACTTCAGTCATACATTTTTATACAATTTTCAATAGCTGCTTTAAAGTTGTTTATTTTAACCTATTACTTACCAAATCAACATTGAGTGCTGCAAGAATAGAAATGATGACAAAGAGATCCATCTTGACTTCTGCTTTTACTTCTGCTTAATGGAGATATTTTTATCTGAGAATAAGCAAAACAAAGTTAGAGAGAAGGAACATGGTACTTGGCTTTTGGGAAAATAAGGTAAAGTTTCTATAGGGGCTGCCCTTTTATGGAGTTTATTATCAAGCCCATGACAAAATAAGTGCAAAGGAGGAAGGACTTATTTTCTCAGTTTGGGTTGAAGTGTGAAGCACAAAAAAAGCTTCTCACAGCTATACCACTGATATTTTTGACAGTTTTATTTCAAGCATCAGATATGGGATTATGAAGCATACTCAGAGTAAGGTATTAAACATGATCTGAGCAGTTTTTAAGAGGATTTCCGTAAGGCGTTTGAATTTATTTCAGATTAAAGCAAGTAAGAGCAACTTCTGGAAGATCTTCTTTGTGTGCGCTTAGTACTGTAAACATGGTCTATATCTGTACAATGAGTGCAATATCAATTTAGGTTAGCAGATTACAGAATAGCCTGTGCATCATTACATCACATAAGTTTTAGAGTGCACACATATCAAATGTCAATCTTAGAAATATTCTAGATAAGCATTGTGAACGAGATAATGACAAAAGAAAATCACAAAAGAAAATTTAGCTACTTTACTAATATTGATGCTTTTCTCTAACTGAAACAGTTCAAGACTCCTGTTGTAAACATTCATAATAAAAAAAAAACAAAGACATAAACATGTTATATTTTAAAGAAGTCTCAGAAGCTTTAGAGATCTAGTTACCTTTCTGAAGTTTGTATTTCTCTCAGCTGAAGCAGCTCCTCTCCTCTCTGGTCTCCTCTGATAAGATGCTGAGTTGTGGGACAATTTAGACTCACACCTCTAAGTAGTTCAGTTGTTGCTGAACTGATCTTACATGTGTTACCTCCCATTTAAAAGCACAGAAGCTGCAAATGGGAGGTGTTTAAGAAACCACACAAAACATCATCTACACCCAACTGGTGAGCAAATCAGAGAATTTGTCATGTCCTGTGACACATAGAGAACAGCCCCTTCCTCTTAAAGCCCAGTTATGGATTTGAAAAACCAATCCAAAATTGGTCATGTGTAAAAATGAAATCCTGAGTGAGTGACAGATTTGGATAATAAGAGAAAGAGTGGGCAGTGTCTCGTCTAGTCTGAAGACTAATAATCCAAATCAACAGAATTATCATTCTGTTATTAAATATACTCGTGTTTACAGGAGGGAATACCTTCTAAACACATTCAACTCATTATTTCTAATAAAATTATATGCATCATAAGATATTTGTGAAGCAGAGACCGCTAACCCTCCTCCTTTTTTGTCATTTGATAAAAAGCTTTCTCAACATCAGCTGTCTAATTGCACACATTTATAACAAGCTGGCAGCAACCGGTCGGAGATTTACTGCACAAACAGTCCTTTTGTGCGTACTTATTTCTCTACAAATAAGTTAAAATGACCTCAATTAATCTTGAGGGAGCCTAAACACACTCTCACTTAGATGGCATTACATATTTTAGTCCTGTCAGACGCTTGAAATATCGGTTTCTTTTGACATAGATCAATTACCTCAAGTGTTAAAACTAATTTTCATTAATCAACACATATTCTGTTCTCACTCAAAACTTCTTCAATCCATGTAATTTTGGTCCCAAACAAAAGTTTACAGTCGTTGATAACAGCTCTAGGGTTGTTTTAACACTGCAATGTTTCTTTAATTTGTGTATAAAAATTATATTAAAAAAAAGGGTATTTTCAATCTTTTTTTTTTTTTTGCATAATTTCTTTCCATAATCTGCATAATCTAGCCTCTAGACTTTAGAGTCTAGAGGGATCGTGCACTTACTATATTGATTTATACACTGAGTTTCATTTTCTAGATGTTGTTGCAAGTAGGGCTGCAACATTAATCAAGATCTGTATCTTTTGGGAAAGATAAATTTCATCCTGTTATGCAGAATATAGTTTGCTTAACATTTAATGACATTGTTTGGAGATTTTATAATGATAATGCATCACTACTTCCCCAAAAACAATAGGCATTGTCAATCATTTCAAAGGGGAAATTCTGAAACAAAATCTCCCCATAAATGACATCACCAGTTGACGCCTGTGTTACTCACATTTCCTCTGCTTTGATGGCAACAATAAAAAGACTACAGGTCTTTAAGAGATAAGGTACAGAAGTATTCGGACTGACAGAGTTAATTAACAGTCATGTCCTCAAATTGTAGACATCCATCTTTATTTGAAGAAGTTTTACAAAAAAACATTTACTTTTGTATCACCTCCATTTCCAGGGGCTTGAAAGTATGTGGATAATGTAACATATTGTCACCTTAATTTTTAAAACTTGGCTGAATCATTTGCAGACAATGACTAGCTGAAATCTGGAGCCCATAGATATAGTCACCAAATTCTGAGCTTTGTCCCAGGAGATGGTTTGTCAGAACTTCACTGCAGCCCCTTTCAAATTACTTGTTTGTGGGCCTTTCTGCCTTCAGTTTAGTCTTCAGCAACTGAAAAGCATGTTCATTGGGTTGAGATCAGCCAGCTGACTTACTCATTGAAGTAACTCATTTTTTGCCTTAAAAAAGTCTTGAGTTGATTTCACTGTACGTTTAGGGTTATTATTAATCTGCAACCTGAAGTGCCGTCCTGTCAGTTTTGTAGCATTTGGTTGAATGTGAGTAGACTATAGTTCCATACATCTTAGGATTGATCTTCTGTCAGCAGTCACATTATGAATGAACATCAGTGAGCCTATTTTACTGGCAGCCATGCATGCTCCATAACACTTACTCCACCATGTGTAGAAAATGATATGGTATACTTTGGTTAAGGAACTGTTCATCTCCTTCTAAGTACATTTCTTTATACATCACACTGATACACATTTATCTTGCTTCCATCTGTATTTACATTCTTGAAGGCATCTTTTAATTGTAGATTTTGACGATGATACACCTACTTTCTCCAAAGAATTCTTGATTTCTGTTGATGTTATGAAGGGTTTTTTTCTTCGCTGAGGAAAGGATTCTGTGATCATCCACTTTAGTTGTGTTCATTGTCTCTGGTGATTTCTTTGTATTTAAAAATATATCAAACCGTTGTTTTGGCCACATCTAAGGTGTTTGCTATCTCTCCAACAGATTTGTTATTTTTCAGCCTCCTTAACTTGCATTGAGATCTCTTGGACTTCATATCAATTAATCCTGTTAAATAGCTGCCAAATATTAACACAATACCTGATATCAACTTCAGACCTTTTATCTGCTTCATTTGTCTTGAAATAATGAGGGAATGGACTGCATTTTGCCAATTAATTTTTTTTAGGTCAGTTGTTCAAATTCTTTCGAGTACCTGAAAATAGAAGTACTTTACTTAAAATGACTACAATTCCTAAATGCTAAATGACCTATTTTGTTAAACCTGTAATATTTGAAATGTAGTGGTTTATAAAGGCAAAACCATGAAAACTGTCCAAGTACTATAAGACCTGCATATCCAGGCATGATGTCAAGTTCAGAGCCCTAAAGCAACTGGATGACTGTTTTCACATTCCACCAAAATGACATGTCATAATTAATTGGTTTCTATTTCCAAATACATTTACTTGGAAAACCCCGCCCCATACAGGTGTTCAACCAAATGAGGAAATATGTGGTAAAATCACCCAAACAAAGGAAAACCCAGGATATTTATGGTTGAAACAGCTGCTAGTCACAGTGCTGGATTTTGTCTTTTGACTGAAGACTCCTGGCTCCTACATCTGCACAATCCAAACAGTACACTGGAGGATCTAAACCACTTCTAAGTCACTGGTATCTTCCTCCAATTTTTTTAACAATTTAATCTTCAATGTCAGTCTGTGCTGGTAGTCCCCATCCTTAAATCCTTAAAAAGTATAAACTGTCTATATCAGTGGTGCCCAAACTGTGGTACGCGTACCACTAGTGATACGCGAGCATTCTCTGGTGGTATGCAGTATTAAAAGTTTAATAACCACTGGTCTGTATTAAACATCTGCATCTTCTATCTTTGTGTTTGATATTTGTCTAGTCTCATTAAAATTAAACACAAAATCAAACTTGAGATTATACATAATTCCTGCAAAGAAACTGTGACCCTGTACCACTATTGGCACCTCTCCCTCAAAAACATTATTATTTTACTTATTAGGTATAAGTTGCCATGTAACATATGTGCATGATTTGCACCACATCCTAACAAACACAAACATAAAAAATGATGAAATACTCCTAAATATAGGAGTTTCTATAGAAAGAAGAAGGGAAGATAAAGACAAATCCTTTGTTAAATTAAGTGTTAATAATACATCAATTTCAAATTAAGTGAAACTAATGCCGAAAATGCCTCAAAATCCTTAACATTTACTGTGTGTTACTGTGTTTGACTAACAAACCATTTAGAGGGTGGGGCACTGATACCTCTCACTTCACACGCTGTAACATAAAACATGTCAATTACACAAATGTTTCGCTTGCCAAGCTATTCACACTTAAGTCAGATGTAGCAAGCTTCAACCGCATGAATTTTCCACTTCTCTATTCAGTCACAGAAACCCAACCAGCTTCTAGTTTCCTGCAAAAGTGATAAACAGCTGTTTTACTTCAATATAAACTAGAAACATAGTACATAACATGCATTAAATTTCACATGCACACATGTCCAGAAAGTGTGTTGTTCATGTCCATATGTCTCAGTGGAGAAGAACAAAAGCCTTGCATGCATGCATCCATTGATTTCCTGTACCTCTACAGGTCATCAGTGGCTTTTACATTTGTTTCTAACTTAGTATCACCATTTTACCACATATAGGCCCCGATCGTACACCTCCTGCTACCCGCTAACCGCAAATTGCGGGTTTAGGAACCTCTACTAACCGCTAATGCGATCTTCCGCTTCCCTAAAGCCGCTACACGCATTGCCGATTCCCTTACTCACATTGTAGGCGCGGCAATGAGCGTGTCATTTGCGCTTTCCGCAAACTTAGTATCTTGCGATTGCGAGTAGCGGGTGGTCAGATCACCCGCTACCCGCTAGCTGTAACCCGCAATCGCAAGATACCGAGTTTACGGAAACGCAGCCCGCATGTCGGCACGTAAAAGAGAGCACGTCCAAATGGCATAAATGTGCGTCCACCTGGTCTTATGTGGTCGTGCACAAACGGCTCTAAATCTTGATTATACATTCACTGTATTACTTGCATACATTTTTATTATCTTAAGGGCAGAGTATGTCTGTACAGCTGTGGCATGACCTCATTCAGATGTTTGCTGTGGAGGAAAAGAGGAGATCACAGAACACTGTTGTGGAGTTTCTTGTACTGTGCGGGTAACCCTCTGGCCCTCTCCTTGCACTCGGAAGCACCCGAGATGCGCTCAGTGGTAGAAGGTAGATGTCATCATACCTGTTCCTCTGGCTCAATGCTCATCCAATGATCCGTTCTGCAGTATTTTAAAAAGCACATCAGCTGTGCGTCTTGGTGCGTCCTGGCGCATAGCCGCTCCCGGCGCCCACTGCTGAGAATATGTTCTCGCGGCTCTGCCTGAGCGTGTTTACCGGGTAGCGCAGCAACTATCTGGGACTTTCAGGTAGCCGATAGGAATTGTCTGTGTAAGAATATTTTTACCAAGGAGGTTATGTTTTTGCCGGCGTTTGTCTGTCTGTCTGTCTGTCTGTCTGTGTACAAGATAACTCAAAAAGTTATGGATGGATTTTGAGGAAATTTTCAAGAGTTGTCAGAAATGTGAAAAAGAAAAACTGATTTCATTTTGGCTGTGATCCGAAAGAAATCCTGGATTCTGGATCACTTTCAAATTTTCGATAACGTTGCGGTCAATGGGGCCAGAAATTTTGTTTCTCAATATCTCTGTTAATTATTGCCCAAAACTCATGAAATTTCACTCAGGGATTGACGATGGAAAATTCTGAAAATTCAAATTTCAGAGGCTGATCCGGATCTGATCCAGAACGCGGATTTTATCACAATCTGTAAATCGCTATATGGGAGAACTGTTGTGCTTGGAGGAGGTCTGCGCTCTACGAGTGCTTTTCTAGTTAAGAAATGCTTTCCTGGAAACTCACTGGCTCTTTTTTTTCTGAGCAGTTTGTTGTACAAAAAATAAAAATGATCAAATCATTAGCTCCACATTAGTTAGAGCTAGTTATGTATATATCAGTGCAGAGGAGGAGGAGGAAGGAAGAGGAGGAGGCTCTACAGCAGAGTCCCAGACGAGCTGCGCATGAGAGCTGCTCCGATCTGGATGAAAATGCTCCACAGCGGTTTGCGGGTAGCGGCTTTAGGGAAGCGGAAGATTGCTAATAGCGGGTAGCGCAACCTGCTCTTAAAGGCAATGGCTACTGAAGCACTGGTTGGTTAAACAGGTGGGACGCCCTAACCACTCCCATGCATAATATATGCATAATATAGCGGTTAGCTCAGGTAAGATCACAGGTTTAGGGAGGTGGAAGATTGCATTTTTTGTGAAACGCCCTTCCTGCTACCCGCTATCCCTTAATAGCGGCTTTAGGAGGTTTGGTGGTAGATTGGGCCCATACACATCGTTGGAAATGTCTCAGAATAACTAACAACTGCTTCACTGTGATGCATATCCCTAAAGGGAACCTTATCAACAGTGTTCTTTAAGGAAGTAATATTTCCCAAGATCATCATCAAATGATTGAGTTTCATAAATCTCTTCAGATTTTAAGAAAGATTATCTGTGAGGAATTTGTAGGATGGTTCTGGTTCGAACCTGAGCAGGGGTCTTTCTGTGTGGAGTTTGCATGTTCTCCCCGTGCTTGCGTGGTTTCCTCCAGGTACTCCAGCTTCCTCCCACAGTCCAAAGACATGCATGTCAGGTTAATTGGTGGTTCTAAACTGCCCGTAGGAGTGATTGTCAGTGTGCATGGTTGTTCATCTACGTGTGGCCCTGTGATGGACTGGGGACTTGTCCAGGGTGTACTCCTGCCTTTGCACAAAGAGAGCTGGGATAGGCTCCAGCAGAATCCTGTGACCCTGCAGAGGATTAAGTGGAGTATAGATGATGGATGAATGGATGGAATTCATAAGACTGTTTATTTTTTTCATGATAAAAACAAACTACAGAATCTCACTCCACTCCCTGATACACAGGTCTCAAACTCCAGTCCCCGAGGGCCGCTGTCTATCATGTAATGGATATTTTCCTGTTTCAGCGCACCTGATTCAAATGAATGGGTCACCATCAACTTGTTATCCAGGTCTGCACAGGTCTGTTAATGACCCATTCATTTGAATCAGGTGTGCTGAAGCAGGGAGACATCTAAGAAATGTAGGACAGCAGCTCTCGAGGACTAGAGTTCGACACCCCTGCGGGAATGAAAGCGCCAAAGGACTGAATTAGACTGAAGTTGTATCTCTCTTGATCAATTTAATGAACAAATACAATTCCTTCAGTTAATGTGAGAAAGTTTAGTTTTTTTCTGAAAAATATGTCATTCTGTGAGCTTTATATCCAATGAGTTTCTGTGGGACGTTATGAGTTCCAAAATAAAGAAAGCAGATATAAAATAAAACGTACAAGACACAAAAGACTCCTGAATTTTACATCTTATGATACAGTCTTTGTATAAGATGGCTTCTTTCATGTTAGTGCAAGTCTTTGAGAGAATTTTTAGACAAAGAGCATGTGTCTAGTTGCGGTCAATGACTAACACCTTTTTTTTTCTCTTCCTGTTAGTTTCTGAATGTGTTCATGATCAACTTTCTTTAAATAAGCAACCATAAATACTGCCCAAAGAGCTGTATTATCTCCCCTTCAGTGTAAATCTCACATTTTAGGGGAGCCGCCAACTCAGTCTTAATAAGATTTTCTTCAAGAGGTGAAGTGTTTCATGTCATCCTTCAGTCAACTTTGAGACTAGACTGCAACATTTGTGCATGTGCTGGGATGTTGTTTTGCATGGACTTCTTGAGTATTATGACTACTTTCTGCGTCACTGCTTGAGGAAATCATCAGTCAGAAGCTGACAGTGATTTTAAGAGTGAGTCTTCAACCCAATATAATCAGAAAAACCGATAAGGATGCCCTTACCAAGATCCCTCCTCCACCGTGCTGCTGCATGACTCAAGTGACAACCATTTCAATGCAGCTGATTACATGTGGTCTTAAAGTATTTTCTGGGTGATCTGATCACAAAGAGAGACCCCTGAAGTGGTCTTAGCTTCTGTGGCCACATTCTTAAATTACTCTTAACACCATGTGAGTCCTGGTCCACACTGAAGGACTGCATGCTTGCCTAACATGTATCCACAAAATGGTGGATTTATTTATTTATTTATTTTTTTTGGTAATACTAAGTTGGATTTGAGTATTTGATTTTACCATCTTCTGAGCATGTGTGGAGCAGGCAATAAGCTAAGTCCAAACTGACAAAAAAAAAAAAAAGAACAGCTGGGGAGGGGCAAGATGGACTGAGACTAAAGGGAATTAAGAACTTAACAACTCAAGGAAGTGGAGAAATAAGATAAAAATTAAGCTCAAAGTTTTGTATCAAACCTGAAATCTGCATTGCTTCACCATGCTCAGCATCAATTCTGAGACTGTTTGACTGCAATAAAAAGGTGGTGTCCCTCGTTGTGTCAGCTCCTAATCACAGTTGTAGTCGTGCATGGCCTCACATTTCTTGATCAGTTGCATATGTCTTGTGGTCTGCTGCAAGCGCAACCTTCATTTGAAAGATGGTGAAATTTTGAGTTCTTCTTGAGAACTAACATTTCTCCACGTATCCAGTGATTGCATCAAATGGCTGAAATTGATTCAAGTGTCTGGTACATGTCTGGTACGTTTGCACATCTGATATAGAATTTTGACATTATGCAATATAAAACATGACATTATATATTTTGCAACTGAGTGACAAAAGTGAAATATAAAATGTAATGTTTCTTCCTTTTACATCAATTCTGTTGAATTTACAGAGTGAAGCAATAGAAAGGTTCTCACACTGAAAATGTAGTCTTGGGCTTTCTTTAAAGATAATTCACGGACTTACTTTGATAAAAACTTTCTTTCTTATATACGTTTTGTTTTACTCCTGTCAGTCTTTTTCCCCATCAGTTTTCTCTACCACCCATACTTCATTAGTTGATTAGGTTTTTATGTCATCTGTCTTTCTTTCATACTGAATTCTAAGTCAGCTTAAGTTAGCTGATATCTGTACTGCTTGTGAGGTATTATAAATGTTCCAAATGGAACTTGGGCTTACATATTATTACAGTTAGTTATTTTTCATAATTTGGTTAATCTTTATTACATGTAATCAATTTCTATCCAACCCCAATAATCTCCTTGCTAATTAAATATGTTAGAATTGGGTAATTTACACAAATGGAATTGTTAAAACTTAAAGATAAGTGGAGTGGAGATTAAATCTCTTGGTATCATTGTTACTCAGCCATGTGTAGACCCGCTTCATTTTGGGGTTTTTAATTCAACAGAATTTTTGTTAAAATACTCAACAGATGCTTACTTCATCTCAGTTAAGAGAATATTAACAGAATATATGGTTAATATTTGCTTCTTAACTTCGTTAAATCACATTCATGAATTAAAGTGTTAGTCGTTTTGGGTTTGTTTTTAAATAAAATTTAATTTTAAAAAAAGAAAATCAATTATAGTCAAGATGTGAGGGGGAAAAAATCCACAAATTTACCATTGAAGTAAGGTTTATTTCATGATTATAAATGTTTTATCTATTGGAACCTCACTAGACGTTTACCAGTACAGGTCAGTTTACACAACCCAAGCTAAACACAGTAACTATGTTAGTCAGGAAGACACATCAGCTGAATTGAACATATTGCCTATCTGTACCAGCCTACGCAGCACATAAGGGCTGTGTGTGTTGCATATGTACTTTTTACACTTGATACATGTATAGTGCTTTTCTCTCCAACTTGGGTCCACACACTTCACAGCGTTTCTTTTTGTTGCTGCTGGCCGCCGCCTAGAATGATGAACAGAAAAGTTCTTCACCAGTTTCTGGATCCCACTGGGATTCTGTGGAATCCCCTTTGATTCTGAAAACTCCAATAAACATAAGAACCCCAAAGTAGGCATGTAAATGGGTTTGGCCTGTCCCTTTCCACTTCCCTCAAAAAAAGGCCTTCCTTCTAAATTAGTGCAATCCAGAGTAGTTTTACAGATGGGATTTGAGATGAAAAGCCCAAAAGAAAGCTTGATGTCCTACACATGATCTATGTTGGTCGTGGTTCCATCTTTATCTCATTGGCAGCAGTACAGGGTGGTTCATTTCTTGGGCAAGAAGACCATACATTTTTACCATTTTGACATTTGCTAGCTGCTGATGGGCTTGTTCTAGTGTGGATGCTGATGGGCCGGTCCTTGCTTATCAGACTGAGTTTTCAGAAATATGATCCTGAAACGTCTTCCTTTCCATCATCATCAAATGCTTCTCTCTCTTCCAAAATCAATTGCAAGGTCCTTTGAGCAGAGAATCTTTTGACCATCTTGATTAATTGTGATAAGGAATCATACTGGCAGGTTATATTTATTGTGTCCTGACCCCAATTTACAGCTGGGATAGTGTGTAAGCAAATGAAGATTGGTTCCTGCAGGCTGGGGTGCCGAAAAGGGGGGGTAAAGGATACGGATTATAGGGGCCCATGATTGAGGGGGGCCCTGAGAGGCCCCTAATGATGATCAAAAATAGCATCAACAAATTTCGCCGCTGTGTTGGGGGGCCCGGTAAAGATTCTTTTCATGGGGCCCAAAATCCCTAGCGGCGCCCCTGCCTGCAGGACACAGGGTAAAATGCAGAGGACTGTGAGAGCAGGTGTCAGTTGTTTTTTTTTTTTTTTAACTTTGTAACAATGTGCAGGAACGGCAGGGGCAGAAACACAAAACACACAATTTCTCTCTCACACACACATACACAGCAGGCCCAGATAGGAGGAGAGCAGAATGATGGCACATGGGTCCTACAATTTCCACAGTTGACCTGACCGAACATCCTGTATGTCATATAAATGTGTAGGAGGGGTGTAAAGTGTCTTCCTAACCCTAACTCTGAGTTAAAAAAATTATGCAAATATAATTTTTCTAATATATGAAAACGGGTCCCACAGACCCGAGCAATACACAAGGGTTAAGCCAAAACAGCAAACTTCACACGTGTCCCTCTTGCCCGCTGTATGATGGTGACCATGGGAGGCAACATTTAAGCTGTGCATTTGGCACCATCTCGTGGGCGAATCGAGATATCGTTAAAGTTTTAGAACTATCCCTCTTTCCTGCCAGGGGGTTCCCCTGCTTTTCTGGTAAAAGAGTAAAGCGAGAAGACTAATTCCACACCCCGCATGACCTTAAATCTACAAACTAACTAGTTTGGCTCTCGAAAATGGAAAACCCCCTTTCTGAAGTATACTGCTATTAGACTGGACACGCATGCGCAGAGGGGGTTCAGCCTGTCACCGTGTACTTTCACTTTGTTCAGGGTTCTAGTGTCGTAGGTCTAAAAGTATGACAAAAACGCGACATAAACTTTGTCGTTAAGGCGTGGTTATTGGGCGAATGTATATTTTTGCCGGCGAAATCTAATTTTTTCAGAAACTAACTAATAGAATGAACCGTAAACACCATGGTTAAGCTAACTGTGAAGCAACAACGTTATGACTGTACAGAGTGCACTGATATCTGTAAACTGTGACCTCCACGACAGGTAAGTTTATAAAATTTATAGAGTGAGACGTAACCTTTGTAGACATTCTCCCGCAGAGCACTCTTTGCCAAAGTCTTTGTTATTTATCTTTGCTGATTCTTATATTGTCAGTCCAACAACAAGAAATGACCAACACAGCTAGTTATTCTCAGTAAGGTAATTATATATAATAGTTATTCTCAGTAGGGTAAAGGTAAGATAATTAAAGGTGAAATGGAACATTTAGAAACGTGAACGTATGTCACTGTAATGCTTTAAGAAAAACAATAAGATAATAGGCAACAATCATCAAATATATATATATATTTTAAGGTTACTATGCATCCCTCCACTAATAAAGAAAACATCTTGATCCACTCACACGTGAAAACCGACCAACGGTTAATTAAACCTCATATGCGCAGATATCTGCAGCAGATCTCTCACCATGGAGCGGCCTGCTGTCAAACAGAACCATCTGTGTGGTTCTTGGGAGATGAAGGAGAGACTGGGAATGGGAGGCTTTGGACATGTTTACTTGTACCAGCACCTTGTAAGTCTTGTCATTCATACACCAGAAGTTTACATAGACTTTATAAAAAGACAACCTTTTCTTTTCTCACTTTCTGACATTGTATAAGACTAAGCTTTTCCAATTTTATGTCAGGATTACCCAAATTATTTCTTGCTAAATGCAAGAATAATGAGAGATTTTTTTTTTCTATTACTGGGTCAAAGTCAGACGTTTACATAGAATAACTATGTCTTTGAACAATTTGTGAAAGCCCAGATGATGATGTCATTGCTTTCGAAGCTTCTGATAGGTTCATTTACAACGTTTGAGGCAGTTCCGAGTCCCAGTGATGAATATGCTTTGGTGCAAAATGTGCATATCAACCCCAGGAACAAAAGCAAAACACCTTGTGAAGATGGTGGAAGCTGATAAGAGTGTCATTATCCACAGTAAAACAGGTCCTATACTGTCATAGACTGAAAGGGAACTCAGGAGGGAAGAAGTCATTACTCCAAAAACAGCAAAAAAAAAAAAAAAAAAAAGCCAGATTACAGTTTACAAATGCACCCAGGGACAAAGACTGTAATTTCTGGAGGCGTGTCCTGTGGTGTGAAAATAAAATTGAACTGTTCGACCATAATTGTTACCTTTGGAGGAAAAAAGGGGAAGGTTGCAAGACCCAGAACACCATCCAATAAATAAGACACCATCCCAACTGTGAAGAACGGTGGTGGCAGCATTATATTTTGCTGTAAGTGGACTGGTGCACTTCATAAAATAGATAGCATCATGAGGAAAGAACATTATGCAGAAAGATTGAGGCAACATCTCAGAACATCTGGAAGTTAAAGCTTGGGTGAAAATGGGTCTTCCAAATGGACAAGAACCCTATGTGTACTGCCAAATTAGTTACAAAGTGGCTTAAGGACAATAAAGTCAAAGTCTTGGAGTGGTCATCATAAAGCCGTGATCTCAAGCTTATAAATGAAAGAAAAAGACAAACCTGACTCAGTTCCATCAGCTCTGTCAGGAAGAATGGACCAAAATTCTAGCAGACTATTGTGAGAAGCTTGTGGTGTCATGTTCTGAGGCAGGAAGGAGGACCCAAACGCAGGAGTATGAAACAAAAGAGCATTTAGTTACCAAAAAAACAAGCAAGAACACAAAGTCCAAACTAAACCAAAAAAAAAAAATCCACAACAGAATCCAAGCAGGTGAAAAAACAGAAAACCCTCCACAGAACACAAAAAGACAGAGCAGCACAGACAGGGGAGATGATAAGACTTAAATGGGCAGAGGGACGAACGAGAGGCAGGTGCAGGCAATCAGGATAACACCAGGAAGGAAGCAAAGCAGAAAACAACGGAGACAAGAAAGACTTTTAAACAGGAAACGGAGCTGACGAGAGACAGGGAGTGACACCAACTTGACACAAAACCAAAGGAAAAACCAAAAGTGCCTGTCATGGCCGACCAAACCATGACATGTGGAAGGAAACCAAAAATGTTTGACCGAAGTCATACAGTTTAAAGCAGTGCTACCAAATACGAAGGAAATGTATGTAAGCTTCTGACGTTAATAAAAGTCATAAAAAATTCTCTAAATGTGATTTAATATCAGACAATAAAAAAAAAAAAGGTTATGCATCTTTTTATGTATGTAAACTTCTGGTTTCAACTGTATATTCTAGGGAGCACTAACTCAAAAACCAGCCATGTCTTACATGGTTTTACTTATTGCCCATTTTTTTTGGAGCAGGAAACTGCAGAGAAGATTGCTGTGAAACTTTGCCGCCTGGAGCTTAACTTAAAGAACAAGGACCGTTGGAGCAGAGAGATCCAGATCATGAAGAAGTGAGTATTTTACAGCCTTAGTACAAATTTCACTGTAAGCTTAGTTCTTATGAAAATGTTCTGGCATCATGTGTGGTGCACTTTTTCTTCCCTTTTTTTTTACAGGCTAAACCATGTCAATATTGTTCAAGCCAGAGAAGTTCCTGAAGAGTTTAACTCCATTGTAATAAATGACCTACCACTGCTTGCCATGGAGTACTGCTCAAGAGGAGACCTGCGCAAGGTACCAAATGAGTAGTTTGTTAAGACACTGAATATTTGTCCCTTAAAACATTGCACATAACTGATCTATTTATTTAGGTGCTGAATAAACCTGAAAATTGTTGTGGTTTAAAGGAGAGTGAAGTCCTCTCTCTACTTCGTGATATTGGTAATGTTTTTTTTAGACTTCTGTTTTGTTAAAAAGTATCAATTAAACAAACCTTGATTCATTTTTTTATTTTACAAACAGCTTCTGGTATCCAGTATCTCCATGAAAATAAGATAATTCACAGAGACCTAAAACCAGAGAACATAGTCCTTCAAGAGATTGATGGGAAGGTGAATTTGTACTTCATCCTTTAATCTATCCTGTTTAATGTCATGTATATAGATTTTTTTTTTTTTTTGTAATTTGTTTTAATTTGGAAAATATATTTTCTCCAGCTTGTCCATAAAATAATAGACCTGGGATATGCAAAAGATCTAGATCAGGGTAGTCTCTGTACATCCTTCGTTGGAACTCTTCAGTATCTGGTAAGTAAGGGTTGCATCACGGGTGCTTTCTTCTCCAATTAACATTTGTTTTAAATAAACGTCAATCATGCTTCATTATTTGCAAATCTTTCTGTATCTGTGGCAGGCTCCAGAGCTGTTTGAGAGTAAACCCTACACTGTAACTGTGGACTACTGGAGCTTTGGAACCGTGATCTTTGAATGCACTTGTGGCTTTCGGCCCTTTCTGCACCACATGCAGCCTGTACAGTGGTGAGCAAGGATATATCTCATCTGTACACTGATCAACCTGTGTGGTAAGGTTAGAGTTAGGATTAGCACTTCTAGCTATGATGAATTTCATACATTGTCCCTTTAAGTTTTATATGTTTGTACTCAATATTTAGATACTAGGTAACAAATTAATTTCTGACTGAGTGACTCACCATCAGGCAGAAATACATTGTTTAAGACTGAATAAAAAACAGTTTTTTTAAGTGAAAGACTATCAAACCTTTTCCAATGCAGTGCTGTAAAAAAGTATTTGCCCCCTTCCTGATTTCTTATTTTTTGCATGTTTGTCACAATAAATGTAATGATAATTTGTCACAATAAACAGTCAAGTGTGTTAAGCGTGCAAAAATAAGAAATCAGGAAGGGGGCATATACTTTTTCACAGCACTGTATGCAAAATGGCCGTGTATGAGAGGAAGGCATACATTCAGACAAGAATCAGAGCAGGCCAGATTAGGTCAGAGCAGTTTGATAATCTGGATTTGGTTTTTGGAGTATGTTTTTGCTTTTACCTTATTTCTTTCCTGATTTTGTAGGACAAGCAAAGTAAAAAACAAAGGTCCTAAAGACATTATGGCAGTTGAGGATATGAATGGAGAAGTAAGATTCTCAGCACATCTGCCATATCCCAATAATCTCAGCAGGTGGAGACATAAAGATGCTTTTTCCTACCAAGTAGTTAAATTTAACTTGCTCTAAGTACCAGTGTTTAATCTTTGTGCTCATGTTTGTGCGTATTCATAGGCCGCTGCTGGAACCAGTTGAGACCCTTCTTCAGATGTTGTTGATGTGGGACCCTACAGCGCGTGGTGGAGGGCTGGATCCTGAAACAAACAAGCAACATTTCTACACCATTCTGCAGAATATTCTCAACATGAAGGTTAAACACATGGCCTTGGTCTGGACTCACTTATGCCACTGTATTGAACATGTTTAAAGTAAAGTAGAGGGCAATGAGCAAAGCAGACCTCTCAAATTATACATTTATTTATCCAGGCCATTCATGTCTTGGACATGACCTCAGCCCAGCTGCACTCATTGGTTCTGAGTCCTGAGGAGAGTTTACACTCTCTGCAGCTTCGTCTGGAGTTACACACCCAGGCACCCATCTCCCCACTGAGTCAAGAGCTACTGCTGGAGACGGGAATCTCCCTTGACCCACGCAGGCCACCCGCACAGTGTTTGCCAGATGGTTTAGTATGTGACATACACACACACACATACACAGAAGCATGAGCCATAATATCTAATGTCAGACAGGTGCAGACATACTTAAATATGTCATGGTGGACAACAACTTTTTTTTTTAAAACTCTGCATTTTAAAACGGTTGATTTTTTTTTTTTAAAGCATGACATAGTCCTTAGTGTCTGTTTTACTTCTGGTTATGGGTTTATTTGTTTTTTTCTTGTTTTTTTTGGTCTTCATATTTAACCAGTGAATTTTGTGGAACGAGAAGGAACAGGGAAAGTAATTGTTTTTTATTCATTTATTAAGATGTTTGCAGACGATATAGATGACTGTTTTACATTTGCTTGCTTCCATTCCTTCTGGATCACCTTGTATAATATAAAGCACATTATAATGTTCCACACAGTTTTTTGTCTTAATCGATGAATGAACCTCTGCTAATGCACATTTTAGTGTATGGAGTGATATTTATTTTTTTGTTTTTAGCGTGGATGGGACAGCTCCATAGTCTTCCTCTTTGATAAGAGCCTTACCAAGTACTCCGGACCACTGACTGCCAGACCTTTGCCAGACAGTGTCAACTTTATAGGTGAGACATATAACTCTATACTGTGAAATTATGTCATAAACATAAACAAGTCTATTTATAATTCTATTCAAAAACTTTTGAACTAAAAGATAAACTACTGTTTATCTCTGGAGTGTTTTCCTTGCTTTTGAAAGTTGTTGACAGAATCAACATTTTGTAAAGAGTAACACACTTGGGATTCAGTTTAAAAAGCAGATCTCTTATGTTGATGAAATGAAAATAAAATGAAAAATATTTTATTAATCCCAGACAGGGAAATTCAACATTGTAGTAAGGGCTTTTTTTTTTCAACAATAAATACATGACAGCAATAATAATATTGAATTAATAGTAGGATGTCTTGTTGTGGAAGCTGATGGCTGCTGGCAGGAATAATCTTCTGTATCTTTCTGTCTTGCAATGGACCTGAAGAAGCCTCTTGATAGGGCTAATGGTCGACACAAGCAAATGAAGGCTCACCTACGTGACAGACTAGGTGGAGAAGAAGATGAGAAAAAATGTCCACTTTTCATCCGAATTTTCATAACAGATGAAAACTGTAAAAATGTAAAATTTCACCATTGTTTTTAAATCAGTATAATTTAAGGAATATGTGCATTGAATTACTACAACAGAACAACACTATTAAAGAAAGGGAAGAGGGAAATGAAAAGATTGTTCTTACTGGTGAGTGGTTCGTTTTGTGAAAGATATTTTATAAAACATGTAAACTCGAGTGTCCCATGATTTCAATACTGATTGGCTGATTGTGACATATTGAATATCTGTTATATTGAAGGTGTTTAAAACACATTGATCAAAAACTGTCAAGCTAGTACTTTGTTAGCCTATATACTTTGTCAATCCATACTCTTGGCACATATTAGTGATATCCCATTTCAGGGACTGCATCCATTGAAACATGCAGTCTGCAAAAGGACATGCCTTCATAGACTGTGAAATCATCAGAGGACTTACTTTTTTGTTATCAGTTGATTCCACTCCTCATTGCTGGCACTGATGAGTTCTAATTAGGGATGGGCAATGCCGCCATTTTTCCTTTTACAATTATTATTGTTTATTTGTTTGAGCAGATAATGTGAAATGCCAACAAAAAAAACAAGATAATAAATTGAAATTACAATTAACACAAGTCATTGTATCTGCTCGAGAAGGAGTGAGAGGAAGAAAACGTATTTAATCCCACCCATTTCTTCCAAGTTAACATAAATTACATAGATGCTTCCTGCCATAATACGATACCATTAATTTAATGCTACTTTTTTATTGATCTTGATACTTTTTGCCCCTTAAAGGAAAACACAGGATTTCACAGTATTCATTAATAACTTTATTACAGGGGCAATATGAATATGAATAAAACTCATATAATCAACTCTAATCAAAAAATGCTTATAAATTAGATCTATGAGTAAATAAAAATAATATGAAACTAAATATTATTAAAATTCTAATTAAAATATTTAGACTTCAAAATAACAGCTTGTGAATTTCACTGACCATCAAGGCTTTTCTACCAGGGATGTGGTATCTGGGATTGAACACTTTCATAAAGTGAACAAACCAGCACCTTCCACAACTGAAACAGGTTGCAGGTCATCTTAATGAGGCTCCCTCTGATGTCTCTGGCTCTTTGGGAATCACCTACATTTACAAGGGATTTGAGTTACCAAATTGCAAAAAGGGAAATCAAAATTTTATAAAGATTTTGACATCATGAAGCAAAATGTATAAGTGCAGTTTATTTACCAGCCTAAGTAGAGATTTTGTTCATCCAGAGATTTATCATTTATATCTTGATATAAATAGAATTTTTACTTCCCTGAAAACTAGTCTTGAAACAAAGCAATGCAATCATATCAACCTTTATACTGTCAACTAAATGAAAGAGTGGTGAACATGGCTTCGCCCAAAATGTACATAGATCAGTTGCATATTTAGGGTAGTTTGATATAATAATGGTTAATAAAGTTTTTAATCACTTTATAACACTTTAACTGTTGCCTGTACCTTGATATTCTTTGCTTTTTATGAAACTCTCCTGCAATGTCTTCTGATGGACAGCAGGTGGTGTAAGGTACTTTGAGCTCACTGAGCAGCAGTGAAGATTGAGGCAGTGCTTGACTGAGGCTGCAGTGAGCCTTGGCCTCAGATATCTGATAGGCTACCATATCATGTGACACAGAAGACCATCTAAAATATGCTTATTTAGTTGAAAATATGCTTTCGCAAATAAATGTAATGCCTAAAACTCTCAGAAATGAAAACAAATTGCATATTTTGTATTAGCACAGTGGTATCATGATACTTAAAAAAATGACCAGCAGGTATCTTAAGTATCGATACAAGAGTATTGATATGTCCATCTCTGGTTCCAGTGCTATTTATCTGAAATCAGTGATTGACGTTTATGAACATCTTTAAAGGAAATTCTGGAAGCAAAAACAATGCGACAAAGAGTTTTGTACATCTATCATAAACTATGGGAGTTCCCATGAGAACTAATGGATTTCCGGTTGAGTCACATGCAGATTCACATGTTTATGTGCACTGTTCCAGATTTCTTTTTGAGGCATCAGAATTAGACATTGTTGGAAAAACATGACAAGTCATACTAATAACCAGTAAAATTAGAAATAAAACCCTAACCTAAAAAAAAGCCTGATCCCTTTGGTAGTTAAAGTAAAGGAAGGTCTCTGCCTTTATTTGATAAAGTTTGGTAAAACAATTTTTTTTAACTTACTTATTTAATTAATTTATTTTGTTTTCCGATAGGTATCCCAAATTGATTAATATTCTTTTTTGTAGTTTAGATTTTCACTTGATTATACAGAATTATACTAACAAATTATATAAATTCATAACATGGCAAGATTACTCAAAATGTGAATCTTGTTCTGGCACACTTCCCTCTGAAGTTGATTTATGTTTTTCCTCCATGTGGTTTTCTCAGTCAGAGAGATTAAGACGCAGCTGCCCCTGTCTGCCCTTAGAAAAGTGTGGGGTGAAGCAGTCAGTTATATTTGTGGACTAAAAGAGGACTACCTTCGCCTGTACCAGGGACAGAGGGCTGCCATGTAAGTGCATTAACGTATATAGGCTTAAACTAACACAATGATACTTTATTAATTTGAGCTTGTGTTTGTCTAGGCTGAGTCTGCTGCGTTACAATACCAACTTGACGAGGTACAAGAACTTGCTGTTCTCTCAGTCACAGCAGCTCCAAGCTAAACTGGCTTTCTTTAAGACCAGCATCCAGCGTGATCTTGAGCATTTCAAAAAGCAGAGGAGCACTGGCATCTGTGAGTGGATGTTAAAATCCATACTGTATTTTAAAGTCATTCCTGAAGCCTCAAATGGACTTTCTGCTATTTTTATGTGTTTATGTGAAGCTTCAGAAAAAATGCTGAGAACATGGCAAGAAAATGAAAAAAAGGCTGATGGATTTACAAAGGTATGATATTTGCAGAATTTATTGTATTTTCTTGCAATTTTTTAAAGACAGTCCAGTGCTAAAAGATTTCTTTTTGCTGTAGGTTGCAGATGTGGGGTATCTGGATGAAGAAATAGTGGCCTTACATTCTGAGATTGTAGAGTTGCAGAGGAGTCCTTTCGCCAGGAGACAAGGGGATGTGATGGAAAAACTGTCAGTATCTGTGTGAAACTGTATTCACTGATTCATATTTAGGTTTTTCTTTAACAACTGTCAGGTGAACAAACATGAAACTGTGTTTTATTTCTCTGATCATTTTGTATGTTTATACGGTCTGTGAAGAAATACGTATTGGTTACAGTGCAAGAGGCAACTATTTGTTTATGCATTAAAACAGATTTTTTTTGTTTACCAGGTTGCTGAAGTCTCGGTAATTTTAGATAACTTTGGAAATTAATTTTGAATGGGATTTGTGTCAAACTAACGTTGACCCATTCTCCAACCAAGACATGCACAAGTTTGCTCTAAATCAGGGGTCTCCAATATTGGTCCTCGAGGGCCGGTGTCCTGCAGGTTTTGCATGTTTCCCTGCTTTAACACACCTGATTCTAATTAATGGCCATCATCATCTTGACATCAAGGTTAGCACATGTGTGTTAATGACACACTCACTTGTATCAGGGTGTGTGGAAGGAGGGAAACATCTAAAACCTGCAGGACACCGGCCCTTGAGGACTGAGATTGGAGACCCCTGCTCTAAGTGCTTTTTTTTCTTTTACAGTGAAGAAAAGGCTATTGAACTCTACAAGCAACTGAAAGCTAAATGCAAAAGTTAGTACATTTCCCTGAATAAAAGAGTAGATATGGATTAAGGAGGCTCAAACCTTTTTTAAATATAAAATTATACTGCAGGGGATAATGCTTGATAAGCAACAGATAATGTATATTGCTATTCAGTTTGAAATTATACAGTAATGTATAGCAGGAAAAGCTGCAGAAAGGCTTACTGAACAAAGATATTACAAGGTCTCCATCATCATTATCTTTGTGGATTGATGTGAATGGAAAAAAAAAAATGCAACATTAATGGTGTGCATTGAACTTTATTGAAATATTGTAGATGGATAATCTTATTTTTCTCCAGGTCCTGACCCTCCACATGGTTACAGTGACAGCTCAGACATGGTAAAAACAATACTCCAGACGGTTCAAAACCAGGACAGAGTGCTAAAAGACCTGTACACTCACCTAAGGCAAATACTCCACAAGTCTATTTCAGATAAACTCACAACCAAATACAATTTAGCACAACTCTTGAATTTTATGGTGTGTCAAGCTTTATTTTCCCCTGTGTTTTATTTTTCTGTAGTACAATCCTGATGTGTAAGCGACGCATCGTGGATTTGTTCCCTAAATTGGAAAGGGCAGTGGAGAACATAAAAACTGCAGAGGCGGCAGTGATGCAGATGCAAATGAAAAGACAGAAAGAGTTCTGGTACCTTCTCAAGGTTGTTTGTGTAAGTATGTTATCAACAGCACGACAGAGAAAAGTATTCACCCTCAGTGAAGCTTTAGGACCTTGAAGCTCCATAATAATAAATGTTGAAGTTAAGTGATTCTGTAACTAATGCAGTTTGTGGTTGTGTCCTTAGTCACAGAGCAATTCTCCAGCTCCCTCACTGATAGAACAACCTACTGAAAGGTAAGATCTGTGCAAGACATGCCTCATGTTTCTGAGAACTAGTAAGAGTATATATTGTATTTGCATCTGGAAAAAAAACATATTGGGACAATCTACAATAAAATTATTGTGTATCAGTTTTTATTTAAATTAACAATTTCTTTAGAAGATTAATTTAAATAATTTTGTATTTCTGTTTTCTTAGAAATCTTCAGGAGGTCACTATCTGACCTCACAAATCTAAACTGCTAAACGTACTAGCTAAAATAAAAGAAATAAACACAATTCTGGGTGAAAATCACTCAGTGCAAGTAAAATTATCTATCCATTCAGCAATATGCTTGTACTTGACAATAAATCTTGTTTCCAGTTAAAAACTGGCATTCAAGGTTTTCAAAGTGAAGAGTTTCAAAGTGAAAGAGATAATCACTAGAACTTTATAATTGAATTGCATAAAATAAATATTCATGATAAATTTTAGGAGTGTACCATGTAGTCAAAAAGTAAATAATTTGTCAAATAGTATAAATGACCTCATATTTTCAGATCTATGATTTTGACAAGAAGAGAACAATTTTCTCTGTAAGAGCATCTGCAACAATTTCTCACCTGAGTTACACCCAAGTCTCTTGTCTTTTGCAGCGAAACAGTTGATGAGCTACTGGATGAAAATCAGCGTTATCTGAGTCATCTCAGTTCTCTGTTGCAAGATGTCACCCAAGAAATGAAGCACAGTGTTATGGTAAGTTGTATAGGTGTAAAACATTGAGCTTATGCAGTAAGCATCCCAGAAAATAAAAAGACCAAGTGGATGGCAGATGGATAACAACATGTTTAGTTGTAAAGTGTGAAAAGGGTTTTTTTTTCTCTCTCCAGGATCTGGACTGGAGCTGGACTCAGGTCGAAGCAGTGAATGTCAAGTCCCAGAAGCTGTAGCAGCTTTATGAAGAACATGTCCTGTATTAAGTGCCTAATCAGAGTTACGCTATCAGAAAGCTGTGTTTCTCAACTGTGTCATTTACTTATATGTAATGATCTAACATGAGAATGAGTAAAACATTATGATGGCGTATGATTTGCATGTTTTAACTTAAGTGTATTTATAAAATGTTAAAAGATTTTTCCTGCAGTAGCAACAGTGTACCTATTTTTCTGGTGATATTAATCTGTGAGGCATTGTTGCTGACAGATTATGCATGATGGAATGTGAATAAATATTTATATATGCATAGAATATGTACAATGGTGACATTTTCTTTGAGTTATTTCTTTGTTGATATCGCAAACACAAACCCCCTGATGATTGCACGTATTTAAATAATTTTACATACACCCTGAGCACCAGATAAAAGAGCACCTGATGAATGCAAAAATATAATAACGTATTGAGTAAACCAGTGGGTATTCATTTTATAGTTATATAGTGATACAAATAAATATATTTCCTCATAATGCCACTGGTGATGGTTTGTCAACGAGCCATTAATGGGATTATAACAAACAACGTGGAGCAAAATTACCACGTTAGTACCCCTCTAATTTTTCATAAACTGTACTTCCGACAGTTCCTGAAGGCAGCACAATGAAACAAGTCAAATCTGGACAGAAACGTGTGGGAGGAGGCGGGGTTGAGGGGGATGGGTCGCTGAATGATAAGACCAGAGGGGGAGACGGTTTGATACAGAGGTAAATTAGTATATCTATTGGTCATTTCATGTTTTCATTAATATTATCATGCATGAATATAGTGCAAGTTGAGGTGGTTTATCACATTTACCCTGGCAGCTTCCAGCTGAAGTTAGCATTGCGCTACAAGACGCTGACGGAGGAACTGACTTCCGAACCCACTCGATCGTAAAAGCTAGCTAGCTTACTCTGCCTGCTGGGTTAACTTCACCGGACGAATATTGTATCACTTTCTGGTTCTGGTTTTCTTCGCGGTGTTCACGGTAAAGGATACACAACTGTGCTCCAGATATGTTGCGTCGTTAGTTGGCAGAGGAATGCCTCGCTTCTTTCTTCCTTAAAAGTTACTCTGCAAAATAACGTATGTTAGCGTTAGCCGTGAACGTTCCTGAGCGCGTTCACAGGGGTGCACCTGTGTTGAAGTCAGGGTTTATTCCATTTACAACAAGCACCGTCAGTGTAGTGAGAATAACTGTTATAGTTAACTAAAGATGGAAGCCTGTGTTTATGTTCGTTGTATTTGAGCTTCATCATTTTGAAAAGGTTCCTCTTTATCGTCAAGAGTTTCATCACAGCGTCTGTTTGCAGTTCCTTTATCAAACAGTGCTCAGTACAGCTTGATATTTCTCAAATATTAAATATCTGTTTGAATTATTATATCTGTTAGAACTGTACCGTATTTGGTTCTATCATATGGGTTATGACCATTATTCAGAAATATAACATTTTGACCGTCTCAGACAGTTTCACCAAACCCGAAAATACAGACTGACTATTAAAGTTGCATTGTTACATTACATTATTTTGGCCAGGTTTACCTACAAACTTGGAACCGACTTCTTGTTCTGCTGCTGACAATTACTGTGTAGGTGTCTGACCACAGGCCATATGAATCCCTGAGTACTGAATGTGGTATAAATACTTCAGTGTGTTTCTGATTCTTTCTTTCTGCCTTCAGGTGAGTGCTAGTGAGGATGACGATGCCGCATGTAGGGGCTGTGTTTGCAGCAATAGTAGGAGTGATGGCCATTATGTTGCACTCCTCAATCCACAAGATAGAGGAAGGACATCTTGCTGTCTACTACAGGTATTGCAAAAGCAATCTTTAATATTTGTGCATCAGGGAAGGTACATTTTACATTACAACCTGTTGCACATATTTACTGTGCGAGTGTGTGTGTCTGAAGAAAATGAACCCCACATTCCCCTTTTGTGTTAATTGGTGTGTGAGAGAGTGTATGGTTTAAAGAAAATTAAAGTAGACTGCATAGGCTGAAAATTCTGAACCAACTGTGGGCAAAAGTAATCCAAATCTGACTTTAATAGCATGTATCTAGCTATCTATTTTTGATGGCTGTGTGAAAAGCTCAAACTACATGAACACCAATGTATTTATTTAATTATTTATTTGTTTATTTTTATTTATTTATTTATTCATTTTTTTCTGACACCAGACCAGGGTCACCATCATATGTGGCCTTAAATTGGACGAGTATCTGATGTTTTCCTAGGTGACTTCATTGTGAACTGTCTTAAGTCTCATTTTATCCATTGTTGACATGACTGCGAATTATGTCACAATTCTGTGTTGGTGGTAACTTGAAATACAACAATTTTGCTCTCTTTTTTTCCCCCAGTCTTCTTCTCTTTATAATTTGTCAATGAATTTGCCAGCTTCCAGTGCGCAAAAACTTTAAAAATAAATCATACAGGCTCACTGCTGCTGCATTACTTCCATAAACCCAATGTACTGTGTTTGATATCACTTGGTCTTTCCTTATCTGCGGGTCACTTCAATAAATTAGCCAGTTCACAGCGGAGTCTGATATAGGTTGCATTAAAAATGCTAATGCAAAAAAAAAAAATCTTGGCAAAAAAAAATCATAATTGAGCAGTCAGACCTTGCAGCATGAATGTAGCCTGAGAAATTGATGTATGAATGTGTGTGCATGAGTGACAGTGATATGTAGTGTAAAGCGCTTTGAGTAGTTGACCCGACAAGAAAAGGACAAAAAAATACTTTACAGTCTGTTAAAGTTAGTTAATGTTATTTGCAGCCATTGGTGTATGAGGCCTGTTCGAAGTAGATTTAGTCCATCCACATCACCTCGAGTCCACTTTTTTCTTTCCTTTTTCAATGCGTCATGTTTGATGTGTATTGGGTGTATGTGCTATTTATTCACATTTTATATTTTCTTTTTATGCTTCTTAAAGTAATCTGTTTCATGTTTATGATTTTCATATTTATTGCTAGATCTATTTTTTTATGTAAATCTATGTATGTGTTAGGGATGCAACGGTACTTGGTAAAATACCAAACCGTTCGGTACGACCTGCACGGCACAATACGCTTTTATGTCCCGCGGTATTTATGTTCCAATAACTTTGCATTGGACTTGGACATGAGCGTGCCTGCCTTTTAGGCAACAGGCCCGCCACTGTATGTCAATGTCCACTCGTCTCTGCTCACTCACAGGGACCAGCCTATCACACTTTGGCCGGTTGGCTGCAGCTCATAGATCCGCGATCTTACCTGTGTAAGATCCAGTTGTTACCAGTTGTGCATCTTGGCGCAGCTGATGTGCTTTTTAAAATACTGCGGAAAGAATCATTGGATGCGCATTTAAAGATCACGAACAATTAATGTGTCTGTCCCTCCTCGACCACCAACAGTTTCAGACATATCGGAAATAAATTCCTGCATCCAACCTTTTCCAGCTTGACAAATATCTCCTTGGTTTCCCCCACAGCAAACATCTGAATGAGATCATTCCACAGCTGTACAGACTGACGTGTCTGGCCGTGACTATTCCCACATCCACCACAACTGCTGACCAGACATCCTCTGACCTCAAGAGAATAAAAACATCTGCAAGTAATACGGTGATGCGTAATCTAGAGGTAGAGTCGTTTGTGCACGTCCACATGTGACCAGGTGGACGCACATTTATGCCATTTGGATGCGCACTTTTACGCGCCGACATGCGGGTTGCACTTTCCGTAAACTCGGTATCTTGCGATCGTGGGTTTAGGGTAGCGGGTGGTCTGAAACTGTACTGAATCCGTACCGAAACCATGACACAAGAACTGCAGTATGGACTGTACAGTGAGCCACCTGTACCGTTGCACCCCTAGTATGTGTATAGATAGATAGATAGATAGAGAGATAATATGTGTGTTTGTGTATGTGTGTGTGTGTGTAGTCCAAGTGCTGTTTTGGAAGAGATGGAGGACACAAACCTAACAATTTGTTTATATTTGTTTCAGAGGTGGGGCATTGCTGACTTCTCCTAATGGTCCTGGATATCACATTATGCTGCCTTTCATCACAACTTACAGATCAGTGCAGGTAAATGTATCTGTCTCCTCTGAAACATGATCTCTTTAGCTTTGTTTAATGTCAGTTTTTTTTTTTTTTTTTTTTTTGGGGGGGGGGGGGGGGGGGGGGGGGGGGCACAACTTGTCAAAACTGAAAAATAACATTTATCCTTTAATTTTTTTCACCAGCATCTAACAGTTTGTCTTTTGTGTGTGATTGCTATGGGGATGATTCACATATGACAAAATTATCAGACTGAAATTCATCTACAAATTAGGGACGGAGCAGTTACTGGTATTGCAGCAAAGCATGGTGAAATTTTACACAATAACAATTCACCGTTTATGTTTAACTCAATCTCATTATCACGGTCAATTACCGGGATATGTAATATCAGCCTCATTCAAGTCTCGCGAGTGACTCGCAATAGTGTCTTGCATGAATATATAGCTTGTAACATGGGTATTGTAAGCATGACGGGAAGTGGTGATAGCGGGCAGGACATTTACCAACCCACTGAAAGGATGAAATCCGAGGTCTCGGCACATTTTTTTTTTTTAAGAATGCAGAGAGACAACTGGTGGAGGACAATTATCCTGTCTGCAGAGCACTTGTTTACATTTTAATGTAATTTCTACAAGCAACTGTTTTCTGTATTTGCACATTTATACTTATTTAAGGTTCAGCTTAACGGCCAAATTTTTTTTCATTTGAAGTTGCACTTTAAATTTTGTTCATGATAGGGGTGCACGATAGTTATCGGGCCGATAACAAGAAATTATGATGTCATTTTGGTAAGTCTGATATGATGAATAGCCCCGATTAACATATATATTTTTGTCAACACGGCAGTGCCTAGCTCCCACTGAAACCCCAAATAACCAGCAGTGAATGTTATGTTCAAGTGATGTCGGCATAATCAGAAAAACTATTTCTCAATAAGGAAAATAAAGAGTACCCCTTCATGCCAGAAAGAACTTGTTAATTCGAATTGATATTCGCAGTATTTTCCCACATGTTACACAGAAAAAATAGAAAAGGCCGAAAGAACGACCACCAAACGAGGGAACGGAGAAATTTATGTTACACCTTGAATGCAGCCTGCAGCACATCATCCTGATAACAAACATGGTGGCAATGGTATGGAACTTCTTTAAAATTTGAGAAGAAGATAGTTGGCTGGTTATTTGTGACAAATGCTCCAAGCAAATTCCATGAGGAGGGAAAGATAGCACAAGCTTTAATACGTCAAACCCGATTAGCCATTTGAAACTTAACCATCGCTTTTGAAAGTTTGAAATCGCACTAATGTGAACTAACGTGAGCAAGCCAGCAGCAGAGAATTCACCGGGACTTACACACATTGGTGAGGCTTTTGAAAAATCCAAGAAATTTGCCAAAGGTGAAATGGGTAGAAGGTAGAAATGTTTGAATCTAACTTGTGTCAGTGCATTAATTTTCTATGTATATTTACTTTTTGTAAACTTCTGGAATGCAATCTTTCTGTTTGTTATTCTGATACATGTATTTCAGTCAGTTTAAGGAGCCTTAATTTTTTATATCGGTAAGTAATGCACCTTATTTAAGTTGATGTGAGATATCAAATAGGTTTGTTTGATAGCTTTACAAAAATGTTTGAGAGGCTTGCCAATAGTTTTTTATTGGAAAAAATAAATATCTGGTCATTTAAAGAGTGAAAACTGTTTTTGGTTTTGTTCATAGCATTGATGTAATGATCTTAGGTATATCTGTGTGTTATCAGTATCCCCCTAAAGGAGCTGAAAGTTATTGGTCATCAGTATCGATTTAAAAAAAAAAAAAACAGTTATCGTGCATCTCTAGTTCATGCTAATTTGCATATTTTGACCTACTATGGTTGCTAAAGTGTTCATTTAAACTTTAATCAGACAAATAAGCTTTATTCCTGTTATTTCTTTTTTTCATTTAAAATAAAATCTCTTTCTGTGCCAGTTGTTTGTCCTTTTAATGTAAAAGTTTCATTTTGATAAGGTTTTGGCTTCAAATGATTTAGTATGGCAAGAAAATCACAAGATTTTGTGAAATTATTTTAATGTATGTGTTTTTTTAGACATTTGTACAGCAATTAAGAATACCACTATAATATCGTAAATTCGTGATCATTTGTTCACCATAATCGAGATATCAAATTTTCCATATCGTTACATCCCTACTACAGATAATTTAATCTATTAGAAGCTATTGTGTCCTTGACCTTTAATGAACTTTAACATGCATTATTATGTCAATATATACTTTCATTGTCTTATTAAATAACAAAACAAAGATACACAGCTTCATATTGCCTCTCAGCATGAAATAGAGACATGCAGGTTTGAAAAACAAAACAAAAGGAAAATGATTTAGGTGTCATCAGATTATGTTTTGACTTTCTGTTTTAGACTACACTCCAAACTGATGAAATCAAGAATGTGCCTTGTGGAACAAGGTATGACTCAACTTACTTAGGTAACTGTTCAGAAATTGATCCTCCCTCTTGAAAATGATTATCAATTAAACAAATTGTTTTTCTTCCCACAGTGGCGGTGTGATGATCTATTTTGACAGGATAGAAGTTGTTAATATGCTGGTTCCTTTAGCAGGTATAAGTTCAAATCTTTCATTGCAAAAGTTCCTTATTCATTTATTCATTTACTGTATGGCATTTCCTATAAGTGCTGGTTTTGGTCATTTTTTCTAGTGGTGGACATTGTGAGGAACTACACTGCAGATTATGATAAAACTCTAATTTTTAACAAGATTCACCATGAACTGAACCAGTTCTGCAGCGTACACACGCTCCAGGAGGTCTACATTGAATTGTTTGGTGAGGATTTTTTTTTTCTTTCAGTACATAGTACACAGTACGTTAATTTCGGAAATTTCTAAGATGAGACGCACATTAGGATTGGTATTCAAGCTGTTTGTTGTGTCTTGCAGACATTATAGATGAGAACCTGAAGACTGCATTGCAGAAGGATTTGAATGTTATGGCACCTGGACTAACAATACAAGTATGTAAACACATACAAGATGCACGTATAATTGGTTTTATATTGATCGCAAAACATGCACATAGTTTTAGCAGCAACAGCTCAAACTAAGGTTTGTCCTTCCCTCATATCCATGACACAAAGTCAGTGATAAATGCATTTCATGGTCTCATTGAAAATATATTTGAATTGAATTGTTTGATAAACATTAAATTGATGAGCGCAGTCTTCTTTTAGTTTTTTGAGCAATCATGGGTATGGATGTGGTGAATGAGATTATAATAATCTGAAGATCACAATACAGTATACCCTTGCCCATTCGAGGTCCCGCATACTCACGGATTTTGGTCTCAAAGTTTTTTTTTTTGTTTTTTTTTCCATGATGTATTTGAATTTTTGGTAGCCCCTGGCAATTCTGTGACTTTCTTAGGCCATTTTTTTTTTGCAGAAAAGTGCTCATATTACCATAACTAGTATTATTGTATTTATATATTTTTTATTATTATTAATAAATATTATCACACTACAAAATTAAAGTTTTTGTTATTTATCATTACTACATTATTACTGTATTAATGTGTAACAATGTGTTTGGGAAGCATATTTTAGCGTATATGATATCATACATAGGCCTTTAAAAACTGCATCAATAATTGCAGATTTTTGGGATTCGCAGGGGGAAGGAAGGAGCGTAACCCCCGCGAATAATAAGGGTATACTGTAGTGAGCATTAAAATCTAATTCTGTGCAGACTGTATTAGGCCAGTTCAAACTGTCATTCAGCATTCGGTCTCTTTTTTTTTTTTCTGTTTTCTTTGCTGTTTTCTTCATCATGAAGGCTGTCCGTGTTACCAAGCCAAAGATCCCAGAGGCTATCAGGAGGAACTTTGAACTCATGTGAGCCTTACAAGCACAGATTATGTTTATGCTTCCGTTTCTGTGTGTATAATGTGTGTTCTCAATACAATTAAGACTGCAAAGAAAGCTAAATATATGAAAAAAAAAAAAAGGTAATTTTGTCTTTTTGTGTGCAGGGAAGCAGAGAAGACTCGTCTATTAATAACAGCTCAGACACAGAAGGTGGTGGAAAAGGAAGCTGAGACTGAGAGAAAGAAAGCCATTATTGGTAAATGAAGTGCCTTACAGTAAATCACTCATTTTTATATATGCATGGCTGTCTGTGCAATTTGTTTCTCTGTCACTCATGTGTAACCACTCTTGTCCTAGTGGACCTTCACTGTGTTTAAAACTCCTGTTTTTCCATCTTACAGAGGCACAAAAAGTCGCTCAAGTGGCAGAGATTCAGTACAAACAGAAAGTGATGGAGAAAGAAACGGAGAAGAAGATCTCTGAAATAGAGGGTTAGCATTACTATTCTCAGTTTCCTTCTTTGAGAGCAGGGAGTTTCTGCATTCCTCTGTCTAGTGTGTGAGCTCATCATGTGTCTCATTCAACACTGTTTCTTTGTTCAGATGCTGCCTTCGTGGCCAGGGAGAAGGCCAAGGCCGATGCAGAATATTACACTGCTGCCAAATTTGCTGAAGCAAACATGGTAAAAACAGTATTAATACACTTAATACAAACATTACACAACATTTAATCAGATTTTATTGAGTTAATATCAAAATATTGAAGGGTGCTTTTATCTTTGCTACAATGGTGAGTATTATTAGATCTAATGTGTCTCCAGCTTTTGGTGGATTTATGCTGTGGACTGATGTGTTCTGTTTACATAGAGCTCATGAAAGTCAGATTAAAGTTGCTAATGCAGACAGATGTACTATAATCTTTCGTCATTTCAGTCCACCTGGTAGATGCAGTCTAAAAGATACCTTATTGGGCAAAACACATCCAGATGGCTTTTATAATAAAAGCCTTAGATGGGTGTTTTGTTTTTTCTTTTTCTTTTCTCCTATGACTTGCTCTGATTAATTATGAAAATATTCTCTTCAACTGAATTGAATCTTGAGCCCTTTGTCACTCACTCTTACCCTACCAAAGTAATTCCAACAGCTGTGTTGCATTTAACGCAGAGAATGTAGATCTCCTCCATAGTCATTGTCATGTCAGTAGTCATGTCACTATTGTAGTGAACAGTCATATGATTAAGCATTAATATATTGATGTCTTTGTCCTAAATCTTTGCAGCTAAAGTTAACACCAGAATACCTGGAGCTGATGAAGTATCAGGCCATAGCAGCTAACAGCAAGATCTACTTTGGCCAAGACATTCCTAACATGTTTGTCGAGGGAAACAACAGTCCACCTAAGACTGCTCTGCCTAATGTTGAACAAGACTTGCTTAAAGGAAAACCAAAAGGACACTGAGTTGACAGATCTGCTTCTGCACAGAATGAGAGAGCCCAATGAGGGCTTGTCACTGAAGATGATGGGTGGGGTAGCTTTGCAGCTAATTTGGTGAACAGCACACTTCAGTCTTAAATGTAAACTGCAAAGAGTGAATAAAGATAAAAGAAGGATAAAGAGAGTGGTAGGAGGGTTAGGATAAAAAGGAAAGTTAATGCTCCACTCATCGAAGAAAAACAAACTTAAAGAGTGGGAACGATGCCATAGTTTATAATCCAAATCATAAGAAAGCAAATGCCTGGGAAGGTGACAGCAAGTAGTCGCCCTACTTTACATGTTTCTTTTTTGTTTTGTTTTTGTCTTTTTTACTGTTGCAGTGCTTAATTTTGCTTTTGGAAATGCATTCATTGTTGTGTGTGTGAGAGGAAGAATTTTGATTTTTTTTTTTTGAGAATGAACTTCTGATTTAGCTGCACTGGAATCTGACAGGTGACACTAATTAAAAGCTGAATGGATAATGTGAATGTCTAAGGGTAATAAGTAATTTTTGTGCCATCTTTTCTTGCACTGAGTCACTAGTTAGCTGTTTTCTTTCTGTGAGTTTGTGTGAGGATCATTCAAACCTCACATGCAGCAATGCTCATACTGAACCTTTGACACCTCGACAGGTTAAATACAGAAGTTTTGGCATTACAGATGTAGTGATCACAGCAGGGTTTGGTCTCTTCATGGAAGCCATCCTCATTTCCGTGTAGCTCGAATTCAACATGCTCTGGAAGATTTTAATTTTGATTGCAGTGAAATGGGATGAATGACGGCTAGTTTTGTAGTTTATCTGCTGCTGTTTTCTGCTATTACTGAGATGCTGACTTCTCCAGAATTTTCTTTGGAGCAGAGTGGGAAAAATCAAGGAAGATCTGATTTTGCAAATAATTAACTGTTTTATATGAGAATTCAAGAGCAAAACTTTTACAGTGGGTCACTACACTGTAAATGTTGAGAAGTTAGCAAGAGGGTTTTTTTTTTTTTTTTTTTTTTCGGTTTTGATTTGTCGGGACTATGCATGTGGGAGTAGCTTGCTTGATTCACATGATTAATGGTATGTGACGGTCTGCCATCTCTCAGCTTATTCAGAAGTGGTTAAATGTAAATTCTCAGGAAGTGTATTTTATTTTAATAAGACAGCTGCTTGTTGTTGGCCAGAGTATATTCTCTCCTAAATTCAAAATAGATCAGTAAATTTGGTTTGATTATACACACTGCTATGGTTTAATCTCAAATTAAAATAAAATGAATTAAAGTAAAACAATTGTGAGTCCTACAGGCATGTTAGGCTGTCCGTTTGATTGCATCACTCATTTGTAATGATGCACTTCATTGACAGTTATCTGTGACATTGAAAATTGCTTGCCATGGCAGAATTAATTAAAATAAAATTTTGTAACTGTCTTAAGTTTAATTTTTTTTTCTTTCTGCTATTCAAAAAATGATTTACTGGAAAATTACCCAGTCTTTGTTCATGACTGTAGTTACAGAGGTTTTCAAGGGTTTAAGGGCAACATGCAGCTTCAACAACAGTAACTACGTTTAAAACTTGTTTAATCTTTGCTTTTTGTGACAACATTTTATTCTTCACCATAATTATTCTCCTAGGAAATAAAGGTTGATATTGTTTGGGTTTAAACAGGATGTAAGTTGGTGCTAGTTTTTAAATGTATTAAAGTTTTTGCATTTTGTTCAGTCCTTGGTTTCACAGACTTTGAAATACTTCCACTATTCAGAATTCAAGCCTTAATGAGTTGGCGCACATTTGCACGCAGATTTTAGTCCATATTTTGCAGGTTCATTGATTCTTATCAAACAAAAAGTTCTACTTGCATTCTTGCTGAGAAATAGCAGTGCACACTACTTGTGTTTTGAAAATGTGCTGTTTATGTGACTTCCAAAATGACAGTTAACGGTCGCACTATTTTTGTGGGATTTTGGTGGTTGGCTCAAATAAAAGAAGCAAAATGTGAGAATGAATTAGTTAATTTTTTTTTTTTTTGGCAAGATTTTTGTACAATCTGTGAAATGTAAACATTGTCTTCTTGTTTTTAAAGGTTTATATAAAAACTGCTTTCAAGTTTTGACAATGTTCTTATGTGAAATAAAAACCTATTTTGGTACCTCTCCTCTGCACTGATGTGCGTGTGTGGTTGGTCATGGTGTAGTACACTTGATTACCAGTAGGGGGTAAGCAAAGACCAAGTTAGTCAGGTATGGTGTAAATACTCAGTTTTCAAATGGCTTAACTAAGAACTGAATTGACTTGTGAAGCTCTTTCACAGTATATGTTGAAATCTCAGCATTTAAGTCCAAAAGAGCTTGTGCATGTGTAGGCTTGCCATTTATTTTATTGGCTGAGTGTTCATGGAAGTGTGGGGGTGACTGAGCACTAACCTATAAACACTATCGCACAGTGCAGCATTGTTCTCATCCACACCGTATGTTGTAAATATCAAAAAAGCAACTCTACACTGTAAATCTTCAGATCACTGTGTCATACTACAAAGGCTATCTACTGTGTGCAAGCTAATGATCAGATGAGGCCTCTTCTGGCCTGTCAGGGCCCGTGGAGATCTCTGGTCCCATTTATCAGATGAACCCTGAACATTTACTTCCTTGGGGAGGATAATATTTTAATGTTTGATTAGCATCAGAATTTTCTTGAAAGAAATGTGCTCAAAAAAGGAGAGGAAATTAACTTATTTATTTTTAAGTACTGAAGCAAATATATCTTTTGTAAATTTGTTGGTTCGTGCTCATTTAATTGGGTGGTCTAATTTGGTGTCGGACTCTGGCTATAAACTGAGCAAGTTTGAATCTGCACTCCTATGGGAAGTGAGGTGAAGGTCAGCTTTTGCAGCTTCCTGATTGGACATCACTTTTTTTTCTCCCCTTCCTTTTGTCCCTGATCTTCCCACATCATATCACCCACTATCCATCTTACACTGACACCTTCCTGGATATGTCCCTCCCCAGAGATAAAAGGGTGTGGAACCTCATCTTTGAGTAAATGCAGCCCCATAACAGCAGTGTGACACAGACATGAATCATCACTGGCAGAGCAGTGCTCTATTCTCCAGTTTTCTCTCACATTCTCATCTTGTGTGTGTGTTGGCACCATTTCCTACCATTTCTCACAGTGCAAATAACTTTATATTTCTGTGGTGATCCTCAAAACTGTGTTTAATGTGTCATTTATGCACATTTTGGTCAGTCTGTCTGTGCTTACTTCCTGTATACCATATTTGTGCATGATATTTAAGGATAATGCATTAAGGAGCACATTAAAAAGTTAATTTACATGGCGAGCAGTGTTCAGGCTGTGAAAACATATTCTTCATTTCTGTGGGGAAAAAAAGCCTGATGATATCCAAAGAGTTGCATTGAGTTAAGGAAGAGACCCCTAAATTTAAGATGGACTTAAATTACAAACACTAGACATAAATCCTGCATTAAAATCTATGAGAAGCATTTTAAAAATGAGTCAAAAGAGCATATACATGTGAGTTGGAACTGTTGGATTCAGCCTCTGCTGCCTCATTTTTGGGTTCTTTATTTATATTAAGCCAAGTCTCTTGTAAATCCCCTCAGCCTTAATAAAAAAAAAGTATTGCCAACTTGTTTTTCAGACACTTCGGTCATTTTACTTTCTGTGCCCTAAATTTTTGCAAAGCTCTCTGTATTGAGTCTGTTACATTAGCTGAAAAAAATCTTCAAAAACCCTATCAAATCAAAATTTGACATATTTCAGAGTAGTTTGTTTACTATAGATCACAATTTATGTATGTAAATGACCAGATAATGGCAAAACGTTACTTATTTTGTTATTCCTGCTGGTTTTAAAGTTAGCCATGATAGAGGAAACATCAAGAAAATTGGTGGACTCATCCCTACAATCACTAATTTAGTATATAGTTTATAATTTAATTTATAATTTTTCTGATTTTACTTTGTAATTGGTAAGATGGCACCAAGAGAGGGAAAGAGAGAGAGGAAACCAGTGCTGTTCAAGAAAGTTAGGTGAAAGGCAGAAAAAAAAGGTACTCAGAGGCATTAATTTTCTTTTCTTTCTTTTTTTTTTTTTTTTTTAAAGTGATTATTTCCTTGCAGGAGGACATACAAACAGTCCCTCACATTCCCACAACCTGCTGGTGCAACTCTCCAGGATGGTGTTACATTGATTCTGTGTGAATAACAAGCTGACTTGTCTCTGCTGAAGCAGCATCACCCAGTCAAACAGACAAACAGCCCTGCAGCTCTTTGCATAGAAAGTAGAGAAGAGCGATGAAGCAGTAAAGTCACCTGCTTGTCCTCACTTTCAGTGCAGTGTTATTGGGCTTGTGGCAACACACCCACTGCTCAAAGGCTGCACTTCAAAAACATCCAGAACAAAACAAAATAAGAAGAAAATTAGAAAATACAGACGAAGGGCTGGGTCTCTGCAAAGGCATATGTCACCACATGATGATAATGAGTCACATGTGAAGACTGAAGGATTACTTTTTTTATGAGTAGATACTGTGAATGCTCTTTGTTTTCTTATTCTTTCTTTCTTATTTCATCTGTGCTTATTTTGTTAGGGAAAAAAATGCTATACAAGACTAACTTACCTGTGAAATTAATATGTTATTGATTTCCTAATTTAATTAATTAGGTGGCCTGTTATATAGGTCTATCTCTTTAAGAGTCTTATAGGTTTTATTTAAAGTCATTTTGACCTTGAGCAAATGAGTGACTGAACACACAAACCACTGGTTGTGTGTGTTGGGTTGTGGATCTTGTGGCTGCTGGGCGAAGAATACTCAGCTATATTTGGTCAATCTGTTAGTTTCATTGTTACGTTCATTCTCAAACTCATTCTGTAAAAAAGTGCAAACTGAGTCATTCATAACTGTGCTTGATCTCTGAACAGTTACACAGAATTTTACAGCATTAAAAGAAGTGACGTAAATACACGTATCACAACAACTGCGTGATTAGAAGTTGACTGACTGGAAGTCAAGTCAGAGCTTCTGTTTTTTGGGTTTTTTTTAATGCAATGAGGTAATTTTTAAGGAAACTGTGGAAGTGGTTAGTTGATCTACATAGGTGACAATCAAATGTTATAGTCTGTATAAAGACAACTGTAAGATATATGTATACGATGAAAGAAAAACACACATATACAGGATAAACACTCTTCCTCAAAAATTAAATAGAGTATAACTCAAGTTTTGTTGGTTTGTCAAAGTTTTAATGACCTTCCATACTAATTTGCACGCTTTATTACAATGCAAGCAGAAAATACTGTAATATTTTCAGAGCTAGATGAATCAATTGGTGGGCCGATTATTAGCCGTTTTTAATATCTGTCATTGGCCATAGGAAAAATTCCTATATCAGTCCATCCATCCATCCATCCATCATCCACACCTGTTTAGTCCTATGTAGGGACATAGGGATCTGCTGGAGTCTATCCCAGCTCTCGTTGGGCAAAAGGCAGGGGTACACCCTGGACAGGTTGTCAGTCCATCGCAGGACCCCATATTAGTCCACCTCTAGTTAATATGTACACAAAATAAAAACCACATAATATCCAGAACAAAATGACTCTACATGCAAAAGTCAGTATTTAGTGTGACTTTCCCTCAAAACCAAACCCAGATTGAACTCTTTCTTTAATTTCTTAAGGAGACTGTCTGATACAGATGTTTGCAGTACTAATTAAGATTCCATTCTACTTATATTTAAGATGGCCAGGTTCTTCGATTTACTGTTTGTATTTGTCAGAGAATTCAAAAAGGAATATGGATGTCATTAAAATTTTACTAAAACAACGACTATGTGTTGGTAAGACTTTTGCACAAAATTATACTTTCATTTTATATAAACCGTCAGATTTTTACTTTTGGTATGAATGGTGTAAGTGACAAAGCTGAGATGACTAAAAACCTCTCTTCACATAAACACACTTTACTTACAAGACAGCTTCAGGCTCTCCGTGTGTTAATGTGAGTTACATATAGTTGATGTACGTGTGTTTATTAGGGTGTGTTGCCTTTGGCTTTGTACAGGTCCAGGTGCCGCGTGAGATCTTCAATACGCATGTCTTTCAAGTGCAACAGATGCTCCAACTTGTTTACTTTTATCTGCAGGATCTACACACAAGGATGCAAAATTGGAAGGTTAAACAAGAGTTTCTTTCGGAAAAAAAAAACAAACTCAAACTCCTCAAAGAAGAAGTCGCACTCATGTATCATCATTCTTGCGTTTTTATTTCCTTGAACATGTGGTGAAAGAAGGAAAAGAAAAAAGGTTCATATCCGCTCTGTTGATACTGACTCACTGACCACTGCTGACACAGGGTGTGACACATATGTATGAGCCACACACACATACACACACACACACAAGCTAATGTAACAATGTTAAAGGTGGTGAGTCTGGATGACAAAACTTTTCCCCTACAGATCAGGAAAATGGAAGGGGGCTTTGTTTGCACATATTTTACTAGTCAGCAGAGTGTGTGAGAGAGTGTGTTTGTGTGTACCTCCACAGTTTGCTGCAAAGCCAGGACTGCTTGCTCTTTTTCCTGCAGGATTAGCCGGAAAGTAGGGTCTACGTCTGAATAAAACTTCACTACGTGGTGTGGTTTCCTGTAAAGTCAGAATGGAAAGCAGCAAAAACTATCTTTAAACATTGCTGTGGATTCATTTAATTTGAATTAAAATAAACCTTTTGGTTGTACATACACTTTTAGCATGCTCTTCTCTTCTTTTTCCATTTCTGCTAGTTGAGCCAGAAGTTTTGCTTCAGTCTGAGGAATTTCTTAAAAATCAAAGCAAAGGTATGTTTTTCCAACTATAATGTGAAGTGAAATAAGAATACCTAAAAAAATATTTGACATTTAAATACCAACAGAGATTTCTCTGAAAAGTTTTCGGGACACGGCTAAAGTAAAGATTTTAGGATTAGAAGCAGGCAGGTGAAGACTACAAGCAGAAAGTGATTGAAACAAGGAAGACAGATAAAAAAACAGAAAAAAAGAGAAAAGAGATTTGGCTTTGAGTCAGCAGTGCAGAGCTTAGGTTTGTGATAGAAGTCATCTGGATGTTGGGAAGTGATAAGAAGACCTTAGTCCTGTAGCTGATAGTGGATAGGGTTCATACGGAAGAGGAAAAGCAGAGGGAGGAGGTGCTGGTCTGAGGTCAGCTTCATAGCCTGGTTTCAGGGAAGTGTGAGAAATGGAAGAGACCACATATCACCAATTTCTTTCTGATGCTTTTAAAAGGAGGCATGTTTAAGTCACTGATATCTCTGAAGCTGTTAGCAAGCCACAGACGCTGACAAGATCAGACCAGGCAAGAGGGGAAAAAAAACAGAATCAGCACTGACAGCAGTCAATATATGATTCTCTAAGACACTAAAAAATGTGTCATTTGGATGATGCTGACATTGTGTCTGTCAGCTAAAAATCATAGACAGTATCACTCCAAAAAAATCCAAAATTATACACACTTCTCCAGTGCTAAAAAAAGCCAAATTTTAGCATTGTCATGAAACATTTTCCTCAAAATAAACCAACACAAGTATGCATGTGTTTTTGTATGCATTTGTATTAATTCAGCAGTTTCAGTTTCTCTAATCCACCTAATCTCACTAATGTAACAATTTTGTTTCGAAAACTTCATTATTGTCCAGTGATGTGCTGCAAGGCCATGTAAATCAATAAATACTACGTTTTTTTTTACTTATTAATTCACTTGAAGAGATTTTGGTAAAGAAATAAAAGAGATAAAAAGAAATAGCAACTCCACCTGGCTGACGTTTCTCCTGATTCCTGGTGTCATAGTAGTCCAAATTCTAAATAAAAAAGAGAAAACTGGTTAAAATGAGGGGAGTCACGGCATTATAATGCATCTTTTGTAATTATCTCTCAAATCAAAGGTGACTTGTAGGTCTGTAAATATGTCTAAGTACACACTCGTGTATTGTTCATTATGTCCTCCAGTTTCTTATCTATCTTCTCCCTGAGGGCACTCAATACAGGCACTATTGCTCCAGCAGTGCTCAGTACAATCCTCTTCACTGTTTCCTCGGGCACATGAAAATCCAACTTGGAAAACACCTTCCTATTCATACAGAAGGAGAAAAAAAAAGCACATGTTTCTAATGGTCTAGACAAGGGAAAAGCAGATTGTGTTTGAGTTACTGATGAGCCCACGGGTCCTGCTATGTTTACTGTCTCGTTTCATAAATCTGTACAGATGGTTTGGTGCCATACCAGTGCCAAAGGAGAGGATGAATAGGTGCATAACAAAGTGTTTTCATAATCAGATGAAGAGGCCCAGCAAAGGTTTATGTTTACTGTTAGCAGTAAACCCTTACTAAAAAACCAAGACTGCAAACAATGTGTATGATTTCTATCAAGAGACATTAACAGGAGAGATAACCTTGTGAGGACAATGTGTTTGTGTAGGAATGTTCTCAATTCACATGTTAAGAATTGCATTTTCTTTTCAGCTGCTGAGCAACATTTTCTGGTCATGGGTTTCATCTTTTCACAACTTGATGGAATTTTTGACAATTTTCTCCAACCTATTTTCCATCATGATGACATACTTCAAACTCAAAATATCTCCCGCACAAATTAATAGACAGTTTACACTAATACTAAGCCACTGACAGCAACCCATAAATGCTCCTCATAGCCACTGTGAAACATCTTGGACCCATCTGCTGGTAGTTTCCGCAACTCAGTTGGTTTTTGGTTAATTAGCTGGCATAAGGTATAAAACAGTACTGTACATTTATTTCTTTTCAACCATTGTTTTGTGAACTTCAAGTTACTGTCCTCCTGAAAGACCAAAGACATTATTTCAAGCATAGTTCGTGTTACACATTTCACTCTGAAATGTCTTTGTGATTTTTTTTAAAATATATATAATTCTTTTGATGTTACCATTGCCTGCAGTTCAAGGGATAACAAAGCAGTCCCCACACCATAATATAACCTCTACTATCTTTTACTATACATATTTTGTTTTCTCTCTCTTAAAAATCTTTGCTTTGGTATTCTCTTGTCCACAAAGCATTTAATTCCAGACATCGTGTACCATACTTAAAGTAATTGCTGCAAACAGCGGTCTTCCTTTATGTATTTCATTCCAAACTGGTATCCTCTTTGGCTTTCCATCATCGAGTCAAACTTGGTCCAGTGTAGAGAGCATGGTGGAGGCTGAAAACAACACTTTGGTTTGTACCAGGTGAGCCTGAAGCTCTTTGGATGTCTTTGTCCTGCGTTATTATTTGATTTTGTTCATTCATTCATTTTATGAAACTTCACATAGCTCTTTCATCAAACTAAGTTCAGGCATATTACTGTTTTTTTTTTTTTTTTTTTTTTTTTACAAGTATTTTATTTGTGTTCTGACCTTTAACATTAATTTATTTTATGACACTTCTTCATAACTGTGTGAAGGGTTGAATCTAGGTTTTCAAAATCTTTTAGAATTGTCTTGTGGACTTGGGAGTAGTTATGTTTTATGATAAGGCATTTTTAGATGCTTTTGAAAGGGCTCTTTGCTCTCATGAAAAATAAAGTGGAAATATTTATAGCCCCGTTTTTATGATCTACAATCAATTATTCATTAGTTATTCAGCTCAAGTGACCACTCTGATGTTTCTTTCGTAAAGATTATGAGTTAGTCTTTTTTTCAGAAAATATTCTAAGCATTTTATTCAAACGAGTATTAATAATTATCACCAGGGTTGTGGATACAGTTTAGTCCTCAGTCCATGAGTGTAGCCATCTTCTGATAGATCTTATATGATTAAATAATAATAATAATGATAATAAAAAATAATAATAAAAAAAAAACACTAAGAGTAAAACATGACCGGTGTCTTGCCTGTTGAGCAGGTTCCAGTTACCAATCTTCTGCTGTGTGGAGTTTGCAGGAATATAGTTGTGCAGGTCAACGAGTTTTGGGAGGAAATGTTTGGCCACCTCGGCCGCCATCACTGCGGAGGGTCCAGACGCAGTCAGCTCACAAGTAAATAAGTAAACAAACAGACATTTGAGCCGATAAACTATGTAAACATTTAAATGGGATTATTGTAGATGGAGATATGCGTGACAAATAACTTCGAGGTCATATTACTCCTGTTGCTTGTTTGGTCACGAGCTCTCTGTGGACTGCTAGCATAAGCAAAAGCTTATAGATGTACTACCTCCATCACTGAAGTCTCTTGAAATGTTTCTTTTGGCCCTGGAGAGAGGTATTTTGTCTATCCATGCGAACAAATCCTGCATTTCGTCATCGTTAAGTTCTCGATCCATTAGTCTTAAAACCGCGTCTGCCTCTGAATAGTTTATAAAGATTAAAACAGTTAGAATAGTTAGCTTCTCTCCACCACAGGATGTTTGGTTCGTTGCTAGGCGACCATTGATGAACTATGGCAACGAACGTGTCCAGGTGTAAAGGGGAAGAAAAATGAACACTTATAACAGTTCACGTTTATTTTAAGATGGATTTTAAACACAAAAAGAAAAATCTCGATAATATTTAGAAAATATTAAAAAAGTCAAGGCAGAATTTCCCTATATCCCCAATCTTAATGTGGGTAAATATGAAATATCTAAAATAATTACAATCAAGATGTCAGGTACAGGTACATGTTCAGTCGCACAAAGTTGAGCGACAATGGGTGAGTACAAAAGAAGCCCAAGAAAGAAAAAAAAAAGTTTTCATGTGTCCATTTTAGCAAATATCTAAAGTGCCCAAGTCAATGCTGAGGACAGATTACTGAATAAGACGAGGGCCCAGGAAACACTGGGCTTCAGTAAGAAACACAAAACAACCAAAATGAGATGATAACGAGATAGAGAACAATCAGAAAGAGACACAAAATAACAGTAAAATACACAAGACCAAAAGCAATGCAAACTAACCAAAGGCACAAAATGGCAACAAAGAAAAATAAAACTACAATTTTGGATGCAATACAATAATGTAAGATGATTGTTTTAAAGAGATACAAAATTACTAACAATTTGACACTGAAATGTGGCACAGAACTACCTCAAATGGTACCTTCACAGTGGCTGTTTTGTATCTCTTTCAGTCTAAGTGTCAGTAGGACTAGTTGAGAGTCTTTTACAAATCCCAAAGACAGATTGTTTTATAATCTACTCAGTGTCTGAATAACATTTCAAAATCCATTTATATTATTATTTTAAGGCAGTACCAAGGTTGGCAAAATACGAGAGAATAGTAACAGATAATATATTTGCAGCAATGAATGTGTTTACATTCTCATTAATATCCTGGTTTTTAGTTTTTGTTTTTTTTTCTGCATACATGGTCATATAAGTATCCAGGTTGTTTGCATGCTTCAGCATTCTGGTTTCTATCAGAACGCTTCAAGTAGTATATTCAGTTATTATAAATTCAGGATACACAATTTTCCCGGATCCTCAAAGCAGAATAAAATGTGCAACACATAACCAGGATCGTTAAAAATATCCAGTTACAACCAGGTTGCTGGACATGTAAACAAAAACACTGATAGTGCAGCTGCATCATAGAAAGAGCACAAATCCCTGAATCAACACAGTGAAATATTTCCCTTAAAAACAAAATACAAAATCACTGTGGCAGAAAAGTCGGTTGAAAATTCATAAAGCCCTCAAGCTGAGTCGATCAAAGTTGGCTTCTGCTTTGCATCAACATACCGCAGGCACTAGCAGAGTGCAGACACAGGTAATCCACAGGCAGTTCAAAATTAATAGACCTTGCTCTATTATTTCATGTTGTTGAACCTTCCAGGGATCCTGTTTTCACTTTAAAATAGACAAGCGTCTCCTTTGTAGATCTTCTTGGTCCTTCAAGGTGAGATAAAAAGAATACCATCCAGGGTGACATGCTCTCTCAGTTATCTTGGCCTGCTGGGGGGTATCAGAGCAATTCTCCCTCCAGGCTAGGAAAAAAAAAACAAAAGAACAATTAGCACACATACTTTGGATGAACTGAACTTCATTTCCCCACAGTTGGCCTTATATTTATTTCACTGTCTTAGTCTTTCTTTTCAGCCAGAAGAAGTTTACTGTGCCAACTAACACACAAAGAATGAGCCACTGCTTGTTCATGACACTGCTATCTTGGGACTATGCCAAAGACCACAGATGTCTTTATAAATGCGAAGGCCTTTATTAGGATTTAGGAATGTCTGAATGCCAGTTGCAGCTAAATCGACGGCTGGAAAAGTCTGGTTTACTCTGTCTGCTTTCTGAACACCTACCAACTGAGTGTGTGGCAGTGAGGACAGGACTGCAGAGGGCTTTGCCTTCGCAGGAGGCACTGGCGGCTTTGGCTTCATCATCTTAGAAACAGAAAGTTCAGATTTCAAACAAGCAGCAAAGGCAACAGCAGTCAAGAGTGAGAATCGCAACATCAGGCTTAAGTGTGTTGTATTATCACTTACTGGTTTTGTTGCAAGGGGTGGAAGAGGTCTAGATGGAGGTAGTGGTTTTGACTATCAAAAACAAGGACCAAAAAATTATCATGAGTGATCCAGCATTTAGTAAAAAAGAAGCTGGATTTGTTCAACAGAAAATAAAACATTAAAATTATTGTGACACTTTACCTCACTGTAAACAGGCAGAATGGAAACAGCTGGTGGCTGCGTGAATAAAAATGTTTATTTAGTGGCTGAAACCCAAGAGGTACAATTTATATTACATTTAAATAAAGACAAAACAGTAACTTGGATTACCTGGCGGACCTTTGCTGAGTGAGGAACGGCTGGTGTTTTTTGGGGTGCCTGTAAAGGGAGAAGATTAGGAACCAAAATCTTAGTGTTTTTCAGGCTCGAATCCTTTTGGGTTTTTCACTTAATTTTAACAATGTTCTGTTTAGGATTTAGAATAACTTATTGGCTATCACTTTGTGACTCAGAGACAGATCAGCAGGAACAATTTTGCTTTGTCAGCAACTTTGAATTTAAGAGAGTTTCCATATATAGAAATATTCTGCCTAATGTAGACTCTGGTCATGTGGCTGATATGTAATGATTTGTCTGAAATGGTGGCTCACCGCTGGAGCTGTTCTGCAGGGTTTAGCTCCAGTCTGTGGTTTGATTGCACCAGTAAACAGGGGTTTACAGGCCTGAGTAGACGACGACTCCAAAAATGTAGGCTGGCTAATGTGTGTAGACCCAAGACGAGGGCTGTTGTGTGCGCTGCTTGACTGAAACAGTGGATTGGATTGTCCTGAGGAGACTAATGCTCTGGGGGAAAATGCACATAGGAGCCAAAATTAGAGATGGATAAGATAATAAGGTGTGTTCATATTCTTAATGTCTTGTGATTTAATTACAACTCAAAGAAAAGCCTTGAAATGTACCTGAGCCTCTTTGTAGGTTGCTTTTTTCTGCACTTCAGACACCCGATAACCAGGACCAACAGCATAAGTACAGCAACCACCAGTGACACAATAAGAACAACGAGGCTGGACTCTGCGTGCACAAATATTCAGCAGATTATGTCAGGGTACTTTTATAGCTCAAGGATGAGCAAAACATAGATCACTTCATTTACTGTAACATGATTACTTCATTTATATTGGCTAGAAGGGAAATTCCACTAAATCAGCATTTCTGTGTGCTCATCAGAACAGACAACAGTTGTTTTAGGATCTATGAGAAGTATTAAATCTTGCTTGAAAAAAAAAGAGGCTTGCGAGAGTCATGATCTTTAAAAGTTCAAGCAAATAAAGAGGTGCATTCACAGAAATCATGTGTGCTTACATGTGCCTGTAAGGCCAGACAAACATAAGAAATACAATACCTTCAGTCACTTCTGAATGCAGCACATCACAGAAAGGTGGAGCCCATCCAGCATCACAGTGACACTTCCCCTCATGGTTGCACACCTATCAGAGATCCCACCGTTATTTGTGTTGCCATGCCCCGACAGCACTACTAAATCTTGAAACTTTAACACTTTACAACACAAGTTCTCACCCCGTGATTGTTGCATTTGGATGAGCAATCATTTCTTCCATATTCTTTAATGTTTTTGATGTCCTCACACTGTTCATTGTAGCATACCTAACAGAAAAGACAATGAGAGATCAACCTACATGGAACTCTGGTGCATGTAGGTTTTGTTCATGCTATCCGTCAAAATACATTTTCTTACCATATTGTTGCCACATTTGGTGCCAGTAGGAACCATTCCCAAATCAGAGGGGTAGTTATCCTCAGGGTTCATGGTTGCCTCATTGCATAGTACTCCATTTCCTACATTGTAAAAGAACTTCCTCGATGTCACAGGAAACTCTCTTCCGCCGGAACAGAAAAGTCTTCCACAGGATTGATCTCTGTAACCAAAATGCACAAGCAATAATTGAAAAACCACCAGTGCAGTGCTGTTATTGTGTGCTATCATTAACACCATTGTGGCTTTTGAATACATACCGGCCAGGGCATTTCTGGGTGAACCTTGTCTTTTTGCAGCTACCATGCAGATAGAAACAAGCATCTGCTGCAACTTCAGCATCTGACCAGATATCACAAAGACAATGGCATAGTGAGTCATTATGTATGGGAGTGAAAGCATTTACTCCATAAACTACATGATCACTTCTAGGCATTTCACCTGGTCCCCAAAGTTTCTGGCAGTGTTCTTGGCGTGATGGACATTGCCCATTGTAGCAATATCCTCTTCCACGGTTGCATGACAAGCCATTTTGGGTGAAGGCATCAGTTGGACAGGCAGCAGAGAGGCCCGTGCAATATTCTGACAGGTCACAATCTCCTCCCTTTGGTCGGCAGATGCTGCCTGTCGGTTTCAGCTTCAGAGAGGAGAGAAACAAAGATGATGATGTACCTCCTACTGAAATACAACCACTCACATATAACCAGTCAGATCACTCAGTCAGTGTCACTTCACTCATCTACTGAGTAGTATACAGAGTAACACTTACTTTGCAGTTTTGGCAACATTCTCCTTCTGCACACTGAGCTCCTGCATTCAGTTTGCAGGTGGTGGCATTGCAGCAGGGATTCTTGCATTCCTGTGAAGCAAAATATTGCCCATCAGTTTCCTTTGTTCCTTTGTGCACTTCAATTTTTACATTTTGAATTTGTAATCATTTTGAGTGTGGCATGGACAAACCTCCACAGTGCCACAGTCACACTCCTCTCCAGGCTCTAAGAAGGCATTTCCACACACTGGCCCCCCATAGATTCGGTTGGTGGAAGGAATATCCAGTAGACAGGAAGGGTTTACCTCCTCCAAGAACCTGCTGAGCTGCTGCTTACTGCAGCTGCTGAACTCCTTTGGATAAACAACACTGGAGGGAGAGACAGCAAGAACAAGAAAGAAGAAATAATGTGCCTTTCCTTTGGGTTTAAAAATATGGGGGAGTTTATGTGCATGTTTGAAAATTAGCTTACCCAACGCTGTCAGCCATGATGCAGCCATTTGTTAATGTATTGGAGTCACAGACACAGTTTTCACTATCATGGTCCAAGCCCAAGTTGTGCCCCATCTCATGTGCAATAGTAGAGGCCACTCCAATTGAGTTGGTGTTATGGTCCTAAACAGACAAGAATAAGTGAAGTTAGCAAAACAGTTCACGGTTTAGTACCTTTATACATTTCTTAAACTTGTAAACATGTCTACCTCATTGACAGCTCCGGAGTTAGAGGTGCACATTGCATTTAACCTTGCTAAGCCAACAGTGTCACCATCAAAATCCACACCTCTAAAAGAGGAAAAGGCACCATATTTAGGCTTCTTCTTTGACAGCTTGAGCATCTGTTTGTCTTTTTGTTGGTCAGTTAAAACTGCAGTAATATCTTACGTGATGAACTGTGCATTGTCATGTTTGGTGCTTGGCAGCAGATGCAATCGACGCCATTCAAGGAAGCGGTCCAGGGTGAGCCCAGGGTTGGTGCTGACCTTTATTTGATCTTCGTCCCAAATATCCAGCTTTACCAGCATCACACGGATACCCACAGGACGATACAAGCTGTGACACAGCAGAGCATAAGAAGAACTAAATAATGAAAAAAGATCAAACTAGTATTTACAGTTGGGAGTGTATCTAAGACAATTAATGCCACAAGCCAAATACTGACAGCAGTCTTCTTTGACTTCCTTTTTTCAAGTGTGAAAAATGTGATCATAGGTGTGAGGATTCAGTTTAGATTTCACTGAGACATTTCCTTCCTGTTACATTTACTGACTGGAATCAGTCAGCAAAAAAAAAAAAAAAAAACAGAATATCTACTGATTTCCTGTGTTGTTTCTTTAGTGACAGTTAAATCTGATGAAGGGCTCGACAAAGACCTCACAGACAGTCTTAATACCAGCAAACATACCTTATCCACATGGTTTGCTATTTCAAGCACTCTTCTTTGTATGTTCTTCTTACTTCCAAACTTCTTATACTAGAAGAATTTATTACTTGAATTAGTATTAGAATCAACAGCATCTTGCATTAAAAATCATTACTTGTGTCTTACTATTAATTATCTCTGACAGGTTACATCCACAGACTCATAAAATAAAGATAAACATGGAAGCAAACCTCTTTGTTGTCCACCACCACAACCAGCTCCACCGTCCTGGGTTTTCTTGAATGGTCTTTGATCCCTGCTCTGCTTTTCTGGATACCAGAAAAAGAGGAGATTATTAACAGCAATATTTTTTTGTATATGCACTTTATGTGCTTAGTTAGATTTGTGTCTCAAACAATGTCTTTTTAATTTTGAGCTTCAGTTTAATTTTTCAAGGGATTTTTAAGCAGCAGAGTGCCAGATTTTTGCCAGATATAAGAGTGACCATGCACTAAAAATGATGAATTTGCTCCTGTTTCTTGAGTTTTGATCCAATATATGCACAGATAGCCCCTTTGCCACAGATGTGTAAAAGACCCAGACACCCAATCGGAGAGAAACACAAAACAACAAACTCTTGCAAAGTTTTATAACTATTATCACTTCATAGTCATTTAGCATATCTTCCATAAAAAGTTGGAAAATTCTGTGTCTGGTTTAGGATCATTCTGTATCTGCAGTCTTTTGGTGGTCCTTTTGTGTCTCTTGATGGGGATTTGTGTTTTACTTGGTTGTTTTAAATTTTTTGTCAAATCTTTTTGTGTAAAATATTATTACATCTCTTTATTGTCATTTCATCTGTTGTAAAAATGCACTTTTATGTCTCTACTGTGTCTCATCTTGAGTCTCTTTCTGGGACACTTTGATGCAGATACTAACCTGCTGAAACATTTTTTTTTAACTGTGTTAATCAAGAGCCACAGTTAACTGCAATATTGTACCTGTACATCCCTTTTATGGCTTTTTCTTTGCAGAATATAAGCGTGCACTATGACATATTATTATAGTCAAAATATCACTGGATGCATCCATCATGTGTCTTTACCAGACTGCCAAGCCTGAATTGTCCAGACTGAAGAGCTCCATGATCGTAGAAATTGGGGGTGTTTCCATGGGAACAAGAGCTCCTCTTTCTCCTCAGGTGTTTGTAGTTGTAAACGGCATGAAGACCCTCATCACTGGGAGCTGCATGTCTCACTTCCTCACTGGCCAGTGGTTCAATGAGGTACATCTGGTCATGGAGGGTTACAAACCCCCTGCAGTGCACAACAAAAACATACAGCGCATATAAATGGTCACAAGTGAACTAAGCATACAGTTGTCTGCTTTTGCTTTTGACTTTCCACAATTGGCACTAATATTTAAATTGAAGGCTCTCATAATAAGAGAGCATGACTGGGTTACAGGTTTCCAGATCCAAAGCTTTTTACAAACTTAAGGGTCTCTGCGAGGAAAGACATGGATTTTTCTGGATCTTGAGGGTCTGATCTTATCTTTGGACTGGACACATGTGCCATGCTTAGCAGGAGGACACTTAGAAACCCATTTTTATCACAAATTAAATTCAATTTTGTTCTTCTTTAAGGGAAACATTTTGTCATTTTATAACTAAAGCTAAAACATAAAATTATGGTGACGGCAAATTTATTCACTTTATTCCAGAGCACAGTCCAATGCTGGCAGAAGACTCCTCCACGCCAACAATGTGTCCATGATAGTAGCAGTGAATCTGAAAAGAAAATTATGGTTTTTAAAAGAATAAATATATAGATTGGGTTCTCTTATTACACATGAAATTCAGTATGTTTCTTAGCCCAAGTTTATGAATATTTCAACCATATATGTCAATTTCTCTTCCAGATAAAACTACTGTAAATCACTTTGAATTCTGAGGAACTTTGAAGTTGAGAAACATGTTTGTGAAGTTGGATATTTCGCAAGAACCAGAATATAGCAGCATTATGAAGGCAACAGCAATTAGTAAATTTGGGTCAAATTTCAAGGCGAAACTTGAAAAAAAATGCTTCCTCTAACAATTACATCTTATGACTTTGATTTTGAGCCAGGATGTAGAAAGAAATTACAAGAGGGGATTAGTTATAACAGTGTTTTAACAAACCACTATAATCAAACATCACAAAACCACTGAAACTGGGTGGGCAGGTGCCATAGGATTTCCTGCCCTCGCCCACCCAAGCCTACGTATGAAATGATTACTTTGTCTTCTATGAATGAAGTTAAACAAAACAGCAGTTTAGTTATCGTGTTAACCTTACTATTAGCACTGTCAAAATAATACGAACATATTTTCATGTCAAAATCAGCTGAGAAAAAAAAGGAAAGAATGAAAAACACATACCTCTGAGTCTGAAGTAGTTGACACTTGGGTACCTTGATCAGAGTAGAAAGTCACAGAAAAGTTTTTTCCAACAAGATCCCTGAAAAGACAATAATCTATGTATCAGTGGCATGGCTTTAGAGGAAAATTTCAAAACATGTTGGGGATAAAACAAAATTAAACTCTTCTCACTTGTTCTTTTCCAGATGTAGAGTGTAGTTTTCCCCCTCAATACTCACAGAATATTGGAGTACATCAGGGTATTTCTATTCACACACACACAGAAAGAAGAGCAGAAGATCCTTTCAACCCATCATCTAAAGGTTAGACACATTTAAAATTGATTTTTTTTTTTTTTTTTTTTTTTTTTTACAATACTGAAATAGAGCTTGTGTTAGCCTACCTTGTCTATAACAGGATCATTAACAAGAGACAAATCCTTTAGTCTCTGAGGTATCACTGTTTGGTACTTTATCACATGAGGTAGAATCCTCACACTGGCCGCAATTACTCCTGCAAGATTCAAAGATGCTTTATTAGAAAGAAAGAAAGAAAGAAAGAAAAAGAAAGAAAGAAAGAAAGAAAGAAAGAAAGAAATAACCTACCCCATGAAGAGAAGAAAATCCATATTATATATCCACTGTGTAACATGTTGCTCTGTCGGACGGAATCTGTCATTGTTCGCTGGAAGTCTCAGAGAAAAGTCTCCAGCTCTCCGCCCATCTGCTGAGTAATATCCTGGAAATTAGCATCTGAAACAGAGCACTCCTTTCTGAAAGCGAAACTGGGGTTTTATGTGAATGAAAAACCTCTACTATGTGTGATGTGGATTTTGCGCAAAATTACATTGAACACATGAAGTTGAAAATACTGTCACGCATATTTACGCCCAAGTATAATGTGCAGTTTAAAAATAAGTGTCTGATAAGAGTGTGTTCTGCTAAGAGTGTGTTGTTCTATTTTTTTTTTTTTTTTTAAAGAAGTTATATATAGCCCTATGTATTTAAAAGTCAGTCGGGGGACCTGATTTGGATCTGACAGTTGCTCTACACCTTTTGACCGTACTCTCCACTTGAGCTGGCGATTGTCGCCATCTTGTGGTAAAGCGTTGAACTGCGGGCGTCGACCGGAAGTGGCCTGTTGCTTGACCTGACTTCTAGCGTTGCGTCAATGGCTTTCTGTACTTCCTCTGGATGTTAGAGGGAAATAGTTGATTTAATCTAGTGACAACACTAATGTTTAGAAGCTTTTTACAGAGTAGGGAAGAACAGTTTCCAAATCTTCTACATGTTATTTGTTTGAGTCAAAACCAATATAAATAAATAAATACATCTACCAATAGATCTCAGAAAGATTTTCTGTAAAACAAGTATTTTTAGATTTTTTTTTTTTTTTTTTTTTTTTGCATATGTACAAATTCATATTTTAACATGGAACTCCAACAAAAGCATGTAGGAGCTCAGATTTCTGGACTTTACTAACCTCTTAATCACAAGAGGCTGTTGGACAATGCACACACCATACCAAACATGAAGTATACCAAAACAACGGGAAGAAACTCGGCTAAAACCCCCATTACTGGTTGATGAAACACAATTCAAACCCCAAACAATTATATGGTCATGTGAGAAAAACACAAAAGCAGCCCATGTTCAATTTAGTGCTTCTGTGAATTTCATCACTTCAAGCAACCACACAAATAAGATGTCACGTGAAAGCAGAGACTACTGATTACAAAGTTGTCTGTCTTATCATCATGCGATAAATACTCAGCGAGTAACCAGTCAAAGAGTTCAACTTAACTTTTTAAATTCGCATTGGTCTCATTTGAAAGTAAAAAAGAATAGAGGTCTGACTGTATTTTCAAAATAACTCACAAACAATTGTATTTGGATGGATTTGCATATTGATATGTATATGTATGTATATAGATCGGTGTGTATACATTGGGTATACATTTTGTTTATTTTTTATTTTTTGGGGGGAATATGTCCATTTAATATTTAGATTTATTTACAAGAGGTTCTATATGTTTCTAAATTATGGTTATGCGCATGTGTCAGTGTATATTGATTTATGCATTATTATATTTTATAAAATATATTATATTTATTTTCAGATACATAGATTCATGATAGTGTTAAAATTGTCTATGCTTTAAAAGATTGTTTTGACATGTCTGGAATGAATCAATAAAATGAAAATGAAATTAAATAAATAAGTTATTTTGAGGCAAAGATTACACATACAGCCCTTGTTGTTGCGAAAGATATACTCCATTTGATTTGGATAAGTTTTTCTGACAGGAGACAGAAAAAATGGCCCTCATGAGTGTTATGTAATAGTACAAAGAAACATACAAATACTTTTAACACCATGCAGCAATCAACCCAGCATTTGATGGCCCCCAAAGGTCTGTTTCTCAATTTACTATTCATCCATCCATCCATCCATCCATCCATCCATCCATCATCTATACCTACTTATTCCTAATTCATCTTTGTGTGAATTACAGGAGTACCCCCTGGATGGGTCGCCCTTCCCATCTCAAGGCCGCATATAAACAAACAACCACACTCATGCGCTCACTCATATGAGCAATATGAGGCCTGGCTTAAACGTTTTGGACTTTGGGGGGAAGACAAAGTACCCGGAGAAAAACAACAATAGCGCGGGAGGATCATGCAAACTCCACACAAAAAGGCCCCTGCCCTTTTGCTGTGAGGCCACAGTGTTAACCACCAAGCCACCTTGCTGCCCCAATGTGCTTTTATTCATTTATATTTATTATTCATTTTTCTTGTGTAAGATTGCAATCGGCCAACTATTTTTGATTTAGATGCAATCTATAACAGTAAGCAGGGACATTTAGGAGCATTCTGGGCAACATTATTGTTGAGAAACACTGGCAAGTGCTCTGTGGACCAAATGTGGCTCAGATCTCGCCCAAATGTCATAAGCTGGCCTTGAGATGGGTCATTGAAAGTGTTGTGAGGACAAAAGCCCAAAGAAATGTCTGACTAGACCGTTTGGGCCAAACATTAGTCACCATTGGGAGTATTAAATTTGACCAGTTGGTGGCAGTAATGCACCATTCTGACGTTGGCAGGCACGACCGCTTGTGACGTTATCATGTTGCGCCAATCAAAACCAAAACAAAACCCCCTGCGCGACAGTTTAAGATGAGTAACGTCTGCGTGAAGAAATTATGAAAATGTCTACAAACGATGCTGCAGCCAGAGTTTGGTCCGGAAGTTTTTAGCAAGAGGCAGCGATGAATACTCATCCAACAAGAGCCGCGGAGCAGCAGCAACCTGAAGAGAATCCGTTTACTTTCACTCCACAGGTCCTCCAACTGCACCAGGAGCACGAGCTGTTTGAGGTAACGTTGGCAACGAGCTGAACTGAGCTGGGTCTCTCATAAAGCACCCGACGATAAAGTTAATGCTGCTGTTGACAGGATGGAGACATTCTCAGACACATGTATCTTCAAGACCTCTACATCTTAGAGGCAGAAGACAAACCCACGCTCAGGTATGACATTTACGGTAATATTTTTCAACAGGTCACGAACAGTTGGAAACCAAACGTTTACATACACTGTATAAAAAGATACAATCTTTTTTTCCTCTTTGTCTGACTTTAAATCACACCAAACTTTATCAGTTTTATGTCAGTAAAGATTTACAAAAATTATTTCTATTATTGTTGCTAAATGCAAAAATAATAATGAGAGAAATATTAATTTTTTACAGTAAGATAACTATGCCTTAAAACAATTAGGGAAAGCACAGATGATGTCATTGCTTTGGAAGCTTCTGATAGGTTAATTGACAACATGAGTTTACTGGAGGTACACCCGTGGGTGTGTGTGAGGGGCACACCTCAAACACACTGTTTCCTTGTGTGATGTCATGTGAAAATCAAAAGAAATCAGTCAAAATATCAGGAAGAGAAGGTGCCACAACGATTAATTCAAACAGTTATATGCAAGTATAAAGATCCTGCCATCATACCGTTCAGGACAGAGACGGGTTCTGTGTCCCAGAGATAAATGTGCTTTGGTGCAAAATGTGCATATCAACCTCAGAACAAAAGGAAAACCCCTTGTGAAGATGCTGGCTGAAGCTGGTAAGAGAGTGTCATTATCCACAGTGAAACGAGTCCTGTTCTGACACGAGCTGAAAGGCCACCCAGCGAGGAAGAAGCAAATACTTCAAATGCAAGATTTTTTTTTTTTTTTTTTTTTTTTAAAGCTCAATTACAGTTTGCAAATGCACCCAGGGACAAAGACCTTAATTTCTGGAAACGTGTCTTGTGGTCTGATGAAAATAAAATTGAACTGTTTGACCATAATGATCATCCTTACATTTAAGGGGAAAAGGGGGGAAGGTTGTAAATCCCGAGAACAACATCCCAACCAACTAATTTAGCATACCGCTAAATTAGTTACAAAGTAGCTTAAGGACAACAAAGTCAAAATTTTTGGGTGGCTATCATGAAGCCCTGATCTCAATCCTTTCAAAAAAGAAAATGTGTTGGCAGAGCTGAAAAGGCAAGCAAGGCGGCCGACAAACCTGATTCAGTTCCACCAGTTCTGTCAGGAGGAACGGAGCAAAGTTTTATGTAAACTTCTTACTTTGATGAAAGTTTTTTTTTTTTTTTTTCATTATTCTGGCATTTATAAATTAGAAATAATTTAGGTAATCCTACCTAAACTGAAACAGAAAAGGTTTAATATGATTTAATGTCAGACAAAAAGAAGGATATGTCTTTTTATATATTGTATAGGAATTAGATGGTTTCAACTGTATACAGCTAATGAGTCACAGAGCACCAAAGAATATTGAAAGTACAAACAATGTGGTTTACAATACAACAAATAAAGTGAATATATTTTGAACGGAATTTGTTTTTATCCAGTGAAACATAGAATTTGAATTAAATCTGAATATCTGGATGTAATGTAAAAACATGGTTCCCCAGCATCACACTAACAACGATGCAATTCTACAGTTGTCTCTGCGTTTGCATGTGACAATACTGCCAATCAATGTTCAGTATCTCAAAATGGAAAAAAAAAAAGCAAAACTATTGATAACTGGTTGATTAATGGTTATAGAGTTACCTATCTAATTATAGCAATGAAAATTAAAACATCATTCAAAAGTTTACTCAGAAATCAAGTCAAGTTGATGTTTATTTCTATAGCACCTTTAAAACAACCTTGGATGACCAAAAGTGTTGTTCAGGCTAAAACAAAAACCCATAACTCATCAATAAATATGAATGAAGATATCTGATACAATAAAATGAAGTAATGAAAACAAAGCAAACCAAAATGTTTCTATACTTGAGTGTAAATTTAGTGATGGTCATGCTGTCACTCACAGTCCTCTGTTGATTTTTTTTTGTCAGCATGTCAGAGTTTGCCTGTCACATCTCTGGCTGCGCTGCACTCTTCGGTACTCTGGAGGAGTATGAGCATCACTACAACTGCCTGCACAGACACGTGTGCTGCTCCTGCCGTCGCTCCCTGCCAAGTGCCCGGCTCCTTGACATTCACATTCAGGAGTGGCATGACTCTCTCTTTTCTATTCTTGCCCAGAAGCAAGACATGGTGAGTCGGTGACTCGCTCTCTCGAGCTTGAAACAAAAACCTTCTAATATTGTCTTATTGCTATTTGAAGGTAAATACTGATAATTTTAAGATAAGTCTCCCTCCTGACGTTTTTCAGTACCAGTGTTTGGTAGAGGGCTGTGGACAGAAGTTCAGGACCAGTAAACTAAGAAAGGATCATCTAATGAAAATACATAAATATCCACCAGACTTCAGATTTGACAAAGCTAAAAAGGACAGAGGGTAAGAACTTTTATACTAGACTTTGTCCACTAGATGGCAGCAAAATGTCTGTAAGAGTGTGAAGCTACACTCCTCATGGGTGCATGGCTGTGGCCAGAGAAAAGGCACTTTTTTGTACTTTTGACAGTCATGCAGAGTGTTGACTGTCCTTTTCGACTCTTGCAGAATTAAAGCCATATTTTGATTTAAACTTGACTATCTTACATTCTTGTTTTAACTTGATTTAATTTGCTAGGCTGCTTTATTGAAGCCAATATTTAAAATGTTTATTTTTTTTCTTCGTTTTAGATATAATACATTTTATATTTAATTAAGTATAATTGGTATGTTTACCTTAAAGAACTCGACAGATATATTTAATATCTTATTTCTGTTCATAGATCCAGAGAAGTGAAGAGACAGCAGCAAAAGGACACAGCCATGGAGGTAGTAGGTGATGTGTGTGAGTCTGAGGGTGTGTGCGAGGTTATGTGCACTGCGTTGTCTGACCAAGAGGAGCAAGAGGAATCCATGGAGATGCATGTGTCTGGGGAAGAAGCTGCTCACACTGAGGATTTTTCTAATGCAGCTCAGGACTTAGAAACAAGTACAGCGCCAAAAACGCCACAATACTCCTACAGGTTGGTCTTTAAATATCAATTCTTGGAGGCAATAATTATTGGTAGACTAAGTCTGGTAATTTCCAAGTTCAGTTTAGTTTGTTCTTTATAAGGTAAATTTTATGCCATTATGTGGATAAGTCTGTTTTTTCAATCATCTTTCTGTCGTGGAGGTTAATTTATGATTTTTTTTAAAAAGTCTTTCTTTTTCACACATCTACCGATGTTTTTCTTGAACTAAATTGCACTTGTCTTGTTTTACTATAGGGTGCCTTCAACTGTGTGCTTTGGTCATGGCTCAGTCCGAAGCTTTAGAGGACGTCAGGGGCAGGAGGAAGTGAAATACTGCAGTAAAACTCTTTCTTAGCTGTCTATTAAAAATGCCTGTTCAAGATAAAAATAATTTGTGTCAAATGTGTAAGTAACTTGAAATAAAAACTTCTTTTTTTTATTTAGATGTTGAAAATGGGATTCTTTTTCTTGCTTTTTAAACATTTTTTTGAACTTGCTGGTTTTTCCATCTCACTAGAAATACATTGGACCAGATGTTTGTATTAATAACTGTACATTTTAATTTTATGTCACTGTCAAAAGGACTTAATACCACCGGATGTGATTGATTTGCCATCTGTTGGTAGAAGGTTTGACAGTGGGAGACATTGCATTTTTTAAATTTATTTATTGCATTTTTAGTTCACAGGAAGCAGAGAAAAATGAGAGGAGCATCAACTTTTTAGATAATAGACTTTAATAATTGTACAAAAACATGTTTTCACTCTTGAAATATCAAATACACTGTACATTAATGACCGCAGTGGGTTTGTCAGTCATGTTTAGCACTTCGACCGTATGCAAAAACAGATGAGGTTTTACTTACATTTTGTAACAAAGTGAAATAGTTTTGAGAGAAAACTGTGCAAAACTTTTCTTCTTTGAAGGCGTTGAACATTTAAGTACATGGTTTTTCTGATATATAGAAATTCATTAACAATTTGGAAGCATAAATAGTGTAATTTTAGACATTGTTACTGTCAGATCATCTATAAAGTCACTGAAGATTTTAGAAGTTGAAGCATAACACATAAAACATTCTCAAGGATTAAACCTGTGAAAGATTATTTACAAATACAGTTGTCACAACAGCATGTTAAAGGCACCATTATGATATGCTCTTTAAAGTCATTTTCACGATGTTTTCATCATAAAGATGTTTGCGTAAAACGGGTAAATTTGAAGTTGAACCATGTTGAAGAACGTCTGCTCAAAGGCTGTAGGGGGCTGTGTGTAAAAAAAATTATATATATGTATGGCTTTATACAAATCTATCTGATTAGTGAGAATGTCTGTTTCAGCTTATTAGACTGTCAGAGTAAAGGGTTTTGTCTCAGTCCATGAAACAAACATTTTCACAGCCCTGAAAATTTTTAAGTGCGATCTTTTTTCCGTCAAGTTCAGGGCCCTTTATTTTTTAATGTTTTTATTTATCTATATTTTGCGAGGAAGATACACATTACTCGGTGCAAGCATGTGGTTCAGTGATGTGTTTTGGGGTTTTTAAACAGCCTAGACTCGTTTTCATTGATTTTCCGATCATAAAACCCGTATGAAATCAACTTTAAGGACTCGTGCTCTTCAGTGTTTTCTTTGCCATCAGAGATTTCTTTTAAACACGGAACATTTTCTAAGGCCTCTGGAATGGGATTTTTTTTTTTTTACGTTTTAATTTCACATACTTCTTTCAGTTGCTGGTTTGAGTGATTGCACTCAGTCCAAAGGCTGCTGGTCTTGAAATAATTATTTCATCTTCTTCGCGACAGGAAAACTAATGGGAGTAGGCCTAGCAGCAGCCTGAAGTATTTTTTTTGCGACAAAAATGCTCACAGCACAAAAAACATCCAAAAAGTGAGCTTTGCCTGAGTCCATCATGGAAAAGTGTTTTGATGAAAGCACTGCAAAAATTACTATGTTCACAAATAATTTACTGAGAAACTTTTAACAAATTGTTTGATGAAAAGGTGATAATGAACAGTCGTGTGAAAATATTTTTCTGGTCTTTTCCTTCAATAAATCCACTATTTGACATTAGGAAGAATATCATGTAAAAATATCATGTGAAAATAATAGGCTTTTCTCGTCTATGACAAAAATACTTGTTATAAGAATTCATATGTAATAATAAAAAAAAAAAAACATGTATTCACAACATTGAAAGTTTCGCAGTGCCGGTTATTTGCTGTACGGAAGGCATTTTAAAGGAAGCTCTTCCAACGAAGCAGTTCAAAGTTAGTGAAAGTTAAGACAGGTAGTACATCCCATAAGGTCCACTAAATAATCCTGGAACAGGTAAGGCCGGCCGCGGTCCATTCAGAGCCCCGTACAGGGCCGGTGCGCCCATGGATGCGCTCAGGGGGAAGGGGAAGGCGAAGGCCGGGAGCAGCGGCTTTGCGGCCAGCTTTAGCTTCTCCAGCTCGGCCTCTTGCAGTCTTTTGGCCTTGGCCCGGCGGTTCTGAAACCAGATCTTGACCTGGGTCTCTGTGAGGTTTAGTGAGCTGGAGAACTCCGCTCTCTCCGCGATGGAGAGGTACTGTTTCTGACGGAACTTCCTCTCCAGAGAAAGCAGCTGAGAGGTTGTAAAGGGGGTTCTGGGTTTCCTGTTGTTCTTGTGTTTCCGTAGATTGCACGGGGTCGGGCTGGGAAGTCCTGCAAGGAGATTTAGAAAGTCACAGCACTGAAACATATTGGCCCTGGATCGATTAGCCTTGTATATCTACTTTTGGAGCTTGATTTTTGGAGTGTGCGTGAAACAGTCAAACTAGGAAAATATCACACATCAAAATAATTTCCCTACAGCACTGCACAAGATGAAGACTACTAACGGTGTTAATTGCAGTTTTAAAATGTAACGCAACATTATTATAATTATAAATCCCTTCGTGATCTGTTGGCCTACAGATGAAATCATCAAATACTTGTAATTTTTCCTCCTCAGTGTATGGCCTTTTAAACTGAACTCAGTATGGCATAAAAAGCAAAAATAGAATGATTTAAACCGCTGGATTTGGCTGATATTTTCCTGATTTCCTACAGAAACAAAATGTATAAAACTCACTTGTGGGAGATGTATATTGACCCTGAAACCAGGTGCTCGTCTCCTTGTCGCTGAGGTCCACTGCCTCCGGTTTGGACCGATAAACTCCGCTTGGTGACGCGCACTCAGTCTCCTCCGTCCGGACGCAGCCTGGAGGCTCGGGGGAGTGGAGGCTCCTGCTCGGAGGAGTCCTGTCCGATATGAGGGATTCCACACTGAAAGGCAAATCTAAACTTTTGCTTTTACATCGTCTCGCGGGTGACAGGGCCAGTTTGTCAGTTCCAACTCCACAAGCGGCTCTATCCTCTGGCGTCGCCTCTCCAGGAGCAGCCGAGGGCGGTGATCCCTGCGCAACGTTCATTACGCACGACTGCGGTGCCATACAACCAACTTTCCTGCAGCTCTCGCCGTAACTATTTTTGTTTTCTCGTCCCAACTTGAAGGAGGAGCGGTGTTATCGCCGTGTTTCTACCGATGTTGCACAGCTGTGTGTGAAACTTCAGATTTTACGCACGGGCCTGCCCACCTCTGCTTCAGTCAAGTGCCACAAGTTCCTCTCTCATCTTGCCGCCTGCCTATCAGACTTCAGACGCTTCCACGTGACTCGACGAGAGCGGTTTCTAATAGGGCCGATTTCAGATGACAGAGTAGCGGGTGATTTCATACGCTGTGGTTTTTGACAGATGTAAACCTCTCATCAGTTGCAAAACGCCGAGTCATGTTAAAGATTGTCAGTGTTGGTCCTGCCTTTCCGGTGTCTTCCATAGACTCTTATTTTAACTTTACAACGACGCTAATCATTCTTTTTTATTTAAGCAGTGGATCCCATGACTAATATCAGATTGTTATCACCCAACACTTGCTCGCAGCTACAAGTCACTCCTGTGTTGCAAGGTATTGATTTTAAAAACCACACCTATGATTCACTCACACTGCAGCAACTCACTGGTCAATAAAGAGTCAGATATTCCTTGGAGGACTTAATGAAAGGTAAATTTATATTTATTCATATGAACCACTTAGACACAAATATGACTTTAAGTAATTATTATAATGAAATAAGGTAATAATAATGTAGTAAGCACCCTTTTTTTTTGAAATTGATCTACCATTATTATGCTGCAGGAAAGCTTTTTAAAAGCCAAATCAGCTGCATGAACAGATTCCAAACTTTACAAGGTAGTACACTGGGAGGCTCACGTAAACATATGACATCAGCCTCTAAAAGAGAGAGAGAGAAAAAGAATTACACACATCACCACAACAAAAGAAAATCTTCCACCTCTTGCTCAGGTTTACAACTCATTGATTAAATTAATGCTTCAGGCTCTCTAAGCCATTGCTAATTACATCAATAAATTTTACTGCTGAGCAAGTAAACTGAATTCTCGTTTGTTTAGACTGTTTCTTGGATAATATATTTTGGTTGTAGAACAAAAACGAGTGAAATTGGGTTTTGCAGGATATCATCTGGACTTCAACTAAAATATGCCAAACAGTAGTTTATCAATCCTTTTCATTAAAGTAGCAAGGCAATTCAAGTTGCCATTTACTTCAGTATTCATTGTTCTAAGAATTATTATCACTGTAAATTTCCGTATATTGCAGCTCGTAATCAAATTGTCAATGGCTATATTTCAGTCCATTGTGTTTATTGCCTGTAATCCCTGGAGAGACTGTAAAGGGCCTATTGAGAAGGCCTCTCCAAATTGGTTGTGTTCTGCAGCTCTTCAAATCAAGTCAAATAATTTCTAGTGTAACCAAATATGCAAGTCTGTCTGTGCTGCTGGGCCTGCAGCAGCGCTCTGTCTCTGTGCCTGTCTCTCTGTCTGTAGGACAATTGGTTAAATGAAGTTAACTGTTTCTCTCCCTGAGGTATGTTCCTGCTTTGATCCTGCTGCGCCTGGCGCCTGTCTGCTCTGCCTCCCCCTCTCCCTCTCTGTGTGACAGTGATAGATCGCTGGGTAACCATACAAGCTTTCAATGACTGTAATTTAGTACAACATTACATTCTCCTTGACTTACTTTCAATATTACCGCTTTCACTCTCTGTCTATTTGAAAGAGGCTGTCTGTAAACTTTTGTTTCTCTTCCAGTGAACGAGTGCAATTGTAAACAAAAACATTTCCTGGTTTTCTTTGAGTAGCGTGCACATGCCAGAAAAGTCAGAATGTTTGTTAGAGAAATTAAAATCTATTTCTTGTACAATAACTGCACTGCAGCACAGTGCAAAGCAAAGTATACCTGTCTTATTTTATATGTTTTCACTTTTTCATGCATTTGAATTAATAGTCACCACCAAATTATCTTTGACTAGATTGGGATCACACAACTCTTACTGGATGCATCCCTGCACACTGGTGTAGGCCCAGTCAATTAGCATGGTTGTGGAAACAGCATGTTTTTGTTGTTTTGATTTCAGACCCATGCATGACGTTGTGATAATTCAGAGGATAAGAATGGATTATGACCTCCAATTTTAACTTTTCTTGCACACAGAAGTTTAAACACATTCTTATCAACTGGCTTGCCCCACTGGAGAATTTAGTTAATGTTGGTTTGCTGAAAAACTTTTTTTTTTTTTTCCCAACAAGACATGTTGAAGCAGGCTCTATATATTTCACTTTGTAAATCTTTCATCATAGCCTGCATGGCTTTCAGCAATCGGGAGCAAACTTTGGGGAGGGGGCTGGAGTAATGTGGGATAAACATTTATGAGACCCAGTGGGGAACTTGTGGTGCTGAAAGTGTATCGTCTTTAACGTAGACGGGAGGCCTGTCTGGTGAAGCAAAACAGAGCTGTCTCTGAGTGGACCTGCCAACACTGGTTTGTCAAAATCACAGTGGATGTGGGATGGCAAACTTTTATTTCCATGGTGACATTTATTACAAAAGAAAGAAAGAAACTAACAAGAGTCCCACAACACTTTTCAGGAAACAAAGTGTGGTCATTTATTGTTCAACCAGTTACCACTTGTGGTACACACACTGTAAATTGAAATGATTGATGTGGGTTTTATGTTAAGTACAGAAATAACTAAATGAAGCATAGAGGCTGACTCGGCTCCAGCTCAGTTACAGTCAGGTCCAATCATGCCAACCAGCCAAGAGGATGTGGAAAGCCTGAGGTATTCCATGTGATGTGTCTCCTTATCTGATGGGAGGTTGAAGGGAACTGTAACAGCTTGTCAGTATCAATTAGTTGTTTCATCTTTGCCGCTGTTAGCACATTGTGTCATGACAGCTGCAACTCTCTCTGTCTTCACTCAAAGTGAAGTGTAACATGCTGAACCATTATAGCATACCTGGATTTTCACCTTCCTCTCACTCACCTCAGATAATGTTAATGTTTCAGTTATCACCTGAGATCATTTGTCAGTGTGACAGAATAAAATCTTTGTTTCAGCTGAACCCCAGTTAATTTTATATTTTCTGTTTTCTTTTCTTTATTTTTTTTTTATCTCTTTCTTTCCTCTTCAGTGATTGTAACTTGTATATATTTGGGTAGGAGCCAAAATAAAGATTCTAGGATCTTGGGCTTTTGGGACAAACAGAAAAATGTTTTTCACAGTTAGCCAAAGTAACAATCTGTCACCCCCATTTTCCACGTTGCCATGGAAACACCTTCCACAATTGTTACTCTATCGGCTCAGAAGACCTGGAAGTCCAAAAATTATGTATCAGGGGTGTCCAGCCCTTTGAAAACAATATATCCTAATCATACATGCAGGTTTCCCAAGTCTTTTTAAATATCTGGTATGTGGAAAACTGTGTAGTATATGCCAGATAGCTCCGTTTCCTTCTTCAAGTTAGTGTTTTCCAAAAATGAATTAAAAAACTTGATTAATCAAATCACTGCAGTTTTTCATTTTTCTTAGTGTATCTTTATTGAGCTCAGGTTTTGACTTTACATTTGCAGCAGTGATTCTGAGCCCGTCTCATTTACTTCCACAACAGAACCATTATAGTTTTAATGCTTTCCTTCTTGAGGGCCAAAGTCACTATAGCATCAAGCCTTTTCTCTTTTCTTCAGAGTTTCTTGTGTCTTGTACTGACATTATGTACCTTACTGTACATAATGAAATCCTCAACTTGTCTGCAAATTTTCCATTTGTAAAATTATAAGAATGGTAAAAAACATTGAAGTGGTTTGTTGCAACATTTTTGACATGTGTTGATAGAGAACAATCTAGAGTCATCACATTTCCAAAACAAAACATTTATGCTGTTGCCACTTAGTGCTATATAGTTTCTGGTAGGCAAAACCTTTTTGATTGATATATCCCAGCTTTACTTTAAAATTTTTATTACAGCATAATCTGAGTAATCCTGTTTTAATCATTATTTTATTAAATCTATAAGATAACTTCTGTTTTGATCAAGAAGCATTGGAGACTCACGTGGCAGATGAGCCTTCAAACCTTTTTAATTACCGGAATGTTTGCTAATTTCTTAAGGGCTTTTCATTTATTCTTCTATGCTGCCATAGCTGGACCGTCAGGGGACAGTGTTGACAGATGAGCAGACACTGGTTGCTATGCTTCTATGTATTTTGCATGTCAGATACTGGATTTGGTGACAAGAAGACGCGTCCCACATGGCGTCTAACAGAGATGAACAGAGTGTTTGACTGACAGGGACTTTGCTGTGCTAACAGGTGAACACAGAGATGCTGCTCCTGTATTGTTTTTGCTTTGGGGGAAATACAGGGGGTACAAAGGGAATTGGACACCCTCTCTGGACCTGGAACAAGACAGGGGTTAGAGTGAGCTCAGTGACAATGCTGACAACGGAAGGGACCTCAGATAGCAGCCTGTACTCAGCGAAGATAATAGTGACTGGGATGATGTTCCCAAATGACCCATGAGGACAGACTGGGGATGTCAAGTTATGATACTGCAGCCTCTTTATTGTCTGGCCATGTCTGCAGAGTAGACATCATTAGTGTGAGGATGGTGACAGGAAAGTAGCAGAGGGACAGCACGGGAATAATAATGAATAATGATGGAGGCAAGAAAAACTTGAAACACACAATACACGTAGATACAAACATTAGAAAAACACACAACTGGTGCAACTTTCCCAAGCACTGTCTTAAAATACACAGAAGCTTGACAATAAACTACTGAAGAAGCCTGAGTATAATGAGAGGAGCATTCCAGTGAATCACAGTGGGACACAGAGGACTCGTGTGTCTATAGAGTATTTGTAGCTACTTTGTGGTGAAGTGAATGACTAAAGACTGTCACCACAAAATATAATTCTGTAGTGGATGTTCTTCACTCTCATTCTGCCTCTCATTCTGTAAGTTTCATATTTACATTGCAGAATATAGCTGCACAAATGTGACCAATACGACTTGACTTTACCACTTTGCTTCCCAGTGAATAGCTGAGTGACGTCAGAGCACATAGCAATGGAAAAAATATGTTTAGTGATGGCTCACTGGAAGATGATAATGGCATGCTGATTTGTGGAAATAGTGTTAAGCAGTTTCCAAAAATCTACAAAACCACTTGTGTGATAGCAGTTGCTTTGCAACATGTTGTGACAAATCAACGACAGCACCTGTTGGGAGATGACTGGTTCTGACAAATTCAGCTGAGAAAATTTCATGCTTTTTTGTTATTTTAAGACTCTCATCGTACCTCATTTAGCTCAAAAGGAGATCATATTAGGATCTCCTTAAGATCTCCCACAGTAAAGGCTGGAACAGTGTGATACAAAATGTGACATTTCAGATGGAACAATTATAAACAAGAAACAACATTATTTTACTCTGATATCTTTGTAATAACATGCCATTTGATGTGCAGATAATTTGGTTTAGCTTTGCTTAAGGTTCAGATTTACCAGAAAACAACTTGCCTCGTCTGTCTGGAAAGTCCCACAGTATGCCAGTAATGATGCACTGCTTTCATACTTAAGTTCTTATACTGTTAACTAACAACATATAATGGGTTTGCACTGCTGAAAGCCAAAGTCTGTTGCTTTTGGATGCAGCTGGGCCAGCTGTTTCTCCCAGACTTTGTGCTGAACTAAGCTAAAACTCACTGGCTCTGTCTTTATATTTAACACAATCAAGAAACCCATTAGCTATCATCTGTTAACCATTCCTTTGGGAGCAACAATCTGTGCTCTGGCATTCCCAGCAGTGCCAGTAGATATCCAGAAACAGATATCCAAACCAAGACTTCATGTCCAGTGTGCTGGTCAGTGTTTGAATACAGAACAATTTTAAAAACTCATAGAATCCTTATCAGAAGATAACTGATGGATTCAAGATTGTGTTGTTTCTTTTGCTCTCCACATGGACAGACTGTTTATGTACATGCGACAAAAGCCCACAACAGGATTATAATCAGTGCAAACTACAAATGACAATGAGAAGGTTTCAATACTACAAATGATGTTCCTTTATCCTTTACATATAACCAATATATACATACATAGGTACACATGTATATACAACTGCCTCTTTAAGGGTTTGCTAGAGTGCCATCTTTTGATGTATTGTTCCTCACTTTGTAAATCTCAGTACCACCCTAACCCCTGAAATGAGCATCATCCAGGAGGGCTGGGTAATGGTTGACATGTGTCTGGGATCAAATATTCCACTGAGAACAATCATTGAAAAAAATGCATTGTCTGAAATACTGAAAAAGACAACATTAATAAAGTACAGTACAGTACGCTGTTGATGCCAGCGTGCTTATGTAAGAGTCATTTGGTCTGACCTATTTTCAATGGCCAGTATTCTCTAGTTTATGTTAAAGTAGGTTCAAGCTGCCATGTTTATTAATGGACGTGTAACTAATTTTTAGTTATGGAGCTTATATTTCTTTCCCAGTCACAGTGAAAATGAATCGTCTTCTGAGAACAGATTCAGTAGATTTATTTTACAAAAGATATTTCCAATATCTCACACATACCCACTTGTACACTTGTAGATTTGCCTTGTTCATTACTTTTTTAAAGGTAATTTCAACTAAATATCAGACATTTTTGACCTAACCATGGTTTTAAGTTCTATATACTCCTGTAATGTGTGAGAATTAATGTTCAGTTAAATCACAAATGTATGACGGCTATTAAGTAAACAACAGTCAGCATCCTGCTGATCATGCTTGCACTCTGATGGTAAGCTTTTGTGAGGATAACAAGCACCTGCCAAAACAGCGACATGACATTTATAATTTAGAACCATTATTAAGTATAATTTAATGAGAGTGCTATGCTTGGGGCTCCAAGAGTGGGTACAGCTCACTTTTCCTTTCCAGAAATTCATGCTAACTGGCTGGAGGCTCTAGAGTGTGTGATGTGAGTGCAGCCTTATGTGTTTGAAACCTGGTTGAATCAAAAGATCTCAGACTCCGTCGTGGATCTACCTGGATTCACCCACATACGGTCAGACAGAGATGCTAAAGCTAGTGGCAAGAAGAAAGGAGGGGGACTGGCTTTATTTGTGAACCAGAGGTGGTGTAATCCTGCACATGTAACTGTGAAGGAGCAGATAATAATTCACCAGATTTTGAATTATTGGCAGTTGGATTGCGACCATATTATCTACTAGGAGAATTCAGTCATTTAATAACAATACTTTTTAGACTCCACCCAGTGCAACCCATTTGACATACTAGAAGAATGTGTTGCTAGGATACAGACCAAACACCCAGATACACTTATAATGATATCAGGTGACTTCGGTCATGTCACTGCGTCTTACCACCTGATTGGATCGACGCAGTTTGTTAAATGTGCTACTAGAGAAAATAAAACCCTTGATCTGCTTTATGCCAATGTCAAAGACACTTACAGAGCTGCTGCCTTTCCCTAAAATCATGTGGATAAAAAGAGATGAAATTGACCAGTTTAACCTTCCTGCAGGGCAGCTGAAAATCTAAGTCTTACTCATTAGGGCTGACTAACTCTCTCAGAAAGTAATGATTATCAGAAATTGTGGTCCAACACAATGCAGTAGGATGCAGTGTATTCAACAGTTTCAGGTTGTAGTATCTTACATACTCATTGGTGGGGACAGGTATTGGACTTGGCCCCAGTTCTGCATGCACATCATAGCCTTCAGAGCTACTAGGCTTTTAAACTGGTGTATGTGTGTTTTAAAGACATTTACAACACTGAAGCCTTTCTCTCTTATTCAGACAAATCACTCCTTTTTTCCATACCAGACTTATATTTGGCCATTTAGAAACATGGGAAGGATCAAACATTCCTTGACAGTCCCACTAAGTTACAAGACAATCTGTTTTGAAAAAAAAAAAAAGCAGATAAATACCCATAAATTTGAGACATTTTTACGGTAGTATTTCTATCAGTATAGACAGCGATAGTTATAGTAGTCAAGTAGTCATATTTCTCCCCATCCATATTTCCTGACAATCTGTGACTCACACGTTCTTCAAACGATGTTCCAGCCATGTTGAATATATCAGTAAATTGTGGTATCATCCATCAGTGGTTTTGATGATGTTTACCACATTAAGAAGAAGGCTGGAACAAATTGGGGTTTCATGCCTTGCTCTGGTGCATTTTTGCTCTCGCATTAGATTGTGGGAATTGACCTTTGCATTTACTTCTCCTCAGTGTAATGATCTGGTCACATGCCTACCTCTCTGAGTTTAGGAAAAGGCTGAAGTGGCTGCCTTGTAGATCTGTGAATTTTTACCTGTGAGGATAGATATAATTTAATCATATCTTATTTTGCCCTATATGCCAGATTGTATGTAGAAATATAGTTTGAATTAAAAGGTATTTAAGGCACTAACTTTTGCTTTAGACTGCTTGTCTGTGATCTCAGTGCAGTGACAGCCTGAACAAATACGCCGGGTTGATTCTTTGGAGATTACAATAGATTTCACGTCGTCTCATGAAGCTTTGAAAGGGATGGGAGGGCACAGCAGAGGCCCCTGAATAAACAACCATTAAATTCTCCCTGCACCAGCATGAGGGGAATCTTCAGAGTAGTGCGACTGTGCTTTAAACCAACCAAAACACAAAGCCAGACACAAACAAAAGTAAATGTAGGGAAAGGGAGAATTATTCAAATAAGAATGCCCATTTTCTCAACTGCTTTATGTTTTTGGGCTGGATGCTCTGTAAAAGAGGCAGATTAGTGTACAGCAGGAGAAAAGGAGGTAGATGGGTGGAGGGAGAGGGGAGGGGTTGAAGTAGATGAAGGAGAAGATGAAAGCTTTGTGGTGTTGATGCTTAATGAGCTGGAAAACACAATTGAACTTCTCTGACTGTGGAAATTGCTGTGAGGGCGTCGTAAATTAGCGCCAGTGTGGGAGCTAGCCTGCTGACAGAAAGGAGGCTTTGTGTAGTAAAGGCATCCTCGCAGGCCACTTAGATCTTCACAGAGGTTTCATAGCACAACCTGTCACACGATAAGGAGTTCAGTAGTTACTCATAGACGTAGCCGAAGGCAGCATGTTTGTTTTTCCATGTACCAGTGTTGGCTATTTCTTTCCTATTATCCCACTTGTTGAGGTGCATCCTCCATATAAATGTAGTTACCTCTAATCAGCTGCTACCTGTGGCTTAATGTTCTACAAACTGAGAAGCCAGGCAGAAATGGGATGTAGAGGAAATGAGAAGAAGGCGAAGATGGACTTCATTCTGCCCTGATATTTGTTGAACTCTCAAGGATGACTCTTCATTCTCGCTTTGCAGGCTTGGCACATGCCTTCTGTTACTAAGTGGCTTCATATTGAAAGGCTCTGCGGCTGCTATTCTCTCTCCCACCGGGTGCCAGCCTCTCTGCCCTGGCAGCTGCTGGGCTTTAGAATGGACCCATAGTTTCCACTCTGCAGGTGAGCTGCGCAGCCAAAACAGGGCCCCTCAAAGGCCTTTTCATAGTCTCAATAGGAAACTGACTTGGGGAAAGAGGAGCAGGCGCACAATAGCTGCGTTCTCTGGACACAGAGAAGATGGAGATGAGCTGTTGGGGTGCTGCTTTAGTGTTCCTTATAGCCATGTCGAGGCGAGGTGACAAGAGAAGAGAGGAGAGGATGAGTCCCCCCTTTTTAAGTTTCTGAAGGCGTGGTTCTGTTTTTTTGGCCTTGCTGCTGCTGTGCAGAGATGTTCTGTCACCCTACGTCTCCAGTGTAATTGCTGCACATTTGAAACCTGAGGAAACACAATGTAGTCTTCCATGTCCTGGGGTGACGGAGGTGACACTTCTATCCACACACCCCATTCCTCTCCAGTCCTGTCCCAAACCTCTGGTCCCATACTCCCTTTTGCCTGGCAAAGCTCTTCCCATGCAGGCAGAAAAGAATGTGCCCCCCCTCTGCTCCCTGTTACTTTCTTTATATACTTTTCTTTATAACTTTTATTAGCAACAGATTTCACTGATATATGAAGAGTTGGCAGTGGAGAGATGGGATGAATGGGGGTGTGAAGTGACTTTTTTTAAAAGAGGAAAGAGAGGAGCAATGGAAGAAAGGGAAAGTGGGTTATCTTTTGTCTTTTGTGAAACATGCTGAAAAACTAAGATGAAACAACAACAAATACAACTTGCCAACCCACTTCTCTGAATTTTCTGCCAACAAACTATGACATAACATTAATTTGTTATTTGTCTTCTGTTTTACAAATGGTATTGAGTAATGTCATCCAAGGATGTTCATATTTCACACAGTAGCTGTATTACAACTGGTTATGGATAGTCACAAAATGTAACCTATTATTTGTGTTCTTGGACTAATTTATTGTATACATGTTTGCAAAATAATGTTTTTTTTGCAAGGAGCAACAAACCACTTGGTTAGGTTTAGACACCTGAAATACTGGGTTAGGCTAAAGAAAACATCATACTTTAGATCAGTGGTTCTCAAACTTTTAATGCTGCGTACCACCTGAGAAACTATTGAGCTCTCTGAGTACCACCATGATGACCAATTTTAAAATATAGCCATATATGCCTTCTCAATTAGCTTTAAACACACAGGAGAGATGTTTATTCCTTATTGTGGTTATTTATTGTTACCTGAATTTCATTAGAAACTTTGTATTTATAATGCATTGCCATGCATTGACAAGTCATGACGTTCCCCCGCGTAGCACCAGAGAGCGCTCGCGTACCACCAGTGGTACGCGTTTGCGCACCACTGCTTTAGATTAATATTAGGGTATCTAACAGGGTGGTTACTCAATAGCTGAGGCAGACAGTGTATTTCCTTGCATGGTTATAGGTTGACTTGACCTCTTAATTGGACTGTTGTAATTGTCTCTGCAAACAAGCACTGAAAGGGAACTTATTATTTGACTGTCCAACTCCACTACAATAGATGGCGATATTCCCCTTTTTGGTTTCAATAGGGAGCATTTTCCCAGTTGACATATTATGCTACACACCAAAGCAGCTGGCAAACATTTTTGCTGGCATAAAATTTGTACCATGTTGAGTGGTGAAATCCACAGCTTTCAAAATTACTGTACACTTTACAGTCAGTTTGTGTACAGATGTAAGACTGCCAAACTCTTTTATCTGGTTGTATTAATTTGAATTACAAAAATTCAGTTTTGTGTAATTATAGTCAGACTTGTACATTTTACACACATTTTTTAAACCAGTTTTAGTCAGAGTAATGTTATAATTATTTTTTTCTAAAGTCATGTAAATGCAGTATTGACAACTTTTGCCCACCACAAATGTACATGATTCTCGTATAGTATGACAGATGACTGCCGTGTTCACAATGAACTAGACCTATATGTTCCAAATTGTGCAATCGTCTCATTTCAGTTCCTGTTTTGGGGTGTAGTCATATCAATAACGTTTAGAAAATTGATTGTGGAGGACTGGGAACTTCATGCAGTCAATGGCAACTATCTTGTCAGTGTTGTAAAAATGGGTGGGGCTTGTTTGTCATGTTTTTGGTTGTAAAGAAGATGGTGGTCCATTTTCGACACTGATGACAGCGCAGCTTAAATGTCTCATAAAAACAGGGAGAGATTAAACTTGGTAAACGGCCAGACCAGGGCTAACACAGAGACAAAACAACTACAACAACAACAGCACACAAAATTGACACCTATGGTCAATTTATAATTTCCAAATTAGTTAACATGCACATTTTTGGACTGTGGGAGGAAACCAGCACAAGCACAGGAAGAACATGCAAACTCCACAGGAAAACTATAAGGCCTTATTGCTGACCACCGCTCCTAACATGCTGATCACTAAATGCAAATAGTTTTAAAACTTGGTTCAGAATTAATACTATGAAAAATAAAAAGCTGTTTTATCTCAATGGTATAATTGTAGATACTTAATTTTACTTCTTTTTATTTTTTTTATTTTTTTGAGATTTCGTCCAAAAGCCTACAACCCCTTTGACTGAATAGGATTTTTATTTATTTATTTTTTGACATGGGATTATGAATACTTTAGTAAAATTCCTGTCAAAATTAATGACAGTGATTATTATTTCAATTATGCCCATAGCACACACTCCAATATTTCTACAGAGCACTCTTTTGTTATTGTTTACATTTTAAAATGGGATTTTTAAACACAGCGCCATCTGTGAGATTGTGGAGCCTTTAGCTCTCTAATATAATTATGTTGGCTAAAAAGATGCTATCAGTCCATGTCTCATTTTTCCTCTCTTCTCTTTCTCTCTCCCTTCTTCCCTCTCCTCCTCTAATCAGTTCCACTCTGTTATTGCTGGCCCCGGGGCTGTTTGCCTCTTTGCTAAACTGCTTTCATAAGCATGAGACCAAAGCCTCCTCAAATGTCTATTAGACCCTTTAAATACTGTGTGGCTGACCTTGCCATCATTATAGACTCAGTGCTCACTGACACTGAAGTGCTTCACACCTTCTTAAGCCAGGAATAGTTTTTTCTTTTGAAGTCAGTTGACCACTTTTGAAAGGTTAAGTAGTGAATAGGATCTCTGCAGTGGAGACAGACTGACAAGAGACAGACAGACTGTGACCGCATCCGCGAGGGATGCTATGAAATCCAGTACAGACAGTTCAACATAAGTTCTGAGAACAAACATACTCTCAGATGGACCACGCTTCATGTATTATTTGCTTTGAGGTTTTGAGGAGAAAGAAGCATTTCCTGCAGTGAGGCCAGCTGGGAGTGATTTAGTGACATTATAAAATCTCGTCCTGGCAAGCGTCCCTCCTCAGGGATAAGTTCATAGGGCTATGTAAACCAACAAGGTAATAGTAACCCTCTTTAGTAAGATTCATATTGCGCTAGCTTATTTAGAATGAACACAGCGGATTTCATTTTGTGTTAGTCTAATTTACTGCGACTTTAGACAGGTAAAACATTTAACTTTACTGTGTTAGTAGTTGTTGGTTAGCACAACTCTAATAAATTCTCATTCTTTCTTTATACCTACTTACAGATTTAGAACACTTTAAAAATGTTAAAACACTTCTCATCTTTAAAGCCTTATCCTTATAAAAATGGGTGTCTGTTTCTTTCAGTTCACCCCGCAGAAGCTGGTTTGTGATAACAACTAGACACAAGGGATGGACATTGTCAGGATTTTATCAATACCACATCTATACCAGTATTGGTTATTTATAACAACGCTTCAACTTAAACAAGTAACAGCAGGTGCAAGCCAATCAAACTGCCAAACTGAATGCACGTCTGATCTTGTGACCGACACCACTGACACCATGGTCCATGTGAATCTCTCTGACTCATAACAACTTTTGATTCTTTTTGCTCTTTCAAGAGCAACACTTCATAGAGTTGGCCATCCCTGAAGAGCACAAAAAGTCAAATAATTCATTGTTTTTCACTGATGATGATGATGAAGCCACATCAGACAGATGTGGCTTCATCATCATCAAATACATACATTACAGTGGTACAGTTTGTCCTGCGGCTCAGCAATATGTCTGTACTGACCAGTCCAAAACCAGTACCAGTTCTGCATTGGTTCTCGATACCCATCCCTTGCACAAAAAGCACATCTGTGATGTTGTCTCTATTCCGTGTCTGTCGGTGTCTTGTTTGAGATCTTGATCTCAGGTGGTGTGGTTTTTCATGTGGTTTGTCATGATAAAAAGATCAAATAGGGAGAGCTTAAATTTTATTCTCAATGCTTTTTTTCCCCCCAAACAAGAAGTGATACAGCTTCAGATCAAATCTCAACAAGTATAACAAAGCCCTGTTTAGACACAAGTGTTGGTGAACAAACTGTGAATGAATAAGTCAGAAGTGGGTGTTTTATGCTTTGATTTACAAAGAACAATGCACTTTGAGGGTTTAAATGGCTAGAATGGCTACTGTAATTAAATAATGATTAGGCAATGAGCAAATTGAGCTTAGCATTGAATTTGAAACCACAACATCTGCCACACATAATTATTTATGACACATGTAAGAATTTTATTTAGCTGAGCCTAAGTAATATGAGGATGAACAGCAAGACAAGAATTTTTATTCCCCACAAGCTTAGTTTAATTTCCACACTTTTATACTCATGGTAGAAAATATCACTTGAGACAAGAATATAATCAACAGTATATCATGTCTCTATCTATGACATCTGTTTTCCCTTCTACTTCCTCCCCACATATCTCCAAACTGTTCGGCTGCAAAGCATGTGTAGTAGTCTTTATACACATTCTGTAAACATGATCAGCAGCAATAATCTCATCTGTGATAGAATTTAACAGTGTCACATTTGAGTTTGGTGAAGCACCAATAAAGCGGTGAAGTCAAAAGAATTACTTACATTGTTGTCTTTTAACATCAATTAGATACAGCAGAAAGTAAGTAGCAGAAAGCTATCACATATCACTGATGCCAACCCATTCCCCTTTTATGCTGCGCCTTCTCTACTCTGCTGTCGTCTGTGTTCTGCAGGTATGCAATTATGCTTTGAAAGGGTTGGAGCCAGACTTTCCACAGGGCACAGCGAGGGAACAAAGCGGGCTGAGAGAGCTGATGTCAGGGAGCACAGCGGCTACATGCCGACTACACTCTCCTAGAAATTGAGAGACAGTCATCAGCCCATTATTAGAGTAGATTCACATCCTATAACTGTGCCAGAGATGCCTTACATGATACTGAATAACATATAATGACCAAATTTTCAGTCTCTGACATGAATAGAGGTGGTAATAGGTACATTTGATAAATGATCTAAGATTTCAAAAGACAAGTGACTGTTCCTTATTGTGACGGTTTCAATTTGCAGAGCACAGAAACACATAAGCAAATTCTCCAAGTTGTATAACGTTGAAAATAATTATCTTAATTATTTATTTAAAAAGTTTTAATTAAATCATTTAATAACTTTGATATTTCAATTTAGATGTTAAAAGTTATACTGTTATATAAAGTATAGTTGTCTAATATTGTGTGATATTTTACTGGTGTTACATTTAACCTGTAGGCCGCAGCACAATTTTAAAACAGATTAGAAATGACACTTAATTTATTAGATTAAACACAAAAATTTCAGTCTTATTTATCAAATAACATAATGCTCTTGAAAATATGAATTTGAGACAGGAAATATAAAGAAACTCATCTTCCATGTTTGTGAAGCTAATTTAGCATTTCAACACTTCAAAATCCACAAATTCTCAAATCTTGTTTTTCTATTCCTTCTCTATTCCTTTCTTGCTGTCATATATATATGTGATTAATGTGATTAATCAGGTAAATCATGCAATTACTCACGATTAAAAATTTTAATTGTTGCCCAGTATTATATATAGATAGATATATAGATATATATATATATATATATATATATATATATATATATATATATATATATATATATATATATATATATGTGTGTGTGTGTGTGTGTGTGTGTGTGTGTGTGTGTGAGTAGAAGATGGTCAAAAAAGGTCAAAGAGAGCAAAAAACAAACTTTTTTTTTAGTACAAATAAGTCCCTTATGTTGGCAAACAGCACTGTGGTACACATTAAAATCCAAGAAGCAGAGAGCTCTGTTTAGTTCTGGATAAGTGCAGGAAGTCTATAATTACCCTTTGACCATGCAACCTCGTCAATAATGTTTAAAATTTCAAGGTACATATAAAGGAGGAATAAATCACTTTCTGTAGTTCACATTCTCATGGGCTGGGTTTGCTTTTATTTCTCTTTAAAAGAGTTTATGAACTGACCATTTCTGGGTAAAAGCAGAGAGCATGAAAAGTTTCAGCCGTTGACATTACTGCTCAAAGCGGGCACATGTTTCTTCAATAATGATGAAAGCACGACACTCATGTAACCGGATCTTTCTGTAGCAGGCAGCTTTCCATCATGGAACAGCGGGATCCTCTCTTTAAACCAGGAGCATCAGGACATATGGGACTGTGACACGCAAACTCCGATGCACACTCAAAGCATGACAAACACAGAGAGTTTTTAGGTTCAGTCTGTAACAGATATAAGAGTATAGGGCAGCGGTGCCGGCACTGGAGGGAACATTGGTGCCACCTGTATTCGCTGTTAACACCTGTGCTTTCTCAGCATTCTTAGAATACGCCCCCCTCTGGGTTCATTCAGCTGATGGCTCTGTGGTGAATTCTGCAGGGCTGAAGGTCAGAGGTTAAAGGCCAGGGGTACTCCAGCTGGCAGCTACGGCTGCACTGGACTCCAGTAAGGAAGCATGCAGTGACTGGAGTAGGAGGGGGAGGGCGAAAGCTGTCTTTTCTGTGCCTTTGTGTTTTGTTATTTATATTTGTTTTACTCTGCGCTCAGCGATTTTGTTGCTGGTATTAATCGTTGCTGCACTTACATTTTTATATTGGCTGGGGAAAAAAACAGATGTAGATCATGTTTGATTGGCAAAAGTTAAGTCTACTATTATCAAGAGTTTTAATGAATAACATGACTAATTGTTTGTAAGAGGGGCCATCAGTAGTGGCAAACTAAAATTTAAAAATGACCATAACCTCTTAACATCCAATTAAATTAAGTGCTGCACCAGGGAATCGATGCCAATGAAAAGTCTATACAAATTCCCAGGTTCAGAAGAGGTAAAGAGACTCAAACATGTAACTCAGGAAGATAAGATTATGTTGACTGCTGGATCATTATATGTAACTGTTATTATTGAAGTTTCCAGCTGCTGCTTGGTTGAAATGGTTTAGTCTATGTATGATGAGGGGTAGGCTACAAAACTACTAGGTTAGTTTTAAGAAAAGAAAACACGATTTATGTAATAGAGTCATCCCTGAGGTATGACTTTGTTGTAGTCAAAAACTGTAGTACATTATTGCCATTTTTGAATGAAATGTGTGAAAAATATTTAAACTCATTGCAAAAGTCATGGTGTCTATGCTTTCACCTGCTTTCACCACTGTGACGACCCAGACAGGAGTATGTCTTGGACATCACACGTGCATGTCAGATGTACACATTTAACAATTGTATGCAGAGGAAGCTTTCTATGAGAAAAATGATCCCATCTGTGAGATTTAGGGTAAAACGTATAGCCTACGTCATATATTAATATATTTTTAGTTTGTAATATGTGCATTTTTAAAGTTATGCTTATTCAGTTTCTTTGTACTTTTGTTTGTGTTAAAACATAAATCTTCAAGTAGGCCTACCCAGACTTTTGCAAAGTTTTTTTTTTTTTTTTTTACACACATTTACAAATGGTGCAGTACACATCTGTGATAGTTATAAGAGTAATTTCTCATTATATGTTTTCATCAAGGCTTTTTTTTATGTGCAATGAAAATGTGACAGAAATGTCAAAATTCATTCATTCACTAATTCAGCAAAAAAAAAAACTCCATAAGCTTGTTTATTTTATTTTATTTTTTTTTCTATTTTGAAAAGACCTGTAAAACATGAGGGGTGATGGAAACATTTGCAGCAAACATGTTACACGAATGATCACATGATCAGCTGTTTCCTCTGATGGAAAATAAACATGGCCAGTACTTGTGGACAGGAAAGGGTAAACACCTCATACCCAGTTAAAAAGATTTTTTTTTTTCATGTATATTGCAAGTGACTATATTTGTTTGTATCTTGTTCCTCCAATTTTGTTGCTTAGCAAATACGTCTTTGTATATTAAAATCATGCGTCACTTAACCTTGACGACCACATCTGACTGTATTATACAGCCTTTTTTATTCACTCCAAGCCAGCTGATCGAGACAAGTCAGATGCTTTCTCTCTATAAAACAGCATTTCAAAACATTGCATATAATGTGCTTCAACACTTGATGCAAATCCAGATAGTCAAGGAGAAACTTACTGCTTTTCAGTAATTTTACTATGTCACATCTTGGGTTATTTCACATATCTTAGTCAGTAATTCTACATACAAAGTTCGGTTGAGCTTCGGCTGTTGCTTGACTAGGCCTTTTAATTGGACCTTTTTCTTTGTCCCAATATACATGCATGAAAAGGGAATTGATTTCCTGACCAAAGTATGTCAGCCCTCCACCAAGATAGCTGGTGATAATGCCACCTTATATTTTCAGCTTCTAAGCACTGGGTTTTTCTGGTTGAAGGATTATATAAATGAATAAAGTTTTGCAAAGAAAACTAAGAACAGATACAGACAAGTCAGCAGTCAAGTTTCTGCAGTTCCCTGGTTTCTTCAACTGTTGGCAGGTCTTTTAATTACTGAGAAGAGCCACATGTGCCAAGTGTTGGAATGGATTGTGTTTAATTTAACAGGGTTTTCCAAAACATTAGCTCTCCTTAAGTGGAAAATCTATTTAATGAGAAGGGCACAAAACACAGTAAATAGCTATTAAACTAACTTTAACAGCTCCCACATGTTTACTGTGTTTATGAGGGGTGTGATTGAGGGAGGAGAAGGGTGTACAGCGTACTTGTGTTTGGGAGAGAGATAAGAAAAAAAAGGTGTGTGTGTGGGTGGGGGTAGGGGGGGTCTTGAGCTTCTCCTCTCATTATTGTGTCCTTAATATATTATTTCCATGGGTAACACATGGTGTCAAAGTAATGTAATGTAATCAGGGTAATGGCTGTGTGTCAGCTCAAACAGTCAACGTAGTTAATGGTCATCTTTCACACTGATAGTCATATCAGCTTTTCAGATTAGCTGCCCTAAAAGAAAAAAGTTAACCACATTCTTCTGTGTCTCCTTCCAAACAAAGAGCTTCCTACTATCCTGTCATCACCTACATAACAGACTCCTCTGTCTGTCTCCCGTGGAGCTGCGCAGCTCCTGGTCCATCTCCTCTCCACTACGCCGGCTGTCGTCAACATAATTGTTGCTCAAAAACTGTCTCAAACATAACATGTAGAGTCAAATAGTCAGATGGCTCCGGACTCCAGACTGATTGGGTCATCACCCCCTTCCATTTTACCTTCCTCAATTTCCACCTGTTCTTTCAGGATAACTCTTTTATTAAGAACTAACAATGTGGAAGGCAGTGTCAAAAAGGAGAATAGTCCCTAGATTTCATGTGCTCTTTCATGGAGGTCCTTCCCCGAGCCCTATAATTTATGAAGTAAACTCCACCATTGAATGTCTGATGTGTATTTAATGGATGTTGGTGAGGCATCAATTAAGTTAATTGTAGATCATTGAGTTAATTTCAGTTATTTAGAAAACCCCAGCTTTCCTAAATGTTGTGAGTGTGGGGATGTGACGGAAGGCTGTGTGCAAAGACAGAGGGGTGGTTAGCCTCAAATACAGCCCTGTGCACTGGGACAACCTTTATGGGATTTACTGATAGTAATGACGGCAATGATGATTGTTTTAGTGTGCTGGAATGACTTTCTGGTTTTGTTTAATTTCAGATGACGATACGTACTCCGTTGAGGTTTAGTGTGGAGTCTGTTGTCTGCGACTGATTGTCACACGTTAGATAATATGTTCTCCATTTGTTCCTGTTCCAGTGGAGACATCTTGATCACAATACCACTTTGAGTCAAATAGAAACATGACAGCTCCATTCATGAACTGGTTTCTGTGGTAGAGAGGGGACATCAGGTCATGCACTTCGATTGCAGTTGGGGGAACGATTAATATGTCATCACAGACGTGGCATATTAATCTGTGTCTGACAACACGTTGCATGTTTGTGTAAATATGTGGTTCTCCAAACTGCATACACATGCATTCATCCTTGAATCCACACACATGCAACAGATGTAAGACAGAAACATTGAAGCAACACCAAGCCTGGATCAATCATTTGAAATGGGAATTTAGTCAAATATTAATTTTGGTGGTCTCCCTCATGAACTGCTGGAAGATACACCATTTGGAGGATATTTCCTAACCCACAGTTATGTGCATAAATCATGACACAATGCTGCATTTAAATGGTTACAGACAAGCAATTTATTCTTGGCACTCGTCTTGCATTTTGTGCAATAACATTGCTGACAGTGTGTATATGTGTGTGTGTGTGAGTGCGTGTGATTCACAGTTTATTGGCTGCAGTCATTACTTCCTGACATTTCTAACGGCTTACTCTCTCAAAGGCTTGCCATTCACATGGCAGCACATACATGTTCATACATTGCTCCACAACTTGGCCGTATTGGATACAAGCAGAAGTACAGATTGTGATGGGAAGAGTAAAGACATATTTGTACTTCATTCACTTGGCAGATAAAACTAAACCTCTGACAGCTTCTAGAAGTATTAAGACTCAATCTTTACTCCCCGCATACAAACAGTATATTATCCTGACATTATCTGCAGCCGATTGCTGAGGGGGCATTAGAGGCTTATTAGGAAATATTTCACAAACCATGTGTATGTTATTCTTTTTGTCTTTGACAGTAACTGAATGTCTTCACTGCCAGCAATAATAACTTGACATAGTTAAATTGTTTTTGTTTTTCATGTCAAAATGACAAATCATCATGTTGAAATCACATTTTATTTGTAACTTATTGAAAGTGTAAGTGACCACAAAAAGGAAACAAGGCTTTGAAATCTTTAGAAATCCACCAATTACCTTACTTGGCAAGAATCAGGTGAGAATATTGTTATTAATTTCATGTTTGTACATTTCAAGTTACCTGCCTGTAAACCAGATAAACCATTGAACTTATCTTTCATTAGTTCTGGTAGAACTCATCCAGCCCCTGTTACTGTGTTACATAAAGGTTTCTCCCAACATTTCAGGAGTCTTTATATTGAACTCTTCCCATAAAGGTGCAATCCAAAGTAATGAAGAGTAAAACAATCGAAGCAAACCAGCTGATGATTAAGTACATAAAAACACCATGCTTAGTAGCAATGAAATTCATAATAAAGATGACTTGTAGAAAGCACATGAAGAACACTGAAAATGGAGTTCATAATCAACCAAGTAGAAAGGTTTTAAACTTTGTCTTAAAATCTAAGAGGGTGTCCTGCTGGTTCCACAGTAAAATATGATAACTCACATTGTGGCGCTGCAAAATCGGTGAAGCACAAGCAGACTTGTGCTCCGCAATCTGAGCTCTTGTGGGGTGACAGCAAATGCTGAGATAGGAAGGATCTGGGTCATCAAATGCTTCATATGTCATAAAAACAATTATTTAAATTATACTCTCAATTTAAACACTTTCCTAATAATGTTACTATTACTTTTAAAGTTTGTGTGAGCATTGTTATGCTGGATGAGAGTGCTCAAAATCTAGCCCAAAGAAGAGTGTATTTTCTTGTAAAGTGGAGTCAGAAGATTGGGGAAAGATGCCTTTCAGAGGAAAGATACTATTATTTAGTATCTTTATTTGACCTTTATTTAAAGATGAAAATGACAAGATTTAAATCTTATGGGGGCAGCATGGTACCAGCAGGGGCCTTTCTGTGTGGAGGTTCCATGTTTTCGGGTTTTCCATGGCTTTTCTCCGGGTTTTCTGGCTTCCTTCCACAGTCCAAGAACATATCAGGTTGTGGAGCATGTTTGTCTGTTTGTCTACATGTGGCTCTGTGATTGACCGTCCAGGGTGTACCCCTGCCTTTCGCCTGAAGAGAGCTGGGATGGGCTCAGGGGTTCAGTCAAAAAATATACAACCTTTCAGACATGTGGAAAATTCCTAACATTTTACACTAAGTTTGAAAAAGTAAAAATCTGTCTGTGTTACAATATGTACGTCTTAAAATCATTGAAGGTCTGCTGTTAGAATAATTCTGGACGTTTTACAGCAAGCGGTCTTCATTAAGGTGATACTTATTTGTTAACTGGATGCTTCAAGTAGTTCCATATTAATTTACATCTAAAAAACCCATAAGCAAGAAAGTAAATGAGCAGATTAATCAAAATTCAGAAGAGTAATATAAATACAACAATAACACAGTATGTAGAATCAAACAACATTAATTTCCTTGTCAGAATTTCACAGACTGGTTCACAGATGTCTGGCATTTTCTTGCCTTTTTTTGCGCAGCAGACCACTCTGTGACCCTGGGAGCGGGGCTTGTTGAGAAGTAATATTGGGCTCGTACATATGGATCTGATAGAGAGGGCAGATAAGCAGCAGACGGGCTGGAGCCATCCTTTAAACAGAGCAGGAAGTGTCTGGTGTGTCTTATTGCTCCTGTTCTGCTGTACAGTGTGCTGAATCCTGTTGTCATGAGACATTATTAACTCACATGTTAATGTCATGACTCTCTACTGTTGTAACAACAGTGAAATAAATATACAAAGAGGATTTTTACCACAGCAGGGTCAACGCTGAAATGTCATCATAATCCTGAGGGAATGCATTAAGGTAATATTTCGTGTTGAATCAGTTCATGGCTGTGTATCTCAACAAAATATGTGGACTCTCAAAAAAACAATTCAAGTTGTAATTTAAACAATTTAGTCAGTACAACAGGAACAAAACACATCTATTTCAAAGCAGCTAAACAATGTAATTAGTGTGGCACCAGCAGAGATTATAAAATGAAACATTCAGCCGATGCGGTATGTGCAGTGCCTGGCACGAAAATCCAGAGCTGATCATCTGCCTTTAATATGCCCTCTTATGGTAGATGTGTATGTGAAAAGGTAAATAGCACTTTACAAAGTGGTTGAAGCTGTAGATTCATCTATGAGCATACAGAATAACTAACATTATACATAATCTATCTTCTTTTTTGCGCACACCAGTTCTTCCTCTGAATAAATGATTGGCCATTTGGTACAATAAATCCAAATGGAGAAGTATTGGTGCAACACTAAGCCTTTTAAGCATAGCCTGGAAGTCCTGCAGTGACGTGAAAAGAGAAAACAAAACAGAGATATTACTGTAATAATTTTACTGTCTTTATTTCATCACTGAATTGGGATTAAATTTTTCAAGAGGACCTGAACACATAAATCAGGATTTTGCCTCTTCAGCTATCCATTGTCCAAAAACAGTTAAATTATTTAAACTCTACAGATAATAACTTTATGTTGTTTCAGAGGAAATGTATGGAAATCCACCATAAATATCAGTCTGAGATTCCATGAAAATCATAGCTGTGATATTTCAGTCCGGATCGAGCTGTCTCTAGAGCTGTGCTGCCAGCAGTGCTGGAAAATGTTATGAGCTACTGAAGAGCAACTGTAGCCTATACACAGAAATGTATATATGTTTGTTAACAACAAACTAATAAACAAATAAGAAAAATAGGCACCAGTTAAATACAGCCAATGCATTACAAAAGACAGAAGAGAACTGTAAATCGGCAACAGATGAGTGAAAGTGATCCTGTGGTGTTTCAGGCAAAGGTTTGCTGGGTTTCTATAGGCTGGTAGTTTCTTGAAAGTTATTTCATAGAAAGATACTCCACAACAAAACTACACTGCATTTTTATAAATCAGACAGGTGCAAATAATCTGCTTATCACCACTATAAATCTGGGTAATATCAATAAATGTTATTGAAACTGACTGGTGACCTGTCAAGGGCACTTATGCAATAACAGCTGATGTAGGATTGCAGCAGGTTTAGAACATTTATTAAAAGAGTAAAATGAAATGAGTAGGCCTCCATGGCACTGAAGGGAATGAAGCAGACATAGATCATGGATAGATGAATGGAAATGAATAAATTAGGTACTCTTACTGCATAATAAAAAATCTCATGCTCTAGGTTTTTGTCATGTTTTTAATGATCAACCTCCTATGTGCAACACAGAATAGATAAAAAGATTATAAATTACTAACAGCTGACATCTCAGAGGATACAAAGGTCAAAAAACACTGCAGCTTTATTGGTGTAACTTTGTTCCCTCATTTCCAGTGTAAGTGAACTGTGGGAAAGTTGAGCAGACTGCAAAAGAAGGCACCATGTTAAGGTAAAAAGAAAAAAAGAAAATAAGAGAGACTTTCTGGCAGTTAATGTGGCTGTTATGCTTTACCTTGTGATTGTTTTTTTGTGACTGTACTGTACATTAACTGTAAAAAAAAAAAAGGGGGGTAACTGGTACTCTAATCATTAATTGTGGTTCTCTTCACTCAGGATTTTTCTGATTGTCTGTGTCCCGCTGATATTTAGCGTCACAGCAAAGCCCTGGGTATGTATATATGGCTCCTGGTTGTCCACTGTATCACACACTTGAGCTTCTATAGGTTCAAATTAACTCATACAAATGTATAAAAGTCCTTTCAGGAGGGCTACTTATGTGTCTGTATTTTGGATGGCGTGTTTGTGCTCTTTTTTCAGAACAAACTGCAAGATGAAGTCTTCCAGGAAACTGTCATGTAAGTTGCTGTTTCCTGAAATTAAATCTGAATCATCTTTGGACTGTCAAAGCAAACAATGGCATTGCATGATCTTTATTTCAGGACCATTGATGATGAAGGGAAGCCATCGTGGGGAGTGGAGGTGGAGCCCTCTGAGAACATGGATTGGATTCACTATGATGTTGACCCAAGAATGAGGATTTGGAAGAGCATGACAGGCAGTGGACAGGACAAACAGCCCCTGAAGCCAGAGGAAGATTTGGATGAGCTGTATCATCCCTCAGTAGTTGACCTCCTCCAAGATCAAATCCAAAACCTTGACCTTCCTTCCAACATCCAAGCAGAGCCTCTTCAGGAAGATACCAACATTAACTACAGGCAAGAACCAGAAGAGGATAGAGATGATATTGACCACCCTGTTTTCAGAGAAGTGGCTGCAGAAGAACCGAAGCAGGACTGGGATGAAGCCTCCCGTAAAGCACGGGAGGAGTTGGCTGGATATTTGGCTCCACTGGTTTTCAGGAAAAACAAAGTGGACGCTGCACCGAATCCAGTAGAGAAGACTGAAGGCCTTCATGAGTTGAAGAGTGAAAGAGAAGTCAGAGTTCATCTTAGGCCAGAGGAAGACATGGATGACATATACCACATTGTCATGCCATTGCTTAAGCACGACGATGCTAAAGTTGCTGCTGCAGTTGATTTGCCACTTCAAAGGAAATACAGTGAACCAGAGGAAGATCTGGATGATCTCTACCATCACTGATACTTCAACAACTCAACACAAATAGAATTCAATTGTATAAAACTCATGGCTGATGCAGTACACCTGCAAAATGTAAATAAATCATAAGTGTCATTTGATTTGATTGAAATTGCTTGAAAAGCTCAACTATCTGAATCTGTCACTGACATTCATTCTTAATGATAAAGACCATTTTAACACACTCAAAGATGTCATGTTTTTTTTATTTACTGAAACATATGAACACCATATAAGATCATAAAAACTGGTATTTACAGTTTTAAAGTTTAACAAAGACTGGGTTGATTTAGTGTTTTCTGGTGGAAGCTGCACAAAACTGAAAATCAGCTTTGTCCAGAAAAAAGGACTTCATTCAGAAATATAGAAATATAGACTTCATAAATGGGGTTTTTTTTTTGTATAGAGTATTTATCTTACAAATCATTGCATGCCTCTGTTTAATCATTGAACTACTACTATCCTTTAAGCCTTAGAAATCATTGTATAATTCACCTTAACACTTATAAAATAACAGATCAACAGTTCATTACAGTTTAACATAAGAACACACACATACAGAACACGTCTTATGGGTTCTAAATGAATACATCATCAAAAGAACATCATCCTCATTAAACATTGAAAACATTTTTGCAAGTTTCACCCAGCTTGTTTCAAACAAGAAACTACAGTTTAATGACAAGTAAGAAACTGTGATGTTTATCTCAAAAAAATTGTGATTATATAGTTAACTGAAAACAGTGATTAACCTAATTTATTTTAAGAGAAAAAAAATACATTCGTAACTGATGTAACTAAACAAAGTCTGTGCAACAGCAAGTAAAAGCTCAAATTAAACTGTTCTGCGTTTGAATATCATCATCCTCAGTTCCCATCACATCAAAATGATTTGTGTATCACTGCAGCAGCTGAGCAGGAATGACTCCCTTCTTCAGGATCAGGTTACCATACAGAGCTGTTTCTCTGAGGAACAAAAAATCAACAGTGTAACATTAAATTTTGTGATACATTCATTTTTTTACTGTTATATTTTGAAATACGTAACTTCAATGCAGACCTCTAAAGCATTGTGCTGTGCATAATGTCTGTATGACTGTAAAACAGGTGTATCTGATTCAGTACACCTAAATCCCACATTAGTTCACAAATATTCCAAGAATAAAGCAAAACAAAATGCAATGCAAGACTGATCATTTTTTTGGAGAAACACAAAGGTCACTGAACAGAAACGTGACAGATTTGACAGCTTGGTAAAGTTAGCTGATTTACGGGCAACTGAAAACTTAGAAGGGGACAAGACTGACACTCTTGGTAAGGATTCTCCACACACAATATCTATGTGTGTGTTGTGTGTGTGTATACGGTGCCTTGCGAAAGTATTCAGCCCCTTGAACTTTTTAACCTTTTGCCACATTTCAGGCTTCAAACAAAGATATAAAATTTCAATTTTTTGTCAAGAATCAACAAATGGGACAGTCTCAGGTCTTCTGCAGACTCCAACAGGTTTTCTTCCAGAATGCTCCTGTATTTGGCTCCATCCATCTTCCCATCAATTTTAACCATCGTCCCTGTCCCTGCTGAAGAAAAGCAGGCCCAAACCATGATGCTGCCACCACCATGTTTGACAGTGGGGATGGTGCGTTCAGGGTGATGAGCTGTGTTGCTTTTACTCCAAACATATCGTTTTGCATTGTAGCCAAAAAGTTTGATTTTGGTTTCATCTGACCAGAGCTCCTTCTTCCACATGTTTAGTGTGTCTCCCAGGTGGCTTGTGGCAAACTTTAAATGAGACTTTTTATGGATATCTTTGAGGAATGGCTTTCTTCTTGCCACTCTTCCATAAAGGCCAGATTTGTGCAGTGTACGACTGGATTGTTGTCCTCTGGACAGACTCTCCCACCTCAGCTGTAGATCAGTTCATCCAGAGTGATCATGGGCCTCTTGGCTGCATCTCTGATCAGTCTTCTCCTTGTTCCAGATGAAAGTTTAGAGGGACGGCCGAGTCTTAGTAAATTTGCAGTGGTCTGATACTCCTTCAATTTCTATATGATTGCCTTGCACGGTCCTCCTTGAGATGTGTAAATCTTGGGAAATCTTTTTGTATTCACATCCAGCTTTAAACTTCTCCACAACAGTATCTGGGACCTGTCTGGTGTGTTCCTTGGTCTTCATGATGCTCTCTGAGCTTTAAACAGAACCCTGAGACTATCACAGAGCAGGTGCATTTATACGGAGACTTGATTACTCACAGATGGATTCTATTTATCATCATCAGTCATTTAGGACAACATTGGATCATTCAGAGATCCTCACTGAACTTCTGGAGTGAGTTTGCTGCACTGAAACCAAAGGGGCCGAATAATATTGCACGCCCCACTTTTCAGTTTTTTTTTTGGTGAAAAAGTTTAAAATATCCAATAAATTTTGTTCAACTTCACGATTATGTCCCACTAGTTGTTGATTCTTGGAAAAAAAAAAAAAAAAAAATCTCATATCTTTATGCTTAAAGCCTAAAATGTGGCAAAAGGTTGAAAAGTTTAAGAGGACGAAATACTTTCGCAAAGCACTGTGTGTGTGTGTATGTATATATATATATATATATATATATATATATATATATATATATATATATATATATATTTATGAAAGAATTCAAACAATTAAAATGAGTGCAGATAAAATACCCTGTTGCCACAACAGCATATGCCTTCTTGGCTCGCTCGTAGAATGCAAATCTTTCCACCTTCTCAAGAGGACTCTATAGAAAAAAGGAACCACGATCAACCTCACATAGCGCCAGAATCAACACAAATTCTATTTATTTTACTCAGTTACTGTTGTAAACAGTTGGTGGACAGGCTGTCCTACACTACCTGACAACCGGCCTGTTTCAGGAGCTGCGTGTAAGTCTCCCACACAGGGACAGCTAAACATCTTTCTTTGTCACCATCTACCAGATCCATGACAGCTGCCTGTGGAAACATGTTAGCACTGATTCAACATATCCAGTTGTATTTGACTTTACAGAACCTGCTGATAGAAGAATGTTATTTGATAGTCCTCAGTGGTTTTGACAGATGTTTTGATCATGTACCGGACATGGGACGTAGGTATCCAAGGGCAACAACTTCAATACTGCCTCCAAAAGCTGTGGGATTCCCAAACCTACGAAGAGATCAAATATATTTTGAATTGTGACGAGTAAAACACAAACTAATTTTATATATATTTTTTACACATAGATGTGTTAGTATACCATCAGCCCGTATCTCTTTTGGACCACAAAGACAAATAGAAGAAGCTGGGAAATTGGCATCTGCAAGAACTGAGGGGAAAAAAAAAGTTATATTTAATTCGGTGAATGGTTAAATGTGTTAAATGAGAGGTCAGGAGAGCTGCAGCTACAAGTTAATGATCCTGTGAGATCTGTTCTGTGCCACCTGTTGAAAGTTAGCGTGGTTGTCTTTTGCTGCTTGCACCTGTAGCACGTTTCTAGTTTTAGATCATACCCAGTTCATCTCCGTGCCCCATTTTTGCCAGCGCATACAGCAGATCAGGTGATAAAACAGAGGGGATTCCTTTCAAGACCACCATGGCGACAGATACAGAGCTCAGCGACCCGAAAAAAGGAAGGAAGCGACTGGCGAAACCAGAGAAGTCACTCCATCAACTTCCGCCTTCGCTTTAAGGGCAGAAATATCCTCTAGCATAAATAAACACAAAAAAAAGTTATTTCTCAGTACACGTGATTATTAGGAACGTGTCTCTTATTTGTCGTGAGTTCTAAAATGTCAGGTTGCTCTTGCCGTGAAACGTTTTATCATCACTTTAATAGACATTGCAGCTACCGAGTAACCGCACATGGAAATGACACGTGACCCAGCAGTCAAATTTGATTGGTTTAGACCTGGAGGGGGCTGGGAGGGGAAGAGGGCGCGACTTGAACAATCAGTGGAGTAACTGACTGCCTAATGACTTAACATGCCAGGACAAATACATTTTATGTTTTACCAGCCCTTTCGGAAATATACTAATCGGAATTGGGCTCCTAAATTACGTCGAACAGCCCAACGTGGTTAATCTTTGTTGTATCAGACACCTTTGGGTGGCAAATATTCAAAACCGCCCCGGTGAATCGCCGGAGTTATTCAGTATCTGATGCCAAGAATGTGAGATAATGAAAATATTTATCAGCTGAAACCAACTCCACCCGGCTTACTTAATGAAAGCCACAAAATCTCTCAGCTGAATGAAGAAAACAAATGCAGAGGAATCCTTTCCACGACCTCAGAGCATGCAACAAAGGTTTTATGCGTATCTGCATATAAAAAAGGGCTGTTATGAACGTCATATTTGCAGACTGATGGAGCTATAATTTAAAATTGCCAAACAGTTGTTGTTCATACAAAGTAAAAGAAATAGATACTAGGCTTTATTTCATGTCTTTATTCTGCAATGGAAAACTCTGCATTCCAGTGGAAATGATTTAACACGTTTTGAACCAATGTTTTTTTTTTTCTTTCTATTTTTTGCTCTTTGCTCCCATATAGATAATTTGAGTCATGGAGACATGTTATATGTGAACATTAACTGAACATAGCTAACATAAAAAAGTCTAGTAACTCGACAACAGGACAGCAGCAGTGTTGTTTCGGAATATATATATATTTGTTTTGTTTTTTTCCTCTTTTTTTTTTTGGGGGGGGGGGGGGGGGGGGGGGGGGGGGGGTTATTGGAGGCTGCTGAGCAGGAGAAAAGGGCCCTTGCAGGAGCCAGGCCTGTCTGCCAGATTTGAAAACCCCTTCTCCCTCTCCAGGACCCACGCTGCTCTCGCTTTATTTCAGCTTCTTTAAATGAGTTTATCACGCTATGAGGGTCTGCGTTGCCAAATTGTAACGTTTTGCCCCCTTTGTGTGCATTGAGAGCCTCAATTGAGTCTACATTTATTATTTTGACCTTTCGGCAGCCTCAAAGAGGAGCTCCTTTTTGAGTCCTCTCAGTGGACTTTTGTGCTTCCCCACAGAGTGAGAAAACGAGTTTTTTTTCTTCTCCTTTAAAAAGTTTTGTTCCAGGGGGGCAACAATAAAGCAAGCTCCAGCAGAATATTGGGAAGAAAAAAAAAATCAATTAGGCCACAGCCGTGTGAAGATCAGAGAGAGAAAAGGTGCCTCCTGATGACTGCAGCTCCAAAAGAAAGCGCGCACTAACCAAATTTGTTCTGGTTTTCTCTTTGAAGTTATGTTTTTATGGTGCACCAAATATCTTAAACCAACAGGCAATCAGGACTTAATATGCAGATCAACAGATGGTTATTGGAGGCACTTCAGTAAACATAAGCCATGAGCCATTAGAACTTTGGTCATTTCATTTTGTGTTTACTGGGCTATTTACGCATTGTGAAATTACACCAGGACTGCTTTGACTGACAAATGTGGCCATGAGGTGGGCAAACAGCCCAATACATACACACAAACAAAAGTAACAACAACAAAAAAAAAAGACTGGAAGACTTGCCAAAAGATGCAAACTTGAAAATATGAATTCAAATTCAAAGAGAAAAAAATCAGAACACATAAATAATTTAACATTTATAGGAATTAAGAAATGTTTTCTGGATTGTCACTTTTGGTGAAATTAAGCATTTTTCAGTTTTTTTGTTTTTCTACTTTGTGGCATATTTTTTTTTGGATCATGTTTTTATTTTACTGTGGAGGTTTTATGAAATGTTTTTTTGTGATGAATTAATATGCTATAAACAGTATAAAACATCCAATAGTCTCACGTGAGTATTTGTAAGGTTTTATGTATTTGAATGAGTATTTTCCTCATCATCATCATTATTATTATTTTGGTCACTTGTCACCCAGTTCCCTGAACTGGGCACCCATCTGTGTAATAAGCATGCTCATTTTACTACCACGTTCAGCTTGTCTTGTTCTTAAACCTAACAAGGGCTCCCTCTAATGGCGTGAAGTATACTTTTTGGAGTTTTGCCTTTTCAGCATTTTATAAATCAGCTGCTGAAACGCAGCCATTTTCCAAGAAGAAAAAGTAAAAATGCAACTGCAAGTGAAAACGCATCACTTAACTTTTGTGAAGAGTGATAGGAATATACTACTGTAATATAGCTGTAACACCAATTCCCCTACCTCTGAACACTTTGGGTCAACATCTGCAAATCCTTTTTCATCAATCAATGTTTGCTTTATTTGAAAAATCTACACAGAAGAAATTGGTACAAACAGCTTTAGACAAATGAAAAGGCAAAGTTAGTACAAGTGATATATGATATATAGTTAAATCATATTTATATTCACTCCCACTGCGTTTGACTTGAAAACCAGGCTCCAGCAGGAAGAGCTTCATTGTGAAAAGAAACCTGTGCACTCATTAAGTGCCAAATCCTTAATCTTGTATGATCCACCTTTAAATCAGGACTGTTAAATCATTAAACAAAATGAGGATATGATCAAGTCGTTTCAGAAATGTAGTGTCCTTCATCAAGCTTTTTCCTCTACTTGTCCTGAAATGTGGCCTTTCTCTTCTCAACAAAAGCGGTCATGCCTTCTTTGCGATCATCCTGTGGGTAAGAACACACACAAACATCACAAATCAACTGCTGAAATCAGAATCAATCTTATCATGTAACCTTAGATTTAATTTTCTTCTTACTGTGGCAAAGGTGGCGTGGAATAAACGCTTTTCCAAGCGATTTCCCTCTGCCAAAGTCAGTTCAAATGCTGCAGTCACACAAAGAACAAGTCAGAAAAAACTGAACCATAGTAAATATTAAACTTTTGAATGAAGTACAAGAAATATCACACACCTGCATTAACGGCCTCTTTGGCCATTGCGGAAACCAGTTTTGAATTGGCTGCAATTTTCTCTGCACATTTAACAGCTTCAGACACCAACTGATCCACAGGATAAATTTTACTCACCAAGCCTGGAAAACACACAGGGTTGATGAGTAACGTATGGTCTGTATGCATAAAGAATCATGACTCGATAAAACACCACATATGAAGTGAAGAGCAGCTCTATACTGGTATAAGATTCTTACTCATCAGTGAAGTTAGGTTCAGATTTATACAGAAGAGCCCCAAAACTGCTTTCAAGAATGCTCAGTTTCAAGTAAAGGTCTTTCATGCAACATACTGAAAGTACTATAGTACTTTCAGAATATTCAGAGGAGTCTGAAGGGGATGTTATTAATCTGGAAAAACTTGTCAAAATGCTCTGAGTAAATGCATATTCTGGTATCACCTGATTGCTTTGCTTCCTGAGCACTAATCTTGTCTCCTGTCAGTACCATTTCCATTGCCAGGGATTTTCCCACTGCGCGTGTCAGTCGCTGGGTTCCACCCGCCCCTGCAAGTAGAAAAGTCATGAAGAGCTGCTCCAAAAGAAGTGAAGTCCACATGGGAAAGAAAGTGGTTTTTACCAGGAATGGTGCCCAACAGGATTTCTGGTTGGCCAAATTGTGCCTTCTCTCCAGCATAGATGATGTCACACATCATGGCCAGCTCACAGCCTCCACCCAGCTGCAATAGAAACACAAAAACAAGACCAGGGACGGGATCAATTAGATTTTTCTCACACTTAATCTTGTCACATCTCAGTTACACTTTGTGCATCTGGAAAAGTAAATGACACTTCACTGGGTGTTATAATACATCCAGTATATTCAGCATTATGTAGACATGCCTTTAGGTCTGGAGCCATTTTAGTGGAATAGTAAGAAGGCATCATGCTAGTGATGTCCTGTTGCAGAAGCTGTCGCATATTGTGTCTTTTTTTTGTATTTTCTTGAGGTTTTCAACTGAATTTTCTTTTTTAAAGACTTTTTTTGTGCTGGTGTGGAGGTGTGGATGCTGTGTAGCTTAAGGGATTTCTGCTGGTTAAAGAGGAGACATCATAATGCAGGACATGTTACTGTGAAGGAGCGTCTCTGCACCTCGGACTGCTGGCCGCGACTTTCCATCCATGTTGTTTACAGAGTTTACTTATGTTCTCAGCTGACGCCATTTGTGATGTCATCAGCTCAGTTCCTGTTACTGGGCTGCAAACCCTACAGCACAATGCATATGTGGCCATATTTAGAGATATCGACCACATCCCTCTCGCTGCTATACTTCCAATTTTCCAACAGCTTGTCACATATTTGTTTTTTATTTATCAACTTATCCTCATTAAATCATACTCTGACACCAACATCTCTCTGTCAGTTTACGTGTCCTACCACTTCGTGGCAGAGTTTCTGTCATTCAAACATTTCCATTTCCTTATAATACAGCTGACAGTCGACTGTGGAATATTTAGGTGCGAGGAAATTTCACAACTGGATTTGTTGCACAGGTGTCATCCGCTCCTGAGAGCGACCCATTCTTTCACAAATGTTTGTAGAAACAGTCTGCATGTCTAGGTGCTTAATTTTATACACCTGTGACCACGGAAGTGATTGGAACACCTGATTCTGATCATTTGGATGAGTGAGAAAATACTTTTGATATGATATAATAAATTATATGAATTTCCTGTCAGACAAACTGAAACAAGAAAATTCCAGTTCTTTCATTGGAATGCTATACATAAGATTTTATTGTTTTGTCTCATTTTTTTGAAACTCTGTTTTCTTGACTTCTCTGTGCTTGTTATGTTTTCTCACTTCCTCTGATCATATTAAATGGGTGAGATTGAAGAGAGAGAACAGACTGCAGAACTTGAGAAATAAGGTAGAATATATGAAGCCAGTTAATTTAAAATTATTTTTTTTCCTGTTGTTCTTATCCGCTATTCAAAATGCATTTGGGAGTAGAGTGCGTATATTTTGTTCTTAGGGAGTTTTCTGGTTGCTTTCTTGCTTTGAAAGATCAAAGAACAACAACAACAACAGAAAAACCTTGCAGTAAGGTGACACCTACAGCAAATCCATTGACAGCTGCAATGACAGGCTTCTTTACTGTCGATACTCTGTTCCAGTGAGCCAGGAAGTTCCCACCATAACACTCTTGGAAGGTACGATTCTGCATCTCTTTAATGTCTGCTCCAGCTGAAAAACACAACAGAGCAATTTACCACTACTATGCACCATTATAAACAAGTTGAGGTATGCTATCTGACAACACAAGCACCGAAAACATTTTTACTTCCCTACCAGCGAAGGCTCTGTCGCTGCCAGTGATGACAACCGCTCCGATGTCTGCGTCAGTTTCAAAGGCATCAAGTGCGTGTCCCACCTCCTTCATCAGCCCGTCACACAGAGCATTTAGTGCCTTGGGCCGGTTCAGCTGAATAAAACCCACATTGCTCTTCTCACCTCGCTTTTCCACCACAATATAATCATACTGACCACCTGCATGAAAACAAAAGCAGAAGTGAGGCTCATTTGGGACTTCAGTTGAAATTCACTTCTTTTACCTCTACCTTAGAAAAATGGATCTATGAACTACTGAATCATGAAGTGTTAAGTTTTTCACACACTGATTCAGTGTGAAATCCTGGAATACACCACCAGGCCATAAAGAAGTCAAATACAAATATTTTATTGCACCATTTTTTTTTTTTTACTCTGATAATGGTATTGATTTGTTTTGGCATTGTTTCCACAAGCTTATGTAAAACCACAACACTGATTTATATACACAGTTCAGAGCATTGGAGAGGAGCGACTGAAAAACCCGCTCTTCGCCCTGGATGGCTTTTGTTCCGCTCGCAGTTCGCTCACGCTGACCCCCCACCCCCTCCCCCACCGCTCCACGCGCGCTCCGCGCTCACTTTAATTTCGGCATTGACCGCTCCGCTCCAACCCCCCGCTCAGCAGAAAAAGATGAGAGGGGAAAGGAAAAAAAAAATCCTGAAATTGGCTAATTAAACATATGTTTTTTTTTTTTCGGAAGGCCTTCCTCTCAGTATTTGCCATCATAATGAAAACAGACCCAGTTCACTGTTTCTCTTTTTGTTGCTGTTGCCCCTCGGCATCTACAGTATAAAACAAATAATTCGCATGCTTTATATTAGATCTAGTAGGCAACATTAGGCTGTATTTAGTACATTAGGCTACCAGTTTCAAATGGCTAATAATGGCAACCAAACCTTTAGATTTCTTCTCAGTGTGTTCACGATGTATGTGCTCATGCTTCCTTCCAATGTGTCTCTTTAAATTCCATAAAGAATCTTTTCCGACGGTAATACAATCGGCACACTCCGTCTCTTTACCGTCACCATTTGTTGTTTTAACCATACATTGGAACCTTTTCTCTGATAGTTTCTTAAAATACGTAGCATACTCCATGTTTTCACGTTATTCAGTGCAGTGGATTACTGGCTGTGTTGTTGGTTGTATACAAAGCACAAGAGCATTGTGGAGCGTCTACTGTGGCGCATGCGCAAATGCAGCGGCTCGGAGCGGACATAATTGCCGCTCCCGAGCGCGCTCCAACCAATTTTAAAAATTTAAAACCGATTTTAAAACCCGCTCAGCGCTCATGTAAAAACCCATCCGCTCCAATGCTCTGACACAGTTAAATCAATATTTTGCCAAAATCTTGTACTGATGATAAAAGAGTCAGACTGCTGCATAAAGCCTTCTTCAACACATCCCAAAGAGCTTCAGTGGGGTAAAGTTTGGACTCTGTGGTGACTAATTCATGTGTGAAAATAATATCTCATGCTAGTATCAAAATGAAGCCTTTTTTTAAAGCCCCACTCAAAACTTTTTCCCCCCAGGGTTAAACTGCTGTCTAGCCTAGATTCTTGAATTATCTCTGCAGTATGCATGTGGAAATGCTCCTAATTTTACAATCAAACATTTATTTGAGTTCTATCACTTATTTCCCCAGTTTGGTTTAAGTGACCTCTAATCACTGGGATTAAAGTTGTTGTTCTTTTTTCTGAGCCCCACTTCTTCCTCAAAGATGGAAGTTCTTAACCCTATTTAAATAGCTTTCGCTGTATTCTTAGTTGTTTTCTTTATGTTGACCAATAATTTGACCCTTCTAAAACAAAGTAATATGTTTACCATGTATGAATTTAAAATGCTGTTTAGGGATTATAAAATACTCATGACATCAGTTGGGGTTAAATAACTTGTTTTCACATTAAACATGTTAATCACTGTGAAGCTCTTGCCTCTTTACTTGATTACTATAAAACTTCTAATGAGAAGTGATAGATAGATGATAGATAGATAGATAGATAATTAACATGAATAATACTGCCTTGGTGGTTATGAAAAAAAGGATGCACACTTGGCCACCTCAATAGTTGAAATATTTTTTACATTTCACTAAAAAGATGGAAATCCAGAATATGTTAATACGTCCTTGCAAAACCACAGTGATCAGTGACATGTTTTTCCCTTCAGACTTCCTGCAGGTTTCAAAATATATCTATTTGACAACGCAATAAAACAAAAACTGTCAAATGTCATTCAAAGGACATGTTAACAAAATTATAAGGTGGAACTTTACATGCTGCTATTTACAGTAGCATAGTTGTCATCAAAGAAAACGGTCATATTCTAATTTTAATTCATTTACAGGGGTTTTCTGTCAGAAATAGCATAAACGAGATGTTGCAACAGTCAAAGTTCATCAGTCGTTTGAGCTCCACGCGTGTCGCACATTCAGTGACGCGGGTTTCTTGACGTTGCTGTTTGTGCATCTGAAATAAAGTGACCGTTGGCTGCTTTCTGACCACAAACCTGAGCTGTAGAGGCGAGCAGCAGACAGGACGGCCGGTGCTGTTCCGGAGGGTTTCAGGAGCAAAGCAGCATTTCTGCAGAGGAAGGCCATGACAGCAACACCGCTGAACTTTACTCCAGTGTGGAAGGTAGAGTCCTTCCGCTGCTCTTTCTTCCTCTCTGCTTCTTTTCATGAGGTGGCATGTTGAAGCAAGAGTCATACCGCCGCCTGGTGGCTGCGGAGGGCAAAGAAGAGCGGCCCCAGTTAGGCGAGTAGGGAATAAACTCTCATTTAAACAAGGGTATCCATTTTCCCCTTTTTTTTGTTAATTGGCCAAAATGCCAGCCTGCATACTCTTAGGTTTAAGTTATATCAGTCGTGTTAAACATACCCATAATATAAATATAACCATAATATTTTGAAAGGACAAGAAGACCTGGTGGGTCTCAATTAATTACAGAACTAATCTGTCATAGGTCCACAAACCCCAGAAAACCAGTGGGCCTGTTAAATTAATAAGTTCAATAAATAAATAAATATGTGTGTGTATGTGTGTGTATTTTCAATAATGACAAAAACGTACAAAAGATTACAAAGGCATGCTAAATCCTCCACAAACAGATCAATTTTTGATTAACGGTTTATAAAATATTTTGCTGTTGGTTTAATTTATTGTTTGATTGTTTATTGGTTTGTGTTCTCCTTTTCAGTTGCTGAGGGGCCAGTGGTGGTGCTGGTGATCCCGGGGGTGGTACCCCCACCCCCCCTTTTTTTTTTTTCCCTGTGTGTGGTGCTTCCCTGGGTTTTTTTTTCTTCATAGTGTGTCACTGGCAGCATGGTGACTTGTGCATGGTTGTTTGTCTACATGTGACCTGTGATGGACTGGTGACCTGTCCAGCGTGTACCCCTGTCTTTCACCTGGGATAAGCTCCAGCAGATCCCTCTAACCCTGCAGAGGACTAAGCGGGTATAGATGATGGATGGATGGATGGAGTGTGTCACAGGTCATCTTGTTTAGTTGGTGGACCCCTCCTCTTCACTAGAACCTGATTAGGTTCCATTTTTGTTTTCTCCCTTGTGTGAATGGTGTGTTCTTCTTTTTTTTTTTTTTTTAAAAAAAAAAAGAAAATATATATTTCAATAGTCGTCAAAATAAAGTATGTGACTTGAAAACCCACGTCTCATACCTTGGTATCGGGGAAACAATCCTCTGGGTGGAATTCCCAGTGTCGTTGCCAGTATTTACATTTTCATTGACTATCATTACAACGAACCCCATGTTATCCTGGCTGCTACGTAACAACAAATATAAAGACAAAAATGACCCGAGACGCAACTGTATATTTACAGTTACACCTCAGATGCGACCCTGTGAGCGCGCTGCGCGTTCTTGCAACCGTCTGCATGAGCAAACCAGCATCGTCCGCGACAATCCTCTTCATCTTTCCTCGGTGAGCAAACATCAGCAGAGATAACTGGAGTGGAGAATAAGGTAAGTGCCACTCATTCTGAAATGATAGTTAAACCGGCTCTGGTTGTGCGTGAATATAATCAATTTATTTAAGTGCTGCGATCAATTCAGGCTGCAATAATAGCTCAAAGGCTAATTCATGCAAAAGAAGAACTGTGGTGAACATCGTGCACATACCTATTTATTTGCATGCACTGGTAAAACCTCCTAACCTATTAATAACTCACGGTACTATCATGTATTACCGACAATAGTTTGCGCATTTCTACTTCATGACCCAGTTTCCTCCGAAATAATATCATGCTTGTAAAATGATGGCCTATTACCACCATCTCCACAGACATAATTCTGTTATTAAATGCAAAGCAGTCGCATTTATCTTTTCAAATAAGCGGGCATTGGTGGAGATGGAGAGGAACAAAGCCCAACACAAGATCATCTTTCTGAGGAATGGATTATATTCACCAGCACTGCTCGTCAGGAAATGTCAAATATCACCAGAGATTCAATAACAGTTAAGGTTGATTCTGGATTTATGATTAAACCATGGGAGTGGGAGTCATTTTTACCTGCTGTTTGTTGAAATGTCTACCCAAATCAATCAATAATGCTTTACCAGTTTCACTCATGTCCCCTTGTTCTCCACTTCATGGGGATAAAATGTTTGTGCGCTCTTCCAGATGTCGGGGATGAACCAGGTGTTTGCAACATGCTGGACCTGCCTCCTGCTCGCTGCGTTCCTGTGTGAGCCTGCGCTGTCGAAAGGAGGTCGTGGAGGGTCCCGTGGCTCCTCCCGTGGATCTCCCTCCCGCAGCTCCGCGGCAGGGACGTACCGGGGAGGGGGGCCCTACGGTGGGACCCGCTCTCGCTTCAGGGTAGCGGGACGGACGTCCCCGGTCAGGGTGGCAGGCGCGGCAGCAGCGGGGGCGGCGGTTGCGTTAACGGCGGACAAATGGTACGCGTCCGCGTACCGCCGCAGCAACGCCGACAGCTCCGAGGAGGAACTGGAATACTACAACAGGACCAATTACTTTGACGCTCTCATGTCCAGCTCGGCTCAAAATGGATGTTTTTGGTCTCAAGTGGTTTCTGTCTTTATTGCAATAATTTCTCCAAACATGGAGTGTTACTGGACTGTGTAGAGTAGATGTTCAGTCTCAACTTTAGGATATTTTTCCAGAGGGGGTGGAGGTCTGAGCCTCGGATGGAACCAGCGGTGGAACGACCACAAGAACCGCAGCACAGTGGCGGAAGGATACAATCACAGAAAAATCACTGTACTGTATGTTTTTACACACAAGGTCATTTAAACCAGTGGACAAATGTACATACCAGCACAGTATTCATTGTGAGATTTCATGTTTCACCATTATCAAAACTATTTCACCCTAAGTGACAAAAAGCTTGACTTTTACATCAAACTGAAGAACATATCAGAAATATGAATAATTCTTTCTTAGAGACAAATTACTCTGTTTCTTGCCAGTTTAAACTGCACTGCCAAACTTCATTAAATCTATATTTTTTGTAATTTACTCATGAGTTTTACTAAATGAGCCTTGGACTTATGAGAGTTTGAAGCTGCAGATTAAGCGTCATTTAAAACTACGTGTCAGTAAAACCAAGTTGGCACCAGCATTATTCTCTCAGAGATGAAAACTACATCTACAAATGAAGAAAAGAAAGTGAGCAAGCTTTACAGTTGACACCATTCAACAACACTCTTTCAGCATAACCTCATTTCAGAGGAGCTGCTGAGATCCCTGCGGGGATGGCGTAAAGAACACAAGCTAAGTAAGAAAGGACAAAGAAAAACTGAACTGCATTTTCTACAATCATCTTTTACAAATCCTTGATTTGTAACACCAGGAATTGTGTAAATTTCCTTCTTAGAGCTCTGTAGAAAGATGGATTAATAAACCAATTGCTGCTCCCACAGCTATTTTATGTCAGTGGTTTTCCTGGTGTATCACACCTACTGGAGACACTCAGGAGCAAAAGACTGTTCCATATTTATAAGCGCACTTGACTGTACTCTGCAACCTATGTGTACATATTGAAGAGTTTGTTATCATTGTCTTTATGTCAATAAATAAATTCCTATTGAGACAACACCAGATATCTGCCTTGTGTGATCTACACAGTGTTACAGAACATCAATGAAGAAGTTAAATTATTTTGATTACAACAGATAACATGTTTTTGGACAACTGCATCATATCAGGGCACATTCAGATTATATCCTTGAATATATCACTTTAAAAATGATTCACATCAGTCCAGCATTACTTGTCCAAGCTCTCCTTTCCTGAAGGCTCTTATGAAGTCGTAAGCTGCTGCTGTGTAGTTTGGGACAGTGATGGTGACGTTACCTGAAGCAAAAGAGGACAATTCAATTCAATTCAATTCAATTCAATTCAATTCAATTCAATTCAGTTTGTATAGCATCGGTTACAATGTCAATTGTCTCTAGCACTTTACAGAGACCCCCGAGCAAATATCATTAACTAAAAATATAATATTGAATCCTAAACAAGGATAATGGCAGGTAAAAAACTCCCACAGAGGGAGAAAAAAAAACCTTCAGCCAAACAGTGGCAAGGAAATTCCACTTTAAGAGTGGAATTTTAACAATTATTTTAACAATAGGGCTGTTCTTTAAGGCCCTGCCATGATGGTGATGACTGTGAAAACTGAAAGGTGAAATGGGGGATGATGGGTACTTTATTAGTTTGAACCAGAGCCAGACCTGCTACTTCCCCATTAGTCTGGAGACATGACGTGTGCTCAAACTAATGCTTTTGAGACTTTGACCTTGTAAATTAATGTTAACTAGTGGTTCCAGAATTTGCAGCTGTAAATCGATATTTAGATCAAATTAAGAGGATTATCAAGATGGACAATGGCGTGAGTGCTTCCACAACTCAGGTCACTTATACTTTTTAATACTGTGGAAACAAAAGGGAATCATTTAATGTCCTGAGATGCTCAGTTACTTCACTCGTACTATCATGAAGTTCCACTTCATCATCAAGAATCAAGATCTGCAGCACGACTGAGCATGAGTGTTGCGGATCACATGACCGGTCCTCTGATTGGACAGTTTGATTTGATTTAGTGGTCACAATTGTCAGTTTTAAGGAACAAAAACAGGGTCAAAACTTGACGCTTTTTAAGAGTTGCAAACAGTGTAGGTTTACTGTTTTCTGTGAACAGATGCTCACAGATGTCCTTGTAATTTTCTTAATGTCTTTGTGTAATTTATTTTTTTGCTTTAAAAATAAGAATATTTTCTGTATTCATAAAAACTTGACATTCTCAGTCAGATTTATTTCACAGGCTGATAAAGCTGAATTTACAACTACAAACTTTGGAATCATATGTGAACATTCATTTACAAGCTCAAAATCTTTGATTCGTTAATTTTCCGCACCTGCTTTAATCTCATTCAGGGTCATAGAGGTCTATTGGAACCTATCCTGTCCTAAACGGCGCCAGGTGAAATGTGGACTACTCAATCAATCAATCAATCAATCAATAAGCTGTAATCCTGCATGTGGTGGGGCAGCAGGGATCTGGGTTTGCTCTTTCTTACCAACTCCAGTGAAGGCTTTGACCCGCTGAGTTTTTCTAAGTTTTACAGCAATGCGTTTGAGGACATGCTGGATGTCATCACTGGGCTCTTGGAGATCGTATTTTTCCACATAACTGCAATAAAGAAGCATGTAAAAAATCAGTTATGTGAGGCAAAAGTAACATCTGAGCATAAAAAGGTTAAGGAAACACAGTTAAGGAAATAAAAGAAGAGAAAGAAATAAAAATAAAATCACACCTGAACTTTCCAAGCCTGTTCAAAGAATAGAGTAAGTAATCAGCAATAATGTCTTCACCAACTAAATGATCCAGTATAGTTCCTGGAGAAACAGATTGATTATTTTATAAGCCATCGGGAAAAACTGTGTGACAGAAACTTGGCTTATTTAACACAAAAACTCACATAATTTTTCCTCAATGTTAATAATTCGTATGTTGGACAAAAATCAAATGAATAATTTTCTGCTCACCACATAATGCCAGCTTCATGCCAGTTTCTACATTCTCTATCTTAGGGGGCAAAACTCCTGGTGTGTCCAGCAGGTACGTTACGGGTCTCTCACACACCTGAAGAAAATAACAGCTCCAAATACTGTACAAGTTGGCAGATGGGCAACCACAGTGAACCCAGAAAACCACAGCCAGGGAAACAAATGTCTTTAACACACCTGGATTTTAGTCAGGACTGCTCTGGTTATTCCTGGCTCTCCACCCACTCGAGATGCACGACCTGAAAATTGTTGAAAATTACAACATTTCTTACTGAGGAAATATTATGAAATGACAAATAACTGATGTGTATTTAGGTACCTTTTTTTAGGTTTGTTCGCCTCAATGAATTAATAAGAGATGACTTCCCCACATTGGGCACTCCGATCACCATCAGGCAGTAATCTGTATTCTGAAAGTTTCACTTGACTAAATTAGAACATATCAGCATGTTCACATTTATTCTCAAACAACCTAAACATTTGTTTTGTGAGGAAATGCACAAAAGAAAAGACATAATTCCAGCTTCTGTAACAACACTTACTCAATCTACACTGAAATCTTTATTCAGTTCATTCTAGCTAATTTCATGTAGGTCTGAACAATTAATAGAAGCCAACATTCGGAGCCTATAAAAGATATAATCTTGCCCGGGTCAACTACTGAAATTGTTTGAAATATTCAATAAATGACCATCCATAGTTAATCGGAGTGTTTCCCTTTATTCTAAAATCACAAATATATGTAGTCTCTCATTAGAAAAAACATCTAATTTCAATTGTTAAGCATATTTACAGCAAAGTCCTTGTGATGGTAAAAAAAAGAAAATACAACAAAACTAAAATAATCGCTCATTAAAAGCCTGCTTTCTTTGGGCTGGTAAACTCCTGGAATCTTATGAAGGAGCAGCACACCTGCTGATGATCGTGGATGTGCCGTGACTGTAGCTTTATTCCAACAATATTGTAAAATATATTGAGTTTTGACTTTTACCTCATTATTTGACACCTCAGCCAAGCTACATGTACATCTTATAACATTGTAACTTCACATTCATGACAGAAAACAATAAAATAAATAATAAATCTCTATTACATTAAGAATATTTCAGTTGAAGAGATAAATGTATCATCTGATAGGTACTGCTCAGAGCTCTGTGAGAGCATGGCTTGTTACTTTTGGAAATGGTGTTTTTTTTTTTTTTTTTTCTTACCTGTCCCCTTATGTAGCTTATTAATTTTTTTCTTTGGAAGATATAAGCGTGAAAGTATGTATGTGACTATTTAAGAAGAGCGAACACTGAAGGTTGTTAAATATTACTTCACCACTTCCCCTCTTGTTTTGATTTGTCTAAAGATATGGTTACATTTTCTGGAGTCAGCTTACCTCGTCCCTGTTAAAGCGCGGTTGGTTCTCAAGAATTTCAAGCACCATTGGCACCAACTACAGAGAAAGGAAGGAGCTATTGGTTCATTCATGCTCATAATTTGATATATTGTCAGAGAAATATTTGTTTCTTTTGAAAATGGCTGTTTACCTTTTTGATGTTGTCATCTCTTTGCTTTAAACAGTCTGTGAAAAGAACATTCTTCACTCCAACCTGGTCAAGCTTTTTCAAGATTCTCTGCAAAATGAAAGTAAATGGGAAAATAAAAACAAGGGGAAAAAAGAGAGCAGTGTTACAGAGTAGCGGTGACATCTGGAGATAGCACCAAGATTCTTTACCTGCTTCTTGGACATATCAGCAAGATCCATCTTGTTAAGAATGAGCAGATGTGGTCTGACATTAAGTGTGTCCTGAAACACAGGATTTCTTCCAGAGAAGGGGATGTGCTTTAGGTTAAAGAAAAAGCAACAAATGCCAGAGAAATCTGCTGGGGCTCCTTTGGGTTTAAAACTTTTTCAAAATGCCACCTGACAACAGATTTTCAAGTTGGCAGAAGTTTTTAGCACCACAGGAGAATCTCTCAAATCAGTTATGATCCTCTGCCTGTTTTGACAAATATAATGCCCTATTAATGAATACATTCAGTCCAGACTGTAGGATGTTTAAATACTGCATTTTAGATAGTTAAAGAAAGTCAATAAATGATCACTACAATTTAAGAATCTCTCCTCTGTTTTGTTTTTTAAGTTGTGGTGGTATCTGCCACAATCTGGTTTTAAATCACAAATGTGTTGTACTTTTGCTGTCTAGACCCTGGAAATGTAAAAGTGTTTAATCTCTCAAAAACATACTTTTAAAAACTAAGTAAAATCTGAATTATCTAATGCATCCTCATATTATTTGTAGTTAGTAATTGTAGTTCATGTTTTATAAAGACATTTATTATGGAAATCCCTTTAGACTATTACTCTCAATAAACCTCCTCTGCAGCAACTGCTGATGTTTGGATTTAAATGTTTCATTTATTTCAAAGTGAAACAAGATGCTTACTGACTAACACTTTAGGGTGTATAATCATAACATGCAAGCGAGGTCTTTCAGCTTATCCCTTTCTCTGGATTGTCACAGCAGATCATTATGTTTCACATAATAGTTTGGCCCATTTTTCCGGGCTTTAGATGGGCACTATGAGTGGTTGGGGCAAGTGGGGCAAAGAGACGTTCAGTGTTTTGTCTTGGGACACTCTGGCACATGATGGAACAGCAGCTGATCTGGTGACCTTCTGGCTGAAGGGCAACCAAGTCTACCCATGATGCCACAGCCTCCCTGTCTACATCATACCGATGATGGCTTCAAAATCATTCACACCTTAACATGAATAATGTATGCCATTTTTAAACACTGAGTTCTTTTCTATAGTTCTGCTTATGAATAGTAACTTAACTACGAAGCAAAGTTTTATTAAATTTGAGTAAAATGTGTGTGTGTGTAAAGATTTAGTGCAAGAATTTGAATAGTAGCTACTAACACTTTCCACATAAATGTAGAGGAGTTGATGAGGAGAATGGCACGAAACGAAAAACAAAAATAGGAGTTAGTGCAAATACATTTCATATATTCGGTTACATTGCACCACCGTCAATGTTTATGATTTAACCGGGAAACCTGTGAAACAGTAATTTGGGACAAAATGACATCGTTTAACTTCAGAAAGGATATTCTGGCATCATGGATTTCTAAGACACAGTCCACGCGCTTGAGGCTGGCTCTCATCTGCTTGAGTCCTACAAGGATAAAGCTTTGACAATAACGAATATGTGACCAGAGCATATTACGAAGCTCAGTGTTTACTTTAAACAAACAACAGATATCTTTATCCAAAACCCACTATATGATGGTTAGCACAGAGCTGAAGCAAATGTGTCACCTTTAGCCATGTGTCCAGGGAACCAGTGAGCCACCTCCCGCCCACCGAAGTCAAAAACAGTCCTGAACTCGTTGACATTACGGAGAGCCTGATACAGTTTCATGGCTACTGTCGATCTAAATAAGATTCCTGGGTGTCATTTGCTTATTGTAAATATGTTTTCCCCAAGTAGCGACATTTAAGTGCACCCATGTGCAACAGTATTTACATACCGACTCCCATCTGTAGTCAAAGAACAATTGTTCCACTACAGACGGTTGAAAATACTTCTTCATGTTGCAGGTTTGTTCGTCAGCGGGCACATTACTGCCCTCCGGTGGCTATGTAGTTAATTACTCGGACGGCTATTTCTAAAAGATGACCACTACCTGTCACTAAGTCTGTCAGTGGGTGCATAAATGGTGTATAATCGCAAAGTTAACTGGCAGATTACTGTGTCATTTAAAAAGGAAACTACATTATACATAAATAAAATGAAATTCATATTAATCTGTATTTCCACCTTTGCTGAAGCCTTTCCAACATTTTTTTTTCCCAGTTAAAACTTATTAAGTCTGTGACTTCAGGTTCATGCAAATCTGCTCTCATCTGTATCTTCAAGATAGATAGAGATGGTTTGTTATATACATTTACACAATAATCTACAACAGATAGAGACTGTTAAAACAGTTATCAATATATATATAATTTATTCCCAGGTAATTACAATTAATAAATTTAAAAAAACAATTAGAATAGCAAAAAGAAAAGCTGTTGAGAATTCAATCAGTTTTAAAACAGAGACATTACAAAGTCAATGAAAACTTGCATAAGCTGTTATCTATAATCAGGCTTACAACTGTGTTCTTTGGAAAAGTGTACAAAAAGGTCCATACAGTTCATTTTTTGATGTGCAAAAAGTATCTCTAATATATTTCATTAAAAGGGCATATTTGATGGATTCAGTGATTTACATTTGTCTCTTATCACAGATAAAAGTCAAAAGCCAGCACTATCTAATTTTCAATGTGTATAGTAAAAGATTTGAATGAAGAGAAGTTTTCACACAATCTTCCAAATCAGCCTGGATACTGTGGATTGTTTGTAATTTGCTCATCCTTGATCGAATGCAAACAGAAGTGTCATATCTCATGATAAATCCTTTTTTAAAGCTTTGACTTTGGTTGCTTGGATGTATAAACAGAGGAGTAGTGAGAGATGAGTCTGTCAGCTTCTCTCCACCCAGTTAGAAGCGCTCCATGGACAGTAGAAAAGTAATAAGGATGAGTTGCCTCTCCAGCAAACAAAACCTGCAGGGGCTGAAAGAAGCAGAAGAGTTAGAATGATAGGTCAAACACCTGAACAAATGTCATGTCATGCTCACGACATGCGTTTGTGTTTGAGTATGAACATGTCAGTACTTGTGACTGCGATCCCTTTAGTGGCAGTGGCTCCATCATGTTGTCCAGGTCCTGATCTGAGCAGCCTACTCCAAGATGGCTATAGGATCCACATGTCCAGATGTCATGAAACCACTGGGAGCGCAGGATTCTCTGTGGGGTGATGGTAGGATTCCCTGAACACAAACTGTTAATCAACAAGTGCTCACTGACATAATTAAAAGGGCCAAAACTTGCTCTTATAAATGTAACTGCAAACAGCAATGAGGAGACCAAGCATTTCAGCAGTACGTCGTTCACTGTGGCAACTTTATCTAATTTTTCAAAGGCATTGAACTTCTTAATTCAGATTTTAAAGATTTTTTACTGTGAATGAAAAAAAAAAGAGAAGGAAACAGATGATACAGCCGTGTAAAAGAAAGTATGCCCTCTTTGAATATCAAGGTTCCATGTATCAGGACAGGACCAGGTTTCAAATCAGTAAATACAACCTCAAATGAACAATAACACATTAAATATTACACTGCAATTATTTCAGAAAAAAATAAGCCAATGTGGAGAAACACTGTGTGAAAAGCTTCTTCATCTTCATATTATTGCAGGTAAGCGATGGTGTTCGTTACCACCAAGGGGTAAGCAAGTACCGTTACTGCTTCTACAAGAATTAAGAGGATAAACAGGAGTCAGGTACTGTCAATCAAATATAGTTAATTAACTGATCATTAGGTGTGATCGCCTCTAAAAAAAGCAAATGTTTTTGGAGTTTGCAGGTGTGAGACATTCAGTGTATTAACACAATACCAAGGAGGAAAGGCATCAGTAACTATCTTGGAGAAGAATTTGTTGCTGTACAACAGTCTGGAAAAGGTTAAAAAGGCCATCAACAATAATTTGGAGTCCATCATTCAACATTAGAAAAGATCATCCAGAAGTGGAAAGCATTCAATACTGCCACTCTTATCAAGAGTAGATGACCTAGCAAGTTCCCCCTAAAGTCAGACCTCAGAAAAATTGAAAAAAAAAAAAAAAAAAAAAAACAAACAAACAAACTCTTGTGCTAAATTTAAAACTCTACAAGCTTCCCTTAGCATGTTAAATGTCAAAGCTATTTACATTGCAAATTTGAAAAAGATAGTATAGTTGCAGCTTGACTGTAAGGATTTCCAGGAGGAAGCATATTTGAAAACAATGCATCTAAATAAAACACAATGTCTCAGAGAAGACCAAAGTGGAGAAGTCTGGCGATAATGTGCAGTGTCATCTTTGATGGAAAAAAAAAAAAAAGCCTATTGCAATAAAACACCTAATGCAAACTAAAGTGCCTTGAGATAGTATTCGGCCTTCCCAACCTTTTGCCACATTTCAGGCTTCCAACAAAGATATAAAATTTCAATTTCTTTTCAAGAATCAACAAGTGGGACACAATCATGAAGTGGAACGAAATTCATTGGATATATAATATATTGGATATAAACACTTTTTTTTAACATTAACAAAAAACTAAAAAGTGGGGCGTGCATTATTATTTGCCCCCCTTGCGTTAATACCTTGTAGCGCCACCTTTTGTTGCAATTACAGCTGCAAGTCTCTTGGGGTTTGTCTCTATCAGTTTAACACATTCAGAGACTGAAATTTTCGTCCATTCTTCCTGTAAAACAGCTGGAGCTCAGTGAGGTCGGATGGAGAGCGTTTGTGAACAGCAATCTTCAGCTCTTTCCACAGATTCTGGTCTGGACTTTGACTTGGCCTTTCTAACACCTGGATACGTTTATTTGTGAACCGTTCCATTGTAGATTTGGTTTTATGTTTTGGATCGTTGTCCTGTTGGAAGATAAATCTTCGTCCCAGTCTCAGGTCTTCTGCAGACTCCAACAGGTTTTCTTCCAGAATGGTCCTGTATTTGGCTCCATCCATCTTCCCATCAGTTTTAACCATCGTCCCTGTCCCTGCTGAAGAAAAGCAGGCCCAAACCATGATGCTGCCACCACCATGTTTGACAGTGGGGATGGTGCGTTCAGGGTGATGAGCTGTGTTGCTTTTATGCCAAACATATCGTTTTTGCATTGTGGCCAAAAAGTTTGATTTTGGTTTCATCTGACCAGAGCACCTTCTTCCACATGTTTGGTGAGTCTCCCAGGTGGCTTGTGGCAAACTTTAAACAAGACTTTTTATGGATATCTTTGAGAAATGGCTTTCTTCTTGCCACTCTTCCATAAAGGCCAGATTTGTGCAGTGTATGACTGATTGTTGTCCTCTGGACAGACTCTCCCACCTCAGCTGTAGATCTCTGCAGTTCATCCAGAGTGATCATGGGCCTCTTGGCTGCATCTCTGATCAGTCTTCTCCTTGTTCCAGATGAAAGTTTAGAGGGACGGCCGGGTCTTGGTAGATTTGCAGTGGTCTGATACTCCTTCCATTTCAATATGATTTCTTGCACAGTGCTCCTTGAGATGTTTAAAGCTTGGGAAATCTTTTTGCATCCAAATCCAGCTTTAAACTTCTCCACAGCAGTATCTGGGACCTGCCTGGTGTGTTCCTTGGTCTTCATGATGCTCTCTGAGCTTTAACCAGAACCCTGAGACTATCACAGAGCAGGTGCATTTATACGGAGACTTGATTACACACAGATGGATTCTATTGATCATCATCAGTCATTTAGGACAACATTGGACCATTCAGAGATCCTCACTGAACTTCTGGAGTCAGTTTGCTGCACTGAAACTAAAGGGGCCGAATAATATTGCACGCCCACTTTTCAGTTTTTTATTTGTTAAAAAAGTTTAAAATATCTAATAAATTTTGTTCCACTTCACGACTGAGTACCACTTGTTGATTTTTGAAAAAGAAATCAAAATTCTATATCTTTATATTTGAAACCTGAAATGTGGCAAAAGGTTGAAAAGTTCCAGGGGGCCAAATACTTATGCAAGGCACTTTATAAAGCATGGTGGTGGTGGAGTATTAATGTTATACTTCTTTACAGTCACAGGACCTTGGCACAATATAGTCACCAAGTCACCCATGAACTCTGAACATCAAAGACCTCTGGCAGCAAATGTGAGGTCATATGTTCAACAGTTAAAGGTTGCTCAGTTATGCAACAGGACAATAATCTTAAGCACGCCAGCAAGTCAACGACAGAATGAGTTAAAAAGAAAAAGATACAGGATGTTGCAATGGTCTGGTCAAAGTCTAGATCTCTGCATGATTAAAATGCTTTGGCACAAACTTAAGACAGTTATGCATTATGTATTTTCTGGCCAGACAAAAGACTGGGTTTTCGTCCGACGGGCCATGGATCCAGTTTGCCCCAATCTCAACAATACTATTACCTGTGGAGGAAAAATATTGTGAAAGAATTATTACTAAACCTAGTTGTTTTTTCTTCTCCCCTTTTTTTTTTTTTGCACAGCAATTTTGTTTCATTTAAATAAAATAGATTAGAATAGATCAATCATTTTTGTGTAAGTACAATAAAATGAGTATGTATCCTTTCAGTGCAAGCAACCATGAGAGTTATAAAAATATCTTAAATACAAAAAGTAAGAAGGTACTTCTTGAATGAATTCATAAGTAAAAATAAAACACTTTATACCAAACGCACAGCATTCTATTCAATTCAGCTTCTATTTAAGGATCATTTATATTTATATTGCACATAGACACTTGCAAAGGCCAAGATTTTTTCACTGCAGTTTTTGGAGTTCTGAATTGTCTACCAAAGCAGCAGTTCAAACAGGGAGTGACAAGGGAGGAATTGATTCTTCAATTCGTGCTGTGGGCCCTTCTGAGGTGAGCCATTATGGTCAGATCTGCAGTGTAGGCGTGCCATATCAGGTTGTCCCATATGTTGACACCCAGAATTCTAGGGCTTTAGTCCCCACCAATATCAGTGGCTGAATTTGCTGTTTTTTTTTTTTTTATTTTTTTTGTGTTGTTGTTTTTTTTCTTTCCTTAAGTCTACAATCAGCTTCTTGGTCTTAAGGTTCGCTGTGTTTAGGGCCAAGTTATTATCCATATACTACTCAGACAACTGCTCTACCTCATCCCTATATGCATACGGTCATGGACGTAGAGAATCTAGGGGCCCCAAAAACTATCATAATCATATTTCTTTTAGATCGCCTCTGCCTTAAGGCTAAGTGTTGCTATGAGACAGTTCACCCTACATCATGTACAAATCATTGTCTTCTACAAATCTTTTGATCACATCATCTAATTATTAATGGGGACATATAAAAAAGAAAAATCTTTTCTGCGCTTGAAGTCTAAAACTATGCCATTCAGATATTTTCAGATATATAGAGTACTGTTACTTCACAGACATAGATAAAAGCAGAGTTTCTTATCTTCCTAAAGTTTTCTCCAGCCACCTTCATATTCTGCATGTCCTGTACTTCTGAAGTAGGCAACTCAAAACTCTAACATTAATGTCAAGTCTTACTCCACTTTACTAAAACCAGCTAATATGAACAGATGTGTAAATATATGGATGTAACAGACATGTGATTTATACCCAAGAACATTGAGCTGAACTAAACTCAAATTCAGCTCAAAAAAGAATTTAGATTTTAACATGTTGCTTTTAGTTCGAATTATATTACGTCAGTCGGCCGCAGCCTTTCTGTAGAGATCAGAGCCAGTGTAAAATCAAAATGACTTTTAAAGGGTGCAAAACAATCTCGTTGTGACCTCTGAACTTTCACAAGAAGGTGCGTTTTTCTATTTCGCTAGTAACACACTGTCATTATGGTTAAGTGTGGCCGGTTGTAAGTGGAAAAGTAATTATTGTACATCGCTCACCCAGTTTTCCTGTTTTGATCCGTCCCCCGCTTCTAGAAGTTGCTTCAAGTATCCTCACATGACGATATCCAGCTTTAACGAGCTTGTCCGCAGCTGCGATCCCCGATATACCGCAGCCTATTATAACTATCTTTGTGTCAAAGTGTCTCGACATAACGGACATACAGCTGTGACAGGTGATGCGGCGGAACTGGTTCAACTTCCTCATAAACGAACGACAAAAGGCGACGGAAATGATTTCCGGTCGGGGATTTCAAAATAAAGGCTCATTGGAAGCTTGAAATTTATCTATATTTTATGTAAATACGTTTCCGAGGAAATTGACGATTTATCAGTAAAAATTCCAGTAGAAATAAACGACAAAATTCCCTCGATCATTGCATGACTATTTTGCGGGCTTACGGAATCAGTTTGACATCTTTGAGACAGCTGCAAATAACATGTCCAGCACCATATCCAATGAGTATAAAGTAGACACTCAAAGAAAGAAAAGAAGAAAGAAAAAGGCTGACGAGTCATCCGAGCCTGAGATTGAGTTGTCAGGTCGTGGATCTGTGTATTTCTACATAATAGACTTCAATAGGTCAGTGTCAGAGCTGGGCCGAAGATCCCAGTCTTATAATGTAGTACATGAAAACTTTGGGTTTTTATACAGTCCCCCCCCAAGACCTCCGCTTTGCAGCACCGAAACTGCAAAAGAAATATCAGAAATATTACTCCTTAATGCTTTTTAAATCATGTCATTAATATTTTACAGTAATTAAAAACATATTTTAAAAAAAGATCGAGGATTTAAAACATGTTTAGTTTTTAATGACCTCTCACGGCCCACCTGCAGTACCATGACGGCCCACCAGGGGGCCGCGGCCCACACTTTGGGAATCACTGCTTTATAAAATCATTTAGTTGAAATATTGTTTTGTTTTCTGGCTCATAGAGACAAAGCCAGTGTTCCAAGTATGTTATGACAGAAGCTAATCACATCCATAGGTTTTTATGTATGTTGTCAGGCAGCAAAATGCCAATTTCCTTTAGAAATTACTAAAGTGTAGCCGTTTATCTCGATACTCATCCATCTTTTTTTGTGACATACAATTTGAATCAGTACAGCCGTAGCTATTACATATTAATAGCGTGACACTGCTGTTGGTGGTTGTGGGGAGCCTAAAAAATGTCTAAGCCCACAAGACCCATTGCTTGGTTGAGGAGGACCTGTTTCTCACTGAAAAATGTAAATAATTATATTTATATAATTATAGTATTTAAAAAAAAATTGTAATTATATGTATAATTATATATTATACTTGTATAGATTATAAAGAATTTGAGCTTGTAACAAGAGAAAGAAGTCATAAAACAACATATAGAATTAAAATGCTGAGTTTATATCAAGGGTGTTTAAAGACTGTAAAATTAACATATAATGGTCATCATTTAAACTTGGGTTAAGATGGAAAACAACAACAACAACAACAACAGTCCCAAAAGCAGGGGTCGAGTTTAGGTAGAGGACTGACAAAAAAAAACACAAAACATAGAAAAAAACAACAATTTCCTGGGATCTGAAGTGGACCTCGCACACAGACGCTGTATGTAAGAAGGCGCAGCAGAGGTTGTACGTCCTGATACGGCTCAGGAAGTTTAACCTGCCCCAGGAGCTGTGGATGACCTTGGTTTCTGCCATCCTCCAGTCTGTGCTGTGCATTCCCCTCGCTGTCTGGTTTGGATGGGCAACCAAACAGGAAAGGTCTGGACTGCAAAGGACAGTACGGTCTCCAGAGAAAATAACCTGGGCCCATCTTCGCTCCACCCAGGACCCGCACCGCTCCAGGGTCAGGAAATGGACAGGGAAGATCTCTACAGACCCCTCACACCCCTAAACGGCCAGGATGCTTTTGCCAAACCTTTGGTCACTCATGCCAATGCCTCATCAAACTGAAAGAATACTAACAGTGATGATTCTTTTATAAAGACAATCAGATAGGTAGAAGGTTAGTTTGGTTAATAACCCACATCTGCAGGGATTTATACATCTCTATTGCTGAATCCCAAATTCTGAGGAATCAATGGGAAAACTCAAGTACCTTGAAAATGGTATCCACTAGGTGGCAGCAACGGTCAAAACTGGACATTACCACTGCATTTGGGGGCTTTTAGATGTCGTGTAAACCTCTGGATTGAAATATGCAATATGCGACTATGCAAGCTCCCACTGGAGCTCAGCAGGGAACAGATCACTGACTGAGTGGTGATCCTGCCTTCTTCTGGATTAACTGGACAAAGCCATAGGTTAGAAAGACGTGTCTGGGGCTGCCCCAGTAGCACAGTGGTTAGGGCAGATGACCCATGTACAAAGGGCTACAGTCCTCCTGCAGCAGTCGCAGGTCCAACTCCTGGCCTGGGACCCTTTGCTGTATGTCTTCTCTGTTCTCTCTCTGCCCTGATTTCCTTTCTCTCTCACTGTGAATAATGGCCACTAGTGCCACAAAAAATAAAAAGATGTGTCTACAAAGCCCAGTATGAGTGTGAGTTCTGTCCCCTTACACATGATATTCTGTGGTAGTTTGGTCGCCTCTATTACTGCAGGACTGCCACTGACATCAGGGCTGTGGGGGAAATATGGATTTACAATGGGACATTTTATGGACACGTCACAATGTCTAATGTCACAGGATTGAATTTGTTTTTTAATATTTAATTGGTCTGGTTTATGTGACCCTGGAAATGGCTTTGTGCGCGGCAGTTCAGGTAGCATGGCGGCGCTGGAATTAAATACTAGTTTGATCAAGGACTTATTCAACAGCGGCTTGACACACATCGAGCTGCCTGTATAATCACAGGCAGCTGGATCTTAACCACAGTCGTGGCGCATTGAATATTTGTCTGCCATGGCCCTTGGAAATGACTAAAATGGGGGTCGTCTTATAATCGAGGTCTAAACTTTTCTTTTGTAATTACACATCTGCGCCACTAGATAGAGCTGCACCGAAGTAAACAGTAAGCAAATGTAGGATCACATGGAGCAGATCTGATGTTAAATGGAGTAACCACGCGACGGATTCGAGCAAAGGGGCTTGAAAGTTTTGTTGCAGTCCAGATTTTTTTTTTTTTATACAGACTGAATTGTTAATATTGCTACCCGAGTTGGTACCTGAACTGCGGTGCACAAAGCCATTTCCGGGTCACGTAAACTGGACTCAATTAAATATCAAAAACAAATTCAGTCCTGAGGCCCGTTTTTTTCATTTCATATTTTTGAGCCAAGTCTAAAATTTAAATGTGAAAAACCTGGTATTTTTTTGTTTTTTGTGTTAGATTAAAAGACGAAAAACAATATAAAATGTCACTTTTTAATTTTTGATTGACAATTGAAAATGGAAAGAAAAAATGATACACGGATTAGGATTTCTACCACTGTTTATATAAGGTTTAGGGATACAAAGGACTTGTTGGATCTGAGTCTGCGAAGTTACCGATCCAAAAGACTGCAAAACTACAGGAGTGGGATTTGACCTTACAAAGCTGAAAGTGGGGCAGTGTAAAAATCCACAATAAAGCACTTGGACCACTATGAAAGTGATGAGGTTTGACTTGTTTTGAAAGGCAAACATTCTTTCATTCAGAGTAGCTGTGAGTCTTGTTCCTCTTTAGAATTTCTCTCCGATTATCCAAACTGAATGCTGTCACTTGTCTACTGTAGGTAAGTCACTAGGTGGTCATAAATATTATACCACCCCACTTAAAAACACTGAAACATCCCTTTAAAGGGGAGTTTCTTAAACATTTTTGTCAGGGTTGTTCAGACTTGTCCCTTTGCCAGGAAACAATTTTTCATAGTTTAGTGAATTATAGGTGTGTGGGTCTCTCCATTCATATGTAATTATCATCATCTAAATAATGAAATAACAGTGCTGGTTTTAGGCCAGTGTTTATGGTCAAGGCAAGTCTATCAAACACTACAACAGTCTGTGAAACTGTGGGAAAAAGGAACCCACCTCCTCTCAGGATACCTCCATTGTGTAATGGTGATAGACAAACACACACACACACATGGGATCATGGGAACTAGCTGGTACAGAGGGTTGCTCAGAAGAACAATGTTAGTCTTTAATCAGGCCATAGAAACACAGGAAATAATAAATAATAAAAATCTCTTTTTTTTTGGTTGTGGCAGTGGGACCAGTGGGAAACTGGTCATGGGTGTCATGTATTGTGCCAACAGAGACTCAGCATAAAAGCAGCAAAAAAGACGATTTATTGCATGAATAGGTAAAAGTCAGAAACAACTTTACAAATAGCATTTTATATAAATATCTATGTACAGTAGGAATATTCATATAAAATGTGAATATATTAATAGCAGATATCAAAATTATGCTAATAACAATAGTCAATACAAAACAGTTCATATAAAAAGGTGATGTATGTAGCTCCAAGAGTAGAAGCACATTACAAATAGATTCACCTTTACATTCACTACAGTGTTTGGAAATGATCCTACAGTAACTCAGCAATTATTAGTGTTGCACTCACCCTGTCTTTCTCTCTCGCTCTCTCTCTCTCTCACACACACACACACACACACATTAGCTCTGGCATCCAGGAACACTCATACTCTGTCACTGGTGTGAGTTCTGCTTTCAAGCTGATGGAGGATCATAGACCTCAGAGCGCTGTACCTACAGAGGTGAAATAACACAGCATTAAAGACTGTCACACACCAGCACACTAATGCACAAGCATACAAACTAAACACATAGATTTTTCCTCGTATTGCTTCTTTAAAAAGCTCAGTGTTGAATGCTGTGATATTTTGTGACATTTTAACCAACTGAATACCCCTAACTCACACTATGCTACGTGCCTGCTCTTTTTAAGTAAAGTGAAAAAGCTTTTCATGTTTTTGATCAATTCTGTATGAATAAAAAAATATGTATTTATGCTAAATTGCATTAAAGATGCACAGCACATTAAATATTTATAAACAGAAAACTTCAAAAAGCCATTTAATATTTTTTTCATTCCCTTTACTCAGATATGTTGTATTTTTGTGCAGGTAAAAATATGAAGTTACAAAGCCCAATGCCATTGCCAGAGGAGGTATTAACTCCTACAGAAAACAACTGAACAAGGGCCAGGCAACCAATCAGAATATGACAGATGGTAATGAGATGAACGTTCAATAATATTATATACGTTATGTTTTTTAAACATTAAAGAATGCAAAAGTATTCTAGTTGACACCTACAATATAATTCCAAACTTGTAGCTTAATATCTTCTTTTCCTTTAGTTTTTTCCCTTCAGGTGTTGCAGGGGCAGCACTGTGGCTTAGTGGTTAGCACTATTGCCTCACAGCAAAAAGGTTCCTGGTTCAAACCTCAGCAGGGGCCTTTCTGTATGGAGTTTAATTGGTGGTTCTAAAGTGATTGTGAGTTGTTTTTCTATGTGTGTCTATATGTTGTCTATGATTGATTGGCAACCTGTCCAGCCTGGAATAGGCTCCACCAGATCCCCGTGACCCTGCAGAGGATTAAGTGAGTATAGATAATGGATGGATGGGTTACCACAACGAATCATCCACCTCCATCTAACCCTATCTTCTGCATCCTCTTCTCTCCACCAACTAACTTGTCCTCCCTCACTACATCCATAAATCTCCTGTTTGGTCTTCCTCCTGCCTGATTATCCTTCTACTGATATATTTACTATCCCCCCTCTGTACATGTCCAAACCATCTCAGTCTGGTCTTTCTGACTTTGTCTCCCTGACATCTAAAATGTGCTGTCCCTCTGATGTACTCACTCCACAGCTTTCGGAGTTCTCTGTTGCTTGGTGAGAGTTGCAAAGCAATTCACTGTCAAAAACAATAGGAGGCGTGCTGTTTTTCCCGAAGTCCAGCCTTTAACAGCAAAATTATCTTCGCTTTTACTATGGATTGTTCATTCAGCAGTCCCTGCTGCCACATAAAGACACACACTACAGAAGTATAAATCAGCCTTAAGGGCAAAGCAGGTGTTTGCTTTCTTAGTATCATTAAATGCCTCTTAAAGACCACCCTAAGACTGTATTACTCCATTTCCTAGCTGAGCCTGTCTGTAACACTCAGTATATTTGTTCACACCCAAGACATAAAACCCATAATTACTGCGTAAACAGTTACTATATGTTTGAACCTACATGCAGTAATTAAACTTAAACTGAAAGTGATGCATAGTTGCACTTTAACTAGCCCACTCTGACCTGATACGAGATAGTTGTGTTTTCACATTTCAAGCCATTTCAAACCAAGGGTGGAAGTATTTCTACCCGAAGCCTTGGGTTGTCATGGGTTAGCTCAAAGAACATTGCATCTAGTAAAATTTATTTCCTGGAGAAATTACTCTGACCATAATCTAAATCAGGCCTCACTCTGATCTTAATTTAAACCTTCATATCAAACTGTAATCATTTAAAGTAATCAAGTTATGAAACCCATGACAGAGTAATAACAGCATAACACTAAGGCTTTGGGAAATAAAGCTCAGTCATATGAGCTCAGTAATTACACAAGCTTTTAAACAGTGATGGATGATAAGCATTTCAGACAAACACTGTCCTTACTGATGATCAGATGCAAACTGAATACCATAATTATGGAAGCAAATACACATATTAGCTTCACATAATGATATACAACAGTTAATAAGCCACTCTCTTTACTCAAAGATGCTTGACTTACTTTTTAGTCAGTTTTATTATCTCACGCTCTTCCTCCTCTTGAAGTTTCTTCACAAAACTGTCTAAAACAGGGATCTCAAACTTGATGTACTGGGCAACCTAAGGAGAAAATTAACAACAACAACAAAACACAATGAGATACTTATCTCCTTATTTTATGACACTTCACACATCACGGAGATGCGCAAGCATGTAAACTGATTCCAAAGTTTAGCTCTTCATCTAAGGAAAAAACAAAAACAAAAGGCAGGGCTGTAAAATGGTAATAAAAGAAGGACAAAATGGGCCAGCTATAAACTGCATAACCAATTACTGTTTATTGTGAGCGTGTAAAAAATGTCTTAAACTGAATGCAAATAACCAATATTCTGGAAGTATATGTTTATTGCAAAGACATATTCAAAGCATATTCTTTTAAAGTTTTGAGCAACACAAACAAGTGTCTATTCATATTCACTGGGCTGAGATGCTGTTTTAAAGGTTAAGAAATCTCTGAAGTAACTGAACTTACGTGAATTTGAGCGATCTACTAATCAGAAAACTTGCCCAGCAATAATCCCATTTTATTTATGTTACTCAGCATGGTCACAACATGCAGTCATCCATCTTAGCCTATTGTTACATCTGTCCCAAAACAGGATATCTTTCCTCAGCTTACTAAATTTAACCTGAGTATCTCTCATACGACTACTCTATTGTTGTGGATCTATATTGAGAACAGTGTCGGCTCATTTATTTAAGCAAGTGAAGCAGTGTCGACTTAAACAATAGATAATAAAAAATAAAAAATAAAAAAAGTGTCTTGGTTATATTACTGTTGTTGGATGCAGCTGATAAGTTGCACAAAAATACTGGCCAAAAGTAAGACTTGCTAAAATGCGCCATTTCTTCTTCACTGTTTCTGTGACAGCAGGTGTGATTAGTTTTCTTCAAATTATGTTCTGTCCAGGTTTTCAAGCAGTGCTTCCCCATTAACATTGTTATCAGCATTGACATACAATCACACAACAATCCCAAACACACACACACACACACACTCACAGAGCCTCACACAGTAGAGGCAATACTTGGCAGACAGTGAAAGTTCGCTGAGGCACCAGTCAGTGATTCTTTTAGTCTCATGATTTCATATCTTCAGTATCAGTGACGGAAATAATTTAGAGCCTTTACTGAAGCAGAAGGTTCAATGGTTTACTGGTATTTGTTATCCTGTGACTCTTACACTTCTATTTATGTAAACAAAATGCTGCACATAAGGGTGCAAATGTAATGAAAAATGATTTCACTGCTGTTACTGTTGGAGGTGGAGCTCACCTCCTCCGTGAAATTCATAAGCTATTTCAATAATTTACTGATCATTTTCTCAGATGATTGATTCAGAAACTAAAAAGTCCTTTAGTTTAAACAGACATTATCAAAATGTTTACTTCACAAAAGCAATGAAAGGAATGGCAGTAAATTAACACATCTGTGGACTTGTAAAATGTTGGTATTAGTTCAAATTAATCCAGGCATTTTCAGCTCTATTTCTGTGCGATATTTAAGACTTAAAGCATTGCACAATATTGTATAAGGCCCATGCATTTCATATACTGAATCTTGTTATAAAAAAATCTAACCAAAGCTGCGAGACCAGTGAATTAGCCCTGGACAACACTTTTATGCTTTATGTTCTGCTTTAACCAACAGCAACAGCCACCGCTGTTGAGTATTGTACAAAAAAGTGCAAAACACTCACTTATTATGAACAAAATGAAAGATCAGTGAGAGTTGTGGCATGAGGCCCAAACTCACATCATAAGTCACTTCCTCTCCCAGGTCGGCCTCCGTGATAAAGATCCTGGAAACTTTCTCACAGGGTCCGTAAAGCACACGAGTCACCAGTGGGTGTTCACTATCCTTCAGTCGGGTTCTCTCTACAAGGCCACAGTAAAAGAGAAAACTCTTTATATGCATGTAAATGCAAGCAATGTTTTAATTAGAAATCCACAACAAGTTATGACTCACCGCCAGACTCATGTACCATATAAAGGACAAACTCTTCAAATTTATTCTCCACCTTGAAAGAAACAAATACAAATAATACATACTTTTTTTTTTTTTACTTTTTTTTAAATTTTTTTTTATTTTGATAAAACATCACATGAAGTGAGGCTAGTGTATCTGTTTACCCTAAATTTGTGCAGCAGCAGGTTGAGGACTTGTCCAGTTGTCATCGAGCTATTTACCCTTACATTAGTGACCGAACCATAGGCTGGAGTAAAAACAGATGTCTGGAGGCAAGGAGAAAAAAAAAGAAATAAAAAATATGCAGGAAATATAAATAAGAACTCCTTTGTAGAGTACACAGTGTACTAGTAAGGATCTTTTAGTACACATTTGAGTGGGTATTCCTGGACTTGGACAACTTGGACATTTTGGCCAGGAAATCTAAAACAGAAAGGAAATCCCTCCATCTGGAGCTGGAATCTGTTCAAGATTAACATTTACACGTGCTTGAACCAGAAGAAACTAAGGTAGGCACTCTGTGTAACAGGCTATTGTGAAACTGAATTACAGTCAAAGGAAACCCCTGCCCCTCTGCACCTGGAGATATGCCATCAAGTGGATTCATTAATGTGTCTGCCTTGTGAGTTCTGTTTATTGTACCTTGTGGTTGTAGAAGTGACCGTTGATTGAGAACCTGTGTGTACGCAGGCGCTGCAAGTCTCTTGCTGTGTGTGTGTTTGTCCTCCTCTGAACTCGCATGAAGGAAGCATCACTCCTGGTCCTCAGCAGCTGAGGGGAGTCCTCTTCCTCCTGACCGCCTGTGTCCCCACCTCCGGGAAGAATACAAACAGTCCCCTCTTGACTCATGCATCATTTTTTTGTTATCTCTGCATTTATTAAAAAAAGCCCCTCGATATTGTCTGAGCTCAAATATGGCTGGCGTTATATTATTTAGATTTAAAAGTCAACCTAAATTTAATTTCAGAATTGAAAAAAAAACATTTGACATACATTCGACTGGCAGTATCAACCCTTTAATACTTTTAAATATGCTGACAGTTTCAAAAAGGTAATTTTCTTTGTTCTGTATTTTCTAATATGGACACTAGATGATCTTAACACTGCAGCTAAACCTTTGTTGAAGTCCGAAAGGGAACAAACTCTTTTTGATTGAGGTCCATCCACCAAAAAACACATGGTGGGTAAGGTATAAGGAACATGTATGCAAGTCTGTCCAGCACAACACCACCTAATATAACCTTGATATGAGCTTTAGGTTGGGTTTTCACCTTTTTCACAATGTTAAGAAACTTTAAAGCTTGGATTCAAATATCTGCCTCTGAAATAAAACCACTGGATATAATAGTTAAGTTGGGAAAAAATGTGCACAAAGAAAACTGCCATGCTTGTTTATCTGTGGTCAAGATGGAGCAACTGGTAAAACCTCTTACAAAGGCCATTGTTATGGCTGTGATTAACTCTGTTTATTTATAGTGCTGGCGATCTGATCTGGGTTATAGCTAAAGATGCTACTGCACGTGAGCTGGCTTTCCACTAGATGTGCTGAATGAAGCACTTATGATGCTGTAATCTCATTCTTTTAGAATGTGTGTGTGTGATCTACATTAATCCTGCAGGTGTGTGTGTGTGTGTGTGTGATAATGACTGCACGTGTTTAAGCTCACCAGCTGGTTCAGGCTCTTTGCTCGCAGAGTTATTGTTGGACTCTGCTGATGACTGCTTGGGCACAGTAGATCTATCAATTCTGAAGAAGACAGGCAGAGGAAAAATGTGTTTACTGAGTTTAAACTCAAAGCAAAGTCCACCTAAGATCTTTTTCTGGAACTGACACACCAGACTGAAAGCCTGTAGGTAGTCAGCAGATGGACACAGGGTCAAAAGAATAGCCAAGTGTTATAAAAAGCTTATTTGATTGCCTTCCAAGTTAGATTAGAAGAGTTAAAGGTAAATTGCTATAATAGGAAAAATATTAGGCCAACATGGCTTAAAACGTGGGAGCCAATAGCTAATTTACTATTTAAAATGAATTATTTTTAATTTTCAATAGGCTTTTATTTTCTTTTTTAGCAAGATTACTCAGTTATTTAATGTAAGAGGTGAGAAAAGGTTCTTTAGATTTTTCAAAATTTCACTTTATATTAAAATTACTTAAAAAATTATATTAGTATGAAAGACAACAATTCTTGGTGCTGTTGTCATAAATCAAAATGCATAGAAATAGATAATAAAGGTGACAGAAATAAAACGATGGCAAGGAATGACAGAACTAGGCAGCTTTACAAAGGTCTGTAAATCTAGAGGCATAGAAGCAGAGCTTTTAAGAAAGAAAATCATAGATGAGATGAGACTTTCCTCGACTAGCAACTGGCACTAGAGGTATAATAGCCAAATAGTATTTGGTACTGGGCAGGTCAGCTCATCATGATACAGATGAAACAACCAGTAAGGCCTCAGCAAAGCATGAAAATGACATGAAAATGAAAATAGCAAAGAATAAGTATCAAAGAAAAAGAATAAACATATCCATGTGAGCTATATATATATATATATATATATATATATATATATATATATATATATATATATATATATATATATATATATATATATATATATGTGTGTGTGTGTGTGTGTGTGTGTGTGTGTGTGCGTGTGTGTGTGTGCGTGTGTGTACATATATTTAACTGAAAAGAACTTTTAGATTCTTGTGTAGCTGTGTAACGTAAGGTAATCGTTCCCATTTGGCGATGAATGAAGTCTTTTTTTTCCCCCTTTTGTTAATATCGCTTGTTTGTTTATAATATTAATAAAATAAAATACAGCTTTAATTCATAACCTTTTTGAAGTTTGACTTCCTCTGCTCTTGTGTCCCTGTTTACAACGTTGTCATGACAGCATCAGTTTGTTGAGCCTATTATGGCCTCGGTGGAGTTGGTCAGTCTGAATGTTATACCTGTTCAGATGGAATCTTTCATTATCATCGTACATCTGAAGTCTTATTGGTCGGCGTAGACCCCAGTAGATGTTCAGCAGCCCCTCCAGGATGAGCTCTCCATCCTCCTACTCACACAAAGACACAAAACAATAATGATTAGCGCTCATATTCAGAGAGGATATCCTGCTGGCTGGCCGCCACAGCAGCTCAATATCAGGTGTACGTGCTGGAATAGTCGCACACAGCAGCAGGGTGAACTCTTGCTTCTTAGAGAAACTCTGCTGGGCTTGACCCACCCTTTTTATTCCACAGTGGAAGGGTGAAGTCATGTCTGAGGACGCAGCAGTGGAGAAAGCCACGGCTGATGGGGGTCACGTAGATGCAAGGGGTGGGGCTTAATTAAAAAAAAAAATAAAGCACAAAATTTAGAAGAAATGGTCACTGTGTTGTGTATACTGTGAGTGGAGAGAAGAAGAACTGTTGACAATTTAAAGTTAAATGTTATGTATAAAGGCAGTGAGTTTAGTAATAATAACAATGAATGGTTTTCATTATTTTGTCCTGAAGGATTACACTTGATGTCAGAGAGTCAGTCCAAATATTTATAGCAGCATTAAACCTAAATAAGTAGGCCTCATTCAAAAACAAGCATTACACCACAAATGTGAATGATGATACAGAAAGCTATTTTAAATAGTTTGATTTGTCGTCACCATAACTAATTCACTAACCAAAAAAACTAAACAGATCTTTTAACAGAGAATTTGCCTATGGAAAAGTCTTAATCATTTATTTATGGTGATCTTAACAACAAAGTAAAACAGATAAGAGAGACATTTTTAAAAATCTTAAAAGTCTGTTTGATCATGTGATCAGCTGTAAGATCAGTTTGCTTTCAGCCTGCAGCATTTTTTAAGATAAATTCTAAGAAATGTAATTGTTAATTAACTGGAACCATCAGGAAATGACTAGAAGAACTGCATAATGATTGTATAAAAGTGTTTTCACTTCAGCATAATGAAAATCCTATAGGAAAAAATGTATATTGTAATAAATTTAAGTTGATATCATAAAGTATTAAGACAAATGAGTGTCTTCAGTGTAGTATAAAGGATTTAAGTTTACTTTCATCCAACAATAGTCCCATTAAAAATTTGTGCTAATCAAGACCTGACAGATCTGCTCATGGACGGCTTCAGAAACAGTTTGCTATTTCAAAGATTTCCAATTCTTCTGGACATGTGACCCCCGAAAAACATGAGGACCCGAGTTTGCTCATTTAGCCACGTGGTTTGAATATGTTTATCAACGTACAGCTAATGCAATGAAATTTATTCTTCAGGCTTTCTGGGCTTGTGAATGTATATCTTTCATGATTTTACACTGAATGATTCAGCTTGGTTGTATAACTTGTGCTAAACACATTTTTGCATTTCATAATTCTAACTTGGCAGCCATAGTTTCGCAACAAGGGGGTAAATAGTGTCAAATCGTGTTGGTTTTTTTTTTTTTTTTTTTTTTAACCAAATATTAGACTGAAAGTGATAGAAATGTACTACAAAGAAAAAAGAAAAGAAGAACAGAAAAGTTTCTTCCAAGGCTTCATTGTTTCTGGAATGTAAACACTGAGCACAGCTGCACCACTGGACCCCGCCAACCCGCCACTCCTGAGTTTCCTGAACAGGCACAAACACACCCTCACATGTACGCTCACTCTGATTCACACAGATGTGAGTAAGGTCAGCTGAGCTATTTTTGGAAAGAGCCGTTAATCGCTGCAGCAAGGCTGCCTCTATAAAGCCTGGGTACGTGCTCCAGCCCTCTCACACTCAGCTTCACAGACTTCAGCTTCACAGACACCGCTCTGTTTATCTCTGCGTCCAAACCTGTAATTTCAAGCATCAAAGGTGAGCATAATTCCTTTTTTGCCTCCTTATTTTCTATTGTTATTTTTTTTGTATTATTTTTTGGATAGGATGTACATTTTAGCTATCTCCAAAAGATGATTTTAATTTGATTATAGCAACCCCATAGGTTGTTAAACAGTTAATGTTTTGATACTAATTTATTGCTTTATTGTAAGTCACACTAAAATGAATATATATATTTTATACAATAACGTATTTGTATTAAAACAATTCAAAAACAATGAAAAGGATAAAAAAGCTGCAGATACATATACCCATACAATCCCAGTGACACACATCAGCACAGTGACTTAGTTTAGAAAATAGTAATTGAAGTCACCGTCTGGAAAGAATTTAATCAACATAAAAGTCAAAGTCTAACTGTTTTAATTTTTTTGTCTGCAGCATGAAACGCAGGCGGTTGCTGTCTCTGCCTCTCTTACCCACCATCACTGAGACGCTCGAGGACTTTCCTGTACATCCCCCATCCTCCCAGTCTACCCAGGGCTCTCAGGGTCTAGAGGACTACATGACTAGCATCCAGGCCCTCGCACGGCCTGTTGAGGTGCCGAGCCACGGCCCCGTCAGACTCCAGAAGTCCCCCAGACTGCGGCAGCTCTCAAAAGCTCAGATGAAGCTCTCAGTCTCAGTCACGCGTGCGTCTCCCCGCACTCTAAGGACTTCCAGACCGTCTGGTCTGAATTTCTACAGCTCAGAGGATTTTTCCATCAAGATGAGCAGAGAACAAAACTGCAGGGGCCAAGACCCCGTAGACTGGCTGTTTGGACAGACAATGGCTTGAGGAGAGACTGTTGTTGTTGGAAAGCCTGTGGGTACTGTGGTGGAGAAGGCAAACAAGGCCGGAGAAACCGCAAGAGGAAATGTGTTGTGTGTGTTCCTGAACAAAGACTCAATCACCATATGGCTCATGAGGAATTGCAAAGATCTACAGTATTTATTTTTGATGCACTGAAAACTCAGGTCTACATGTTTACATACTATGATATTTTATTAAGATGTAGAGAATGGAGTTTTTAATAAAATGCTAAAAAATGTGTAAGCATTTGATTCTTTTCTCATTTTTACACAAGAATTGAAGATCCTTACATCTGAAATCCAAAAATGAATATATGCTATTTACTCAAAGTGAATGTAATTATAGACAAATATGCATACATTCATAAATAAATTTATAAATAAATGCCACAAGAGAATGGCATTTGTGAATGTAAAAATACAGTGAGGTGTTTCATCTAGACACAGTCGCTACTCACCCAAAAGTCTGAAGCAGTACATATTTTTAGTCTTTTTAGGCCACATGTCACATTTAGCTCATTACTAGCCAGTGGTGGAGGATGATATATTAGAAATAAACAGTCATGAGTACCTTTAAATCTTAAAGTGTATATTGATTTGAAATACTTACTGTAGTTTTACTTAAAGTATAAATTTCAATGTAGCTTTTTTATATTGAGAGGGTAATGTGTTTTCTACCACCGCAACTGTTAGATAACAATATAGTAATTAAATTGCCTCATTTGACTTGAAAAGATTTCCCCTAAACAGGTTTTACAGAAAAACTGACCTATATAAAGCACGTGTGAAAATAACCTAATAACAGACAGCCAGGCTGAAGAAAAGAAAAAAAAAAGAAAGAAAATGTTTGGACCATCTTTATACGTGAATTTGGCATGCATTTGCAGTGGCATCATGTTCAAAAAACTTACATGATGTCAAAACCTTAATTTCTGTCAGAAGGTGCATTAGTCTTTTTTGCTACACTCGTATCTCCTTTAGCAGATCAGGTCTGGTGGCCAAGCCATCTGTGAAAATGATTCATCCATTTTCTATGCTCATTTAATCCAATGTAGGGTGAAAATGATGATTTCATAATTTGATCCTGATGAATCCTGACATTTGTCAAACTGGCGTACACCCATGCCATTAGGGAAGAATAATTCTGTTAAAGTGATAGCATGGTTATTCAGTTTCATAAAATAGTCATCTGACTTCATATTTTGGACTCATAACAATTCTGAACCTCGATCTGACCAGCTGAATCAAAGCCAGGTAATAACATCGCCCCCCCAAAAGCTTGCATGATGATGAGTGTCCCACTTATAAATGGCTATAAACTGCTGTCTAGTCCTATACTTCTAATTAATTTCACATTCTCTGTGTTGAGATGCTCTTATTTTCACTATTAATCAGTGGAATGAATTCTACTGTTGATTTTCCTCAATTATAATTTACTAACCGTTTATATGGTCTTTAACCATAATCATTCAATTCTTTTATTTTTTCCAGCCACATTTCTTCTCTGAAAGGTTTACCACTATCCTTCCAGGTTTTAATGATCCAGTGACCAGTACTTCATCCAGTTTAGTAAATTCAGAAATCTCATGAGCTTTTTGTATATTTAATGCAGACCAAAAATCTAACTCATATTCAAACAGAGAAACACCTTTTGTACAACGACAGGATGTCTTCTGACATGGTTGTTTAAAGAATGACAGTCTTTAACAGTCACTGCATCAGTTTGGGTGAAAAACGTGCTGTCACCAAAATATATTAATGACTGCAGGGCTTTTCCAAAAACAATACTTTTCTAAAACTGTATTTAGTTGCTTAAATCTAGGTGGTCTTTTTGTTTTTTCTTGGCCAAGCTGTTTGTAAGAAGCAATGAGGAAACATTCAGAGGTCACTCCAATTTATTCAACAAACATTTTTTGTTACAGTTTGCTGATAACACTTAAAATGTAATATGAATTATTAATTTTGAGCTGAATTTTTTCACTGCTCATTGCAAAAAACATTACAATAAACTACAATTGGATGACTCAACACTTCATTGCCATCTAGTGATAGTGGTCTGGATTGAAAATTACCAGACATGACCAGTAGAGAGTGCAACATGCTTGAGTATTGATATCAGGATCACATCAGGCAAGCCAGAGCAAACTCTTTCAGTCGTTCCTGTGTTTTACTGAGTCTAGCACTGAGTCTGACCAGACTGACCACTTTTAACTGCATCACGTTTTTTTTTTTATAAACAACTATCAGAATCCCACATTTCAGCATTAAAACCTCTGTCAAGTTTTGTTTAGAAAGAGAGCACATTGAAAAACAGAGAAAATAATAATAAAAAATATTACATGCACATGAGGACATGTGCATGAGGACATTATACTGTGCATAATAATACTTCTGCAAACAAGCTGAGAACATCAACATGCACCTATCACCCATAACATTATGACCAACCACTTAATATTTACAAAACTCTACTTGTGCTTCCAAAAGAGCTCTGACCAGTCAGGGTCTGAACAAAGAACATTTCAGGGTGTCCTGCAGTGTCTGGTACTAAAATACCAGTATTAGCAATAGATCCTTTGGGACCTTTAAATTGTGGTCGTGGGGTCCCACAGATGCCACCGAACTAGTATCTGAGGAGTTTGGAGACCAAATAAACAATAGACTCTTTGTTGTGTTTGTTGAGAACTTCCTAAAGAATTTGTAAAGGGACCAACTGCTAACCTGCTAAGAGAGTCAGCTCCTGTAGGGGGAAGATGCTGCCATGTTGGGGGCGTGATAGGTCTACAAAAGATTTAAGGTAGGTGGCAAATGCCAAAATAACGTTTCCACGAATGCCAGGATGCGTAGTCGTTCCAGCAGAACATTGCATCATTACAAAATGAGCAGTGTTTACTGTGCTACTTATCACATTTTGGCTGATTGAATAGTTGTTGCCACTTAGACCAATATAAACACATCCATTCAGACTGGTCTGTGTTAGCCAAAGGGGATTTAAATCGATTAAAAGGGATTAGCATCCTGTTTTTAAAGGCTTCTATAGATTGTTCCACCTAATAATTAGAGGTTTTCCAGATTTGGCACTGACAGAATCATTACTGAAGGAAAACAGTTTTAGGACCTAATGCAGTTTGAAACTGCTCTACATTAAAGACTTCACGTCATAAGTTTGCCAAAGAGAGTTTTGACGGATGAAATGCAACGCTGTTGTCTTTTTAAAATATTTAAAGGTTGTCTTAATAATTATAGGTTCGTAGCACTTCTAAATATTTTACTAATCTAAAGAGCTCCTGGGCTAAAAAGTGAATCTGTACTGGCACCAGACTCTGCAACCTGAGAAGTGATTGGAAAATGTTGGACAGAAATCAGCAGCACTTATACTTTCACAGTTAGACCAGCTATTCTGTGAGAAAATACACATGTCCAAGCTTGTTCTCTTCTCCAAGGTTATTTACACTGGTTGACAGACATGCCTGTCCTTGACACGATTAACGAGAATCACCTGATTAATCCTGCTGAGAGTACTTATGATATAAAAGTCTAAATAACATAACAGTCACACATAACCAATCACTGTCTTCTTTTTTCACACAGAACCTGTTTTCATCAGGCAAGTATGGTCAAACAGTCTGGGAATGATGGTGCAGGTCTGCGCCTTTGTTACATCTAAACTCATTCACATAGTCAACATATTTTCTAGAAATTTCCATGAGGAGTTTCCAAATGTTCGCCTCCCGCCACCTTCAAACCAAAGAATGTCACTGCTAAGTAATGTGTTGTTCCTCATACCCCACAAACTATCTAATGAGTCAGTCCTTAGAAGATGGGATTCAGCTGGACCTTGAGCTGAGACTGCTTTGTTATGTGTTTGTCAAAAACTAATTTTCAAATTAAAGACAAAAGAGGTTGCTGGGGCTAAAAAGTAGGATTTTACTGTATCATTCTGTAAACTGGTTTTGTTTTAAACCAGTTTATTATCATTCTTGCAGAGAAGCCAATAATCATTGTTAAAAAAAATCTTCAGTGCTTGTCTCTGTTCAGAGTGCTTTTTTTTAGCAGCTCAGTGGATGCAGGAGTTCTGAGACAGAAGAGTTAAGCAAATCCCTGAACAGTGCAAATATATAAAGAACTAAAGGTGATGTAGTTATTGTTAATCTTGGAAAAAAAAAACAAAACATGCAGACTTAGATCACAATGAAACTATGGACAAATTCTGGGAAAACCAAAAAAATAAGGATCAAGAGATAGTGTAAGCAGCTTCTGTATACTTTTAATGATTTTTTCAAAGAGTAAGCTTTTGAAGAATAAACACTAAACTATGAATGATGAAACAAGAACAAACATTATCTTGGGATGACATACAACAGAATCTTGATCTAACTTCACATCTCTTAAATGCTCAGATTACAGTTGCAGTTTTTTCCTCATAAATGCAGCATTTCAGTACCACTGAAGTTCTAATGGTAAGATTGAATGATGTACCCTTGACGCCTGTCACATATACTGTATACTTGTTGTAGACGCGTAGATGAACAGCTGCAAGCACTACAGAAAAGGTATCTTAAACATGCCCTCTTCCAGTCATATCAGAGGAGAAGTCAATGTGATCATGTCAAATTGTCTGAAAACCCCTTGTGCATACACTCTGGTGACATTCAGGTGATGAATCCTGCTGGACTCATTGATTTAATAATGTTCAAAAATAATAGCAGTATTTGTGTATTACATAGGAAATGTATGTAAAATTATTTGTATATTTTCTCTTTGGAAATTAATAAAGTATAAAGAGCGGAACTGATCCGAAGTGAACTGAAATGAGCCAAACTGAACTGAATTTTAAATTGAGGATATATATTAAAACTGTGCAATCAGAAACAGTAGATGCTAAATATTATCTTTAGTTACCTTAAGTGAGTAATTACTCTTGAGCATGACTTAAATCTCAAAGAGTCTTAACTTCTCATCTCTCTGTTTTCTGCAGAGATTCCACATACCTATTTTTTGGGGGAAGCTTCTTCAATTTCAGGCCCATCAATTAATTCTATACGCTCAATATAATAATAGCTTCCATGCCATCTTGACAAAATCATCAAAATATGCTGCTTCAAACAATTCATACACACATTACAAAACAATTACAGTCACATATATAGATAATGGCCACTTACACACATATGTGACATGTCAAGGTTTACATCTACATTTGTCAAACTCATGCATATTGAGCAACCTTTAGTGTCAAATTACTCCCATAATTTACGTCTTCCTTTTTTTGAAGGACATCTAACTACACAATTTAAGCAGTACTTATTTTTGTCTGTGATTCATTTGTCAACCATCTGTATAGGATATTGTATAGGAAATCACATATTTATACAAATAGTGCTTAAAGGATAAATGAAGACAAAGTAGTATGTTTTTACAGTTATCATGCTTGAAAAATGCTTAAGAAGCTTTTTCCTGAAGCATGTTTTGGTGGAATTACATAACCTAACAACTTTTTACTTAATTCTTTCCGTCCTTTTGGCATAGTTCAAAGAAAACACACATATGATTTCCACATTCAAACTTCAAACAGCCCCTTCATTCAGTATTGCGGCAGCCTCTGCTGAGTCATTTTATATCAAGCAAAATTAAAATGAAAGTTGTATCTTCTCACTATATACAAATGTTCACCCTTTGAGAGATGTAAGCTTGTTGTTGATATTAGACCAGTATTGTGACATCACTGGTTCCCCTCTATTCATGTGAAGTTTGTGGCTGTGGGGATTTTCCCACAGTGCAACAATGTGGTGAGTGGAGTGTAGTGGGTCTAACTTGGGGCATAATTTATGGGACACATCTTGACCACTCTGCTCTGTCCTAAGACAGACACACTCGCCAACACACAGACAAACATATGTGCAAAAACCTGCTGGTGAACACAAAGGGGAAGTCCTGACCATAAAACCCATAGAATGATTATCAAACAAATACCCAAACTCTTGCAAACAGCTTTACAGACACAAGAAAACGCTTACGGTGGAAATGTTTTGCTATGCCAGGTCTTATGACTGAAATGTGAGACTCTCCCTGTCTATCTATGTTCATTTTGAGGGAAATGGGGGCTTTTTGTGGTTTTCAGCCATTTGCCATGATGAAAAACAGCCCAGGAATCTCAGGTTTGGACTCACAACTGCCCTAACTTAAGAAACCAATCTGCTCTCAGCTTTTCTGACTGAAAATCTAAATACTGCACTTTGATATGTGTCTGAGCTATTTTTGCAATTGAACGCACCAGTTTGTGACACCTTTCCTGTTCACCTTATCATTTCCACCAGCACTATCACCTGCCCCCTCAGCTTTTCCTACCTCACGAGTCCTGAGCTGGAAGTTTTTCCCTTCGTGGTAACAGTTGTAGGTCCTCAGACGTAACAGGATGTCTGATCTGAATGTGAACACAAATGGTGGATGAGAGTTAACGGTTCACAGAGGATGCAAGCATTGATGAAAGGTAATATATGTAATATAATATATGTGTAGGTGACATACATATATGTAATATATGTATGTCACCTTGATTTTATTTTATTTTTCATACACACAATGCAATGGCTGGACAAAGCACTTACTTTGGTATGATCTTCTCTTCATTAAGTTTCACGTAGGTCTGATGCTCACCCATTCTGACGAGAGCCCAGCTGTTGCAGAAAATGGACAAAAATTAAACGATCTTGAGATTAATCTTGACCAATGATTGAGTCTCTGTAAACAGTGACTAAGTACAAATATATTCATTATGCACGAGAGGCCACATTGTATAAAAAAGGCAATAAAGAAAACCATTAGATGTGTCTCAAAAATATTTATTAAATATACTGTAAAATATGGATTAACTTATGGTCATCCTTAATAAAAAGAAAAACAAGTTAGAGAGGATTGGAAGGTTTTCTTTTAAAGTAAAGCTATTGAGGCCACTGCTCCAGAGTTAAGTGCAGGGACAGTGAATTAGGGGAAATCACATGGTGCTGTTGAAACGGAGCCAGCAGGCTGATAGAAGTATCAGGTTGTGGCAAAGCTAACACAGCAAGTGTGTGCAGTGTGTTATTCAAGGATACCTCTTGCTACTGTAGCTACCTAATAAATCATTGGAGAGAAGAACTTAGTTATCATGAATCGGAGTTTTCCATTAATTAAAAAGCCTTGGAAAGTTTATGTGCGCTGCTTTTAGTGCAAAATACAAAAGAAAGGAAACATTAATCAGAGTCCTTCAAGATTTCAAGCACTCTATGACAAACCCAGAGGAATGCTGTCCCTGATCCCAATCTGATCCTTGCACCCTGATTTCGCTATCCTTTTTAAAGTGAATATGGACTGCGGGAATTTCCTGGTTTGGAAAACCCACATATGACTGGTGGGGGAGGAGCATCAGTATAAAACAGAAACATGTGGCTCAGAAGCTGAGTGCAAACGCTCGGCTTGCAGCATGAAGGTTAATCCTCAGCACATCTGTCAGCTCGCCTTCCTGAGCTTCTGCTGTCTTCTGACCACAGGTAGGAGTCTAGTCTCATCCGTGCTTCAGTGAAAGTGAGGATTGCTGTTATCTCTTATCTCAAGCATGTGAGCATGTGTTAAACAAGTCTCTGCTCGTGTTGTGTTATATTGAATTAACCTCTAATCTTGTTACTGTTCTGCTGCAGTGAGGGAGTCAGACAGCGCGTTCATCCCAGGAAGATGTTTGTGTCCAGAGACACGGCCAGGTGTCAGGGGGAAACTGAAAGAGCTCCAAGTCTTACCAAAGAGCCCAAGCTGCAGCAATGTCACAGTCATGTGAGTAACAGATGCTGCAGACACACATGGAGTCCTCCACACTTTTGCAAACACACAGAGAAGAGTTGGACTTAATATGTGGTTTATTTTGTGCTTTTCAGAGTTACACTGAGGAGCAACAATGTAAGTGTCTGTCTGGACCCAGAGAAGCCGATGGGAAAACAGCTCATTCGATGCTGGAATAGGTGAGTCTTGGCCAAAAACACTTAGTAGTTTAGTAAATTTGCAGGATCTTAATCATCACTAGCAGGGAGAGTAGCAAAAACCTATAAATGTAACATCTGTAAAGGTTTCATAAGACAAGCCAAATATAATTTTGGAAACCCACTTAAGAGTATCCTGCAATGCTTCAACTCAAGCGTCAATTGAAATGCTAAATGACAAGAGGGGTATGCCATATTCAACTTGAACATCTCAACAGACGACAGAGGGGATCCACCTGTCTTCTGTTTCCCATAAACCACAACCGGATGGATCTCATTTGTTACCCAGCCAGTTCCTATAATAACAAGGGACGTAATTGTATAATTGTCTAGTAACAGTTGCTGCAGTTTTTGCTGCTTGGTAGACACAAAGGAGTGTCAGTTAGGATTGACAAATAAAATGGCCTTGCGAATTTGTAAATGTTAGCAAATTTGTAAAGGTGATTGTTTCATAATGGTTATATTTACCAACATTAAAAGGATCATTATAGTCATTACAGCCAAGCTTTTAGTCAAGGAATAACCGTGAAAAACCACGTTTAACATTCAAAGGCATTTCCACCTCTGACCAGCTTAGGGGTTTTAATTGCATTGAATTTCTTTCTCCATCCTAACATCTAAACTGAGTTTTTTATGTGGTTTTTAGAGTTCATAAGTTGGGTCAAGATGTGAAACTGTGTCTGAAGAGGAGAAGAGGGAAAGGTCGTCGGCGCCAGCGGCAACAACAGAGGACACGCAGGCACAACCAGAAAGCATCATCCTCAGACTCACGATAGTTAAGCAGACTGACAAACGGTTGAAAGCTACTTCATGGAGAGAAGTGTCTACAGACTGATTCTTATTGCACTGCAGGCTGTTGTTGCAACTTCAGTCCATCAGTGGTTGTAAAGAAACCAACATGCTACCACATTTCATCCTATAAATGCCACAAACTCAGACATCCTTCTCTGAGTTTTTGTCTGAAATGTAAATCTCTTTGTAGGCCAGTAGCAAGGGGGCTATGCTTGTTTTGTGCAAATGACTGATGTAATATTGTAAACCAAGCCCAGGAGGCTTGTTATAAATACTGGTAGTTATTGTCTTAAAGCTTTGTTAAATATATTGTTTATGTGCACCTAACTGGTTCTGAATAAGCAGCTGGAAAAGTCACTAAAGTCTTTGTTGGTTATTTATTTTTATATGAATATGGGAGTTTTTCAGACAATGTTTTTTAAATAAATCTAAAAGAACAATACTGTGGCTGTGTGATTTTTAGGCTCAAGCCTTTGATATGGCCTCATAATCAAAGGAAAAGGAGGATGAGTCCCTCCTTGCCAGGATATGAGAGGTCAGTTAGACCTTAGCCTTGGCTTTAGTTAATAATCTACAGGATGTGAATCAGAAGCAGGCGAAAGACAAACACATTCCACTTAAAATATCAGCAAAAATACTGTTTCTCAAAGCCACAGCAGGAGTAAACTGTGTGCTCCTTTTCTAAAGGCACTCTAAAGAAACAATCTCTGCTGAGTTACTATTACTCCACAACTGAGTTACTGTGGAGCTTACAAGTACAGTAAAAAATACATTTTAATGGACTGTTGTAGGTTAATCGAGTTATCTGAAAATAAGTGCTTTATGTGTGATAAATATGTTTCACAACATGCTGATGTTTCTTGGAGGCCATGGTATAAGATAGCACCCACACCCATGCACACATGATACTTTACCAGTGTTGATGTTGGCTGTGTTATCTGAATAACTAAAGCATGTGCCAACCTGTTTTGTTCCTATTCTGAAATTTCTCAACACTGAAATGGACTCTTGAGGGTAAAATGGAAAGTGAAAGTTAAGTGCAGCTTTGCCAGGAGCAGGCTGAGGCGACTTTTCATGCCTGTTGTTCAATCAATAAACAGAGTGAAAGCCGTTAAGTAGAAGTCAAACATTAGTCATGAGTAATGCGACCACAGAAGCAAAGTTGCTGAGATAATATTTGTTTTACTGCATGGCACAACCTTCTTAAAGAAAAAAATCAAATCAAAGAACAAAGACCATTTATTGATTCATACTTTCTTGCGTCTAGATTTTCATATTCATTTTTATCTTGATAATTTAAATCTAGCACTGCCCATCAACATAGACATAAATCATAAAGTTTCATCTCATTTGAAAACAATATAGAAAAACTAAGTAACTGAAGCATTGGCTGTGCCGACAGTAAAGATCAATGGAAAAACATTCGACAGTGGTCACTCAACAGCCAACATAGTCAACATAAGGAAGGTTGAAGGAGAGGAAGGTGGGAGATTCTCCCTATAATGGGATTAATGAGACCACTCTCGCAACTGCTGTTTTTCACTTCCTTTTTTTTCATTGTTTTGGTCTTCATTTTGACTTAATTGCCTCCACTAATATACTACTTCATCATGTGGTAAAATTACATGCTTCAGGCTAGATATCAAAATTAATAAGATAAGAAAAAAACATTATGTGTTGGTGTTGAAATTATGTATAACATCTGTTTTTTCATCGACCTTTTCCCTAAAGGCTGTTAGCTCAAAAAGCTGCTTTATGGATACCTGTGTGTTGAAGTTGAGGTGCATCAGATTCCTGACCAAGCATCAGTATGTGACATGCTGGGAGTGAGAACAGGTTCTATCAAAATCATTGTATCAATGTATCTGCATTCAACAACCAGGCAAATACTAAAATACAATGAACCTGAGAAATTATTCTTCTGCCTAAGTAATATTTAACAAACACTTGCATGTAAGCATCTCTGTGTTTTTTTCATCCACTCTTAAAATCACATTTAAAATAATGACTGTTTGTGAAAATTTATTTTAATTCAAAAAACATTCCACCTATTAATAATTAGTACCAGCTCAAAACATTTTTTTTTTACCTTAACAGAACTTCTGTTGACTTTTCTTGCCCATTGTCACAATTTTAAACAACCTTGTTCACTTTAAAAGCAATAACTGTAGATATAGTTAGTGCTCCATCTAAAAAGGTTAATTAATAATCAACATTTAGAAGTCTGTGGTGTAAAACAATGAGGAACCTTGTATTATCTACAGTAAAACTACATGTCACATTTTTCCTTGTTATGTATTGTCACTATAAAGTAGTCTGAACTCACACTTGTGTCACTGTAAGAAGGCTGATGGTGAAGATGAGGACACCTCCAGTGCCAGTGTAAGAGCTTAAATTTGAAGCTTCCAAACCTCAAAAAGACAAAAAATGAGTATATGGACAGTGGAAGTTTGGCTCAGGCTGCTCCTTTAACAAATATTGACAGTAACATCTGAGCAGTAAATGAAATGACAGCAAATTACATTTTTACATTACACAACAAAGGAGATTGCTCAAAGGAGAAAAGTCAGTGGAACTGAGGATATACACAGCGAAGGAGGGAGCCCACCACAAGAGGCTCCTTGAGACAAGAAGTCCACTAAGCACCAAGTGTCTTCACATGACTATTCTAATCAGACAGGCATACCCTTTGAAAGATCCGATCACAGCCTATACTGCAGTTGTCAGGAAGTGTATTTTTGGTGGGGTGCAACAAAAGCTTTGTTCAATTGCTCAAGAGTATTCAACAGAGAATCCTCAGGATAATCCCAAGTCAAAGACATGACAAACAACATCCACTTCATTACGTGCTCCGGCATGCAAGAGCTGACAGAACAAGCGAGCAGATTTTTTGGGGCAGCAACAAAATCACACACTTCCAGGGCAAAATGTTTGGAGTAAATGCAGGAAATCTGCTTTTAATGATAGCACTGTACGATGCAGAAGTGAAACCACGATCTTAAGTCTTTGTATGTGTGTGTGTTTTATGAAAGTGTTGTATTTATTCAAGTATATGCATATGAGTATAAATGCAAAAGTCCATGTGTATATATGGACATATGTATGAGAGGCCGTTTAGGAAAACAATTCATACCTGCTCTTACATGTTACATCATACTCTCTTACAAACACTAGTATAGTCACGCACACTTACTACTATTGTCACACACATTTACCATCATACTCTCTCACATACACTAGTATAGTCACGCACACTTACCATCATACTCTCTCACATACACTAGTATAGTCACGCACACTTACTACTATAGTCACACAGATTTACCATCATACTGTCTCACATACACTAGTATAGTCACGCACACTTACTACTATAGTCACACACATTTACCATCATACTGTCTCACATACACTAGTATAGTCACGCACACTTACTACTATAGTCACACACATTTACCATCATACTCTCTCACATACACTAGTATAGTCACGCACACTTACTACTATAGTCACACACATTTACCATCATACTCTCTCACATACACCAGTATAGTCACGCACGCACACTTACTACTATAGTCACACACATTTACCATCATACTCTCTCACATACACTAGTATAGTCACTCACACTGACTACTATTGTCACACACATTTACCATCATACTCTCTCACATACACTAGTATAGTCACGCACACTTACTACTATAGTCACACACATTTACCATCATACTCTCTCACATACACTAGTATAGTCACGCACACTTACTACTATAGTCACACACATTTACCATCATACTCTCTCACATAGTATAGTCACGCACACTCACTACTATTGTCACACACATTTACCATCATACTCGCTCACATACACTAGTATAGTCATGCACACTTACTACTATAGTCACACACATTTACCATCATACTCTCTCACATACACTAGTAAGTCACGCACACTTACTACTATTGTCACACACATTTACCATCATACTCTCTTACATACACTAGTATAGTCACGCACACTTACTACTATTGTCACACACATTTACCATCATACTATTATGGATGGAACAACATGATAATGTATGAGAGAATAATATATGTGATGTGTGCAAGTATAGTAGTGAATGTATGAGAGAATAATGTGTGATGTGTGCAAGTATAGTAGTGAATGTATGAGAGAATAATGTGTGATGGGTGCAAGTATAGTATTGAATGTATGAGAGAATAATGTGTGATGTGTGCAAGTATAGTAGTATGTGTGTGTGTGAGAGTTTGATTGAAACGGAAGGCTACTTGAATTTCCAGTTCTGATTGGCTCATCACGAGTGTAGGTACCGGATGTGTCTCTCCGGCGGGAGCTCAAGGACAATGTCCCTCCTCCTAAAGTTTGGATGTTAGGGTTAGGGTCATTCCCAGGGATAAACAGTACGTAATTTGTTCTGGTAGAATATTGTACTGTGGACGACCAGAGCGGCCAGTTGTTATTGTTGGTGGGCCTCTTGAAGTCAACATTTCCCTTTGGCTCATTTGCAATGATCTTGAGTTTTGAAATGAATTTATAATGGAACAAAAACATAAATGTAGGGCCTCCAGTGTTACAAAGCTCTCTTGATCGACACCTCTGTCAAACTGCTGGCTAAAGAAGAGAAAGTGTCCGTGCATATCCATTAAGCTCAAAGGGTAACCGATCCAAAATCATGCTGTCATATCCACCTCTGTCAGTTTTCCCTTGCAATGTGCTGAAGGCACCTCATTGCATTAGTGAAAAAAGTCCTAATACTCTCCTCATTACCATTTACTGCTAACAAAAAGTTGCTTTGAAAAAGAAGGAAGATTAGTGGGAAAATCATATTTGCAACTGCAGTTACTTACACAATTATAAAGTTGTACTTATAAAGCTGCCTTCTTGCTTTCACTCCCACACAGCTTTCATTTAGCTAGCAGTTAGCTCCCAGAGATGCACACCAATCAAGGAATGAGCTTATAGTAGCCTATTTCCTGTTTAAACAAACTAACTTCCTTTTAGTCATTTTGAGTATAATAGTGTATATGAGAGAGTATGATAGTAAGTGTGTATGACAATAGTAGTGTATGTGAGAGAGTATGATGGTAAGTGTGTGTGACAATAGTAGTGTATGTGAGAGAGTATGATGGTAAGTATGTGTGACAATAGTAGTGTATGTGAGAGAGTATGATGGTAAGCGTGTGTGACTTTACTAGTGTTTGTGAGAGAGTATGATGGTAAGTGTGCGTGACTATACTAATGTTTGTGAGAGAGTATGATGCTAAGTGTGTGTGACTATACTAGTGTTTGTGAGAGAGTATGATGCTAAGTGTGTGTGTGTGTGTGACAATAGTAGTAAGTGTGTGTGACTATACTAGTGCATGTGAGAGAGTATGATATTATGTGTGCGTGACTATACTAGTGTTTGTGAGAGAGTATGATGGTAAGTGTGTGTGACAATAGTAGTGTATCTGAGAGAGTATGATGGTAAGTGTGTGTGACTATACTAGTGTTTGTGAGAGAGTATGATAGTATGTGTGTGTGACTACTAGTGTTTGTGAGAGAGTATGATGGTAAGTGTGTGTGTGTGACAATAGTAGTACGTGTGTGTGACTATACTAGTGTTTGTGAGAGAGTATGATGTAACATGTGAGAGCAAGTATGAATTGTTTCCTAAATGGCCTCTCATACATATGAGTGGTTCTGTTCTTATATAAAATATGTTTCATTGTTTAAGTGTTAATATTAAAATGAAATATTGCTCCTATTTAAACATGAGCAATTATGATGTATAACAATGTATAGTTTCAGCTACTTGCACAGTTGTTTCTAATGTATTCAGCCATATAATTTTGATATCAAGGCAGCGCAGTTGTGAGCTGATTGACACTGTCACCTTTCATCAAGAAAGTTTCTAGTTTGAATCCTGGCTGTGGCCTTTTTTGTGGGGAGTTTTTCATGTTCCTTCTGCTTCTTCCCACTATCTAAAAGCATCTCTGTAAGGTTGATGGGACTCTAAATTTTCCACAGGAGTGAGTACGCATTTGCATTGTTGTGTTTCTCCTTTGTTATTTTCAGCATGGCCCTGTAATGGACCGGCGACCTTTCTGCCTCTTAACCCTGAATATAACTGAAGCAGACATGAAGAATGAAATAATGTGGATGGCATGATGGTGACACCTAGTGTCTGCAGCATGGCACATACCCAACATCCTTAAGGTCTTCAATGTTGTGACTTGGCTCCCTAGTCACTGATGGACCATTAATTGAAATTGTTTAATTGTTTAAAATAAGTCTTAAAGTCTCTTAAAGGCAGTCTAACAACAGCAAAGGGCTAGGAACAACTTAGTTCATAGTTCTGTGGTTTTGATAGGCTAGGACTTGAGATGATTTATTTAGCGGCAGTGTTGGTCACAAGACAAAAAGGGGAACTTCAGGAGCAATGTGTAGCTAACTTAAGAAATGCTCTTAAATAACTTCTGATACACTACATATTAATTCCAAACACAGTAATTGCCTCAGGTCAAGTTAATTAATCAAACTTAATTTATATTGCACTTTTAGTACAATAAAATGCAGCACAAAGTGCTTTACAAAGTAAAAACAGAGTTGCTGCCACCCATTTACCCACCCCCTTCTCCTTCCCCTCCACCCCCAATCCCTATCAATGATAAAACATGTGTAATCAACAATAAAAAGAAATAAAAATATGGATGGTGTGGCTTAAAACAAAAAACTTACAGCAAATAAAAAAAAAACTTTCTGATGGAAAAAACAACAGCATCTGAAACACACAGGAAATAACTTTTGTATTTCCTGCAGCTGAAGATAGGGTTTTGTTATGAGAGAAAAAACAGAAGAAAAACTGCTTGCATGAGCAGTGCTAGCCACCACAAAAACCAGGAAGCAGACTGCCCAGTACTGTCTAACTGGGAAGTGATCTCTGGGAAGAGGTGCTAATTCTGCTTGTCAAAAATAAATAAGAAACATTGAAACTAAGATTCATGATGTCCACACGGCTGCTTTTCTTTTTAACTTAGTACAGTTTGAGGTTTGTGTTTAATTAATCATATTATCTTTTTAATAATCTTGATAAAAATCCCACTTATTTTTTGTAACTGAGTCAAAGCAGCATCTGCCTACACCCTCTGATAACCTCTGGCCCTTTCCCAGTGTCATCCAAGCAAACTGGTGACAAGATATGTGCATATTGAATGGTCAGTCTATAGCTACTCATGCATATTAATACAAAACAACGGGTGTATAAATTTACCACATCTTAAAAGATTCCAGCCTGTCACCATCATAATGAATTATTCAGCCATTGCACATTATTGCCCTGGAAAATGACCAAAGGGGTCTGAGATTCACGGTGAATTTCTCTTTTTTTCTCTCCTCCACGAGCTCTCAGAGGTTCCTCTGAGTATAAACCGCCTCGGTGGACAAAGAACCTCATTGCAGGTTCACTAATTGGTTTGATCATCCCGAGATTCGCATCCAATTATCGCATCTATTCTGGCAGCTGCGCCCGCAGACGAACCTTTCCAACACGTGAAATGCGCAGGAGAGATCCAGACAGAGCATCAGTGTCATTGTTGCAGCAGCTTTCAACAAAATCTATATATTCGACAGAACTGGACAGATGCACGTGCAAATCACTTTGTGGGATGATTTTCTTCTTGTTGCATCTTTTGCTGTAATGCCTGGTACATTCTAATCCCCCATATAATTCTATAAACATAAACTACTTCATTTTAACCTGCACTTAACTTCTTAACATATTGAACCATAAGACCACTTGCATATATTTATATATAAGGCTGGAGATTGTATCGGTAAAACGTATCGCCTCTCGGGTTTTATGGTGCAGCCTAGACACGTCCAACATTAAATGTGATTAGTTTGTCTCTTACCATAACAAAGTGTGTCCTCCGTCTTCTTCCGTGTATCCAGCAGAGATGTGTGCCGCCTGTCGTGATCTCTGTTCATGCCTCCCTGCCGGTGCGGTATTCAGATCTGGAGGATAACACTGACGGGACCATGATCCAATAAAAGGACGAACTCCTGAGCCTCAGCCATTAAACGTCCAGTATGGGCGGGATAAAAGTCATAGTATCTCTCCCCGCTGAGCTGCGGTGCCACTAGATTTTCCAATTTTTTTTTTTTTTTTTAACAAATGTACTATTTTGTCGTGGGCAAAAAGCGTTACATACAACACCTGGGGTTTAATGACAGCATTTTACAGGTATGCATGTTCCTTTTATGTATTAATTAACAATATTCCACATTTTCCGAAATAGAAATGAATGCAATCTATAGATTCTCAATGGATAAGAAAACAAAATTCTAGTTATTTGTTGTAGAATTATTTGCTTCTTTTCAAAACTGTTTGCTTATCTTGCATTTTTATTGCCCCCCCTCCTCTGTTTTTGTCTATTTGTGCAAGTTGGATATGTTGTTTCATACAATGCAATAAAAAGTGCATCAAGCAAAAAATATTCTTCACAAACAACATGCAATAGCAGCTCTCTACATCTTTCCTCTGCTACATATGCATATAACATATGGGGAAATCTCATTTATTTAAAAACCCATTCTTTCTCCAGCTGCACTAAAAGGAAGAAGTTCCTGCGAACTGGGAAGATTTATTTCAGCCATCCTGTTTTGAGTCTGGGTATGCCATCTAGGAAACTATTGTAGGGTGGAAACGGAAACTGCAGGAAGTTTCTTTCTCACTGAACAGGATTTATGATTTGCCATCCACAGAGGAAGTGAGTTGTTCCAGCGGTCGACCGACTTCCCTCATAGAGAGGAGCTCATTTAAAAGGATGTGACAAAATCTGTTGGAACATTTATGAAAGTGGTTTGGAAGTACTGATGTTGCTTTCCTCTCCTCTGTCTATTATCGGGTCACTCAGCTGCGAATCGACCACAGATTGTTGAGTAGATAATAATAGAGCTCAGAATATGGGCCACTGCATAACTTCAGCACACTCTGGACAAAGACTAACTGTTCTTTCCATAAAACATGAGAACATCTCTTCAAGCCTCCTGACTGGATTCACGTGTCGGGACCCTGATATTCCTCACTAAAGAAACTCTCTTCTTTTATTGATTCTCACTTTGGCTTTGATGCTGCTGAGAGATCGCTTCTTAGGGCTATTACAGTTCAGTGAACAATGGGCTGAGGGGTACAGTGTGTGCATGATGTGTGCTTGTATGTGTGTTTCGACAGAGCAAATCTATTGATTTATGACCTGAACAAAAGAGGAATGTGAGTGTAGTGGATCATGACCAATGTAGCCTGATAAAACCAAAAGAAAACAAATGAACTGCAAAAACCAGCTTATCACACCGCCCTGTGTGTCACAGATATGCTAATTTAACGATCATTTAAAGTGCATTGGTCTGATTTATTCACCATTATAATATCATCAGTATTATGCTATATTATTAATCCATGATTTGGAGAAACAGGAACCTATGGTGGTTTTTAACATGCTATCTTTCGTTTCTCTCATCACCATAATAACATGAGGACTCCTCCCAGAGCTCTGTCTCCATGGTCACCGCTCACACATGACAAACACACAATGAGGGGGCTTGAATGTGACTAACACATGCATCTGCACACGCTCTAATGCCTGCCACACGTATACACATCCTCAGACATTTTCTCTGAATCACCAAACAGCTGATCTAATTTATTACCTCATAAATAATGGATGAGCAGTAACTGGATTGGTTTGCTCTTCAATCAGTGCTGGCCCACACACGTTAAAAGCATTCCACAATCAGATGTAGATACACTTTGTTTAATCCCTGGATTCAAACAGTTACATTTCTTTGACATTTTTCTAAGGTGAAAATGTAAGATTTGGTCAGATTGTAAAACAGACAACATATTTCATATATCAATAGAGGTATCACAGTAATTCCAAACATTCAAAGATGTATATTTTGGTATGTATGAATATATCCTTCCTGCCTCACCTTGCATGTTATCAGTAAGGAACATGATCTGAAGACAATGCAGTAGTTCAGTCAGTAATCATGGGTGCAGTGTCAGAGGTGGTGTCTGGTTCAGGCTCACAATAGCTTTCCATCTCCTCCATCTCCCTCTCCACTGGCTCCTCCCTCCTTCTGAACCATGCCAGTCTCTTCTCTTTCCAGCTCCTCCTCTCTCTGCCTGCGTCTTTAGGTGATGCTGTTTGGACTTGCTTCAACATGGCCTGGACACTCTCTCCTATCTCCCCCAAGTCAAGGCAGTGATCTCTGCCTGAGATGACCTCTTGCCGTCTTCCTTCTCCTTGGAAGAATGAAGCAGCACTGTCTGAGGCTGATCTTTCTGTCACGCGGACAGCAGTCACGTTGTGGTTGGTGTGAGTATCTTGTGGAATTTTAGAAGACTTGGTCTTTGTTTTCTTGCTTAGTATGAAATTGAAAAAGGCTGTCACCAGAAGCATTGACCCTGTAGTCAGAAATATACTGTAGGTTTTTTTTTCCCCCAACACAAAATACATTTCCAAAACAGGGATGATATGTAAACAAATTAATGAAGGCTACATTTCATGTTAATGATTTCAGGAACATGAACTTTGCTGTTAAAAAATAAATATAGCACAGTAGAGTAAATGGTACCTGGGATAATTGCATGCCACAGCAATACGGGATGCAAGAAGCAGATCACTGACATGATAGAATAAAATAGGAATTTATGGAAACCTCCAATGAGAGCCATCTTCCTCCACAAGACAAACAGCTGCCAGTCAGGAGGACAGCTGTAGAGACAAAGGGGGAAAGGGTAACATATACAACAAACACCCTGCCACCGTATTTTCAGAAATTCTGAGAAGCTGTGTGAAATGTAAATAGAAAACAGATGAAGTGACGTCATAGAATTTTATCTTGCATTTGTGGCAATGAGGAGTTTTCAGTAACAATGGCTTTTAGAGGGATTTGCTAGTGTGCCAAAAAAAAAAAAAAAATCCCCCCCCACTGCTTGTGAAGTTTTGTTGCTTTGCCTTGTTACCTGCATCCAGATATTCCTGTGGATTTTCTGAATACTTTTCTGACATGAAGCAGGAAATAAACTTCTCAATTTTTCTGGTCTCTCACAATTTTACCCATTGTTCCAAAATTCATGTTTCAGATGAAGGCTGTGAAGGCGTACTCACGGCAGACACATGGAGAGAAGAGCATCGAGGAAGAAAGACAGCTCAAACACGAGAATCCCAATAGAAGATGCTCTATGGGGGGGAGGGGGGATTTGTAAGCGAGAGGAAATTAGTAGTCTTAGTGATGAAATTCTTTTCTTTGCTATATAATCTACTGTACTTAGAGCTGTGGAAGAAGGTTGTCTTCATTATTTGTTTGTGGATGTGCACATGTGACTGAACTCATGTATGGGTTTTATACATACATACATATATATATATATGTGTGTGTGTGTGTGTGTGTGTGTGTGTGTGTGTGTGTGTGTGCTGACAGAATAAACAGTCTTGCATTCCTGATCTCCTTGGAGAGATGTTTTGCTGTGGCTCTGTGGGAGTTTTGTCACACAGAGGGAGATAATAAGAAGTCGAAGATGAAGAGTGGCCTCATATTCTTCGGCCCCCTTCTGCACTCTATCTTTTTGATTCCTTCCCTTATCCTTGCTAGTGTATGTATTTAACACATATGACAGATGATAAAAAGCAGCCACAGTAACCTTTTTTTTTTTTTTAAAAAAAAAAACCTTATGGGTGACACATATTCTTTGTAGCCCAGGAATACCACCAGTTTATTCTAAAGTAGGTCACACTTTGGTCAGTTTACAGTCACTACTGTGTACTTTATGCCATGAAACAGCTAAAACGTAAACACTTACATTAGGTAGATGCCAAGACTGCTGAATTCTTTATGTTGTACTGTCTCCACTCCCACAGCAAATAACACTGAAAAAGTGACAAGAGGACAATATTCTGCCTTAATCTTAATCACCAGATTCTGTCCACCAGGTGTCAGACTTAGTTCAAGATTTTCACAATTATTGGAGCAGAGTTGGTATTGAAGAAACACATCTCAAACCTAGATAGGTTTCCACTGTGCTGAAGCTTTGTATTCTTCTGTGTTTATTAGTATTTAGTTTTTATTTTATATATTTGTCATTTTACTCTTAGTTTTTGCTACATACTCACAATCATTTTTGAAGCTCTAATTCTTGTATTCCTTCACACAATGTTTATTTTTTTGCAACTCATGTGAAAAACTAATCTAATGGATGAAAAATGTTTTCTTCTGCACTGAGGAAAAAAAAAAACAAAAACAAAAATTACAGCTCACTTTAATGGATTACTTAAACTCAAACTTTAAGCCCCGGACTACTTGGTAGTGATCTGATGTACTATTTAATTATCATCATTGTTTTTATCATTGTTAAAAGACTTAGATAACAGCTTCCTATTTCTCAATAACAGCAAGCTGAGTAATGGAAATTGAGAGGATATTTAATCCATCACAGGTCCCCTGCCAGTAAACCAGTGTGTGAAGGGGTCATGGATACTATGGTGTGTTAAAAGCCCTTCTACAAGCGTGCCGTCCTGGCCTGGACAAATATTTTATGAAAGTACTTAATAAAGTATTATTGAATTGAATTGAACTGAACTGAATTGAAATACCAGTACACGCAAGATACCGCCAAACATCTCAGAACACCTTTTGAAGGGTTAATGGGCAAAAATGACCTCCTAGTATAGAAGAAAGTCCATTTTATTAACCAGTCTGTTCCCTGTGACATAAGCACGGTAAGGCAGTGATCACTGCTGAACATATGGAAGCAATTTCTTAGTCCAGTTTACCAGAAATTCAGAGATACAATCTGCACCAGAGGGAAGTCGATGGAATGCGGCTGAATGGTTTCTGGTAGTTTTGAGAGTGTGAGAGGAATTAACACTGCATACACGCCAGCTTAACATATATGTGTGATCCTTGGATGAATTTATGTACAGAACACACGCAGAGGCTAACAGGCCAACCCAGACATGTGGACATGAGAACATGCAGCCCTGCAGACAGAGGCGCACGCGCACAGACTATAAACATACATAAACACACGTGAAAACAATGCACACAATGCTGTTGTGGGTGTTGATGCATAATAGCTTGTTCACTGTAGCCCAATAACCCAGCTGGATACAGAGACTTGGTACTGCTGTGATACAACCACATGTCTCTAAGTTAATGTTCAGTGTCTGCAGCTGGTTGAATTTAAGACTAGAGCTCCCTTATTTTTTCACAGAGGCAAAAATCAGAGAGCTATTTTTTTCCTTTTTCTTTTTTTTTTTTTTTTTTTTTTTTTTTTTAAAGATTTTTGATATTGAAAAAATAGGAAATAGGGAAAAGGATATACAATATTTCAGCAAAGTTTCAAAACTGGTTGTACTTCCCTAAAATGCTGCTGCTACTGCTTAGAAAAGGTATGTTGAATATATGTCTGCCGTTTTTTTGCTAATGAACCCAAACTATTTTAACTGAATGAAGTTTCATCTTCAATCATTTGTTTTTATATTCATCTTACCTGTAGCTGTAGAAACACCAAGGATCCTGCAAGTGCATTCCACAACAATCCACCAAACTCTCCTTGAAATCCCCATGACCTCAAATGTTTTCCCTCTTTACCTAAAACTCTAATGCTAATGGTGGTCTAACAGTTTCAAAAGTAGCATTCTAGATGCAGAGTTGGCCATTAGCTGGAAAAACAGCAAAAGTCATGTCATCCATCATTGCCATGATGTGGAGCCTCTTAGACTGGACAAGTTCACTTCAGAAAGGTTTGTGACTCGGTACTGCTGTTGCTCCAGTAACTGCTAATCACACACATGCTCTCTCACACACACACGATGGCACTTTCAGTTAGTTAAGCTTTTCACCTTGTGTAGACGAAGGTGAAACTGTTCAGCTCAGGGCCATTTGACATTAATGTTGGTTAAAAATTGTCAATAAAGAACTGATATTAAACTCACACACACATATACAGAAAGCAAAAGCAATTTGTGTGCAACCTTGATCTGCAGAAAGCATCAGCCTAGTTCTTTTTGTCTCACTTGTTTTTGTATTTCTCAGTTATTTTCATGTAATCAGTGCATCTGAAACACCTCACAGATACACCCTGTTCTTTTTTTTTTTTTTTTTCAAAGTCACAAAGTTCATTTAGGCATCCACTGATTGAAGTTCACTTTCAACAAGAGGGAGCACTGACGAAATAGGAGACAACTTGCGTCAGTGGACACAAAGCAAATATTACTGGCCGGCAAATATTATAAACAAAAGCCACTTAGTAGGCAGTTTATTTTAATGCACCGATGACTCTGTGAGCAGTCGAAGTTGTACAACAGTAAAGTAGATCTGGGATAGAACAGGACATGAACAAAGAGGCCTACTTTGACATAGTTACACATGCATGAATTCAAGCCCTCATGATCAGCTGATACACGTTTGTCTGAGGTGTAAGCTTGTTCAGACACAGCCAAGGTCTTTTGGAACGAGCACTTGTAGTCACAAAGTTTACAGACACATACACACAAACACACAGTGACTCCTGGAAGGGGCCAAAGTAAGCTAAATAAATCTCCTTAAATCTCTAACAAAGACGCTTTTTGTGTTTTTGCACCAGTTTCACTTGTTTCTGGCTTAGCAGCCACTTCATTCATGCCATTTATGTTACTAAGCATGAGTGTGTATAAACTGTGTGGCTGAAATCCCTGAAATGAGGAAATGTGTAAAGCCAAAAGTATTCCTTTATTTGATTCTACAGTTTGTCAATGCTTCCTGATAAAGATGTAATATCTTAAACAACTGGTTAATACATTGCAATAAAAGTTTGACCAGGCATCCTTTTGTAGCCTTTGAGCAGCAAATAATTCAGAGACGATGACTCCCAAATAAGTCAGGTGCACTGATGGATTCTACATGAAATGTTCAGAGGCCTCTGGTATTTACATTGTAAATTAAATGAACTGCATTGCAACTGTTGTAGGTTAAAACAACAAGGCTTCTAAGAACTTTGAGGTTTTCGTACTAAATTTAATAACAATCTTTATATCAGTGAAAAGTGATAAAGAAGGGTGGAAAAATCTGCACTTTTTTACTGCAGTGGAACAGTGAGTGTTATGTAAGCTTGGATGGACTGAATTAAGGCATGCTACAGGATAACTGAACAGTTGTTAAATTTACCAGTACATAATTTTCTCTGCGTGTTTGTCTGTATGTTGTCTTGTGATAGACTAAAGACCTGTCCAAGGTGTACCCCTGCCTTTTACCTGAAGACTCTCAACATAGGCTCCAGCAGACCCCTTTGAACAGGTATTGATAATGGATGGATGGACTGATGGATGGATAATGAAGCTAAAAACCACTTCCACTTTAGCTTAATGTTCATTAGACCCCTCCTAAATAGCTAGATATTCTTTATAGAGGATTTAACTATTGATTATGACTCATTTAATAATTCATGTATGTTTTATACATTATTAACTGAATATTTGCTGCTAAAATGCACTTTATGAGAAAAATACATTAAACACCCTTCTAGAGTACCTTTTTTTCAATTTATGCATTTATCCAGCTTTCATTTATCCCTTCATTTATCTGTAAGAAGGAATTACTGAAATGAATACCAGCTTACAGGCCACAATTTACAGTTGTGAAACTGGTGGGGTTTTTTTTGAGGGATTATTTGATGTTTGATTGTAATTATGTAAGTATTCCACATCATGTGTCTTATTCTACAGGTTAGATTCACTCACAGACAGATGGCAAAAATAAAGTCACATTGAGAAACTGGGGCTCAGCGTCACGCCTTGGGATGCTCTAACATATGGATAGGAGACAAATGCACCACCAAGTCTGCACTTATATCACTTCTATATTCTAAAAAGGAAAAAAAAATCAAGAACAAACACAACTGCTTAACCACACTCTTTTGGAAAAAAGAGATTGAATTCTGAGGATAACTTGATTAAATCACATAATGATTAGTCACTGCATATTTCACCAGACAAACATGAGCCAGGAATGCCTACAGCTGACCGAGCCACTCCAGCATAGTGTTTCTGCATCCTAATGTGACATATTATGTACTCTTGATGATATAAAAACAAAATACCTGATAAACATAGCTATTGGTTATAATTCATTGTGTATTTTGTTTCAATTATAGCAGATATTTATTGTAAAATGTGTGCTTGGGTTTGAGAAATAATGGAGTTAAACAAACACTGTCCATTGCAAGGTAGAGCACTTTTCTGTCAACTTCAAAGTAATAGGATTGAAACCTGGTGTCGGCCTACCCAGAGAGGAGATTGTTATTGTTCATATCAAGTCTGACGTATTTAATTCTTGTGCACCCCCCACTTCTAAAATCAATCCGGTGCCTTTGATTGTGAGTTTATATTGCAATCACCAAGATATGCCAGAGGGTAGAACAATTTAAACAATTGTGAGAGATTGCCATCGAGTGAGACTGTAAATCTCATGTTACAGTATAAATACATTCTCATGTTTTCATTTGGTGTGTGCGGCCATACGGATACAACTCCTCTCAACTCTCATCATTGCTAACCACCTGACCTCTCACCCTCTCTCAAATGTTCACTCGCCTGTTCACACGTCCTCTCTCTCTGTAATCACCTCCACATTATGCCTCCTCATCCTCCCCATCATTTAGCCTTTGCACTATTCACTGTTTTGCTCCACTGTGCCTATTAGCATGAGGCTGGAGATTAACAATGCCTCAGACAGCATGGGTGTCTGGTACTTCTCAGGACCAGTGAAAACAGCTCTAATCTTAATTACAGTAACAGCTTAAATACCCTGGTTCACCGCTTAGACAGTCTCATTATCAACTTTACCAGGCTGTTTTGCCTAAGACAACGGGGAACTGTAAAGATCTACAAAATATACAAATAGTACTTGAACAATTTTAGATTCATAAGATATAAACTTTGTTGGATGCAACGTGAGTCTTACACCACATACAAAGGATTATATACCAGGTATCCTGCTGTGGTGAAGCCAAATCCTGAGTTTTTAAATGCAGGGAGTCACCTAGTGGTTGATGTGTACTGGTGCATTGCAAACTGTGTGTGACCTGATGGTCATTGACAGGTTGCCATATTGACAATGAACAAGAAAAGCTGCCTTGTTTTCTTCAGCATTTAGTTTTTCTTTAAATAACACTAATAACAATAACAAAAGTTCAGCTGCACACACAAAGAGACAAAATACAGATGTAGAAATGAGCTGGACAAATAGTAATTATGAAACTAATGAAGACGTGATGCAATAGGAATGGAGAAAGCTTTGGAAGGACAGGGAGGATTGGTAATGTTTTCCTGTTTAATGTCTTATTCTAAACAACTTGTAGAAGTACTTGTCATGTAGTAATATGTATTTTATTTTGTTCAACCCCTTTACAATTTACAAGGAAAGTATTGTGTTGGTAGATGATAGTGGTAAATTAAATACTTATGATAAATAGAAATAAATAGCACCCTTAAGTGGGTACATGTGATAATGACATTTCTATATTTTTAAATCTTTGAAACCGGTCCTAACAATGAAAACTGGCATTTTTGAAAAAAAAAAAAAAAAATAATGTAACATTTTGTTCTTTTTAAAAATCTAGTTTTAGGCAGCATGCACAAACAACAAGCACTTTTTTTTTTAAGAAAAGAGTTGGGGATTTTTTTTATCCTCTACAAGTTTTTGTCATGTCTTCTTTTCTTTTGTTTTCGTGTTGACTGTGTCTTTAGAATTTCAGTGTTTTACATTATTCATTTATTTCAATGCTAATCTTGCCATTTTGATTTTTTCTTCTAGTTTTGCTTCCAGTCTTTGCATATCATGCAGCTAAAACTACTCCCTAATGAATGCTATTTTGGAAATTTGTGGCCAGTTTAACTGTTGCTAAACCTAACTTTTGTTTTCAGTTTCAGACTGTAATGTGAGCGCCAAAGGAGTGTTTGATCAGCTGTGTTTATTCAGTGAAGTCATCAACTGTTTCAGAAATTACTTTTTGCAGGAACACTTTGTCCTTTTTATGCAAAATATCAGATTACATTATTACACTCATCCTTCTTTTAAAGCTTGTCTATTTTTCATCTTTCAGCCAGGACCTGTTAACAGAAGCAATGTAGCTCTTTTGATTCAGGCAAATGCTATCAGATGAACAGACCAGACAAGTGTAGATTTTTCTTAAGTTTATAAGAGGATGACTGTCATGTTTGCAGTATCTGAAGGAGGACCAAAGAGCAGGAGATCTCAAAAAGCAAAGGTTTATTACCAAAAACACAAATGTCCAAAATGATCCAAAAACACAGAAAGTCACAATGATCAAAAACACAAAAAGTCAAAATGCAAAAACATAACTTATCATGAGACGTGAGGGAAACATACAGGACTGCAAAACACATACTCACGACAATGGCCCCACAGAGAACAGGGGAAAATGACAGGACTTAAATATACAGAGGAATAAATGAGAGGCAGGTGCAGGGAATCAGGGTAATGAGGGGAAGGAAGCAAAGCAGAAAACAATAGAGACAATACAGACCTTCAAAGTAAAACAGGAACCACTAAAGACAGGGAGAGACGCCAACTTGACAGACACAGACACACAGGGCTGCCATGGCTGACCAGGCCATGACAATGACAAAGGACACTCTGTTAGACTACTCTGATCTCTTCATACCTGGTCATCATCTTCGACAGGATGGCAGCACTGTGTAGATGAGGTAAAGTTTAGGAATGTGGTATGAAAAGGATGACCTCTCTCAAGCCTGAACACACACACGTGAGCAAACAAATGGATTGACACTGATAATAACCAGAGAAAAGAATTTAGAATTTGGTCTCAGTACTGAAGAGTTCTAAAATTTCTTCTTTATTTTTTCTCTCTGTGAGAAAAAGCTTTCTGTCCCATGAACAGTCACTCTGTGGTTTGTCTGTGAAGTCTTTAAAGATGAAGTATTTGCCCTGTAACCAAGAGGTTGCAGCACAAGCCCATGTCCCATGTTCCCTTCAGACTGAGCACAGCCTCATATGGCCCAGTCGGCCCGTGGTGGCTTTGTGGGACATGGCTTCTTCAGCAATTTAAATCATACAGAATGAAGTAGATCTAAAACGATTAAAAATATGAATAAAAGACTCCACAAAAGCCAAAATATTTTTCCTTCAAAACATATAAACAATTATTTTCTCCATGATAATATCTGAGATGGTGCAGTATTGTATTTCAAACAGAAAAACATATATAATATAGTCCAGCTTTTCTGTAAGGATATCCAAACCTCAGCCATGAATATATTGTCTTCATATCTTCCCTGTTTCCATTCAAGAGTGAACAAAAGCGTTGAATGAACTTTAGCCTCTTTGTAAAGATTTTCTGAGGAGACAGCATTCATTTTAGCTGCACATGGAATATTTCATATATGTTCCACTTTACATATTTCAGAATATGATATTCAGCAATCCCATTAATGACTCACACATCACCTCCCCCTGTGCCACTGACATGTTTGCTCCCTTTATTGCACACATATCCCTCAAAACTTCAAGAATTATGGCTCCAGAACATCAAAAATGTGTCGTCTTTTTCTGCCCACAGCCATCCTGTTCTCTCTTGACTGGAAGGCCCGGTGAGCTCGACACACCCCACATAGATTAATTTGATCATTATTTAATGCTTATGTGGCCTTCAAAGCTAACCTGAATATCTGTGTTCCCATCGTATAACATGTTCACGGTGCTTCACATGCGCTATACCACTATCAAACAGGATACATTATGTCAGATATTGCACATATGCCCTGACTTTTCACCAGTACCTTAAAACACAGTGTAACTGGTTTTATGTGAGCAAATCAGTTTCATAGATAGAAAATTAACCATTTATAACTATTAATGCATCTGGAGGCCTATCACATATTACTCTATAAACTCACAGGGATATATTTTTTACAAGGGTTTTTTTGTATGATGATGTCCATGGCTGTATAAAATAGAATAAACATTACCCATACTGAAAGACTGAAACTCAACTTTTAACTTTCTTTTATTGGTGTATTTAGAGCTTGGATTTTGACTTGATATCAGAGCTAGACCTGAAAATTACATTCCAAGTTTTGGAAGGCATGGAGGGTTCTCACAAACACAGTAAATCTTTAGAAGATACAGTTTAGGTCTGTAGATGCACACATATAGATTACGACAAAAGCTGCTCCCTTCAGGCTGTAACTAATGGTGTTTCAAAAGCTGTTTTCACACATGCTGCGCGGTGCTGAAAGCTTTCACATATTCTCCACAGAGACTGCCTGTGAGAACACTAATGTCTGCATCAGACAGTCTGAACTTTGTGCAGACTTCAGCCAGCCAGCTCTCTTGTATGAAATCTGTGAAACGTCTGAATGAGCTCATGTTTGAAGAGAGATGGTAATTGATCAGAGGATTTGTGGTGCCCATGTGGGCATGTTGATATCTTTATTTTGGACTCCTCTTGACTGAATTTTTGACACATATGGTACATATATCATTATGGATAGGTCTGTAGCTTTTCCTCTGTGTCAAAAAGCAATTTCCACAACTTTTTTAAAACTTTTGTTCTTATTATCTTTTGTTCTATTACACAAAATTTTCAATTGTAAGAGTGTGCAGTATCTCACAAAACAAAATATTACATGTAAACCCCATTCTCTTGATTCACCAATAAAAACAAAAAGCTTTGGCTATAAGATTTCAAAATTATATTTATATTTATCTTTTTAATTTTTAACACGTATGTGGACATTGACACATATAACCAGTGTATTATCACCTATTAACATCTTTATGCATGTTTCATACACCAGATTGTCACAGTGAGACGATGGAAAGTCCATCTGAAAAGGCTCCAGCAGATGACTGGGTTCAATCCTTGACTGCTTCCTCTGGGAAGCAACAGTGATTGTTGCAGTATTGGACTAACCTTTAACCTTAAACCAGAATTATATAAAATATAATTAAAAACACAAGGTCATCCATAAGCATTCATAAAATGAACTTAGTAAAAATACAATTTACATCCACTATACAATATATTTTACCACTCCAGAAAACCTGGCATGGAGTCTCTACACTGTTGTTTCATGATGAAGTACTGTATTCATGTAGATTTGTCTTTCCCTTGATTAAGGCCACCAGAAATTTACTCAATATTTAATATTAATAAATTGATTTAAGAGAGGCTCGAGCACATGTCAGTTAGTTTTATGTTGCTGTTTTTCGGGGCCACTGAAAATCAAACCGATAAAAATATTGCCTCTGTTTGACTTGACCTTGTGATTTTGATGGAAAGACCAAAAAGTTTGTTCGAGTGAGATTCTAAAAGATAAAAATTTGTTTAGCTTGAAGAAATGGGACCCGAGATGTGTCCTTGAGGCAGTTAAAAAAAGAAAGACATCCCCTAGCCCCTCCCAAAACTCCGTCCTTTATCCTGTGGCTGATGTTCATAATCGTCATCTCAGCCTAAATGCACCTAAGAAATTGGATGATCAAGCTCAGGATCCAGGTTAAGAAACTGGAATCATGTCTTATTATATGCCACATTATAAACACCATGTCATTCGACATGCCTTCTACACACTTACTTGATGTCAAAAGAGAAATCATGATCCTCACAAATCCTTCACATATGGCTATGTTTTATGAGTCTGTGCATGGTGGTCACAGACTCATCGGGGTGAGAACCACCTTTCAGCCTGGTTAAATGTTTCCATGCTGCAGCTGTTTATCCAGTTGTACCAGTAAGAAGAGGCCTCAATCAAGGACAGCTTGCAAGGAGGATTCTGTTCACTGGTGCACATGTACAGGCTTCAAGTGCAAGTGGGAATTGAATCATTGGAATTTATCAGCACATATACATGATGGAGAAACAGTTTGTGGTTTCAAAAAAAATGTAATTATTATCCAGGGAGCCAGTTGGATGTCTTCTGTTTAGTTTGTGGGGCAGCAAGAGTTCAATAAAGGATCATAGTGAGAAAGATTTTTTTTCAGCTTTATTATTAGATGAGGCTGAAAAAAGGAGTAACTACAATGTGGCCGATGGACTCCAGTTCAACTGAATCTTCTCATGGTGCTCTGAATGTCGGCCAGAATTTTAATTCCCAAAGCATGAATTAAAAATACTCCCAAGGAAAAGTAATTCTCTGCAGTGTTATGAGAATCGACAGATTTGATGACAAAAATGCATTCCTTAATCAACAAAATCTACTGGCCAGATAAGAAGAGAGCAAAGAGTTGGTAATAATACTATATGAGTTTAACCTTTTGAAAATAACATCTACATCTTTGTCAAGAAAGTGTGTGTATAGTTGTTGAACACCTGTCACATATATAAATCACATTGGACACATGAGAGGGCAGGAGGTAGGTTCTTTAATTATTCCACTACCAGAATTGGCTCTGTTAGTGAACTTTGAGTGACAACAGAGGCACTCTGGGCTTCATGAATCAAACAAATGAAAGAAAAAAGGTACCTAATGTATAAATTTAAACAAATTCAGAAGACCACATATAAAATGTCTGAGACCACATAAATAGTATAAAATGCTTGATTTAACAAAGCCAGCAATGAATATATCAGTATAGATATTGATCAGGCTATTGATGTTAAATAGTTTTGCTTAAGCACCGGATGAATGTATTGGTGTTCTATCACTCCAAAACTGACCTTTTGCTGCTCCTCTCTGAACCCATGACCCCATTTGACCACACAGAAGCACTTGATCAGCAGGATCAAGGTTTAATGCTTTGACCCTTTTTGCTGCCTGGCTCTGGTGCTTGACGTCATGCATGTTAGCGCAAGGATGCTGTTAACACTTTACTGTCTCCTTGTGAACCTGACAGCACAGGTCATCCTCGCTGGGTTTGGTTGCTATGGCAACAAGACCTCATTGAAAAAGGAAATGACTTAAAAAGCCTGATGAACATTGGATATGCTGAAAACATAAAAAAAAAAAACACTCAAAACATGCTGGAAAAACACAGATGTGAGTTGGCATGTCATGATGCATAAATTAAAGATGGAAAAAAGAAAAAGGAAAGGATCCGTTCATTGTTTCAAGTAAAGCTTTTAGGTTTGTTGGAAGAAGTGAACGTGAAGTGTAATATCCCCAGAGTCTCTTTAGCGCCAGTGCTATTTGTCTAAATGGTGAAACTTAGCTCAATAAGTCATGCATGAAATGTGAGTTCAATTAAAAGACCACTGCAGCAAAGTATGAGTTAAACATCTCCTATAGATGTAAATGCTTAGATAAATATGAGGGACACGATTCCATTACATTTATAACAGCAGTTGTTATGACTGTAATTGTTTCCCATTGTGGTTGGCATTGATCACCGGGGGGTGGATAATATTACCTGAAGGAAAAAATGGTTTCTGATGGAAAGGAAATGAATTCATGATTATTTTTTCTACTTTTATTTGAGCCTGAGCTGAAACTGAAACCCCACTCATCTGCAGTGCTGAAATGCCAGTTTCTGATTAAAGCAGCTCTGGTTTTCATCCACACAAAGTTATCAAAGTACTGAATAACTGTGATTTTCAACACCTCTTTAATCCACCTGCACTGGCGTATCTGAAACCTTAAAATACATTTTCTTTCCTTTTGTTTTCTGTTAACACCTGGAGACCTGGAGACTTACGTATCAAACCTGGAGATGCCGAAAGGTCACCAGTTAAGTAGAGCCTGAAATTCTACAAACAGCCCTGGTTTTAGCTGTCCCAGCGGTTCAGTGAATGAAAGATGGGTTGGTTAAACCCTCTCTAGCCATCTCAGTGTTATAGATAAATAAATGCTCAAAGATTTAGGAGACACAGTTTATGGTTTACTAGCACAGTTACACTCAACACTTGTGAAAATATGTGGTTAGTAATACAGGGGTTTCAGCATACACCAGAGTGCAGTCACATTTACAACAGCACTGCTAAATTTGACGCAACATTCTAAATAAAAATCATTCTCCACTCAGATGAGCGTTTGATCCTAGGTTCAGAAATACTCTCTGTCCAAAGCAATAACCCTGATGGTTAACATACACTGGGCATATGTATCCTGATGTAAACAAGAAGGAGAGAGTCGTATGTCCAGTTGTAGAAAATGCCACAGGAGGAAGAACAGTTGACACTATTTACCTTTACAGGGTTTTATCAGTTAGCCATAGAAACAAAAAAGAAGTAGCCACAGAAGAAGAACAATATATTAATAAGAAAAATACATGAGTTCTATATTTGAAAACATTAAGTCTATAGGGGTCTGAAAAGGAGCAGAGTTGTTTGATGCTATTCAGCTTTTTTTGCTAAATGCTGTTTTGAAATGCGCCTGTGTTATTGTAAGTGTCCCCCAAAGACAATATTACTGCATCCAGCCTCTACTGGAAAATAACAATGGAAATTTAAATATCAACAGAATGTCAGGGCAATTTTTAGTTTCCCCTGTGATGAGCAATTTCTGCTACACAACAACACTGAGGAGAAATTATTGAAATCATTCAGCTGTAGTTATCTGATAGCCATAATTAGTGGTAATGTCTTTGAGTGATTAATAGACTTATAAAGATAGCAATTTGAAATTTTACAAAACAAAAGAATGTTATTAATAGTTTAGTATAATTCACTTTAACCAATAAGTTATAACAATAATAAGCAATAACAATAATGCATTAAAACACAAAACCCTCTCCTGAAACACCATGATGAGTAATTTTACCAGTGCTACTTGTTACTGCTAAAACATTTCCTTGCTTGCTTTATCTTCGTACAGTCATACATGTAAACCAGTGCTTTGTATTTGAGATTGAGCACTTGTGAGTTTACTTCATTGTTTGAATACTTACATCTAGAAACAAAAATGGCATGAACATGATGAAAATTAAATTCTGTGTTTGTAGCGCAGTTATGTAATCAACATAATTAAATAGAGAGAGAAAGAAAAAAATACATATTTCTAGAGAATGCCTTCCATGACATGATGCAAATCCAGCAAGCTGAATTTGATATCCACACACCAAACTTTGAGAGACTTTGTTTTTTTCTGGCTTATGATGCCTGACCCTGCACCTTGTCCAAATTTCACAGTCACTTTGTGTGATGGGGGCTGCACTATGATATATCCTTACAGTCCCGACCTTTGACACAGAGGTCTCTGGCGACCGCACAAAAACGCTGAATGAGTGATCCAAACATGATGTGAGATCACAGCAGGAGATTTGCTGTTGACAGTAACAAGCCATGATGACTCAGCACTGTCACACAGGAGGCTTTGCTTTAATTTGGAATATTATGCCATGCAAGAAAAATTGAAAAACAAACATCACATACCCTTGTACAATCACATACGCATGATGATGGAAACATTACGTTTAACTACAGGCTGACCTGGAGAGGAAAAGAAAGCAAACATAGTAAAACAAATGACAGGTTTCACTCATTTTATTACACTAATGCGAAGTGTTTTCAGCACATGGACAAAGCACCTCCTCTCTACCCACATGCACCAGAATGTGCCAGACATGTGCTAACTGATGCAGGGGTCATGGTTTTTTCCTATGAAAACATGTTCTAAATCACATCATTTGTCACACATGCAAGAAAAAAAAAAGCACAAAAAACACTCATCATAATAAACCCTCTTTCATACGCAGTTGGTGTATTTAGCATTTTTGTACCAAAAAGCAAAACAAAAAACACTTGAGTTATCAAGATCATAACACAAATAAATGGTGCAAGCCTGGAAATACCGCAGTTTTATGTCATCATCATGAACAAAGGTTGACTTTGTTAATAAAACTCTGTGAGTATTTACTCATTTAGTCAAAAAATTGGTGAAAATGCAATGGGCTTTTGGCAAAATGTTCTCTTAAAATTACATTCAAGTATGATGTATTACATAAAGTCTTCTGGAAAGGACTTCTTGACTGATGATCTCTTACAACATATACCTATTTAATTTCAAATGGGCTCCTGGCCCAGTTTCCTCTCTCTAGACCTGCATGTTTGATGATGCAAAGACTGAGTGCTTGGAGAGGCAAACAATTCTGTCTCAGGTGAAAAAGAGCAGATTTGCCTCACAAATTGAATCTGTGTTTGAGATGTTTCCCTGTGGACTCCAAGAGATAAGCCTGACCACAGCCTAAACAAATTCCAGACAGATAAACACACAGTTAACAACTCTCACTGACACAAAAACACACACAACTGTACATCCAGATGTATCAAAAAAGAGTTTAGGTGTCTGAAAACATTACAAGACACAGAAGTTAGACTGTTGCAGAACAAAACAAAACAAAGTCATGGACCACTTATTCATTTCATCAAAAGCATAAATAACTGTAACACCGTAAATATTTTATAATAGATTTTATGGGAAATTCTAGACCGTAAATCATTCTCTGGTTCCTTAAAAAAAGAGACTAAATTCTTGCAGTTTTGCATTTATTCAAACCATGTTTTGTTTACATTATTGCATTTCTTTTATACTTCAACCCAGCAGGCATTTTACTTTGCCAAGACAAGAACTAAAGCGTTTTCTGTATTTGTTTCCTCCCTTTGTCAGAAAGATTATGCAAAAAGCCATCAAGCTAAGTGTTAAGACGCTTGGTGGAGAGGTTCAGCCCTTGCAGAGCAAGATTTTGTCCAATTTTTGACTGGATCCAGATTATTTTCCTGAAGACTCGTGAGAAAAGGCATTATCTGTGGCAGAGGATGCGTACTGAAAAGGTGTGAAACACACAGACAAAAGTAGGAATTATTATAATGATGAGATGATAAGTAAATAAAATTATACCATAGTAGGATCATAAGTTTTTTTCAGTCCTTTTGAAAAACTAACTCATTCATGTGAACTAATCATTTTGCTAAAGCCTTTTGACTATTTTGACTATTTAGAAGATTCAACCATGCCACCTCTTGATTCTTTACAATAAACTGCAAAACTCCAAGTGACAAAAATGCTGGCTGTAAACTTATTTAATATAAGTAAACCTCTCATTCCTTTTTTTCTCATTCCCTCATGACAAATGATATCTCAGGGTGACCAAGATTTCAGTTTCCAGAATCCCAGTTTAACAACCATCCTGACCTGAGCTAAAATAGTGAGTCTGAAATGCCTGCTTAAAACTGCAGCACGTAAGAGAAAGCATTTTTTAAAAGTTATTTTACTTAATGGCACTTACTTAATCACAAAATGTCCTTAGTCTGTCCTGACAGTTCAAGCCTACCTGAGTAGTCTGTGCATTAGGGTTATGACTTTGGGAAGCAGGGGTGACAGGAAACCAGCCTAATCCATCAGGATTAGTCCATTGAGCTCCAGACAGAATAAATTTAAGGAAAATAATAATAATTAAATCTACTAAAATAACAGAACACTAAAAAAAGAAGAAGAAGAAGAAGAAGAAGAAGATGTCTGAGGACACACATCCATTCACAGCTTCAGATGTGGCATAAACTCATCCGCTAAACTGGATTCTATTCTGAAATGATGTGATAGTGTGACACATCGTGATTTCACAGATGAAAAGGCAGGAAACGGATGCTGCCCTCAGAGCTTGTTATGCACTGAAAACATCGTTTTCAACTTGAACTGAAGCAGAATGTAAATCGGTTCCAAATTAGCATTGTTTAGTTGTCCAACAGTCTGTCAGCGCAGTCAGGGCCAGCTGCACAAATATGAACTATTTACCCATGAGGAGCATGGGTTTCGTTTTATTCAATCAAGCCCTGTGGCAGATGCTCAAAAATAAGCACTTAGGGTTCAAAACCTAGAAATGAAATACATTGAGGGGACATCTACAATTCCTGGGCAAAAGTTAAAGTACTGGCAAGCGGAGGTTCAACCACAGATGTAGAGCCGGTCAAAGGCAGCCTCTCTAATCTCCTCCAGAATAAGATGAATTTGAAGATCAAAGATAAGATATGGTAACGAGGCTTACTTCCTCAAGATTTTGAATGGAACAATAACTTAATTTTTTATTCCATGCTCTAAAGACTGAATGACATAAGGTTTTTGCTGATATTTTGAAAAGCCCTAAATAAATATTCAAAATTTTTGCAAAATACATCTAATGGTCAGATGAGCATGTTTCTGTATTATATCATAAAATTGGAAATACTTAAAACATAATATAAATAATATTTATAACAACACGTCAATAAAAATTTTGTCATAGTTTGTCAGCCTCTCATCCTATTTTGTCTTTACAATGTACATTGAAGTGTAAGATAAATAGACTTTTTTTTTTTACTTTTTGAGTTTTTAAGTTTTTGACACTGTTGTTAAATTCTGCTCTGGTGTGCAATGGATGGATATCAGAGGCTCTTGAACGTGCTGTGGTGAAAGTACTTTTATTGCTGGACCATCATGTGGGAAACCTGCATCTCCTGGATGAGATCATTGTTTTTTTCGTTATTATTTTTTTCTCTTAGTTTTCAACGTCCACGTCAAGGCTCTATGTGAGAACATTGTGAGAACTGTTTTTTTTTTTTTTTTTAATTTTCCTTTATTTGATACAAAGCTAGAAGAAAAAAAAACCTTTACACAACTGAGCTGATCAGCCCAATGCTACCATCAGGTTTGACTGCAAGAGCCAGCGACAATACAGAGTTCTGGGTGAGAGATGTTAACCTGCAAAACAGATGTGGAAAGTAGGTATAATATCTGGAATGACCTGGGAATTAGGTAGGTGGGGTTTTTCACTGTTTAACATCTTTGATTGTTCAAGCATCCATACCATTTTATTTCTGCCTTTTCAGCCATCTTGGATTTATTACACACAGTAGCTCAAAAAGCACACAAAGATCCTGTGGAAAAGTATTAGAAGATTTTAAATGACTGGGTCTCAAGACCTATTCCCCTATTGTTTCTGCCAAGGAAGGTGGGAAATTCTGGTTAAGACAAAAAAAAAAAAAAAAAGGCGATCTGAGTATCTATTCAGAAAGGGGCAGAAATGTAGAAATGTGTAACATTAACAAAATAACAAACAAAGATTTTACCCGGTTCAAGATAGTGAATTAGAGCTCCTTTCCTTCCCAGAAGCCCCCAGCAGTTTCCAAAATTAGGTCGAGCCAACAGACAGCAGGGCCACTCAGCACTGGCCTCTGCAGGCCAGGGAACGAGAAGTCTCTTATCAGAATCACAGTGTGATACAGACCTGCTCACCAGTCTCAGCTGATAACACTGATTCAAAGTGAGCAGAAGAAAAGAGGAAGTTGCAAGTAACGGTAAAATGGAAAGGAAGAGATATATCAAAGAGAGATATTAAGGCAGCATGTTTTACCTGTATACTAGATCATAACAAACAATCTATGAATGTATTAGAGCAGGTTGTCACTTGAGTCCTGTGTAACTGCAGTCAAACCAGAAGAAATCCTGCTCTTATTCCTCTATCTTACCTAAATTTAGAGGCTTTTTTTTAATAGTTAGGGGGCTCCTGAAGGTAGTAATTTTAATGTGTGTATGTTCTCCACAGGGTTTCTCATAGTAAAACCTTGACATCTTCACTAGCTCAGACTGTTAAAGTCCAGTTAAGATTTAAAGGAACTCCCCAGAGTTGTGTCCATGTAGCTCCATGACTGATGAGTGTGTGTGAGTCCTGTAAATCATGCACCTCTCCAGCTTTCCTTCATTGCCATGCAATAGGTACAAAGGTGTTTTTTGCATGTTTGATTATCATTAAGTGTTATTTAAAAGAGAAAGAAAGAAAGAAAGAACGAAAGAAAGAGGCCAAGGTTGGGGGTAATGCAGAGGATTTCCTACTTTGACAGTTTTAAGTACTTTTTTTCGCCATGTCTTCTCAATGGGACTGAAGTGAAAGCTGCTGCTGCTGAATGGCTGCCACATCAGCCCGTAGACAGACATACAGTTCCAGCCAGCAGACATTTCAGCAGCCAGCCAACATCACAACAGTTGATTATCACAGCTTCTTGACTATTGTAGATGCCCTGAATAGTCTTAATTCTCTATTAACTGCAACCATACATGTGTAAAGCAAGAAAGTGAAAGACATAGTGGGCCAAAAAAGAAAAGACGGAACCTTTTTCCAAATTCACCTCCTGAAAAAAAGCTTTTCACTGCATATACAGCCCTCAGACACAAAGCTGCTTTTGTGTAGAGAGTCTGAGGTTAACAGGGTCTTCTTAGGGTGAAGAAAGAAGCCTGCTGGGAACCACTAGGCCTTATCACATGCACTGCTGTTAGAGATGTTTAATATACAAGTGTAATAAAATTAACAAAATCAATATAGAGAAATGCACATTTCTGATTGTCTAGAAAAGAGTTTGTATACACTGTAGTTTTGTATAGATTGTAAGCGTGTCAGACATCAAGAGAAAAGACACCAAAGGAAAAGTGGTGGTGTTCATCTGTCCACAGACACAAAGTAGAAAACCGTGTGTGCTCAAAGTCCCCTGCACTGTGTGTCATTCTGAATTTATGAGCAAGGATTTTTGTGTGTTACTGTGAAAACACAAATGCTGAGTTGAAGGCAACAAAACCATTACCCCCCTGATTAGACAGTTTAAATGGAGGAATGTGATTGTGTTTTTACTAGCCATCAGTTTGAGGCATAAAAAACTGGCTAAAATTGCACTTTTACTGGGCCCCTTTCATACCAAATGCAACATGGAGCTATGCTTAATGCTGTGTTAAGCGCACGGATCTGCAGAGTACAGAGCACAACAAATGGAGCTCTCAAACCCTCAGGCTTGTCATCCTGTTGCTTGCAGATGGGAACCTACTGTTGTTTTTGCAGAATTTATGATGCCAGTAATTGTTTCCTGGGCAAGGAAAAAAAAAACACTAACACTTCTGTTAGTGAGATGAGACCCTGACGTGCCAATTTGTGTTGTGTTGCGTAACAGAATTGCAGAATTACTCTGAATCTTTAGAGTGAGGAATCACAGAAAGGTTATATCATACACTGATGGGCCACTTTATTAGTTACACCTTGCTAGTACTGAGTTGGACCCCCTTTTGCTTTCAGAGCTGCCTTATTTCTTTGTGCCACATATTTAGCAAGCTGTTGGAAACCTTTCTCAGAAATTGTAGTCCATATGGACATGATAGCATTATCCAGTTGCTGAAGATTTGTCGGCTCTGTCCATTGATTCAAATCTCCCTTTCCATCACATCCCAAGGGTGCTCTATTGGATTGAGATGTGGTGGCTGTGGAGACCATCGCCATGTAGCGAACTCACTGACATATTTAAGAAAACAATTTGAGATTATTGAGCTTTGTAACATGACGCATTCTCCTGCTGCTGGAAGTAGCCATGGGCATGATCAACAACAATACTCAAGTAGGCTATGGAGTTTAAACCATGCTCAGTTGGTATTAAGCGGCCCAAAGTGTATCAAGAAAATATCTTCCACAACATTACCTTACACCACCAGCCTAAACTGTTCATATACAAGGCAGGATGGATCCATTGCTTTCATGTTGTTTATGTCAAATTCTGACCCCACCATCTGAATGCCATAGCTAAAATCAAGACTCAGACCAGGCAACATTTTTTAATCTTCTTTTGTCCAGTTTTGGTGAGCCTGTGTGAATTTTAGCCTCAGTTTTCTGCTCTAAACTGACAGGAACGACACAGTGTGGTCATTAGCTGCTGGAGCCCATCAGATTAAGGTTCTGTTGTACAGTCCTCGCCTACTCTAACATACTTTTCTGCTACTCCTGACTTCCTCAAACAATACCATAACTCCTCTCTTGGCACCCTGTCATATGCTTTCTCATGGTCTATAAAGAGACAATGCAGCTCTTCCATACCTCCACAGGTATATCATTAGGACTAACTGCCTTTCCACTCTTAATCCTCTTCAATCATCTTCAATTGTCCTCCTCACTTCAACCTTACTAATCTTTGCTACCTCCTGGTCCACAACATCACCTCTTCATTCTCTTTCATTTTCCTCATTCATCAACTCTTTAATGTGCTCTGTCACACTCCTAGCATCCATCAATACATTTCCATCTCTATCTTTAATCACCCTAGCCTGTTGCACATCCTTCCCATCTCTATCTCTCTGCCTCACCAACCTGTATAAGTCAGCCTCTGGATACCTGGATGGATACCTGTATTGGTGGTGTAGATTCTCAGTCATCCAGGTCACGATGATTCTCAGAGGGTTGAATCAAAGGCAACTGAATTTCCTTTTCTTGGTTAGAGGAGATTTTATATTCAGTTGGCACTTGACCGCTGTTTGACTGGAGCTACCAAGATGTCCAGGGAGGTCTCACGTCACATGAAGGGGGCCATCCTTACACTGAAAAAACAACGTAAAAGGAAAAAAAAGCAGTGGTGAGTTAAAAAAAAAATGACCAAATCTAGACTAATCTAAAATAGCCCCCCAAGTTCTGGAATCAGACTCTTTGGACCAAGATAAACTCATACAAGATGAAAAAAAGCAGACCACATCATGTGTCAAACATGGTGAAGGCAGTGTTATGGTATGGGCATGTAGGGCTTCCAATGGAACGGGGTCAGTGGTGTTTACTGATGATGTGACTCTTGACAGAAGCAGAAGATGAATTCTGATGTGTATAGGTCTATTCTCCCTGTTCACATTCAGACGAATGCTACGAAACTGACAGGACAGAGCTTCACAGAGCAGATGGATAATGACTCTAAACATACCGAGGAAGCAGCTCAAAACTTTTTGAAAGCAAATAACTAGAATGTTCTTCAATGGCCAAGTCAGTGGTGTGATCTCAAACCAATGCAGCATACATTGCACTTCCAGAAGGCAGGAACTGAAGGCAGAAAAGCCCACAGTGAATGTCTGGCAAAACATCTTCAGGGAGGAAATTTCAGAATATAGTGAAGTCCATGTCCTCCAGACTTCCGGCAGTAATTGGCTGTAAAATATTTTCAGAGGAGAGTTGCCTTCAATTCAATTCAATTTAATTTTATTTTATTTGTATAGCATCTATTAAAATACAAATATTCTCTAGGCGCTTTACAGAGATCCAGAGCATGACCCCTGAGCAAATATCATTAACTAAAATTATAATATTAAAATTTAGATGCTGCATGGCATCAGTCCGTCTGCATCAATACTACCGTCATCTTGAGAAGCTGTAGTCATCAGTGTTGACAGCTGGTTGCTATGGAAGCGTCAGTAGTTCTATATTGGTTGTATTAGATTAGCACTAGATCAGCAGAGATTGTTGTATCTGATGACTGTATCAAATAGACATTGTCTGACTTACAAATAAATGTATTACATCCTCATTAAAGTATTAATATGAAACAAAAAACACCCTAGAACTGGAATATAAAAGTATTTTTACAAGAAACCTGCCTGGCATTAAAATAAATAAATAAATAAATAAATAAAAGAATAATTCAGACAAGTGTTCATAAAATAAACCAACTTGAAAAACAGAAGCCATGGAATTAGCAGAATCTAACCCCATGGGGAACATCCAACACCAGGCACGTGTGACGTTAGCTGACCAATCAGAGGGCGAACCACACAAATGTGTCATCTCCAAAAAGACAATGGAGATTCAACATGTTAGAAGTGACGAAAAAGTTCAGAAATTGGAAAAGCAAACAATTGCCAGGCTGACAAACTGCATCAAAAGACCAAAGTCAAGCTATGAGATAGGTAGGTCCTCTACAGTCTTGTCTGCAGAGGACTTTGTACCTGAGGAGCAGTCCCCTGACATCACCCAGGATGAAGACTTCACTGCTCAGTTGAAGTCCTTAGACACAACAGCATTAAACATTGTTTTACTTGAAGAGCAGTCCTTTGATGTAACCAAGGATGCAGACTTCATGGCTGAAGAAGTTATCCAGAAAGAAGAGTTCCCTGAACTAAGCAAAGATGAAGACTTCACTGCTCAGACAGAGTCCATGGGCACTAAATCACTGAAAGAATTTGTTCTTCAAGAGGAGTCTCCCAAAGTCACCCAGGATGAAGATGTCATTGAAGACTCTGAAGACCAACCGGATGTGATGATGATACTCCAGTTCTTCATTCTGCAGGCCATTTCAAAAAACCGCCACAACTTTGTGATCAATGGATCTCCTCTAAAAGCCATGCGGAAGTTCCTGTTCAGCAAAATCAAAGGACAGGATATCAATAGCTCATTCAGTATATTGGGTTAAACTTAGCAAGGCAATTTTCAAGAGCGTTTGCACAAAGTTAGACTGTGAGGAAAAACAAGTCTTGGTTTTAACAGCATTAAACCTCTCATGCATAGATGAAAAAGTTATGTACTTTTTTGTAAAATACCTCAAGTATCCCTCCCCCATCAAAAGATTCTTCTCATCTGTTGGCAAGGCCATGTCCAAGCCCCTCAGGATGAAATCAAGAAAGAAGCAAGGTGACCCCAAAATTAAACCAGCAACAAATATCCTCCACCAAACATAAGTACCTGGGTGATTCCTGAACTTTCTTTTATTTTAGATTCTTTGGAGAAAAACATAGCTGATCTTGGTAAATCACAGCCTTCATCTTGAACAACAAGTCAAATCATGGCTGTTATTTTTATTTTCTACAACTTGGATATTCTAAATTTTAACTACTAACACCAATACCACTTACTGCGTCACTTTCAGGCGTCACTTCTTGTTGGAGGTTTAAAAGGTGTCGCAGTCTCTGATTCTTTCAACCTTTTTAAAACTAAACTCAATTCAGTGATAACTCAACACTGCTGTTGTAAATTGTAACTGAGCAGCCGGCCAGTCAGGACGGCTGCTCAGTTACAATTTACAACATTTATCTCTAAAATTCTGGAAAAAGTAGTCGCAAGGCAGCTAGGAGACCACCTGCATAGAAATGATCTATTTTAAGTTTTTCAGTCAGGGTTCAGAATACATCATAGCACAGAAACGGCACTGGTTAGAGTCACCAATGGCCTCCTCATGGTATCAGACATTGGATAAGTATCTGTACTTGTTCTGCTGGATCTCGGTGCTGCTTTTGAGACCGTTGATCACAGCCTTTTGCTGCATAGATTAGAGCACACTGTTGGAATTAAAGGAACAGCGTTAGGCTGGTTTAAGTCATACTTATCTGACAGGTTCCAGTTCATCCATGTTAATGACATTTCTTCTGCACGGACAAGGGTCTACTATGGCGTCCCACAGGGTTCAGTGCCGGGACCGATCTTTCTCACTTTATACATGCTGCCCTTGGGAAAAATGACCCAGAACCATGGCATAAACTTTCATTGCTACGCTGATAATTCACAGCTGTACTTATCCATGAAACCAGAGGAAGCAAAACCATTGGCCAAACTTCAAGGGTGTCTTAATGACATTAAGACCTGGATGACATTCAACTTTTTGCTTTTAAATTCTGATAAAACAGAGGTTATTGTCTTTGGTTCCAAACACATGAGGAATGGATTAACTGATTTTACACTGAGCTCCCGCACAGCTGTGAAAAACCTTTGGAGTAATTTTTGATCAGGATATGTCATTTAAGCAGCATATTAATCAGGTTTCCAAGACAGCCTTTTTTCATCTCCAAAATATCGCCAAGATTAGGAGCATCCTCCCCCAGGGTGATGCTGAAAAATGAATCCACTAGACTGGATTATTGTAATGCATTGTTAACAGGATGTCCAAAGAACTCACTGAATAGCCTCCAACTGATCCAGAATGCAGCAGCAAGGTGCTGAAAGGAATCCATAAGCGAGATCACGTCTCTCCCGTGTTAGCCTCTCTCCATTGGCTTCCCATGAAATTTCGAATCAAATTTAAAATTCTTGCTTCTCACATATAAGGCCCTTAATGGCCAAGCTCCTCGTTATCTACAAGACCTGATAGCATGTTATGCTCCTAATAAAGCTCCCTGCTCTCAGAGTACAGGATTACTCGTCATTGCTAGAATATCAAAAGTAGATTTGGAGGACGGGCCTTCTGCTACCAGGCACCTTTATTATGGAACCAGCTACCAATTTGGGGAAAGGAGGCTGACACCACATCTATCTTTAAAAACTAAACTGAAAACATTCCTGTTTGGTAAAGTCTACAGTTAGGCTAAACAATAGTGAGTAAGGGCTAATAGCTATAGCTATAGTTACAGGAGCCAAGACTAGAGTAAGAATAGGAGTTAATATTATAATTTTAATTAATGATATTTGCTCAGGGGGCCATACTCTTAGTCTCTGTAAAGCGCCTAGAGACAATTGGCATTGTAACAGACGCTATAAAAATAAAATTGAATTGGATTGAATACAATACAGTGGTTTGGTGGTTTGAAGTCTGCATGTTATCTTTGCATCTGCAAGGTTTTTCTCCAGGTGCTCCTGTTTCCTGCATGTGAGATTGATTGGTAATTCTAAATTTTAAAATGGTTGGAAAATAAAAAATAAATAAATCTGATACCTGTTGGGTTTTTATACACCTGCATCGGTCTGAGTCTGAATGGTTTATATAATTCCCAATGCAACACAAACAATGACAACTACATGTAACACAGTAATAGTAGACCAGAAAGAATCATTCCTCATTTTAGACACTATGATTGAAACACCATCTGAAGCAAAGACTGGCTGAGCTCCACTGGAGCTATAGCGGCCTTGCACTGCTAGCTTGGCTTAACCTTGACCAGCTAAGCGGCCAGTAACAAGCTATTGGACTCCAAAAATGCATTGAGCTGCTGCCATGTGACTGACTGATTAGCTATTTTTGTTAACAAACAACTGAACAGGTTTACCGGATAAAGTGCCTGGTGAGTATACATTCATTTATATATTTTACTAAACCTACTTCAGTCCTATTCAAGGTCATAGAGTTACTGGATCCTCTCCATTATCAGCTGTCATTAGGTGAGACGCGCAGTACAACATGCACAGGTCACTAGTCCAGGCCACACAGACAAAACCAACCTGTGTCATATAGTTCTGGTGAATCATGCACACATTATCAGTATTTCTCCTAACTTCCTGTTCTGTCCCTGGATGAATGCTCAATTATTTGTCAGAGTGCACTAATGTCAACGTTAAATTTATTACTGATATCAGGGCTCATCTCAAAGTTGATTTGTGTGTCAACTGTACACTTTACAGCGACAAACCATTATTACGTGGATTTGGATTTCAGAGCACAGCAGAACAGTAGTCATGCCAGGTGTGAAAGGGACCTCAGAGTCAAACTCAAATTGGGGCCGTTTTCTGTTTTGTATGTGAACATGTGTTCAGAAAAGCTATGTGTGTTAAAGAAAATGTACAATTTATTGTCTCAATGGCCTACAAATCTATTTCTACACATGCAAAAGCACTTTTCTACACCTGCTTAAAGTCAAATTTCAGGCAGATGTAATTCACAGGATGACAGCAGAAAATTATTAAAAACGTCTGTACTTCAAACTTTAAACTTCACCACAGACTTTCTGTCTTCTTTCTTTTATACTCATGCTGTCTTCATCTGGACTAAAAATAAAGTACACTCAAAAACATGTACCTCTTCAAGAATCAACAGTCTGGATGCAATTGCCAAGTTAGTGCAACAGTCCCTTGGGTTTGTGTGGTCAAAACACTGTTATAAGTGGATGAAATATTGTCCATTGAGAACATATGATGAAAAGAAAAGGGAATTAGAAGAGGAAGCAAAACTGTGAAAAGATATTAAACATTTTAAGACTTCCTTGTGATAGTGTCGTTTTCCTCCTCCCAGGGCAGATTACCAAATAGTAGTTGGCGTTCCCCCTGTGGGCCTGAAGAGCCACAAGCAGAAATACTCCTCATTTATCATCTTTTTTCTATTGCACTAAAATATTGTTTCATTTCTGTGCTGGAGCTGTTTATTTTAGTTTCCTTTAATAGTGGCATAGGTTCCTCAAAGTGTGGCTCTAATCCAATGTTGCAACATCAACAAATTAACTCCCAAGCTTAATAGCTTCTGTTCCACTTCATCACAATGTTCGGTAACACCTGCCTATACGAGCGGAACGCTGGCTCTTTGGTGCAGGTGTGTGACATGCTTTCAGTTTATGACCTTCAAAGCATAAAATCACCCATCAGACTTGCCCAAGTATTCAGACCACATGTGGGGAAAGTTGAAAAGAGCACTTGCAATGGCTAATGTGGATACTTCAAAGACCACCCATAATTGGACTACTTGTATGTACCTCTATGGCTCTTGATTCTATTCTCCCACTGCTTTTTAAACTCTAAAAGTCTAAAAAAGACTTTTAGATGGTATCCAAATTTTTAACAGAAGAAGATTTTTCTGTTCTGTGTTGTGGGGGGTGGAGCAGAGTTGTAGAGGAATTTGTGTTCCTCTGTTTGAGGCTTCTGCTGAGGGAACATTGTATTGCTGTGGAGATACACTATATTTCATATTTTTGCGTAGTTATTGTGCATGCTTTGGAAACAAAATGTGGAAGAAAAATTTGGCCTATGTGATAAATGAATCATCCTGAGTTCATCAATGTTTTTCAGCTCAGCCTCTTGTGAATGACAATGTCTGTATTACAATTTCACTCATCTAAGTTCTTTTAAGATGTTTCAGTTTCTCCAAAAGTGGAACATTTCCAATCAGAGTGCAGCTAATGTTTCTGTTCCACAGTTGAGTGGTCAGTGGTGCACAGATAAAGTGGAACTGTCATTCCCTCGGCTGTGTCACTTTGAGTAAGATGCGAACACATAAGGTTTTCTGCTCCCTCTGTGAAGATCGCATTCCCATACACAATGTAAATTTTACTGCAAAAAAATGTGTGCATCCGAAAGTTAAAATTCCAGTCAGATCAGATGCTATGTTTTCAGGGACATGCAGAGTATGGATTTAACCACCCAGAAAGAAACCGTTCTCTCTCTGCAGCACATTCAGGCCATGCTGGGTTAATGAGGAACAGAACATGGTTACAGTCCTTAATCAAAAGCCAGCTCTGGAAACAAGCCCTTAGTTGGCCACTCATTTTTCTCCCTCACCTTTGGTTACTTTGTCTTTTTTCTACATCATCTGGACTTCTCCTCTCCACTCTCTTTACCTGCTCTTGACTTTTTTTTTCCATCTTTCTCCGTGTGCTGACTTTCCTTACACCCCTTATTAATTTGTCACGCAGTCTTCTCCGTATGCTGGCGACATACATATGTTGCTGTTAGTGGGCCCAGAGCAGGTCAGCCTGTTGAGAACAGCAGAGTAGAAGACGCAAATCCCTCCAGGCAAACCAGCCACCATGTCAACACTTGCTGCACAGGCAAGCACAACTATAAGGGAATGTTTATAATTCTACAACTCCGTCTACAGCCTACAAAAATACGAAACCTATTTATAAAGTCCTTATATACACTCATGCTTCTGTAGCTTTATGTATGTGCATGTTATTGTTTTTCTAGGATCATGGCAGAGAATGGGTGCACATAATCCTCTTCATGTTCTTTTATGACCTGCTGACAAATCACCCTCTACTTCATAGCCTGAGAATCACTTCAAAGTCATTATGCAGGATGAAAAGCATGTAACAATATCTGATATTTTGTGAAGGAGGACAAGATACTCTGTCTTCGCCTCTCTGACGGTGCCGTTTCCTCAGTCTGATTAATATGTCTGTGATTGCAGTTACAACCCTGTGCCCAAGCATGCTGAGCTGCACGGCTGCCTACTATTACAGCCTGCTAAGTTACAAAGAGAACACAAAGAAGTGACAGTCATGTTCAGATACGCCATCATTCTGACTGACAGCTGTAGCCCTCTCTGTAAATGCTCTTTAAGTATTTTATGTCTTAACCTGGGCATGGAACAGCAATAAAGAGGCAGCAGCTGAAAGGTTACAGCTCAGTGGAGAGCTGAGAATAGAAGGGCCTTGGGGGGGGGGGCTGTCTCAAAACAGAGATGGTGAAGAGAGAGGGGCTAAGATGGGTCTAAATTGGGGGAAAGTGCTTTCCTTGACAAAAAAAAATGCCATGATTCCATGATAATTGATCAGCCTGGGAAACTTGATATGTCCAGTGCACTCAGTAATTTCATGCACTGGAGACTGCAGGCTATACTGATTGCTCAATGTGTAATTATTCTTAATCTGGACAATCTGCAGGTTAAACTGGCACACAGACAAAATAGTGTTTTTCTTTTTTAGCAAACAATTTTTCTTAGTCTTCTGATTAGCCTCTGATGAGTTTGTGGTATGACTTCCAAACTCTAAATCCATTTCTCTGTGAGCCTACAGAGGAGCCTTAAATCATGCTGTCAGAATAAAATGAAATGAGTGCTAAATTAAACAAGCTAAATGGCATAGCAGTCTGGACAGTTCATACATTATTATTGTTGTGTAACTAAATATTAGGGATAAATTAATCAATACGCTTTTTAGATAGAGTGGTCAGAAAAACTGAGTGACTTTCAGCTTTCTTGGATACTTAATTACCAGTCTTCAGCATCTCACACAGCACTCGGAGATTGCACATACAAGCTTCATAAAAGCCAGAATTCGAGTAAAAAAGATTTACAAAACATATCAACAGACTCCATTTGTGACATTTGCTTTTTTTTTAAATTACTAAACACATTTATTGAATTTACCAACTCACCAAAACATCAGCTGTTTGAAAGTGCCATGACTAATGCAAGAACTGAAGACAATAAAAGAAAAGGGAGCTAAATGTGGAAGGAGATTGTGTGTCACTGCCTTTGTCAAGGATTAAACATGCGGCTGGGGCTAAAGCACGGGGCGTATTGTTTGTGTTGTGGTTTTCAGTTTCAGTGACAAAATAAACTACAGGAACTTTGGCTTGTGAGAAAAAGTGTGTTGGAGTAAGTGTGTCTGTTGCTCTATTTAATGTGTGTTTATGTACAGTTGCATCATGGTAACAACTATGTGGGCAAATACGTCTATATATACAAGTTCTTGGTTCACTGATTAGAACTTACACAGAATTGAGCAACAACACTGAAGGAACAAAACTAAGTCTTTGAGTTTAACAGAAAAGATTAAATCCTGGAATATCATCTGTGATCCTACTTAGAGTCTTTATTTTCATGAATTATCCTTTCTACATGTTGCAAGAGTGAATCACACATATTTTTGAACCACTGAAAAACCCCACCAGTAGTGTCTCCCTGAACACTGATGTGTCTCTGGGCTGTTTCTCGGGCCTTTGTATTCAACATCAGTGAAGCAGCTGAGGGCTTTTTGTTCCCGTGGTCAGATGGCACCAGGTGTCAAGGTCAATGGATTCACCATCAAACCAGAAAACCAGTCCGCTCCTCACCAGCTGCGGTTCACGTGGCCCTCTGTGACATACCAACAGCTGTAACCATTAATACTATTACAACTGACATTTATCTGACGTTTTCTTGTCATGTTAACCGAGCTATTCTTTTTCACCATATTTTAAGGATTACCAGAAAGCTAACACTCTGGTGTCACTTTTTAATCTGAAAATCTGTGGCTTCTTTCTTACACTGACAGTAACTTGATTCTTGCTTAATTTGTTCCAATGTGAGTGTTTATGTGATGAAAGGAGGTTTTTACATGGTATGCAAACTGTTTCATGGATGATGTAGAAGATAAAACTAAAAAAATGTTCATGTGTTATTTCCAAAATGAAACGAGAAAGTAAGGAGAGACTGAAAGCCAGTAAAAAAAAAAAAAGCAGCTGACTTGAGAACTCTGCCCAGAAAAACATGGAAATGCTCCAGTATTATTCAACTGGAAGTTGCATTTGATTAGATACACTTCGGGCTGAAAATGTCTCCTTTTTTCTTAAAACCGATGACTGATTATGATACTACTGTCCAGGGCATTGTTTCTCATTTTATTCATTATCTACAGCTAAAGACTTTGTTGACAGGCCATTGAGGTGGCCCATATGGTGGCATAGAGGCACAGGGCTCGTGACTCTTTGGAGGACGCAGAAGAAACCAGACAAAAGGCTGAGCCAGCAGGTCCTCAGACACTCAGAGCTTCAATGGAGCAGTGGCTGGTCCCCTACTGGGGCCAGTTGCCTGTACGTTCTCAGAACAAACTCTGATCTATAGAAACTGGCAACTCCACCATAATACGTTCAGCCAGCCATACTCCAACTCCCCTGGGCCGCACAGTCTCTTTTAAAGGTGAATGGCACTTAAGGAATGCTTAACAAGCTATTGAAAAGCAACAGATTTGTGTTTTTTCACCTCATCAACAACAGCATACAGATTTGTTTATGAACACCAGGATGCAATGCAAGCTATCTAAACATTTTGGAAAGCTGTTTAAAAGCAGCTCTATAAAGGTGTTGCAATGATTGGACCTTTTTGTGTATGCTGGTTTGGAGTTCAGATGTGTTGACTGGATCAGTAAATTTGGAAGAGTCATGAGGGATAAACTGCATACATGTGGTGGAAGTCATATGTAGACAGGTTTACAAGAGAATCTGCAAAAATACAGTCATGGAAAAAATTATTAGACCACCATTTTTTCTTCACTTTCTTGTTCATTTTAATACCTGGTACCACTAAACGTCATCATGTGACTAAAACAGACAGAATAGAAAACACTGAATGCATAAAAGCAGTGTTTTTGGCAGTACAACATCATAGCTATTGATGTAAAAACTTAAGTGATTTAGGTTATAATCAAGAAAACCATGGAAAATGGTAAGATATCAGCTCTTAAATAAAACTCTTATGAGCAATCTTTGTGGTTATCGTTATGTTTGTCCAAACAAATGTACCTTTAGTTGTACCAGGCATTAAAATGAACAAGAAACTGAAGAAAACAAGGGTGGTCTAATTATTTTTTCCATGACTGTAGGTGCAAAGTGAAATATGTGATATATATAGTATGTGTAAAGTGTTCGTGAATGCTCATAGTAAAAGTAACGGATGTATTGCAAGATTACCAGACAGCATACATGCTGAGAAAATTAATCTTAGAGTGCTCTTGAATTCCTAAAAATTAACACGTGTTTATAGTTCTTTCATCTGCAGTTTTGTTTTGCAGCTGTAATACAGCATATTGTGTTATAATTTAATCATGTAACTATTAACAAGTTTGTTAATTTCCCTCAGAGTGATCACTCTCCTACCCTCAGTGAGCCTCATCCTCCATAGCTTACAGGCACTTTTTCACATTTTAGCCATCTCAGTCTGAACAGACCTTTATTATTACCCAGGAGAAAAAACAATATTTTGCCGCAATGCTGTTCACCCTCGCAAGTGCAAAATTCTGAGAATGCTTCTGTGATGTAAATTCTTTTGTCATTACTATCATGCTAGCTGAGTTACAGATGCACACTAATGTGGCTACACTCTACATTATTACATGGCTTCCACTAACACACAACCTCCAACTCAAGAGTGGGACAGAGACATAGATAGATTAAATGTTACTAATTTGTTACTCCTCCTTCATCCTTTTCAAGGTTGGGGGGGGGGGGGGGGCATCTGTTACTGAGTGAAATTCTGGATTTTCTTTTTTACATGGGACAAATGTGGTAGAATTAAATAAGTAATTATTTTTAAGTGCAAAATGCACACATTAAGATACTAATTACATCAAGAAACAGATCTGAATACAGTTAGTGGCTTTGTGCTAAGTTGCAAACCAACCATGGATAGTCTGATGTGACATCTAAACACACACTTTACACACACAAAATTTTTAATCGCGATTAATCACATGATTTCCCTGATTAATCATGATTAATCACATTGTATACCCAAAATCAAATAATGAATTCAAAAGTAGTGTAAAGTGCACTTTTATTTAAATGTTCTGCTGTCATATGAACGAAAGTGCCATTTGTTGGCATTTGTTGTACAAACACTTTTAACATCAGTACTTGACAGTAACAGAAATAGCGTAAATCTCATCTTAAAAAATGTAAAATAGAATAAAATTAAGCTTATTGCCACTGCCAGGGCATTAAAGTCATTTTGTTTATTTTTTGTGAAAAATAAAAATCCTGAGCCACAATTATAACATCAAAAAAGACCATTTCTGAGGGAGCAGCAGAAACTTTTAATGCAGAGATTACCTTTGCAGCTGTTACAAATAACCTTGTTTCTATCGAATCCGCCATCTGGGAGAACTTTAAAATGAAAATGTCCACGTAAAAGTTTTGTAAATTTACCTCTCCATGTCTGTTGTAGCTTTTCTGCATGTTTTTCCGCCAATTCTTTTCCGGTTCTGTAGCAGCCAGTAACAGACTTTTCAAAACAAAAGCATGTGAGCAACATGCGTTAATGCACGATAAAATTAATGTTGGCGTTAATAAATTGATGAGTTAATGCGATAATAACGCATTAACTTGCCCAGCCTAATTATTATCTCTCTTCAGACTTTCATGTGAACACAACAGCCCTCTGAGATGGCACGCATGTGCACCAGAAACCATGTGTAATTTATATCATCAACAAAAAACATCGTATTTCATGAATGGTATGGAAACCAAGGATTTGATTGAGGCAGGATACAAACAGTTCAGAAAGCAAATGACTAAAGCTACGTTACTCTGAACACCTTGCCACTGACTATTGTCACATTCATCCATTGTCAGCGATGGATTTTTGTCACATTGCTAGTTTTATGTCAAGTTTTGGATACCTGCCGAGAAATACCTCTATTGTTGCACAGCAATCAGTGCATGCGTACATTCAGAAAAAGCACATGAATTCTAGTTTGCCTTTCTCACTCATGTTGCATGGTTATGTAATGGATAGATCCAGTCTAGGACCAGAAACTGAAGTAACACAATTCCAGTCTGATAATTGGAGTCTCAGATCTCCAGGTCCACGCAGCCCTGAAAAACAAACAAAACATATGATTGAGATCAATAGAAAAATTGGTCAAAGGCCAATTAAACCAAGTAGTGTGAGAGTATGTTTAATGTCATAGAAAAAAGAAAAAAAAGTGTTGATCCAACATCATCAGTGTTTCATAAAAATCCCTGAAGGACACCTGTTTCTCTTCTTGAGCTTCAGAGGACAATCTGCTACGTGATTTACACTAGCAGTCAAAAGAGCCCTTTGAAAGTACAGTTAGAAATGTTTCATGCAAAGAGCAGTAGGTGGACCCCCAGGGTGAGACCTCCCCAACCAGACAGTAGGACAGATGGACTACAGAACCTTACACTACCATTCAAGAAAAAAGTGGACAGTGAACAGGTGCGAGGAACAGATAACAGGTATCATATGTGCTCAGAATGTGTGATATGTAGACAAATCACCCAAACCACTATCATTTAATTAAAATGATTACTGTGACCCAAAAATACTGTAAAATGGGACTACCTTTCACTTTCAGCCTTTAAAGCAGTTACTTCTTGTAAGCCATTCATGTAAACAACCCTTTTTGCTGAGAAAAGTGAAGTTTCATTTTAGGATGATGAGGAGTGAAATCATTGTGCAAGAGGATATGCTGCCAAATGTGCTTATATAAGCACACTACAGCAGTTTATTCTCTTCAGAAAAGGAAAGTAAAGTCTTCCTGACTGTGACAGAAATGTTGAAACTCTTGGATGGTCTCTGACTCTTCTCCCATGATTTGTCACAGGTTGGTACCCACATACAGCTTTTACATGCCTGTACTTGTTCATGAGAAATCCCCTGCATTTGTAAATGTGCTTGCAGAAACTCAACTTCCCACGGATGCCGTTTCTGCAGATTCACAGGGCTCTGTTTTGGAAGGAGCAGAAAAGTTAGGAGAGATATTGTGATAACAAGTCAGGCATCCTGTGTGAGAATAAGTACGTTGACGACCTGTTGTGTGAGGGCATTGGTCTGAAATCCTTTACTCTAAGCTAAGAGAACTTTACTCAAATACTTTTGCTTTCATATTATTCGATTCTTTGCTTTTTCTATCCTTCTATCTCTAAGAAACACACTTACATACACACACATGCGTACACACGTGCACACACATGTGCACACACACACTTGGAAGAATCCTTTGTGGTCTGTGAGAGAAGTCAATATGTCCTTTCAGCTGTCAACTTATTTTACCCTGTTTGCATCTCCTGTCAGTCTAGTCTCCATGGCTTCATTTGTAACAACTCTTCAAGATTCAAAACAGCCCAGTTTGCACAGACACAAAATTATAAACCCACATACTTTTGCAAAACAGCTGTACAGAGTTGTTCATCATAAACAGCCTGTATGTGTGCTAACACTGAATCCACGAGACTGATATTGTCCATATAACTTACTTAAAAGAGGATTTGTACTAATAGATGAAGTACATCACAAATGTAAAATACTATTATTGTGCTTGAACTACCGGTTTCTAAAGCACATTTTATTGATAAAGTGTGCTGTCGGTGAGTGGCTTTTTTTCCCATGGTTGTGTGATGCGAGAGTACATCTCCAATAAATAAAACAAAGAAAGAATAAAAGATGCAAAACCAGTCACTTATTCACATTATTCAAGTTACTCTGAGATTCAGACAGAAATGTAGGAGAACATCCCCTCAGTCTGTGTAAATATAAGCTTAGTGATTCTCTGAGAGCAGGGTCACAGATTATATTTACATTGGGGAACTGCATTTTGTTCAGTTGTGCATTGAATGAAAAAGTAAAAAAAAAAAAAAAAAACGTATTGCATGAATAAGTTCTCATAGACAGGCATAAAACTACATATCTATTTGTGTGATATTCACACATATACGTGTATGTCAGACTGTTTGCTCAGGAAGATAAAGGCCACACGTCTGAAGACTGACTCACATCTGTGTCCTGTTAAAAGGATCCAGTAATACAGCAAAACACAACAATGACATTTTCAACAAGGCTGTTGTTCAGAGGCAATTCTTTAAAGTTCACTTATACTGGAAGCAATTTTGCTTTTGCGCAAACAAGCCGTGGTGTGTGTTTGTTTCTCCACGAGATTTTTTTCTTTTGTCTTGCAAGTCTTCGCCAATTAAAGTCTTCGATTAATTTGGGCCAAGTTCCTGGAAAGAATACTGATGATAAAGCAAACACATGCAGACACTTTTCTAGTTGGCAAATGTTCCTCAGTTTAATTTTGTTCCGAAGCAAATAAATCAGATTTAAATCAGCTTCTGCAGTGAACGCTGCTGGCTTTGTCACACATTTCTAAATATTTTCAGTACAAAAGGTGTGATTTATTTTAGCTTTCAAGCATGAGGAATGCGCGCGTGAACACGGTCGCGTGTGCACGTATGTAGCGTCGTGATCGTTCACGTTCTGCTGTGCGTCAATGAACTGCTTCAGTTGAGAGGCTTTGATCTCGCGCCAAAGAAAAAGGAAGCGCTGAAAACCTTTTACAAAATAAAAGCGCGAACTGTCACAGTATTACAGCTGTTTATTCCATCATTGAAAGACAGGTAACATGATCTCTTTTTCGTTGTAATGTAATCTGTTATCTCTTAAATAATGTCTATTAAAATAACAAAACGCGAGTCTTCGTGGATTTTACTTTGCCAGTTACCGGAAGTCTCCTCATCCTCTCCGCGCGGCTTGATTCTAGTGCGCAATTTAACACCCCTGCAGGGTCCTTTCTGTCACAACTCCTCCGGACTTTACTCTGTGCAGGACCGAAGAGGATCTAAGATTTTAATGCAAAATGGATGTGAAGCTGCTGGTAGTCGTGGCTGCACTCGCGGTGGTGATGCAGGCGCCTCCATCTCAGGGTATGAATCATTTTCTGCTTTATTGTATTATGGCCAGGTTCTGTTTACACTCGTAATCTAGTTGTTTTAAATATAGCGAGGATCTACAAGTTGTAAATTAACTTTGCTTGTCATGATGTATGCAATGATTTTGGGAAAAGTATACAAAAAAGACACATCTCAGCGCATAAGTTTAAAAGATCAGATTTTCCATCCATTTCATGTCATTTTGCCGATATTAAATACCAAAAATGTATCTTGTTTAATTATTATTCACGTTTTTATGTCGGTAATCTGGCTTTTTAAATGCCTTTGCACATCACACAATATATGTTTTCTAATTAGAATAAATCCTGTTAGCGTACAACTGTAACTTTTTTAGTACAACTGTAACTTTTAAAGTAGTTGTGCACTAACGAGACATTTTCCCACACGCCAGCTATCATCACACCGAGATGTGTTCTTAATGTAGCCTATGAGTTGGGCAGAAAGCATTTTCTGCGGTGCGTAAAGCGCCACAAGGCTCTACATGTGGCTGCTGGTGTGGAGGAAATTCTCCGCTGGATCACTAATCAGCGCGTGTGTTTTTGTACTGCCTTTTGTTTTCCTTTAATTACGCGCGAGTGAGGCATTACGAGGTCTGCGCTAGTCGAGGTGGCGTCGCCCAACTGGTGGCTTTGTCATGGTAATACCGTTAGATCAGGTGTAAAAATAATTTACATGGGGTTTAATCTGCAGAGGCTCTTCTCACCATCTGTCTGTATGACCCACAGTGTGACATCAGGTTGATTTTAAAATTATTTACAGAGAAGAACCAACAAATTAAAGAGCCTCCCCTCCCCGTTTTTTTTTTTTTTTGCTTTAATCTTTTATTTATTCTAAACCCACAACCACAGGACTGTTTCAAAAATAATTTTATAAATTTTCAACAGAGTTAACCGTTTTATGCTTGCATTTTGTGACGTAAATCAGAAAGAATTTATCATTTATCATTCCACATTAATCAACTTGGACATCTTTGTGTGCAAAACCAAAAGCTGATGCTGTAATGGAAAATATGCACATTTATCATGAAGTAAGGACCACACACTAAACACTTATAAGAGTTCATTGTTCTTCCTCTATGATGAACAAAGATTCGATATCACTTCCCTTTGATGGAATCAACAAGTATCTGTTAAAGTAAACCATTAAATTTCATTCATTGTTTGTCAAAATGCAGGCATCATGACCCTGCAGAAGATAATGATGGATGGATGGATGGATGGATGGATGGATGGATGGATGGATGGATGTGAAAAATGAGCTGCAAATCCAGACACTGTGGTGTGCGGGCTCTTGATTTTTGTCTTGATATGGATTGGCATTCATTCATGTTCCAACTTGCTGATGGCTCAAGGAACACTAATCCTTGTACATCACTTTATTTGTTTGCTTGGCAGCACTTTGGAGTTTGATGAATCTTAAATTATACTTCTCTTCAATAGAACAATTGTAATCTCAGAATTTCTGGAGGGAATCACTAATTCAATCTGAAAGTGTTACTGCCTTGTGAAACCTTGTGATTCTTATCTGCTTATCTCTTCTTTGCTTCTGCAGCAAAGCCCATCAGCCTCGTGGAGCGTTGCTACTGTCACTCAACCGTTAACAGTGTCCCACGAAGTTACATCCGGGAGCTCAAATTCATCCACACGCCTAACTGCCCCTTCCAAGTGATGTGAGTGTTCTCGTTTCTTTCATGATGTGTTCAGAGGTAACAGACTGTCTAGCTCGATCCTGAAAACTCAAGACAGTTTTCCTCTATAAAATGGGGCATTTCTCACCATCAATCTCCAGGAGGTGACAGGCCTAGAGAAAAGAATTGCACATGCATATGACCACACAGGCCCCTCTGTCACTGCGTCACACACACACAGAATGTTGTTCGACGTTTGGACAACTGGCTCAGTGACAAGTCCACAGGAAGTGGCCATTTGAGTGTGAGTGAATCTAAAAGGGAGTGGGAAATGAGACACAGTTTCGTCTTCAAAAAGACTACCCCCCCCCCCAAAAAAAAAAAAAAAAAATTAAAATAAAATAAAATAAAATAAAATAAATAGATAAAAACAAAAAAGAACAAAAATAAAAGTGCAAAAAAAACCTATGATATCTTGGTCAGAGATGAGTTTTGAGCCATTATTTAAATAACCACAGATTTATGAGGGGTGTTAGCGTGGACTCTAACTCTACATTTTGGTTTGGACTCCTCTTGGTATTAAAATATTTACTGAAAATTAATCAGGTAGGTTATGGGGCATGAAATACTTAACTTATCTTTAGATTATATCTGTCAAAGCTGCTGTAAAAAAAGGTGATTTATCACTAATAAACCACTTCAAAAAGGTTTTTGCGTGTGTCAAACTCACAAGACGGTGCCAATTCAGTCTGTTTGATAAAGAAGTGCTAAGATACCCCGTGACACTGATTTTGCATAATTCACTCTGATGCTTGAAGAGAATCTCTTTTCCCCTTTCCTATCAGTGCCAAGCTGAAGACAAACAAAGTGGTGTGCGTGAACCCAGAGGCCCGGTGGCTGCAGCAGTACCTGAAGAATGCTATCAACAAGTAAGTACCAGCGATACAATACACGAGTCTGCTCCCAGTTGTCAGGCTTTAACACTCAACAGAATCACTTCCACTCTCTAGAAGTTTAAAGTAAAGAACTCATGAATGTAAAAGCACAAATGCGCATTTGGACATCTACCAGTAGGTTGTTGTGGAAGAGACAACTCTCAATTGCCCAATTCTGTGCTGGAGCCCAAACTTAAAACATTAAGACATGCGGCTACATGACCAAGTGGGAGTCGAAAGTACTTCCACTCTAACACACAAACTGGGTTTGACATGGGTATGAAGCACTAACTTAATAACCACATTTAATCTGATTTTACTTAAGTGTTGATACAAGAACTGTATCTACAAGTGCAGCTTGATGAAATATACACTCATTGTATTTCTGCTTGTATAGAGGGCTTTACAAATGCAAGAGTTGTAACTTGACAGTGCTGTTTAAAGCAGCAGCTGTGTTAGTACTGTCTTTGTTTTTTTTCAGTCACTTTCCTGAACATTAATGCAACAACTTGACATTCTACGTTCATTTTAATGTTATTCTGAGGCTTTAAGAGCTAAATGTCACTGCCAATATCAACTGTCTCCTTCCTGTCTTAACGAAGGAAGATGCTTTTGTAAAAAACATGAGCACCATAAAGTTTATGAATTGGATGAAGATGCCATTTATGTGCAGTTAAAACTTGTAAAGGAATGAACCAAACTCCACAGTGTATTATAGGAACAGATAAATACAGAAAATGGAATTAAAAGACAAACAAACAAAAAAAAAAACACTCCTTCATCATTCCTACTTCTGCTGTAACCCCCTACATCCAGTGACTGATCCACCCACACTCCTCAGACTGTCTCAAGGATGAGACAGTGGAGCCCTTGACTTGCCAAGGTGTGAATACCACCACATAACAAAACAGTTTGTGTAGAGATTAGATGGTGCTCATTGACTGTAGATCTAGAACTAACGTGTTTCCAATTTACCATATGGCCAAGGCAAAGCCAGAAGGATAAACTTATTTTCAATGTGTAGAAATGCACACAGTTGTAAGTCTTGCACTATGCCCATATTTACTCTTGTAAACAAAGCTACGATTACCTTTCTATATGAGTTTGGATGTGGTGGGTGGGATGGGGGGGGGGGGGGGGGGGGGGGGGGGGGCTTTAATGTCAAAATAAACAGCCCTCCCTTGTTCCACTGTTTATGATGATATGCAGTTTATGCAGACATGTGGGTACTTGTCTGCCAAATGATCGTACTATAAAAATGTATTGTTAAATAATTGATTAATCGAATTTGAATTAGATTAAATAGGCTAGAAATTAGCTCTTTTTTTAATATTTCTGCCTTATAAATGCAACACAGCTGTTTTTATATGACAGCCTGTAACAAGATGTATCCTGAATCTAGCCACTTGAACAAATAGTGATTTATTTTCAATACAGTGTTTACTAATTACAAGTTATTTTTCATTCCAAACATGCACTTCACCAAGTTATTTTCATGATCATTTTTTTTCTATGATTTTGACAGTTTTTACTTCATATTCAGTTTACTGAATGTACTTTGGTTTTCCTCTTTAAGGATGAAGAAATCCAAACAGGCCAACTGAAAAGTCTGCCAAGATCTTTCTGAGCCATCACTGAAGATTAGGACCATTGTCACAGAAATGTAACTTGAGATCATCTGGTATATTGTAAAGCACTTATCCCAGCTGTGATGCTGCTTCTTTTTGCAAGGAATGAACCAACAACTCTTCACCGTGAACACCCGTCCACCTGTCTTCATAATCACCACACTTATAGTAAATTTTATAGCAACAATTTTGTATATACTTTTTTTTTTTTTTTTTTTTACTAATGGTCTTTAAGAGTAAATAGATATTGTTGGAGATATAGTCATCCTTTTGGCCTTTCTGTAATTTAGGAAAAAGCATGTCCACAACAAACATGACTCTGCATCACCTTTTGTAGGTAGCAGAATGCCTGGCTCAGCATGCTGAGCCAGGCATTTATAACCAATCCTTAACATGAGATCGGCTTGTCCCTGTTTTTTGGATTGCACAAAATGATGAACAATGCATGGTTTCTTTTCCAAAATAAGTAAGTTTATTGGTACCAAGGAATTTTAGTCAGTGCCAGCTACACAGGATCCCAATAAAATGGGAATTAACAATGTTTTTTTTGTGATGGAAATTAGGATCTCAAAAGAGTTTGAACATTTCCTGTGCTTCTCTGCGGCTGTGATTCTGCAACCCAGAGTAACACATGTGTACGTTTTCGCTCATTGCAAAAATCAAAACATCTGGTTCCCAAAAAGTTTTAATTGAGCAGCCAGTAAGTTAGAGTTTTACTGGAAAAATAAAATTGAATCAATTAACTGCGGGAGGGGGGCGATCACGAAATTCATCAATTACATCTGCCAGCTATTGTATCAGTTCCGCTTGCAAGACTGCACAATTCAAAGGAGGCTGCGCAAAAACTTCAGTAACTTCATGTAACACTGTTAGCTGCAGAGGAAGTCGAGCCCAAACTGACCATGAATAGAACTATCAACTACTATCAACAACTATCATCCAGATAGCAACGCACTTTATATCTGATGTATTCATCTGTTAACACAAAATGACTCACTAACTCTGATCATTTACTTGTCTTTTGTCACCCTTTTTTATGTGTTTTCTCTTTTTGATCACTGAATGTGTAGCTGAAGTTAACTCTTTAAATCTGGGAGATCTACATGTATACATCTATTCATTTATATCTTCATGTCATATGTAAATTTATTGTAATGCAAATGTTTTATTTTTGTACTCCTACACATTTATATATTAAATCCAACCATTTATATGAAGGAACTGTAGTCTCACAACTGAGCCATGCAGCATTTTATTGTAAACTTGCATACAGCTGTTGAGTAAAAGACAATGAAAATACTGTATTTACAACATTACAGTTTTAATGTGTGCTTTCCTGTACTTATTATGAACCTTTTTATCAAATATTATCACACACCTGTGCACATGTACACACTGCTCATTTAGGTGACTATACTGACTGTAAAGCAAGCTTTATGGGCGCCCAACACACAGCTGCCATAATCTTACTGTACTTGCGGGATCAGAGGGTAAATGGAAGACTTTGATGTGAGAACATGTGTTTGGCTTTACTCACAAGGGTAAATGAAAGGAAAGGACAATGATCTTGACTGCTATTTAACTATTAACTCAACAAGCAGCTATTAGTAAAACATTAGAGCTAAAAGGGATGAACTTTTAACTTCTCTTAAAGGGCATTATGTGAGGCAGAGAGTTGGATTGTTAGTCGTGTGCTGATTGAAACATCAGGGAGAGATAAATGGACAGCCCATTTTGCAACTAATTAGCTTTAAAATCCAGTTTAAGCCTCAGTAGCTCTGGGACAGTAGCTCTGCTGTAACAGTCAGGAATGGAAGATAATCAGATGAGTTAGATCACTCCATTAAGTGACGTTGTTAAACTGTTTTTACCACAGGAATCTATGCATAGAAACAGTTTAGTGAAGATTAAGCGGCTTCTTTACTGGTGCATTTTTTTCTGTTAGATGGCAGCTGTTACTCAGATTTTACATTTGTATCCCAAAAGAAAATCATTTACAGATAACTGTGAACTGAGACTACTTCAATTAAATGCTTCATGACAAAAAAACCTCAAAAGTCATTCATGTTTCATTGCAAGTATTTTGCTGTTGGGTTTATCTCACCCCCAGGATAGGGGGAATAGGATGAAGTGGTGATAAAAACTACATGGGTGCAGTGTTTATGTTACTGGTGTGTGGCTACATTATTGCTGACTTATCTTTGTGGGCTTGTAAGACATACAAAAGTGAGAAATTGTCTTATTAAATACTGTTGTTAACAACAGTTTCTTATGACTCAATGTGTTCCTGGAGCTCACGCCAACGCACCACTTAAACTATGCAGGTGTTTTGACTGTTGCCATGAAGCCTGTGGTATTTTAAAATGGGGATTTAAAAGGTGAACTTTATATTTATGTGCACAGGTAATCATATAATATACGTAAATAAAATGTGTGTGGAAAATGCAAACACATCTCAGAATTTCACACAAAGCCTTCAAAGTTAACTCACTCATATAAAATGTCTTGTGTCTAAGAAACAAAACAGCTAAAGCAAACACATAAAGTTTCTGTTGGAAAGTCGTCGTCAAACAAAAGGCGATGGCAAGCAAATGAGATGTGTTAAAGCACTGATGTATCGGTACATCAAGTTTACTGAAGTGGAACAGAACAACATCATTATGTGATTAATTGTCAGATCAACATTGCTGATCCTCTTCAGTACCATGTTGGTGCTTGAGGGAAGCTGGGCACCAAGCCCAAACAAACATGCTACAGCCAGCATGTTTTACATGTTCATCACCAAACGTGAGAAACTAGCATACACTATTGATATAATCAGCTGTGACTTTCTGTCTGAAGATCAAAAAAAGTCCCTGAGCAAGTGTTCAAATAAAGACTCCATTACTGGTGTGAAATAAAGGTTATGTTACACAGTGGATATGGTTTTGCTACTTGAAGTCTACTGTTTTTGAAGTCCAAGCATTAACAAGTGGACCATGGTATCAGGTTGACAGCAAAAGAGACAGAATGGACAAGCAGAAACAATCTGTATACAAATTATCATCAGCTTTCAAAAGTTTAGCATTCATTTGGATTTTTTAAAATCTATGCCATTTGCAGTCTTTGACTTGATATCCGTTCTTGAGGACATGAGAAGATCCAAAACATTAGCAACTGTGATACCCTTGGAGGATAAGTCCTAAGACAACTTGCAAATGGAAAACTTTCTGACCAAATTCCAAAAAACAAAAAAAACAAAAAAACAGACAGATACTCATCATCTTGGTATAAGCCAGCACTTCCGGGTTTGCTCAGCAGTTGTGGAATGTAAAAGACCAGACATGACATATGAAATTTATATTCAGCATCGTCTTTAAAACTTTGGATTTGGTTTGGAGTTCAACCACAATGTCAGGAGGAAAACTGACACTTTGAGAGCTGAACAAAGATTTGCCATGTGATGCGCAGACAGTGACAGATAAAAAGTAATGTGCTGAGTGTCTGAGCTCGTTTTGACTCAAGGTGCATGTTCTGTCCATCTTTAGCTGTAAGGGCGTCCAGATGTGCAGCCAACGAAACTCCACTTAGTGGATAAAATATCAGTATGTGTGTGTGTGTGTGCGTGCGTGTGTGTGTCTGAGAGAGAGAGGATAACAAAGGTCACAGAAAACCACATCAAGAAGGTCCCACAAAACATGGCTGTCTCAGTTTTTAATGAAAACTTAAAAGTGGTAAAGTTAGTAAAGTTTATTTTGGTTTTTTTTTTTGTTTTTTTTTTTTGTGCGTGTTTGTATTTATGTGTGTGCCAGAAGGTTCCTGGTTCAAATCCCAACAGGGGCCTTTCTGTGTGGAGTTGCACTGTTCTCCCAGTGCTTGTGTGGGTTTTCTCTCGGTACTTCCTCCCACAGTCCAAAAAAACATGCATGTCAGGTTAACTGATGATTCCTGATTGAGTGTGAGTGTTCCTGGTTGTTTGTCTATATGTGGCCCTGTGATGGACTGGTGACCTGTCCAGCGTGTACCCCTGCCTTTCACCCAGAGAGAACTGGGATAAGCTCTAGCAGACCTCTGTGAACCTGAACGGGAATAAGCAGTATAGATTATGGATGGATGGACTGTATCAATTTTTGAATAACAGATATTGTTTATTTTTTCTTACTTGTCAATGGGAAAGCGCTGCAGTTATCTTTTGGGCATAACTCTTTGATCATTACTGACCAGTGATCTTAAACCGTTTGAGCTAGTAGGATGCACGTGTACAGAAATCCACTGATCTCAGTGTTGAAGCTGTTTCCCTCTTAAGATCCAGTTTTACTCTATTACTGTACCTGATCTTATTTTTCTTTTTCTTTGAAAAAAATAAATAAATAAAAACACTGCTGGGTATGCATATGAAAAAAAACAAATTTACAAACATTGTGTTATGTTCCTTTATTTGTGGATAATAGTTTTCATACGAAAGAAAGGAATCATTTTGCAGCTATACATGTGTAATTGCCCAAAGAGGAACTTGACATTTTTCCTTTCCCCTCTTCTCTAATTAGCCTAGAGCACAGGTCAGCTACTGAGGGGAAAACACTTGGATGTCATGTGGGATTAATATTTGTTATTTTTCTTCTTCTTCCTGTTTAGAGTTATCTTTTTCACTCTAAAGCCATAAGTCTCTTGGTCTACTGCTTTACACACTGAAACAAAGTAATACAGAGAAATGGAACAAAATCACAAAATTGTGGTGTAATTTAAAGTTCACGACACAAAACCTGTGTTATTCTGAGTGCATTACTTGAACCATCTGAAGTGCATTTAAATAGAACAAAAACATACCAGGCTCATCCAGTCGCATAAATGATTGTCTTTTGTTCTAACATCTTTATGAGTCAACGATCTTTGTATTTACACATGTTGCAGGCAGAGCTGTCTACAGTCCTCTCTTTCATAGGATGTCCATTTGAACTGGATCTGCCTCATTTCTCATCCAAGTAGACATACAGATGTTGCCCGATCCTCCAGCAGTGCGGAAAATGACTTTATCTTGACTGATTCCTGCAAAGAAAGCTTTTGACATTACTTTAATTCTCTGAAAAAATGTTGTTGCCGTGAGAAGTTTGTGACCACAGCGCCTTCGCTCTTCCCCAAACTCCTGCCCCCTCCTTGATTCATTATTTACCCTCCTGCCCCAGACCAGGCCAATGTCCTGGGGCACTGTATGCACCAGGCGCATGCTCCCAAAGGGAAACATTAGAAGAGTTGTAGCTGTTTTAAGTATCCTATGACTTGCTGCACATTTCCAGGAGTAATGATTTGTAAATGACTTGTTGATTGTGGAAAAAAAAAAAAGAGGGGGGGGGGGGGGGGGGGGGGTCCTGAGTGTTGTGAAATGCATTCACACTCCCAGTGACCCGGCAGAACATTAATCATAATAATGACAAAATTACTCAGCCAAACTTCTTCAAGGAGTGAACAACTGCGGCGGATGTTAAAAGTGACCAACATACAGCTTGTAAGACGTGTGTGTCTGTTTGTGAATGAATGGGGGGCTAATAGAGGGGCCCCTATGAACAGTTAAAATGGCCCTCCTGTAGTTGCTATACCTTTCATGTGCAAATATTACCAAGGTTATGGGTCCCAACACCATCCATCTCTACACAGATGTTTGCCTGAACATCGGCCCCTCCCTTCACTTAATGAAAGCAGAAATAAACCAAACTCTTTGAGCGACTCTACTTTAGATCCAAAAGAAACACAGTAACCGCTCGGTGTTAGGTATGTATGAGACACAAAAAAGTCACACTCTCAGGGGACAGTAGGAGGCCTTTAAACTGTGGGGCCCAGAGAAGCTGAAACACCACCAGCTTTAAACTTAACCCACATATCGCACACTGTGCTTCCCTTAGTCTCCATTCCTTTCAGGATTATCGCCCACATCATTTTTGGCAGATCTCTCCATGAATGGTGCGTTGAATGTCTGCCAGTATGTGGCTCTGGGTGCCATTTGACAAAAAAAAAAAAAAAAAAAAAAAGAAAGAAAGACCATAAAGGATATGACTAACCATAAGAAAAAAGGAAAAAAAGAAAAGAAACAATCAGGCTATTATCTTTAAATGAACCCTATATACCGTACTTGCCTCATCTCCAATGCCACAGAGTTGCTTTTTTTCTTTTTTTTTTTTTGCCACATGGATGATTAGTATAGAGACGGTTCTGTTGGCTTGCAGTGTGACTCAGTGCCTGAGCATGCTGTCCATACCAAGAAACAAGAAAGTCAGACAGTGAAGCCATACACCATCATCATACTCCCTCAAACAATTCCATGTTGTTGAAATCAATGTGACCAAACATCATTTTTACTTGCAATACGTCTGAATATCATATTGATGTAACTGATAGCCCACAAATATTTAGGATTGTCTTGAATTCATTTCATAGTTAGTTGAGATGGTTTGGCCGAACAGAGGCTACTTACAAGAACTGAACCATATAAAGTGCATTTTCAAAAAAAAAAAAAAAACATTTAAGAAATTTCTTTATTTGAAGATACATTTAAATGAGTACATGTATTCAGTGCTTCACAGAACAGCTTATTCTTTGGACATTTTAGATCTCTATCTCTCTTTTTGTGACTATAAAAAATAAATTAGGCACTAAGAAGAGAATGCAGGGACGCTGAATCTAAGGAGGAAACATGAACCCACTACTGCAGTTCAGTGATGTTTATTTATTCCTTTCAATAAAATATACTTTCAAATATTCATTTTATCTAGATGGATTTGCAGAACTGGATTTACACGATGGTAAAAAATTTACCAGCCAACAGAAACATCGGCACCCTGCCTCACCTTCTCTGTACTAAACAAAATAAATTCACAGGTGGATGCCTGTGATATTTATGAGGCAATCATTCAGCCCCAGTGCCACACCCACAGACCCACTGCCCCCAGTGACAAGTGAGGAAGAGACATCACTGCCTCTTCAAATCACATAACTAAATGTGTAAAAGTGGTAAAACTGCAGTAGTATTGTTATTCAGGTCTTTGGCCTTGCCAGTGCTTTTCTGAGCCAACACAAGAAATCCTTGCCCACTTTGGCTGAAATACAATATCCAAACCAAACATGACCTCACATCACACAGATTGCAGCTCCAGCTTCACCTCTTCTCTTTCACAGCTTTGCCTTCGGGTGCTATAAACTTAACATGCAGGAAACCACAAAAAGCACACCAAACAAGTAAAGGAAAACTGTGATGCAACACCATTGAGGGTGGACACTTCCGCCTTGGAGTGTGCCAGCTGAATTTGTTTCCATCCCTCTGGCCGACTCAACAAACCCTTTTGGAAGCACGTTTATTGTGCCTCCAAAAAGACACATGGAAAAAACCAACCGTCTGTTACAGTTTACTTAAAACACAACAAAAATAAATAAATAAATAAAGGCTTTGCAATATCTTACACTAAACAAAATGCTTTATCAATGCGGAATGACTTATGTGATTTAAAGAGGAGATCCTGTGGGTTGTCTGTGTTTGCTGGTCCCAGTAAAGAGCAATAAGGTTTGAATCCATGCTAATAAGAGATATATTCAGGGAGGAAAGTCATTTATGAGGTTCAGTTCTGTCCAGTTACAAAACTAGACAAATAAAGTGTATTTCAGAGTATGGTCTTCAGTCCAGTTTGTACAGCTCATAAAAGCGGCGTCCAAGCTGAATAACTGTACGAGAATGAATTATAGAATTACAACACTGCTGCACAAGACAAAGACAAATCTGGTTGTCCCTTCTTTATTGCAGAGAAGTTTTTTTTCCCCCATTGGCCTCTTTATGAAAGCTCACAAATCAGGATGTAATGGTTCATAGTTTTTGTAGGACTGACCTTAAATATACAGCAAGAAGCTGCTTCCTAGAAATAAACATTTCCATTTATTTTTTCATCCATAAAGTCTGTTTATTCTGGCACAGAGGCTATGCAAAACCAGAAATGCTATGATTAAAAAGGGAAAGATACAAACTGAAACACAGAAAGCAGTCTGTGACATCTAATAGCATCAAGGGGAGCCTTCTCCTAATCTACAGACTCCTGACATCGTTTGAAACTCTGTTTATAGCTTTTACCGACAATAATTAACTACAGCTTTTAGCCATTTTAACCAGTAATGACCACAAGAAAACATTTCACATTGCACCTTAAGCTTCTGTTCTCGCTGTGTGTATGTGGATATCCATTTTTTGTGGTAAAACAACATGTTTTTTATGGGAAAACTGTAGCCCTAGAAGAATATTTAGAGTTGTGTGTTGTGATGGCTTCTCAGAAACAGCAGTGCCTGGTGGAGTTGTATCAGAAACACAACTTTGCTTGTTACTGCTGTGTAAACCCCTCATGAGAATCACACCTGCTCCTGAATAAGATTAAACATGTAGAAAACTGATATCTTCAGCTGGTACCTTCCACCTCCAATATTTTTACACAACCTTTGCAAATGTGGGACACTAATATGAATTGTTATGACTATATGACATGTTGTTTTGAGAAGACTCTGGGACTCCCTTGATGTATCTCACATGATGTACTTTTCTATCTTGCATGAATTCCAAATATTATGCATGTTGGCTTCTCTATCACTGACACAGAAATATTTGGGTGAATCAAGAGAAACATTAACAGAGAGGTGACCAGTGTATGAAGGACTGAAGGGGTTGCTTTAACTGTTTGCATCTCACATTTCCAAAAGTCAGTAATAACAAAAAATGTGCTTAGCAAATAACGAATATTTTGTAAATCAAAAATTTAGAATGTGAAAGTTAACAAAGCAGCAGGAATTAATTCTATATCATACACTAAATGTAGTATAATGTGGGCACATTATAGTCTTTTACCCTTCGTATTTATATTCCCATGTGACACTGAACAAAAAAGTCTTTCATAATGAATCTCTAGAGGCCTCATGTTGCTTTTATTTGCAATAGTCTCATAAATAAATCCTTGACTGATTTGGCTAATGAGCTCATCAGCTTCTTACTGAGAGTTAACAGGGTGAGGCAGAACAATGCACTGATGTCTGTGAACATGCTGAGTTTTTCACCTGAAATCTGGTTCCTTAGTTCAGCACAAACTCTGAAAATATGATAAATCAGCAAGCCTGGTTCAAGTCCAAATTCAACACAATGTTGAAACAAAATTATCATTTCAGACCCAAAACCATAAGAACTGGAACATGCCTTCAAGAAATTATTTTGCGATCTAACACAAGATTTTGCATATTTTATAAATGCCAAAAAAAACATATTTCTGGTTGAGTTGAGTCAGCTGCCCTCCTGTCTTTTATCGGTCAGCCATATTCACCTTTCACAAACTCACTGCCAGCTTTTCAAGGCTGTACTTGCAAGAACAATCATGTTGACATCAACAGTCGCTTTTTCTGATATAAACACACTTCCTCACATTCTGGCTGACAGGGTCCCTCCCTCTGTCAAAAGGGGCCTATAATTTTCTGTTGTGGACAAGTCTCCCTGTTCTCTCTTTGCTCTATTTCACACTTGTGAAAAGGTCTGTTGTAACATCCATTATTCTCTTGCTTTTGATGGTTAGCACGACACACAGATCATTTTGACTGAAGACCCCCCCTGCTGAGTTTTTATTGTGTGCATCCAACCATCAAGAAGAAATAAGAAAATGATCATTTCAATATAGCAGGAATGAAAAAAAAACAGTCACGGTGGACAAAAAGATTGGCATGTACAGATTAAGGTATGCTTTGCACGAATCTAATGAATCAAATCATTAGAAATAGCCGTGAACACTGCTGGAGAGAGGCTGATGACAGAATATATGTGAACTGCATCTCACTGGATACTTGGATACAGAAAGTCCAAATACAGTTTCATGATTTTTTTGGTCTGCATGCAAATGGACCTGAATACCTGAATTAACTGATCTACAGTCCTTGTATTCTTTCCTTTAAGGATAGAAGGGATAAAAAACAGCAGATTTCCTTGCAGTGTCTTGTCAAAACAAATTTAAAGTTCTCTTTATGGCTGTGTGTCTGCCACGCTTTGACTAGCAGGTTGATTGGAGCAAATGTGTAGTAAGGGCTCTTGCAGTAGGAACAGTCCACCCAGTTTCACATTTTTATGGCCAACATGCAGCACTACATAGGGGCCCCTCACAGACTGGTGCAGATAGTGAACTTTTACGTCACACAGTCCATGTGCACAAGCAGACATGGAATCCATAAATTGCACTTAACACCCCAGTGAGAGGCACACAGCATAATGAAACACTCACTCCTCTCTGCAAAGCTGGTATGCTTTTTGAAAGCAAAAAGTGGCTATAGCCCTGCACCACCTCTATTTGGTCTGTCTAAACAAGACCAGCAAGAGTTATGGGGGGATCCATGTGTTAGGAGCTAAATACTAATGAGGGAAGAGACAAAAACCAGGATACATAAAATAAATCTCATAACCTGAAAGAAGGAGAAGAGTTGTAGGTAGAATTAATAATCTTGCATCACTTTTTATTATTGTGAAAAAGATGTGTGTGTGTGTGTGTGTGAGAGAGAGAGAGAGAGAGAGAGAGAGAGACATGAATGACTGCATTGTGTATAATTTCCTCTAGGGTCACACATTCTTGCTGTTAATTTCACTCCAGAGAGTGAAGCAGTTATTGCAGTCCTTTTTAATAATTACTATGAAACCCAGACAATGCTCACGGTTACACCCATGTCATCCTGCCTGGCTAGCCTCGGGGATAGCCCTTAAAATTGCTCTCAGTGTTATTTATTACAAACTCATTACTTTCTGTCTCATATCATGTCTGTGGAGCATTTATGAATGTGAAACTGCAGAAGCAAGAACAGTGAGCAGAGGTTCACCTAAATGCTTGTGTTGCATCAAGGACATAGGCAATGTTCAGTTCCTCCCTTAAAACAGGCTCTCCCTGGATACTTTTTGCTCATAAATCTCAGAACACTCTGGGTAATTCTCAGCCCATCAAAGAATGTTTTTTTTCCCAGCACAGTGAAGCACTGAACCACACAGTCTACCACGAGTCACTGGCGTTCTCTGGCTGCACACTAGAAGGGATTATTGTGGATCCTGTGATAAAAAATACACTATAATTATCATGTAAAGGTTTGAACTACATGGAGAAGGCCAACATCCTGCAGGCAACCTGTGGGCTTTGACATTAAAAGTCAACTTGACTACATATATGTAGCACTACATGCACAACATGCAGCACTACATAGTCCAACTTGACTACATATATGTAGTCAAGTTGTCCAATTTCATCATCTTAGTGTGGTATGTAAACATGTTGTTGAACAAATTTGAAAGCTGTAATGATTGGGCCGAACAGTACTATAAGCACAATCCACACCAAGTTGATTTGATTATGGTACAAAAAAAATTGATTCGAAAAACATGTTTTTCATATTGCAGGGAATGAAAGTGTGGTCGCATTTACAGGAAGAGGTGATACGTCCAAAGGAGATGTTTGGTGTATATGAAACAGTTGCTATGATATGATGTCACTTTTTTTTTTTAAGAGTTACACTGCCAATTTTAGTTGCTCAAGGGAACACCTAAGGATCAACCAATGGAAAGTTATATCCATCCATAATCTTTTGTGAGGCATGCTCCAACCCTTAGTCTGTACTGCAGGAAAAAAAAAAACCCAAAACAAACAAACAAAGAAAAATAACTGTGGAAAATATGTATTAACTTTTTTCTTTTTTAAAATCTTTTTCTTTAAACATGATGGGAAAACATGTTCCTCATGGTACAGTTTTCAAAATGAGGCATATATTTCTAAACTTATGTGTATAAACATTGCTCCAAATTTGACTCATTGGTAGTGGTTGTGTGCTTGTGGTAAAGACATTAAATCTTTCATTCGTATTATCCCCACTGGTGTGAAGCCCAATGTTAGTGGCTATCTGGCTTTTATTTATTCATTTTTCATTTATTACATTTTGTTAAAAGTAAACCAAATTCTGAAATTCTCAATTTTCTTCAAAATTACTTGAAAAACATTTATATTTTATCTTTGGCAAGTGATTTTTTCTTTTCTTTTTCTGAATGACAGTCACTGGTAACCATGCATTAGACAAAGAACATGCTGTGTGCTATTAAGAGGAAAAATATTAGTGTTTATGGAAAATGAGAACAGTGTAACTGTGTTCTGAGAACAATCATATTGAAAGAAAATATGGAAAAGTCAAACTTAGTAAAAAAGAGTTGATTTTTCATTTCAGCTCAATTCAACTTGATTTGCTTATCATCTATTACAATACAAATTGCCACTAGGCACCTTTCAGAGACTCAGAGCAAATACTTTTAACTAAAGTAATATTAAATCAGGATTAAAGAAATAATGGCAAGTGAAAAAAAAATTATCTTAGCGGGAGAAAAACCTAAAAGGCAAACAGTGACAAGGAAAAACTCCCCTTTTAGAGGAAGAAACCCTGAGCAGAACCTGACTCATAAGGGGGGAACTTTCCTGCCGAGGGCCAGCATGATAAAGGAAGAAAAGAGGAGAGAGATGAAATAGAGAGGATGGAGGACAGAGAGGATAGGCACATATATCTTGGCATATAGCCGCATGTCCCGTTCAAATACAAGGATGAGATGCACCATGAGGAAGCACTTTGCTGGGCCGCTCAGTGCACGGTGGAATCACTGACAAACTGTGTTGGTATGTGACGCAAATAGCGCGTGGCTTTTCCTCTGTATATTGCAAATAATAATAATAATAATAAAGGTTTTTAAACAATCGAATTATATTTTCTGTCTTTCCATAATCTGGATATTGCATTAAATGTTTTTCTGTAATGTGTTAAAAAAAACAACTCTGGGAACAATGAGGAACAGATACATTTATGAGGTGCTCCTAATTATGGATACAGATGAAGGAGGAAGATTCAAATGAATAGATCATCATCAGTTTGTCATCCAGGTCTGCACAATTCTGTTAATGACCCATTCAGGTGAATCAGGTTCACTGAAGCAGGGAAACATCTAAGACATGCAGGGTTGCGGCTCTCGAGGACTGGAGTTGAAGACCCCTGGTTTAGACTAACAATAGGCATTACTAAACAGAAATGTTTTAAGTTTAGTTTTAAAGGTGGGGGTGGTGTCAGCCTCCTAAACCAAACTGGTAGCTGGTTTCATAGTAAAGGTGCCTGAAAGAAGAAGGCCCATCCTCCAAATCTACTTCTACAAATCTTATTCTATAAATCCAGGAATTACAAGTAAACCTGCACTCTAAGGGCCTGATTTACTAAAGGTTTGCGTGCGTAAAAACGTGTGCAAACTTGACACCACCCGCAAACCAATGCGCAAGCTGATTTATTAACAGCGTGCAAAGAGGACTGCGCCTCTCAAATGAGCAAAATAGCACACGCTGTTCATTTAGTACTTTTGCTCTGATGAATAATCAATATGGGGCGTACCCGCCAGAAAGCGCAAAATACTGGGAGGGGAAAATGCAAATAGGTCCATTTACCACACGCAATGAGATTTACCAACCCTGAAAGTAATTGCGGGGATTGTGATTGCGTCTGTATTTAGTACGTTCGAAAGGAAGGTGCTATTCCAGTCCAGCATTACGCACCGATGGCTGCTGTGATTGTGGCAAGAAGGCGACATCGCCAAAATCAAAGAATACGCAGAGAGAGTCTTTCGGACTCGTGTAAATTTGTTTGCACATGCAAAAGGAGAAATATTTTATTTGAATGTTAAATCGAGTATTATTCAGCAAAAGGTTGCCACAGGAGGCACCAGGGTTTCCGTTGTCTGGTAATTGCTGGACTTTGTCTGGTAAAATATGCGGAAGTCCTGGATTTTATAATCTCTCCGGTCAAAATGTCCGGTGAAAATACTCCTCCCAAGCACAATTTCAGTTGTAATAAAATGGGTTATTTCCACATCATTTTATGAAAAACGCCTCGGGATTCTCCCAGAGGAGCTGGTGGAAGCGGGCGGGGGATCTGGACCTCTGAAGCTGCTGGCCCCGCGACCCGACTTCGGATAAGCGGAAGCTAATGGATGGATAGATGGATGGATGGATGGATTTTATGAAAAAACATATACTTTTTTTACGAATGAGTAGTGTGTGAGGACGAGTCGGCTCCAGCCACAGCTCCACTCATTGATGCTACAGCTGCGCGCAGAGACGCATCTCCGTAATGACAGCGCTCCGCGGTTATGGAGGCTGGAACTTCTCAACGGCCACTTAACCACCTGTCTTGTCTGCCGAAGTTTTATTAAAGGCCACTTTTTCTTTAGTTCTTTGCCTTATATCTTGCCACCTTCTTTTAACCTCATCTGCCGTTCTTTTTGTCTTACCAACTGCATTTATTCTATCGCAGATTTTCTCCCATATTGCGTTTCTTTTGGTAATGTTTAAATTTCTTTGCTTTAGTTCATGAATGTGTTTATTTGCCTCTTCCACTAATATCTCTAACTCCAACTCGTCAAATTTCATTTTGCGCTTGCGTCTATCCTGCTTTCCATCCAGACTCTCCACGACGCAAACCGTAAGACACGCAACACCTCATTTAAATACTGCGGTTTGCACCCGTTATCAATTGCGCGAGCATTCTTAGTTGATCACCCGCAAAACACACAACAACAGCACGCGCAAACTTTTTCAGTGCACACGCAATTTAGTACTCTTTATTTAGGATCTTAGTAAATCAGGCCCTAAGAGCAGAGAGCTCTACTAGGAGCATAAGGTCAGGAGCATAAGCATATAAAGTCTCATAAATAACACAGAGCTTGGCAGTAAGAGCCTTATATGTGAGTAACCAAACTTTAAATTCAATTCAAATTTTTACAGGAAGCCAATGGAGTGAGGCTAACATGGGAGAGACGTGAGATCTCTCACTGATTCCTGTCAGCACTCGCGCTGCTACATTTTGGATCAGCTGGAGGTTATTAAGAAAATTATTTGGACATCCTGGTAATTACAATAATCCAGTTTAGAAGTGACAAATGCATGGATTAGCTTTTCAGCATCACCCTGGGAGGGGATGCTCCTAATCCTGCTGATATTACAGAGATGAAAAAAGGCTGTCTTTCAAACCATCCAGGTCCTAATGTCCTCAAGACATGCCTAAAGTTTGGCTAAAGATTCTATTTCATCTGGCTTCATGGATAAATACAGCTGTGTATCATCAGTGTAGTAATAAAAATTTATGCTGTGGCTCTGGATAATATTTCCAAAGGCAGCATGTATAGAGTGAAGAGGATTGGCCCTAACACTGAACCTTGTGGACGTCACGCCACAGTAGTTGATGAAGTATTATTGTGTAGAAACTGTTCTCCGGTGAGATGGTAACATTTTGTTTAGGTGTCCACGATTCTAGAAACAAGAAGGTTATGTTTTTGTCAGTTTGTATACTTTGGTAACATATCTCATAAACCTACCAACAGATTTATATGATATTTTGTCAACTGACAAGAGAGCATCCATTCACTTGGGAAAATTGCAGAATTTAATTAAGAGCTTTAATGAACTAGTGAATGGAACTTGAAATAAGAATATTTTGGTAAATGCAACAGACTAACAGCTGTTTTCATGGTCAATAAAACTCAGTAAAAATATGAAATAATGTCCATCTTCATGCTACAAATCATGCTCTCATATGAAGGACAAAGGTCAAAACACCTTTCCTAATCAGCATTTATTTAGTTCATAAAACCTATTGCAAAAAATAAATGTAAATGATCAGTAACAAAGTCAATATTAGCAAAAAAAATGTTTCATACATCACTAAATTAATCTACAAACAAAATGAGAGTATATAATAATTGGAATTCTAAAAAAAAAAAACAAAAAAAAAAACAGAAGAAAACAATAGAATTCAAGGTCTAATGCAGTTGCTTCCATTCATGTGTAAAATCACATTTCTCATGTCTTAACTGGTTTTCCACCCTCACCACCTGAAATATATTTCTTCTATAAAGTTGATCTTGTGGCTTGGAAAACTGTACTGAATATTTTGATTTTTGCAAACAATAATCTTAATTCTAGTAATAAAGCTGTCAAATGTTGCTGCTTGTTAAGGCTATGATTTAAGAGATTTAGGCCCCGATCGTACCCTTCGCCTTACCCTTTACCACTAGTCTCTACACTCAGATTGCGTGTATAGGAAACCTTTGCTAACCCCCAATGCCATCTTATGCAACTGGGGTATTAAATTTGCAATACAGCACAATGATTTATATATGTGTAATATACGGCTCAAATTGACCAAAAGCCAAAAGCAAAGCATCTTCTTTTGTTTTTGTTTTTCTTTCCTCTTGGGATTGTCACAGCAGATGATCAGATAAGTCAGATGCCCTTCCTGAAACAACCCTCCTCATTTATCTAGATCTGGGACTCTGAGAGCACTGGCTTGTGACCCCTTTGTGGCTCAGATTTTGCGGTAGGGGCAATTTGGGATTCAGTGTCCTGCCAAGGGACATTTCATCAAACTGTTTCACCAAGACTGCCTTACTCTGATTAACCTGATACACATTTGTTGTCCTTTGAATCAATAATACAAATAGGAGAAGCCCCAGAATTGATTTGTTGGACATGAAACGACAACCTCGACAGTTTGGATGGGTGAGGGTGAATTACTTTTGGTGGTGTAATCCACTATAATGCCTGAGGAATAATTACACATACAGGAAATTATACATGAACAAGTTCAGATAATTATTTAGTGCAATGTCAATGTCATTAGTTAGAGTAGCCTTTTCCCATCCTGAACACCTGTCCAATTGCAGCTCACCAAGAAAGCTTCTAACAAACATACAGATTAATCACTCCCACTATATTTACTGGCCTAATTTAATATTGCACAAGAATGAATACTGCCTGCCTCTGCTATTGAGAGCTCCAAAGCTCTGCTGCCTGTCTATTAATCGTAAAGACCTCTCGGTTTTCTTTTGAGCCACATTGATGCACTAACATGTCGAGTTTTACTGGAGCACATCTTAATTAGCTGTCATAAAGCAGTAGGGGAGCACTGCCACCATTGACACGAGAACCAAGTGATAAAAGTAACTGATCAGAACAAGAGTAAACTCACATTTGTGAGAGTGAAAGAAAACTTTATGCCCCCGCTGAGAGCCCTGGCAGATCTAAAATAACAATGGTATGTTCCATTTTCCTTGAAAGTTGGAATGTGGAGCAGGAAATGGCATATAGTTGAGAAATATTGTACACCATGGATTGATGTGAGCTGTAGATTATTGGAAACAGATTTAAAAATGAAAAAAAGAAGTGTGGCAACACACTGGAGATGATAGTATTCCTGTATAAACTAGAAAATCAGTGGGCTTTACCTACTGATCAATTTAGCAATCGTTAGCAATATATGCTGCCAAGAACAGATTCTGCAGTGTTTTGCACGTATAAACATATTAGCACTATGATCATAGTTGGATAGAAGAAATAAACGAAGAAAGAAACGTGTTGGACTGATTTTATAAGACACAAATGAGCAGAACTTGTTATGAATGGTTTATCAATAAAGGCTGTTACCACTTATTAAGTCCAAGATAGCAATGTTGGTTTTTGAGTTTTTTAAGTGAGTGAGGTGCCCCTGACATTCAGTCAGAAATATGACTTGGCTCTGGTTTAGCTGTCATTCTGAGGATTAAACATGCTTAACTTCCGCTGAAGTAAAATGTGCCTGAGGTCCGAGATGCTCAGCACCATTAACCGCACTGAAGAAAGCACCCTGTAAATAAAAGAGATGACAGTCAATGCTTTGATTTTACAAGCCAAGAACTATTTTATCCCAGCCTGTGTCAACACTGAGTTTCTGAATATCTTCACACGAAAAGAGTGTTCCAGTCATTTTTCAGGTTTCTAAAGCTGTGGCCAAAACACATAAAAACGAAAAAAAAAAAATCAAAAAAAAATCTATGTATTAAATAACACACTTGCGCGTTTAGACAAAGCCTAAAACTAAATCTAAATCAGGTGTCGTTATTAACATTGACAGATCACTGTAGCATATATATTACTGCACGGCAGTTGACCTGCACAACTTCAAAGTGTAACATGCTGTCTCCCATTATAGTCCCATTACAGAACCAAATGTCCATATGTATCATATTGTGCTAGCTCCTCATGTTGTCTATGTGGTATTTGCAGTTGTAACCATGGGGAACACAAGAACAGGATTCATGGTTGCTCCAGAGGAATGAGCTCTCTAGGGAGGCATATCTGTTAAAACAGATATTGAGTTTGTTGTTGTAACTCCAGGAGGGAGAGAGGATCTGTTTTCAGATGTGACAGTGGGGGAGCAGGAACGAACGTTTATTTGTCTTTTACTGACGGAGGCTATTATCTGTCACCAAAGATCAAGTCTGAAGGAATCACCAGCAGCCCTTTGCCACTGATCATCATAATCCAATAAAAGATCACCAGCAGATGGTGGTTACTGCCACTGCTGATGCTGGTACAACAAATACAAGCTGCTTTGGCATTAACACGTCTGAAAAAAACACCCATGTCAAGAGATAACTAGCACTGTAGGTCACGGTGGGATCCATGGGGATCAGAATTTGTCTAAGAGGATCATTGATGATCAGTTTTGCAAATTTGTGCCAATTTGCAAAATCATGATGTTTTTACAAAGATTCATAGATTTAATCTTTATGTAAATCACTGTTTTTGATCACATAACACTATTGGTCAGCATAGACTTAATCAGATTTGTGCAAGGCAGAGTTACCTACAGTACCAATTCAATGTAATAAAAAAAGGAGCGCTGACAAAACAAAAGCAGGTTTAGACTTTATATTTTCAGCAAGGCTCAGCAAAAAAGTATCATCAAAGGTTTGTTGCTTTCAAGTGGGTCCATGACACTCTTCTATAATTCTCATATAAAATTATGAATCGTCTTGTTCACACAAAGACAGCACAATTGCATAACCTGTTTGTTGATGGCAATAAATTTGGGCAGAGGTTTGCCGCCATTAAAAAAAAAACAAAAAAACTTCACATCCAATGCATTGTGTAACATTAAATATTAATAAAACCTACCACAAACAGAATATACAAATAAAAAAGTTGAATCATAAACTTGGATTACAATGTGTGCTGAATGTTGCTTGAGGTGGCTTGTTATATATGTATATGAAGACACCACTTGAACCTTGAGGCTGATATACTACCTGCATTAGAGAGGATGTTTAAATGTTTAGTCTCAGAAGCCCCAAACCCTTCTGGGGTAATTGGCATTGGGAAACCACAAACCCTCAGTGACCTCGAACATCTCAGGGGGGCTCTTAAAACATGGAGGGCAAAAATGTATTCTAGCAAAATGAAATATATAAAGAAGGGGTGAGATAGAAGCTTAGTGGGGATAAAACAAGGAGGAGAGGCCAGAGGAGGGGGACAGAGGGGAGCAGGGGAAGGCAGAGTGAGGCCTTCAGAAAGTTTTAAGGATAATAAAGAATGACTTAAGAGGTTATAGGGGCTGTTGGTGAATTACAGCATGACAAATGAGAGGTTCTGTCTACCAACAGCACTAGACTGACCTCAGCTGAGTCAACAACCAGCCCCGAGAAACAAGTGTCAAAAATCCTTCTCATCACAGATAAAGGGGAATGTTTGGGTGTTTTATGCCTTATTGGAAGCAATTTGTGCGCTTGAGAAGGAGGTATTAATGGAATGTAGCTATCTCTGATATAGCTTCATGAGTTAATCTAACTCCAGATTCTTCACACAGTCCAAAAACTTGCATGTTAGGTTGATTGGAGATTCTTAATTAACTGTGGGAGTACGCAGGACTATCGCTCTTCTCTGTCTGGCCCTCTGATGAACTGATAACATGCTCTGAGTGCACTCATTTATGCACAGTGCACATGATTATATTCATGTTTTTTGCAAATACAGACATGGTTTTGAAAACCTTGAAATGGGTATAGTTTAAAATAGTTTGTTCATACAATCACACAAAAGACAGTGGCATTTATTAATTTAGTTATGACAATTTTAAGCGTAAATCAAGTGTAAATGGCATTCTGTGTGAAATGTACTGAAAAAAAAAAGAAATCCCAATGTTACGGTTATAATAATTTGCAGCCCTCAATATTATCCGCTGTCTGGTTAGATGAGAGTCAGATGAGAAGATTGATACCATCTGTCAGCTGAATACAGACTGCTGGCCCAAGTAATTTAGCCTTGTTTTTAACAAAGGCTGGAATCAGTGGGAAACAGGCTAGGCTGGCTCCATCCGTTTGAAACAAAATAAACCTACAGTTTACCATCTGTACAGAGGGTTATGTCTGTAAGTCTGCTTCTGGGCTGACAACAGTAACTTAAGATATTTTTTTAAACCTCCAGCTGAAAAACATCTCCATATTTAGTCACTAATAGTCACAAAAGTGATAGGCCAACATGAACAACCTGTGGCTGTATTGATGTGTAACGGACTCTCTGAACCAGTATCTTTATCATCATGACAGAGACATATACAAAAAACATTGAAATAAAACAGTTTTACCACAATCTGTTTATAACAGTAAAAAAAATAACAATCAACCTTGTAACAATGAAAATGAAAACAAAATTGCATGTTACTGAAATTAAGCACAGCACACTGCAAATCTAGTTTTGTCAATAGTAGTACTAGAAGCTTCTAAAATGATTTCACTATTGCGCCATGCTTAGTAAGCATCAAAGAAATTCAGCTTTTTGTGTTTTTAGAAGATACATCCTACTCTACTGGTCCAGGGACCAGCAGGGTGGAATGGGTTAACTTTTTAAAAAATTCGGTCAGGCTACTAAAACAACTGGCAGGGGGCTGCACATTATATGTGTATTTGAGCCAAATTATTCCATATTTAATAGCAAACTAGCCCAAGTGGCAAATTTCCATGTTCTCCTTTCTTTTTCTTTCTTTTTTTCCATGACATTGGACATGAAGCAGTTGGAGCAGCAGTGCTTTTCTTCTCGGACACTGTGCACGCACTGTGTTCCAACTATCTGAAGCAATAAGAAAATGATAGTGCCAAAATTCTGAAAACAAGTTCAATATTTTGTTGATAAGTAGCAAATAGAACCAGGCGGATGTATTACATCACTATTGATACATCAGAAAGTAAAGAATCATCTGTATTTAATCGAGTCTGAAAGGTGTTTTCCCAACAGCAGACACTAGAAATTTTTTTTTTACTTTTTTTTAATGATTAATTATCTTTCAAACATATTTCAGTATGATGGAAAGTATGGGAGCTTATCGGCAGGTGAGACCTCACACACTTATGTTAGTGCAGTGCAACTGGAAGCAAAACAGACCAAGAAGAGAAAATAAATAGACTTTTGTTTTCTCTGCAAGCACAGACATTTTGAAATAGTTCCTCCTTTTTTACTGTGCGGTTGCTCAAGACGTGTTTGATTAGTTTCTAATTTCAAACAGTCCAGTGTAAGTGTTCTGGTGTAAACTGGCCTATGTCCTCTACAAATGAAGACAAGGGAATTATATGATTATGATCCCCTACTTGCGGTTTGCAGATCTTGATGGGATTAACATTAGGCTCAAAGCATAAAGAAAATACTTTCATTCTTTTTTTCCTTTTTTTTAAAAAAGAGAAATGAGCTTTCCCAGACACAACTTTTCCTCTTTATGTTTCATTTTAGTTTGTGGCACCTCTGCTTCTTCCTGTGTGAACACAAAGAATTTTTACTATATTTGAAATAAATATGCCAGTTTGCTGACTGACATATTTGACTTCATGTCTTTTTGACAGAAAATATGCACAAATAAAAAAAATGACACAGGTAGAGGGTTCTTATATATGTAAACATTATATGAACCATCAATATTGGAATTAATGCATGCAAAATTGTAATCTTTGAGAGTGAATTTAGAACTTCAGAAAAGTGACAAAATGCTTTCCAAATCTATTTTTGGTTTGTGACTCCCACCTCTCTGTAATGTTTGTTTCCTTTTGTGGAAGTGTCTGCACTCTCGTTTTCAACCACCTGTGATGTCAAGGGAGTAATATAAATGCATCAAACCGTTCATGTGTAATGAATTATGCTGACTTCGCTGAATGTAAATGCTTGTAACATTTCCTCTTCTCACTGTCCTCAAAGCTGCAGTTTTTCAGTCTACTTCAACACAATAGCAGTGATAATATACAACATGTCAACTTTGCAGTACATCAGTATGAGCCATCTGCACTGACAAATCTTCTTAAATATTATGAAATGCTTTCCTTGGAAAACTGCTCCATTCATCTATATGTGACCAAATCTTCATAGCTGTTAGTTCAGTGTCTGGGGAAGGTAATGGAAATGCAGTCATTTGATAAATATACTATAGATCTATGTTTATACACAGCAGAGATATGGTCAGCTTTTTCCAAGAATGACTTTGTTTATACTACGGAAAGATGTATTGCATACTTCTGACGGCTAGAATGTTCTTGTTTTGCCGAGTACTGTATCAATCTTTTTAACAGGGAGTTCCCCTGCACATCTACTCTGAACAGACTCCAGGCCATCACAGACATGTGGTGAGATAACAGGATCCCCTTAACCAGGACGGGTCCCCTCAGGATGTTGCAGTGAGGAAAAATCTATTCTGGACAAAGAGAGAGAGAAAAAAAGTCCTGATACAGGAAACACAGTAACTTGGAACAAAAAGTCACAATAAAATGGCATGACCTTAAACACTTGCTTGCAAATACTGACAGCAAGCAAATAGTGAAGGGGTAATAGAGTCATCTGGCCTTACATGAGAAAGTTCAGTGCTCGCAAAGTTGTGATGAAAACAAAATAATAAAAAAATTATGGGTCAATACCAGGACATGGCAAATAAAAATGATTTGTTATATAGCAATTTAAAAAACGAAGGCCTGGGAATTTTCTTACTATGAAACAGGAAAAGGGCCAGTTTGGCCTTTTGTCAACTCATTTCATTATTTTCTTGTTCAGAACTGATCAAAATACACCATAAGACTGCATGAAAAATCAAGATAGAATCTCTCACAGTGGCCCTTGTCACAAATGCCTTGTTGCTGAGTAGCTAACCTTACAAGAAACACCTGCATGTGTCTATTTTCTACTGAACTTAACATAAGTTCAAATGGTGACATAATGAACTTGCTAACATAAAAGACAGTAAGAGTAAGCATGTCAGTCAGAAGTGGTTATGCAACAATAGCTACACAACTTAACTTAAGAATATACACTTAAACTTAAAATGCAACCAGTTTGCTTAGATAAAAGAAAACAAAATCTGAACTAAGCTGAATAAAAGTTCATTTCCACCTACACCACCTTGATACATATATTTTTAGAGGGATTTAACACTTGGTCAGTTAACTCTTGACAGATGAAGCCAGCAGAGTTGAGAGACAAGAGTCAGGAAGGAAGGAGAGATGTGGGTAAGAAGAGGAAAGGGACATGGTTGGCTGCAGCCAGGAACTGCATTTTCCAGAGTTGTATCCATAGTTGCTTGTAAAGTGTGAACTGGTGGTTGAAAGGATGTGGTGGAGAAGAGAGGACACACAAAGACACAATAAAATGGAAGGGAAATGTCTTCTCTTGACATTTCTATAGTTGCTCATTGATTTTTTAAATAGAGTCTAAACATTCCCCTACTGACTTGTATCCACAAAGCTTTATTTTTCCTCTCTGACGTGACTTCGTTGCTGACTCTTCGTCTGAGAGCTGATATCAGATTGGGTTGCACAGCGACTAATAGAATCTTGGCTTTCAAGCTTGGCCAAGATTATCTATTCCAGGGCCTGACTTTCACTTTCCCAGCAGAACTTCTCATTTATCTGGATGAGTCTCCTGTGTATATACACAAATCTGTGGTGTGTCAGCTCTCTACACTCCTGGCAAGAGGTGTGCAGTTGCTTGCCCTGCAGCAAGGGGTTATATTATGGCTAATAACCTCAGATCCTTTACACAGTAGACTTTGTTGTGAATCCAACTTATTTTTATACTTTTTACCCAATGATGGGACACATGATATATTAGTAATCAGTGCCTGATGTTCAGTTAACTTGCCAATTCTCTGTTAAAGTCTAGAAACCAGAACAAATTGGCAGGGGAAAGTACTTTATGAGACAATGACAGATAATACTCATTAGCCTCCCATCTCAGTCCCCTGACCTCAGATTTAGTGTTACATTACATATGTATATTCTTCTAAGGCTGTCGTTTGACAAGGTTGTTTTACAAGATTGGTCAAAGGCTCCCACACATTATGTCTTTGTGGATCTGAAACACTTGTGAGTGTGCAAGTACAATGGGGGTCTCCAAACACATCAGCATGTCTGATTTGGCTCACTCACACATTGAATAATCTGGCCACATGCCTTTTGTTTACTTGGTCAGCTTTTCTCATCAGATTGTTTTAAAATCAGATTATGAAAAAGAGAGTTTTAATAAATAATTAAGAATAAGTACGCACATTACGACAACTGCAGAAAACAAGCATAGGCTACAAGATGCAAGTCTCAACAGCACAGCGGGTCTTTTTTTTTTTTTTTTTCTTTTCAGTCCACTGGAGTGGCTAGAAATGGCAATTTGGCATTCAAGTTATTGTCCTGAGTGTAGCCGCTCCATACCCTGTGACTCTTGGTGTGTGTTTCCAATCATGCTGAGTGCGGACAGGGGCCAAGTTAATGGGGACAAAGGGTAAGTCTGGCAGAAGGGAAGGGGCAGAAAAGTGAGGGGATAACAAAGCTTTTGACTTATTTATTACTCCCAGAGCAAATTGGTGGGGTTGGGGGGTCTGGTTCAAACCCCTTGGCCAAGACTGGTGTCTTTGCTCCATATCCTGTTAGCCTGTGCTGGAATAAATCAACCACTTTTTTACCCTGACGTACGAAGAACTGCCCCAAGCAGCCTATCATCCTCACCACAAGCCTGTGGTAAATCAGCAGAGAATCAAGAAGATGAACAGGCGGGCATAGTGAGTTTGGACAAAAGGCTCCCTTGAGACTAAATTCCTCAGAGACATAGATCTGTCTGCGTTACAATAGGTTACAGTAGTTCTAGTGGAGTATTTTTGGGCAGACATGGCGACTTGCTGCATCCCTACAGACCTTCTTAGAATTGGACAATGTTAATAAAATAGCACTTTCAATTGAAAACATATATTATTAACAACAAAAACAATAACATCTTTTATTTGTAATGCAAACTTCTTTAAGTTATTTCTAAATTTGATACCAGGAACAAGTTTGTATAAGTATTGCAATTTGTCTTCTTTTAAGAACATTCATTGTTTGGTAACTGAGGAATTTTAAATTCTATTCAGTCATACGGGACCAAAATGTGGCTTTGTCTTACTTTGCTAAAATAAACAAGGCCCTAGAAATATGTACCCTAAAAACATCTTGTCTATATGGTAGTTTATGTTGCTTGCAAGATACCCATGCCATGTGTATGGCATACTACTGTGTGGTGGTTCTTTTTTCTACAGCACTGAGGATTTGATTCCATAGAGATTCCATGGAGAGAGGTAGCCTGGCCGGCCATCCAAACCAATCAGAGAAACAAAGCATGTGATGTAGCAATAACCAGAGTAGTTGAACAATGTCATCCAACATGGCCTACAGTGAAGTAAGAATGCTGGTGAATGACTGTAGTCAGTCTGGAAGTAAAAACCTTGTTAATCCAATTCTGCACCCATCTTGGTTGCATCTTGGTTTTAAACTGTGGTTCTTGAACACTACTGTATAAGTCACCACTTAAGACCTGCTCCCACATCACTGTGATTGGTTCAATATATTCTGTACTGGTGAAAATGGTTGTGAGAGGGAAGTGTATTGGGACCTGTTTCCAGGAGAGAACACTCTTTGTGAAGAGGATGGGTATGGCTGACCAGCGTAGGAAGGAGGGGAGTCTCAGAATCATATGGATTTCAGTTTGTTTATTTATTTGCAAGGTACAGTTTTAATATGCACTGGTGGATGAAAAGGCAAATTGTGTCCATTGAGCACAATTTTCAGAAATGATCTTGAGACATGCATTGAGTTCCACTGAGATGCAATGGCATCTAATTATCAAAGATGGTGTGTAAGAAGATCCGAATGCAGGAAAGCGCAGGAGACAGCAAAGAGTGACATTTATTTTACAAGACTCCCAAAACCAAAAAGAAACTAATAGTTCTGGATACTGAAACTAGAAAACAGGCAGTAACACAGGGAATGGCACTAGGGGAAGATCAAAAAAAAAAAAAAAAAAACGCAAATGAACTGGCAACAGAAAAGGAGGCGAGGGCCATTTTCAAAACTACATCCTTCATTATACTGTATATGCATTGATATTTTGTCAAACTGTGGCACACAGTATTTGAATGGTTGCACAATCAGAAGTATTCAATATTATAGTTAGTATTCAAAATATCCGTGTGACTGGTCTAGCATACTTCATGCAAAACTCCTACTACACTGAATTTACATAGATGCATCTGATTGCTCCATTATTGATAACATTATTGACTTTACAGTGCTGTACCAACTACTAACAATGACTACCATCCCAGTATACGGGGGGCCAGGACCAGTATTTACTTTCAAAAATGACTAAAAGGTTATATATGCACTTCAAGCTGGGGACAAACGGGTGGCACAGTCAGGGAAGACATGGGTAAATGAGACACAGGCGTCAATAATCATGGGAGACAATGAAAAATGAAGGCAGGCAGGGAGGGTCAGACCAAACAGCCAGGAGTAACACATCAAAAGACAGAACAGCGGCTTTAAAGAAAAGAACACAAGAAAAAGAAGACCAACAGAAACATGACACTGATGACATTTTCTGAATCTTGAAATTATAATTGGTACCATCCCCATGAAGTTGTTTATAAAAAACACAACAACCAGCTTCTGTGGTATGTTCTCAGTTATATCAAACAATGGTAACATTTCTTTTGTCATCTGTTTCTCTGTCCCACTATATTGAAATGATTTCCTATAATCTAATTTAAAATGAGCGTATTCAAAATGCATTCAAATTTTTGTTTCATTTTACATTTCCCACTGCATCGCAGTCATTCCAGGCTTCATAATTATTTTTTTTTGAATTATTCAATTATGTATTTTAGGCTCTTTTTTAGTTTTAGATTACATGACATGCTTTGTTTCTTTGAAACACTCACTGAGGTAAAGCACATTACACAACAACATTTTGTAGCATCTTTACCTCAAAATATGATGAGCCAGCAGTAGTGATATGCATCAGAGCTACCCAAGCATCGCATAAGAAAAATGCTTTTACAATGGCTTCACAAAATGTATCACCAGCAGGACAGCAAATTCCCACAAGACAACCAAATATTATTTAGAAACTCCTTTTCTAATCAAACCTTCTTGACAAATCATTAAACATGTCTATAGTTCAATTTCATAATAAAAAAAATAGCAAGATCTGTTGAGTTGTTTCCTGTTCCCAGAACATCTAGATAATGTCTCAGCACAGAGACGGGAAGAGAGAGTTTTGAACTTGGAGCTTGACCCGACCCAGTCACAAAACCAAGTCCCATTCAGCGCTTCTCTTGGTCTTTCCCCTTTCATTACAACTTTGATCTAGTGTCCATTTTTCTCCAAAACAACCTTAGACACACCACATCTTAACTAAAAGGTTCACTCCCCATGCATTATATCATGTCCCCTCGTGAACCTTAGAGTGATTACTTCAGCAGTGTTCGGCTTGGTTCAGGGAATAATCAGCACTGATTCCTGTTGTTGAGCTCAACCACTTGAGTTTCGCAGAAAAAATCTGTTATATTGCTTGTGAAATTCCCAGTGGCTGATGTCTCTACCATGCAGAGAGCCCCTAGTCACTTGTTGTAAATGTACGTGGAGCACATATTTATGATGACAGTACACATGTTTTCCATTGGTTAAGAGAGCAAATACACAAGAAACAATAGTTCTGTTCAAATGTTTATTATACATGTATCCCAATACACTGGCATCAAACCTTCATATGGCAGCGGCACAGAAAATGTGAAGAATTTGGCGATATATGGGAAAATCACAGCTACAAGTAAAATTGACCTGAACATAAAAAAAAAAAATTAAAAAAAGACATTTTCATTTGTAGTTTAAGAAGAGTTTTCACTGTATGAGAGTGAATATCAATATGTTCAGACTTGGACTATGAGATTTGTAACGATTCATTTACCTTCAGTCTTGAAATTTGTGTAAACTAAAAAGATTCTGTTAAAAACACATTACTAAAGGTTTTTGAATAAGTTCAAAAACCTTCTGCCCTCATGCCCTCATGGAGGGCTGCATAAAAGTGAGGATTTAAAGAAAAAAACAACATGTAGCATCAGGAAAATCTATGAGTTACAAAAAAATTTAACTACTCACTAATGACTGTGTTAAATATGAACGCTGGTATAAGTTCTCCCTGTGAACACATTCAACAGTCATAACTCAGTTTAAAACATGGGGAAATTAAACAAAACTTGGTCGACTAGACGTTTTCCTGTTGAGGGATATTTATGTTTTCCTAGATGTCCATTCATCTACTGTACCTCTGTATCTGCTTGCGTGCTTGACAGATCTGTTTTTACCTGTCAGTATGTCTATTATTAAGTTTGACATCTATGAATGAATGTTTCAGCAATTCAACCACCAAACACTTAAAATCAGACCATGGAGGGCAAAGAGTCGCAAGTAGATTCCTCTACATGTGTTGCGCTGCATTCCCCTCAGCGTAAGTCAGCTCATGTTTCAGGCCATGCTCATGAAGGGGCACTGCTGCCACTGTACATCATTAAAACAGCCCTGATTGCATTACTGTGGTTCACAGCTATCACTGGTGGGAGTCCTCCAAAAACCACATCAGATATGGTTCTGCTGGATTCATGTGAAGTCTCATGGCACCACACAGGCCTCATCCTGGTTCCTTTCGGTGTGGTCTGTTCCAGCTGTGTTTGAGGTCTGCTAAATACACAGTTGTGTGAGAATTCCCAGTAATCTGTTGACTCAAGTTGACCCAAAAGAGATGGACAGACTGCACACATGTCAGAACCAGCATGCATGCTGCTGCGTGCACTTCAATGTCCTTTTTCTGAAAGTTCAAGATGTTGTGCTGGACTTAACATCTTGAATACTTCACCCCAAAATTTATTAAGGTATAGTAGTGTGTAGTTTTTTATTAGTTTCTTTCCATACATAAATGCACACCTGCTACTGAATAAAATTAGGACCAGATGAATTGGGATCTACAGCAGCTTCCAGTGGTCTGATGCACCCAACCCACCCCTGTAATTACTGTCAGACACAGAATCAGACATGTATTAAGTGAGACAGAAAAACATATGGGAGACATTCGTCTCATACTTAACACATGGCCACACATGTGTTAAGTACAATGTGCCTCGAATATACATATTGCAAACAATTATGGTGCTTTACTGATGCTAATTTATCTATCATTTTGAGGCTTCAGAGAACTTTACGGTCCTCATCCCTTCCCACTTTGAGCCTGAGGCATTCACTCAAGCCGCAGTAAACTTTCCTCTTAAATGCGTCAAACTCAAGGCTGCGTGTGATTCACTGTTCACTACAGTCTCAGGTTGTGATGGAAATACTAGGTGTTGGTAGATTGATATCAGAACTTTATGAATTCTATTATTACGAGTACAAAAAATGTTTAAACTTGGACTAAATTCAAGGAGCAGGCAGCACCCATTACACTGAACTGAGCAGTTTTCAAGTGACTTTGCTCCTGTTTGCATTATCCAAACCGCTCTGTGCAGAAGCTGCAATTTTCATCTTCTTTTTCATAGGCTTAACTGCCTATAATCAGGGGGAAGTAATGTCTTACATTGCTTTTCCACTCTGTCTGTATTTCTGTATAAATCCTAAAGGCAGAGGGTGAATGAAGCAGCTGAACCACTCACCAAGATCTTCTTTTAATGGGGCATCAAGCCGCAAAAATGTCCTGGTAGATTTTTCTATGATGAACCAAGAAGTTGGCTCACTGGCGTCAGCTGTGGTGATTTTTTCACCAAAAAGCTCTTTGACAACCTCTGTGGTATGATATCTATCTTTCGACTCCTCATTCATTTTCAGACTAAATAAGACAAAATAAAATGCTCTTTTACTCACTGCTGCGAGTCCATGACCAGATTACAAGCTAAGATTTGAATCATAGCATCATTTAGATCAACTGTAAATTGTCCATTGGTGATAAACACAGAACTGGAAGTCATAAGAATTTTAATTTATGTCAAACTGAATCTGTTGGGTTTATCAAACATAGAAAACTATTGAAACGCTGAAATTAAAACACTAAACATTGAAACCCCTCCTTTCCATTGTCAGGACAAAAGCAGATCACAATTCAGTGGCAGGAAAGAGACCAGCAAAAGATTGTGTATGATGTTATGTCTGTTTGGAATTCTTTAGAACTTTGTTTTATTCCTGCTGAGCTCCAATGGAGTCACCTAACCTCTGATAAATTTTATTGAAATAAAGCAGAATAAAACTACAGTCAGAAAAAAACTGAATTTGGATTATTATCTACAATGACAACATATTAAGAAAAAAAAGCTAATATTCTGTTTAAAATAGATCATCCCTTTTCTAAATTTCTGGTGATTCATCATCGTCACATCATTAATCAAGGGATTGGGTAATATTTTTAGCTCTGTTTATTTTTGTTTTTTCATTGAATTATCTTCTTGGGAAAAGTGAATTCATCCTCACTGAGACAAAACCATGGCCTCCATAACAGATTCCTAACATTCACTTGAGGAATGATGTGTTAGGGAGACAAAATGACTAGAAGCAGACTAATTTTTCAAGGCTGAAAGCAAAAGAAGAAATTTCACATTTTGGTTTTGAGGAGGAAAATTAGCACATTAAATGACTATGAGTACCTTTATGACAGGGTCAAAAGCCACAATATAAATGAACATTTCAGTAAAGAAAGTTAAGTAGAGATGTAGTCCATCAGCACATCTGTCAGAGCACAATAAACTTTGCTCGTTCCCACAGAGAAATGTATTTTTGACTCTCTTAAGACAAAGAAACCAACATGAAAAATACACCTTCTGTACACTTGAGAATTGTTAAATAGTTTTTAAATAAAAATAAAAATTTCTTCATGTCTTCCAATCTCACCAAAGTCTTTGTAAAATGATTTCATCTGCAAGACATTTGTTTGGTCCCTGACAACTGATGAAGGCCATACATGCTAAAACCCTGTCGAAGTGAGGAGGACAGCGTGCAAGAGATAACAGATAAAACACTGTTTTAGCTGTACCCCCACACAAGGATGAGAGCAAATATGTCACATGTCCAAGTGCATTTACAGTATATATTTGCCTCAAAACCGCATAAAATGGGCATAAATAATGAACATGTTGTTGGAGCCATCTTGATAGAAAATCTAAGAAAAGCAAACCAACCAAGCTTTGCACAACTTTGACTCTCTTTAAATCTTGCAGTGCTTGTTATTCTACTGTCACAATGCAAAGCAACACGGAGCAGAAGTGTTAACAGAAAACCACTGGCCCTCTGGAAATTGGACCCTATCCTTCTGCCCTCCTTTAAATCTATTAACCCTTTGCATCCAAGCTGGCAGGAGTTGCTAACAAATTAAGGTATAGATTTAAGAGGAACAGCTCTGCCACCCATTAAATCCTATGAACATAGTGTGATCTGTCAAATTACTTTAACTTACTGGACTTTATTTGAATTATTATGTGCAGAATAATATAGCAAGTGCAGCTGAGATCTCCTTCTAATTGGAGATAGATGTTGTGAAGTCCTAACTAAATATATAAAAAACTGAAATTTACTTGCATTCCTCTCTCCACAACTCAACCTTACAGTCACAATATTGTTTGAATGAATCAGTTTATTAATTCCCAGCATAAATGATTTATCTGAAGCTTGATAGTTTACTTAATTTTATCTGTCTCCTTGGGCCCCTGTGCATCTACTAATCAGAAGGAAACCGAGAAGAAGGCATGCCTGTCTTGTTACCTGATCAGAGCTCTGTAAACTGGTGGCCTACAACTAATTATACTTGAAGGCCTCACTTGTGACACACTTTTCATTTGGTAAAGTACTTTTTTTAATATCCAAAACCTCTCCAGAGTCTCTAGAGATAGAGGCACTCCACTCAACTGCATAAATTAGACCAGTGTGTCAGTCTTCATCTGCTTTATGAGCAAGAGGTCACAGCAATATCTATTTCTATATAAATGTTTGTTTATACAGATAACACAATTTGGAAAGATTGCTTTCTTTTGCTTAGGAACCACAGTGCAAAGAGCAGAGGATATTTTAATTAAAGGTTTTATTTATTGTTGTAAGGCAATGGAAATAAACTTCCTCAGAGATGCAAATACTAGACAGTGTTTGTGTTTGTGACGGGCAAGATGTGCAGGTTTTCTGACTTTTTCTTCAGTACAATATAGAGCAAGATCTATAGAGCAAGCAAGATCTGTATGCATTTTTGTGAGTGGATACAATTATCCAACTGATTGAGAAGAAGAAAAGATTAAATTAAATGGGGTCTTGATCAATATATTTTAGTTCACGCTGCTCAAGTTAAGTGAACACATCAGATATTGACTGAAAATCTTTGCTGATAATTTGATGAAAACAAAATACTTCATCAGCTGTCAGTTGAAACCAAAATAATAATAGTAAAACTGATGAATTAAAGTTTAACTCCCCTGATTTTTTTTGTAGTATTAGCAGTTTAGTACAGGCTGCTTAGTTCCCATCTTATCGACCAAATTAGTGGGTATATGGCTCCATCTAGACGCCAAAAAAAAAAGATGAGCAGTCGTGACGCTGCGGCGAAATGATACTCACCTGCAGAGGGCGCTGTCCAACAAGTTATTCACTGAATAAGGAGCGTCTTCTTTTGTCACCGGAAGAGGCGAAGAAGCCCAGCAAATATGACATAACCGTGGCTGGCGATGTTGTGTAACTCACTCATGTAAGGATGTATATTTTTCTCGCTTTGGAATTTTATTTAATATAAACCTCTCTCTCCCGACGGTCCTGATAGTATAGTTTCTGTCTGTTGAAACCGCGAGTTCCTGGGTCGCCATATCCGAGCAGCGTCAGTCTGGTTTGCAGGTTAGCGTAGCCATGTAAACAATGAACCTTTGTGAAAGCATTTATATTATTTCATACTTTGTATCCGTGTTATAAATATTTCTATTGTTGTTTTTTTCCTTACAATATATGGTTAGTACGGGTGTCGTACATGATCCTCTTTTCAGCGTTAACTATTACATGATAATTAATTGACTTATCAGCTAACAGCGATTGTCTCGTAAACTGACATTAAAACCTGCCTCATATCTTCTGTCGTTGTCTGCTCAGTACACGGTTCCTTCATAATCGGTTCTCTCAATAATCGTCTTTTATAGGGAGGCTACAGTAAAACCGACTGCAGGTTTAATTGACATCTCGATGGCCCCGTGAAAGCAGCATCATTATGCCCGTAGAGGTTACAGAGGACCAGGCGACCCCCTCGCTCTCCAGCCCAGCCAGTGCTGCCCTCACCCCAGGAGGCTCAGAGGAGGATGGAGCTGCGTGGGGGCCAGCAGTCTGCACTTTCCCTGAAGATGGTCAGGGCTCTGAGGCAGCTGCGGCCTATCCTGGCAACACTGGGCCGGGGGAGAGCAACAATGGTGAGCCATGCATCACATCCAGAGGGAAAACCTCGTATGAACAATAGATAAGTATTAGTTCAGTTCGATTTATGCAGTTGTGAATCTACAGCTGTTTAAAAAAACAAAACAAACATAAAACAAAAAAAATTACATTATTTCACAGAGGCTTTGTTATCAAAATCAAACTTCTTATAATATAGTTTATGACTTAAGTTCCAGTGTTGTAAATTCAGAAAAGTAATAAAGAAGACACAAAAGTTAAAGTTGATGGCTGACATGCTGCTCAACTGTTGTCTTCACTCTCATCCTGTTATCCTCATATTTATTTCCTTGAATCACAGCGAGTATAACCTGAGTGTACAACTTGAGCATTTTTTTACAATGTTGCAGAAAGCATCTGATATCCTTTCCTTAGCATTTTTGAAAATTCAAGTGACTCTTATCATTAAAAACAACCTAAAATAAGTACAAAGGTATTTGACTGAACCCACAGTGACTTATTTTTGTGACATTTAGCTGGCAAGAGGTCTGGGGCCTTGCTCCAGATTGACCGGCAGCGCATTCAAGCAGCATCTGCCAGTTCTGGAGCTGATGAACTCCAGGGCCTTGGCGTGGCGGTGTATGACCAGGATGTCCTCGAGCAGGGTGTTCTGCAGCAAGTAGATGAAGCGATCCAGGAGGCTAGTCAGGCTGCCGCGAAAGCTGAGGCTGAGAAGGAGTATCAGTCTGTGCTGGATGATGTCAGGTAAAAAACTATAACTATACATAACCTAGTAAAATTCTTTAGCAAGTGTTGTATAGTTCTTCTTTTTCTGCATGTAAGTTTTTAAAATATTTATTTTAAATGACATCTGTCTGGAAAAGGCGTAACATTTTGCTTTTTATGACTTGTGTTTCAGGTCAGTTACAGGATCTCTGAAACATATCAACAAGATTATTGAGCAGCTGTCTCCCTATGCAGGCTCTAGCAAAGACATCAGTAGGAAGATTGAATCTGTCAAACGACAGAAAGAAAATAAGGTAAATATTATATAAATAAAATGTGGTTTATGTTGTTGTGACAATAAAGTGATGGTAATGATGAAAAAAATAATCTCATTCAGGAAAAGCAACTAAAAAAAGTGAGAGCAAAACAGAAGCGACTCCAAGCCATCCTGGGAGGAGAGGATGCTCAGAGAGTGGAAGCTGAACTTTTGGCGGAAGATGATGGAGAAGAAGGTGAAGTGACTTAAATTTTAACCTGTCATTTAACCTTTTTCAGTGTACTGACTAAACTTATTATCCACTTAGGAATGGAGGAATGCTGCTTCTTTGAATTACATACTTTGGACTTCTTACTTCAGTAGTTTCTGGGTTGTTGGTCTCAGACATATAAAAACACATACTGTTTTAAATTGAGGCTGTTGGTGTAGCAATTCAGGGGAAGCTACTGATTCAGATAAGTGTGGTTTCTTGCTTTTTGTAGACAATCACATGTGTATAGTCGTGTTCAGAATTGCCCAAAATGTATAAGTAGTTGTTGCGGTGTCCAGAAAGCTGCTTCCTGCGTAAGAAAATTATAGATACACATTGAGTGGTAGAAAAAATATACTTAAAAGTGCATATATTGAGTTTTGTTGCTCATTATACAGTTGTGATCAAAATAATAGCAACATGATTAAAGTAAATGAGTAAAGCTCAAAATTCTTATAACAGCTTTTATTTCCAGTCATGTAAAATGCATTAGGAACACTTCATGTTATATTACAAATAAAAACACGAAGAAAAATGTTTTAAATTTTACTGTTTACTGTTTACAGATAGTGAAGAAAAGGGAATATTAGGCTGCATAGTGCATTTCTCGAAAATCTGAGTAAAATGGGTCGTACCAGACATTGCTCAGAAGAACAGCGTACTTTGATCAAAAAGTTGATTGCAGAGGGGAAAACATATAAAATGGTGCAAAAACTGATAGGCTGCTCAGCTAAAATCATCTCAAATGCTGCAAAACAGTCAGGTGATCCATTTATATTGTACTTTCCAGTGCATTTCTGCTCCGACATGTCCATCAAAATCTGTCACATATTTGGCCAAAAACATGAAAGTCTTCTGTCTTCTCTTCCTTGTCACAGTGATGTTACATCTTGTGTTTTTTTTTTTTTTGTTTTTTTTTTTTTTTTCTTTACATTTGTGCTCTTCACCCTTATACATGTTTCAGATCAGCTGTGTTAAAGTAATTGTTACAGACTTTGGGATCTCTTTTTGGTTGATGTATGTGTCATAAATCAAAACCATTATCTCAAGTTAAAATGTAACTATCTATCTATGCATTTCAATAGATCTGTAGACTTACATCAGTTGGCAAGTATGGCAAGGCAAGGCAAGGCAAGTTTATTTGTATAGCAAACAACACTTTGCTGTACATAAGCATTACAATGAAACACATTCTCCCAGAAACATAACTAAAGTTACTTACCTTGCTGTAGTTGTCTGTTGCCACCTGTAATTGAGTATATTCAGACTTCACATAATTGACTGTTTACCATGCAAATACCTGCAAACTTTCTTTTTCCTAAAAGATGAACTGATCCTTCTGAGTCCAGTGGAAAGTTCTTGCAGTGTGCATAGAGGTCTTCATCTGCATACATAAGATGAAAACCAATCAGGGTTCTGTTATTTTAAATGATATCACACCTTGCTACTGGTAGTTAAGAAAATGCCACAGGGCATATTTGAATTATTGATACTGGGCAGTTTATTTAACTCAATATTTGTGTGTGTTGTACCAGAACCGGGACCATCCACACTGGGCAGCATGCTCATGCCAGCTCAAGAGACTGAATGGGAGGAGCTCATTCGGAAAGGTCACATGACTCCTTTTGGAACCCAAATACAGCAAAAGGAGGTAAAAAAAGAACCTCGAAAATTGATGCTGGCTGAGAACTCTGCCTTTGACCAGTACTTGGCGGACCAGGCCCAGATGGCCACTCAGAGAAAGAGAGGATTCCTTCAGAAAAAGAAAATCAAGTCTGTTTCTCGGCCTAACGAGGATGCCAGCAGTAGAACAAAAAAGAAACTTATCTCACCCAAGGACAAGAAACTAAAGAAACGCATGCGAAAGCTGCAGATAACTGCTCTGAAGGCCCATCCTAAGGCTCGACCTAAGACTGAGCCAAAGCTCCCTAAGCCAAAAAGGAAGTGTCACACTGACGGTGCGGAAACAGACAGCGAGGGGTCAGAGTACCTGCCCAGTGATGAAGGAATAGATTTGGACCAAGAGGAGAGAGAAGCCATGGAAGAAGGTTTTGGAGAGGGGGAGGATGAAGAGTATGAGTTAAAACCATACAAGAAAAAACATGAACGCAGGAGGAGGGAGAAGGTAAAGAAAAAAGAAATGGAGGAAGAATACATCCCTGAGAGTTCAGATGAAGAGGAGGATAGTGGGGGTAAAGCCAAAAAATACAAAGATGATGGAGATGTGGAATACTACAGGCAGCGAATAAGGTATGATTATGCACGATTGATGTGGATGGAAGTAGCTTGTATTTGAATTTACGGTTGGATGCAAAGATGCAGAAAGTTTTCTGTGTCTTTTTTTTTTTTAAGAGCGTGCAGAAACCAGCGTCTCTAAATGCTCAACAAACACCAGAATGAGCCTTTAGTTTGCATCACATTTGTAATGGCAGTTGTGCAAATGGTCTATTGTTCTTTGCCTTACTTAAAGAGAAGAGCGGTCGGTTTTTGCTGGCTCCATAGTGCAGAAAGAGAGTTAATCCCAGATGAGATTGGCAGCTGTTTCTTGACTAAGCAAATTCACTCCGTGTTCTTCTTCTCTCTCAGCTCTCGCACTGGCCTAATTATCCTCCTGCACATGGTTTTATACACTCACTCACTCTAATGCTCAAATTAATGGAAGAGCAGCCCTAATGAGATTTCATATTTATAGCTGTCAAATAAATTGTGTTGGCATGTGTCCTTTTTCTACACTGTAGTGATTGAATGTCAATTCAACAGCATAGACATGCCATGGATGGTGAGGCTAGCTTATGTGAAGAATTATATTAGAGCAAGCTTTATTTCTAGTTGGGTTTGGGGATGGAGTGGGGGCAGAAAAGTGTAATTAACTGAACCAATGCTTAGTCTTGACTTAATTAGAGAGTGTGGTCTCCCAGGCCCAGCTAAAGGACCAGTTTCATGGCAGGGTGACAGGACCAAGCCCAAATGAAGATGGATTCTTATCCTCTGCACCTCACACCTTTCTGGGGAACTCACTCGACTAATTGTCTGTATCAATCTTCATTTGCTGTGCAACGACTATGCCTCTAACTGCCCTCTCTCCTCCACTATTAAAACTGTTCTCTTTACATTTACCTTAATGCTATAGATGTACTACTTCACAGCCAAAATACCCTCAAATCAAAATGACTGCAATCCACACACCTGTAATGACAATGTCTTAAAGGAGATAAATGTAAACTCCATCTTTCTGGTCTCTCTATCTGCTTGTCCTGTTTTGGGTTTATTTGTTGTCAAACATATCAGTTTGCTGAAGCTGCCATTGTACACAGTGGACAGTTTATCAGAGTAAACACAGAAATGGTTAATCCAAAATTAAACAGCAATCACTCAAAATGTCTTAACTTCACAAGCTTGTTTTAATTTGACAGCATCAGTTGCCAACTCATCTGTATTTATTTAATATTTTAGTCTCAAAACCCTTTATGAAAATGAAAATGATCACACATGTTTTTTAAATTTATCTCATGATCTTATTGTTAAATCTGAGAAATTTGTTTTGGCCATGAAAATAAGCCCGTGGTTAAGTAACCTTTATTTTCATTTTCTTTCTAGGAGATGGAAGCGACAACGATTTCGGGAACAGGAGCAGAAGAGAGAAAGAGATGAAGAACTTACTGATGACAGTGATGTTGAATTTGATGAAGGCTTCAGAGTTCCTGGTTTCCTTTGGAAAAAACTTTACAAGTAAGGTCAACCTGCGTCATTCAGTTTAATAAAATGATTTCATATCCATGTACTTTGATATCTTATCAAATTTTCTATCAGCTGAAGGAGTAATAGCATGGCACAAATAGCCACAATAAATCTATTATTACTAAGGTTATCAGCGTACTTTGCTCTGCATCACATGCATTCCAGTTTACCCTAAAATTAAAATGACTTACAAAAAAATATTTATTCATTAAGTGATGAACTTTCTTTACTGTTGATGTACTTCATTGGGTATTTTTTATTTATTTTTTTAGCATCACTTTCATTTTACTTGGACTATACTATTAGATTGAACTAGTCTTTTTATTCTTAAAATGCAACATTAGTCACAATACCCCTGTGCTTTTTTGCATGAACTTAATAATAGTTTTGTGCTTTAATAATTACCGTATGAAAGTTCATATTACAATCATCTTTCTTCATTTCTTTGGCTGGTGGGAATTATGTAATTTGCTTTGAAACTTGAGTACTGATCTACTGAAGAGAATGATTAAAACAACTGTGACATGAAATTCTGTGATTTTTTTTTTTTCAGACCGCCTTCTTCCATATTTGGCATATCTGTTTCATGAAAATATGTACATCACATTTTCAGGTACCAGCAGACAGGTGTGCGGTGGCTGTGGGAACTTCACTGTCAGCAGGCAGGCGGCATCCTGGGAGATGAGATGGGATTGGGTAAAACCATCCAGGTCATCAGCTTTCTAGCTGGACTAAGCTACAGCAAACTGAGGACAAGAGGGTCCAACTACAGGTATACACACACTAACACATGCACAAACAAGCTGTGTCCAGAGACTGTGTGTCTGTATAGTATGAATATTTGATTAGGGGGATTTCTTCTTGAGAGTGTTCATCTGAATTATTAAACATGTTTCAATTATCAGACTTTTCACTTTCTTACTGCAGACAACAGAGAAAACACTGACACTAAGTGTGTGCATTTCTGTGTGTTTGTTTGAGAAAGACTTTGTTAGTGTGTTTATGAGCACCTCAAATGAATTTCAGACTTGTGAAATGGGGGTGGAGCAGGTCTCTGACATCAAATCAGCCACAGAAAACATGAGTGAGTGGTGGTTATAATCTGGTTTGACTGCGTGTACAACACTTGTATATTCAGTAGGTGGAGCTTCCCTCATGGTCAATACTCTGTCTGCTGTAGACGCCCACAAATTGATTGTTTGCAAACTCAATTATGGTCCAGTATCAATAGCTTCCACCAGGAGGAGGCTCATATCAACCCATTAGTGTGTCTTTGTGTGCATCCGTGTGTGTGTTTGACAAAGTTCTGGTATATCTTCACAGAGAAGCTGAGGATATGTCCCTACACCCTCTTTGATTCAAGTTTCTCACATAAAGACTGAGTGCATGTGTAGAGAGGAATTTTATAGCTGGATTATTCCCATGTCATTTTACAGTTGTACTCTATGTGTATATTTACTGTTATTTGAAAGCCTTAATTTTCCTTTTTTGCAGGAATTTATAAATAATGACTGTAGATACACACTGAAATTATTTAAAACGAAGTTTCCCTTGTTCCTTATGTTTGTTTGTTTGTTTTGTAGGTACGTTGGTTTGGGTCCATCAATCATTGTGTGCCCAGCTACAGTCATGCACCAGTGGGTGAAAGAGTTTCACACGTGGTGGCCTCCTTTCCGAGTGGCAGTTCTGCATGAAACTGGCTCATTCAGCAGCAATAAGGTAATGTGTTTTTGTGTATGATAGTATTCATGATTCAGGGTCTCTTTTTCTCCTTTGGGGGGCGCTAGAGATCCTCCTTTCCTTATGTCCTGTTCCACTCTCTTCTTTAGTGACTTTGAGAGTTACTCTGCTTTTTTAAAGTATGGAATACTAACTTTGTCAGTAATTGCATGATTAAAAAAAAAAAAAAAAAAGCATGTTTCATAGAGGCTTGTGTCTTGGTTTTCTGTGTTGCAGGAAAAGCTGATTCCAGAAATGGCATCATGTCATGGTATTCTGGTCACTTCTTATTCAGCTGTGAGAAATTTGCAGGACATCCTGCAGCGCTATGACTGGCACTACATTATACTGGATGAGGGTCATAAGATCAGAAACCCAAATGCTGGAATTACTACGGCTTGCAAACAGGTATTGCTCACAGACATTCACGTACAGTCGTAGAGTTCACGTAGTGGTCATTACATGTCCTCTTAAATGCCATTCTTTTCATGTTTGCACCACAGCTTTTTTAAAAGTTGTTTGGTTTCATGAAAAGAAATCATTTTTTTTTGACATAAGTTGGAATATGTACCTGAGATTTCTGCTTCTTTTGCTTCTAGTTTCGCACTCCGCACAGATTCATCCTCTCAGGTTCACCTATGCAGAATAATTTAAAGGAGTTGTGGTCTCTATTTGACTTTACCTTCCCTGGTAAACTCGGGACATTGCCTGTCTTCATGGAACAGTTCTCTGTACCGATTACCATGGGAGGATACAGCAATGCATCACCTGTACAGGTACAAGAACATGCACACACACACACTGATGTGCTGGTGGTATTTGATAAATTCTCTTCTTTGATCCTTGTTTTTGTTTTGAAGTGAAATCTGGAGTCGTATTCCAAGCAGTTGTCAGTTAAAGCTTTTTAAGGGAGAGAGTGTTGAAGGGCTGAAGTGTTTTAAAACACTGCTCATATACATTTTATGTATGCACAGTTTTAGATAGCCAGAAGGATGCAGGTTAGAGGGAGAGATAGTGGAACAGCAGAGCCATTAAGTGCAGCTCTGGATAATGTAGGCCATGTGAAGGAACTTCAGTTCATCCCTAATGTGTGAGAGAGGAAGAGGCTAAAGTAAAGAGCTAGTGAGCTAAATTGTAGCTCTTTGTCATTAGTGTCCAATCGTTACTAACCCAATGACTGTATAGATTTAATTATTTAAGATGGCTATTGATGCTTCTTCCGCTGTCGATAATAAAAACCTTTACTAATTATTAATGTTATTAAATGGTCAGAGAGGGCGAAGCTCTGCTGCCTTATCCTGTTCTTGAAATACTCAGAGTAGCAGAATAGGCTTTCCAATGGTACATAAATCAACCAATGTTTTAGACCATGTGCTTGTGCTAGACTTTCATGAGCTAGTGTATATTAGATCTATTACTGAAACTTATATTTGCACTCCCACATAAATACACTCAGCTGGTCGTCCTGAAATCGCTAGATTATCTGCTACCCTTTTTTCCCCACTCTGACCTCCACTTAGCCCTAGATCCAACTATTTTATTGTCCCCTCCAGCATTGCCAATGGTGTCTTTGATCCCCCTGTGGACCCCCAATGAGTTAATGTTTAAAAGGAAAGCTGGCTTTTAGCACTGACTCTAGATAAAGTCTAGCAGGCAATTTACAGTGGGGCTTCTAGTGCAGGGTGGGATCAAGTGTTTTTTAAGCTCCTCCTCTCTTTCCAAAAGAGCTGTTGGGTAGTGCTGATGAAAGAAGAGGGCTCTGCCCCTTGAGGCCAGCAGCACTATAATCAATGTTAAATGGCTTGGTACTACTGAGAGGGGGACAGTAGCACAAGGGAGGTGGTGAGAGAATCAAGCCCCAAGAACCATGAACAATGAGACGGCTGTCTGTGCTTATGTGTTTGTTTACCCTTAAAGGTTTCATTGTTGTCACTTTGTAGGTCCAGACAGCATTTAAGTGTGCATGTGTGCTGAGGGACACCATAAATCCTTATCTGCTCAGAAGAATGAAGGCAGACGTCAAAGCCAACCTCTCCTTACCTGACAAAAATGAACAGGTATTCATACGCTTTAGACCTTTGACCCTCTTTGTTGTAAGTATTGAACAACTTCTTAAACCTGGGATCCTTTCACTCCTTTCAGCTGTAGAGATGTTCATTTGATTTGACTATATGCCTAATCTGTGGAGTTTTTGGTGAATGTGTATGCTCCATGTCAGGGGAAGCCATCTAATAAAGTCCTAGTAAAGTAAAAGGTGTTGGTATTCATTAAAGTGGCTGATCTCTGATCTGCCCTTGCAGCTGATGCTGTCCACTTCAGATCATTAAATTAGTCCCTCAAGACAATGTTTGCTTTAAAAAACACAATGCAAACCACTAATTTCTCTTCTCGCTCACTTTACTTAATCAAGAAACTTAATAATGTGTGTCTATACATTACATGTTTTTACACTATCCCTGTGTGTGTGTAGGTGTTGTTTTGCAGATTAACAGAGGAGCAGCGGCAGGTGTATCAGAACTTCTTAGATTCCAGAGAGGTCTACCAAATACTAAATGGTGAAATGCAGGTACGTTGCATTTTCATGGTCAAAACATTTTAATGTTTTCTTATTTTTCTTGTTCTTCTTTTTTAATGCTTCTTCCATTTGGTCTCCATTTTGTTTACAAGATGTTGCATTGTTAAAAGGTTAAAAACTCTTGTCTAAGAAGACTTCCTGAAACAAGACTGTCCTTATTTATTAATTTAACCACTCATCTGACAAATTTAATTTAATCTCTTCCATTCACAGTCATTTCTTTTTATTTATTTGCTTATTTATTTTTTTGATTAGCTATTACCACCTTGAAGCAGTATTCAAGAAATCATTTTGCCATTAAAATTTTTTTTTAAAGCTCTTACAACTTAATATTAGTATTTTTGATGCTCACTCTCAGAAGGTTTTGCATTTGCTTTTCCTCACATTAGCCAGACCCAAGAGAGAGAGAGAGACTACCATTTATCACCACTGAGCAAATAGGCATGGTGGAAGAGCCAGTGGTGACCAGATAGTGCAGACACGCACACGCTCTTATAGATGTATTCAGTGGTCACTCTCAGTCCATTAACCACCATTACTAATGCAGTGACCACTGGGCCCTCATCAAGAAACGCATTGTTCGTAAATAAATTATGTAATTCATTCCTGTGGACTAAAGTAAATGTGCTTTGTTTAAAGGTGCAGTTCTGCAAAACACACTGAAATCAACCAGTTTTTTTAATACCAAGTTATGTCTTTCAGTTTTGTGCTCATAAACAGAACAGTACATGTTTGAGAACCTCTCTTTTCTCCTTTCTTCTCTTTCTGCTTTAGGTATTCTCCGGTTTGATTGCACTGCGTAAGATTTGTAACCACCCGGACCTTCTCTCAGGTGGTCCCCGGATACTGAGAGGAATCCCTGAGGACCAGCTAACCGAGGAGGAACACTTTGGCTTTTGGAAACGCTCAGGAAAGCTGATAGTGGTGGAGTCACTGCTGCGTCTCTGGTTCAAACAAGGCCACAGGGTCTTGCTCTTCACTCAGTCTCGACAGGTCAGGGAGACTCCTCTGACTTTCTGATTACTTTTAGAAATAGTTATGAACATCAGTGATAATTTTTTGAATACTTTTCATTCCCATTGTGAGATTTTTGCGGCCCTGCAATTTCCACCCATCTTCAGTTATGAATCTTCAATTGTGATGTCACCTCTATGTTGGCTGTCAGCTACATACAACCCATGTGTCTCTACTTTTGCACATGTTGGTGTGAGAGACAGTGGGAGGGTGTATATGTGATCGAGGCCCCAGCTGTTGCAGTCAATACCAATGAGATTATACCTCAGAGGGAACCTGAGACTCTCCCTGTCGGCATCTCTGTCCATGTAATATTAATCTGCTCTAATCCTTTTAGAGCTAATCCAAGTGTCGACCCTTTCCCCCTCTCTGCCTTCCCTCTATCCTTTTCTCCATGTTTCTCTGTTGCCTTTATCATCTCCTTCCTTTTCAGATGCTGGACATCTTGGAGGTGTTTGTAAGAGACAAGAACTACTCGTACTTGAAAATGGATGGTACAACCACAATAGCTTCCAGACAGCCACTCATTGCTCGCTACAACGAGGTAAAGATTAGCTTTCCCTAATGGCTCTGAGTATTTCTCATGAAAATCCCATCCTCTGGGACCGAATGGTTCAGTGGAACCCTGCTTGGCCTGAGGTGGAAACACTAATTGATAACAATCTGTTGTTCAAAGTGATTGTTCTTTCTTTGTTGTTTGTGTAATCAATGAAAACATCACTAAGCATTGGGAAAGTGAGTGTGCACTTTCAAAACTTTATTATAAGATTTCTTTATAAAATGAAGTTCTGCTTTAGAACTTAATTTGTTATATTTAACATTAATTCTGGTCAAAAGGGGACAGAGATAGATATTGTATTCACATTTTACTGAAAGTAAGATTACTACAGGTAAAGATTTTACTTTTTTCCCTTTTTTTTTTTTTTTTAAATATGACCCACAAATCTTAAACTAAATTATCAAAAGTAATATGAAGCCATTCAAGTGATCTTTTGTTAACACCAACTTTTTTCTTGCTCTTTCTTTGTTACAGGACAAATCTATATTTATTTTTTTGTTGACTACTAAAGTTGGAGGTTCTGGGAGTCAATCTGACTGGAGCCAACCGAGTCATCATTTATGATCCAGACTGGAACCCCAGTACAGACACACAGGTTAGACACTCATGTAAAGTAATTGAGATAAAACATGTACCAGGCTCATTATTTCTCATGTGAGGCTGTATGTTGTGTTGTAGCCTGAATCACCTCTGAACTCCTCTGTGGGTAAAATCCCCAGATCATAAAAGATTTGGACATCATGGCAAAAAAAAAGTTTTAATTCTTAAATATACTTTGACTTTTATTTAAATGCAGATGGCAAGAATAAAGATATTTATATTGTTGTAGCCCTAAATTGTCTTGGTCACATTTTTTGGATGTGCTGTGGGGCCTGAAATGAGGTCATCTGCTTTAAGAGGGAAATAAGTTACCGAAAAGTTGATCCTACTGTTCTGGGATCTCACTGGGATACATCTTTGCCCAGTGGATGACTGTTTTGTCCATCTCTGTTGTACAGACCACAGTCAAAAACAGGGATAACATTAAATATCTTTCCAGTTGAAAAATGGGTTTTCTTGTTTACTATTTTTATCCTCAATGTTACCTGCTACTCTTTGGTGTTCTACTACATACTGCTACTTTATGCTGTTAAAACACTAACAGAGCTTTTCTTTCCTTTTTTTTTGTCTTTGTCACTGTCCACCTACTTACACAATTGAATGTATTAAACTGTTCATAGGCAAGGGAACGAGCATGGAGGATAGGTCAAAAGCAGCAAGTAACTGTCTACAGACTGCTGACAGCAGGGACCATCGAAGAGAAGATCTACCACAGGTAATGCATCAGGTGTTTTTTTACTGCTTATGTGTGCATATATTCAGTCACAGATCATTGGGTATGAAAAAGCACAAGAAAGGAAAAAAAAAATCCAGTCTTCTGTTCTAGTTAGTTCTTCCACTAAACTGACATTTATGAATACTGTTTATGACGAGTTACAGACATCACTGCTGTATCACTGCGGGTTTTCTCCCACTTCTCAGTAATTCCCCGTGTTATTAATTGGCCAAGTTGAGGATTTCTAAACTGCTGCTGTGTTTTGTTTGTGTCTGGGAAAGTACTTTCAAAAAGAAAAATGTTCCAATTGCAGGAATTATATTTTGATACCAATAAGCTGAGAGGCTTCAGGCAAACTTTTCTGTGATGACAGGATCTGGATTACCTGCTGCAAGAAAAAAAAAAAGAAAAACAAGATCCATGCATCTAATTCTGTTTTATATCTGTTATAATTCCAGGCAAATCTTCAAGCAGTTTCTCACTAATCGTATTCTGAAGGATCCCAAACAGAGGCGGTTCTTCAAGTCTAATGACATTTATGAGCTCTTTACTCTGGCTGACCCGGATGGAGGTCAGGGAACGGAAACCAGTGCGATATTTGCAGGTCTGTTTATTGGGAGAAATATTTATTTTGCACTGTAAGGAATTCTCATTCAAAAACTATTGCTGCCAGAACACACTTTCCAAGTTTACTTTTTTTTCCTTTTACCAGGCACGGGCTCTGATGTCAAAATACCCAAGAAACCTGAGAGGCCAAGGCCATCACATGCTGTAAACCATGGCAGCAGCCACACTCAGAAACTCTCCTCAGGAAACCAGAATGAAATATGTGCAGACAGAAGACACTCCTCCGCAAAAGATATACAGATGTTAAAAGATTGTAACACTTCTTCATGCAATAAAAACCTGGGTAAATCAAATGTACTGATGGATGATGAAAACAGCAACCAAAACGGAGTGGTTGTTGCGTCAGATATTTCCACAAATTCACTGTCTACGGGACAAAATTACAGAGACTCGGATACAGCTACACCAGCTCTCAAAAACTCCCATTTGCCCAGCTATCACCAACACAGAGACAAAGACTCCGCCTTGACTAGCCCACAGAAACACAGGGAGAAGAGAAAGCATTGTGACTCTGTTGGCATGGACAAGCACAAAAATAAAAAACACAAACACTCCAAAGATGCTCGATTTGAAGGCCACCGTATCTCTCATTTGGTAAAGAAAAGGAGTTACAAGAAGACAGAGACTGAAGACAATGCAAGAGAGGAACAGGGAAAATCAGATGATTATGTCTTGTCAAAGCTCTTCAAGAAATCCGGTAGGTACACATCCAGTCTGCTATTTTCAACATTTTTTTTCGTCTTGAACATGTCAATTTCTTTTCTAATCTTTTTTTTTTCTTTTTCTTTTTTTTTTAAACTCTTCTTCCTTGACCTCCAGGTATCCACAGTGTGATGCAGCATGACACCATCATGGAGTCCTCCAACCCTGACTATGTTCTTGTGGAAGCAGAGGCCAACAGGGTGGCTAAAGATGCCCTTAAAGCTCTTAAGACGTCTCGGCAGCTGTGTAGACTGTCCTTGAATAGACCTCCTCCTCCATCTGCAAAGTATGTTGTCTCACGTTGGTGTGCCGGATCTGTGAAGATTCACAAATCTCATTTAAAACAAAGATCTCAATATTTCCTTTGTTTACTCTGTCAGGAAACGTTTTGGACAAAAGAAGAATTCCCTCTTAGTTGCACCTGCTGTTCAGTCTGTCCCCACTCCAGTCAAATGCAAGGTAACAACAGTATTGTCATAAAACTGATTTTAGACTAAATCTATAATGGATATTTTAGATTTGTGATAGATTTTATATTTGTATGCATACGTGGTATGTTCATGTATATGTGAAATCCATTTCTCGTTTTAGGATAGTGCTATTGTAAAGAAGTTGGTGTCAAAAAAACCTGGTGCTGGAGCTCATTTCAGTGGGGAAGGGGACAGACGGTGACTCAAATTCTGCCCCACTGTCGTCCTCCTCCCTCCTGGCCAAGATGAAAGCCCGTAATCACCTCAGCAAGCCCTCTAGCCAGAGAGAAGAAGATGGGGAGGATGAGGAAGGCTCTGTAGCTCCAGGACCAAGCTCACCTCGTCCATCTACTGAGCATGATGAGTTGTTAGTGGATCTGCGCAACTTCATAGGCTTCCAGGCAAGTGTTGATGGACAAGCCACCACCCAGGAAGTCCTTGAGTACTTTAAACCAAGACTCACAGAGAAACAGGCGCCTGTCTTCAGAGAGCTACTCAGGAGCATCTGTGATTTTCATAGGACCTTTGGTCAAGAGGGCATCTGGAGACTGAAGGAGTCCTTTCGCTGATAAAAAAAACAGTTATAAAAGCATAACAAGCCTTTCAGATGTGATTCATATTTGAATACCTCTCAGTTAAGAGTCTGTTGAAATAAAGTCTGCAATGTCTTTTTGGAAATGAGTATGTTTACATTTTGCACACTTCGGTCATTATAATAATACGTACCAGACCAAAATAAATAATTTTAAATAATTAAACAAATGAATACCTGACAATGGTTCTTTGTGGATGGACCATATATAAGAAAGACCATTTAGCTGTTTTAAAAGTGACACATTTTTTGTTAATTTTCAATTGACTCAAGAGGGAAAAGTTTTTTTTCTTTTTCCCAGTATGTTATTTTATTGTAGTTGCAAAGGAAGTTAGCTTGAGATCTACACTTACATGGTCATCTGCTTTCATTCTTTTTCAGTTTTTGTCAGTTGAATTGTTGAATTCGTTGAATTGACATCGTTGAATTGAATTCAGCTGTTTTTTATTTTCTTAAAATTTATTACATGGGAATAAATGCATGTTTAACAGGATTACTGTCATTTTATTTTTCCTTTTTTTCTGGCTGTAAAATTGCAGTAAGTAGTGTACCATTTTATAAATAGTAATTCACCATACTGTAGGCTTTAGTAGAATCAAGATTAGATTTTCTGTGCATGACAGTAGTGATGGGGACACGGTTAATGTAAAATATGCTTAAACCTGCCTTCATTTTCTGTGGAAAAACTGTTAAGGATAAATTGTTAAACGGCCTTGTTTTATATTCAATAAATTGTTTAAATAGATGTAATTTCCTGCACATATTTTATGTAATAAATTTTTTATCAGCTTGTTTTTCTTTTAATTTATACAAAAGTTAAAAAAGGGGCTGTTGTTTTAAAACTTGCCTTGTCTTTGATTGTCCTGCAGGAGAGGAAATGGCTGGGTTTTTTTGTGTTCTTTTTTTAAAGACTAAGGGACTACAATTTAGAAAGAAAATTTAGAGGTTAATGTTAATCTTTATATTTATCCTCCCATAATAATTCTGGTAAGTGTGGTCATGTTTAAATATAAACATCTGAAATTATTTAATAAGATGATTATTGGGTTTTAGTGTGGTGCTGACCAGGGTCCTGAAATGTGCTCAGTTGGATAACTGAGGAAACTTTAGGCCCAAATATGGGACACAAAATCTTAAAACCCAGTTAAATGTTTTGTAGACGTGTCTTTGCCAGCAGAGGTGAGAGTATAATTTAATTTAGTCTCTTAAGCAATCAGAGGACAGAGAAAGGCGCTGAAAGGAAGCAGACACTTCAGGCCTGCACTTCTGGCATAGTTTCTAGACCAAATATTGGGATAAAGTTATCAACCATTATTTGATTTCAATTTTCTCCGCACTTCGCCGAGGTCATAATAACAAGTTTATTTTCAGCGGTGCATAAATTAATTACGCGCATTTAATAACTAAAATATCATTATATTCCCCCTTTAATAACATAAACGCTGCACGCCAGGGAAACCCTTAATAGCGCGGGGCCCTGTAACTGGCCATTATCCGCCTGTAATGATATTACAGAACCAATTACGCGCCATTAGAAGAGATTTTCTGCACTTTATGTGGTTTAGTCCAATCCCGCACTCCTCTTCTAAATTTCTGCTGCTTCTCGAAGCCTCATTTTGCCTCCACCTCAGAGACGCATGGCGTCTACGCTCTGTCGTCCCAGATGCGCTTTAAAACTAATTGAAAGGGTCCCGCAGCAGATCATTTATCTGAGGAAGCGAAATAAATCGCAGGACCCCTTGCTGTGAACAAAATCAAAAATTTGGCCTTGTGAGTGCTCTACACGCGCAACCCCTTGTAAAGTGGACCCCCTAACACACCCTGACGAGCAATTAACCCGCCCGACAGTCAATCTAAAACCCAAAAGCAACCATCCTCCTTTTTTTAATATATGAAAGAACCAAATAAAAAGTGCAGCGGGTGTGTGTGTGCGTGTTTATGGTTAGGGAATATGCTTAACTCTGGAATAACAATCAATTGTGATGAATTTTCTTTTCTTTCTTTTTTTTTGGCACCTGAGCAGAGCTGCTGTTTGCCACCCTGGGTATGTCTCCCCTGCCCCTCTTTCTTTATTTCCGTCTTTCTTTCACACACACACACACACACACACACACACCGGGAGTTGAGGGTGAGAGAGACAAAGCAGTGATAATCCGATTAGGACCAATTAGGCGTGAGATTCTGTGACACTATAGCTGAAAGCCTTAACACTCTGTAGACAGTTACAGACATCTGGACCCTCCCAGAGAGGGATGTCAGCACAGTTTGCGTGTGTCTGTGTGTGTGTGTGTGTGAGTGTGTGTGTGATGGAGAAAGAGATGGAGGAGAGCAAGAGAGATGTGGACACTCCCAAACAGAGAGTCGGTGAATAAGTGCAGCCTCTGCTTGTCTCCAGAGCGAGAACTCACTCTCATCAGCATCTTCTCTTCAGGTAGGATGCTCTCTCTCTCTCTCTCTCTCTCTCTCTCTCTCTCTCTCTCTCTCTCACACACACACACACACACACACACTAACTTTAAATCCTCCGATGTCCCGCGTGGCTCCACCTCCTCTCAGGACGATTTGATGTGTTAGTTCCTACCAGCAGCGATCAGAACCTGCACCGTGTCTGAGGCTCTGCTTTGAAACTTTTGTCTGTATTTCAGGTTCAGGATGTTTTACTTCCACTGTCCGCCTCAGCTGGACGGAGAGTGCTGTCGGTCCAACACATGTGAGTTTCCCCTCTTTTTTTTTTACACCTTTAGTTTAAATTTAAAATCCCATTCATATTATTTAAAGTGTCTCTATTTCCTTTAAAGTTCTGTTTAGTTCACTTCAGTCAGATGTTGTATATTTTCTTGGAAGACAGAAGACTATATCATATTGATATTTGTTTTTTTAAAGCTATTTTGATTATCATCCAAGAGCTCGGCCAGAGAAATATGCTGTATTTTTGTTGTAGTAAGTTTAGTGTTTCATGCTTTATTCCACCGCAAGAAAGCTGATCTACAGAAACAAAAGGGCGGATTTAAACTTAAAGTAGTTGGATGTTTACAACATTTTTGTGCGTCTAATATTCTAAATATACGGGCATTGTGTGTTTTCCACAAATTCAGAGGAGGGTGTGAAGGGTTAAGTGTGCGTCAGTCAGCTGCTGGTGGTGAGGAGCGCTGGTGGTTTGGCCCCGGGGCAGAGGGGGCGTTTTGTCCCGAGCACAGATGTTGGGTGTCACGGCTCTTAGACCGTCATGGCTCCCTTTAGACTCCCAACATCAATGTTTCATGCAACTAATGGAAACACAAAATCTGTCCGCTTTGTCATCCTGTTTGTTGCATTTCCTTTCAGCTTTTATTCTTATGTGCTTAATCCATTCGAATGCAATGATGGAATTATCTAATCTTATTTTAATCAAAGGAATCATTTGACTAATTTAAGGGCTGATTTGATCTTTTTGTTTATGTTTGTATGCATTTATGTATTTTTTTTCCCAGTAAATTCGAGCGGCTTCGGTAACCACACCCCGGCTGATTTCGACGATGGATTTTTACGCAGGAAACAGCGCAGGAACAGAACAACATTTACTTTGCAACAGGTAATTATTGTCCTGGACAAAATCATCCAGAGGACGAAACTTCCGTTCAGGGGAAAAGACACATATAGGGCACGGCGCTAGATGGAGGAAATCCATAACAAGTTGGACAAGTTTTCAAAATTAAAGATATCGGTAGAGACTATTCACTCTAGATCTCAACTGTTAGATATTTGGGGAAATCGCAATTTGTTGTTTTTATAATCCAGAAGGCAATAAAACCGTAAATAAAAACAAGATACCAGTTTAATTTATTGACGTGTTCAAGAATAGTTTAATTAGGCTGCTCTCTGTTCAACTTCTGGCTCTTTTCAGGTCAATCTTTAAGGATATTTGAAAGAAAGAAAGAAAGAAAGAAAGAAAGAAAGAAAGAAAGAAAGAAAGAAAGAAAGAAAGAAAGAAAGAAAGAAAGAAAGAAATGAATGAATGAATATAGCTGAAAATCAACTCTACATATAAATTGGTCACTATGATGAATTCATTTGTGATTTCTGAAGTGAGGCTGTACGTGGGTTCTGTGTCCGCAGCTGGAGGCTCTGGAGGCGGTGTTCGCCCAGACCCACTACCCGGACGTGTTCACGCGGGAGGAGCTGGCCATGAAGATCAACCTGACCGAGGCCAGAGTGCAGGTGAGCTGCGCGCGGCGGCGTGGCGCGTCCTGCCACGGTGACCATGCGAGAGGAGAGGCTAAATGAAGCTCCTCAGTCATGCTGCTGATACACTTTAATAACATCAACATAATAGTGAATATTAGATTAGCTTGATTAATCGGTCATTCATAATTAACCAGCGATAATGTCCTTCTCTAATTTGTCTGCGTCTCAGAGGCAGGAATACATACATCATCCCTCCTGATCTCCTTTTCCTCTTATCCACACGGATTTCGGCGTGTTTGTTTTATAAAAGGAGGTAAAACTCAGAAATGTCCAAACTCTCTCAAACTGTCCACACACTCTAAACCACAAACGCACATACACCTATTATACATTTGACAATATATATTCCGCTCCTGCCTGGCACATATGCGCGGTTATAAACTTGGCCAGATGTAATTAAGTTATGTGTCCTGTATGTAATTTCCAGCATTCTAGATTTGCTTTTGGGTTTTGTTGTGCGCGCAGATCTAATTGTGGGAAATATAATAGTTTGCCTTTTGTTCCCCAGGGTCATCTTACTATCGCTTAAACCCAATGGCGGGGTTGATAATGGAATCCTGCGCTGTAAATTAGGGATTGTAAACAAATTATTCCCCTCCTAATCCGATTACCACATTCCTATTATTAAATCTGAACATGAATCCACCGCAGTATGCAGGGATATTAAACTTACATTATTATTAGAAAATAAATTTCCTTTCTGTTGCAGTGTTGTTCACCGCCCCCCCCCCCCCCCCCTTTTTTTTTTTTTTTGTAAAGTGTCAATGGGCTTCCCCGCATTAAGAACACGCAGCAAATTGAGATTAATGGAGCAATTATAGCCCATTCAGAGATGGGTGTGTGTGGGGGGGGCGCGACTTCTAGCTGGAAGGTGCAGGGGTGAGATAAGTCTATTGGCTGTATTGTTGTCCTGCCACAAAAATGTTGTCCTTTCTTTATGCCGAATGAATGCATGTGTTTTGTTTGGCTGTTGACATCATTTACACCCCCGGTACAATAGGATGGATGCAGAGCACATGCACACAGACTCTAACCTCCATTCACGCATCATGATTAATGCCTGCTAGAACCAAGTCCTAATCGAATCTGATGTTGTCAAACAATCACTAAATAGGGAAATAAACGACTTCATCATAGCTGCCTCTCTCTCGGGCAGCACAACTGTCAGTGGGAAGTCATTAAAATATGATAATGAAAAATTGCTCAATTAAATGTTGTTATAGGCGGTGACCTTCATTCGATTAAGATAGCAGAACTTGACTATATGTTCTCAGCTGTGTGGATGATGAAGTTTTGGGGATAAATCACAGATTGTGGGAAATTAGAGCGCTGCTGGGAAAGATTCAAACAGCTTGATATATAAAACAAAACAAAGGAAATTTGATTCAGCTTTTCAGACCGCTTAACAAGGCAGATTATGCTAATTACACACTTACACAAGTTTGCATTTGTTTCTCTCGGGCATAACCAAAAGAATATACAAGATAAATTCAAACTATATGAGAAACAAATGGCCTGGACTTCAAGCTAAACTCTGTGAATTCATACAACACCACTGAGACTGTTTATGTGTTAGTGGTATTCTCATCCGTAAATTCACACTTAACTCTATTGTTTTTTCAGGTTTGGTTTCAGAACCGCAGAGCAAAGTGGAGGAAGACAGAGAGAGGGAGTTCAGACCCTGAAGGAGGGAAGGAGCAGATGAGCGAGGGCACTCCTCCATCTCGCAGCATCAGCTCTCAGTCCCCAGTGGACCAGGGCAGAAAACAAAAAGAAACTCTGGAGATGCAGCAGAGGTGAGAGAAGACAGACGGATGATTGTTGATTGTCTGAAATTAGAAACAGAATCTATGAAAGCCACATTAGTAATTTTGGTAGCTTATTACAGTGTGTCCTTAATTACCTCTACAATTATAATAGTTTGAAAATATATGTCCTTCTAGATATGTTGGTGTACTAAAATAATATGATTTGTATGAATAATTTTCACCTTATGATTGCATAAGACATGGTATGCTGGTTCTTTACAGCATCAATAGGACGGTTGGTCCCGGAGGTCCGTTCTTTCCGTCTTGTATACCAGGCACACTCCTGAACTCTGCCACCTATGCCCAGGCCCTCTCACAAGTTGCCACCCTGAAAAGTAAATATGATTCTCATAAGATGATTGATGATGTTTTCTCCTTAAAAAAAAAAAAAAGAAAAATTCAATCTTACCACCAATCAAAACTTTTGTTATTTTTCAGGCAATGGTTTGTGCTCCTGCTGTGTTTCTGACCCCATGGGCCTGTCCTTTCTGCCACCCTATGGTTGTCAGGGCAACCGCACAGCCAGCGTGGCCGCCCTGCGCATGAAGGCCCGTGAGCACTCGGAGGCTGTGCTGCAGTCTGCCAACCTGCTCGGCGCAGCCGCTGGACCCGGTGCCAGCGTGGGGGTTCTGTCGGGAGTCGGCGTGAACACAGCTGGGGTGGTGAGGCCAGCTGCGGGTCCTGCCATCGAGGCACCCAGCCCTGGTGCAAGGGGGGGAGACAGCTCCAGTCCCAGTGCAGGCACAAAAGTCCCAATCCTGGGTGGCAGCCCTGACAAACACCCTCACTGCCCCAAAGAGCCACTGGAGAAAAAGTGAGGCGCTGGACACCAGTGTGGATGTACTGATCATCTGTGTGGTCGTGCCTGTTATTCCTTCCTTCTCTACTCTGATGAGCAACTAAGCACAACAACTGCTGACCCCAGAAACATTCTGGGACAGAATGAGATTACATTGTATGGATGCTAACGCTAAAATATTTATCTGACTGTACATTTTTATTGTGAAAAATGCTGAATAATTGGAATTTTGTTATCCTTATAAAAGCACAACTGTGGTCTTGGATCTGTTACTGTCTACATGCACTCTTGGACTCTATTAGATGGACTGACATAGATGCAACATGTGTGCAGCAAAGGCCTTTTTGATAATGTGAATTCAAGTAATCCTGATACCTCTCATTTTCTTTAAGAGGACAGTTGCTTACATTGTGAATGTTAATGCATGAAAACTGTGAGTGTTGAACTGACAATTTTGCAGGACTTTGGCAACAGCGGGTCAGCAATGTGCTCAACCCATCTTCTCATTCTTTTCTTTTTAAAGTGAAAGTGCACTTTAATGTTAATCAGCCATTTTAAGCATAAGCGTTCATGTGCAAACCCGAGGTAGGCTGAAGCACACTCAGTGAAAGAGCAGCCGTCGTCCCCTCGAATCTGTTTGCACATCTGTAGTGCCAGCAAACAATGAACACATCAGTCCTGTTGTGACATATTCTTTAAAACAATTAAAGATGTAGTCGCTCGTGTTCCTCTCCTGTTACCTACCGCCATCTGTTCTGATACATTATTTATCAGCTTCTCTTAAAGCCAGGAGTGGAGAGCAATTGTGGCTCTTATTATTTATTTACTTTAAAGAATGCTCTCTCTTCCTGTGTCTGAAGATTTTTTTTAAATAAACCCCATTAAAGATGATATATATGCTATTTACTAATGGTGGATTTACATTTTTTAAAAACATAATTTCCTGTCACCTCAGGGATTTTCAGATTGTAAATGATCACAGGCGATATATTTGTTGATTCATTATTCCTAAATATCTCTCCAGACAAGAATGACTCCTGAATAAAAGATCAGCTGATCAGATTGAGAATACTAAACCACAAAGCGCACAACCAGTAGTTTGGCTGATTCAATTTATGTCCTTGAGGATTTTCAGGAAATTACTTTTGATAGTCAATAACACAATTAAGTAAACTACACACACATTATCATGAATAATTGATGAGAAATTATGTATAACCATGAAGTACTGGTTCAATAATTGATGAGGCAACACCCTGGTGTCATAGCAGAGAAAGATAATGTCAGAAGTCGTGCCAGGTTGTTCACAGAGCACTAACGTTCTTTCTCTCTCTCTTTTTTTAATTATTATTTTTTGAATGATATTGTGTGTGCATGTTGTAAATACCTCACAATACCAATAAAGTGATGCATTTCCAAACAAAGACCTAAAGGCTCATTTAAGATCTGATGCTCAAATTTCTAGTTTTGTGCTAAGTTTGACAAAACCAAAGTTTAAAAAAAGAAAAAAAAAAGGATGTATATCTTTATGTATTGGGTAGCCTATCATAACACTACAGATTTGTTGTACAGTAGGAAGTCTGGTTGAATCTACTTATGCTCCAAATGATTTTAACAAAAACATCATTTCCTAATATAATGATTTTATTTTAAGTAAATAGGAGAGCACAGATGTTAATCCAAGTGACATGGCAGCTAATGATAACACAATATCCCTATAAAAAAAAAAAATGTAGCAATGCGGATGGCAGAATCCAGCCACCTCGCACAAAAGATGTGAAAAACATTTACTCTCTCCAAAATTGAATACAGTAGCTATGGAATTGAATCATTCACCAAAACAAAGGATGCTGAAGTTATAATGACTCCGATCATCATTAAGTTCTGCATGGTGCCCATAATTCACTGCTTTAATATTTCATAAACAAGTCAAGTTGGTGTTGACATTCAGCTGTGCATGTGGCATCATTGATAATTTTCTGTCACCTAAAAAAAAGTCCTGAGGCGGTTTTGTGGAGCATTGTTATATCAAATTAGCTGGAGAGCAGCCAGAAAAGCAGACAAACATGGTGAATGTGGGGGACAGCGGTTAAACTCTGTTCTTACATTGCAGCTAATGGACTTCTTTTGTTGCAATAATGAAATATTTTTGGGCAGAGATGTGGGGAAATATGTCATTTGCGCATCCACCCTTCCACAGACACTCACTGACAATTTAAGACAGCATACTGTAGAATCTCAAGCTGCTTTGCGTGACATTAGATGCAACACCCAAATTTAACTATTCTTAAACTTGGCTTCCAACTTTAGACACGAAGTGGATTTGGGTCTGACCCACTGGAGGGCCAAAACACCCTTTTAAAGTTCTCTGTTTTTAATTCCCGCAGTAGAGCTGATCAATAACTCAATCAATTAGAATCATTTAAGATCATCTCTGAATGGAGATTATACAAACAAAGCATATCTTAATGCAGCAGGTAATGTGCTTGTCTGCTGCCTGCCACATAACCACATCTCTCTTATTCCTTACTCAGCAAAGGGAAGAGCATCATCAGCGTTTGTGATCAATGCTTACAGTCCTCAGTGGCTTCCTAATAAAAACACGCTCAAGCAAAGTTATAAAGTTGCAGTGTGCAAAAACTAAAGAAGTATGAGGGGGGGAAAAAAAAATCCAAATTTCTCCACAGAACACACAGACTTGGAGTAGTATCCTCGTTCTTCCACTAGAGGGAGTTGTGAGCAGGAAACTTTTCTTGACACCCCACACATGCTTAACCATGGTGCGGCAATAAAGCTCTCCGGATGAGCACAAGGACGTTTTTTCAAGTTAAATTTCACTCCAGAACATTTTCTTTCATTCTTTCACGGGTGCTTTGTATTCCACTGGAAGGCCAAAAGTAAACAGCAAAACAAAAATCATCTAGCAAGTTGCAGATTCTGGATGAGTGTTTTAGATCGTGAGAGTACAGGACAGTAGTCTAGTGACTCATATCAGTGAGTGACTGGCATTTTGAGAGGAGAGCCTGAGATGAACTAAAGAGAAATTACTTCAACCCTCTGTAAAGCTAAGAGCTGCATTTTATTTTTTTGAATGTGCATATGTGGAAGAGTGCTACTCCATTAAGGCCCATGTGTGTGTGTCCATCATTCCACCAAGCCAGCAGTGCATCTGCCAAGAATCCCAGGGAGCTATCTGCTACGGCAATCTCCTATTATAGCAGCGAGCTGTGGGGGGAGAGGGGGTCAGAGGGGGAGGTACACTTCCTCCCCTTCCTTTACCTTATGGCCTTTTCTGGTTGGGTGAAAAAGGCTGTAGTCAAGGAGATTAAACATCAATAGAAGAATAATTTTACAAAGCCAATAGAGTTCATGCTTAAACAAACCTCTTGTAAGAATTTCAGTGAAGAAAGTTGGTGGAAACACCTGGCAGTTGTTAAAACCATATTCAGCAAGTCTGTTGTGAAATAGCAGGTGATAACTAAGATCCTGTTGTTGACACTCCATGTGGTGCCTGTCAGTTCTGTTCAATGAAAAAGATGGCTCTCCAGTGTGAGGCAGTCAAGCTATTTATGTTTCCCACACTACACTCCCCCTCCTCACCCCTCCCCCCCTACTCACTGAGCCAGCACCCACAATAACAACAGATATTCAGAAAAGTTGTTTTTCTTATCTTAGATTAGACACACACACCCTTCTGAGCAAGTCGTAATATCTTCCCACTCCACTGACAGTTAGCTCACCCTCGCAATGGACAAGAGTAGATGTCCAGATTTAAAAATAGTTGAGAGACTGTTTATTTCATCCATCTGACACTCGACACCGAGGGATCTCGCAGACCCGCGAGCTCAAGCCCTCACTCTGTGCCCCCATGGTGGACACTCTCTTTGGGGCAACTTCTCTATTTCTGTCTGGTCTCCTGCCCCGAGTCTTGCTGGCTTCCACTGGTCAGATGCTCCGAGACCTCACAGTGGACCACTTTGAGGTTTTTTCTTTGGACTGCTGTCAATAAAGAAACCGTGGAGTTGCCAGAGACGGCCTGTGTGAGGTAACAGTACAGGAAGAGAACAAGGCTTTTTTTTTTTGTTGCCTTTAAAGGAATTAACAAACAGGCCCCAAATGATGGATTATAAAGCCAGAAGGTAAGATAAAAGCTTCATATGCATTCTTCTTCATATTGAAAGAGGGACAATATATTAAGGAAACTGAGATGTGTGAATACAACAAACTAATTCAAGTTTCATTAGAGGCAGGTGATTTCAAAGGGTTTCATTTAAAATATAGGTCTTTTATACACATTAAAACAAAAATATACGCCAGAATACTTTGGTTTGTCTACACAATGTTGAAAAATAAATTTAAATTTGCAATGTTAAACTCCACTGACTTCCTGACATTCATAAAACTTCTACCCATTCTGTTCTTAAAAGTAACAGGTACACTATGTAGCTATAGAGTCTTCCCTCAGACCAGAGCTGAAAATGACTCCTCTTTGGTGTCAGGTTTTAGAGCCAGAGGCACATCACTGGACAAAAATAAACCTGCAACATGCAAGAATGAACAGAAATCATCCTGACAGATATGTAGTTATGATTGTGTCAGAGGAGCTCAAATTAGGTAAACCTGTCATAGATGTGCATGATCTTTAATGAGTCTTTATTACATATTTATATATGTTTCAGTCTCCATTGGCCTGTTGGTGCTGTTTGGCTGTAGAGGGGTGTAACTTACACAACAGATCAATCAACGTTAAATAAGATGCTTATGTGGAGTGTAAGGAAATAGACAGAAAGGTGTGCTGTTGTCTAAGTTTATGTTTTTTCTGCTTAAAGTGAAAAAGTGTTGGACAACATTTTAAATTCATACGTGTTTGATGCTGACTGAGCTGGTCAGGACAGCAGAGCAGTGAGTCACTGTTGGGAAGCTGTGCATGAGATGAATGGCCTCCAGCTCAGAAGATATTAATGAACTACTGGATATTCTCAGCAAAGTGACGGCTGTTTGGCAGCTGCACAGATTGAAACCGATTATAGCCATGATATCACTGAGCTGCCTCCTAATCTGCAAACATTTTATCTGAAATACAGCACAACAGAAGTTGTGCATACACCCATGCTACCGCCCTGGTTTAAGGATAAACAATTTATGTCATTACTGATATACTCATCAGTACCATCATTACACCTCTGCTAAGTTTTGCGTATTATTTGTTCTTTTAAATCCATATTGCCGCAGTTTTGGAGGCCCACCATGAGCATTGCTTAACAGACAGAACTGGACAATGTGAACTTGACAAATACAAATATGTCACTACACGCACCTGTGGGTGGTGTATGTCTGTGGTATATTTTTTCAAATTTGCACACCAAGATAATAGCTTTATTTATTTAAAACAAACAAAAAACAGGCTAAATCAAATTGAGCTAGTTACAAAATACTTGACAGTCTAATGAAACATGAACTTCAACTGTAATAAACTGTAATTTTACATTTCATACCTAACATTAGAAGGACCTTAACAAAACCATAAACTGGCCTTTTTTCCATATGCTCTCTTTTTAATAGTACAATTAAAAGGCTTTTAAAAGATTAGTTTGCAGTAAGTCATATTTGATGAATCCCATTCATGTTTATACTGTTCATCTACTGAGGGAGTCCCCAATTCAAGCTATTCTGCTAATGTAACTACTAACTTTTTACTATCAATAAAATTAAAGTATCACAAAACATGACCTTTTATGTAAATTTTAAGGTGTGTGTGGGTGTGTGTGTGTGAGAGAGAGAGAGAGAGAGAGAGAGAGAGAGAGAAAGACAGAGAGAAAGCATGTTATGAACCAACTTTGCACTGATGCATCTTGATGACTAAAATAACTCACGTGAGACTGTCTTTACTGAGCCTAGCAACAGTCTGGTTTTATTCACAACATGCTCTTGAAGGTCACAGTAATTGAGTGGAAGGATTTACAGAGCTGTTTTCAGAACCACATACAGTACATTGCTACCTAATGCAAAGGAAAGAAAAGCCAGCTATTATAAATTAACCACCACAGCGATGGTGTTACAGTTTTTAGAATGATCTTTGACTGGACAAAGCGTCATGCATAGTTTAGGCTTCGGATCAAAGCTGAAATGCATCTTACTCATCAGTTAAAAATGCTTTTCCTGTCTCTTTAAAATCAACACTGATGCTTCTTTCTCTTCTTTTTTTTTCCTTTAGGAGAGCTGCAATTTACAGGATGGTTTTCATTGAGGCCAACAAAAAGGCATAATGCCTTCCAAGCAACTCCTGAACGGAGGTCCCAAACTCCGGGTGCCACAGCTCCACCAGCAGGCACACTGTATAATTTTGAGGTCTATATTTGCATGAATGAAAGAACAACTGAGGACAAAGTTTTTTGTTTGTGACTCTGCATCATGACCTCAGTTGAGAAGCGCCGCTCCAGCCGAAAGAGCGGCAGGCATAGAAAGCACAGCGATGGGGGCTTTAGTGATACCTCCAGTGGTGGATCCTTCCTGGATGAGAATGACCGTGAGGTCTGCAATCTGACAGACAGAGCATTCAGGAGTCTCTGCATTGGAGATGAGGCTGTTTATAATGACTCAGACATCAGTTTGTCTTCGCCCAACATTCAGAGAGACAGACAGATGGCCTTTAGCCAGAGCAGCCATGGCATAGGCACTGAAGCAACAGATGTGGAGGAACTGAAGAGAACTGCTCATGAGAACTTCAGCCTCAGGATGCAAGCAGTACGGACAGGACTGGATCCATGGTGGAATGTATGGGGAGATTGATAGAGATCCACAGTGGGGGGTTTATGATCAAAGGACACAGGGGAGGGTTTCTGCCACATTCCAGCACTCTTTTGTGGAAACTTCTCAACGGAGAAACTCTTTGAGTGAGGAAGAGCTTTCCTCTATCAGCAATGGAGCCACAGATTTAAGTTCACAACAACGCAGAAGCCGCTCCAGAGTTTCATCTCTTATAAAAGCCTTTAACTCTGAGGGACACAGGGATGGAGCGGGAATTAATGACAAATTCAGAGAGTGGAATGATGAGCAAAGCTGGGACAAATCAGCTCTGATGAGTATCCAGCAAGAACTTTCTGAATTCTCTACATCGTATCAGCAAAATTTTCACAGTGGTCATTACCCCTCTACTGGCCCATTTTCATCCCGAGACACAAACTTCTATCCCTCTGAAGTGGCAGCAATGACTCACATGTCTCACAATTCTGTATCTTCTATTATGAGAGCATCACACAGCAACCATAGCATGTCTGCACAGGTCAACTGTAATTCTAACTTCTTTATACACAGTGAGTTTAGTCCTTTCAAGGTGTGGAGGGATCATAACAGGTTTCCCTTCCAGCGAGGAGAAGTTTCAGGCTTCATGCATGCCTCAGAGTTTCCAAAATGGTATGAGACACCAATGTACAAAGAGCTTTCGCTTAAGAATCAACCACAGGGTCCTTATTGGGGTATGAGACATCAAAGGAATAACCTGGCACCCATGGCTCCTCCTCCTCCTATTCCTCCATATTCCACCTCAACATCCTCTGTGCTGCAAAAAGCTTCAGCTGTTGAGAAACGCTGTGAGTCAGAGTTGGCAAGTCATTACCCTCACAGGAGGCGGAGTCAGAGTCTAGGTTACCATACCAGGTTACCATCCCAACGCCCATCAACAGCATCACCTACCATTGAGATGTCCCGACGTGTCAGAGACACCATCAGCTCTGTCAAAGCTCTCCAGCAAAAAATTGAAATAATGACAGAGCAAAATATCACAACGGGAGTGATAGCAGATCAACAAGGAGTACTATATAGAAATGAGAATTTCATTAACCCTGGCAACACTGCAGCAGTACTGCAACCAAACATTGTTAGCAGTAACACAAGTGCAAATCCCTTTAACATCAGCCAGATGGTCCGACCTTCGGTCCATGCATCCCAGGAAGCCGACATGTCAAGTTTCCAGCAATATGAAGATTCTCCTCAACCAGTGGAGCATCCTCCAGTTCGAGCTGAAAGCAGGGGAGCCACTCCTGAGGTCAGGATGTCTACCTACAAATCTCGAGCCACAAGCCTGCTCTTCAATCTCAAAGACAACAGGAAAAGAGTAAAAAGCACCTACAGTCCTACCAAATTTAAAGGCTTAGATACACAGCAGAGAAACAAACAGTCGTCAATCCAGGAGCCAAGAGAGACTGTGATAGATGTCCCTGAAGTTTTGGATTCAGACATACAATCCCTCCAGGTAGAGGAATTCATAAGGACAAATGCTGCTGGAAACCAGTATCAGAGCCCAGGACTGTCACTTACAACTCAATCTACAAGAGAAAATCCCAGCCAACATCCAGAAAACACTCCAAATGATTACCAGACAGCTGAGATGCAAGGTCAGATGGTTCGTCACACTGGGTTCAGTGGCTTCATACCTGAAAATTACACTAGCAATCAGCTGACTAATGGACAGAATCCCCATGAACATTTAGCATCATTTACTCCCTATGGGCAAGGTGGGATGGATAATATTGGAACTTTGGAAGGACTAAAATACTCTGATACAGTTATGGACACAACAAGGCTAAATACTGACAACAGTCAAAACAGAGAATATTTAATGAGCAAGACAAATACTGAGCAACCTTTTAATGAAGCAATGGGAAGGGTGCTCACAAAGGTGGATAGATATGAGCAGCTACAAGGTAAGACATATGATTATAAAAATGTGACCTCCAAGGATGAGTGGAGACAGACAAACAATCAAGACACAGGAAAAGCTCAGTCTGAAAACAGCTATCTCTCCAGTTAAACAAGAGAGCAAAATCCTGCAAAATCCAAGACAAGAAAATCCAGCAAGTAGATTTAAAGACCTTGAAAAAGCAGATTTGACAGAAAACTTTGATTTTGTAACATCTTCTCATAAAAATGCTAACATTTACAAACGGCTGCAAGAGCAGCAAGGACAAAAGGAAAATGAAAGGAAAGACAGTTATAACAGATATACTGATCAAGAATACAGCAGCCAACACCAGCTTGATGCTAAAAAAGACAAAACTATGACCATGCAAAAAACAGGTCAGATGAAAACTTACACTCCACTTCTAAAAGTGGAGGACGTTAAACCCCAGTTTGAAAATGATAATCAGAAAAAATCCTCATCTGATACTCACAAGGCACCTAGCCCCACTAAAACAAACCTGATGAAGGATAGACAGTTTGTTGACGTCATGGGTGAACGGGTCATGGCAGAAAACAGGGCAGAGGAACACAGCCTAGCGGAGCTGGCAAAAGCTCAACAGAGGGCTCAAGTAGAGCAGCCAACAGCAGAATCAGCAACAGTTATTTTAGCAGAGCAGACTGGCTCTGAGAAAGTCAAAACAGAAGAGTCTAAATCAGAACCCACAAAGCCAGAAAGTGTAAAACAAGTCAAAGAACATATTAAAGAGGAGAAGAGGAAAGGAGAAAAGGCAGAACAGTCTAGAGAACAGCAGTCAGAGCTGACCAGAGGTGAACAGACTGAGGCCAAGCAAACCGGAGTTCAGAAGTTAGCAAATGACCCAAAAAATCTGACAGAGAAATCCAGCAACAAGTACAAGGGAGAGGAGCAGGGTAACCAGGTCAAATCAGAAAAGCTAAAAGAAGAACAAGATAGAAACTGAACTGACAAACACTGAGCAGACTGGGTCAGCAAAAATAAAGCAAACCAAAACTGAAAAGACCACAGAGAAAAATATGACTGTAGAGCATGTTGAAGAAGAACAGTTGAGCTCAGAACAAGCTAAAATAGAGCTTATGGAGGGAGAACAAATCACAAAAGAAAAAGGTAACCCAAAACTGACTGGAACAGAATGCATAAAAGCAGAACTAACAGAGCAAATAAAAGAGCCACAAGGCAAAGCAAAACACTCAAAGACAAAGGATGTTGAGGCAGGAGAGCTCAAGACAGACCAAATTAGAGTTGAGGATGTCAGACAACCTAAGGATGAGATAAGATCAACTCAGGTAGATCATGTAAATGCAGAAAAAGCTACAAGGCATATTTTTACAACTAAAGACACAAAACTCGAAGAGAGAAAAACAGAACAGACAAAGTTGGAAGAAACCAAATTGAAGCAACCTAAAGAAAGGCTACCAAAAACAGAAAACCTGCTGGAAAGGTCAGCTGAACTCACAGCTAAAGCTCGCTGCAACACTGCATGCCAGAAGTGAGCCAGATAGAGTTGAACAAGTTAAGACCGAGTTAGCTAAAGCTAAAGCAGAGTTAGCCAAAATAAAGGAGAAAATGAGAGGTGAACAAAAAGAGAAATTAAGCAATTTTGTTGTGAAAGAGGGTGCCAGTTCAAATACCAATATTCCCTTAAATATTATTAAAGATGAAGATAACAAAAAGCAGGAGAAGGCTGTACAAATGAAAACTGGTGAAGGGGCAGATGATTATGACCGTCTCAGAGAGAAATATGGTTTTATTCATGCAATGTCCACAATAGAAAATAAGGCACCATCAACAGCAAGTGTTCCTTCTAAAGATGCAAAACAAACAAAAGTTTTGCCTCCCGATAAGTTTGACACAGGAAATAATGAGAAGTCAAAAGATGGACGTAGTCCAATGAGCACATTTATGACAGGGAGCACAGAAAATAAGGGAGAACTTAGCTTGAATCAGAGTGACGTCACAGCAAACCAGTATGTTGACAGCCAGTCCAAAAAACTGAAAATATCCAGTGCTAATTCCTTTTCCACTAATGAGTATAAAAATGAAAATTTGAAGAACAACTGTGTTGAAAATTTGGAAAAATGTGACTCTGGGAAAGACGTTATTTTACCACAAAGGGATTCTGATTTGGCCAAAATGCGCCCGCTTGAAAGAAAACCCAAGGCAGCTGATTACAGTGTAGGCTCTAGTAAGGATCTACATCCTACCCTTCCAAGGGCTTTGTCACACAAAGAGAAAGCTCAGACCAAGCAAGAGATTCTGACCTCTAAAATAAAAGCTCATGCTGAAAAAGAGATTTCAGCAATTAAAGAAAAGAGTTTTACCCTGGGCAAAACCTCTACAAAACAGTTACCAAGTAGTCATATTTGTCAGAGGCCACCATCACAGGAGGTGTTTAAAAAACATGAAAGCACAGTGTCCAGCAATATTTCAGCAAAGCGTCAGTCAGATTTTTCAGAACGTCAAACAGAACCAACCAAGTTTGTTTTACCTTTGAGCTCCACAGCAATACCAGTTACATCTGCAACAACCACCACTCAGTCTGTAGACCATTTAGAAAAACCCAGACAAACAAACCAGACAGCAAGTAGTATCACAAGCACAACTGAGGGCTTAGTACTGGTACACACTGGGGTCAAGTCACCAGTGTCAAATAAAGAGAAGGCAACTGAGATTGATCAAGGAAAACAGCAAGCAAATCACGGCGAAATCTCTCAAAAACAAAAAGAGGAACTTCATGATAATCAAGCGATTAACAATGAAATTCTCAACAAAAGGGAAGATGATCCAACACAAGTTACATCTGTCAAAGCTGAAAACCCCAGTCCTTTGTCCACAAAAAAGGCTGAAAATAAAGAAGCAACTTCTGAGGATTCAACATCACTAAATATTTCACTTGGTCAGACTGAAGCCACTGATGACAACCTGCACATCATGGGAATAATGGTAACTGTACGAGAAAGAAAGTCACCTGTGAGCATTAGTCAGGAGAAAATGACACAACTGAACAGCAGAGGAATGAAACTGAGAAAGAACTCAATATATCTGAGGAAGATAAGAGGCATCCCAGCTCAGGCACAGAACAAAACTCACCTTCAAAGGAAGTTAGTTTGGTGAAAGCAAATGGTGCGCAGAAAACTCATTCTACATTAAAAGAAAATCATACTAAAGTTGTTGATGATAATTATTCTGAAAGCGTGCAAGAAGCTTCAACCTTGGAGGCAAGAAAAAGCAAAGAAGTAGAGAAAAGGACAAATCTTCAGAAGGAGAATTCTACAACAAATGCAAAAACCCAAAGAGAAATGCAACCAGAGCAAGCAGCTGAAAAAAGTATTCCTTCCACTGTCACTGTATCTGCAAAAGATAAAGTATTGGCTGAAACTCAACCCATTCTCTACCAACAATACACATCAACTGAAGAAACAAAGGAGAAAACAAACAAAACACCAGAGAACTGGGAAAAAAGCATGGGACAGATGATGACAAATGAGGAAGAAAATAAACAACAAATGCAAACAACTCATACGAGTGAGGGACTTATTCTCAAAGCAGTCAACAATGGAAGCAGCAACAACGATGCTGAAACTGTATCACAAAAGTTAACTGTGAAAGAAGATATGAAAAATATTATAAATGACTCTGAAAGCAGTAACATAGATGGGCCGAGTGCACCACTGAAGGAGGAAAACAGTCATGACTCTGTCTTATCAAAAACAGTCACAAACACCAAGTTTTCTAACAGTTCAGCTGAGAATGAAAGCAGACACGTATCTCAAAAACTTCAATATCATGACACACACACTGAAGAAAAGACTCAAGTGGATGATAACATACATATCGATAGCATTGCCATCAAAGTAGTGGCAGCTGTAACTGAGAAGGACATTGTGAAGGACAATGTGAAAACAGAGGGAAAAAATCAAAACTCAACCTTCTCCTCCAATGTGGGGCTTTCTGGCAAAAAACAACAAATTGCGTCATCCAGTTGTGAAGAACAAGTAAATAGTTTAAACAATGAAAATTGTTCAAAAGACTTCATACCAGCAGACAGTGAACAGAAGACGAAAGAAAGTTTGGAGGACAAATTAGCAGTACAGCACGTGTTGTCTAGTGTAAGAAAGCTGTCTGACACAATGAAAATGAACAAGAAACAGAGCAGCACCATTCCAAGGAGTGAGAATGCTAAAGCTGAAAATGGAAAATCCTGAATCAAATACCCAACCAGTGGAGGGAGGCTACTTTCAAGTACAAGGACTCATAGAAGCAAGCAACAACCCACACAATAATTGTGCAACTGTTGGAGATACATCAAAGGGAAGCGAGCATCCAGGGTTACAGCCAAATAAGACAACTATCAGCAATGAATCACAGACGGAAGGAAAAAATGAAGCCTTTGTTTTTAGTGTGGATCAAGGCAAAAGTAAAGCAGATGAACTGAGTTCAGGAAACATTCGTGACAAGAACATGAGCAGGAAAAAACTAGAAACAGAAGAAGCCCGGGGTTCAAAACAGACTTCTGGTTCCATTGAGACATTGGAGTAAAAATGCAGTTCAAGCTAATCATATTAGACAGCATCATAAAGAAAACCAGTCTACTTTATCATCAGTGGACAGAAAGAGTTCAAGAAATTCCCCACCAACAAATCCAAATACAGTTACAGAAAAACTAGAAGTTAGATCAAAATCAAAAGAAAGGATGACCACAATACCTGAGATATCAGCAATTGCAGACTATGCCAGATTAAAGGTAATTGTTTCAGAAGACAATGAGGTGAACAAATTTCAGGAATTCCCACCCAACAAAAAGGAAGGGTTCTTTCCACTAATACAGTCTCGGCACAGCAGACGCCCTGTGTTCACTGCTGACCCACAAGACCTTTCTGTTAGCAGAGAAAAGTTTGTCAAATAAGACAGAAATGAATGCCAAAGTGAATAAAGAGCCCAAACCATTGGTTTTTCCTATTATGGAGAAGGAGCACCAAAGAACAGGAATGTTCAAACTTGGAGACAAAGACACGCAAGAAAAGATGCATTTAGATTCCAAAATGATTGTAGGCATGGTGGACAATGCAGTAACCCATGGCAGTATCAAAGGGACAGAGAAGTCACCAACAGTTCAGGCAGAATACACGGCTGGCGCTGGAGCCCAAAGAGTAGATCAGAGCACTTTGGAATCAACAAACTCATCTTTTGCAAGCAACAGGCCAAAAAGCAACATCTCTGAAGAATTAACATATTTAGATCGAAGTTTCCCTCCACATCCAGATTTTGGACAAATGGATCACGGGAAAGAAAACAGGAAAGATGAAAGAAATGAAAAACAACCAGATAAAGGCATGTGGACTTGGGATGAGGATGCTGGGGCCCATCAATTAAAAGTACTTGCAACTGAGTGTGAAGAAACTGAAACTAAGCAGCAGGATAGAAGAAAACAAATGGAGGAAGAACAAGTATCCAGTGATGACATGAGAATAAAATGTATGATAGAGGAAAATAGAGCTTCCCTGGCTGAGGAAAAGAGGAGAGCCACTCAAAGAGAAGAGGAGAAGAGGGCAAGAGAGCGGGAGACTGTAGCTGTTATGATCAAGGAAAGACGAGAAAAACAAAGAAAAGCAGAAAGCAGAACAGAAGAAGAAAGAAAAGCAGAAGAGAGACAATATCTGAAGGAAGAACAGATAAAAGCATCACAAAGAGGACAAGAAATTAAAACTATAGAAACTGGGGAGAAAATGACAATGAAGACTGAGGAGGGGAACCTGGACAAAGCCGACAGAGGAAGAAAACTTGAAAAATAGGAATAAGGACATGGGGAGGGTGAATAAGCAGGTGGAGGATGAGAAAGCTGGTCAAAAAGAGCAACAAAGAGAAGCTGCAGATGGACAAGAAGAGCATCAGCAAAGAGTAAGAGAAGAGCAACAAAGAAGAACTGTTCAAGAGGAGCAACAGAGGAGAGCAGCAAAGGAGCAACCAAAGACTTACACAAGAAGAAAAGCAAAGGAGAGCTGTTCAAGAGAGGCAACAGCAAAGAGAAGAAGAGGAACAACAAAAGAGTGCTGCTCAGGAGGAGCAAAAGAGAAGACTAGGAGAGGAGCAACAAAGGAGAGCTGTTCAAGAGGAGCAACAGAGAAGAGCAGCAGAGGCGCAGCAAAGTAGAGCTGCCCAAGAGGAGCAGCAGAGAAGAGCAGCAGAGGAGCAGCAAAGGAGAGCTGCCCAAGAGGAGCAGCAGAGAAGAGCAGCAGAGAAGCAGCAAAGGAGAGCTGCCCAAGAGGAGCAACAGAGAAGAGCAGCAGAGGAGCAGCAGAGGAGAGCTGCCCAAGAGGAGCAACAGAGAAAAGCAGCAGAGGAGCAGCAAAGGAGAGCTGCCCAAGAGGAGCAGCAGAGGAGAGCTGTGCACGAGGAGCAACAGAGGAGAGCTGCTCAAGTGAAGCAACAGAGAAGAGCGGCAGAGGAGCAGCAGAGGAGAGCGGCAGAGGAGCAGCAGAGGAGAGCTGCCCAAGAGGAGCAACAGAGAAGAGCAGCAGAGGAGCAGCAGAGGAGAGCGGCAGAGGAGCAGCAGAGAAGAGCTGCTCAAGTGGAGCAACAGAGAAGAGTGGCAGAGGAGCAGCAAAGGAGAGCTGCCCAAGAGGAGCAAATGAGAAGACTAGGGGAGGAGCAACAAAGGAGAGCTGTTCAATTGGAGCAACAGCGAAGAGTAGTAGAACAACGGAGCAGAGCTGCCCAAGAGGAGCAACAGAGAAGAACAGCAGAGGAGCAGCAGAGGAGAGCTGACCAAGAGGAACAGCAGAGAAAAATAGCAGTGGAGCAACAAAGGAGAGCTACTCAAGAGGAACAACAAAAGAGAGCAGCTTTGATTGAGGAACAAAGGCAAGCTAATAAAATAAAAGAAGTGATACAAGAAGAAAACAAAACAAAAGAAAGAAAGGCAAAAGACACTCATATTCTAGAGGAAAGAATCATTCAAAATCCAGAAACAGAACAATGTGCAGCGGGAAATTGAAGAGCAAAAGAGAGAAAAAGAACAAAGAGGCCAAAAAGAAAAGAAGGATGAGTTGAAGAGATCTGCTGAAAAAGACAAAATCATGAAGGAAAAAGGAAGAAAAGCAACTCAAAAATGAAAGTGCAAGATCTCTTGAAGAGAACAGACTAGCAGAGGAATTGACAGTCATTGAAAGCAAAGGTTTGTTCCAAGCTAAGACTAAAGAAGAGGCCAACCAAGCTAGCAGCTCAAAGAGAAAAGGCAAGAGCTGTTCAGATTGAGAAGCAAAGAAGAGCAGCACAGAAGATGGATTCTCTCCAGTACTATGCCATTTCTTCAAACAACACAGAGAGGAAACCTACAGAAAGACAACAATTCTCCCCTGTGCCTTCACAACAAAGAAACAATGCATTGGGGCTCGAACCCTCTGATGAGTCAGTACACCATGCTAGACATTATAGACCACACGCCCCTGCATCTCCAGCTCCATCTCTTCCCCGTTCAAACACCTCCTCTCCTGCACTAGGAGCAAAGCCCTCAATGTTCAGAGTGAAGGATAACACCTTTAGAGGTTCCTTTTTCACTAAATCAGTCAAACCCCGCTTTCACAAGAACTTTGGAGACGTTTCATCCATGGACAGAATGCCAGACAGAGGGGAGGATGAGCAGGAGATAATGAGACGTAGTGCTGGAACTCCTGTCTATAATGACACAATATTAAACCATTTGGGTGCTATTCATGATGCCTCAATTTTCCCTTCAACCTCTTTATCAAAGGACTACTCAACCCCCATCTCTTATCACAGGCCCTATTCCAGGAGAAGCATTGTTATGGATGATGATGAGTCCCGCTCAGTCATCAGCAACCTGTCAGAAGATGTGGAGAGTTTTGCCACCAGTGCAGCAGACCTGACAGATGTACGAAGCCTGCTTGACTGTGACAGACCAGACTCAGCCTGTAGCTTCAGTAGTGATGTTTCTCGCTCTTTGGGCAAACCTCCTACCGTTCCGCCAAAGAGTGAAAAAGCCTTGCGCAGGGCTCAGAGGTTAACATCTCGAAGAATGAAGAAAGAGCTGTCAAAAGCTGCCCCAGGAATCCCTGCTGGAGTTGAGAAGGAGGTCTCCAGTACTCCTTCCTCCTCCACTGAGGTATGCTCTCCCAATTCCCATGCTGTGGCTTCGCCTCATTTTTCCCCACCTGTCTCCCTCGCTCATGCTCCAACATTGGGATCTAGCTTGCCGTCTTCCTATTCTGAGCACCAATCTGTCCACCACTCTTCCCACGCTTCCCCTCATGCCACTGGCCCAATTTCCCTCCCCTTTTCCTCACCTCGTGCTACGTCCACCCCCCCTGCTGTGTCTTCCCATGCTTCTGGCCCCGCTTCCCAGCCTGCTGTTCCTAAAACAATTGCTCATGTCCCTCTTCTCCCACTCTCTATCATGCCAACCATCCGACTCCAGTGACACAGTACCATGTAGAGTCAAGCCGCTATCCCCAGTCCTTCCCGCTGACCCAGCGCAAGGTTCTGCAAGATCTTGGTTCTGGTCAGTATTTTGTAGTGGATGTACCTGTTCAGGTGAAAACAAAGACTTTCTTTGACCCAGAGACAGGAAAGTATGTTCAGCTGAATGTGCGAGAGTCTGGTAAGAGCATCTCACAACCTCAGTCCCAGCAAACATGTCTACAGCCACAGCTGCAACCCCAAACAGAAATAAAACCCCAACAACAGCTTCTCCCTCAGGCCTCTATAGCTGGCAAGCCTTTGGTTTTTTATCATGGCTTTCAGAGTCCTCCCCAAAGCTACCCACCATCCACAATCAACTCCATGCACCCCGGCAGGTCTTCTGTCTCTGAAACGCTGCATCATGATCAACAGCCTCCAAGGGAGAGCCACAGCTACAGAAATTCAGTTACTGAAGGCGAACAGAGCTCTCAGGGACATTGCTACAGTCCAGAGAAGACACCGTACATGGACACAGTTAATGATACAGGGAAATCATACAACCCAGTAAACAGCACACAGAACTCACATGAATCATTCTCAGAGTGTGAAACAGACAGCCAGCTTGCAGGAAGTTCAGTTTGTGAAAACAATAGCTTAGCTCATTCACTATGCCAGCCCCGTGACATAATCACTATGAGTGAACTAGAGGACTTCATGGAGGTATCTGATTGGTGACAACAAAGATTACAACAGATCATGACGTTTAGTATTTCAGGAGAACACTGTTGTTTCTGCACTGTTTAAAAAAAAATCCCTGTAACATGATTTTAAATTGCTGCTGCTGTTTTTAAGAGATTCACTGTTCTATGTTATGTTTATTGTTTATGAGTTCACCATTCCATTTGACTTTTGAATGTGAGAAGCTAAGACATGTTCCCTGTGTCAACAGTATCATCTGTATCCTGTCGCCTCTTATTCTTAGACAAACGTAATCACACATCACACAGTACCGCTCTGAGACTCAAAAGTGCTACTTACTTGTAAAAACATCTTTGTTTGTGCTGTGAACTCTGATGGGCCTGGTAAGGTTTTCCTTCTTTGCTTGCTTGTGAAAGATTTCTTTTAGAAATATATGATGCATGAAATATTAAACCTAAAGTCACGGTGTAAAGCATACTTTGTGCATTCAACAAAAGTGTCATATTTACACATTGTAATGTGATTGTTGCTGTTTCTAAGGTTTAATTTAATATGGTATAGTCCTTTTTTTTAAGTTGGATGTTTGTGTGAATGTTTCTGCATTGCTGTGAAACACAGTAGTATGACATGGACTTATTCAGAAAATAAAAAGACTCCTCATTCACTCCTCATTTCTTATCACAGTGACTGTTTCTCATGTTACTTTGTGCAGGTGATTAATAAATAAAAAGGCAATATTTGAAGCAACAAGCTGATTTCATTTTGCAACCTAAATTGTACATTACAGTTAATAGGACAATTCTGTTTTCAAATAATGACATGACATGCAAATAAATAAATAGATATACAGTAAAGCAGGAGTTTACATAGAACCTAAAATATCCTTAAAAACAACATATCATATGGTGACACATTTTATTGATTCTTTTAAAATATAAAATATGTCATGAAAAACTGTAATGCTAAATTTAATTTGGAATAGTTCACAGTTAATTAGGTTAATGGTTAACATGTTGGTAAAGATGATTGGATAATAAAAAAGCGTTTCTGAGTTACTGAGTTTCAAAATTGGAGATGAGGAGGGATTCATAGCATGGGCTGCAATTTAAAAACGTTAAAATACAAGAATTTGAAAATGTCGTCATCTACAGTACACAATGTCATTAAAAGACTCAAGGAACTTGGGTAATTATCAGTACACAAGGCTGTAAAGCTAATGTGACAGTTCAATAACCCCTCTGTTATTGAACCCAGGAAAAACTGCAGGATTGGGAAAAACTGCAGCTTTAAGCAACTCAAGTGATGCAGAATTAAAAATAACCATACTTTCCTTACAAAATTGATTTAAAATGTTTTAATTTTCCAAATCACTGCATTTTGATTTATTTACTTCAAATAGAAACCCTAATCTTTAGCTTATCAAGGTTGTGCTCTTCCTGGCATCCTGTTTCGACTTTTGAAATGTGTTTTGGGTTTGAAAACCTTCAAAATGAAGAGCCAATTTCTAGAGACCATAAGACAATTTGAGGATGTAATTGAAAAGGCACTAAGAGTAAGAAAGCACAAAAAGAGAAAATAAGGTTTGTTTGTGCGTTTATGTTCTGTTCTGCATTATGAACCTACTATGCCGATTGAAACCAATGGTACAAGTCACGCAGTGTAAAGATGTTTCTTTGCTTTGAAATGATCTGCAGACTCAGAGGTACATGGCAGAGATTAAAATCCTTGCATATATCCTCCTGTTGCACAGTACCTCCAAGCGTTATTTGTTCCCAAGAATCAGTAACCTGCTTTGACCACTGTGGGGCAGAGGAGAGCGATTCCTCCGCTGGAGCAAAGCCTTGCACTTAGGAAGAAGGAAGGGCATAACTTTAGGGAAATCCCCAATACAAAGATGCTGTTAGGAAGACATTATATTTCTCCACACTAACCAAAAGTATTACTTTAGTATATTTAAACATGACCCTCAGTTTGTAAAAACCTGTGGAGTGGCTTAAACTTAAGTGTAGTGTATATTTGTTGTATTTTTAAAACAAAGATTTTAAAGGTTTTGTTTTTTTTTAAGTGGAAAAGATTACACCATCTCAGGAAACAGCTGGTATATTTTCCACTGAATCCATGCTTTCCAAGAGAATCACATGTACAACTTGAAGGGGTTAAATGTGTTATGTGATTCCATTTGGCTTTGGCAGAGCTCAAAGCGCCAGCAGAAGCCCTGCCTCAGCAGTTTAGCCTGCCCAATAAAGCAGCAGGCTTCATACCACTGGGACAGTCTGACAACCACAGCCAGAGACAAGCCCATGCGACTCTGTCCAGCAGCTAGACAGGGAGAGGTCCCACCACACACACACACACACACACACACACACACGCATAAAGTCACGAGCAGACAGAGACAAGCAAATGCATAGCTTGCACATATACATATCAGCATTTTTCCTTGGCTTAACTGGGACGTGCAAGATGAGCATTAAACGCCCTGTTGGGATATGGAAATACAGTTTTCAAAACTGCACAGTTTGACAGGCGCACATGCACACACACAAACATTAGATATGACCATCATTTCTGAGTTTTTGGGTCTTGGGCCACGGTCCAAAACCCACACACAAGAACACAGGAAATGACATTTACGTTTTGCAGGACACGCAGGGAAAGACAGAGAGAGGTTGACGAAGACAGTCAGAGGGAGAGTGAGGGAGAGAGTGGGAGTTTCTAAGTGGGAACAGAGCCTTTACTGTTTCATATTACAGAGAAAAGAGGAGAAAGAGGAGAAGAGTTAATGTTGGGTAAGGGCTCTGGTAGGTTGTGCAGTCAGGCACTGTTTTGAATGTAGCTGCTTGTGTAAGTGCTGTGCAGTTGTCTGGGTTTATGGATTCGCTGACTGTGGAAAATGTACTTCTCTATAGTGGTCCTTGTCCTGACTAAGGCTCTTATCACAGGTAAGATTACCTTGTTTACAGCAACATAAACAGGTTTTTTTAATTTTTTTAAAAAAGGAAGCAAGCAATCAGGGGACGAAAGAGAAGAATAAAAGTGATGTAGTAATGATCTATGCACAAACAACTCAGGATAGATTTATATTTTATTATACGTCTTTGGCATAAAAATAATACCACACCTCATACTTATTGCCTCTTCAATGCACAAATCTTGCAAAAGCTTTAACGATCATTAAACTTTGCAATTTGGATGCAGCAGAAGATCTTGTGTGCGTGTTTTGTTTAAATTGAAGCCAGTTGTGAAGTTAAGACAACTTATTCTTTGCATTCAGTGAAAATCTCAGGATAATATGCATTCAAAAAGCTGCCATAAATTTGTTTCTGCCCAATAATCTTTTTGTTATGTCTGGTTTTGCATTTTCTTTTCTTTTTTTTTTTTTTGAGTAATCTTTGCTGCTTTTGTTGTCACAGTAAACAGTGTAGGATGGAACCTGAAGACCCTGAGGGAGATTCCCAATTAGCACAAACACACACACACGCAAACACACTCACACACTAAAGCAAGGCAGCATGGGACACCAGATGGTCCCTGTTATCTCGCATGTATCAGGCTGTACTGTACTAAGGATGAATGTTTCCCACCTGTAACATCTCTTTGCCTTTCTGATCACACATATTGTGTCCAGACTCCCTTTGCCTTGTAGACCCGGTTGTTTATCAGAACAAAACTTAACTACATACACAGACGAAAAAAAAAAGGAAACACAATGTACAAGTTTGTTTTGTTCCTTGTGGATGTTGCCGTGCTGTTTTGCTTTACAGACTGAATTCCCATCTGGTGACGGTATGACACATATAAGCAGAAGTGGTAATAGTTTGAGCTCAAACAGCAAACATCCTACAAGGCACTGTGAGTGTGCACATAAATGCAGTTGATCTTCATGCCGCAATTATGAGTAATCAGCAGGAAATAAAATCTTGTATAAATGGACACAGACTTTTCCATGTGGGGCACATTACCAAATCTAGTTGTTTACAAAATTCCAAAACAGGCAGCAGTCACACAAGTTCGTACATCAGTCTGTGACTCTGCAGAAGAAAATCTTTTATGGCATAGTTTCAATTTATTGTCACGGACAAGATGGTGATAGTGAACAAATGCAGATTACATTCATATTGAAACATGGGACCTATAATGGTAAATGGACTGCACTTATATACCGCTTTTCCACACCAAGGTGCCCTCAAAGCGGTTTACAACGGCCTCTCATTCACCCATTCACACACACATTCACACACCAGTGGAATGTGCCCCACTGGGGGCAAGTTAGGGTTCAGTGTCTTGCCCAAGGACACTTTGGCATGTGGACAGTTGGAGCCGGGATCAAACCGCCAACCTTCCAGTGACTGAAAGACCCGCTCTACCAACTGAGCTACAGCCACCCTGTAATATAATAATATATCAAAAATGTTTACATAACCTGTACTGTTTTTTGTGTCAGCAGAGGTATGTCACGCTCTGAATGTGACAGTCACGCCTGGGCCTGTCGTCTTGGTAACAGAGAGAGACAACCTGACACTGTCCTGTCTGGTGTCTCAAAAGAAGAGGAGCAACAGTGTCCTCATTCTTCGCTGGTTCTTCACCCCTCTTACTACTCCAACAATCGTGCCTCCTTCCTCCGTTCCGCCACATCTCCTCCTCTAATTGGTCCTCCTCAGTTTCTGATTGTGAGGATAGGAATAAAGAAAATGAAGCTGTATGGAAACTACACCCGTCGTTTCCCCCAGCCAAAGTTTCACCTACATGATGAAGACGGGGGAGATGTGTACCGGCTGCTGATCCGTGGTGTGACCGGGATGGATCAGGGTTTTTACACCTGTAGAGTTCAGGAGATTCGAAGGCACAAGACCACATGGAGAGCCTCCTCTAATGGCACCAGCACCACAAAGCTGACAGGTAAAAAAAAAAAAAAGTAATATAACTTCTCTCCTCTTCATGTTACATTTGAGAGGGGATTTGTTACATTAATCGGTGTGGATTGATTTACTATGTTTTGTGCTTGAAATTCACTGTGATGTGGCATTATTAACCTCTGAAAAAGAAAAAGCCTGCCACATGTTTTTGGCCTGTTTCATAACAATGAAAAGCCCCGATTGTGTCGTTAGTCAGTTTCAGGCTCCTTGTTGACAACCAGCTTATTTGTGAATCTGCTAATTTGCATTGTTCCTAAAAAAAATGCTTTGTTCATTATTTAAACTACCAAAATACCAAAATAAAGAACAACAACAAAAAAAAAAAAAAAAACAGAAAACAAAGCAACATTTGTAGGGCTGGGAAACCTTTAACAGTTATGTGATCAGTGGTCATCAGCTTTATGAATGATGTTTATTTCCTGACTTGCTGTGCAAAAGTGTAAAGAAAAGAAAAGATGCATTCAGCAGGACAAAAAGGGGACTGAAGGGGATCTTTAAGTGTAAGAATTCCCTCCCAGCCACCTTCATTCATCTGAGGCACACTGTTCATCTAACTATGAAAATAACCACCAAAAGAAGGCCAACGATTTTAGCAGCAGCTATATGTTTTAGCATGACCCCACTCCTTCGGCATTTCCATTCCAAAACAGAGGTCTCACAAAGACAACAATATGACTCTGTGTGAGCATAAGGAGAAAGAAGTTGCTGAACTGGCAGCGTTCTTAAACTCTGAAATACGTGACATCAGCATTCAGGGTTTACTGTATTTTTTATGCGACCCTCAGGAGAAGATTTCTTGGAGAACTAAGCTGAAACTTGTTTGGTCTAGGCCAAGATTCCAGTACAAATTAACAGCATTTGTTTCAGCAGCTTACACTTATTTATGAAATGGTGTGAATCCAAGTCTGTGTTATGAAAAAGTGCAATTAAGATCTCATTGAAATCTTACATGGGTATATATTCAGTATAATCCATTTTACTGCTCATCAGTGGGATGCAGTGGATATCATTGGACAAAAGAATAATTCATCAGGAGCACAACAACATAACAGAAAAAAAAGCAAAATAATTCTCACAGCACCTTAATGTTATTTGTGTTTCATCAAATGCTTTTGTATTTTTTTGTTTTGTTGCTGTATTTCCTTATTTCCTGAAATGCTGTTTTGCTTTTTTTTTTTTTTTTGTTTTATTGTTGTGCTTTTTCACCTAAGGCAGACTGTATTGTGGTGACCAAATTTGACCATTTTACCTTTCACTTGTTTTATGCAAGAAAAGTATAGAGATTTGAGACACATAGACCCATTTGACAACGCCCTGCCCTATATTCAGGGCCTGGTAAGGAAGCCACACAACCTCAGGCATCTCCGACATGCATTGACCACAGGACCAGAAACACAAGAGCTGACATTATGAGGGTAAACAAAGAGGAAAAAAGTTGCAATCCAGGGAAGCCCTCACGCTGCAGATTTTAGGATGTTACACCCCACTGAGGTCAGTGGATTACTTTTATTCAACAGATTTTGCCTGAGGGGGAGATTATGTGCCATCCCCCACATCTCATAAACCCATTAGAGCTTTAAATGCTGTTTTCTTATCGCTGCCAGTTTGAGACGTCCTACATAAAACAGTTGATTTTTTTCATTTTTTTTTATTTCTCTTTATCAGATGGGGAATGCGAATAGGTCAACATATGTGCCTGTATGCTGGGTTGTATGCATAACTTTTGTACAAACGTGGCAGCATGGTATATCATTGGTAGACACATCTGTAAGACATATGTAGGCTCTGCTGCAGCCAACCTACTGACCTCAAACTGCTTGTACTCATCAGATGTGAGGCTGAGCTTGTGGTTGACCACAGAGGAGTCTGGTTAGATGTGTGGTTTTATTACATTTGTCTAAATGTAAACATTGCAAAAAGATGCCTGTTAACTGTAGCTGCCATCAGATCATATCAGACAAGTTAAAACCTGCTTCACATTTTCCACTATATAAGTCTTTGTCTTGGGTTTTAATCATTGTGTATTTCCATTCAACAAAGGAGAGAAAAAAGTACCACAAAAAGCAAAAAATACAGCCTAAAACCATGATAGATCACCATATCAGTGGCCTAATTATCAACAGGATGAAAATCTAAACGTAAATGACTCCAAGTCATGTGACACGATGGTTTGTTTTTTAGATTTGTGAAAAGTTTATGTCAGAAACGATCTAACTGAGGTGATTAAACTGATTATTTATTTACAGCCCTTGACATGATGCTAAAGTCATTTTGCTGCTCCCATCACATTAATTATGCGAGGAAACAGGCTTGAATTCAAACAGAGTTAATGTCATATCATTTCTTATTAAAATGTATAAACCTGTGTGTAAAAGGCTTATTAAAATCACATTACAGGAGCAAAGACAACGTAATATAGTCTCTGTTTTGTCTCTAGCTAAATACCCCTGACTCCAACCACACAAGCCACAACATGTGCTTTCTTTTTTTACAAATTGAAGGCAACTTTTAAGTGATCAATAACAGAAAGCTGAAGAGCAATGACCAGCACCCCATGTTCAAGAACAGCTATACACAAGGTTTCTTTGTGTGTGTGTGTGTGCATGTGATGGGTTTGAGTCTTCAGCTGACTCTCGTCATGACAGTGGTTTGGATATTTCTGGAAACCACTGGGGTTGTCTGCTGTCCTGGGTCAGTGCCCACCAACATCAGCATTTTACAAAGATACTTAGTTTGGCCACAGTTTTCTATTCTTTATGTGTTGCTTTGTTGACTTTTTTCACCAATTGTTTTTACAGTGCACTTTACTCATGGGGATGGGAGCAGTGAAGGATTGTGGAATTTATTTGCAGGTACTGCTTTCATTTCTTGCCCCTTTTCTACAATAATTTGCTTCAAACATGACTTATTTTCATAATGCCACTTTTCTGATGTTTTTCTTTTCTGTTTCTGTTTTCAGATGTGTATCTGTTTGTTGTGCTGATATGCTCACTGGGCCTACTGTCCATCTTCCTGTTTACCCTTGTATTAACCTTCCAGTACTTCCAAAGAAGACACAGGCTCAAAGGTTAAACTTTTTATTTAAAGTAACATAATAAACACAACAAAAACAAACAATAACTCTTAATTGAACATATTCTCTTCTTCTGCTTTTTCTACAGCCAGCTACCTTCTAGTCAAATGTCCAGAAAGCAGGTACGTTGTTTTGAAACTCAGGTAGAACTATGAAGCCAGTCTTTTCCCTTTGATTCATATGCATGGAACAATTGTCACACGTCAGCTGCGCATGCAGCCACTGTAGTGAGAAAAAGACAACGAAAGCCTTGGAGTTACCTGGTTTTCTGTATTAGTTTGCCATAAAATGTGATCTTTTCTATAAGTCACAATAACAGACAATAGAAAGAGCTAAACTGTTACTTTCTTGTATTGTTGTTGAGCTCTTTTTCTTCCTGTAAGTATTTAATGGGTATGTTCAATGTAGCTACCAGAAATGATTATCATTTTTTCATATAGCTTAAGCACATTGTATTTGTTCATTATTGGGACTGATCACATTTTGTGGCAAATTAATGCTGAAAACCAGTTTATCCCAAGAGGTTCACATACTTTTTCTTTCTACTGCCTTTTTTTAATAGATAACATTCTGATAGATGTATATTTGAGTGATAATGTGTAATATCTTCCTTTATACAGTTAGGGCACCAATGTTTAAGTCCAGCCTGATACCTTCCACATATAGAGGGTATAAGAGTGATAGCAGTATTGGTATGCAAAGCCCAGGTATAGTCTGGGATATTATTAGTAATTTTTAACTCCATCTCTAATATAAACACATTCTCCTACACTCCCTACAGCTCCGGAGAGACTGTAACCAGCTCAAGCAGCTGCTCCAGTTCCTCCCCAAGAGCACAAAGAAAAGACATGGGACATAAAACTGACAGAGTGACAGTGACGCCACCTAGACTACCCAGAGAACCACCACTTCACATACCAGCCAAAGGTAAGTCCCGAGAGCTGGATAGTGTCTTTATTACTTGAAAGGACAACCAGGCTTCTTGCAATAAGCCTCTCTTGTCTACTACCACTCACTTGAATTGTGAACAGCATAGAGTCCTTCTGTGGCTCAGAGAGTTGATTTTGCATAGTGAAAAAGATGTTCATAGTATTATTCATTAGTCAGAGGGACCGCACTGACTCTGCAGGGACTGCTGTGATCTCACAGGATAAAAGGGTTAAAAAACTGGATCAGTTTTTTTTTCTCTCTCTCTGTGTGGAGTCCGATGTCAAATCCCACACACCAGTGGCAGTGTCGAAGTCGTGTGGGGATGAGAAAGCTAGAGTTAAATTCTGAATACAATTAAATGTATTATCAGAGGCAAAATCAACACTGACTCACATAGTCATGTAAGCGGACTCATTCCTCCTGCTGCTGTTTAGAGTCAATAAGATCTTTCTCTGCTTTTCAGTGCCTGTTGCTGCAAAGAGACCTCAGAAACCCAGAAGACTCAAGACTCAACAGAGGAGAAATGTTAATGTAGGTCTCCTCACTCAAGCACATGACATGTAGTTTGTCCACAACTAAAAAAAACATCAACATTTACCTGACAATGTTCATAATGCATTCATTTATGTGTTGAAAAAATATTTCATTTATCCAATTGTACAGTTGTTGTTGAGATGCAAGCAGAGGGGGATTTGTTGCACGACTGCGTGATTGTCTGCTGGAGTTTATTGCCATGCCTTTATTCAGTTATGAGCTTGATAATTCTATTTAGCTTTATTGCTTCTGAAATACAATTATTTATTTAGAGAGCTTCATTGGTTTTATATCTATAATAAAAGTATCAAACAAGTATAGACAGAGAAAAACTACTTAAACTGAGGACCATAAGTATTTATACTTTTGCTGTTCTTGAGATTTTGTAGTGAAATGAAGCTCTGGAGATGCGAGCATTTCATTCGCACGCACATATGGATTGGATTAGTGCAATTAGGCAGATCTGAGCATGTTGGATAGGACTCCTATTGTACCAAATGTTTTTCAAGTAAGCTGAATGTTCCAAGAGCTCCTGCAAACCCAGTAAACACATAGTTTCATGCTGCTGAGAAACAGTAAGGAGATGTTTACTTGACACAGTGGAGCAAAACTATGTGTTGAAAAAATATTATTCAAGATACATGATGCAAAATGTTTCTGTCTGTTTACTTTTTGTATGCTCAGCAGATGACTTTTCTCTTTATTTGAAAGTTAGACTCCTTCAAGTGCCTCTAATCAGTTGCCTCCCTCCTCTAGCCCCAAGTCTCACAAGAAGATAGCCTGACATATGCAGAGCTGGAGTTAGTCAGACCAAGGCAGGATCCGCCAGCCTCCTCCAATCCTGACCCCACACCCTCCAGCCCCGACACCGTGTACGCTCAGATCCTCTTCCAGGAGAAACAGTTGTAGACGTGGCAGCTTGGCATCTCCTGGCGAGGGCAGAGATACGGCTTTCCAGACTGAACTGAATCAAGTGGCATCCAAAGGACTATATTTATAAACTATGAGTATGGCATTCAGCTTTGTTGTTTTGTATGTATGCCACATCTGTTAGTAAGTGAGGCTTTTGCTTGTGCAGTTCCTGTCCAGCACAACAGCTTTTGGGGCTTATAGTTCTGTTGTTTGTTTTCTTCACTGGCCTGTGAACCAGATGTTTACAGTTTCACTATTACCTTTAACTATTCTGTATAAACTCAGGAGACTGTGTGAAAAGAAACTGTTGTCCAGGCTCTCTTACTGCAGCATCATAAGACATTGAAACACACAACTTTTTACTTTCATGATTAATGTAATAATACATAATATTAATATAAATACACAGGGCTCCGCGGACTTTGATTTATATAAGTACATATTTTAATTCTCCTTTTAAAGTGGATTACACTTTGCAAGATTTATTTCGGCTACACAAGTAAAATCTGCTTTCCAGGTAGTAGAAATAGAACAAACCTTTTCAATGTATTCAGTCTTTAAAATAGCAAACAGCACAAACTGATGAATGAGACAGATTAATAATCTGCCAAAAGAGTAGTTTTTATTATTTTGGATTGTATTTTGTCTTTGGACATTCTGAAATTAGCCACATATTTATCAGGCAGATGTGATCAAGTTTTGCATCTAACTCACGCCACAAAAGAAAATGTGCACAGTTCCCAGGATGTTTGTGTCTTAACTCTTCGGTAAAAATACCAGAAGGGACAGAAACAGCGGACAGACTTCAGCTTATTATTTCAAAGCACGCTCACTGTGAGCACGCTGCAAATACCAAGTATAACTCCTGCAAGCAGCAGACGCTGCACCACACAAGGTGAAGGGTGTGGGCCATTTCATGAAGGTCAGTGTGAAAAATGGATGAAGACGGAGGTGCGAGGAGAAAGAGAATGATGCTCATCCACTCTCTTCCCTTAGCGAGTGGGAGAGATTGAAAGACCATCATCCCCCACAGTTCATACTCACTGACTGGGATGAACCCACTAATGACTACATTTATTCAAATTAGACTAATTGTAATCATGGTTAATAATTAGCTTTACAGTGCATTATAATTGGGTTAGGCTACAAGATGGTTCTGCCTAGGTGCAATAATTTATTTGATTTAATTATTCTGAGGAACCAAGTGGTTTGACATCTCATATCATAAAACCAGTCATCTAGGGAGAATGGAGATAACTGTTGTCTTTTGAGAAGGTCATTGTTCGCTCTTTGGGAAAATTATGAGGACTATTTTCCACTCTATTAAGCTACTCCACTTAGCACAATTAGCCACACACACAAAGGTTAAAGAGAGAGACCCCTTCCTTTATGATACAGAGGAGTGGTGGTTGTGCATGAGTGTCAGCAGGAGACAGAACACAAACAAGCTTGCACAATCTCAACAGTTGAAGAAAGTTGTTTATTCAAATATACAGGCCTCTGATGTAATAATAGCAACAGAGTTGTATCTTTCTTCTACATTCAGTGTTAAGACAGGGTTTCATACTCTCTCTTCATTGAAGCCCCACAGAGACGGCTCTAAAAAGGAGCATCTGTCCTTGAGTGACTATAAACACACAAAACACTGACATTCATCAAGCATACCTCAACGACACCCAAAGACATTTTAAATCTCCCACATCACACTCTCATTACCATAGAGAATTATGGTCCCAAACAGTTGTTAAATGCTCATAAATTAAAAAGTAAACTGAAAACACATTGTGAAAAACAAAGGCCAGTAAAGTATTCACATGCAAACATCCTTAATTATTCATGCCACAAAGCTTTTACCAGTACAAAACAGTCCAACTCTGGTAGTGTAAAATGCTGACTTGTGTGCATGCCATACTTTTGTGCTTTCTCAACATGTGGTTCCTGAGAAATTAACTGCTCAAGCTCCAACACTACTAAAAAGTTTTCCTTCACATGGACTATGTTGTACATATGCTCTTGATCCTTATTGGAATAATGTGTCCACTGTGGCCTCAAATAAGCTCTGCTTAAATTAAAAATTCAAATTCACTGTAAATCAGTATATACACAGAAAAAATACAGAATTAAATATTTACATCAGAGGTAATATTCTTCCATCTGAAACTTGAAATCTGCAGTGACTTCATTGTCTGTGAATGCAGACTCAATATAGCTGGCTCCTCAGGCCTTGCTCCTCAGCTGGTGTTATACACATATACCATTTATCATTTCTCACAGTATAAATGGTATTCAGAAATGGTGTCTCACACACAGCCAGCTCTCACTCACAGATCCAGGTGAAAACTCGGCCCCAGGCATCACCTGTCAGCAGAGTAGCATGAGTCCTGAACAGAGAGGAGCAAGTTTGGTTGTAAATGATGCAGGAATCCATACATAATGCACGTAAGTCTCAAAAGATGCAGTGTAAATTCTGTTTAAATCCTGTTTGCACTGAGTTAGAGCGTGAGGTGTGATGTATTAGTATTAAAATGCAACAGATGAAAAAAAGATAACAAGATACAAGATACAAGATACAACTAGGTGCATGACAGCTACTGTACCTGGACATGGCCAACGTGGTGATGGCTGGACTATTTTTGTAGCGCCGCTGGGACATTGTCTGACCTCTGTTCAGCTCTTGACATAACATCAGACGTCTTTTCCAGCCTTTAACCTGGCATGAGCTGCTCGCTGTGGATTCATCGTGACAGTACATCTGCTTACTATTAAAGTACAGGGAACTATGTAACCACTGTCAGGTGTGAAGCCCTTACACTATGGTCCTCACAACACAATGAATTTGTACATTAATGCAGTGTCCATCTGCCGTCAGCAGGCTGTAAGATCGCAAAAAATCCCTCAAATATTAACACTTCAGGGTTACGTAAAGACTTGTCTCAATGTAATTGGAAAGCGTAATACTCCTATGAGGTGACGCGAGGCTGTAACCAATGTATGCCAAATTGGATCTGGGTATTATTGCTTTCTAAATTACACACACACACACACATACACACACGTCAGCAGAACTACTCATCAGTGTTTACTGCCTCTATGTTTAATAACTTTATAACATAATTCCTGCTAGCCCTAATGCTAGTGAGGGATTGGGTGAGCATTACAAGCCCTCATCTGGAAACAACGCTGTCTCGCTCTGAGATGAGCAGTTAAACATAATCATCTTGCACTTAAGGATTTATCTAATTAGATAGCAACACTATTTTAACAGCAAAAATGAGGAAAGTGTCTTTTTGTGCAGCTGCCTGTCAATTGGTTTTAAAGTTTTCTTACTGTCAGCCACTCCCATTATCTGTGTTATAAATACAACACCCACATGCATATATCATCCTATTGCCTGCAACATTACCGTCGCTCTCTGTTTGGTCTTGCCCCGGGGACACAGGTTCTACTGGAGGGCCAGGTAATTGTGTTCTGGTGTACTCTGTCCTCCATATCTGTATGAAAGACACATAATGAGTAGCAAAATCACAGATATAATTCAACATAATAACAAGCATCCTCACCCATGCACTGGCACGCACACACAGCACACAACCAGTGCAATGATAAAGTAATGATAGCATGTGTGTGTGTGTGTGTGTGCTGTTCATGTGGACACAGGCACCCACTCCCAAGCGAAACACAATTTAGAGTTTGCTGCTTAGATTGCAGGGAGGCTGTATATGCTATATTAACCCTAAGCAAAAACAGATAGGCAACGCACATTAATACCTTCAGTGGATGTTCAAGCTGGTACCTGTGAGGCTAATATGAAAGTAATGACTACCATAGTAGAATACTGTACAGAACACTGTATAAAATCTCTTCAAAAACTCCCCCACTGATCTGTACAAAGATCTGTCATCAAATTACTGGATACCTGTGGTCAAGGAACTCACCCGTATGATGCCATCTGCACAGCCCGTGACAATGACATTCCTGGAATCCCACTCGTGTCGCTGTGTGAAGCTGACACACAGGATGTCTGCCTGAGCCCCACAGGAAGCATCAGAGCAAGTCAACAGCTGGCCCTTCATGGTCCACAGGTAGAGCAACGATCCCGCACATGACACAATCTCACCCTTGAACAGAGTAGGTTGGTGATGACGCTCAAGTGTGCACGGTTAGAAAATGAACAAAATACACACAAAGAGGAAATGTGTTCTATCAAAAGTGAAAATCCTCCCTTCCTTGTACTAAGAGCTGAGTAAAAAGGGAACAACATGATGTCAGTGTACTTTCCCGGGAGCAGGTAGAGGGGGGAGACTTACTGTGAGTTCATTGATAGCCAATGCTGAGATGCTGGTTGTGTGTCCTGCCAACTGGGTGATGTAGCTCAGCTCTTCCATGTCCCACAAGATGCAAGTGAAGTCACGGGAGCCACTAACTATCAAGCTGTGGACTTCAGACACAGCCAGGCATGTCACTGCATCCGTATGACCGTACAACGGCTATAAAAAACAGCAAATAGTGTCACAGTCTGTGTGTGTACATTAGAGGAACTACGCTTGCATTTTCAGAGGAAACAAACACGGAAACAGGCCAACCTGTCTGAGCCTCATGTGAGTGAGTTTGTCCTTGCTGACGGCCACATCCCACACGCAGACTACAGTGCTAGCTCCTCCAGTGATGATGGTTGTGAGGTTAGGGCAGGCAGCGCACAACGTCTCACCCCAGTCACACAAACTCTCGCTCACTGCAAAGTTCTGGTGATGAACATAAAGTAGGACCATGATTTATTACTAAACAGTAATAGAAATAGTGTTTTGAGTGTCTTATGTTGCACTCCTTTTGTGATTATCCACTTACCTGTTGCTTTTGACGCAAAAACAAAAGCCAACTAACTGAAGCACAGTGAATTAGCAAAAGTTTGTTCACAAATCAATTTGAGCTTCAATCATGAAAAATTACCATTGAAGATTAATTAATTTTGCAATCTTTTATGCACATTTTACAAACAGGCTGCACTGCACTGATATTACCCGTTCTTTATCTTAAACTGATTTACACAACTACATAGTAATGCTATAGTAATATTCATTAACAATATTCATTGTGTGGCATATTCTCATACAAGTACCTTATCTGTGGTATAGTTTCCAAAGGCACAGCTGTTGTCTGGGAACCCCCAGGTGAAGAAGCAGCCCAGCACAGGTGACACAAGGAGCTTGTTTTTCTCCAGGATCACGACTTCTTTTTCCAGACACATTATCTGACCTACCGGGCCTCTTGGCAGCTCTGTAGTAAGGATTAGAATGATGCCATGAGAATGAATACTATGTCTCAAAAAAAAAAAAAAAAGAAAAAGTCACTTTTATTGCATACTATGTGTACGCACAAAAAGGTAAGCTGTACGGTAAACAATATTTTTTTTAAAATGACATCATTCTGGATTCTGCCTCAGTAAACTTGTCAGGCCAAATAAAAATAATGGCATTTCAAAAGCATCACATTAAAGAGTTTGGTATCTCAGTAAACTTGTAAAGAATTTCATTAAACTGACCAGAGGAAAAAAATAGGCAATTAAAAAAGCTATTCGCCGGTCACAAGAACAGAGGCTTGGTCCTGGGGGGACACCTGTATCTTAGACAGTATAAATTTGAGCTTATGTGTATGAGGAAATGGGAGCGAGGCCATAATTGTGGCTGTAATTGACCTATTCATGCAGGATCTGGCAGAAATCATTACATCCTATTGCCTGTTCTGCTTCTAAAATTCCCAGAAAGAAGTTCTGTCTGCTGTAGTCTTAACGTTCCTCCTCCTATTCATCTCTATCTGCTTATTGATCAGATCACACACTATAAGATTTAATATGAAATGTAATATGCAGGAATTTCTCCCTGAGCATTCACAGATTCATCTCCTCTCCCTCAGTGGGCCTTTAGGGATATTCAGATTATTAAGTAGGGCTCAGCCGAAGAGTCATCTCCATATTGTAGCTCTAACAGATAGCTTTATCTACCCTTCTGTAGTATAAATTAATCTATGGACATTCTCACTGTGTTACGATGATTCCCTTGAGTCCCAGGCACATCTTGTGTATAATAACAGTCATCACATGGTATGAAATAAATTAAAAGGGGAACTACACAAAATAGTGGCAAACACAGATGAAGTATAGTATACTCAGCAGTGAACAGCAACGTTTATGCGTCTGTTTGAAAAATATACGTATGTCATGTTTATATTTAAAAGAAAAGGAATATTATTTTTGTGGGTGCAATAATGATGGAATATCTGTATTTAGGCCAAAAACGCTTATCCTACAATCTAGACTAGAAACATGTCATCAACGTCTTTTTTTTTTTTTTTTTTTAGCAATCATATGTGTAAGACGTAAAACCTGGCTATGTTTTCTGGTCTTTTGCCACATAACCAAATGTCTGAGCAATTCGTTTTAGATTATGATACAGGTTTGGTGTGCAAAGCATGTGTAAATATTGGAATAAGTTTCAATTGTCTAAACTGTGAGAAATTAAAGTGTGAACTTCTTCAAAACTATAAAGGTAAAGAAGAAATTCTACAATTACAATTTTAGAACAAAAAGATAAAGAGAAGGGAGACTCGGCAAAGGTTTGAGCAGCCCAGAAGATCTGAGCTCTTACATATTAGAATCTCAGACATTAGCTGATATTCCTTTGTAGGAATCATTGCGTGAAGATCTTTAGGTGATACAAACGTGAAAGTTTTTTTAATATTTAGATTTCTAAATGATTCTTTAAATAATCACCACCCATAAGCTCTTTTAAGTTCAGTTTTTCAGTTTTCACTTCAATTTTCCATAGATTTGAAACTGTGAAAAGACGGAAGGTTAAAGAGCAATATTTCCCTCCTGTCGTACTTTAGAGCCAGACTCAGCTACCAACTGTATCTCACATCCCATAGCAGCCTCTTTTTTACTGTGCTGTACCTCTGAATGGGTGTTCAGGAACCTTTAGTTTATCCAGTTTGAAAAAAAATGGAGTTGGATTAGATGGTGATGACCCTTCTTTCTTGGAACCACTGCGGGGTGGATGGGGCTTGGTGAAGAGCTATGGGAAAGAGAAACATTAACAGAGAAAGTTTATTTTTTAAAAACAATATGATGCATCTATAGTACATGCAAGAAGTAACGGAGTTTAGCAATGTGTTTAATTCTTCTTACCTGTTTTGGAACCTGGCCAAAATTACTGACATATCCCAAGATTGTGCTCTTGATGATGGGATCCTTGGCATCTTGTCGGCCTCTCTGGGCATAGAAGTAGGGGTGGAATGTGTTGACACTTTCTACTGCAGCTGGACCTTGCTGCCGGTATCCAAAGATTAAGTCGATCCACAGGTGCAGGTGGGAACTGACATAGTCGCTCTCTAGGGCCTAACGCAAACAGATCAGGAGTTGTTACACAAGCTAAAGTCAGCTGGGCTAGCAGCATAACAAAACAACTAAATACGCACTGTACAGTCTTAAAAATCAGCAGTGAGATGCACTCATTTTTATTATGATTGCATACCCAAGACCATCACTCACACTGTTAATATGAGAGTTTAGAAGACACAGAAAAAAAAAATCTCCAAGATTGCACAGCCAATTAAATTATTCAGGTACAGAATGATTTCTTCCCAAAGTCAATTTGGAGGTCCAGGCCAGGAGGAGGCTGAACAGCTGTTATGAGCATATCCTCATACTGAAATTAAAGAATGATTTGTGCAGAATTAGCCAGAGATTGGTTTTGAAGAGTTAATATGGGAAAGTGGGCATTATGACCAGGTATATTCTTACTATAATGAACCCATCCTGGAAGAAGAGAAAGCTAAAAAACAACAACAACAACAACAACAATAAAACCTTATAACAAGGATGTATTGTCTTGAGTTAATTTGTCTGCAGAAGGAAAAAAAATGATCTTCTAAAATCACTAATTTTATGAGAATTGTAGAGAATATGAGTAGTTCAGTAGATTACAGAGTGATAACCATCATGGATGCCCCAGGAATGGAAACAGGAAGGTCACGCTGAAGAAATCAGACCAACAAAGACACAATAACCACACAGGGAAGAGAGGAAAGAGCTGACAAAAGAACAGAGCGCATATTCAACCCATTAAATGTTGGGAGAAATAATAGCATTATGAAAAAGAAAAAGTCTTGTGCCTGCAAGAATCCCGCTGAAAAGACTTGGTGTACTTCAGTGTCTGTCATTTAAACCTCAGATTCATGCCTTTCGAGGAGGTTTTTTTTTTTTTAATTAAATTGGCATGAACTTGGCATTATCTTGAACTTGGCAGATCCTAAAGATAGGACTGAACCAAAGTCAGTGAGAGAAAAGGGCCTTTATAGAACCTAAGGAATAAGCCAATTACTGCTATCAATGACATCCGTCTCCGATACAGTTGGAGAAAGAATGAGGGCAGTCAGTGCAACCAACACAGTGACACTGTTCTAATGGCCTACATACAATAGATACTTGTTTAGAGAGTGCAAACAGCGCCTCTTCCATTTACATAGATCACATCGTATTGACAAACACTATAAAGCCTTGTGGGGAACCTCTCAGTGTATAACAGGCTAGAAAGGCCCAGTGAGGTCAGGTATCACTGACCTCTCGATGGATTCTAATGAACTCCTGGGGGTCTCCTTTTGCCCACGGAGGCAGCTCAACATCTCCCAGAGCCGTACCATCTTCCATGCAACCTAAAGACATATGGATAAATCACATAACTATGTGTAAACCTGACTGCAACCCGCATTAAAGATACCCTGTGGAGTTAAAAAAAAAAAAAACAAAAAGGAAAGGAAAGAAGGAAGGAAAATGAATGTGTTTAAGGGCGTATGAGGAAGCCTTTTCTTCATCCAGATTAACAGATGAGCAACCACACACCAAATATTAACATGCCACACTGCAGCAACGTTTTTGATGAGAGGTTCCTTTTCTTGCCATTTGAGTGCTCCAAGAACATATGCACAGGGATATATCTGCTTATTCATTAGCAATGAATAATACAACCTTAAAAATAGTTGCAGAAGTTAGTTGATGCAGGTGATGCAAGTGGCTTTTATGAGAAGGAAAATGAATCAAACATGTTTTTAAAGGAACACAAATAAACAATGTTTTTTTTTTTTTTTTATGGCACATTCCCACAGGGACATGTTTGGTTCCTATTGTTTGGAAACATTTTCTCATATAACCAAAATACTTCAGGCTTTCTGAAAACATCTCAGGCGAGAAATAAGCGATGCAGTTGCTGAACTTCTCTTCATTCAAGTCAACTATAGTTAGTTTTTTCAGGGGTTTTCTGAAGTGGTGAGTCTGTGTTGGCCTCTGCTTCATTCCAGCTTCCCACAGAAACAAATAAGAGGACACACGCATGCCGTCATAAACACCAAATGTAATCATTCTTCTTTGTTTAAAAGAAACTTGAACACCAGTGCAAGGCTGGATCAGCTAGAAAGATCATACTCTAGTTTGTGGGATTTTGCTTTACAAATCATACTCAGGGAATTGCCAGAAATCATCCATTTGTTGCAGACTTGAAGAAATTGCTTTTTTTTTTTTTTTTTATAACTAACTGAAAATAGAACATGACTGGTACAGAACATGACTGAATAAATAAATAAATTGATTCAATTCAGCTGTATCTAAATGAACTTGTTTACTTTATTTGAAAAGTACATTTAGATTTCTTAATTAGTACTATACATATAATTAGAACTACATATAGTACTAAAATCTAATCTAATTTATGACTATATATGAACTTCCTGAAGCAAAAGTATGAAGGTTTGACTGTGAAGCATTCTTGAGTTAGAAAAAATATGTAAAATGAACCACATATATCCAGCATGAAGACACAATGCAACACTTACATTAAATACACCACGAAAGACAAAAATATTGTGTATGTTTGCAATCAAATGTACATCTTGCTGAAAGTAGTCCAGCTTGAGACAGACAGGTCTGAATCAGCTTGGATGCAGCAATGAAAATACAGAGTGATCTATACTCTCTTTTGACCATTTAAGGGACTGAAACTAATACTTTTAGTAATTGATTTAGATACACAGAGGGATTTTTTTTGTTCCTGACCCAGATGGATGTTGTTGGAGTTGAGCAGGAAGTCAGGCAGGTAGAAGAACTCAGGGATCAGCTCCCGGACGTCTCCCATGTTGTCCCTGGAGGCTGACTCCCACTCTTTCTTTATACTGTAAAACATCCGCTCTGCGATATCAAACCCTCCCTGTGGACAGAGCAGAAACACTGCTGTCAGACCTACAGCACACCAAACTCTGGATCAGTTATTAATGGAGTAGTCTGCTTGCTTCAGAGCAGTGAGCCATATTTTACATTGTTCAGTATGTTATGTAAGCATGACATTTTTGCTGCTATTAGAAAGAAGCTTTTCATCTTTATGTAAAAATCCATAATTTTAATGGAAATCTCATGAGAGAGAATGTAATTTAGAATAAAACAATTACTTCAATGAATGAAAATAGCATATACAGAAGTAAACTTGCTTAGAGATGTAAATTCAGTTATGGATATTACTACATGCCCGTTATGTGCTCCAGAAGACAAAAAGCCCTCCCAATTCACCAGATGAATATCTTTATTACTTTATTCTGACTATCAAATATGCATGCCTTTTCATTATAATCAACTGGTTGCTGCGTTGTAAATTGTAACAGCTGAGGCTATTTGTATTGGCTTCTTTTAGATACTTTCTGTAATTATTTGCATATATATTAAAACCTCACAACAATCTACTTTCATACCAAAAACAGCATGTGGAAGCACTGAAAATAGTTACATATTAGATTCATATTATTAGTAAGATGAAAATAAAAAAAAAAAAGTAAAGAATGCCAAAGAGAAGCACTGGTTTCACAGGAGAGTAATGAAAACAGACCACAAAATAAAACTTTCTTTACTTTTATGAGATAAATTAAGATACAACATGCAAAACATCCTTTTTCATTCAATGTTTATGCATATTTGGTTTTCATTTGATTTCTGTCTCAGTAGCAGTTCATTCAGCTTCATCATGCCATCACTCAAGAAACTTCCCTCATTTATTTCTATGACCCTAAACTTTTAAGGTAAGCATAGATGCCCAAGTATCTGTTTTGGTAGTCTCACCTGCAGCATCTGGAAAGTGTGTGAAAAGGGCTCCATCCTGACAAGGAAGGAAGCCACAATGATGGCTGAGGAGTAGTGGGTACAGTAGTGGCAATGTGCTGACAAATCTGTAACAGAATGAAAACCATTTTGGGAAAAGCTGTGAAGTGAGTTTGTGAATATAAAAGGTGAGAAGAACAAAAATGGAAAGGAAATACCTTCACCCTTACTGTTCTCCACCTCTTCATATCTCTCCATAAACATCTGTTTCCTTTTTTCTGTCTGAGCTCCCATTGGCTTGGACAAATCACGAAACGTTGCTGGATTTGACAGCTCAAGTATCTGAAATACATCAAATCTGTAAGGCTTTAAAGATGTATATTTAGTTCAAGATGAAGATGTCATGTGTGAGACTCTACCTCTGACTGATAGTCAGCCACAACCCAGGGAAAAACTGGATACTGCATCAAGTCATTGTATGTTCTACCAGCGATGGTGTTCAGATGCATCAAATACTCAAAGTTACTCATCTCCCCTTTCTAGAGAATAGAAAAGAACAGTGTAGAAGCAGATAAGCAGATCCTTTTAAAACACAGCATTTAAAATTCCAAACAAAAAAAAAAAACGTGCATGGATTACCGTTTTTGCAATCATTCTACACTGATGAAGGATTTAAAGGTGGGGTAGGTGTTCTTTTTTGCAGCACTTTTTACAATATTGCCTGAAATCCTTTTCACATTCCCATTGCACCCACTGAAATAAAACGTTTGCAAAAAAAACAAAATGTTTTGGTCCGGTCTAGACGGTATAATCAGAGAAAACTCTGACCAATCAAAATAGTGATCATCATTACTTTCATTGGCTGCCTAATACGTCCATCAAATATCAGTGCACTCCCACCCACCCCTCCCTCCCTCCCTCCCTGCAGTTCATGTAGTCATGAATCGTGTGAAGGCGTGGTTTCGAGGGGTGAGCTGAAGAGGAGGAGGCGGAGCCTTTGGGAGGAGGGAGGGAGTGTATATTTTCAAAATCTCACTTGAGTTGGATTGCTGGAACCGTTTTTTCAAAGAACACCTACCCCACCTTTAACTTAATCAAAACTGTGTGGGGAGAGCTATGTTTATAGCATTACCTGCCATTTGATAAGTGCTGTCTTTTCAACCACAGGAGTCTTTCTAAAGCACAATAACAGCAAAGTATTTGAATTAGTAACAGAAGCTGAACATTGCCTATCAACACAAAGTTTATTTGCTTGCTCTGTTGCCTAGCAACCAGAGTTAAAATGAACACAGACCAGAGTTCAGAAGCAGTAGAGTGGAGGTGAAACTCAGTAAGTGACTGTACGCAGCTGTAGGAGCAGTTTTGGGACTGAGGTGAGCTTTAACATGCAGCACAAATAGGGTGTAAGGATGTGGAGGACTGTAGCTCACAGTGCCGTTTGCAGGTTTTGTAAAAACTGTTAAAAACTAAGTTGTGTGGACAGTCAACAGAAGCAAATATATGGATTGAGACAGCTGTAAAAAACAATGTAAAGAAGTTAAGCATTTGTGCATAGTCATCTAAAGTTGTGCATTAATTAAATAAATAATTGTAAATTTAAAAACATATTAATTCTCATATGAGTAAAATCATATATAAAACATTTACAACCTTATAGTTACAACCTTAAATGGGTTATAAAGAACATTTCTAAGCTTGGCACAAGCTTTATGTCGGATGCCCTTCCTGATGCAACCAGGATTCGCACCTGGGATCTTCCATTTGGTAGGTGAGAGCCCTACCACTAAGCCACCAGGGAGGCCTATTATGAATGCCAAGATAAAAGGAGAAATCACTGTCAAAAAGATGTCACGGGACCGTGGCATCATTTATGGAACAGAGGGCACATCGATTTCTCAAACTGTGCACGCGTTCAGGATCAACTCAGATTGTTTACAGTTGTGGATGTTTACAATATATATTGTAAGTATATTATCATGGACTTTACCACAGAGGGAGCGATCAGGACTCTGAGTTGCTTCAAAGAGTCATGAAAGGATTGATCATGAACAGTTCAGCTCCATTACCTAGTAGCACTGCCAGTCCTAAGGCACTCCCGGCTCGGAGCTGAGCAAACTCTAGGCCAACAGCTCTGTGCATCGGCTGGTGGCTGAACAGGGGTGCTCACGGAAAATAATTTCAAGATCTTCCAGTTGGAACTGTGCTGGGACCTTCTGTAAATAATCCCAGTAGCAGGATCTTTCATGTTGTTTTGGTGGTGATATGAAATGACTGCTGTGGTTAGCATGGCTAAGCTAAGATAAACCTCCCAGATCAACCACAGCCGATCATGGTGGTCTGTTAGTACAATCCACACAAACACAAGAAAGCATAATCTCTTTATAACATGACTATGATCTGTTTTTATTCATAGCTCGGGAGCCAATATAATGCTAAACACTAAGTTGCTAAAATCATAACAGCAAAGGCTAATTGAGTCAGCCAACAGCACTGTCTATGGCTAGCTATTGACATCAAATGACATCGGGGTAACTGATTGATCAGCTTTGTTGATTGCTTAATGTAAATTTATCTGACTCATATGAGAATTAATCAAATTATTATTCTTTTAATTTTACAATTTTTAAATATATGTACAACTCTAGATGAATATGCATGAATGCTAACTTATACAGCTGTCTCACTCCATAACAAATGTAGGTACATGAAAGAGAAAACTAATATCTATCTATCTATCTATCTACACTATACCGTATATACACACTATGGATATTGGCATAGATACATATACATAAAATGTATTATTGTTTTTTTTTTGTCTAGTGATTTACTTAAAGGCAAGGCCACACAGCGGTTCCAAATGAAGCATCAGAAGTTAACAGAGTGAACCAAGGTTAAATATTACACATCTAACAGGGAAAAAAAACACCATTCTGTTAAGACTTCCTCCTTCTTAGCTGGAACACAAATATTTTTTTACCATCAAATCAACATTGTTTTTGGGTCTTTGTGTGGACTTTTTAGTAAAAATAAACATTCAGTCAAAAAGAGGAGGACACAAAAACAAAAGTTACTCTAACAAACTGCTTACTCAAAAACCTTACTTTTACTGGTTTACACAAAATTACTATACTGGAGAACATTTCATGACTGATGCAGCACTGATACAAACATGTATAATCTAAATCTAAGTGATCAGCTTCTCCTGAAATCACCTCTCCCTCTATGGGCTAGTTACTGGGCAATAAAGTCCTGCTGCCAAGCATCCCAGTTGCTAAGTAACATTATTAAACAAGAGGAACCTTTAGTTTTTATGTTTGGTGAAGGAAAGGCTTTAAATGCACAGGATCTCTCCTTCTGTAAGGATTACCAATCATTCTTAATACAATGTCTATAAAATGACCAAATTTTAAATGTAGTTTTTGGGTAAATCATATTATTGAAGTAATGTTTTTTGTGTAATTGTTTTTGTGTGCCTATGTGTGTATGTGTGTGTGTGTGTGCATGTTTGTTCCAGTACATGAGAATTTACAGCAATTGGTGTGTTTCTAAACTGAAGACGATAGAGAAGATAGATTATGGTGAGTAGAACTTTTATCCATGTTGCAAATGTAGATCAAAGTTTTAATTAAGGATACAAGTTGAAAGGTTAAATAGAGGTGCATAAAATGAATAGGTTTAAACGATAAGAAGCTACTTTGAGTATATCCACTAACATCGATAAAGTCCTGACCAAATTACTTTGTAAAACTACACTAAATCAATCATTGCATTTGGCTTAGTTTGTGTTATCTAATTGCAGGCAATAATTTCATGCAATAGTTTCCAATAGGAGGTTATAATGGGAACAAGCACCAGTGGATAACCTCTCTCATCCTGAGGATGATGAATGAGGCGAGAGAGGGCCTTGGGGTGTAACACAGACACAAACAGACACACACCTTGCTCTTTTAGACAGGGAGGGAAGAAAATCAAAGCCCTCATTACATTCCCAACACTCCCAAACTATCATTTATCAAAGTCCTTATTTGACTCTTTGTGCACACATAACACTAATATACAGTAGTACATCTATGTCTGTCAACACAGTTGCATGTGGATGTCCTACACACACCTTTTCTTGCCTGAAAAGAGCCAAACAACTCAATCAGTTGAATGGTGAGAGAGGATCAGCACTCATTTGTTTTTGCTGTATTACCCAGTCTCACCTCTTTTCTATTGCTCCCCTGCATTAGCCTTAATTAGAGACTTGTGCTCTTAAATACACCCATGGGCAACACGGGATGAGCACACATTAATGCAGACACAACGCTGTGACACCCACACACATGCACACATGCACACATACACACGCACGCACGTCGCTCAAGTTCTCATCCCTCAGAGTGTATGCGCTCCCCACTGCCCCAGGCCATACATAAGCCCTCTGAATAGATCTCATCAACCTTACACACATACTTACACGTAAACACACACATTAAAGAATGTATTCCCTAGAGTACTGAGTGATAGTATAGATTAGATAAATTCCTGAAAATCAATCTTTTGGGTCTAATGTCACAAAAGGGAGGCTGAAAAAAATCTTCAGCTAAAATATTGTGTAACTCTGTGTGCTCTGCAGTGAAATGCCACAAAGTAAAGGAACCAAGGTGACAAAGGTGACACTCAAGACAGCCAAAAAGGCAATAAGGATCACCCCAGATGGAAGGCGTCGACTCATCCTTAGCAACATGGGTATACGAATCTTCCCAAAGTGTCTCTTCAAGATGACCAATGTGGATGAGTTGGACCTCAGCCGCAACCTCTTACAGACACTCCCAGATAACCTTGGGAATTGGTCGTCATTAAGATGGTTGGATCTGCATAGTAACAAGCTGGAGTCTGTGCCCGAGTCCATAGGCAACCTGGTGGGACTGACTCACCTCAACCTCGCTAACAACAGCCTAACCTCTGCAGGTCTACCCTCCTCACTTGGTTCCCTCACTAACCTGAAGAGTCTGAATCTGGGATTGAACCTGTTGGACGCCCTGCCTCCAACCTTGGAGCGCTTAGACAGTCTCCAAGAGTTAGGCCTGTTTGATAACCTCTTCACTAAGCTACCAGAGTTTGTGAAGGTCCTACCAAATCTCACAAAGGTGAATGTGATTCGAAATCCTCTAACATATGCTCATGGGGATGGCGAGGGAATGAAGAAGAAAAAATCAGAGCAAAAAGGAGATGGGTCCCTGATCCATGAGCGCAATCTGTGTGCACCATGTCAGAGTGAAAGGCTTATGAGAGGAGGAGTACGAAGAAAAGATGGTAGTGACATGTTAGAGCGGAAGAAAAGGACATATTCTGGACTGATGACACCAAATTCAGTGGCCATAGTCAATCAGGATATGTGGAGAATTAAAAAAAAAAGTGGAATGCAAGCAAGCAATCAAATGACCAAACACATGCAAATATCATATAACTGATATGATAAAGGGATGCAAGTTTAAGGCAAGCATACAAAGAGTATGGGTATGAACAGAAATTTTCTCATGCATTTCATAATTTGAGTAAATTCTCCACATGTGGCTGTAATGGCCATCACAAAAAAAAAGGGAAAAATACGTACTTGGCATTAGCAATGACCTCAGAGACTGCCCTGCCTTTTAAAGCTGGTACGACTGTACTCAACCTGAAGGCAGAAAAAAAAAGATAAAGATCTATGTAAGGATCACAGTTGTTTTTTAATTCCACCTATATATCTGTATCAAATAAAATACCTTTTATATGCAGAGACGTGGTCTTTATTCAGGAATACCAGGAAAGCAGAATGCCCATTTTTCATGAAAACCTCAATAGCATTGTCCTGTCACAATTGGGGAGACACCATGGCTTTTTATTAACTTAGATACAATATTTGACTCCAGATTTTTCATTCAATCAACTGAACTGGTTCAGACCTTCAGTGAAGACAACTAGTTGACTGACTAAAACAAGTTAGCTGTGCTGCTGCATGGTTGGAACAAAAACCTGCAGCCACACGGCCCTTTCACGGATCAGTTTGACACCCCTTGCTTTACTGATTTCTAATCCGCATATAGAAATATCCTAGTTGAGATCTAAAAGAAAATTAGTGGTGAATGTGCTCACAAATAAAACACTATAATGATATTATACATGGACCTTTCTTGCATAAAAAAAATCTAATCAATAGAGTAGATAAGGCTATTTTCAAAATTCTTGTTCAATTTCTTTTTTTCGGGGTGGTGCTGTTCGTGGGGGGTGTCAAAGGTTTTTACACAAGGGGTTCTGGGTCTGTTTTAATCACTAAAGAAATCAGATAATAATCATAACTGTCAAAAAACAGAAGAAACAGTTTCTGTCAAGTTTTTGTTTTGATTTTGAAACTAACAAGACACAATAATCAATCTAGGGTGGATTGTTGACATATATTTCTATGCTTAAATGTACAATAAAAGACATAAACACTTGAAGAAATATTGTGCGTGTTTTTTTTTGTTTTTTTTTTTTTTTTTTTATTCTTGCTAAGAATATAAGGGTAAACTATTTCAATGTTTGCTCCAAAATAAAGCTTTATCAAGTCCAACTGCATTCCTGCTACATTAGCTTTGTGCATGATCTGAAAATAAAATCCATGTTAACTCAAGTCATCTGTGGGATCATTTGGATGTCTGACCTCTAAAAGGAACCGCATGAAGCGGGCCTCTTTGATATCCTCATAGAGCCAGCGTCTGCAGTTAGCTGATGGCAGCTCTTTACTCAGCATGGTGGAAATAAAGGAAGCTCTCACACTGACAGAAAGGAAAGGGACAAAGATGATGCTAGTGACCAGTAATGCACAAAACATATTTCGCTTTGATAGCAGACAACTGTCCTGCGTCTACAGCTTTACCTGCTTGGGTGGTGTCTCCTGCAACAAACATCTCCAGTAGAACTGAGAGTGAAACCCTCACACAAGAGCAGGCTCTCCCTCCCAAACAGCAGCAAGCCCTCTGTGACTCTGAGGCCACTCACCATCACAACACACATCTTTGCCGTTATCTACAGAGAAGGAGAGACACATGAAGCCCCAAGTGAGAAGTGCAATGCATGTCAGCACATTTTCTTTCTCAGGACATGACATGGCAGATACACAAGCACTCCAGGCTTAACTTGATTGATCATTTTAATCACATATTTTAATCATTATTAAAAAGACACATCTGAACACTTCATTATCAGGGGTGATTGATGGGGAGGAGAAGGCCTGGCCCCCTTTCAAGCATCGCCACAGTGTTTCATCCAGCACCAAAGCCAATCCACATGCTGCTTTCAGTGCTGGTTTTAGCTAATGCTAACTGCATTGTGATAATGCGTGGATAATTCCATTGTCTCCCCTCATTTCACAACCAGTGCGTGCACCTGGCCATCTCCCTGTGCCGGCCCCTCTGCAGGCCCTCTGGGACATAGCACACAAAAACCATATGGGGTCTGAACATACCCCCGGGCTCTTCACAATTTATACTAATCAAATCAGGCTCTCTACTTCCAGACATGTAGTCACGCACTTGGTGGACGAGAAGAAGGCCCTGCCCGGCCATTATTAGAAGAATTAATCACTGCCACACACACAATAGGAAACCTGATAAGTGATCAGAACCTCTCGTCTTAATGCACACACAGAGACACGAGATGATGGATAAGAACACTTACCATGTGAAAGCGTTTAAGAGTCAAGGTGAGTGAGTCTCAACCAGATCAAGTACTGAGCTATACCATGGTGGTGAGTGATACTAGTTGGCCTAAACAAAGCATAGCCAACAAAACCTCTATTTATTGTTATCAAAAATTAAATACTTAATTAATACATTTCTATATCTCCTTACTGTGGTCCAGACATATCTGTGTTATCAGTCTGCGGATGATTTAGCTGATGATAGTAAGGAGGAGAGAAAAGGAAGACTTTTATTGACTGAGAGCCTAATGTCAGACCATTGATTTCTCCCCACACACATTATTGTCATAATCACACTATTGGCGCTGGCAAGCTAATTATGAGTGCTTCTCCCTTTGTGTGAGTGTTACTCTGTGTGTGCGTGCATTTTTCAGAGCTAATGACTGTGTTCATTTGACAGGAAGCTCAGCAGGAGTCATGCACTGAACCACTGCAAGACAACAGGACACACTTGCACACATCCCACACTTACTAAGAGGATGTAAGACAGCTTGCATCACCTCCTACTGCTTTTATTAATACTTCTGTCAGAAACATTAAAAGACGCGGCTGGTTGCCAGAGCGGTGAGAGTCCCCGTCAACATGTAGCCTTCACTGGTTTTTATCTCAATGTAAGAATGAGGGGCGCTGTGCAGGGCCTCAACATTAAAATAAACTAATAAACTAAATAAACTAAACTAATGAGAAAAGATGCAATTCTGATAGCAGCGCTGGGCTACTGAAATCCCCTAATCTGTATCACACAATTATGAATGAATATGAATGCTAGCATGGTCGGATAGAATAGCAGTACTTTGGGATGATGCTTTCAGCTCAGCATACAAACCCATCATCCAGTGCAACAGTACCTTCTCTCCAGGGAGGAGCTCTTGCAGGATGGTGCGTATGTCTGGACAGTCTTCAGTGTGGGAGCAGGGTTCTGGGGTGGAAGGGTCAGGTGTACCCTCAGTGGTAGAAGTTGTCTCATTCAGGGCAGGGAAGAATGTTAAACAACAGTTTTCTCCCTCTGCTTCATCGTCCTTTACCTCTGTACCAACTTCGCACAAGATCTTTGGTTCTGTTACAAAGAAAATAAAATTACTTTCCTATGAGCATCCAGCACCCAAATTGTAGTTTAAAACAGTTCATTTGTGTGATTCTAAATTCAAAAGACAAAATGTTTCATTTACCCTTGTCGTCTTCTGCTCTACTTCTGTTACCATCTGATCTTAAACCCAGACACAACATTCCCAGCGCCTGCTGTAAAAGCATATATGGAACTGTTAGATGTTAGACTGCATACCAACAGACTGTATACTGACACAGAGTGAATATGTAACAGAAGTGCTGTACTGTGTCTTTATTTTAATGGGAGAAATGAGAAACACATTGCAAAACGCTTTGTAGATTTTGTTGCACCTTTGTTCCCACTTTTGAGGGCAGTAGGAGAGGAGGGAAGTGTGTAAAGGCAAGCACACACACACACACACATATATACATATATATATATATATATATATATATATATACATATAAATAAAACCAATGACAGCCCTGTCACTCAGGTGAATTAACAATGATTTAACAAGGACAGATTCATTAAAACTATATTAAACTGGTGTAATTGTTATATTAAATGACTGTGTGAAGTACGTATGCGTAGTTAGCATTTTACCTGCAGTATACAGTGGTCACAGAGTTCTTTATCTAGAAAACCAGGGAGGAAGTTTCCTACATAACCTGGAGAGCGAGGCTAAAAGCTACTCAGGATGAGGGCTATTTTTTGCAGTCATACAGTTCTGGCCTTTGTTCAAACTGCTATACAAACTGAGGTCTGAATTGCTTTGATGTTGAAAATTGGCTCTTTTAAGGATTCAAAGTAGTTAATAGCTTAGCTCCCCATCAGAGTTCCTCCTTGATTTGCAAAGTGACAACACTGTAGTTGCTTTTTATTCATAATTATTTTCAACTAAAAGAAAGAAAGAAACGGAAGATTGCCTCTTGGAAAAAAGAAAAGAGCATTAAACTTGCATTCTGTGTTATGACCACCAGGAGGTGACTCTTTGAATTGTCTAGCAATGAAGACGTGTAAGAGTAAAAACCTTCTCTCTTGAATCTTTGCTTTGGTAAAGAGGTGTCAAAACAGAAGTCATAGAGACTAATGAGAGACATCAAAATGACTTTGTCCAATATTTTTTCAGCTGAGTTTCACTACACAGTCTGTGTAATCACTACAAAACAAAACAATTTTTCACAATTTAAGGTAAAAAAAAATACAAAGCTACTACACATTTTAGGCTGTACAAGCTTCATTCGTTACCTGTAATGTTTTGTCTTACATGAAACCTTCTTGGATGATAATATCCATGGAGTATAACAGTGTGAGTAGTACAGCCAGGAGACCAAGAACAAACCCCATCTGACCAAATATTGCTCAAGGACTTTTCACTTTCACTTTCATACTTAACCCAGGAAGCCATTCTTTGCTGTCAGTATGGTTGGTTTGGTTACGCATGAAAAAAAATATTGTTTACTATTAGATGTTAATAAATACTGTATATGGTTACAGGATCACATCAATTTGCTAGAAAGTTGTCCTATACAAAACAGATGGCAAATTAAAATTATTACCAATCTGATATTTTCTGTGCCTGTATTGTAACACCACTACGTTTTGGACATGAGGGCAAATGTTCAGAAAAAAAAAGCTTTCTTTTGAGATTTGACTACTTTTTAAGCAGTTTATGTTGCATTTTAACACTGAACAGGACCTGCCACACAAATCCAACTTCAGGCTACAAAGCTTTACCGGTTTGGATCGTCTCAGTGCTTTCCTGCGGATGCGTAATCTGGTCCGATTGGGTCCTTCTGCAGAGTCTTGCACCCAATCTTGGCTCAGTAGCACCCCTGGACCTGGGCCAAATACAGCTCTCTCCCTCAGCAGTTCAGCCTCCACACTTAGCCACTGGGAGCTCACATGATCCCACTCAGCGGCACGTAACTGGGATGCAGATAGAAATAAGGATAGATGGAACAGATGAGACAGAGACAGATATTACAACAAATCTCCTTTTCACCTAATCATGAAATGTATTTTTGCAGTCCAACCTGTAGGTGCTTTTTCCTCATATTCTCAAACATTCTGTGGCCTCTCTGCCGATGGGACTCCATGTTTGACAGAAACTCCTGCAAAGAAATAAAAATGAAAATAGCCGCAAATGAAAAGAGAGACAGAACAATCACTCTTTTCCTGGCTCCTGCTATAAACACACACACACACACATTTAGCAAGAATTTTATATGTATAATGTTACTGTTGTGTCCTCGTGCTATTACAGTGCATTCATACAATTACATCTGTTCTAAATTACATTCAGGGGGGAAACAGGCTAAAGGCTACAGTCTAACAATAACTTTGTACAAATGTAATAATTTGTTGGTGTGATGTGATTAACACAAACATTAATATCACTGAAGCACACCACAGTCAAAGGCAAGGTAACTTGCGAGTGCACCTTTATTGTGTGCGAGTCTGTGTTTTGTTGATTAAAACAGAAAAGAAATGAAAAACTCAAAACAGAGCCGTGTTGACACTGCAGGACGCTTATGTTCAGCAGACTCACCGGGATCATATTCTGGCTGTTAACTGCTTCATTAAGCCTATCATCACAGCAGTGCTCGCTGAGAGACTAGTGAAATAACATGTGCCCATCTTCACAGCTGACCCAGGAAAGGCATTTAATTGACTCGGTGAACATCCAGTAACACTTTATATCAAGTTTTATTCACAAATGGTAATTACGCATTAACCCATGAATGGAATAACCGATTTCAAGTGCAAAAAAAAACCCACAACAGTTATTTGTTACGTGAGATGCAAAAATAAGAGATTATTTACTGAGTAAATGTATGGATATGGGTTGAGAAAAAACCTAAACAGCCCCTCCAGAGAAAGAAGACTGTTTTTTTCTAAATGACTGTATTTCCAAGTTAGAAATTGTGCAGAACAAAAAAAACTGAGGGAGTCATTCGAGGGGAGATTATAGAAATATTACAGAGAGAAAAGAGAGTAATAATGAAGTTTGCGAACTAGAACCACGTTGTGACGGATAAACACCAAGTCAGCGTCATCATCTCTAATTTCATTCCTTCATTTGGTAAAACATAAGTAATATATAGCATTAATTACCCCATTTAGCAGATAGGAACCTCATTGGCTTTTTAAATGCTGCATTAAATACATAACTCATCTCTTCCCTCTGCAATTAACAGCCGAACATCACACTCATTTCCATTTTAATGACTTCCCAACAATACGCCACCTTTGATGGTAAGGCAACATAATGTCAACTTCATTCTGAGCTGGCAGTGAATGTGTAATGAACTTAACATGATCATTAGTGCTGTTAATTATCTTTCTAATATGAGGACACAGATATGATTATGAAAACTGCAGTCGCTGATGAAATAAATCTCTGGAAGGACTGCACTGAAGCTTAACTGAGGACACAGTCTGCCTATCAGTCTTATTACCCACAGTAGAACTTTGTTTTTGTTCAACAAAAGCATATATATATATGAGACTGAGACTATGTTTTGGAAGACTATGAATCCAAGTCCTAAAAAGAGAGTTCCTACAAGCTCATAATATGCCATATAAAGGTAATAAGTTGATGATCCAGGAAATTAATTAATGACTCAGTAGTTTCTTCATGAGGATGGATGAAAAAAATGAATCGACTTGACTGACCATAACTGATGATTATTTGAATATCTTTTTTTTTTTCAAACACTCTCCATGCTGCAACTGTTCACAGCAACACACTGCAGACAGGAAAAAAAAAAAAAAACATCCCTCCCTCCTCTTCTCTGCTCCTCAGATAGAAAAACAATTCATCACCCTCTCTGATAGCCTGTCAAAGACTGATATGATAAAGAATAACATCAAATGAATAATGTTTTCATCAGATTGGTACCACTGTAATTGCCAACATGATTTCTGTGGGCAAGGGACATGCACAAACAAGAACACACATACACTTTTGTGGCTGTGAGACAGACACACAGACGCGGTAATTTCATGCCTGTGTGCCTGAGTAATATGTCCCTGCTCCCTGCTCCAGATGGCTCGACGTCTTAAGCGTTGTGGGGGAACTAATGATGTGGGCCACGTGTTTCGGGGGGAAAAAACAACAATAAACGCGTCTTTAACCTTCAGCAGCAAACAGTGTGTTGTGGCGAGTGTTCTCATGGATAGGCCTAAAAGATATCAATTACAAAGCCCACTCAGGGGCAATCAGCTGTGATAATCCAAATCTATTTAAAGAAATAATCAAACCCCCCGCAGGGCTGGACAGCCCACCGCACAAGCACAGTTGTGACTTTGGTGTGAGTGTTTTGTGCGGCGTTCAGGGATGCAGAGGCACCTGGGAGAAACGCGCGTTCCTCAAAGGTGACAGCAAGCTTCAAGCAGATAACCATTGTTCCTGTGTGCAAATAAATAAATAAAACATTGAGAGAACTTGAATGGGTATGTACCTCTGTTTTTACAGACTCTGGACTTTTGCTCAAAACGGAGCGAAGAGCATTGCTGATCACATCAAAGGTCTTCTGAGAGCTGCCAGCCATCCTCTTCTTCTGAGACTCTAAAACGTAGACAGAATGTCAACACCACAGCACTTAACAGTCTAGCTTCAGACTGTGTTTGTTGTTACAGAGAGTGCTAACCTGTGTGTAGCAGCCAGGCTTTATGTGCCATCTCCTCCCACAGAGGGCTGACGTCGGTCATGCTGACAGGCTTCGTTTCTGCTGTGTGGCTCGCTGAGATCTCAATCTTATAGCTTTCCTCTAGCATGTGTTGCCTCTCTGAAATGACCTTTGACCAGCAGGCCTGTGCTAATGACACAAGCTGTTCGTCGCCTGAAACAAAGAAGCAAAAACACATTGTTCTGAGCCCTCCTAAATAGTGGGTAAAGTGATGAGTGTACGTGAACCACCTCATGCTGGGGAATATACCTGTCATAATGATTGCTTCACTGCTGAGGCATCCAGGATGACTGGTTTTGGAAGGCAGCGGGCAGGATGAAGTTTTCCTCTTGTGCATTTTTTGTGCCGTACTCCCAAAACCTTCAGGGTAGCTACATGAGAGTTCAATTATGTGAATTACCAATAAATCCTGGTTTCAGCTACACATAATAGCCGTTAAATGTTGTATAAATGTAATGTTACCATTACCTGCCAGAGCAAATCAGCAACAGACAATGAAGAAGGCAGGTAATGAAGTTCACATTTGCATTGTAAGTTGCCATGACAACATCCCAGCGCTCCATGAAGGTCTGCAATGCCCTGGTGACTGATTCCTTTTCTTCTTGGGAATGTCGCGGTTGAGATAAGAAATAAAGCAGGACTCTATTGATGCACGAGTAGAGGGCAGAAACAATCTTCTCTTTCTGAGATTGACCTTTCTCCAGAGCCTCAAAACATAAAGAAATGTGTTATTAGTATCATTAAAACTTAAATTAATCGTTAGTCGCTTATGCAATATGGACAGATTCTTTATTTCAACTGTGTGAATTTTCCATCAAGATATATATATATATATGTGTGTGTGTATGTATGTACGTGTGTATATATATATATATATATATATATATATATATATATTATATATATATATCTATATATATATATATATATATATATATATATATATATATATATATATATATATGTCTGGTATGAAAAAATATTTCTGTTTGATAGTCCTGTCTGTACAGAATCCCTTGCTGTTTGTCTCACCACCACAATCAGATCGGCGAGGAAGTCGAGAAAAGTCTGAGAGCCTCCGATGAGCGTTCCCTCATAGAGCTTCTGCAGCAACGTCTTACTGAAAAGCACCACATTCTCCATGAACGTGCCCACCTGTCCATCAGGTGTTTGATTTTTGCAGCCTGATTATTGAAACAGAATATAATGATTTCAGATGGGGTTTTTAATTCTTCTTCTTTTTATTTTACACAGATATGTGGTTTAGACTAAAGCACATTGCAACTCTACCTTGTGAGCTCAGGTGAGTGTTGTTGTCTTCGTCATGGCTGAGCATGTGGATGATGTTTATGACCAGCTCCACCAACTCAGACTGAAAACTCTGCCTCTGTTCCAGTGATGTGCCATCAGGGCAAAACTGAAACATTTCAACCAGGTCAGCAGTTTAAAGACATGTGATAGCTCTGTCTTCATATATGACTAACTGTCGACTGTTGTCACAAGTGCATGTGTGTACATGCATGTCTGGTTGTACTTCAATGGAAATATTTGTTTTGGCCTCTTGGAGCTACCTCCCTCCTAGTGGTGAGTCATTTGAACAAATATATTGACTCTGCCTTGCTTACTTACTGAGCATAGAGTGGCACCTTCTGGAGAAATAAGAGTTTTGCAGAACTGTATTATGCTGAACATGCTTTTCTGTGAAAACACATCTGGGCACTTTTAATATATGTTGTAATATGTGGATATGCCATGCCTTACTAAATGCAGTGAAAAAAAAGATGCTGTGAATTCACCTCCAGCAGCAAAACCAGAGGATGTGTAGCGCTGGTGTTGGCAGACACATTAAGAAGACTGTCCATTAGCAGAATACGCATGAAGTCAAGCACTGGCTTCCTGGTAGGAGGACTGCTAAACATGTCCTCTCTTTCTTTCATCAAACAAGGCTCAGCCTGAGGGATGTGAGCAAATGAGTCAGTGAGGTCACACAGATGAAAACATTAAAGAGAGATTTGTAAAATCCAAGGAATGTCTGAGACCTCCATAGGATACACAATAGCAGCGAGTGCATGCAGGAAGGTGGGTGATGCCCACAGTGGGTCTCTTGGCCGGTGGTTGTGGAGGAGACAGAAGAACTGCATCACACTCGCTGGAAACCGTATCTCCCATGATACATCAGTGCCAGACAAGCGCTTCGTTGGAGAAAAAGGCTTTGGAAAATGAACACACATTCCTGATCAATTTCTGGTGAAAAATACTGAGAAGATCAGAGCCTATTAAAATTTTTCTAACCTGAGAGATGATGACTTTGACTAATTCCAGTAGTATTGTCGCAGCTTCTACACAGAGCGGCTGAGCGGGAGTTTCTGCATTGCTGTCAATTAGGGACTGTAGAATATCATCCAACTGCACCTGCATGTCATGAAAAATAAAAGCAGGTTAACAAAGCTGTTGAAGAGGATTCACAACAGTAAAGTCCACCCACCTTTCTCTCTGGAGTGGGACTGGTCTTCTTCCCCAGCAGCAGAGCGGCCAGAGCTGCATACACCTGTGGCATGTGATACTGCCTGATCAACAGCTCCCGAAGAACATCAAAGCCCGGACATGCGGCGCTCTGGCATTCCTGAGACCAAGGATGGGCTTGAAGATTATCTATGAAAAAGGAAATTAAGAAATCAATGACAGAAGTTGATTTTAGATGAGGTGGTAAGGCACAATTAAAACGACATCACATCATTTCACACAAACATTCACAAAGAAGTTTTCTTCAGAAATATGGTTGCGTTTTGTGAAATGTGGCTGTTTTGAGCCTTGTTGTGTTTTCTGAAATGTTGTCATGCTTTTTGAAATGTGTTTTTACATTTTCTGTGTTTTGTGAAATAATGTTTTGTGTTTGGCTTTGTGAAATGTTCTTTCCCATTTAATTTTTGAAAGATTGTGTTATAAGGTTTTGTGGTTGCATTTTGAAACTCAGGGCCATCTTATCAGAATTCCTTATCAAAAGTTGCATTAGTAAACAACTAAATATTTCACCTGTATCACTGTGAGGAATAAACTTTATGCACCCATGATAGCAAATGGTTCTTCCGTGCCCTCTACGAGTGTCGCTGGGAGCACTCCCTCTCTGAAGCCTGCTTTGCTGGCTGGGACTTGACAAGAACTGTGTGAGCAGGATGAGACCCAGTTTCAGGGTTGATGAGTGAAGGTGGGCCTGGAAGGAAGAGCAGGAACCAGTCACTGCCAAGGGATTCAAACACTGCCTTCTGTTGACTAGTAGGGAGAGGGTTAAAATAAAAAAGACAAAAGAATGCAGTTAAATTTTTCTGCATTGACTGTATGATGCATGAAATGCTGAGAAAATACAGTTCAGTTTATAGTTAGGTTGGTATTTTGGTCAAGCTAATAAGTAAGAGGGGCCTCACTCTTTGATCAGAAGGCTGTCTGGGTTCAGGACTTCACAAAGCACAAGTAACACCTGGTTGCGAATCCATATGAGACTCGCTGGACTAGAACTCTGAGCTACAGCAAAGAGCAGACAAGTTTGGATCAGTAACAATGAGTGATAAATGTAAGACAAATAATGTGTAATGTGTACCTGTCATTTCGTCTGAAAGATCATGGTCAAATATCCCACCGCTTTCAGTTGTGTTACTGGAAGGAGGGAGGGTGTAGACCAGGAAAAGTCCAAGCCTGATCATATAAAAATAAAGAAGTAAACATTTGGAATACATGCTCCACCCTAAAATATAATCTGGTATTAATTTGTGAAAACTGTATGAAAAGAAAACAATGCTCCTGCTGATATATTCCAGGACTTTACCTGTTTATGTCCAGAGGGTTCAGGTACGCCTTTAGGAGGTATGTGAAGATGCAAGAAATAAGCTTAACCTTCTGAAAGGTCACGTCAGGATCCGACAACTCAAACAGCAGTTTTGGTATCAGGCCCACGCTGTGCATGACCGCTGCATTCCTGCTGTCACTGCTGAGGACACGATGAGAGGAACAGAAACAGCACTGATATCAATCACAATCTGTTCCTAGGCAGAAAATCCAATTTAGCCTTCTCTTCAGTGTCTCTGACTGATTCTGTTGAACATCCCCTTGATTATTTCGGTTCTGCCATTCTGTTTTATTGATGACAGGCTGCTGCAGCTGTTGACAGATCAGCCAACGGAGTCTCTTGTCAGTCTGGAAAAAGGCCCTCTTATTTTGTTACATAACCTGCTGGCGATGTGAGTTAACAATGAATTTAATTACAGCCTGTGAGATCTGGTCAGATGTTGATAAGTGAAAATTACCCTCGCTGGTTTCAGGATTTTAGCAAAGTAGTTCAGAACTGAGAGGTCCAGACTGTCTGATGTCTTCCGCCACACCTGAAAACATCATATTAAACAAATGCAGCAAATGCTTCTTATTTTACGTTAAAGTTACATTTACAGTATATGGGGTGAAAAAAGTTTATTCCACTCCCACATCTGCTCATCTTTGATGTTTTAATACGGATTCTTACTTCCAGGTCACACAGCAGAGCCTGGAAAGCAGGTGTGTTCTGCAGGCAACCAGAGCCACTGCTCAGCTCCACTGAACTGGAGAGACACAGAGCCAGCTGAAAGGTTCGAAAGCTGACCAGACTGTTCTTCATCTTCAACAGAAAAGCTAGCAGCTGCAAGGAGAACAGATTACACTCTAAAACAGATTCGAGACGGTACGACAATGGATTTTGATGTCGACGTCAACATCAAAATTTGTGGGAAAAAAATCCAACAAGACCTTGTATCCGTTGATGCGGTTCATTTCCTTGCTGCATGGCAGAGTTGGTCTCCAACACATTAAGAAGAACTTTAACAGCTGCATATAAAGAGCTATCATCTGACGCCATTGCAACAAGACTGAGAGCAACTGCAGGCCCACCGACGTAGAGAAAACCACTGGAAGCAGAGCTGGGTTTGAAAGTTCGCACACCTGGAAAGGAGAGACCCCAGGACATATCAAATGTGTATTTAAGATGCAACTCCACAGCAAAAGAAACTTTTGAAAACTAAAGTTAATTTACCAAAAAGTCCAATCAGGGCGGCTCCAATGGTGCGAGCTGTGCCACTCAGGTGTTGGCTGATGTTTTTTGCAAGGAAAACAGGTGTAGAGTGATCCCGAGATGTTATCCCCATCTGTAATTATCCACAGTTAGTGCAATTTTGTATAAATACAACAGAAACATCCATTCAGCAATGATTCACCTTATACTGACCTCTTTCGCAATCAGTCTGCAGTCCACCTCATTGTAATCCTCTCTAATCTGCACCACAGTGGTGAGGGCAGAAATTGCTGGGTTGATTCCAAATGAAATCCTCTCTTCAGGAACCAGTCTGAGCGGGAGAGACTCTGCATTTGGATCAACGCCTGGGACAACCAGTGAGGTGTGCAATTGCATGTAATTAGAAAACATTTGTATGTCAACATATTTCCACATGATACTTGTGTTCCAAAATAACTAAGTTAAAGCATTTAATAGCTGTTATTTTTCTTTTCAGTGTAAGTTGCTCCTAAAATAATGATGACCGGATCATCAGCAACTGTTATGTTATTCTGAGATCACATGATACTCAGAAACCACACGACACAATTATAGTCAGAATGTATCTGAAGATCTAAACAAAAATGTAAATGTAATCTCATTCAAAGTAATTCATCGGCGTATTTCAGATATCCTACAAAACTATTGCACAGGATCTTATGACTCACCCTGTGTTACGCAGAGCCAGAAAGTTACCCAGGTATGCAGTGCCTTGTGAGTATAAATCACACACAGCCTCAGAGCTCAAAGCCTCTTCAAAGAGGTATGAGGGACCCACTCGCCAGACTAGAGCAGCATGTTCCTTCCAGGTAGCTGGCGTCCCGACCAGTCCATACACGTCTGTCACAGCTGTTGGGTCCATGGAGACATGCTGACCAGGAAATGGCTGAATGTACTTCATCTGAGAGAAAATGAGAGGCTGTGACGACTGAATAAGTCATAATTAGCTAAATTATCATCTGCTCACTTCTCTCCTGGTATCTTACCTTTCCTGTCCCCACTGCCTTGCCGTTAAGGTAGGCTGAGGTCAGACAACTCTTTTTGACATCTTTGGCCATGACAATAGTCAGATGGTGCCACTGGCCTGGGACCAGCAAACTGGAGCAGCGGAACCTGAGTGATGCAGGCAAAGAAGTCGGAGTAGAAACTTCTGGCTCCATCATATCTGTCAGGTGGATGTGGAGAAAGACAGCGTGGATCATGTTCTGTTTTTATGATGCTTCTTTGGGCTATAGGCTTTCAACTTCTGTATTTTTGGTTGGCTTTACTTCCTTTTGTTTATTGCAGTAAGATTTTGCTTCCTGTCCGTGGTTCACACTTGGTTTCTGTAGACAGATTACTTTAGGGCTGTGCTTATTTAGTTGTCATTCCTCCCTGTATATACAGTATCTACTTTTCAGTTTACTTCATTCACTGCCAGACCCCTGATTCTTACCTTTTTTTTCTCCTTGTCAGCTCTCAATTTGGATTTACACTGGATACTAATTTGGAACTGCTTTGGTTCTTCTTCTCTACAGTATTTTTGTTTTATAAGTTCTATTAAAAAGTACTTTTCCTTCTAAATCTGCTCATTTCTTCTCTGCCGTCCCAAAACCCTTTTAACCACAAACACAAAATGCTGTTTGCTAATTATTGTGCAGCTCCACTTCAGTAGAAAGAATAACAAAATATAGATACGTACTTCTGAGAGTAGTGTTGAACAATGGTTTTTACTTTCTTGTCAATAAATATGTCACATTAATAAGCTCAACGCAGACAAATACTGACCAACTATTATCACTCTTACCGAGGTATGTGAATGCTTCCTCCTCAGTAGAAATGACCAGACAGCCGTCACAGGCCGAGAAAGAGACTGACAAACAAATGTACTGCTGTTCAGTTCGGGACATGTGTCGAACCACTGTCAGTATACGGATGGGGTGGGAATCACAGGCCGAACTGAACCTGTTGATCTGGAACCAGCAGGAGAACGAGAGACCAGACGTAGGTGGAAAACTTCGACAGCCTAAAACATGAGAGCGATATTAGAAGATATATTTAGAAATACACGAGGAGCATTAAATGGCTGGACTCATTATTTACCTCCTCCAATTCCACCAGTCATGGTTGAATCAGCAGTTACACCTTTCACTGTGGCCAAAGAAGGCAGGAAAAGACAGCTACAGGCACAAGAAATTTAGTTAAGAATTGTTTGATTTGACAGGGATTCATTGTACAACTTTATGATATAACCATGTGGCAGGATCATAAAAACGACTCACCCATATCCGCACTCATTCATGTCAAACTCTACAAAGGCGGGCGACGAAGAGACTCTGTGTGGCCTAAATGTGCGTGGTGCCGTTATGGACACCAAACTGATAATCTGGTGGGTAGGGATAGCTGAACCGAACGAGGTCGTAGGCTGTAACAAACTGAAGGTTCGTTTCAGCTTCTTTACTGAAGATTCAGCATCTTCCTTTGTGCTCTGACCTGATTTCAAACAACACAAACAACATTTAATGGGCAAACTGCATCTGGTGTGTGCTTGAAAAAGCTCATTAAACCACAAAAATATCACGTGAAAACAAAAAAACCACCTGTACCATTTGAATGAGGTGTCATATCTGGGTATGACTTTGGCTGCACTTGCTTGGCTGTTTTGTCTGCCAAACACATGAAAGGGTCCCCTAAACACAGGAACTTTCTAAGAGGTAAAAAGTAACAAATACATGTCAAATGAAGACAAAATTTTGAACACTGATGTATAATCAACGGTTACTGCCTATGTCTGACCTGAAATCAGAATGCGTTATGGCCTGAGAGGAGAGCTTCTCCAAAATTCGTGTAACAGGTAGATGTAAAGGGTGGTTTGGAGCCAGCAATATGCTCCGACAGTGCATCAGGAGAGTGGATACCAGTCTGCCCTCACACATTATCTGCCGGTTTTGCTCAGATTTGACCACAGCCTGGATGTGGTTTGCCAATGAAAACTGGATCTCCATAGAAAGCTGGGAAATTAAAAAAAAAAAAAAAAAAAAGTAATGCATCTTATTGTGGAGACTTTTTACATATTGAAGTTGGAATTTATGGCAATGTTGGTTGAACAGTTGAAAAAAAAAATAGCCCAAGTTAGTCCGTACTTTTGATTTTATTTTTTATGCAGTCTCTGGTTGAAAGCTTTTATCTGTCAAATTAAAGGTTTAAAAATAGAAAGGAATGAAGCTTTAAATGGAATAATTGACTAAAGCTTGGGGGAAATGACCACTGGACTGCAGAATGGCCAATAAATTAAAGCAACAGATGAGGGTCACTTTTTGAATTTTAAGTATTAAAGCCTAAATATGTGTAAATCAGAATGAAAATGTCTTCAGTGACTTAGGACTATTTAACTAAGACAACAATCTGTTTTAATATAACAAGGTACCTGCGGGTCCTCAGGAGCAAATACTTTTGGAAGGAGAGTCATAATAACCCTGATTGCTCCTGGATGAAGAATCATCTGATCACAGGTGACCCTACAATAAGGACAACCAAAAAAAAAAAAAAAAAAAAACACACAAAGAAAAACATGTCTTTTTTAAAATATAAAATATAAAAGAAAAAGTCTTTAACACATTCCAAATGGATTAAAGAAAATTTTTCTACCTGTACTGAGACTCTGTACAGATTGTGGAACTAGCAGATGTGGTGTTTCTGGATCTTCCCTGTTTGTCCTCCATGGACTGTGGGCCTGATCCAGAGAGGGCAAGGGAAGGTTCTGAATACACTCCTTCATTCCCTGTTGGTCCATGTAGCTTCTTTTATCTTCATCACACCCATCCCAATTAGGATCCTGTCCCAAGTTGTAACTCCTGAGGAGAGTAGGTCCCTGTGGAAAACTGATCGAGGTAGGAGAGCAGCCTTATACAAGTCCGTAGACTAAGCGGTAGATTGGGCTGAGGTGAGATGGCGGAAGAGGCTGTAGTTACTGAGCCATGTGCTAACTCAACAAACTCGAAGAAGCTCTTTCCAGATGAGTGGTTTTCCTCTGCAGTCTTGGGACAGGACCATTTCTCTGCATCCCAGTTCTCTCTCTCGGGGCCCTCAGCATGAAAGCAGCCCAGATGGAGCAGAGCCTCTGCCAGCCTTTCATAAAAGCCACCAGTCTCAAAATGATGTGCATTAACTGTGTGAAGATGCACAGCCTGGGCCAGGATGTGCAGCGTGAGGAGGAGGAGTTCCAGCAGTTGTTGATGCCCCAGAGCCTTCCACACTTCTCCCTGTGGAGGATCAGACAGTGCTCCTTCCATGTCGATCACCAGAGACAGCAGTCCAGTGAAGCCTCCTGCCCTCCTGAAGGCGTCCCAACTGTTGGGACTCTCCAGCACCCTGAGTACAGACTGAAAAGAAAGCTGAGACTGTGAGTGGACTCAAGCCCATGGGACCATGCAGATTCTTGGGGGAAAAAACACATCTTTTGATAGGCACTAAGCTCTGCTCAGAGCCTTGACTTTTTAAAAAATCTTCATATTCAATTAAAAGAGTCTCATGAAAAATAGATGAAACATATAGATAAATCATAAATCATTTCTAGTAACTAGTTTTTGAGCGTGAAAAAAAATTGAATTAGCTTTATTAAATTTAGAGGGCTAATCCATCAGGTAGGTAATGTGTGAGACAGAACGTAGAGGGAAATGTGATTAGCTGAAACTGGAGTAATCACAATGGCTCTCAACGCTAGCCAACTCAGGTCGTACCCAATCTGATTGCCACCTGCTATAACCGTGTTAGCACAAAGGGCACACACACATGCACACAGACACGCATACACCCCTACATGCAAGCGCAAGTGTAGACACTCGCACACTGAGAGCATACAATATCAGCAAGTAAGTGCTCTTCTTGCTGCCATCTATAAAAATGGACACATACAGTAGGTATATAACTTAGTTAGGCTTTAATCAGATCTCTGTCCCATTCACTGATCTGATAGAGGTGGTAATCTTTGGAGCACCACCCCACAAAGCTGCTGGCTTAATCAAATCCAGAGCAGAGCAGGTCCAGAGTTAACAGCTAAACCAGTTTTAGCAAATCAATCTGCATTTGTCCATAATGAAATCAGAGTCCCACATGCTAAGAAAATAAATTCACAAGCTTATTATGCTTTAAATGCATTACAATTTGTTGGGATTCAATGTAGAGTGAGACTACATTTCCAACTAAGCTGACATCACACAAAATCTCTGTGTTTCTGCGACTCTGGGTATGTGAACAATCAAAGTACCTGCAAAAGATCCTGCTTTAACCTGAGTTCGTGCTGCGTGGAGGAGCAAGAGGGCTCCGATGGCTGTGCTCATGAATTCATCTCGGTTAATTTCAGCTAGCTGTTCCAAAATGCTCAGAGTGGGAGCTCGAAACTCATCCACATCCAAGAAAATCTTTATGTAGGGAACCATTCCAAGGTCTCGTACCGAAACTGAAATACACATGCAAATATGAGCACACAACTGCAGAGCATAGCCTTCACATACATGAAAGAAACTTGAAATTATAAATGAATGAGAAATTTAAAAAGGAAGTTTGAGTTAAAAGAATGAATTGCATATACCGGTGTTTTTGATAGAACATAAAGTAAGAGTTGAAACAACTTGAAGCATGCAGGTCGTGAGCAGCCTCTCGCTGTCCTCCACACATGGCAGCTCCTGAGAATCTAAAGAGGAGAACTTTGGATGTTAGTTGCAAGCCAATGACTAAAACATTTGTGTTTTATATTCTTCATTTATATTCTCAATAATGTGCAATGTGCAGGTGCAAAGGTCAGAATCAATTTAATTCCACAATGACTCACACTGAAAGCAAAAAGACTGAACAATGACCAAGTTTGTTGCTTAATCCCAAATTGGGTGCAATGATGTCATGTCCGACAATCATTCATTGTCTGGACATAATAATTACACAATGAAGATTTCATAAGAAACTGAGGAAAGAAACTAAATATGTTGGTTCTTACTTATTTTAGAGGAAGATATAACGCCTCCCTTCCTGAGGATCTTAGCTCTCCTACGAAGTTCCCCAAGCAGCAGCTCCTAGCAAACCCCAGTCACTTAGCACCTCTGCCAGCATAGCACTGTTCACAGTCATCCTACAGAAGAAAGGAGATTACTATTATTAAATTTATAGCAAGGACACAATCAGGAGAGAGAAAACACATTTTATCCAACAGTAACCACCCTATATTGGTAATTACATGAACAGCTTGAATAGTTTGGAGAAATACTGTTACCAGCTAGCGCTGCTTACTCATGAAAACACTTGAGAGTCATCACACCAAATTCTATCCCCGCCACTCCACCAACCAACGTCCCAGTCCAGCTCTTCTTCAGCACACCCACTAGTGCTCGCAAGGTCTCATGGGGGATGTAGTTCAATTCAAAAAACACCTTTGGAAAAATAGCTTGAAATTTAAAATAGATCTTGTCAGAGAAAATGCATGCACAATGACCTTCCTTTCAGCCTTGGAGATCATACCATCTGTAGCATTGAAAAGAAGAGTGTTTGGACAGGCGACGGTTTACACCATATACAGGCAGCCAGCTGGACCATTGACTGGACAGTCCACTCCAACAGGAAGAAATTGGCTGGGTCCTTCTCCCATATTGTCTTCAGGGTTTGAAGGAGCTGGCAGCACAGGAGAGAATCATGGGACCGCAGCAAAGAGGCCTGCAGCAGATGGAACGCAGGCAGGTTCTTCACTGCTAAACCTGGAGACAGGGGAAGAAGTCAAGAGACTTAACTTTCTCCAAAAGAGATCTCAGCCCTTTAAACTGATAAAAATGAATGAAAATGTTGTCTAGCTGAATTGGAAGATATTAAATTGTTGTGGTACAACAATATAACAATAAAACAAACAGCGATACAAAACCACAGAACAGAATCAACTTTAACTCAATTTAGATAACAGATATTTTGAATTTTAAACTTAATTTATCAGATTTCAGACTGACAAGGTCAAACAGTGGTTGTTTCAGAAAAATAAACAAATTACAACCTTTACAATACAACCCAATGCGAATATCACATGCACAAAAGCAAACAGCAAGAATATAATGTGCCTTGATAGAGTTTGTTTGCTGCATTGTCAAAATATTTAGAGGAAGTCTTGGATTTGGGTGCCAAAACACCCAAATAAACAAACATAAATATGGTTAGTGATAAGTTTCATGTCCACGCTCCAAATTTTTTCTAAATGATATTAAGTCAGCATAAAACAGTACCTGGCCCCTCTGCTGGAAACAGATCTGCTTCTTGATGTGATAGATGGCTGAAGGTTTTGTGAGTGGGTCTGTGTATGTATTTTATGGAAGCGCTATTCATGAGTGCTGGATAGAGGTGTGTCTGCATCTATGATAGATGACTGGTTACTGTAGGCCAGTGGTGAATGGATGCGGGGCATCTTAACAGAGTTAGAGGGAGAGCCTCCACTTTATCATCCCAGACATAATCACTTCAGTTTCCTGTTAACTTGAGGGGTGTTGTGCACTGCAGCGAGGCAGCAATATAGGGAGTGGAGAGTCAGGGTCTGTGGGAAATCAGGAGAAGGGGGTGGTGTAGTTTGAGTTGGTTATATGAGGGCAAAAGTGCAAAGTAGGGATGAAGTGATGTGGTCCTTTTGAGGGGGCATTCCCCTCCCTGAGTCCATCTTTGCTGAGCCATGCAAGTGATACTAATTAGATAGTTTGGAGTGTGCATTTGGAAAGGGGTGGTTCATAGTTTATCCTCATGGTACAATCAGAGATAATAAGGGAGAGACAGCAAGAGAATAACAGCGTAGAAGGTCATGTGAAGACTTAATCTACCTTTGGTGAGTGGTGGGTCAAACTTAAAGCCTGAAGGCTGAGGATTAGTGACACAAAGAGCCACTTTTAGCTCAGTTTTTCCAAGAAGAGTGAAAGATGCGATGAGAGCCAGCAACTCCTCCACAGGACTAAACTGATCCAAGGACACACCCTCCTCACATCTTACAATCGTATAGTAAAAAGACCAAAAGAAAAAAAAGTAAGTTAATAGATATCAGATGTTACCATTGTAACTCTGAGAGCAGATAAATCACATTTAAATAAATTACTTTAAAGAGGCTGTATACCTCAAAAATACACTTATTTTCAAGCATGCATGATTTCGCTCTAAAGAAAAAACATGAAAGAAAAAAAAAAAGTTAATACATTCTCTTACACTTTTGATATTCAAAAATGTAAATCTAATTAAAAAAGGCACCTGTATACCTCAAAAATACACTTATTTTCAAGCATGCATGATTTCGCTCTAAAGAAAAAACATGAGGGCAAGAATCTTATTTTATATTCTCTAAAACATTCTCTTTGTTGAGTGAGTTTCATTCATTTCCCTGGTTAGTTCGCAAACTTTAATCTCACCGTTTCAGGATGTTCTCAAGAGCCTTATAGCCATTGTTGTTGTCAAACTCAATGAAGAGGGCAGTGCTGAGATGATAGGTGTCTCTAATGAAGCTGAACACAGCCACAGCCACCTCAGCTAGCAATGCTCCTGAGACATCTGTGCTGATGTGCAGCAAATTCTGGATGCAGATTCGTATGCAGTTCTTGTCTGATAAGGAAAAAAAAGGCATTGATACACATTATAACAGTACAATACGGTCAGCATCCTCAAAGTTTTCAGCTAAAAGCTATTTTACTATATAAGACTTGTCTTCAACCTTGCTAAACAAATTGCAGTAAAACAATGATTCCAAAGTAGCACACAGTAAAGTAAACATCATTTTGGAAAAAGCCTAAGCAGTAATTCTGGTAGACTTGAGGGTACCGGAAGAGAACAGCAAATTAACAATGCTGACTGAGATACTGTGAAACATATAGTACTTACAGTACGTCAGTGTGGAATGTGCAGTCATGTGTTTCTTAATAATTAACTTATCACTAAAATTCGCTCAACTTCCACGTGACATTCAGTTATTTGCTTTCTTTGCAGTCTGTTGTCTGATTTATGTATTACTTGACTTGACTCGCAGGAACGAGACTAAGCTTTCCAAAAACAGCTGTAAATTGTAAATAAAAACAGTCAGTCATTTGTGGAAAATAACTTGAAATACATATTTTATCATCCCTTGTAAAAAAAGAGGTTTATTTTGAAAGTAGTCAAAAAAACAATACAAGCAGCCAAAGCCAAGTTATTGGAACACCATCCAAATGATCAGAATCAGGTGTTCCAATAACTTCCATGGCCACAGATGTATAAAATCAAGCAGCTAGACATGCAGACTGTTTCTACAAACATTTGTGAAAGAATGGGTCGCTCTCAGGAGCTCAGTGAATTCCAGAGTGGAACTGTGATAGGATGACACCTGTGAAACAAAGTTGTGAAATTTCCTCGTTCCTAAATATTCCACAGTCATCTGTCAGCTGTATTATAAGGAAATGGAAGTGTCTGGGAACGACAGCAACTCAGCCATGAAGTGGTAGGACACGTAAACTGATGAAGCGGGGTCAGAGGATGCTGAAGCTAAGTGTGAAGAGGTCCCCAACTTTCTGCAGAGTCAATCACTACAGACCTCCAAACTTCATGTGGCCTTCAGATTAGCTCAACAACAGTGCAGAGAGCTTCATGAATGAGTTTCCATGATGGAGCAGCTGCATCCAAGTCATACATCACCAAGAGCAATGCAAAGCATCGGATGCAGTCACAACTGTTTACTATTGTTATAGATTTGTTCAACACTGTAAACTGATGAGCTTTACATAAGATTTTTTTTTTTTTGCACAATTCCTCAGAATTGTTTTCATTTGTTTGTTTGTTTTTAAATTGGTGTATCATAATTTGTCAACAGGTTTTCACTAGATGACAGGTCTGGACTGCAGTTTGGCCAGTTTGTCGTCAAGACTCTTAACAAAGAGCAAAGCTGTTGTTATACGTGTAAAATGCTGTGGTGTTCTCTTGCTGAAATAAGTAAGGTCTACCCAGGGAAAGTCATCTTCATGACGGCTGCATCCACATAGATTGATATACAAGTTCTGTATAGTTCAGCATTAATGGTGCCTCTACAAATGTGCAAGATATTCATCTGTGTGCAGTAATACTCCCTTTACCATCAACAAATCGTATGTTCCCATTCCTATTAAGCTTCAAGAATGGGCTCATAAGAGATAACATTAATTGGACTCTTGCTAATATATGTTCTTCCTTTGATAGCTGAGATATAATTTAAATTTGTAAATGCAAGAACATAAACCACTCACTGTGGTTTTTGAAAGCCCACGCACCAGCTTCCACCACTGAATAATGTGTTTTGTGCAAATCAGCGCAGCTGAACAGTCCAAAGATCACAGACATTCAATGTTGTTTTCCAGCCTTGTTTCTTCCACACAAGGAAACTCCTCAGATTCTCAGAAACTTTTAAAATGATCACATAACATAACAACATGACAGATCAAATTTTTTGCAAATGAAAAAAATTGAAATCTCATTTCTGAAATGTCAAACTATTTGTTCACACAATCTTTTACAGTCAGCAGATCTGAGGTACTCAGCCTTTATGCTTAATTGAAGCGCAGCCAGATTCAGCTAAATCACAAATGAAATGTAAAATAAATGGTACTTAGTTTAGGGTGTCCTCACCTAACAAGCTTGAGACAATGTTGCTTGTCGGTACAGCAGAGACTGCTTTGAGGATGCGTGAGGCCTGGTGCCTCCAGTTTGCACTGGTTTGATCACATAGTGATGTGAGTCCAATGATAAGACACTGCAGTTCCTGAGTCTCTACCAGCCTCTCCACATTCCCTGGCTCCTGAAAGAGCTGAAGAAATATCTAAAAAAAAAAGAGCGTGAGAGAGAGAGAACAGCTGGAAGTACTGCAGTCTCTGCGATGAAATGCCAGAAGTAAAACATAATAAATAAATCAAAGAAATAAGATAAAGGTGATGGTCCTAAAGAGAGGATATAGTTGTAACCTGTGTTAGAAGGTCCTGAAAGCTCTCTTCTATGATACTGTTTTCCTTTTTGGCTGGAAGGCACACGAGCAGGTAAAGACATTTTACCAAAGCAGCAGGTAATCCTGGGTTTATACAGGACAATAAATCCTACAAACACACAAAAAGCAATATTAAAAAGTAAAAAAGGAGAGCGAAAGAAAGAGATGATAATAATAATAATAATAATAATAATAATAATAATAATAATAATAATAATAATAAAGCACTCACTGAGTTACCAGATGTGAGCAGCAAAAGAGACTTTAAAAGCAGCCATCCACAACCCGTATCTTTTTCATATCGTGTGTTCTCATCTGGCCTTTTCAGGAAACATACAACCTCTTCACGAGCGTTTTCTAAAAATATAAAAGTTTTTCAGTTATTTTTGCAGCTAACCACAATAAACTAAAAAGGTCATAAACAAATGAAAACAAAAGCGAAAGCCAGCATGACCACTACTGTATGTATTTAATTTTTTTCCCTTTCATGTTCAGACAGCTGAGTGATATGAAATCATCTAACACAGTGGCCCACATATGCTATCATTTACGGTACATTGATTTTAGCATGAATAAAAAACAAATATGTCTACTTCCCCAGATAGTTTTCTCTTTACCACAAAAAAAAACATGATTGTTAAACCAAAAGAAGAGGAACTGAAATGGGTGTTTCCACAATTCTTTCTTTCTGTTTTCAACGACACACATAACATTCATACTTTGAGTCATAAGAACTGCAGATAAAAGAAAAAACAGAAGCGAGCAGAGGAGGCAGAAAGTCCCTCTACCTTGATTTAAGTGTGCCCTATTTGCTGATACGAGGAGTAAATAATACCTGCGGGCCGCTCTGCTAGTCTGTTGTGGATACTATGGATGACAGTGTCAGCAGTGAGAGCTGCAAGCCCCTTTATATCCACATCTTCAAGTATGCAACCGTCCTCACAAACCTGTGAGCAGAAAAAAGAGAGGGCATCATGCAAAAAGATGTGCATAAAACTCTACCTTTGCTGCTACTATTTTTCTGTTCCTATTTTTAAAATTTTGAGCTACAGTATATTGAGTTATATTTCCCGACTTCATTTGCATACAGATGAGGCAAGACTGGACTTTCCTTCATCTCTTTATACTGATTTTCCTCCAAGACAAAATTACTGTACTATAACATACATGCTTAATGGAGAGAAAAAAAAAGAAAAGAAATTCTGTTGCACAAGCTGAAACTGAGAAGGGTTAGAATAGGCTGTCAAGTTAGAGGACACCCTGTACAGGTCCATCAAAGGGACACGTGGAGATAAATTACACAAACAAGCATGTATAACCACTCCATGTGTACCATTTAGGATTACTAATCATTTTAACATGCAACCTAACCTACTTCACCTGGAGAAAGCCCACTGCAGGCAAAAGAAGAACATGCAAACTTCATGTCAGTTCCTCTCTATGTGGAGTTTGTGTGTAAAAATAAAAGAGCAATTAAAATTAAAGTCTAATATTGTCATGACATCCACAATGACAACTGCATCTTAGTCATAACAGAAATAAAGCAAAAATCCCTTAAACTAACTGGAGCTTTTTAATCATCGCCTCTCTAAAGGAGGTGCTACAAAAAAAACTGTAAAATTAATTTAGTTTCTGATTAAATGTGGATACTTCCATCAATGATCTGGCATGTGAGTGCAAGTGTAAAGCTAATATGAAATTGATAACAGAATTTTTTTTCTTTTTTTTTTTTTGGTGTGCAATAAGTCAAAAACTGTGTTTATTTGTAAAGTTCCTTTTTTTGTAGTTTACCCATTTAAACCATCTGTGCGTGTGTTTCTTTGAGACCTGAAGCAACTGTTTTTATTCGTAGGAAGGCAAGGCTAACAACTAACAACAAAAACACTTATTCAGTCAAAATGTCCCTTTTTTTCCAAATGAACTTCTTTAGAGGTTAAGAAATAAATACTTTATTGGAAAGTGACTTTTTTCCCCTGTAAATTTTAAGTAACAGAGGTCATTACGTTGTATTTACTCTTTATAGCTCCATAAGAAAAGATTGTCTTTAACTGAACTTCCTAAAAGGTTCTAGGTTTTGGTCAAATACTGTATCTGATCATGAGACTTTTTCATTTACCAACACAGTCACAGAGTCACACAGAGACTAAACAGAAATTACATCCACAGCTTTAGCTCTGGTCAGTGGTGTTACACATCACTGATGGAATTAACAGTCAGTGAACAGGTTAAAAGAGATACAGTGTTTCGTGACTGTAACAATTTAGGCATAGAGAATAAGAAAACACACCTTTTCAAATTAATCAAATAAAGACCTGAAGCCACGGATCTGATATCTGCTTTACTATTCCATGTGACAGTTCCATCTACTCATAAATATACTTCAGTCAAATGTACAGATTCATCACAAAGACAGTCAGTACTGGGATCAGCTGAAGGCCAAACATCTGACTGGTGCCTGATGCTGTTTTAATGGTTCCTTCATGTGGTTCTGGAGACCACATTCTCATGAGACGCCCCTTTAAATGTTATTGTTTGGTACCAATTAAAATTGTGGCACTGCTTTAATTTATTCTAGCATGATTGAGTCATAGTAGGCAGACACATGACAGTTGCTCTTCATTGATTCAGTTATTTGAAGAGTCTTATTTAAAGAGTGATCCAGATGAAAAGGTGAAAATAATAAATGAATGACAAATGTGGGATAAATATATACATTGTTGCTGCGGTACTCCGTACCTGGATGTAGAGAGGCAGGACTTTGATGAGGAGCTCCTCTCGCTGCTCCAGAGGAAAGTCAGTCCTGGCATCACGGCTCGACCATGTGTGAATTCCCAGGTCCTGCAGTTGTTCTCTGAACACCTGTAAGAGTTGAGGGTTCCCACAAGAGCCCTTCACCTTCTCAATCTTCAACTCCAACGAGACAGATAACTCCCCAGAGGCACTCAGCTCTCCAGTTTCTTTATTGATCCTTTCTGCTTTTACTCCCTGGTTCCGAAGGGGAAAAAGGAAGAAATCATCAGACTTCTCTTTCTTTTTATAGAAAACATGTTTCATAATCATCGTAATGCTGTTTAATCACATTTCTTTGGTCTGTCTCACTTCCTCAGTTAAATTTGTCCCAAACCAATCCATTTGCTCTCCTCTGTATCTGAGCACACTGTCTGCATTGAAAAACTAAAAAAAAAAAAAAAAAACCCAAAACAGACCACTGGCGGTCATGTGCCGTTTTCATTAACTGGATGTGAGCCTCTGTAATGGTTCAGCATGCTGTGGTTGATGCTCAACTTGCATTTGTAAACATTTCTTTTATCCTTTTTTTTCTGCTTTCATGGCAATATTAACACCAAATTTTTCACGACAACTGGCCATTCTTTTTCCTGAAAAGTTTTTAGTCACCACACAGTCACCATATATAATTATTCCTTATGTTAAGATCACATGTAAAGAACACTTCAGCAAAAAATAGAAAATTAGGACATATGTTCTGCCAATATCAAATGATGCAACCCTTTTGTGAGGTACTAGGATGTTGAGATTTCCCAAAATGCTTATACATGTGCTGGCTAATTTAAGTGTTACACTTCTGTGTTTAACAATGTGAGAAGGTAAAGAGAGTTTAGGAAGATTGTTGCCCAACAGGTATAATGCTGCTCTAACTAAAGCATTGTTTCCTCATTTCCGCATATTATTTTACACACTCTATTTTAGGAATCACACTCAGTTTACAGTGTGGGAAGGTGTTAGACATGACTGCAAAACTCGTGAGCTGGAGACAGAAAACTCAGCTCCTCAGTTAAGCTCACATTCCACAGAAATGTAATAATACTTTGAAGTTGCTTCACTTTGATGTTCAGAATGAAAGATTTACAGCAAGCACAAAAGCACCCACAGTTGCTGCAATAGTAACAAACACGCCTTTTGACTGTTTTTTTCACTCACACATGTCAAAAGAGAAGTGTATGTCAAAAAGAAAAATGTGTACATGATAACTGCAGTTGGAACCCTTCTCCTGCCTGTAAGGTGGCTTTTGAAAAGGAAAAAAAAATTGTAATAGACAGTTAAAATCTTACCTGTGCTTGTGTGAGAGCCATCTAGGAGTTTTTTTTTTTCTTTTTCTTTTTTTTTTTGGCTCTAAGAGGATGTTGTCATCTGTCTGTTCCCATGACAGGAGGAGAAGACAAGCAGAGACGTGCTAAAGCATGACTGCTGTGTGTTCTGTAGAACCACCCTCCTCTTACTAATCCAACCAAGAGCTCTGAACTTTGAACAAGCAGAATAACTGATGTCAGCTGGTTCAGGTCATGTGCCTCCTCACTTCCTTAGAAAAGTAGAAGTGAAAAACTGTTGTTTAGCTGGTTGGATAGGGCCTCTTAGCGCTCATCAAAGAAAGGTTGTTCCTTTGCTTTCTTCCTGGACAGCCTTTTGATTTGAACAATAAAGACAACATCCCGTGATTTGCCAAAAAAAAAAAAAAAAAAAAAAAAAAAAAACTGCCTCGGGTTGATGCAGATTAGGGAATTATCTGCAACAAATCGCTTTTGCTCACTGACGATAGGAACAGTAGTTGCATTAAGTAAAACATTCAGAGCATTTTCAAGCACAAATTTCAACCAGCCTCCAGCCTAAGAGTTCAGTGGCAAACTCAGAAGGACCTTTGAACTTTTTCAGGACTTTAAATAATCCTGAATTTCAAACCAGTTAACTAAAGCAAAGAGCAGAGCTTCATCGGCGTCAGAAAAAAAAAATATTTACAGGCAGATCTTGTAAGAAAAACAAATCAATCTGACAAACAGTGTTGACGTTTCTTTGGCGTAATAGCAGAAATAAAGCTAATATGGGTAAACACTGCCATCTTGTGGCTTTTATGGAAATGATCAAAAGAAGAGGCGGGATATTAAGGAAAAAAAATAAATAAGGAATAGAGAAGGAAATCAGATTAAAACTAGTTGATGTGTCACTGAACGCATGTTTGCTAAAATCTAAAGAAAAAACTATACAATTAGTGCTCCTTTGGCTTCGGTCATTGCACTTCTGGTTTGTCTTCGCTGGAACTGATTTTAACCACTGAAACTTCAAAAAAAAATCTCACCGGCATGGGTTAAATGGAGATGGGAAATTTGGAGCTCGGTTTCTGTGGTTGCAGAGTTGTGACGTGTATGTCTGTTCAAAATGTACCATATTATACTGCACACTGTTTTCACCCACAGATGTCCATCAGTGGAACCGTAATTACCTGATGATTTTTTGCTGTTTTCAGAAGGGAAGAAGATACAAAATATCCTCAACAACATATCCAGTGTCTACAGGTTAAACTCTTGTGGCGCTTTGTGGTGGCTTTATAACTTAAATTATTTAATTTCAATTTGGGGATCAATAAAGTCTTTTTGAACTGAAATGAACTGAACTCTAAAGAGACGTGTAATAACAAAGTCCGTCGTATGTCAGCTAAACTAATCGAATATGATAGATTTCGGGTTATTTAAATCATAAATCTTTTAGATATCCTTGTTTTAGTCTATACAGTAGCCTTATAAAGTTCTTGAACTAACGTGCATCAGCCCCATCCATGTGGACGTCCTCTCGTTTACAGCCACCACGTGCTCTGTTGTCGCTGCGTCACGTGACCTCCGGGAACCAATGGGACGTCCAGGATGTGGCCCATCAAATTCCTTTCATCACGGTGAAAGATCCCTGATTCTGCAGCAAAAGATGATCTCCCCTCTCAGTTTGCATCGCGGTGTAGTGGCGCCTGGTGCGAGGCGCTGATTATTGTTTTGCTTGCAGTTCCTGTGAGCTCAGATATCTGAGGACGGGTTTTGTGCAGCCGTCGATCGTAATGCATCCGATGCCTGAGTGCTCCGTTAGTGGTGCAGACATATTTGACTGTATACAAAGAGGAAACATTGACCAGTGCGTGCACTTCGTCCAGAATGACCGATCAGGACTCAAACTCAAAGGTAAGGCAGAATAAGATGCTCTATAAACTCAAACTGTGGTTTGAGGTTTTTGCATAAGGCACGATATTGAAACTGGAAGCCAACTTCCTTCTGTGTTCCAGTTAACAGCGTTAACCCCTCCCTATGGTTAATTCCTTGTTTTCTCAGTGTAGTGCCAGAGCTAACTTTTATACCCATGTCATATGAGTGGGATACCTGAAGCTTTGAGGAGCTATCAGAGCAGTGAACAACAGTAATTGTACAGTGTCTTATTCCTTAGGCTACTTGATGATTCTCCTGTTAATCCTGATGTGATTTTGTCACAGTGCCAAGAGGAAACCTGCTGTTTCTCCTCTGTAGGATGGGGAAACGTTCAGATCCTATAACAAAACAGCAGAAAGTCCTTTCAGAGCTATCACACCAGAGAGTCTCAACTATCAACAGGCTAACAGGCCATGCATTTGTGTCACAGAGACTGCAAGTTCATCTTAAGTTTGGCTCCTTCAGATCTGACTCTGATGTGCATGTGTTCTTTATTCAGGCTGGGGTGGGTTCACGCCACTCCACTACGCTGCCCTCCATGGCAACCGTGCCCTGGTAGATCTGTTCCTCAGCAATGGAGCGGATCCTAACCTCACATGTGATTCGGGACAGACAGCCTTTCATTTCGCTTGCAGGTAAACTGAAGCTAAATAATTAGATTGTGCTTTGACTTTCGGGTCAGCATTATGATGGGAGCTACTTTGTGTGTGTGCTACCATCAGACAAGGGAACATCTACATCATCCACAAAATGATGCAGTATGGAGCTGATTTGCGCCTCGTAGACTTGCAGGGAAAAACATCCTTGCATCATGCAGTTACTGGAGGTAACATGTAAGTGGAAGAAACATTGCACCTTTTGCACATTTTGCCTTGCCTACAACTAACTGTTGGTTATTTTTCCAAGTGTTGCAGTGCACTATCTGTGGGAGACAGGAATGTTCCGGTTCTCAGACACAGACATGTACCACGTGACACCCCTTCACTTGGCTGCATCCACAGGGAACATAGATGCGATTCAGTATTTACTCAGAGATCAGGTCTGTTTCTTTACTTAAGCTGTCTTCTTATTGTTATCATGAAATCTTAAGCTCTATTATAACAGTTTGATTGCATCACTGAGTCACAAAAGAAAATACATAAGGGTTATGTATTTTCTTTTGAGACTTTTCTCAGCATTGGGCCACTTTGTTCCCATTGTTCTGTTTCTCAAACCCAGGTGTTTACTGTACAGTACATGTGATTCTTCATTCATCTATTTAAAGACTTTTAACATAACACAAAATAGAAAAAAGCTGTAATTGCTGGATGCTGGTAAAAGTTCATAAGAAAAAAAAAGAATATCTTTGATTCACCCCGTGACCCTTCAGAGGATGAAACGGGTTTAGATAATGGATGGATGGATCTTTGATTCATACTGTAAACAGTCTAAGTAGATTCCAGTATTTCTGCATTAATTTCTATCTGCATTTTATGTATTGGCTCAATTTTTTCTGCTTTGAAATTGTACAAAATCAGTTAAATCCTTTAAGCAGCTGCAAACCTCAACTATTTGTTCCCCAGCGGTGTGATGTGGACGCGATTGACCACCAGGGGGCGACAGCGCTTCACGTTGCAGCAGAAAGGGGTGGAGTGGAGGTGTGCTGGACGCTGCTGCAGAGGACTGGCTGCAGGATTCTCCATCAGAAAAACTACAGCGGCCTCTCACCACTGGATCTGAGCAGACAGGGGAAAACGTTCAGGTGAATCTGCTGTCCACAAATACCTGGGCAATGCTTTGAAATGCCTCTTCTGTGCTTTTAAGTATCTCGTACAGTGTCTTTGGTTTTACAGAAGAAATATCTGTTTGGATCATGATGCTGATTAACTCTTGCTTTTTTTCCCTAGACATCAGCAGCTCACCAGACTGCTGAGTCGGTACATTAATGAGCCAATATACCAAAAGCCCGGAGAGTCCCATGGTAGATATTATCTTATTAATTCAAAAATATTAAAAAAGATATGGAATTTTGATAACAGCAATACAGCTGTACCATAAAAGGTCTTATGTATGTGTTATGTGTTCAGTGTACTTTGATATGTTTGCGTTATTTCTCACCAGTTTTATACTATTGGACATTACTTTTTCCATCTCTGAGTGGAGCTGCCATCCTGCTGATGGCAGCCATGTTGGGAGGTTATGGGGGACTCATCTGTGCTTTACTCTTCCCTTGGCTGGCCAGAAGCATTTTCACTATCACCGCATGACCACATACCAAAGGTTTGAAGATGTGAAATGCCCATCTGTGAGTTTTAATACATCATTGTTTGTGGTAACTACATGCTTAGATGTCATATACCTTTATTCTAGGCTGCCAAACCCAGTATATTTGGGAACTCTTTTAGCTGGTATGTTTCATTCCCTGCTCTGCTTCTATGGAAAAATTATGCCTAATATCCTTAACAAGGGTGAAACGTGTTGAGATATATACACTAGACCTCTTGCCCTGGTAGATATGTAATGTAAGAATTCCTCAGCTTCAGCATTTGTTTTTTCCGAATGTCATTTGGATACAGTAAAGCAAATGTCCACACTTTTGTGTATATTATAATCACAGTGTTTCATCCTTAACCTTTTGAATGTGTGTGGCCAACCAGTACATTGGCTCAGGTGTCATTGGTCCACTTCTCCATGCTCCTGGGTCTGTTCTGTAAGATTCTGACTCAGGACCCCGGGGCTCTGGGCAGAGCAGATGCGGACCCTCGGTTCTCCTGTATTGCTGACCTGGTGGAGAACAACCAGAGTCCTAACAGGTTCTGCCCATACTGTGAGGTAAGACATTATTCAGATAGTCATGGTGTTTAACAATAGACTGTATAAGAGAAACAGACTTTTTTGATGCCACCTATAGATTTCTGTGGACTGGTTTGGAAGCCAGATTTTCTCAGCTTTGACCTTTACAGGAGCTGACTGTCGAACCTGACTTAATCCAAAGTTGTCCAAATGATAGAACAAAGGAGACCACCTGTTAGCTGGGGTCAGCCCATCTTACCTCAGATACCGCCGGCTACCTATTTCTGCTTAGCTTATCATAATACCAAAATAACCGAAACTTCATCTGAAATGAGGACTGCCGAAGCTGAAGCAAGGGCTGCTGGGGCTCCAGCCGAGCTACGCCAGAGCTAGTGTGGTCCTTTGGCTTCTAGCTGGATGGCCGTGGCCAGGGTCTGGAAGTGAAGGTGGCTCGATCGGAGCTGTTGGCTGCTGCTGGAGCTCGAAGCCAATGAGCCACTTTCACCCCCAGACCCTTCCAAGCCAACCCAGACCACATCACAGCATGACAGTCTGGTAATACAATCAACAGCGTAGCAACCCATATGATTGAATCATTACACTGTGTTAATGCTTTTGTTCACTGCTCAGTAGTCAAAGTCACCAAAAGTGCTTAATAGTTTAAGTGATGACACCATAGACTGCAATGCAGCTGTCACACATAAAACCACACCCCTAATCATGCACGCATTTATGGTATGATATAACTTTAATTGATGTGGTACATAAAAACTCTCCCTCCATGTAGTTGTGATGGATGTGGAATCTGTCGATGGAGACCAAAACCGCTTTTTTTTTTTTGTTTCTGCTGTAAAGCTGGACGTTTTAACACGAGGATCAGTGGAAATTGGCTCACGTTTGAGGCCAGCCACGAGTAGTTATTTAAGAAACTGCACATTCTTGCAGTGGTGTCAAAAAGTAAACCCGGAGAATGGTTCCTGTGTTTGGCACACGGACATGTCCACCTGCATGTCATGTTAACTGTTTAATTCAGCCTTTCAGTGAAGTCTTTAGAATGTAAAACTTTACACATGTCCTTTCCTCTATCGATATGTGCCTTTATATAACTACCTTTCAAAGCGCTTGTCACACCTTTTCTGAGGCCACAGATGTCACTGCAGGCCAGTGTTTCCCAGCATGTTAGAATACTGCTCTTTGACATGTTGCTCTCTTTCCCACGCCGTCTTTGTTTTACCCCTTAGCTGTTTCAGCCCGATTATACCAAACACTGCAAGCTGTGTGAAGTGTGCATTAAAGACTACGACCACCACTGCCTTTTCCTCAACCGCTGCATTGGCCGGGGGAACCACCGCCTCTTCCTCATCTTCATCCTCTCCATGGTGACAGCCCACCTTCTTTTTGTTGCCATGGCGACAAGTTACCTGTACAGCAAGATGTCTGCAGGCAGTCGCAGCTTATCGCTATGGCTCACGTTGCTAGCAGAGGAGTTCTGGGTTGCAGCCATGATCATCATGAACGCACTGACACTCCTTTGGGAGGTGTGGCTTCTGACGGAGCAGTTTGATGCCATTGCCGCGGGAACAACCACTTATTTCAGACACTGTGAGAGCCCAGCACGGCAGAGGTCACTAGGGCAGCGTTGGCTTGTGGTACTGTCGTTCCTGCTGGAGGGGCGGAGATGTGTAAGCAGCAGACACACCAGAGAAGACAAAACTGCGATAGAAATTTAAAACTGCCCCTTTGTCACGCAGCTGAATTAGAAACTGCTCCATCATTGCTCATTTACAGATGTACATTCTTGGTTGACAGTATTTTTAAGTTGCTTTTCTGATGATTTCCACTGTTTTATGTAACTTTTTAATGCCATGTAATGTCTTGTACTTGAAAATAATATTTTTACATATCTTCATATTGTATTTTAATATAAATATGGTTTTGGAGTAGGTTGGGTAGCAGGTTTGCCTGCAGTGTGGCTTGTTGCAGAGCTACTAGGTAAAAGTTTTAGTAGGCTGCTTTTGTTACCAGAATTAGTATACCTTTTTTAAATGCCATCATCGTTACCATAGGCAGCGTGTTGGTGGTTAACGCTGATGCCTGACAGTCCAACTTGGGCCATCTGTGCGGAGTTTCTGTTTTCTCTGGCTGCTCCAACTTCGTTACACAGTCCAAAAACATGTATGTTAAGCTGATTGGTGATTTTAAGTCATCGATGAAGTGTGAGCAGACATGATTTGTCACTGTGTTACCTTGTGATGGACTGGCTACCTGTTCAGTTTGTACTCTACCTCTCCCCTGATGACAGCTGTGACAACAGCCCCCCCTCAGTAACTCTGAATGGGATTTGAAGGGGTTATAGAAAATGAATGTTTTTATTACGTTAAAGATAAAAAGGTGTGGAATAAATAAATGGAATAAAGAAGATCAAAGTCCAAAGTATTGATAAGAGTAGTTTATCAGGTGCATTAAAAGATTTTGTTCCTATAATTATTTAATGTCATTACCTAACCAGCCTTCTCCAATTCTTTTGTGCCATGACACCTCCTCTGCTCTCACTAATGGGACATTTTCATGCCTTCAATTACACACACTCATTTCCTTTGTGTCCCACAGGCCCATATTTCTATATTATGGATGATGTTCCCCACACCTCTCAGGGGCTGGTGTGTGTGTGACTACGTCATGTGGTATAATTTAGTGTCTGCTGTACTGTGTCATGCATATAGAATGATAAAGCTGAGCACACATAAGACTGAAATGGAGTGCTGTTACTGTATTTGTCCCTGAATCAGTGCTATTGTATCCAGCTGGCTGCCACTTGTCTCTGTTCTCATGTATTTTATGTGTACTACTGTTTTATCTGTAAGATAATACCTCTTTTGTGTCCATGTTTTTTATGCTGGAGAAAGGGATGATTGATTAAAAAAAATTCCATGTACTGTTATCATATTCAAGGAAGTCATACTTTCATATTTTGTGTCACTGTAAGACAAGAAAGATGCTCATGAGATCATTTCAGACTCAAAGCTTGGGACCGCCCCTCTTGATTTGCATATGCAAAACTTTTATGGCCATGGATTTAGATTTAGCTCTGCTGTGCCCAAGAGAAATCTACAGTAAAAATGTAAAAAGAAGAAACTGACATTTTACTTCAAAGTCAGCCGTTTTCACTTCTCCATCAAGGCAGCTCACTTCCCGAGCTAGACTGAAGATTCAGCACACAAGAACAGCTGGAGAGCATCAAGCAGCTGTGTTTTCTTTCTTAGTAAAGCGATACCTGCGATCAGGCCAGCTGCTCCGGACGATGTGGTACTCTCTTGGAGCTGCACAGAGAGTCTGCCTCCAGACTGAGAGACGTCTGGTGGGCCCATCCAAAATGACATGACAAGTGAAACTCTCATGACTGTCTTTACTTCCTTCCTTCTATCAGAGTCTGTTAGCATCAGCATTCCTCAGGCACATGCCATTGGTGTTCATGATGGCAGCTACAGAGCTCCCTTCTCTGTGAGAATGTGAGTGTCATTTGATTTATTTCTTAGGGATTTGTTTATTAAGTGGAGAACAGATTTCAGTGTGCCGATTGTTTATGTCTTGAATGTGGCCGTGTGTGTGTCTAGGGATGACCTCCGTTGAGAAGCATACATTTTACAGACTGTTTTAGTGTCATGAAGCAAGCCAGGACTCTTCAGATCAGTGACATACCAAAGCAACTGGCAGGTAAGTCTCAGAATACAGTTTTTAAGACAGTTCATATCATATGAAGTTTTATTATTTTATCCTATTGAACTGGAGCTCTCATTATGATGAGTTCTTATTTCTAAAAAGCTCTAAAAAAAAAGTATCAGAATTACACTGAGTCAGTGTTGTGCTATTACTAATGTGCTTCTACTCTTTAGTAAAACTTTCATTACATTTGTAACGGATTGTAAGCTCAGAAACCCCGGTCAGCTCTCTCTTCTAAGAGTTCCTCTGGACAGCATTGTAGTGTCATTCAGCCTCTTGAACAGCATTTATCTGTTTTTATCACATCCTCTACAATCAACTAGGCTGAACACGAACGAGAACATCACACCCTGGAGTGTTGTGGCTTTGACCACATAGATTACAGAGTGACTGAGAAGCGTGGCAGTTACTATCTGGCTGTAAATCTTAGTCTGAATGAGCCAGGACACTTGAATACAAGTGCTGTACATTGAGCATGACCTCAGAGAATGAGGGTTACATCTGCAAAGGATTATATAGTTGTTTGAAAGATTTTGATATCCAGATCAAAAGGGGACACATAAATGTGCTGTTTTTTTGTTTGTTTGTTTTTTTTTACTTTTGAGCTCAAAACTAGGGCAAAAGCTAACTGCTGCTTGTGCAAAAGTTTGGATCCTACTAAGTCAGTACTAATGTCCTCTTATCTATCTGATGTAACAGTTGACATATGAACCTTGCCATTCTTTTATTTTGAAATCTTCACCTTTCACCTTTTTATTGGTGATCACTTCTGCTCTGGCAGTTTACTTTTATTGTTTGTCTTTTCATATACAGCCTGTTTAAGATTTACCAAGACATTCATTATATTTTAAGTCTGTTGACTGAAAGAGTCATTCTTAATTCTAAATTAATTGGCCCTGTGTTGATAATTTTACTATTGTAGAAATGTCTTTTCAGTTTTAGTTTATCAGCCTACGTTGCATATTTGCATGCAGACTACCACACACACACGACTATTTGCAAGTCCACGTTTTACACTCGCAACAATTGCTGTTTGTTTCCCTCTTTATTTATACTATTGTTCATTCTGACCCACTTTTCTTATTCTGATGTAGCTTGGCATATTTCAGTTTGTACATTACTTTTTGTAATGATGTGGCAGGTGAGTTTTCCTTATGATGACTCTTACATGTAGACTCTGTTTTGTGCATCAACACCACACAGTGAAGCCATGCACCACCTATTCTGTGTCAGTGAAACCTCCCCGCAGGCTCTTTCAGGTCATATGGGAGTTTTGCCTTTCTGCCCATCAGGCAGTTTAATCAGAAGGGATTGTTTTTCTCTGCCAGAATTTACCTTGACATCCCCTTAACTGCTATGTCTCAATGATACTGCTGACACTGGAAATGTAATAGAAATAAAAGCACAATGAAGGCATCAGTTAGGTTCATTTTCATCCTTTTTTTTTATTTATTTATTCTTGTCTGATTGCATGGGCATGTTCCAAGGTGAACAATTTCAGAATATACTGAGCTCACATTGTGAAAGAGTGGCTCAGGAGAACATTATTTTCAGACCTGGATCGGGCACCACAAAGTCAAGGCATTAATGTCGCTGAGAATCATTTGGATGTGCTGGAGAAGATTTAAAGCAACAGTTGGACACGCCCAATCAACAATACAAGACCTTGGCCAAAACAAAATGCAGCTCTGGAGAGAAATTAATCTTGTGAGATTGCATAAGTTTATCAAAACAGTGCCACGTCAGATGCATGCTGTAATCAAAGCTGAAGGTGATCCAGCAAAATATCACAGCGTGAGACTTTTTTATGGGCAAGCAGTGTATTTACCATTTGGTAAATCTTGATTTTCATCATGATTTTTAACAGCTTCAGACCTGGATAAATACCTGCACTAACACTAAAACAATCTCTTCCTTCCATGCATGTAATTGACTGATAAACTGAAAACAGATTAGATTTATCCAGACAGGAGTACTTGTTTTGGTCTTCAGGGCCATTCAGTACCTAATCATTTGAACATGCAGCCTTTATTTTGATAGTGTTTGATTTTCTCTTGAAATAAGATTTATATATTGCACAAACTCTTGCAGGAAGCTATAGGTACATACAAAACAATTTAATATCCACTTGCTCTATATCAGGCATTTAGTGGTGAGAAAATTCTCCATTTATTCATATATATTGATCTGAGGTTTTACTTCAGGAACAGATGAGACAATAATGAAATCTCCATGAGCAGCTGGGGGGAACGACTGTGAGGACTACGGAGTGATAAAAAGAAATGGGTGACAAGATAGAGGACACGCAGCCAGACATATTTATAGAAGGTGAGAAGCTGATACTGATAGTGCAGTAGAAGGCAGAGAGACGGATAGAGAGAGACAGAAAGAGAGTGGGCAGGGCTTTAGGTATGAGTGAACAACAGCACACCAGGCCAGTGGGACAGACAGGCAGTCAGATGGAAGGGAAGAGGAGAGGAAGAGGAGAGTGCATGGTTAAGTGCTCGTAAGTGTGTGTGTCTGTGTGTGTGTATGAGTATGAAATCAGAATCCAAGTGCAAGACTGATTAGGGAGAGAGATGCTGAGAGAGGATGAGGAGTAACAGGGCGAGGCTACAGCGAAGAGGTGCTGAGCGTGTGTGTGTGTGTGTGAGAAGAATAGTGTGTGAACAGAGGGATGCAGTCATGTCTCTGTGAGAGGGAGCAGCACAGCAACGGTAACCATGCTGAGCCCCAAGATAAAACAGGCACGCCGGGGTAAGCAGTCCCTCCTCCCTTTTCCTCATCCCTGCTCTACTGTATGCTTCTTTTCTCCTTTCAGTTATTCCTGCTCTCCCTGCTCTTCTTTCTTTCTCTCATTCCCTCTGCAGACCTCCATCTGCCCTGCTGTCTTTGTAGTGTCATCAGTCATGTTTGCCATTAGTGCGTTCATTGATAAATCAAAGAGGTGTAACAGTGTCATGCTTGAGTTAAACCTACACACCGGTGTCAGTGTGCTTCCTCGTTACCTGCAATCTGCTGAGTTTTCTTGCATGATCTGAAATGTTGAGCCTTCAGCACTCATTGAGAGTTAGCCGGCTCTACTAGAGGGTGATGTCATCCGTCATGTCTCCCTCAAGTGATTATCTTCATTCCTAGAAGATTTGATTTTGCTGGAGATGGGTGGTAGTAAACATGGCTGATGGATGGATAATTCTGCCTCTAATGGTGCCCTGCATCCTGTGTTTGCTCACTGTTTAACCCTTTTTACTTGGTTGTGCTTTATGGCAGGTGACAGGCTCTGCATGACTCCTTAATATTGTAACTCACAGCACCTGATTGTTGAACATAGTTCCTTTAAAAGAGGGTAAAATCCATTTGTGACTACTGAAGTCAGGAATGTGTACAGACGTCTCCCTGTGACCGCGTGAAGATGGACATGGAAGCTGTAAATCAAAGATGTGACTGCTGTTATCAAAGTTAGTATGGTGCAAAGTATAAATATTTGCTGTTTTCTTCATAGTTGGTGCTTGACAGATAACTGGCACATGTGGGTTAAGATGCACTGAGTTGTTGCCTTATCTCATGTTGAATCCATTATATTCCTACTTCAGAAATACTTCCACTTGGAAATAGAACCCTTTAAGCATTCCTTATCTCTTTAATACTGCATGACATGAGGTATAACAAACCAAAATATTGACAAGATTCTTCAGAAGGTGTTTGTAAGTATTTAGGCTGAGAAGTCTGCCTCATTTCTCCTCTGGCAGCAGCTGACTTGTTCTTGACCAGCCTGAAAAATAAGATCATAAAAGATGATGAGAAGGAGAAGTGCTTTCTCCTTCAGCTGGAGAGTGCAGTAGCCACTTCAGTTTTCTTGCCACGTCTTGCGGACTTGCCATGTCTCATTTGCTGTAATGGTATTCTCCTTTGATTAGATTCCCGGCTTTGCTCTCCCTTGACCCTTTTACGCAACATAATTCAGGGCAAATTCAAAGAGCATCGGTGAGCTGAATCTGCCCACTGAAGCTTAGATATCAGCCCCAACTTTCAGGCCATTAGATATTATACAGTTACATGAGGGAGGAGGGACTTGGGCAAGTATCAAACTTTTAAGATGCAAAATAGTAATTTTCTTCTCATTTTTTTTTCAGTGAAATTACAAGAATAACTGTTCATATTATTGGAAAGTAAACAGCACAATGTTAATTCTAATAATTTTTTTATGGGCTACTTTATTTGTTGATAAACAGTCGATCATAGTCAAATTATTATTGTTTACTAGTATTATAGTAGGATTGACTTAGCTTAGTACATTTATGCAAACATTATTCGGCACTGAAAATTCTTATTTCATGCTGCTTTGAAATAATTTAATTGTATCATTTATATTTAGAGGAATGTCATTGTTTTTAAAGGCTGAAGGCTTTTTTGACGTTTGTGATATTTACGCTTTCTATAACAGCAACATGACTTGGAAACACATTTCATTGTGTATGCTTTCATATATACTTATGAGGAGATTTTATTATTATTTTTTCATTTTAAAATAGTGAAATTGGTGAATTTTGTTGGATTAAACAGAATAGTTTGAAGCTCTTTCTCTGCACCCAAACTGAACAGCTAAATGTGACCATAATATACAATTTATGTGATTTGACTAAAATATCATGCAAACTGTGTGTGTTTTCATGCACAATGACCAAGTGTACATATAATATATTATGTTTAACTATTGCATGAGCTTTAGGCATTGTCCTGTCACGTAATTTGATGCTTTACCTTATATGCTCATGTTATAATTCAAAATGAAACATTTTGTTATTAAAACATGCATTTCACAACTGTAGAAATGAACATTGACAGCATTGAGGCTTGGTGGTGAGCACTGTTGCCTCACAGCTAGAAGGTTTTCCCAAAGCTTGTGTGGATCTTCTACAGGTGCTCCATCTTCTTCCCACAGTCCAAACACGAGTTTGTTAGTGTGAGCTGTGATTTTGAATTGACCAGCGGTCTGTCCAGAAGTGTAGCCCACCTTCCTCCCAGTGACAGTCTCCTGACTCTGAATTGGATTGTCACAGATATGGAAAAGTCATAAATGAATTTCTTTAAAGATTCATATTTAGCACATGATCATTTTTTACATCAATGTGCATGCTTGCTCGATTAACACGAGGGTAAAGACGAAAAAGTTCTCAGTAGTGTAATTTTATCATTATTAGAATTAACTATTATTAGACTCTACTTTTTTTTTTTAGTTACTCTCACCACTTTAACAGTATTTGTAGTCTTTTTATAATATAAATTGTTGCACACAAAAACATTTCAGTGGTTTTACCCATCCAAATTCAAGAATGAACCTACCTCTCCGAATTTACATATCTGACCTGCCACATTGTCAGCTTTGTGGCTTTCGGTTTTGGACAGTTTGAACTTTACTACGTTGAAATAATTAAAATTACATTTGTGTTCTCAGTTGAGGGAGTCCTAACAGTATTTGTCAGTCTCATAATTGTGCCTCATATTCTAATCGGTAAGGCACAGCTGCTCACTTTACCTGTCCCAAAGGGTCCAACAACCTATGACTCATTATTTCTTTAAATCCCCTTTCCGGTTTTATATTTGCTCAGATGAGATGAGTTTGTTTTTTTTTTTAACATTGCTCCTACAGAGAAAATACATTCCAGGTCTTCTCCTGATTTGTCATGTCTTGAATGAATTGTACATTAGGTGTTTTTGATTTATAGTAGTGCATGTATTTCATGCCAGTATTGAGGGCTGCATTAAATCCCTTGGAGAACTGCCACTGGCTTGAAAGCTACACTGTAAGAATCCAAGATTTAACAAATTGATATGGTAGATACAGCCCTGCATTGACGTTAACATGAGCCAGCATTTTGACTGAATGGTAGGTAGTTATAAAGCAGGCTGATATATCTGGATGGCTGAGTCAAGTTCTGTTTGTTTTTTACTCTGAATACTTTATCAACCACTGATTATTACCATTTAGCACATATAATGACATAATTTTACTCAATATTGCATACAAGCTAAACATGTTAGTAAGTCACAGTGATGCAAGTTAAGTTATATTATTTGCTCAAAAGATAAATTGATCTCATAATTACTAATAGTTTTTGAATTATAATAATTTGTAAATTAATAGTTCTTTGATGATAGTTGTTTAGTTGGTTGATCCTTGACATTTCCTGGCTCTTTGATAAGAACATGCAAAATCTGTCCATGTCTACTACAAAACGTAGTTTGTTTTTGCTGTCAGAATGCAGTTTTGCTAATCCTCCACGTGCCTTTTAGTCTTCTCCCTTCCCAGCAATCATGACTCTGCAAAGGAAGGGCATCCAGAAAGGGGAGAAATAAAATTAAGGGAGTCCAGACTGAGAGCTGATAAGGAAGAGTGAGGGAGACGGGGGAGCAGGAGAGAGAAATGGAAAGAGAGATTTCAGTCCAGGCCCTTACAGATACCTTCCCTGCTGTCCTCAGCAGAATGCAGGATGCAATTAACAGGAAAAAGACACCATTGATTCCTCTCTCTCTTCTCTTCTGCTACTGCATTCTGTTGATCTCGCTTCCTGACTCCCCAGGGATCGTTCCATTGTCACTGTTTTTGCTCAGTACCTTTGGCATGCAGATGCTGATATATAATCTATACCTGCAATCTCAGTAGCAAGGAAAGCATTGTCTGATCGAAAGCAAGGCTCACTTTTCTGCAATCGTGAAAATATATTTATTTTCATTAAGTTACTAAAACAACCAAACAAAAAGGTAATTTAATGTATGGAAGGGGTTTGATTTGAAAGCATAATGCCTTTGCTGCTAGTTTTACCTTGACTTATGAGGGAATTCAGTTGCATGATCAAGCTTGTAGGTTTGGCAACGCCCCTAAGAGGACTTCTATGAATAATAATGCAGATTGTCTCCCAATTAAATGTGTATAGCAAAAGCAAAACAAAAAATAAAGCCAATTCCACCTTCTGCCTTAATGTAATTATTTCCTCATCTCTCTGATCCTTTTAATCCTGCACGCTGCCTTTCCCCTCACTTATTCTCAATGTGTATCCATACAGCACGATCCAAGAGCATGGTGCTTGGAGAGTTGTCCCGGCTCTCCAGGCCCTGTTCTCCTCTGGATCAGGAGAAGATACTGAAGGCAGGTTGGCTGAAGAGGCAGCGGAGTATCATGAAGAACTGGCAGCTTGCGTTGGTTCGTCCTGAGGACTGAAGCGCTATACTTCTACAAGGACCAGGATGAAAGCAAGGCGCAGGTGTCTCAATATATCATTTGCAGCACAAAGCTAGAAATGTCAGCTGAATGTTTAGATTCATTCTGTTTCTAATATGTACTCAAGCTTCATTAATTTATCTGTTTAGTATTTTTGACAGAATGGCATTAAATTCACAGCAGGAGGTGTTCTCCAGTGTGAAAAATGACGTCTGTTATGTGACAAAATGCATTTTGAAGCTCTCAAGTGAATCGAGCACTTTTCTGAATGGTTTGTTTTCAGAAGCTGCTCACTGAACATGAGATATTGGTTGTACATTTATAGCTTACTACATATCTGTTCACCTGTCACACAAATTCTCCATGAAGACGTTCCCACCTGCTCCCTTAAAGTCAGTGTTTTTTTGTTATTGCCTTGACATACACACTAATAATGTGGTAACCAGCCGCCCTTATGTTCTGGTGTAAGCATTTAGTAATTGACTTTTCACTCTCTCTGTGCTGGAGGGATCAGAAAAGCAAATAGATCCGGAACCGCCACAGGGATAAGTAGATGAAGAGATGTTTTACTGAGTCATCCCTCCTTCCATCATCATTACCTCCCTCTGTTGGACACTTGCCCAGAGTCCAGTGCACTCAGTACTCCATAATTCTAAACATGTACTGCCCATCCGTGTCCAGAAGCACTGTCTGTATGTCAGTCTGTCTCACACCTTCCTCTCTTTTGTCCTACAGGGTTGCATCCCTCTTCAGGGTAGTCGCGTCAATGAGGTGCCTGCCACTCAGGATGAGCCTGGTCGCCACCTTTTTGAAATTATTCCAGGTGAGCTGGCATGGTGACAAGGGGGGAAAAAAAACAATTGTTTTTTTGTCTCTTTTTTATTTCTTGTTTCTAGGTGGGAGATATAATCACACTCAGCAACAAACCATCCAGGTGTCCTGGAGGCCTCCACTCAGTCAGGCCATTAGGACCATGTCATCTACAAAAAGCAAAAATGCAATCCTGAGCTGCAGAGACCCGAAACCCTGTACATAGAAATTCTTCCTGTAAAGACTGATGTCAAACAACAGCCCTGATGGAGAAAACTTCCATTAGAAACAGGTCAAATTTACTGTTGGCAGTGTGAACTAAGTTCTCTCTCATGTTGCGCAGGGACAGAATGGTTCATAGCAAGAGCCATCATAGCGCATGTTCCCAAAGCACTTTCCACTAGATATGACAAGTGGGACACAGTCATAAACCTTTTCTAACTCCATAAAACATGTTAGACTGCAGAGGCAAGCTCCCAGTCATGCGTCAATGTCCTAGCAAGCACAAAAAGCTTAGCATCCTCAGATATGATGAAAACTGCATTGTTCTAACCCAATTGAGGTTTGATTCTCAGCCGAACTTGTAGCTCCAACAAGGATCAGGTCAAATGTCATCCACCCTAGGGGACTAGTGTTAAGGAGGTGTTTTGACAATCTCAGCCACCTCAGTCCCTGTGCCAGACATATAAACCCTTCAAATCCCTAGCATCTTGCTATCATTATGGAAAGTGTATCACTTCGGCTGAGACAGATTTTGCACAATGTTTCTTCCACCTCTGGACCATATCCCCAGTTAACAACATTACTCTATCCCTGCTATAAACAATGCTGGCAAGGCTCTCCCCCTCTGATGCATCTTATTGCTTTGCCAGAATCTCTTCTGATAATGGATAAACCATGACTTGCACTGAATACAACAGAGCACCAAGCTGGTTCAGAGAGAGCTGACCATTCCTCTCACTCACGCACCAAGAAGGTTTTGTCTGAACTGTCATTAGGTATAGGACAAATGTGCACAAAAACACATGGAAACCACCCTCTCATCCACCAAAGAAAAGGGACATAGGCTACTGTCCATTAACAAGTGCCAAAAACATTAGGCTAAATGTGAGCCCTACTCCTGCTTCTTAACTAGGGCAACTTCAGAATGAAATAAAGTTCAGCCCCTGTCTTCAGAAGTGGTTAAGGAAGCCATGTTTGTGTCAGGAGGTGAGCCAAGCTACACACGCGTGTATAGAATCTCTTAAGCTCCACTAGCTTGGTTCTCTTCACCACCAGTCAAGTCTCTATAGCCAGCTTCATTTGCTGGAAATTGGACCGTTGAGTCCTTTTTCCTAGATTTGCTGCAGAATCCACAACCCATTGGACCCCTGTGCCAACTTCTGTGATGAGTCCGCGGGGAGGTGGTCACATAAAGTTCATTCAGATTGATATTGCTAAAGAACTGTGCAAGGTGATTTAGACCCTACTATTTATTGCAGGACTCCTAGAGTCAGTAGAGCTAGAGAAGGTGGATGGGGACCTCTGCTCAGAAATCTGACCCCGTAGTTAATTAGATGCAACATTAATAGATGGATAAAACTTAAGAAAACACATTCAAATACAGAGTATGTATGTACCTTAAAAAATAATAATAAATGGGTTATTATGAAGAAAAATAATCCGCTATTCTTATATGTGAGATGGAGACTATTTTCACATTAGTTTTAGCCATTTTTCCCCCAGTGAAATAACAACATGAAAATACACAGCAGAAATGGTCCTGGACACAGAGAAAGAAAAGCAACTGAGTGAGATGCATGGTACAGTTGCTGCTGTCCCCAGGGAACAATACTCTTTCTGGGTTGTTTCTCTCACTCACAACACACTATGCACCATATTGCAGGACTTAGTAATGAATGCAGGTATTCAGATTAGAGCCCATATGAGGAACAGTCAACTCTTACAAATACCCTTTTTTAAATCTGTGTTTTTGGACTGTACCATTAAGACAAAAAAAAATATGTAGTACAATATGTGTGAATGTTGTATGCTTTATGCCAGAGTTTTTATGCTTTTACATCTAAAATTGGTTGGTACTTCAAAGAATTGTTGTCAAATTAAAACGAGGTGAGGGCATTTCACATCTCTGCATGCAATCACAGCTATGAAGATATAAGTCAAATGTCAAACTTAAATGCCAAACTGGAGGTCTCAAGCTGAGTGCACTCAGAAGAAGGGAAGACAGAGCTCCATGGCTGTCTCTTTATAGTTTGCAGGGGTGCTTGGGCCAAAAAGGTTATTAAATATACTGATAGAAGCATTTGTAGTGAAGTTACTTGTTTACACATAATCTAGTAAGTGTACAACTGTTGCTAAAAAGCAATTTGTAAAGGTGGCATCTGTCATGGGTTTGATTCTACATGCCCAGGTCTTTAGTAAGGTGTGTTGGTCTTTTTCCAGAGACTAATGATATATGACATTGTTTTCAGGGGTACCTGGTGAAAAGGATCGAACTGGCATAAGCCATGAATCGTTTTTGCTGATGGCCAACTCGCAGAGTGAAATGGAGGAATGGGTCAGAGCCATACGTAGAGCTATATGGGCTCCACTTGGTGGAGGTGTGATTTTCCAATATGTGTACAAAGACACTGATACATGCTTGATTTAAAGTAGGCACTTCTTCTTGGGTACACATAGACAATACTGAGCCTTCAGTTATTTGGTATTGTCTGTGTTGTGTGTCTCCAGGTATCTTTGGGCAGCATCTAGAGGAGACAATGTCATGTGAGGCCCAGTGTGGCCTTCAGCGGACAGTTCCTGTTCTGGTTGAACAGTGTGCATGCTTCATACGTGAGCATGGACTCAAGGAGGAGGGTCTTTTCAGGGCCCCCGGGCAGACCAATCATGTTCGAGAGCTCCAGGATGCCTTTGACCGTGGCGAGAAGCCAGTGTTTGACAGGTGTGGCAGCAGGAGGGGGGATTTTATGTACTGCAGCATGTTTAACCATTATTTGTGTGGGATATTATTCTTCTACGTGCACCCCCTGTCTCTCACAGTTCCACTGATGTCCACACAGTGGCATCGCTGCTAAAGCTGTACATACGAGAGCTGCCAGAACCTATAATTCCATTTTCCAAATATGCACAGTTTCTCTCTTGTGCTCAGCTTCTTAACAAGGATAAAGAAATGGTAAGTCAGTGTCTGCTTAAACATTGTTTTATAATGATGTAATAAGAATCATTGATATATTTTAAACTCTTGTCTTTACATTTAACTTGTCTTTTTTTGTACAAGGGCATCATAGAACTAAGCAAACAGGTGAAATCCCTTCCTCAGGTCAATTACAACCTGCTTAAGTACATCTGCCAGTAAGTAAACTGTGTCTTGTGAATAAGCAACAATAATGAGTCTTATTGTTGCTGCATGCGTATAAACTGCTTCATAATTCACAACTTCACAACAGAAAAAGATTTAATACGCCCACATACTTGACATCAGGTGAAGTGATATCATTAGTTCTGCAGGACTGCGTGTCCTCCCTGCCTTCTGATTCTATATAAATATCAGCAGCTGAGCCCACACACCAGTCACGATAATGACCCAGTCCATTTTTTCAACACTTATTCTTACTGAATGAAAAAAATTAACAAAAATGCTTTTTATTAGGTATAGGTATGAATAATAATATAATGTAGAATAAACAAAATATTTCTGCTTTTGTCTTTTTCTGCACAGGTTTCTTGATGAGGTGCAGTCACACTCCAGTGACAATAAGATGAGCGTTCAGAACCTGGCCACTGTGTTTGGACCCAACATACTTCGGCCCAGAGTGGAGGATCCTGTTACAATGATGGAGGGTTAGAGATAATGTCAATGTGATGTGTTACAAAAGGTTGCTTTCTTGTTAATGCCACAAAGAATCTCCAACACTTATGAGGATATTTGTTTGTGATTGTGAACAGGAAGTTCACAGGTGCAACACCTGATGACTGTGCTGATCAGTGAACACATCCAGCTTTACCCACATGAAGACCCTGGTCCTGAGACTAAGACTCTTCCACACCGACCAGAGGTCCAGCGTTGCGGAGTTGAATGGATTTCACAGGAAGACACTGGTGCACCCCCTTCTTCAGGCTTAATCTCCAGAACCACACAAGAGAACCCTTCATCTTCCACCCCTTCTACACACAGTAAGCTGATGACATCGAGCCCCATTTCATTCGAAAAGGCTGAGGATGGTTTGATTGAGGAGAAAAGTAAAAGCAAGACCAGATGAGAAAGTGGACAGAAAAGGAGACAGCAAAACTGAAGGAGAGAATGAAGTTGCCATTAGCCCCAGCAAACAGTCTAAAGCCCTGCCCTCCTGGAGGTGCTCCTTCAAGGGCAGCGCGGCCCCTGGAGGGCAGAGGGGGAAAATTGGGGGCTCGGCAGGAGATGTGTCAGCAGCTGGGGGGAGCAACTGGCTGATGAATGGCTTGTCATCCCTCCGAGCACACAGGCGCACCACGTCATCTGGCGAAAAAATGAAAGACTCCACATCGTCTCTAAAGGACTCAACCCTGTCCCTTAAAGAAACCACTCTTTCACTAAAGGACTCACAGACAGATTCTGATGAAAACTTTTCTCAAGCATCCCTGTCTCACAGAAGCTTCCACCAATCCCACAGACTTTCTGCCTATGATAATGTTGCCCCCTCCAGTCTAAGCCTGCCTGCTGATAGCTCATCCACCTGGACATCCTATGAGATCTCTTTGTCAGAGCCAGAGGAAAGTTATGAAGCAATGAAACCAGAGCAGGGTCAAGAGAGACCATCAGCGGTGACTGACAGTATAAAAACTATGGAAAGTGCAAGTGAGGAGGATATTACAGGAATAAACGGAGATTTCACAAGCATGCAGATCCAGCTCAAGCAGGAACTGAAGAAACAGAAGATGAGCTATGAAACTTCCATTCGCAAGTAAGAATAAGTCAGTTGTCTTTTTTTCCCCCTAAAATATCCTTTCAAAATCAACATTAAATGTAATTGATAACATCTTCTCTCCTTTCAGGTTGGAGGAGTCTTGCTCCAAATACCAATCCCAGGTAAACCGCCTTGAAGAGGAGCTGGACCAAGAAAAGAAAAAATTTCATATGCTGGAGATCCGACTCAGGAACTCAGAGCGAGCACATCAAGATGCAGAAAATCGAAACATTCTCCTCCAGCAAGAGATGGAGGAATTCTTCAAGACGCTTGGAGATCTGACAACGGGAGCAACACGGACCAACTAGACCAGACCAACCTGCCTTTATCTGGTCCTGGGGGAGCACGGTCACTGGGAAGACCAACCAGCCCCAAAGTTTTCAAGACCAAATACCTCCAGTGCAGTGCTGATTGCCATCCTGTCCTCTTCAGAATGGCTGTCTTGTGCCTAAACAGACCTGTGCCAGTGCCAAACAACAACTCCTATGGACCAAGAACCTTCATCTTGTCATTCCTTAATATTTCTAACCATTACAATGGAACATATGCATATGTCTAGTCATTTACCTATTAAGATCCTCCTTCAGTGTCCAGTAAAGGCCTTATCAATAACATGTAATAATATTGTAATTCATACAAATTTAATTTCCCCTCATTCTTGACTAGGAAAAGAAGCATAACAGTCTGAGATATTAAAACTCTTTTATTTGCTGTTGTTGAAGGTAGACAGTTTCCATATCTAGTATACTGAATAACAGATCTGTTAGTGAGTCAGTGTTAGATAAAAGGCTGAAATTCACACAACTGTCCTTTCCAAAATATACCACAGTTTAGTCTTTGCTGAAGGTGTTTAGCCAAAAACCTCAGAAGTCTGCAGCACCATCCCAGCAGTGCTGAATATCTGTCTTTTGTATGCTCAAGATGTACCTGCACTAATGCTCAGAGAAAACCCATGCATAAGTCTATTCTATCAATTTTTCTATCACTTTTTTTTGTCTTTTAAGAAGATGGAGGAGGAGAAAGCCACAAAACAGGAAGTCAAAACAGTCAGAAGTGTTGTGGCCAAGAGAGGTTCAGGACATGTGTCACAATCCCCAGGGAGCATTGTGGAAGATGACACTAAAGGGTTACTGCTTTGAGCTCCTAACTATTAAAATATACAGTTTAGGAATTTGAATCAATAAATGCATCCAAGGGTTCCCATGGCAGGTGGCAAACACCTGTTTTCCATTTCTCAGAAAACATACATACATCTACAGCAAAATGTACAGATTGATCACTGACTATACTAATAGAGGAGTTAAGCTGCACTTAAAAAAATAAATAATATTAATTAGTACCTCTGGATGAGATGTGCATTAACAGATACCTTCTAGCTTGAAATAAACAACTGAAAAACATCTATCCTGCATTCTCTCAAATCACCTGTGCCTTGATTCTGTATATTTCCAAAAATGTGTGATTGAGTGGGTGTATGTGTGAGGTAGAACTCAAGACGCATGTCTGCCATGGAGAGGACAGAAAATCATTGAACCGAATAAGGGCACTTAAATTAAATATTATTAATATCAGACAGTTGTGAATAATGTCTGACACAAGACGTCAAAAAGATAAAGTGACTAATTTAGATTTAGTCTCTGGTGACAGTTCCCAATTACAGCATTCAGGCTAGCCAAAGGGATGGCCTATTTTAGCTTGTTACGGCACTAACAAGCTCCTTCCTATTCAAAATGTCTTTACTTACATTCACCCTGTTCTTATTCATCCAACATACTGTTACCTACAAACTACATCTAAACCAATAAACTACTTAAAATACAATATGCTATAGTAGAAAACATAATTCTGTCAGGGCAACACACCAAACACTGTCAAGATGCACACAATCATACATAATTTAAAAAGAAATATATTAACTTTGTTACACAAAGGTGTGCTTTCTACAAGACTATTTCAAAATAAAATCATCCATTTACTGTACATTACAGTCCAAGATTACGTTTGCCGTAGTCTCCTATCAGACAGAATCGGTGTAGTTTCCTTTCAAAAGTCCAAAAACTGTACATGAAGAAAAAGAATATCCAACATGATACTGCAGTACTAAGAGTATGGTGTTTGACTGTGAAGCAGTGGCTAAAAAACAGCAATGTGTAAAGTACACTCAAATCCCTTTCTTTCATTACATAAATCACAGTTTCACATCAAAACATACTCTTGATTTTTCGCAGCAAAAATACAGTCATCGTGATACAATTTTAAACCACAATCATTTACAGCAGTTTTGGGGTTGGGGTACATAAAAACAAACTGTACATTAAAAGCGCAGCTCTAGAAACCAACGTGAGTTCCATTTGTCTAACCCCCCCCCCTCAACAGATGTGCTGATGAGGAAGGTTTGAGTGTGGACGTGGGCGTTATCTGCAGCAGGCCAGTGCACCCAGAGAGGTGTGACTGTCCAGACTGCTGTCGGTTTCAGAGGCCATTGGTGGGGTCACTGCTGCTATCAGTGGGCTCAGTGGACATGGACGAAACATCATTGGCCGAAGAGGAGGAGGAAGAGGTGGATGTGGGCTGGGGAGGGCTGTCGATCACTGCTGCACCTGTGCTGCGAAAAACACATCAACGCATAGGTTTCCTTGAAATACTCAGATTTCATTTAAAGAAGAAAAGTGCTCCATCGTGTTTGAAAATGTTCACAGTCCACATATAACCCATGCCTTAAATGTTAAACTTTTATTTAAGACTCTTTTGACTGGAGTCAGTTGGATATGCTTGTCTGTAATCACTTTAAATTGATGGTAATCAGCACGTCCCCAAGCCTGAAAAGGCAGAAAGGGATATTGCACCGTTGTGTTGTCTGCAGCAAAAACTTCTGCTAGACACCTAAAAGCATCACTAGTGCGTGCTCTATTTAGAGCACTTCCACTTCCTCACAGCAGGGTACTGAAGCCTTTGTATCACTATCTTTAAAGTCAAAAGTAGACTCCACTCACATTGCAGTTTTAAACCATTCAAACCTAAAACTTGACACTATTTTCATTGTATTCATCTCTGGGGAATAAATACCTTTATGTCTGAGCCTCTGAAGACATGATAAATATATATGAAAAAAAAATGTTAGAAAATATAAATGTACCTTGAAAATGATGGCAAGAAAGATACAAGTTAGTAAATACACATGATGAATTACACCATGTCATTTATTTACAAAAACAACTCTAAATGCAGAACAGTGTGATAAACTCATGATACAGTATGATACAACAGTTTATAGAGCCACGTGAAGCATCAATAACTCAAAGAAATCATTTTCTGTATGATGTGATCAGTCTCCCCATCATTGTTGCACGAGTCCATTAAACTGATCCTCTGCTCTTATAGGGCTGGTCACACTTGGATCAATCAAGTTCGTTTCCTGGCTGCTACTTACCCTCCTCAGCCATGATTTTCTAAACCAAGAAAAAAAAAAAAAAACATTGTGCGAGCGCACATCATAAATAGCCCCAATGAGTGTCCTGAAACTGGGCTGAACTAAAAACACAGGTGCACCAAGCTCATTCAAAAAGGAAAAAAAAAAAAAAAAAAAAAGAACATCAGTCAACCAGAAGCAGTGCAGATTAAAATAAATCTGAAAATAGACCTGTTGATAATCATTAGTCTGTGATTTACTATCAGCACAGATGCAGCTTGTTTCTTGTTACATCGTGGGCAGGAAGTATGGATCTGATTACTGAAAAGTTTATTTATCAAATTCAACATGTGCTCTTTGAGCCAGATGAAAAAGACTGTCAGGTTCACTTTGATAAATAAACTCATGTATGTCTTAAGTTTCATACTTCACTTTAACTGCATTCAAATGTGTCAATGCTTTTCGCACTGTGCAGCACATTAGTGAGAAAGAATAATTAAATCCTAACATGTAGCCTAATAACAAAACAGAAAAAGTCTCAGACTCTTTCAGGTTAGCTTGGATTTCCTCCAGTCATGTGCTAAAATAGCACATGACAATTTATATATTCTATTAACGCCTTCTTCTGATGGAAAATAAGAGTGTGTTCCTAAATGTAATCTCTCCTCCCACCTGTGCAGCACAACAACAGTCTGACTCCATGTTACAGTCTTATCAAGCACAAAAAAATAAAAACAAATAAAAATCAAGAATTATTTTTTCCTGTAAATAAACTAAAAGTTTTATTGTTTTGTAGTTCTGTAAGCAAATATGGCTTTTCTTAGAAAAAAAAAGGGTAAATCTGGGCCTTCAATACTACAAAAACAAGGAGTTTGTCCACACATTCTCCATTTCAACTTAATTTTTAAATGAATAATGACGTAGTGGAATTGGCTGTGTTGTTACTCATTTTTTTTTTTTGCATTGACTTTATTTAAAGATTTACTAAGAATAATCTGATTTTTTTTTTTTATTAATAAATTGCAAACCCAGAATGTCATAATCTTGCTCAACAGAAATCCTATGACACTTTCAAGCTTGCATAACACCTCTGATAAATACTTGGGATCCTGCCTCTGACAAAGAAGACTTTTGATTCACTGTTACTCGACCTAACCTTTTCTCCGTATCCCAAAGTTATGATGATTACTCACCTAAAGCAGGTGGCTGACCTCTTATCACTCCATTCTTTGTCCATTCCTCCCATTCAGTCACTTCCTTATAAATTAGTTCTGCAAATAAAAGAAGGGCCTGTGGTCAGTTGAAGCGGGAGACCCAGAGAAGATTCATGATTCATGTGTCACTGAGTGTCATGTTTTTCTGTACAGTCAGAATGGACTGCGTTCTGTACGGTCCAAACAGCATCATGTTGCTAATTTAGAACAGCAGTACTGGTGTGGCCCTTCTAAAAATGATAGAGAGGTCATTATCACCTGGCAGGCATTTGGATGAGCTCATTTTGCTGCATGACTGAAAGCGATATTTACTAACAATCGTAAGTCTTTCCTATGCACAACAGAATCAAGTTCTTCACAGTGGAAAACACTAACAGGGATCGAGGCTTTAAAGGGGAGTCACATACAGCAGCATGGCCCTTTGTGAAGAATTGATTCCATTTCTGGATAAACACTGTGTCACTGGATCTGTCCAGCCATGTTTTTTTTTTTTTTTTTGCGCTTCCACTGTGTGGAAAATAATCTAGCAACTGCTAAACAAAGAAACTGACCAGCTAATTAATGTGACTAGAGCTGCATTCAGACCACAGGACGCATTCCAACAAAGAGGGTCCATTTCCCTGACACTTTCAATTTCCACCCCCCACCCAATAAAAAAAAAAAAAAAAAAAAAAAAAAGAGAGACTTCAGGTTTTTGATTACCTAGAAGACTCAGAATGGAGCTTGAAGCACTGGACACTTCTGATGGAATGAATATTCACAACATTTTATTTCTGATTTTCTGTCTCACGTTTAATATCCACAACAGTTTCAATAATTTGTCAACCTTATGCTGTCCCACACAAATAGATAATCGCAACATTAAAATTCAGCCTTCATGCCCAGATAACATTTTCTGAGAAGACACACATTTGTCGAGCACGCTGCAGAATGAATGAAAAGACTGTTCAAATCCTTCATAAAAAGAAGGAAAAAGGGGACTGATGCCTGGGCAGTTTTTGATCTTGTTTTACAAGCAATTACATTCTAAGACGTCAATTTTAAAAAAAATTAACAAAAACAGATATTTAGTAAGTTCAGCTCTAGCAATCATAAACTCAGTTAATTCAGCTTCGTCATGTATTGTTACTGCTCTGCATGCATGTGTACCCTGGAGAACAGAGTGATCATGACAAGAATGAAGTGAATTAACGTTATTTGCTTCATCTACTCTTTCACTTGAAATTCCAAAGAACCACAGCTGAAATACTATTTTGGATCCTTGAGGGGGATAAATAAATTGCAATGTAAGTTCTGGGTGCTGTTGGTCAAAATGCACCTTGGTGACATTAAGCTTTTTGTTAAATGCATCACCTTGCATCATCGTTAACTCAGGTATTCTCAAGTTAACTTTTAAAATCTAAATTTCACTTCAACATTATAAAGAGAAAGAATCCCCATTCTGTTTTATGACTGATATAGGTTGGTGAATAATACACTCAAAGTGACCCTAAGAAGTGAACTGCTGAGTGCAGTGTTGCAAAGCTTTGTGTGCCGTCTAACCTTTCCACTCCTCCACAGTATGCTCTCTCTCATCCAGCTGTTTGTCTGGGATCTTTGGAGGGGGCTGAGAAAAAGAAAATGGATTGAATGAAACCCTGGTGGACCAAAAGCAACACTAATGTTCTGTTTCAAGGGAAGTTATAAGATTGAATGTGATATGTTTATAGGGCTCATGAAGTCCCATCACTTACTGCTTCCACTTCAGCTGGATCATACCAAACGTTAATATAAGGGTGCTGCAGGGCTTCATCTACAGAGATACGCTTTGATGCATCAATCACTAACATCTTAGATAAGAGATCTCTGGCTTGGCTTGCTAAGGAAAGATGCAACAAAACAGATATGGTGTCATGCAATTAATCACAAGGCAGTGGACGTAGTATAAAAAAAAAACGTTGATAATTTAGGTCACGAGCTGACAATACAAAGATTATTACCTTTCAGCTTGTTGTGGTCAGAGTCAGCAGGGAAGAGCACATCTGGGAAGAGCTTCTCAAAGCTGTATCCAGCATACCGGGGCCTGTTTTCTACATACGTTCTTACCGATTGATTTAGCTTCATTAGAAAATCCTGAGATGGAGTACCGAGCTGCTCAATTACCTTGTTCCACTGGTCGATGTCTGAAGTGGAAATGTTAAAGGAAAAGGCCTTATACAAACACAGATATACAAGGATACTGTAACGGACCATTAAGGGAAGCACGACATTTACCTTTCTTTGAAGTGCACACACCAGCAGCACTCCTTAGGTCTACACACACACACACACACGTCTATATAAATATAGACTGTAAGAGCTACAGTAGCGCTTGATAGTTTGTGAACCTTAAGACGTATTTTTTTTATTTATATGGAAATGTGACCCAACACATGCTAAATATTAAAAGTAAGAACCCAGTTTTTAAAAGTCAGATATAAAACATTGATTGTGGGTATTTCAGAGGAAAATGATCCAATAGTGCATACTGTAAGTGGCAAAGTGTTCAAACCTTTGCTTTCAGTATCTGGTTTGAACCCCCTTAATAATCAGTCACAGCAAAAACAGTTTTTAGAAAAGTATACATAATTTTAGCCCAGTATTTTATTAAGAGATGTGTTTTTTGTTTTATTTTTAAAGATTTTTTTTATGTAATTTTAAGGCAGAAACACAGGAAATTTCAAAGGGTTCTTAATACGCTCTCAGAAACGGTTACCATTTTCAACTAATTTTGCTTGACGTTCTCACAAGAGATGGGTGCAGCGAAGCGAGAACGCAGTTCATGGCGGATTTTGTGGATGGAATAGCAGAGTGACATTGGGAAGCTCTCTGGATGATGGTGGATCTCTTCACAATGAATGAAGCGATGACACCGTGATCAGTGATGGGGAAGGATACGATCAGTGCCAGGGAACAACACACTTCCCCGGATCATTTCAGCCACTATGCAGCCCACTGACCATACATCCACTGGAGGTGGACATTAAGATGACAGGGAGGTGAGATGATCATGCAAATAAAAAGATGGAAATAAAAATAAAAATACACAAAAAAGTGAGATGACTGCAAAGAGAAAAGCAGAAGAGTGGTGATGAAAATGAAAAAAAAAAAGCAGCAACGTGAAACGAGAGCCAGAAAAAGCACTTGCAAGCAGATAAAAACAGTACTTGACATGCTGATGAAAATTTGCAGCTCATAACTGCCCAGTAGCTACAAATAAGTTATAATGGGTTACAATATGCATGCACTTCGAAGACAATGCAGCAGGTGCATCGAACACAAACATGCCAAAAAACAGAGGGGGTTATAATCTGAGAGCATAGACTGTGCTGAGACTGTTAAGGTTAACTGAGAAGTTTTTAAACAGACACAAGGATACAGTCCCTTCCTGGGAAGAGGATTTTATGGCGAACCATTTCCGCCAGAATGCAGCCCACAGACCATATGTCCACTAGTGAAGTGGAACGCAATAAACAAAGCCAATGAAAAGTGAGGAATGCAAAATAGGTTAGTTACATGTAAAAGCGTTTGTCGTGAGCATGTTCTTAATTCCCATTAAGTACAAAAGGCACCATGCAGGTGTTAACAGAAAAATGTATCTTCAGCTGCCTTGATACGAGTTATAACAGATGTGACACAAGAATCATCAGAGTTTCATAGTGTGATGTAACTGCTATCTGTTTTTGGACACTTAAGATTCACCTGCAAATGGCAGACACTGCTGACTGAGCAGCAGATGCAGCATGAGGGTTATCACTCACCGTTAGCTTGGTAGCCCATGCCCAGGATAACTTCCGGTGCTCTGTAGTAGCGTGTGACCACATACGGCGTCATCAGGAGGCCTGTGGCAGCTGTCCGAGCCAAACCAAAGTCCAAAATCTTCAGTGTACAATCCGATTTGACAACTATATTACTGGGCTTGAGGTCCTACAGAGGAGCAATAGCACATTTTTTTTTTTAATGTTTATATTCTAAAAAGGAAGCAAAGTTTTTGATGTTGAAATAAAAACGTCTACCACAAAAGATGACGGACCTCACATTACAACATATCAACTAGTTTAGTTGTCCGTTTTGGCTCTAAAGGCATACAATAATAGAGCTTGCACTAACAGCGAATAAATTCCCTGCAGTTTCCCTTTCAATGTTTCCCTGAAATAAACATTTTTTTTTGTTTTTTCGCTATAATATAATTTGTCTTGACATGTGCACCTGCCTGACAAATCACTTATTTTTTTCAGTTGAATATCTGCTTCCTGCATTGCTTGTCTATCAACAAAATTAAGACAAGATCAGCAAGCAGAATTTCATGACACTTGGTGGAAAGAAGAACGAGGTACACATTATATTTTCATGTGGATCTGAACAACTTCCTTTCAAGTTGTTGACCTTGGTGGAGGATGCACTCAGTGAGTGGATCATTTTTTGCCATATGGACCCATATGGTAAAAAAAATGATACATCCACCTGCCATATCTCATTTGGAGGTTAGAGTTCGGTATCGGCTCATAAGCTTCAAAAAATACGGTGTTTTGTTCAAGTCCATTTTGTTAACACTGTTCTCTCTGAATTCAGGCTTCATGCAGCACAGCTACGTGACTTTTGCCCACATTTATTTTCAACAGAAATCTACAGAACACATGTATTTAAAGAAAACAACCCAGCATATCTTTGTGAGGGTTTGCTGGCAATCAGAGGACCTCAGTATATTCATCTCATGACATCGTGCTAGCTGACCCTTTGCCCTTACACTTGAGTGTCATGTGTCACAGCGGTTTTAACAGCTCAGGACTTCACACTTCAGGACACTGGCCTGGCATGAGGCTGTGAACTGGAGGCCAGCTGCGACTTACCCTGTGAATGATGCCGGCAGAGTGGAGGTGTTTGATACCACACAACATCTGATAGAGCAGATAGGACAGCCTCTCATGGTCCAGCTCCATTTGAATGACCTGGCACAGGTTGGCATCCATCAGCTCCATCACCAAATATCTGATAGAGCACAAACAGTCTACACTTACGGCTGGGAGGCATTTTAGAAGACACGCACGACGGAGTCCGATTGTACTTACAGTACATACTATTTTTAGCTACTTACACATCTTGGAACTCTTCAAATGATTTTTGTGGGGTGAACACATTTAAAAGGCCAATGATCTGTGGGTATAACATGACACCAATCAAAATTATGTAATCGTTGTTTTTACATTGAATTAACATGCACATTAAGACAAACAAGTCCCATGACATTCTGCCAGTGGAAAATACTACCTCTCCCACATCTTTAAAATGCTGCACACTTACATTTTTATGATTGACATATTTCATTAGGACTAGCTCTCTGTATGCCCTCTTGGCATGGGTTTGATTTTGAAACGGCCGACTCAGCTTCTTGATGGCAACATTTCGTTCAAGGATTTGGTCATAAGCAGAACTGAAGAAAAAAGAAATGTGATAGGTGTTAGAGATCACAGGATATTTAATGATCTAAAGGTGTCATCACAAGGAGATATACAATTTTACACATTGTGGGATTTAATTTAAGTTTCGTCACTGACATAAGGTAATGTCTAATGAATGTTTACTATCAGGGATATTCCAGGGATGTTGCTGGAACCCACATTTCACCATGCAGAATATAGATAAGGCTGAATCACTCACCAAACGATTCCCTGTGCCCCTGAGCCGATGGGTCTTAGATTCTGGTACCGTTTCAGGACTGTGAATGTCGAATCCCCAACATCTAGGCTGTAGAATTCTCTTTCTCTCTTGTTTTTGTTCATTGTGAATTCCTCAATTACTGCTTTCTGTGCATCTAAAAATGTCCTCTGTGAAGACAGAAACTCATTTGAATATTTTGCACTGCCACAGATTTCAAAATAGCTGCAGAGCAGAACGGTCAGTGACAAAAAAAAAAAAGTTAGATGAAAATCTGTGCGCACAAGAAAGCAGATTTGGAAAAAGACACTGCTGCATTTCACGCTAAAGCACTGCAGCTTCCTGCCTCAGCACCTCTGCAAATGTACACAGATGGAAGATTTGATGTCATTAGTCGTGGTGGCAGAACACCAGAGCACAGGGAGGTCTACTCCGTCATATGAAACATAACTCCTCGACTGACTCTGCCACACTGAAAAACCAAGCCCAGTGATAATTCCTCTGAGATTGGACCCCAGCCCAGGACTCCAGCTCAGTTCTGCAAGCAGGTTCTCTACAGACACAGTATAACTGGGTCAAGTTGCACCAACGTACTGTGAATACCTTGTTGAGATGCATCAGCATATCCATTTGTACTCTTAGCATTTCTGAACATACTTCACTCTGGATCAAAAAAAAAAAAAAACTACCAGAAAAAAACCCTCAAAAATTGGCAGCTTCCTTTTTTTTAATTCTTATATAAGCAACACGTTCAGTCTCCCTGTTCGTCTGTGCTCCCAACACACAGACCATATGAGGTATGTAATTGCCAGAATCAAGTGAGTCAGCTCCCCTTCTGTTCCTTTAACGTCACAAAGACGTCTATAACATCCACCTCCCTCGCAACATGAAAATAGGCGTGCTGCTTTTTTTTTGTCTTAAACAGAGGAAGACAACTGTAATTATTTGAGTTATGAAAAGTTGACTGACAGTGCATTTACTGAGTAGATTTGTAGCTTGCACAGTTGATTTCCCCTCCAAAATGGCAGAGAATTTAAGCCATTTGGTTCCTTTAGAAGCCATATATTTGAAATTAGTCACACACTGTGTTATCATTCATGCACCTGCTGTGAGATAACTATGCTTATGCTTAAAACTGCTTGCGCCATCAAGAAATTCCTATAAATCAATTTCACACTTTCAGATTGCAGTTTTGTGTCGGCTGCAGTATTTGGAAGGAACACAGCAACACTTCAGGGATTTCTGGATGTGCAAAGCAGAAATACAGGAAATACACTGTGAAGCAGAAAAAGCAGAAATACAGGAGGGTCATTCCTAGAGCGCACAACTCTCTAGTGACTCAACATTTGTTTGATGTAAACAGGCGGCCTCAGTCTGAAGATTTAATTAGCTGTTTCCAAAACATGTACTTAAAAGGATAATTTAGCTCCAAGCAATAGTGATTTACTTGTACACCCTACCAGCAACACAAATCTGGAGAATACTATCACCATGTGACACACAAAACCACAAAATAAAATGACACTGTCTGTTACAGCACAGAGGCCAATTATAGATATCACCTGTCCATCAGCAGGTGAGGGAATAAAAGGAAGATGTCAAGCAGACACATTTATCATAATTTATCAAATGGATCTAAGGCTTTTCCCACATACTACCTCTGTGTGCTTCATCCTAATTCGAGGTACATTATTTTCGACCATGCACTTGAACAGGGGGCGAGAAGAGGAACAAATTGTCTCTCTGCATCCCCACGCACTGATTGCCAGTGTGTTAACCTTGGCCGCACGACCCCTGCTGCTGTCCTGTTGGAAGGGTGGTTGGGGGTTGGGGGGGGGGGGGGGTTGACTGACAGGTAAAAGACTAGAGGGACCACTGCATCAGAAAAAGAAAAGCACTGTGAAGTGGAACAAACCAGATCGAGCAGGCCGGTCGCTGCATAGGAGGACAGTATTGCAGTAATAATGGCACCCGTATCGTGATTTGACAGGGCCGGTTTGATCAACCGAGTGCGCAATCGGTCCTCCCGATACTGGTTTCTGACAAACACGGACGCCGTATGCGGGGCCCATTACCTCACAGCAACATAAGATAGACAGTATTTTGGGAGTAAGTGGAGCTGCGATGCAACACAACACAACAACCGGACCGGTGAAGCAGCGTGCACGCAGCGACATGCGACCCTCCCCCACGGCCAAACAATGAGCGCGTCTGAGGAGCTGAGGTGCGAATCCTCATCTTACCTCTGTCATGTAATCAGAACACGATCGATGCCTTCAGCGGTCCCGTTAGCGGCGAAAGGTTCCGGAGCGGCTGGCTGTTTGTTTATGCCACCGCTGAAGGATGATTTATCCCGTTGTGCGGCTTAAAATACATGACCTCACCAAATTCATTGCCTACGTTTCCATCTGGCTGCTACTGACAGACCAGGACGCGCAGCGCGGACGGGGCATGCGTCTCAGCAGTACGTCACTGATCTACAGAGACACACCCACCCCCTCCTCCATGAATCCTTCCCCCAGTCCTTCCGCTTATCTCATCTAGCAATCCATCTATTTAAAAAATAATAAATAAATACATAAAAATAATTAATAAATAAAAACTACCAAGCCCTTTAATTAAGGTTAGTAGTTAATATATGATCTCCACGTCTGCCTCACATTTATCCAAAGGGATGATATTTTTAAATGACGACCTAAAGTCCTCAAATATGAGCTAAAGACAGGCTCCATATATCTCTGCTTCAGTTTATCATTCAGTATTTTGTTAAAAAGGCCTTAGGCAGGTCTTAGGTTTCATCAAAGTGTTGATGACAGAAAATACAGGGACCTGGCTCTCAGATATATTTTCACGTGCCTCTAAATGGGACATTTTCCTTAGAGTTAAATCTGTGTTCAGTCCTGAGGAGGGGTCATCTAAATACTGACTTTTGCTTGTAGAGTCATTTTGTCGTGAACATTGTGTGGTTGAATTTTGTGACTGTCCAACTGATTCACCAGTTTACCTCCAATATTAACATGTATTTTATGTTTTAAAACGGTGACTAAAAATAAATATGGATGGTCATTTAAACTTTGAGGGTGCCCAGGCCTTTTGCATTGTGGGGGAAGCCATGGTTTATTAGTCACAGAGCATAGGGGTCATAAATATTTATTATTGGGCAACAAAAGATGAGGTTTATTTCTGTCTTTGAATGCTATAACTTACATGAATGTTGTGATAGAGCTACACGTGACTGTATTAGATGATTCATGTTCTTAGTAAGGGTTGGTGAAAATCAAGCCTTCATCACCTTGAACCGTTAACCTCCCAGGTATAATAGGCTTCCAGTAATATTACAGCTCCAAATGAGAAAAGTGATGCAGCCGCCATTATCAATGCACTGAAGATTACGTTGAGATTTGACACATTCTGTCAGATGATACCTGCTGTCCATTTCACAGAGGGATGATTTAAGGACGAATGCCTTCACAGAGGCTCTGCAGAAGCCCGTATTAGATAACGTGAGGGGACCGTCTACAGCTCGTGCATCCGTCCTATACGCTACGACAGCGTGCACCGTGCCATGCTCTGCGCATGTGACTGTGGCCGTGGCGGTGCCAAGGAGGGCGTTCGGTAAAATTGCGTTAACTTAGCGCTGAGTGCTTTAAATTCTCCCTGCAGCCAGCCTCACAGCCCTGGATCGTTTTTCTTTTTTACGCCCGTCCCAACTCAGACACCCCGGGGCCTGCAGGAGAGCGGCGGGGCGCAGAGGACCGGCCAGCGGCGTGGACAAGCGTCCCGGCAGCGACTTCCGCAGCGAGACAAAGCTACTACGGTTTCTTACCCCTTGTTCGAGGAGAGCCCGCAGTGTTATGATCATTGTTGGGGAGCAGCCCTACGGCAGCAGGCGACCGTCCACCGCTTTGGCCGAGACCGTTCGTCCTTCCCAGGTTTCTGTGTAGTAGCGCACCTACCCGGGGATCCACCGCACCTTTGGGCGTCAGACGGATTTAGTTATATCGGTGTAGCTGATCTCATGCCACCCGCTATTGGTGGCTCTGACCTGTCACCGTCAAACCGCGATGTTAATCCAATCAAGTGTTTAAAGGCGAGACGCTAAGAATAGCGCCAATTGCTGTAAAAAAAAAAAAAAAAAAAAAAGTTTCAGATCTTCAGCGTAGTGCTCGAGGTAAGATAGCAAATGAATCGGGCACCATGTATAGATAATGTCATTGATGAATCACCTGCCAGAATTGAGCAGCCTTTACTGCGAGGACACCACAACAGCATTGCGATGATCACGAGGATTACTTTGGATCCGCGGTGGGAGCTCTGAACAGAACAGCCTACAGAGGATCAGACCGCTGACACAGGTTACATATGGTGCCAGGTAATTTATTTTGGACTCTTTATCACATTAATTTCAGTGTTGTTAGTCAGTCTGCTGAACTGCAGTGGATGTCTTGATATTTATGTATTTAGTTTTGTTAATGAACTTGAGGTTTGAGTTAAAATTAGGGTAGGAAATACACAATAAAGCCTTTATGTTCAGGCCTTTCAGGCAAAAAAAAAAAAAAAAAAAAAAAATCACCTCAGTGAAACTGGCTGTCTGTTGGGGCTGCTCATGCTTACATAAACTGAGAACTGCCACAATAGTCTAGGAACATAGGTTTTCATTGTCACCTTGTTGTCAGAAAGAAGTACGAGCCCTAGATCCTGAGGAGGCATATTGTCCCAAATTCCCCTAAATGCACCTCACTTATTCTTTCTGCCTCTACATCCTGTGGCTGCTTCAACGATTAAAGCAGATATTCTTTTTTTTCTTTTCTTTTCTAAAAGGATGACGAGTTGTTGACTAATTAATTGAATCAAGGCATGTTCTGCATGCCATGACTCAATGTCCAAACACTGCTAATAGCACCATTATAGAGCCAGTTAGCAAAAGAGAAACGGTTGTGCATTCGGTGGAAGCTGGTTTGTAAAATTAACATGTGCTATAGTGTAAGATTCTTATTTACCATGCAGTCTTTGCTCTACTCAGCAGTTACATGAAATATGCTAGTATGAATTAATTTCTCTGTAATCTATTGCCTTCATGAAGGGAATGGGGATGCTGTAACAGAAATCTAAAGGCTGATGTTGATGCTGAGAGAAAGCAGAGCAGAGGAGGTCAGACCTCAGTTAATCATCACATCCAGATGTAGAATAAAAGTCATGCTGCTTCGGTATAAAATGCTACTCCTTGGTCAGAGCTTCTGTAACACACTACTGTCTGTTATTTGCCTACCTGACATACATCAACCATGTTTCTACTGGTGTCTGCACTGCATGTTTTTTAAAAGTTATAGCTTCACACCTGTAAACAGACCTCTCTGAGGGAGCACAGCTGCTTTAGGTTTGCTCCACGGTGGATGGGTGTTAGTGGCCGGCGAGTTTCCTGCTTCCTGCTTCAGTGACTTCCACATCATAACAATAAATCATTATGGAGGCTAGCAGCATGATTTTAGATTTCCCATCAATATAATTATTATGTAATGACCTAAAACCACATAAATTGATTAGTGATGAATGCATTGTTTTCTATACATTTAATCTTGCAAGCCAAAGGATGAGTTCAGTTTAGAGAGGGATTTAATCAGGCCTAAAGTACATGGGCTGCTTTGTATCGGTTGGAGCAAGCCCATTATAATGCTGCTTGAAGAGATTTTGAGCAACCTCAAAGTCACTGGGAAAAAAAAAGTAGAAAACAAGACGGGTGTCGACCAGGTTACCATCTGAAAATGAACAACCCGTCTCTAATGATTGTCCATTTGATTGTTCAGCTAACCTTTGGAGAGGTGGGGGCGGGAGCATGTTTGGTTGTCTTATTTCCCATCCAGTTAGAAAGATGGCCACTCTCTCAGGAACATACGTTCTACCCCATGATGGACTGATCTTTACCAGATATATTTCTGTATGACTACTTCAGCTTCATTGAATGCATTCAAGCAGAACATTTGCTTTCCTACATCTCACCTACTGGGTGCACAGCGCAGTCATTAAATGGGTTCATTTACAGATTTTGATTGTGGCATGCATACTTGAAAGAATAACACAAAAAAGTTTTTAAAAAGTGGAATTGTATATAAATATTTCAAGTTAGAAGGCTATTTATGGTTAGGTATAACACATGTGAAGACAAACTACCGTGGCTTCATGTCTGTTACTTTGGTGCCAGAGTGACAGCGTCCTTAGACCTGACCTCAGGTCAGAGGAAAGCCTGTTACAAAATGAGAGAGGCTGAGAGAGGCAGAGGCAGCATAACATGAATCATCTAATCCAGTTTAAGATTTACTTATTTTTTATGCAAAGTTTCTTAGAGTAATGATTCAAAACTGCCTCTGATTTCAAAATAATGTTGATGGCCTGTGCCAAAAGCCCAAAGAGAATATCAAAGAGCTGTATAATGAAGGGTATGAGGTGATGTATAACAAGCTTTACCATCAGCAATGAATAAAAAGTCAATAAGAATAACATTTGTCCAAATCCTGTTGTCAAAACTGATGAAAATCATACAAAACATCATCTGAACTCTTGGATGCTTGATTTGTATGTAGAGGGTGGAGAAAAGACTTAAATTTCTTCAGAATATTACCTTGAGCAGAAGCTCTTATTAGTTGTATTTGAGGTTTGTACATTGTACCTGTGTATGTCTTGTATAACACGTATGTACTCTGTATCTTTAGGTGTGTGCTGGGAATGTGGGCAGAATGAGCAGCACATTTGTTACATTAGCTGAGGTATTGGAGGCTCGAGGGGGCCCTCTGCTGGAGGAGGAGGTCTGGTCCCTGCTGCTGGGCGCTGCAGAGTGTTTAATGGATGTCTCATATAAGGGTAAGTCATAACCCCCCCACACACACACTCTCACACACTCACACTGTAGGCGCACACAGCCTGTCTTAATGCTGTGACAATACAAGTACACAAATATTTGTTTATTCTTTCCTTTTTACATTTTCTCTCAGAGAGACCTTTTTACTGTAGAATTGTAGATATGTAGTGTGGATTTCTTATCTTTTTCAGGTCACAACAATATGTGCAGCATCATAAGCCCCACCACCTTGCTGCTGTCGGCCACTGGGGCCTTAGCATTTAAGAATTGTGGCCTGTCAGATGAGGTATCCACCTTTGCTGCTCCAGAGATTCTGCAGGACCGTGCCAGCCCAACCAAACCTGCCACAGATAGGGTCAGTCCACGATGCCTAATATTAGAAATAATACTTCAAATAGAAGGTGAAGACAGGATTTTAAAAGAATGTTATATTTTAAGTGATTTATTCCTTTTTAAGAAATGATTTTTTTAATCAATAATTTTCAATCCTTGATTGATCAACATTTCATAATTTTTAATATGATGTTTTTCATCTCAGGATGTCAGGAACTGAAGGTCGCCTATGGTTTAAGCACGCCATCTAGTGGCTGAGCAAAGACATCTCTGTCCGGACATTACAGTACACTTCATAAACTGTATTTATTAATGATACATAAAAAATAACTGACAGTAGTTGCTGAAAAACGTATTATAATGTCAAATTGATTGATTGATTCAAATGCATGAATTGTTTTCTCTTTGGGGCTCAAAGGTCCAATGAGTAACGGGCTTCCTCAGTTTTATCTTTACAAAGTCACTGAAAAAGCCTGACATCAAAGAGAAAAAAATAGACAGAGGAAACAATGTCAAAGAATGACACAAAATATCAATTTTAAAGACATTTTCACTCATAAAAAGCAGATAATATAGAGAACTAGAGATTCTGTTAAACTGTTGTCAGATCACACATGGACAGAATGGACAGGAGCATTTCACTCAATCGCTGTGAATGATCTGGAAAATGACCTGCTGTGTTCAACCATGAATTCATTCAGACATTTTATTCATGACATGGAGGTGGCATGTTTTTTTTTTTGCTCCACAGTGTCTCACAGTCACAGAACATTATGTCTGGAAAAGTCCAGCCCCTCTGGTGTAGGGGTTTGTGTTCTCACATGTAGCCCTTTTGGAAAAAGTCTTGAAAATTTCAGGGCTGCAGTGCATGTGTGAGGACATGTAAAACACAGAACTTAGAGGTGTGTAAATTGGCAAGAAAGAGTTATTAATTGTGAATGTGAAACCATGCTTAAATTATTTAAAACACTATGCAAACAAAGACTGTTAAGTCTATAATTCAAGTTCTGTTTTTGATGTTGGATCATATGTAATTCTGCTGCACTATCATGTTTCCATGCTGTCACACTTTACCTTGGATTAACCACACAAATGGCTTCCATCATTTTTACACACATGTAACTATAATAACATTATCTGATTCTCAGCTCAGGGATAAATTACAGTTAAAGTGTTAATTCATTTTTAATGATGTGGCAAACACTTGTAAATCAAATAAGGTTTTATTTTAGAATCAGCTTGCAATTTCTCATCCTTGCAGCGTGCCCATTAATCTAGTTATTTTGTGGTGCAGATGCTGGTGTATTCACTGGGAATGACTCTCTACTGGTCTGTTGATTTTCAGCTACCTCAAAATCAGGTGGGATCCCCTGAAACAAAAGCACAACTCTGTGTCAGTCGCAGTCCTACACCTCACATACGTATAACCATTTTTTCACTCTCCATGACAGCCAGTCCAGTTGAGTGACCATCTAAACAGCCTCCTCCTCAGCATGTGCGAGGACCTGGCCCACCGAAGGGTGAATCTCACCTCCATCCTGGAAGCCTGCGAATCTCAGCACAAAGCCGCCATCCTGCTGCCCCCCACCAAAGTCATCAGGCAGCTCGTGGAGGAAGTTTTTCATGAATCAGTATGTTCCTTGCTTTCCTCTGCTGCTTCATACCTGTGTGTGTCAGAAGTGTACAGATGTAAGTAGCAGCTTTGTCTATGATTTTAGTTGGACCACAGTTCTCTGCCAGACTGCAACATCCCTCTGAGCGGCAGGAGCCAGATGATCAGAGAGAGACTTCATGGTGAGCACGCATGTAAAAGCTCTGTCAAACAGTTTGTGACGCAAGCACAAAGAAAATCCAAGTTATCCCTCAAGAAAGGAGAAAGCCAATCTATTTTAAAAAATTTTTTTGGATGGTTAACATAAGCCTGATGCTGTCATTTTTCTGTGCATGAGGTCTTTTGAAAGCAGATCAAAGACTTCTTAAATATAGTTTGTAAGCTTTAAAAGAGTGTAGCTGATTTAAATGAAGCATTTTACACTATCCTTTTTAACAAAAAGGACAAAATCTGGGGAAATCAAACCTTCACTTGAATGAACATTCCTGATTTGCATTAGCGCTGGGGCCACTGGAGCTACAGCAAAGTAAGATGCTATTTTAAATCTCTGACAAGATGAAAAAATGTCACTCCACTCAAGTGATAGTGTGGGTAGGGTCCAAAAAGACAGGCTGAGGTAATTTTAACTTTGCATGTGTACAAAAAGCTTATAAAAAGGACTTTTCGTAGAGGCATCTGTGTCCAGTCGCTGCCATTCAACTCCATTCAAACTATTGTTGAAGCAAAAGGAGGAGAATTTTTTGCCTCTGATTTTAACAGTTGCCTATTTTGTCATAAATATGTAAAATCTAAGGTTGTTTTAACTCTTTAATGTTCCCTTAGCCCTGATATATTTTTGTACTGTTTTTTGGATTTAAACCTGAAATATACTGTGGGCATTGCTCCAAGAAATTTCTGCTTACACCTCTGATCTCCGATCACATCATAAGATGACTTTTAAGTAATTTCACCGACATATTTACACAAAGTAGTCAGAGTCATCTTTCGTTTGAGTCCAGGCAACATAAAGGTCAACAGGATTAAAATCTTAACCTAAAGGATTAGGCTCTTTTGAGAGCCAATAATCAGATCCAGAGAGTGGAGGATGCCCCGGCTTAAATCCCTATTGGCTTCGGTTCCTTCCAAACATCTCGGTATCTCCAAGAATTACAAAGACTGACAGGAATCAAACATTGGTGTCACCTTTCCTCTCCTACCTGGCTGACAGGAAAGAGAGGGCCATTTTCAGACTTCAGTGACGGGAGTGCAGAAGGGAGAAGGTACTCAACGGACTCTGACTCCAAGTCAGGTACACACACGACACAAAAGAATTCACAAGATGCCTCACAGTTATACTTTCTAAGTAATTTTGGGATCTACTCAATAAGAAATACAAGTTTGATGTACATATATATATATATAAATATATACAGTCATGGAAAAAATTATTAGACCACCATTTTTTCTTCACTTTCTTGTTCATTTTAATACCTGGTACCACTAAACGTCATCATGTGACTAAAACAGACAGAAAAGAAAACACTGAATGCATAAAGCAGTGTTTTTGGCAGTATACAACGCCATAGCTATTGATGTAAAAACTTAAGTGATTTAGGTTATAATCAAGAAAACCATATATCAGCTCTTAAATAAAACTCTTATGAGCAATATATTATATATATATATATATCCAAATATATTATATACAGATAAATATATATATATAAAAAATATAATTTTATATACATGAAAGCAATTCTAACTATACTTTATTGTACTGATTGTTTTGATTTACGTTTGTAGGGAGTTTAATACCTCAAAGACCTTGGAGACAAAGACCAAGAAGCTCTCCCACACCACTGTATCATTCTTCATTAGACAGGTATGTACTTCAGGCCAAAAACATGCTGTCACCACATTACCTAACAGCTCTGAAATGTGGTGACAGAGAGTTCCAGGAACTGTGTGGTACCCATGCATCCATGTCTGTATAAATAAATCCACCCACTCCTCATTTCCCTTGTTTATGATCTCTTCTGGCTTTAAATGGACATTACATTGCATGGTTGCTTTATTTACCATTCCAAAATCTCTTCTTCCACGCCTCTGTCCCAGACTCCCTCGTGCGGTGCGTCACAGGGACAGCAACTGCAGCTGGCTTGGCAGGAGCCCCCACCAAGATTTCTCTCCTAAGACATCAGGCAGATCTCACAGTCCTTCCATCACCTTTAGTGAGTCCTCACTCAGCCTGAGCCAAAGAAAAGCTAAGGTACGTTTAGCAGCTTTATAATGTTTGCTCAGGGACATAAATGTACAGGAAATGTATTTGCAGAACATAGACTAAATATGAATGCTTTTGATCTGTACAACAGGTAGAGTTTTCATATATCTCATTGCAGCATGCAGTAAGGAGCAACTTGAGAATAAAGGTGAAATTGGGTATTTAGAGCAAGTGAAGGCCAAACCGGAAGCAGCAGAGCATGTTAAGAAGCGCAAAAACAAGTTGAAAGCATTGTTGCTCAAATAGTTACAATGTCTTCTTTTGTTTTCAGACATTGGGTCCTGAGTTTATAAGAATGCCAGATGAGCACCAAATTATTCTAGAGCTTCCTGGATCTATTGTGGTAAATTTTACAATTTTACGTGTCTTCCCCTATTTTTATCTGCTCCTGATCAATGTACATGTCTGTTTTGTCATGTTATGTTAGCCTGTTTCTCTTGCATGTGGAACAGTCTATTTACATAATTGCATGATTTTTTTTTTAAATGTTCATTTGGTGTGTCTGTTGTTTTTTTTTATGTGCATGCGTATCTCTGTGTTTGCACACCACAGTCCAGAAAGGGCCATTCAAGTTCGTCTCAGAGAGAAGTGACTGTAGTGCTGCCTAACGGACAGTACGCGATTGTTCGCTGTGACATTAAATCGAGAGCAAGAGATGTGTTTGACATGGTGGTGGCTCACGCAAACTTGGTGGAACACTTTTACTTTGGTCTTTCCTTCCTAGATGGTAAGAGGACATATTGTATGGGACTTAAGCTGTCTTGAATGATTGTGTACAGAAAAATTCAAATCAGAAAATAATTTGGAAATATCCTCAGACCAATACTAAGAGTAATAATATGCCCCAACAATTAGCTTGATGGATGAACTTGTGTAAATGCAGAGAGACAAAAATAAGCTTTAAAGAGGCTTTTCTTTGGCATTCTGCAGATGATGAATATTTCTTCTTGGACCATGAAACAAAAATCTCCAAAGTCGCGCCTGACAGTTGGAAAAAAGGGCAGATATCCACCTTTTTGGTGTTTCTCCGAGTCAAATTTTTTGTTGACGATGTCTCCTTCATTCTGTAAGTGCAACATGAAGGATATCTATTTACTGCAAAAAAGAAACACTGATGCCTTTTTTTGTTAATCATTATTTCTTTCTTTCCAGGCACAGACTGACTCAACATCAGTACTACTTACAGCTGCGTAAGGATATCTTAGAGGACAGGCTATACTGTAATGAGGAGACCGGCTTGTTCCTTGCTGCGCTTGCGTTACAGGCAGAGTTTGGTGATTATATGCCAGAGGTATTGATGACACAGAAAAAAATGTTTGCAGTCTCTTTTAATACTACATTTACCCATCAGTGTGAATCATGATGTTGCATTTGACTGTTTTGTTCATCTCTCTAGTTGTATGGTAAGAATTATTACCAGCCAGAACATTACGTGTCCAAGAGGATGCTGGAGAAACTTGCCCTGCCCAGTATTAAGGAGGAGTTGCCAAGACTACATGCAAGCCACACCCAATTACTCCCAGAAGAGGCAGAAACAGAGTATCTAAAAGTAACCAGAGTCTTAATTGTTGACACAAAACAATATAAAAGGCATTTTTCTCAATCGAAATATTTAACCTTTAACTTCATTCATGTTTTGAATCTTGAAAATGTAACACAGATGTCCTCTCACAGTTAATTTTTTAAAATACGTACCCCTCAGATTGTCCAGCAGTTGCCTGAGTATGGAGTTATGTTCCACCGTGTGGGAAGAGAGAAAAGGCCACTGATAGGAGAGCTGGTTCTGGGAGTCTGTGCCAAAGGAATCATCGTGTATGAGACAAAGAACCACGTTCGAACTGTCACCAGACGCTTCCTGTGGAGGGAAACTGACTCCATATCCACTGGGGTAAAAATAAGAGCCTTTTGAAAAAAAAAAAAATCTTTTTGCAATTAACTCTTTCTAAAATGCTGGGACACTGTGTAAAATATCAATAAAAACTAATGATTTTATGTAAAATTGGGACGGGCATGTCAACCGTTGTGCTGCATCACTTCTGCATTTAACAGCCTGTTCTTTGCTGATTCTTCCTTGATATAAGGTTTCACCTGCTCAGTAGTTCAACAAGGCTTCCTTGTTGTGTTTTTTGTTCCATAACCCTCCTGTATTTCTCAATGACAGAGACAGCTCTGGGCTACAGGAGGGTCAGTTTAGCAGCAGTAGTTCTGCATATAAGAGGATGTCTTTGTGGACGCAGCAATAAAACTTTCAGAACTGTTCCTGATCCCATGAGGCAGTTTCTAATGGAGGATTGTGTCTGTCTTTAAAGCAGGGTCAATTGATAACATAAAGATAATTACTTTTTTTAATTTTTTATTTTAGGATTGCTCCTAATGGCAGAGACTTAAAAATGTAATCTTTTAATGTTATTTTGTTGAGCTGCCTGGTCCCAGAAGTCTGAGGGTTTCTCCTCACATGCACTTCTTCAAGGCTTGATGAAATGCTTGTTTATCTTCCTCTTCTTCCTTCATCTTTTCCCTTTAGGGGCTGCCACAGTGGATGATTTGTTTCCATCTTGCCCTGTCTTCTGCATCTTCCTCTGTCACAACAACCAATACCCCCTTTCACCACATCCATAAATCTCCTCTTTGGACTTGGGATTTTTTTTTCCTGACAGGCAGTTCAGTCTCCAGCATCCTTCCTTGAATGTGTTCACCACATTGGGGGTCTAGAACATCTCAATCTAGCTTCTCTTACATTGTTCTTCTATTGTGCTTGTTCTTAATCCTATCCATCCTTATCACTCCCAAATAAAATTAAATTTTTATCAAACATTTTTTTTAAACATTACAACCTCCTGCTCTGCTTCTTGTCTCATGGTCCGTGTCACGCTCTCCAAGCAATAGAGAGGGCCTGGTCTCGCTGCCATCTTGTAAACCTTTCCTTTTTCTTACTGCTACCTCTTCCATCACTGTTAACTCCAGACACTCTTCTCCACCCACTCCATCCTTACTTCGCTTACTTTTCTCATGTCTTTTCCACACTTTCTCTTGCTCTGAACAGTGGAGAACAAGTATTTAAACTCTGGCACCTTCTTCACCTCTGCTCTTTGCATCCTCACAGTTGTCTGCTTCCGTTTCAAATACTATGAAATGCCCTTTTATACCATATTATTTTACTCACCTGATAGGTATGAGACATTCCACTTGGTGCTTTTGTAGTATTATAGAACTCATCAATATGTTATATGTTATACTTTGTCTAAGTTACAATTAGATATTAGAGTTTAAATTATTTTCCAATCATTGAACACTTTATTTGTTACATTTTATACAGTGCTCAAACTGTTTTTTGAAGCTGGTCTTGCATGTACAGATCACTCAATCTTAAAGCTCAGTGTAAATGTACGCTGACCTGTGTCTGTCTTTCAGCGACGTAAACTGGTTATAGAGTGTGGCGGGCCTAGCGGGAAAAAGCACAGTTTTGTTACAGAAAGCTCAAAAATAGCACAGTACCTCCTGAACCTCTGCTCATCACAGCACAAGTTTCATAGTGAGATGACATCACGACAGCTCAATCATACCATGATTCCAGGTGGGACAACATTAGAGATTCTGTCTATGCATTGTTTTGGTTTACTAATACATGAAAAACAGCACATGAAGGCTATACTGTGTCTAGGTCTGACAAACTCTCAAATACTAATTGATGCTTCTCTGTTTTTCCAGATGAAAACATATCTGCGTATCGGGCTCGTAGCATGAGCCTGAAGCGGATATCTTGCTCAGAGGGCATGTTGAACCATGTAGGGTTGACATCTGGACAACCAGATTCTCTCTCCAAATCCTGCAACGATCTGACAGCCAAGCTCGAGGCACGACTCCGCCAGCAGAGAGAGATGAGGAGGGAGATGAGAGAGCTGAACAAGGAGCTGCCTGAAGCAGGAGACCTCAGGGATGTGAAAGAGCGGCAGTGTTGGAGGTAACCCCTGATAATAATGATGATGATGATGATAATAATGATGATGACAGAATTCACGTCCTTATCTCAGTAACATTGGAGGGATGTAGCTTAATGCAAATGTGCATCTTTGTTATAGCTCTCCAGGGACGATTCCCAGAATGATGTCCAGTGTTTCACTACAGAAGCAGGACTCTGACGCCTCATCCTCCATAAGAGGTGAATATATTAAAGTCATTATTTTTTTCAACACATGCGATTGAACGTGGGACTAAAGGACAGACTCATGTAAAATCAAGTATTTGAGTGAAGTGTTGAATGTACCAGGAAATAGCCCCCCGTCATGATGCTCCCACCTCCAAACTTTACTGTTGGTATGGTGTTTTTGGGGTGATGGATAGTGCCATTTGTCCTCCAAAGATGGAGCGTATTATGGCATCCAAAGTTTAATTCTGGTCTCACCTGACCAGACTAAGCCAGTGTTTCACCGGCTTTTCCAAAAGTTTAGCACCAAACTTTAAATGAGCTGCAACATGTTTTTTCTTCAACAATAGTCTTGTGTGGTGAGCATGTATGCAGCTCATGGCAGTTGAGTGCTTTACGTTTTTCTTTAACACAATTGTACCTGCCTATTCCAGGTCTTTCGAAGCTCTCCACACGTGGTCCTTGACTCTCGGACAACTTTTCTAATAACTCTTTTCACTCCTCTGTTAGAGATCTTGTGAGGAGCACCTGGTCTGGGGTGCCGAAAAGGGGGGGTAAAGGATACGGATTATAGGGGCCCATGATTGAGGGGGGCCCAGAGAGGCCCCTAATGATGATCAAAAATAGCATCAACAAATTTCGCCGCTGTGTTGGGGGGCCCTGTAAAGATTCGTTTCATGGGGCCCAAAATCCCTAGCGGCACCCCTGCACCTGGTTGTGGTGAAGTGATGTTCTTTCCACATCTGGATTATGGCCACCAACAGTGCTCACAACACTGAACATTCAGAAGTTTAGAAACCCTTGTGTAATCAATGCCATCAATATGTTTTCAAACAATAAGGTTGCAAAGGTCTTGAGAGAGCTCTTTGCTTTTACCCATAATGAGATGTCTCTTGTGTGACACCTTTTTATAGGCCATCAGTTGGGACTGAACCCAATTATATTAATTTACACTGAAAAAAGGTATGTTTGCTTTCAAATTGCCAAATGATTTCAGCTGGTGTCTTGGCTTTCCATGCCTTTTTGTACCTCCCTTTCTTCATGTCTTCAATACTTTTCCCCTGTGTGATTTTTTATTATTACACATAACTTAAGCTATGGACATCTATGGTTTGATTTCTGTGTGTGTGTTGATTGCATGGGTTGTTACCGACATCAGTTTACTGAGAAAAACAGAGACATGTTCAATATGCAATTTACCAACTGTACATTTACTGGTGTGTCAGAGTAAAAAAAAAAAAAAAACATTGTAGTGTCAAATGCATGACGGTTGTCAAAAAGAACAAGAAATTCCCCACATTCACAAGTGAGTGAGCCTCAGAAAAGCTGTCACATGGAAAGTCATCAGCTTTTGTCTAAAATAGACCAAAACATCACCAAAACAGTGATGTTCAGCTAGGACCTAAAGAGGACAAAACAGAATGGAAATACAAACAAAAACAAGCTACAACAATATGACTTATTTCCCTTTAGTCCTCCATTCAGAAGTTGTTTTTTTTTTTTTATTATTTTTCAATATTCTTCAATATAAGTGTCTTGGATTCTTCCTTGGACTGCCAGTTACACTAAATGCCATCTGGTTGCCTACTTGTTGCTGTTTAGGAGTTCCCATTTGTACACCATTGTGAATGTTTTTGTGTCACAATGAAATCTAACTCTGCACTTTATCAATAGGTCCACAATTGCACATTTATCATACATTAAATGTGTATTTTGCAGTTGATACACCAACCAGGACACCACCAGAGAGAGAGATAGTCTGTGTGACCTTGAAAAAAGATGCCAAACTGGGTTTTGGTGAGTTTATTAAGGCACACTCAAAGTGAATTTGATGATGTAAAGTGAATAAGTAGAAAGTCACATATTGTGTCTTGATTCTTATTCTGAAGACGTTTGTCCTTTCCGGTCTTGTTGCAGGCTTTGTGATAGTGGGAGAGGACAGCACAGGGAAACTTGATCTTGGGATCTTTATTGCTTCCATTGTGCCTGATGGACCTGCAGACAAAGATGGACGAATCAAACCTGGTATGAAGCACTAAAAACTGGGACATAACACATCATGCTTACGATTTAAGATAGACCATAACAACTGGAAGAAGATATAGATAAAGTTACGACCCCAAAACAGAAAAGTTTGGGGTGAAAGAGAAACTCTTGGGGCAGAGAAAAGCAAAAACAGTAGAAATTGTTTTTTGATCAAACAAATGAGTATAGCAGAGTATCTTTTGAAAGGAATGGGTGCTGTGGTTCATCACAGTTGTCTCAGAGCCCAAAGACATCAACGCCACGTCCAGACAAGGTTAATATAAAGCCTCCATTCTGCATAGTAAGGTTGTAACTGGCATTTGTGAATATATCTTTGTACTGCAGTGCCTGACAAAGAATTTCTAAAGTAATCTTGGGTTAATGCCACTCTTAAAAGAAGTGAAGTCAAAGTGAGTATTTTGTTTTGAGGTTGAAGAATGCATGTATTATTTTGTGGATTCCACAGGTGGACGTCTCATCTCCCTAAATAAAACTAGTTTGGAGGGTGTGACCTTTAGCGATGCTGCTGCCATCTTACAGAACAGTCCTGATGAGGTGGAGCTCATCGTGTCTCAGCCTAAACGTAAGAGCTGTTTCATACTATCTCTTCTGTGGTTGCATTTCTACAAATATTGATGACCCCCTGTTGGACCATTGCTTTGTATAGCATTTGGAGAAAAATACATATTTTTTGTGTGTGGAGGAAAGTAATTTTAGGTTGCTCTTTTCCTGTCAGAGTCTCTGAAGGACAGACAAGGCTCCTTGAGTCAGAGTACCCTTGGTTTGTCGATGGAGAAGAGTTTTGGATCACAGACCACCCTGAGTGGCACAGAGTTCCGGCCAAGTGTGGAGGAACTAGACGAGGCTATCACACTGTCCAATATGGTGACCCCTAAACTAAACAAGAGGCTTCACATTCCTGTTGTGCGAATACATGATGCGCAGGTAACAACTAGCCTGAGCTGACAATTTCTCTTTGAGATGAATAAAGTATCTATCTATCTATCTATCTATCTAACTATCTATCTAACTATCTATCTATCTATCTATCTATCTATCTATCTATCTATCTATCTATCTATCTATCTATCTATCTATCTATCTATCTATCTATCTGACAATCATAAGGGATAACTGACTGTTTCCAAAGAACAGATTTAACAATGTGCTCTCGCCAACCACTACTAATTGTTAAACTGATTGAGCGCTCACATTGATAGGATCAAGCTTATCGTCATCCACCCCCACCAGAAGACATCTGAAAACACATTTTTAAGTCATACACTTCTTTGTCATCATGCAAATCATTCTATATTTTCATAAAGCTTCTATAGAATCCTCATCATTAACACAGTGAGTATCCAACCTAATTGGAAGAAAATGTGTTGCCATGTTATTTTTCTAGGAATCAAAAATGCCCACAGTGTCTACGTTATACATATAGGTATTTTATCTTTTTTTCATGCATGTGTCAAGATGTTGTGTCTGTGTATCTATTTAACTTCTATTTTTCTACTTTTGGAACCCATGAATGAATGACTTTGGGGTTCACACATGAACATCAGCCTAAAAAAACCATAAAACAAGGACTTATTAGACAACAGACTGCTGTGGCAGATGTTTCCTTTTGACTGAGAACCCATTTTTGATTCAAATAGGAAACTATTCTTCTCTTGGTTTACCTCAGGTGTCTTTGTTTCGACCTTTGGGAAAATACCTGTTGCTCTATTTGTCTTTGGTTTCACATAACACACCAAGACCACTTGGTTAAGTTTAAGCTAAAATACCTGTTGAAGGTTAGGAAATAAAATACCAGATGTTAAATACAAGCCCAGTCAGCAGAAAATGGGATCATGGGTTTATAAAACTGTAAAGTACCTGCATACAGAATGTACACACTTCAGATTTTCTGGTTTCCGGCAATGTAAAATGATAAAATGTTTTTCAAGAAACTGCGCTATACTATCCATGTCACCATGTTTAGGTGGAGCTATGAATAAATTATGCTGTTATATGTTACATTTAAATCGCTTGCTGTTGAATAATTACACTACACAGTTGTGGAATTACTATGTATCAACTTGATATTAAGATCAAATTCCCAACTTTACCATTCATTCTAAAATTCTACAATGCTTTCCAAAACACTGCATTGAAATATTTAAGCTGAAATATTTAAATGATGTGTTTTAGGATGTGTGTTCAAGGTCGCCTTCTATCATAAGCCTTAAAACAGGAGAGCAGTTTACAGTTCGAGGTGAAGAAAAGCAGCGGCAGCCTTGGAATCAGTGTTGCTGTAAGTGAACCTCTTTCTTTTTTACTGATTTGTTTTTTTTTTTTTAATAAAAGTTTTATTTTGTTTTCGTTGCACAGTTCTATTACAAAATCAGTTTGAATAGGGAAGTTATGAAAATACTTTCCCCATAGAATAGTGATTCCCAAAGTGTGGGCTGTGGCCCCCTGGTGGGCCGTCGTGGTACTCCAGGTGGGCCGCGAGAGATCATTAAAAATAAGTTTTAAATCATCAAATTTTTTAATATATTCTTAATTACTGTAAAATTATTCATGACATTATTTAAATATTTAAAAGTAATAAAACAGACACATTGCGTGTTCTACTGTCATCTTAACTTAATATGACAAGTGTCACCTTATTTGTTGACTCCTTACATTAATATTGGGACATAGCTTCTTGTCTTGTATGTTGATTACACTTGGAATGAAAGGTTTGGATGGGCTGTAGAGATTTTTCTCATTTCAAACTGGACCATGATATTCTGAAGTTTGGGAATGGCTGCGATAGAAAATTTGCATAAATGTTATTAGTTGTAAATCCAAGTTGTCCAAAACCTTCGTGACATCACTACCTTACTACCAGCCAAATGGATTTATAGGACTTAATGGGAAAGTCCTTTAAGTAACAAGCCTAGACTACAATGAAACTCTGATCCCTGAGCGCTGAGTCAGTGGTGACATTGACTAATTATCTCTTTGTAATCTCTGTTTTCAAAAGGGTGGAACAAACACTAATGTGCGATATGGAGGCATTTACATCAAGAGTCTAGTGCCTGGAGGAGCAGCTGAGCAGGATGGGCGCATTCAGACTGGTAATGCTTTCACACATTGTTGAAACAGAACAAAACAATAGGCTCAAATGTCATTATCATTTTTGATGGGTTTTTTTTTTTTTTCATTTCTAAAGTTTTTGTAACTGATAAATATTCTTACCTACCCTTTGTATCATCATCAAGTGAGATGAAGATTAGACTATAGTAAAGACTTAATTCAGACTGATGTCTTTATAGATCTACAACAACAAAGACAAAATCATTTTGGTTCTATTTTGTTAAGTTATTAAAAAAAAAAAAAGATGAAAATGTGCGTCCTGCTCCTATCAGTGGTCTTTTTGATTTGTCAAAGAAATTGAGACCTATACGCCTCATTCAGCAGATCCTTTTAACAAAATATATCAAATAAGTGAATGTTGATCCAAGAACATTGTAAGATAAGTTTATAACCCACAAAATATTTTTTTTAATATTTCTATTTGCCAGTTATTAATATGAGCATGTAGCTGGAGCCACCGTTGGCTGCGTCTGCTTGGTTTATGCTTCAGTGAGCAGGAAGGATTTTTAGATTTGTTGACATGCCCATCAACCAAACACACTCACATGCACAGAAACCGTTTACATATTGATGTTGCTAATGATGATGAGATTTGTGTTTGTGCATATGACAGGTGACAGACTGCTGGAGGTTGATGGGTCCAACCTGAGGGGAGTGACTCACCATCAAGCTGTCGAGTGCCTGAAGAGGACTGGGGAGGTATACACACACACACACATGCACACACACACACATGCACATGAACATACAGTAAAATACATTGACACATACAGATTTTCTCATCTGACTATCTTCTTCAGAAAAGTCTTATTTTCAGGTCCTGTGTTTTCCCTCTACAAGGACCTTTTGCAACCGTTAAACACTTTCACCATATTTTCACAAATCGATATAAGCTCTTGCAATACGGTGTTTTTTTCCCGAGCTATTTATAAATGTGCAGTTTATTCTCTCTGGTGTGTTAGTCAACATATAAATGGAATGTATGCTTGTATAATCCCCGAAGGTGGTGAACCTGCTGTTGGAAAGGGAGCCTACAGTAGTCTTGGAGCCCAGACCTGACTCACCCTGCCCTGCTTTGGTCCACAGTCCATCATGCTTTCAGCCCCCCAGGACTGAAGTTTCCATGGAAACGATCTTGAGTGGTCGAGCCAAGGACTACAGCTTTGTAACTGATGGTGAGAGGGGAGAGGAAGGGGACAAATACAGTCTCTGAGAAAAAAAAAAAAAGAGTCAGACAATGTCATTCTGACATATGCACACATATACATGGACACACATGCACACACGGCCCAGAAGTGACTGTGAGTCATCTGACAGCTACATTGTGGTAGCTGTCAGAGTAATCCTGGGCTGATGCTGCCTCTATCCCCTGAGACCGTAAGCACTGAAACCTTGAAGCTGCCTGGTCGCTGGCTGAGCTTAGTTAAAAGGACAGTTCATCTCTACCAGCCTCTCTCTTCACTTACTGATACAAAGAAATGTGGGGGAAATGTGAACATTTGAAATATCATTGTATTTTTTTTAAATGACTTCTTTCAAAGCAAGACACATTTACAGTATCGGTGACAAAGATTAAAATTGTTTGCTCATGAGTACTAAATGCCACACATACCACAAATGAAGAATTACACAACATATGCTAACAGTCCAGTTTTCCCTTCTATCTCCTCCCTCACCTAGAAAACACTCATGAAGTGGTATTGAAGAAGAGCTTGTCTGGTCTCGGCTTCAGCTTTTACATCTCACAACTGTGCACTGGGGCAGACCGTGGCAGCATTGTTCGCATCAAACGTCTGTTCCCAGGCCAGCCAGCGCACGAAAGTGGCCTGCTACGGGAGGGAGATGTAATTTTGTCTGTCAACAGAGAGCCTGTCAAAGACCTCTCTTACCAGGTAAGGCCTGCATTATAAACTAACTCATAAAATCCTCTGGCCCTAACTAGGTCTTAAAAAATAGGTAAATACCAAGCTAACTGAAAAACACGCATGACATATTAGTCAGTCTCATTATTCAACAAATGTTAGGCCAAGATTCAGATTCAGTGTGTGAAGAAAGCGTACCTTTACTTCCAAAGGAATGAAGAGTTTAAGAAGGACCCAGGTTCTGCTAATCAAATGCATTTGGTTAACTGATCATCAGCAGGTTTGACCACCTCCACAAAAGAAAAGGTTTTGCTTCTTTGCTGGTCTGGAGTATTCAGACCATAAAAATGCAAAACAACCATTCTAAGATAAGATAAGATAAACAGACAGTAGTAATCAAGCTTTGTGAAGCTTTGTGCACTGATGGCAGTGTAGTAGGTCATTTTGTCTCGGCATAAACAGCATGAATGGGCCGGATGGCATCTTGGCATCACTAGTGGCCCGGTTGTTCCTCAAGATCATGGCGGCGTCATTGGTTCACTAATCCTTTAATCTTACATGACTGAGAAGTAGCCAGCTTGCTGTGTCGCAGTGTTTGAGACGTTTCAATCTTATATACACTGTCAAGGAACAGCAGAGTTCAATGGTATAGACACAAGTGCCTTAGATTTATAATCATCTAATGAGATTTGCGAATTTGAGTCTGTTTTAAATAGTAACACAACCCCTAACTTTATTGGATTATTTTTTTCTTCTATTTCATCTCAAGAGAGTTTTGTTCCTGCTACGTGGAGCCCCTTCAACAGTTCATCTGTTGATCTGTCGACCAGGTCCTGGAGGGTTGTATGATGTAGATGACAACACACTGGTAAAATAATACACACACAAATACATCTTCATGCTTGATAAAAAAAAGTCCTAAAACAAACAGTAATCCAGACACTTTTGTCTGACTCTGTAGAGACCTGCACCCGTGCGTGAGGTTCGATCCCGGTCCCTGGACATCAGGCTTGGAGAGGACTATAGCCAGTTTCTTAAGTCACCGGATGACGTCAACATACCTGTACAGTCTGTGTCCCCCAGCAAGGAGAAGGATCTGACCAACACAACAGAGAAAACCCCAGAGCCTCCTGCAGCCTCCACCACTCCAAGACAGCCAGGAAAGTCTGGAGGAACAAGTGCAAACCAACCGGACTCCTCCATCTCGTCCTCGCACACCCCCTTCACCAGCATCACCGACATCTCCAGTGTCACCTGTCTCACCAGTCTCACCTGCGTCGCCAGCATCACCCGCCTCACCTGCCTCACCTGCCTCACCTGTCTCCGACTTTCCACCTCCTCCAACAGAGACACAATTAAATGTTGGGAAATCAGGGAACCAAGAAGAAGAAGAAGAAGAAGCTAAAAACAGGAACAAGGATGGGCACGATGAGACTGCAACGACTCTCAGCCCAAATGTGATGCTTATGGATGTTTACCCTAAAACTGCCTCCAAACCTGTATATACCAGGTAATGCATAAGACACCTACATATTTCTGCATATTTAAATGCTTTAAGCATTTAATTTAATATTTTTCCAGTGTCACACTTACATTGTTAGGATTGAAAGTTCTGGTGACATATTATTTGAACTACTTGTGTTCATTTGCAGTGGAGTCAGAGAAGAAGCAGATGGAAGTGTGACCTACTGCCTTATGGGTAATGGACTCACCATCATGGCAGATGAAGAATATTTGACCATCAGCTCCACACTGGAGCCCTCCCACAACATTCCCACCAACAACACTCCAACAACAAACATCACAGCACCCAGCTCTCAAACACCAAGCACCTTTCAAACTCCCAACCCAAGCCCTCACAATCCCTCAACCACCATCCCATCCCTCAACTTGTCATCTGACACCCCAACAACTTGCTCTCTGGCCCACCCGTCTCAGCCACTCACAACGCAACCACCAAAAACCAAGCATCACCCGATACAGCAGGGCCTTCTTCCCAGTCAATACAAAGCCATGTCGAAGAACATTCGGCCAACAGTACCTCCACCTCTGCCTCCACAAGTGACCCCCATCACAGCCCAGGTTATCTCCACTGTGCCTCCCTATGCCGGTGCACCTGCCCCGACGCTGCCGCCCACAGCGCTGCCGTCTCCTGCCCCGACCCCTGCAGAGCTGAGAGAAGAACCAGAGAGGAAAGTGAGAGAATATAAGGATTATTATGATGATGATGATGATGAAGAGATGGACGAGGAGGAAGAAGAGAGTCGGAGAAAGGCAAGTTGGAGATTTCTGTTCCCGCTTCACATTGTTTCAAATTGTCACATTGTAGGTGTACATTTTTTTGCAGACAAAAAGTTGTTTCAAAGATAAAATGATTTTCTCACTTTCTCTATTCATTAAATTTACTTGCACAGTAATGTGCAGATGTCATAGGCATCCCTAGCCTTGTTGTTTTATTAAAGTTTTTCATGACTTCCTTATTTATTTGACAGTTTCTTTAAAATTCTGGAACCTGGTTAAAAAGTGGAATCCGAATTGATATTGGAAACATCTGAAATGGGACAGTCTCCTTAAAAAGAGTTCAATTGTATTGTATCAAGCTAAATCAAACCCCATTCGACTGGTTCAAAGCCTTGCTTTTTATGTGTTCATCTCCATCTTCTCATATACTGTACATCCTTAATTTTGTCTTCATACTTTCTCATTTAACATTCTGGCAGAAAGGCATGAAGGAGAATCTTGTATTTTAGTACCTTTGAACTGTGGTTGACATACCTACTGGTATTCATTGATTTTTTATTTGTTGTTGTTTTCTTCTTTTTCTTATAGGGACTGGTTAAAGAGTTTGAAGCTTAGAGTGTTTCTGACAAAGTCTAGGAGTGGGAGCTTTGGGTTCACCATCACTCGAAGCAAACTGGACAACTGCTACTACATTCAGGAAATTCTTGACAACCCAGCCAAGGCAGATGGGCGCCTCAGAGCAGGAGACCGGCTAATCACAGTACGCACCAACACACTGGCTTTCTCATTACTTTTTGGGAATGTGACGTGCGCCCTTGTTAATATTTTCACTGCGAGCATTTTCCCTTTCTGGCATTTTCTTTCAGGTAAACGGGCACAACGTCACCACTGTGACAGATGATGTTGCCATGACGATTCTCAGGTCATCTCCGAGAAAACTGAGTATGACATTGGGGAGAGCTGTCAGCAACCTGGTGGCTCCGCCTTCCTGTGACAGCCTGCCTGACATTGTTATCCACAAGACGCCTTCAGGACAGCTGGGTGGGACCCTGTACATATTTTGCGTTGTTTTGCAGGCACAGCCGTCTCAATAGTCAGGACCATTTGAATGTGTTTATGTGTGTGCCATCTCCAGGAATAAAACTGACAGGTGGCATTGGCAGCAAATGGCAGGGCATCTATTGTTTGGAGGTGGTGCCAGGCTCTCCAGCCAGTGAGGAAGGCAGTGTCCAACCCAAAGACAAAATCCTGTACATCTGTGGCCGGTGTACCCTGGGAATGACCTTAGAGGATGCAGTCAAAGCCTGTGAGATAGCCCCTCGTAAAGTGAAACTTAAAGTCATCAGGCATGTGCACTTTTAAGCTAGAATAGCAGACACTGACACTGATGCTTATGTTTTTGCTCCTCTTAATGACTCTCTTGTTTGTGTTTGTCACAGAGAAGAACAGCCAGTGACCCCCAAGGCTAGGTGGAACGGTAAGTTTCACAGGCTTGAATCGACTGAATGACCCATACACAGGATAGTTTGGTTGTGATGCTTCATATGCACCAACGGACAGCCTAGAAACCAGATATGTTTGTCCTGACCTGAACGGAGATGACTTGAGTTCAGTAATTACTGGAATGCTATTCTGTGGAGCAAAGTTTAGTTGTAGGTCCTGTAGGATTATCTGAGAGTTCTTAACAAGTTCTTTCTTAATAGGTCTGTTTGACTGGAAAAAGGACAAAAAGTTTTTTGCTCGCTTTGATGAGCCAGTCTCTCCTGAGAAGGAGTTTCCAGTTGAAGAGAGTGAGTTTTCTCTTACCTCCTTTCATTTTCAATTTGCTTCCTCCAAACTCTTCATTAACATGTTATATCAGACCCATAACTGGTTCCCTTTCACTCTTTAACTTGTTGTCTCATTGTCTACCGTGAAGTTGGAGCCTGGTGCTGACAGACGGGTCTGTCTGCAGCCGTGTGTGTGTGTGTACGTGTGTGTGTGTGTGTGATCTGAACGCTGACAGACAGATCCTGGGCTCTCACAGCAGGATTAATAATTAGCAAGCCTGTGGCCCTCCACTGGTGTATTGGACTGCAAGGCCAAAGGCATCATGCGCCCGCGCACACACAGGCACACATACACATGCACAGTCAGAGCCATACAGCCAGTGGTCTACAGGGCACGTAGCTCAGTTGCCTGGTGACAGTACGTGGAGCAGCAAGAGACAGTGGAGAGGGTCAGTCTGAATAGATCAGGCTTGTTCATCTGTCATAGACGAGACGCACCCATCAACACTCTCAAAATGGGTGAAGAGGTGGGAGGTTGGTGTGTGTTGTTTTTCTCTGCACAACCGTTTTGGAAATTTCATTGGTTCCAGAGTAGGAATTGTGTACAGAAGGGAAGCTTAGGGCCAAACTCCAAACACCTTCACCTAGTTAACATTTACTGGCTTGACTGATGCATTTAAATATGAGTACAGGTACTGTTTTATCTGCTTCGGCAGCTTCTTCATTAATATCTCCTCTTGTGTTTCAGCTGAAGCTGTGGGCAGGACTGCCGGGAGGTACAGATGTCTCTCTCTCGCTCAAGAACAGGATGTAAGTTTCAGAAAATATTTTGCGTTGTCCAGAAGCTCAGTATTTCTGTATTATTCTAACAATTTTATCGCCGCCTTAGTCTTTTTTTTTCCACTCATATATGTCTTTAGCTGCAACAGTCTCTGTAACATGAGTCTGCACTATATCAATCTGAGAATGTACTCCAATCTGGGGGGTTTACTGTCGGCATGTATTTTTGCATGTGCTGGTATTCCCAGAATGGAAGTGTTTTTTTTTCTTTTTTAATACAATTTGTATAAATAAGCTAAAACTGTTACCCATAAAATTCCACCAAGTTCTGTTTTTCATGTCCTTTTAGAGTTGCATCATGCAAGTTGAGTTCAAAAAACCAGAAGGCAGGGGTCTTGGCTTTGCTTTGGTTGGGGGAACGAATGGCAGCATGCTCAGAGTGAGAGATATCTGTTACGGTGGAGTGGCTGAGCAGGACGGTCGGCTAAAAGTGGGGGATATTCTACTAGAGGTAACAACATGTGTTGCAACTTGACTGTTTTATTGGCTCCATAATCAGAAAGACCTTGACTGTCACTTTCTTTATGGCAGGTGAACGGTGTCATTGTGTCTGGCCTGAGCCACAGTAAGGTGGTGGAGATTTTGCGTAAAGCTGAGGGTACTGTTCAGCTCACCATCTGCAGAGACATCCAGCCCCTGACCTACTCCGAGTCACCGACACCACCAAACATGTCTGCTCAAACAGAACCTATTTTAGCCGAGCAGCCAGCACCGGTATCCATCCCCGATAGCTCTTCCACAGCCGACGTCGTGCAGAGTAGGCCAGTTGAACATCCTCCCGGTATGATCTCCAGACAGCTGTCGTCTCTGTTATCGGTCTTTTGTTAAAAAGTAGATGTCAAGCACAAAGTTAAATGACCTTGTAGAAACGTAGAGTGCTTGGTTAACACTGAAAACTCTTGATTTGAGAACAAAAGACACACCATGAACACAAATTCAGCGTCATCTTAACAATTTGAACAACAATTACTGTTCCAGAGCCTTCTTCAGACCCTGTGGTAAATGACGCAGACGTTATCCTAACCTCACCACCCCCACCGCCTCACCGAGTGAATCCTGTAAAGGATGAACCTTCAGTTGGAGAGGTAACACTAACAAACACACGCTCATAAACTCTAATAATATAATCTGACATAAATATTTGTTTAATTAAGATCATACGCCACCTTGCCTTCTTTACTAACACCTACTAACATCATGCTCCTCCTGTCTGTTGCCTCCTTTGGCTGATTGTGGAACAGGAGAGTTGTAACAACACACCTTCTCATCAAGCTTGCTGCCCATCCCTTAATGTCACTGACATGCTGCATGGAGCCACGGAAAGGTACTCCCTCCCAAACATCTCTTCTCTTGTATTTTCTCTGTATGTCCATTTCTCTCTGTCCTCTCCAGCTCACGCTTCCTCCTCCTGTTTGAGACGCTGGCGTTCCACTCTCAACCACAAGGAGGAAGCAGAAAGCAATGAATAAAATGCAACCATGGAAAAAAATGCTGTTGCTTATGGACCATATGCCCCAGTGAGATTAGAAAAAAAAAAAGGCAATAAAGTCATACCTAAGTGTTATGGACTAGCCCCAGAACAAACAGTACAGAAAAACATCAAACATACATTCCCAATCAGAAATACTGTTAAGATGCTTCCTGGGCAAGAACTCCAAGAACAAGAACAAAAGAAAAAAACTCCATAAGAGGCAAGCAAAGACCTCAGAGGTTTACCTGGAGTAATCTGCACTGGTCATCTCAGTCCATAACATCGTATGCTGCACACTGCATTAAGCTGGGCTCCATGGGTCAAATCTGGGCAGTATAAGGCTGAAATGAAAGTACAAAAAGCAACATTAATGTTTGAATTAGTTTGTTTATGGACAATGAAATTAAACTTGCAAAATAAAAAAACATGCTTCCTACAAGGAAACATGGTGGAAAATTTGTCACGCTTTTTGGCTGCTTTGCTTTCTCTGTCACTAAAAGAAGTAATTGTGAATCCCTAGATTTACTGTACTAATTATGTTTTCAATATATAAGCAAGTCCTGATTAAATAACATTGAGTACCTTTGGTGAGAGAGCTGTATTTTGATATTACAAAAGATACTTCTGCATGTTTTAAAAAGTCTGAACGCACATCTGTCGAACAGCTGACAGCCGCAAAAACTTCTAGATGGTTACAAGAAACACATGAAGGCTGTCAAATTTGTCAATATTTCTGCAAACAAATATTCATAGTGTTAGTAATAATGATTGCAGTGCACGTTGCGCTATTATTTTTCATTTCACTGCATGAAACTGCATGGACATTTGAATACAAAAATTGGCTCGATTTGCATTTATTCCTGGAATTGTTGTAAGTTCTATACTTACAATTCAGTCATAGTAATTTTTCCATCCAGGACTATATTTTAGCTTCTCATGTATACTGTATTGTAGGTGGAAAAGTTGCAGGGAAAGGAAGCACAGCCTTACACGATTTCATCCGCCCCTACCGAAGAGTGAAAATGGTGTGGTTTCACCCCTGCCCCCTGACTCCCACAGGAAACAAGTTGTGACCAAACTTTTGGACCAGTCCTGCAAAGACATTCGACAAACTCAGTCTGACGGCTGGAGCAGTGAAGAGGACGATGATGTATTTGAAGCCACAAATCTGGAAGTGTCCTCACCCCAGACAGGTGGTTGGTCATCTTCTTTCCCCACTGCCTTTATGTGTTGTAAAGAAACAAGCTGCGCAGTAACAGCCGAGAGTTGCTCTTTTCCTCAGGTCCACCCTTAGTGTCACAGGAGGAACTGGCCAGTCTAGCGCTTATTACGCCAGCCAAGAGCAGCCAGTATTCAGGCTCCAGGGTCAAAGCTCTCATCCAGATTCTGCAGCATCAGCTGGACCAGCAGGAACTGGTTAAAGAGTTCATGGTGTGTATCTGTTATGAACTAAATAGTTAAACATACACACATACAAAGCAGTGTAAAAAGATGTAAGGACCAAGTTAATATGGCCTTTACGTCTCCTGTACTATATTCCATATTAGAACTACAGAATAAGTTGATATAGTTTTGATGAGATGTAACATGCAGCAAAGATGAAACATACACAAACTGATGTTATACCTACATCATGTTGTGATGTTCTTCTTGTATTGTGCATATTTGCTTATTTCAGACCTTGGAGCATCTCAAACCTTCTGACAACTGTCTGGTGGGAAAAGCCCCTGAGAACAGGGATAAGAACCGCTACAGAGACATCCTACCATGTAAGAGGGCTTCTTTCAATTTTGAGTGGCAGATAGTAAAGTCATTTTTATTGTTTCTGGGCTAAAACTCATAAAACATGGATGCTCCCACTCTTGGCATTCATAGGAAAGCCTGTTTGTTGGCACCTTTCTGCTACCCGGTTTAAGCTGACACCATGTTTTTACAGCGTGAAGTAGAGATATTTGTTTACAACACTTAAGTAATTCCAGCCCAGCATCTTCTCTCCCCCAAAGCAGTCAATAATTCACTTGAAATGCACTTAGAATATAATTTTTTCCCAGCCTGCCAAGTATGTGATGATGAGGCTCCTTGTAATTATCTAGGATTTATATCTTTAATAAATGAAGGAGCAAATGATATTACAAGCTGTGTTATTATGAGTTACTGGAAGCAGATGAGGAGAGACAAGATGAAGGAGAAAAACCCGTGTCTGTGTGTGTGTGTGTGTGTTATTCTCTCAAAGTTTTGCCAGGAATGTTGTTAGTACAGAACTAGCTACCAAACACTCATGTGAAATGTGTTCAGAAGCGTTTACTTCTCAAAGCTTCACAGTGTGCACTGTTGAAATGATTCAGACAGAAGATGAACGAGTGAGATAGAAAGAGAAGCAAACTCCCTCACCACTCCCTTCAACCCCCACCCCCCCACCCCCACCCACCCACCCAGCCAGTGACATTAGTATCACTGCACTACACCATATGCCATGCAGATTGTTGCAGCTGCTGCATTTGCAAGTCTTTGAAAAAAAAAGAAAGCATATAGTACCAATATTTTTCAACTTTTTTTTTTTATTTCAGAAATCCAGATTTCCAGTTTGTATCTTTTTTTAAACCTCAAAATCAGGAGGTGCAGGACTGACCCAGTAAAACATTTTCCCAACTTTCTTTGGTCCATCTCTCCTCTCACCACAAGAGTTTGTGTGTTTTTGACAAAAAAAAAAATGTTGGGCTTACTGTTTATACTTTTGCAAAACTAAAATGAAATTATTTTTGAAATTAATTAATCTAGAAAAACCGTCGTAAAAGGTTGTCTGCTGTCTTTTAGTGCAAACATGCTGACAGACCTGATGTTAATGATTTTATTACAATTATGATTTCAAATGATGCATTCTCACACTCAAAAAAAGCAAGTACACATACAGAAATTAGAGTATGGTCTTCTGTCTTTCTTTCCTCACACAGATGACAAAACCCGTGTGGTCATCGGAGAGAACCGGGAGTACATCAACGCAAGCTACATCCGAATGCAAGTTGGAGCTGAGGAGTTCTGCTACATCTCCTGCCAGGGGCCTCTGCCATCAACAGTGCAGGCCTTCTGGCAAATGATCTGGGAAAACAAATCTGATGTCATTTCCATGATGACCCAGGAGGTAGAACGTGGAAGGATCAAATGTCACAAGTATTGGCCAGAGAAGCTGGGCGTTCCTCTGGACACGGGCAGACACCAACTTCACCTGGAGAACCAACAGTTCCTGGAATACTTCCACATCAAAGTCATCCGTGTTGTGGAAATAGAGGTGAGACAGGAGCGTATTATTATTTTCCTTTAAATGTTATTATGAGTTTTCTTCAAAAATTCAACAAACTGTCATTCCAGACTGGTGAGATACACTTTGTCCACCACCTGAAGTTCACCCACTGGCCCGATCACGGTGTGCCACACTGCTCTGAACAGCTGGTTCGCTTCATCCGCTACATGAGGGCGGTGCACCACAAGGGGCCCATCACAGTTCACTGCAGTGCTGGCATCGGACGCACAGGAGTTCTCATCTGCACTGACATTATCCTTAACCTTATTGAGAACGACTTGCCTGTAAGTGGAAGCCAGTTTGCTGGTTGTCGCTTGGCATGTGTGCCATGCCGGCTTGCTTGGTAAACGCAGCAAGCAAACCTGAAACTATCAGAATGCATTTACTGTTGGCATGCTGACTGTCTAAAAGCTCAAACGTAACGGTGCTTTTCACTATGGTGTCATGCTTCCCTTACTTGTATCGTTTCCTTGAATCTCAGCACCTCCAAGACAGGATGTGAGAATGAGGTGCAGGGAAAAGATGCAAGGTTTGAGCAAAACTGACAACTGGTTCTTTGGTGCTAAACCAACATTTGTGCCACATATGGATGGATTATGGATTATAGTGTATTGCGAGGTTTTTTGGGTTTTTTTTCCTCAAGGTGCATTTCAAAGCTATGACACCTTGACGTTAAAGGAGGGAGAATTTTGGTTCACAGGAAGAAAGAAGATAGGGGAAGCTTAAGTTAACATAATGAAAGGCATCCTCAGTCTAGTTTATTTGTGGCTGCTTTATATATATATATATATTGTCAAATTTGCAGATCATGCTGTTTAGTTGTATCTAACAGGCAGCTGTCTGTCTTCAGATTAATGTGAGCGACATCGTGAAGGAGATGAGACTTCAGCGGCACGGGATGATTCAAACCAAGGTCAGTACCAACAAAGGGGTGGGGGGGGCTCTAAAAAAATGAGTTCCCAAAAGTTAGGCACATCTTTTGTCTCTCTCATTTCAGGAACAGTACCTCTTCTGCTACAAAGTTTGGTTGGAGGTTTTACAGGGGATTTTACAGCTTCATGGCAACCAGTGGCAGCCAGAAAGTCCCAGAGACCACAAAGTGGTTTGAATGTTTCCACTTCCATCTCAGCTACATGTTGTCAGGCTGTGTATGTCCAGCCATGTGCAGTCAATCGCAGCAGAGTGATACCTTTACCTTTGGCTCCTGTTTGTTTAGTCAGTGATAAAATCTATTCTCCACTGTTTTGCTACAATGACTCACTTTATTTATTCTTTTTTATCATTATCATTATTATTACATATTATTATTATTATTATTATTATTATTATTATTATTGTCTGTGTTTGTGCTCTCTGTGCTGTGATTATGACAATTTAGATCACAGAGGTGGTTTTGCCTTTTCAGGTTTAGTCATTTGCCTTCTATTTCAGACACTTTTTTTTCCATTTCCATGTCACAAATTGATGTCTTTTTCTCAGCATCTTTTCGTTGTTAACAAGTGATTATTTTTAGCACATACTGCATGGAATTCAAAATCTGGTAATATCTTTTATCTGCCATGTAATGTCATCAAAGTGCACAACAGTAAGATCCTCATACCAAAGTTAGTTTTACGTTGACACCTTTATGAGTAGCATTTAATTAAACAATGTTCTGTCATTTCAGTTAAGTGCATTTGTACCCTGGAGTAAGGGTCATTAGCAAAAGGTCATCAGTCATTTTTCAAATCATCATCTTAAGAAATGAAAAGAATCAAGTGCCTTGGAAAGACACTCCCCACTTGCTTCACAATGACCCCAGGCCACTTGTTGCAAGCGGTCAGGGATGGAGAGGTAGCAACTGACGTAAGAGCATCTGATGGTGGTTAGACGGTTACATCTCAACTTTTGGTTGATAGTTCAGTTGTAACTTCAGTGTTCACCGCCTTTCTTTCTTGTTTTCTTTCTTTCTGGACTCATTTTATAAGGAAAAACACTATAACGACAAAACCTTTAAACATGTAACCATAACCTGCACATCCTGATAGAGGGGAAGAATAATTTCACATAACAAATGTCTGAATGAATTCATCACTTTTCAATTCACTCTTTTACAAAAGATTTTGACAATTGTTATCTCTAATTATCCAGATTTTCTGTTTTTTTTTTCTTTTTTGTAAAATGTACAAAACTAACTTCAGTCTAATTTAGATGATTAGTTTCAGGAATTTTAAATGTAATTTGTTATGTGGTAGCATCCTCCATCTTCATCTGAATTCCACAGTTGTTTTATTATAAACTTGGTCAAAAATGCAAAAAAAAAAAAAAAAAAACACATCAGGAGGTTTACAAACTTTCCACTTTGTCACTTCAGATGTTCAAAGCAACAGAGCTACATCTCCAAGACACAGATCAAGGACGATTTATAGCTGCTAGTTTGAACCTGAACTTTGGATGTCACTGCTTGCAAGCTTTGTTCAGTCAGCTGCTTAACAAACACACACCAGCTTTCTTATTGCATGCTGTCTAAAAAAAAAAAAAAAAAAAAAAAAAAAGTCCAGATCTCCTAGCCTGCAGTTTGACCCAATTACTTGAACTTGAATAAAATGTGGAATGTAAAGAAAGCAACCCTCTCCTGAAGGAGAATATCAGAAAGAAAACTTTCTTACCTGCAAACGTCTTCCAAAGTGTTTGGAGCATGCCGAGAAGACACATGCAGTACCGTACCTTTGCCATGTGGGTGGCTACGCAGAGCCATCAGCCTCCGTACTGCATATGGAACATCTCCTCACCTCACTCAGCGCTGGTCGCCTGGTTTACCAGCGATAGCTAACTCTCTGTTATGTGCAAGTTCTCTTTTAGATCGTGTTGATATGTTTTCTGCCTCACATCTTGGAAAGAACAAGCAAAAAGCACATTTTGCATTCATATGTGAAGATGCATCTTGTACAGTCAAGCAAGTGCTAATGCAATAGCATTGTGAAATGTAATAACCTCTTAATTGCACAATTGCTTATTTATGCTAAATTATTATCTTGTCACTGTACCAGCCACTATGTAACCAATAACTGAGAACAATGTAATACCTCTCTCTTTAATTAAAATCTATTCTGAAACTTGTCTGTGTGTTGTACGACACATTTCACCCTTTGACGCTGAGTACATAAGTTAAACAATGGAGCAAGAGCAGCAACGTGAGTTTTGATGACAGCACACAGAGAAAAGAGAACTGTAGGCATCCCTAAATCTACTTCCACTGCCCCCCCCTTCACTTTTACTGCAGGGTATACTCCCTCTCGGGTTTACTGCAGGGTAAATAAGCTGGTCTCACAGGGGCCTTTTGTGACAGCATGGAAACCCCTGGAAACACACTGCACACTCTGCACACATAAAAACCTGATTCTGAGGGAGCCACAGAGCAGATTTACTCACTCACTTTTGCTCTGCTCTTTATGTCCAGTGCCTCTGCCCTCATGCTCTTTATTTACCACCACTCTACTTACACAAATACACAATCCCCCAGATACCCACCCTTCTTTCTTCTAATTCTCCTTGCGCAGACCTTGTTGCTGCTTTAAGTGAACGCAAGAGCGACATCAGCTGAAGCTCTTTAAGGCCCTACTCCCTTTTATTGATGCATCATTTTATTAACTTGTTGACTTTAAGTCACAAGGCAAAGAAAGAAATGTACTCACTGGTTTACTGACCCAGTGATGATTTAAGCAGGAAACATGATTACATTTATTGTGCCCCAGTGATATGGTATCAGTGGTATTAGTGCAATGATCAGATTACAATGTCGTCTGCAGTTCATCTAACATAGTTTCAATATGTACAAAAAAATGTGTTGGACTGGAAAGAGAGTTGGTGGTAAAGTCATTAACAGAGGGTCAGTCAACCAGAGAGTGTGATTTAAAGACCAGAGAAAAGTGTAGAAAAGAGAGTTTATGCTTTTAATAAATCTTCTCACTCTCTGCTGTGCTCACGGTGTTTCACAGCTGCAAACCTGTCTTCTTTTTCTGTGTGTATTGAAATAACACACAAACGTATTGCTGCTGCAGAGTTCCTCCAGACACATCTACCTACCACCAACCAGCTCTGTTGCTTCACTCATCTCTTCAGTCAGATTTCAGCTTGTATTTCTATGGGTCTTTCCATCCATCCATCCGTCCATGCATCCACCTCAGCTGGTTCCTCTCAGTGTGAAGCAACAGAGACTCTACTCGCCTCAAGGATGGAGGCCCTGAACATGACCCATTCACACTCAATGCCCAGAAATGGAAGAGTTTTCTGATAGGTTCCTTCTGCCAGACAATAACAGTAAACCCTCATGATATGTTTGGGTCTACTAGGTCTGCTCAGCTTCCTCCCCTGCAATCTGTTCAATCTTACCACCAAGTAGTGATCAGCTGATAGCTCAGCTCCCCTCCTCACTCGAGTGTCCAAACCTTATGGCTCCAATTCTGATGCCACAGCTATAAAGTCGCACCGCAACCCATGGTGTTTTGGAGCCCCGTGCACTTATGGATGCCCTTATGTTCAGACATAGTGTTCGTTATGGACACACTATGGGCTAGCCAGAGGTCCGGCAACAGAGTACCACTAGGGCTCGAATCCCCTTTAAGAGCTGGTTGCCAGTCCATCACTGGGCCACATATAGGCTAAATGGAAAATCACAAACATTCACCCTCACTCCTATGAGCAATTTAAAATAACCAATTTACCAGAAATACATATTTTTGGACTGTGGGAAGAAACCAGAGCACCTGGACAAAATCCAGCATGGGGAGGACAGGCAAACTCCACATTGAAAGAACCAGGAACTTTCTTATCAGGAAATATTGCTCTTTTTATTGAGTAGATCTTCCTTATGCTCCTGAAAGAGTCTGGACAGCAAACATCTGAGGGTGTCCAGGAGTGTCTGGCACCAGGATGTTCCCAATAGAATCTTTGGGTTGGGGTCTCCATGTTTGCCATGTTGGGAGGGGGGGGGCTGGTCTGCAAAAGGTTTTAGATATAATTGCAAGTGCCAAAATAACATTCATGTCAATGACAGGATGCAGATTTTCTCAGCAGAACATTGCCTGTAACAAGACCAGAAGGTTTACTCATGTTACCTGTCAGTGGTCATAATGTTATGGCTGGCCAGTACATATTCATGACCTGCTTGTTTCAGCACCTCATTTGAAACCAGGCAATGTGTGGCTGAAAACTTAGACTAAATAGAAAAACGGTACATTCTTATACATCACTCATGCGAATTTTCCACCTCACGGTCATTTTTGGGATCTGACTTGAAATTGAAATAAAAGTTCAGCAGAGTGAGATAAGGCTTGGATGCATATCAGGCATTTGCCACAATTCCCCAGATAATTTAAACAGCTTAAGTGCAAGCCTGCTTCTGCAGCCAATCTCAAAATGGCTGAAAATTACATCCCTGCAGGATGTTTGCAAAAACTGGCCTTGACGTAGTCAATTTGGACTCCGAAAAAAAAAAAAAAAAAAAAAAAAACACAGGAATGTCTTTTCTAATCAACAAGCAAAATTAAGGTTGTGCTAAAAGGGAAAAATAAATTTAAAAAAGGAAGACTTGAGAGCATTCATAGAGGTTAGAAAATGTCTTTGGCCAACTGAGTGAAAGAGCTTCATGGCCATCAATTGAGTTTGAAGTGGGGGATTTTTATCAACTCTACAAAAACCTAAAAAAAAAAAAAAAAAAAAAAAATTAAAAACTAATTCAAACAAATTTGATGATATAGTTTTGGTTTATTCTAAAGCTGTGACAAAAGTAAAAAGAAGACTTTTTAGACTTTTATTGGATTCAGAGCATTTTATACAAAATAGGAACAAGCCACAATACATATCCCATCATGAGCAGTTGTGCGTATGACGATTTCATAAATGTAATTACAATATTCACAAGTCTTTTTAGTTTTGATTTTGATATACACTAACTTCGAGATACATAGATGAAATATGAATAAATTATCACATTAAGAAATGAGTGAAAATCATGTAATTAATACTGTTGGCATGAAAGTAGAATATATCATGTGACCCAATGATAAGATAAAAATACAGACAACATCTAAATAGTTCTCAAAAGAAAGCAGGTAAATGCTTTTACCACTGTCCATAGTTCCTCACTGAGTTTATTTTCTTTGGTCCATTAAAGTCACAACACGCTGGGTGTGAGCATACATTGGAAGGAACAAATGATGTTGAGCCACCTATGCTGATGTCATCAAAACTAGAGCAAAAGTCTAAAATACTTTCTTGACAGATAGCAGCAGACATTTGTCTCCTAAGAAACAGGACATGAAGCTGTATCCACATCCTATTATGTTGAGTTCAAAAAATAAGGAGCTAAAATGGGAACTAATGCATTTATCTGCATTGTTGTTGACGGTGCCATTTGTAAGATGACTCCATAAGCTCCTCTGCGATGACAGTCTTCTGCCAGACACACACGGAACCATTCATTCACTCTTTGAACAGGATGTCACTTTTGTGGCTTTCCAGACTTTTAAAAACCACATATTTGTCAAAGAGAGCCAATCATGATTGCTGTCCCCTTTTGTACTTTCATGTGCAATTATCTTAAGTTGGTTGTATAAAAAGGTTTGCTGAGCTCACCCATGGACTTTCTGTTTTGAGCAGCAAGTGGGGTCTTACATTTCATCTGTTGGTGCCCTGTCCAAACAGTCTGATTTTCTGAAGTTTCCAGTGACTTCTTGTCATTTCCTTTTCTCCTGGTTTGAGATGGTAAATTCGGAAGACACCACACAACTCATCAGTATGTTCCAGATGGTGTGCAAATTTTATGTTCCAAAGGCATTTTGGTATTTCAAATGTATTGCAAAGGATTCCAATATTGAATTTTCTAAAAGACTCAAGATGTTTGGGAGAACTGATCTCTATGTAAGAGCTCTGTTACAGCAGTATAAACTCAGAGTGATGCTGGAAAGATTCTAGGAGACAGGAAATGATGTATTGTGGAGTATCAAAATAAGGGACCTTGTCAGTATATGTTTAATTTAATCACACAGCTACATCAGAGGCAGAACAGAAGAGAGTTATTCATTTATCCCTCTTTAAGGCCGGCGGAGTTGAACATTATTGTATTTTAAGGTTCTGGTTTATGTGCTCTGGAGCGCCAAATACTAAGTCCATCATCAGAACTCAGACAAGGCCTTTTTCCACAACCATAATTCCCTATAATTAACATGTGACCTCTCCAGCAGCCAGAGAAAATGAGCAGTTGTCAATTGACATAACCTTTGGTTTTGCTGATGCTCTTTACCAGAGGGAACAACAGTACATACGTGCCACAACAAATTAAAACTACATTTTACTGCTATTTTTGAGGACTACTTTGGTAAGCATTCATAAAAATATATCAAAACCTCACTAAACATGGGTTTCTGATCTCTCCCTGTTTGAGCCTGTCCTTTCTTAAAGCTACCTATCAGCACAATATGCCATTTTTTAATTTTTACGATCATGGATGATGGGATATTCAGTTTAATGGTGCAGGATGCTACAAAAACTGCCAAGTGCAGCAAAAGGAGGCTCTTTTTGAACTGAATGGTCTGTGTCACTGTGTGGCAAGGACGATGTTCTCTTTGTCAAACTCCCTCCTAAATCACATGCCACATCAGAGTAAGGTTGATTAACACCTGCTTTCAATTAAGTGACGTTCTCATCAAGGCTTGGTAGGGAGAGGGGAAAAGCCTCATGCCTCGTCACGTCGAAGATGTTACTGAATTAGAAAGCTATTAAATCAGAGGAGCAGACGCATGGCGATGTGAGGGGCATCGTTTGTCTTCATTTGAGTGGGCCTTCTATGATCATCTCCACAGGGGCGTCTAATTGAAAAAGGGCTTCAGGAATGCGATTGTTAGCAGCGAAAATAATTTATTACTTTCAGCTTGTGGAGTCCTGGGAGTCATTTGTATTCATTAGTGTATATTCAAATTATGTTTGTGATTAAAACGTGACTTTGACAGGCAGAGGGGCCTCAGACAGGGACAGGCACTGATTAGACCTTTGCTCCGGGTCACTGCTTCCCGCATTCGCCTCTTGCTAAATAAAAAGCGGAGGAGCCTCTTCTGCCTCAGCACCATCAATCTGTGTCTGATTCAAGTGAAGACGTTAGCTGTGATGGCCTCTGCTTAAGCGTGCGTTTATGTTCTGAACACTCTGAGTACAGAAATGAAACTACCTTCTGAAAGGCAACACCAGTCACATGGAGACAATGGTGCTATTGACTGAGAAGTCATTCTTATAGTTTTCTCTTTTATTTCGCCAGTAACTGTTACCAGTAGTAGAGCAGATTGTCTGTCATTCCTGACTAATTTTGGCCAAGCCTTCTTCCAAATGTCAGACAGTTATTTCTTTGACATCCAGGAGGACATGGCAGTTAAGTAGGTCAGTGTCATTGTGATGAACATCAAGCATGGCGGGTCACTGACTGGGCTGCTCCTCCACTTGCCCGCCTGTCACAAACCACTGAGCCAGAAGAGGCAAAGGAGCTGAGTGCTCCTTTTTTGAAACCCAGTAAATTACAACAGCACATGATGTCACTGAGTGAAGTGGGAAACTTTATCAGATGTACACTGCCAAGGGTCATGTTTTACTATTAAAGTGCCCTGATAATACATAGCACAGGGGTTTATAAAACAAAAAAGCCGTGATATTTCATAAACTTGATGTTTTATACTCATGCAAATGTTCTGTGAAAGCTAAGTAAGTCTACAAGTTTAGAGGTAATAGCTTCATGATATAACATTGAGAACACCACCTTTATGATGAACGTAGCTGTCAACAATCACTTTCATTTAATATGTAACACATGATTCTCACAGTTCTACCTATTGTGTCCTCATAAAATACAAATACATATCTATAGATTTTAAATTACATATTTAAGATGTGTTGATGAGTCGAAGTAGTACAATGGTTTTCACTGTAATTAAAACTCAGATTTTAAAGCACTCTACAGTTATAACAGAGTTTACTTATGAAGTTAGTTCAAGCAAAGCCTGTGTTTTATATTTATGACCTCTATATAAATGAAAACAGATTAATCACGTCAAGTCTCTTAAAAAAGTCTAAACATCATTATGTGAAAATATGTCCTTGAGACCTCTTTCAGACGTTAAATTAGACAACATATATAGACCTTCTGCTGGGTTTCCAGGGGACACCCTCCCCCTCCTAAGCATTTCATAGCAAGAAAACAGATTTCCCCTCTGAGCAAGGAATGAAGCGCGTACTTGAAAACGTCATACTACATGCGAACACACACAGCTATGTACCTGTGGAAAAATCCAGAGTTTCCTTCTGACCCTGCACTGCACTTGACATGGGAACAGGAGCACCCTCTTGCATCAATGAAGCTTTTCTCTTCAGTGGAAGGAAACCTCAAACACACACACACACACTCACACCAACATACACACAGAAGTGTGCATGGGTACACAGTATAGGGCAACCCTGTCACATCCTCCCACGCTCCAGGACTCCGTAAATGTCAGACTGTGGGAGAAAGGGTTTATCTTGGAGCTATATGATATTTTTACACCTTTCATTACTGTCTCTGTCATTTTGACACACGTGCGCACGCACTTACATACAAACAATTTGTCTTCCAACTTTCACCTCGCAGTGCATAGTAAAATAATATAAAACAAATGTATGGGTTTCATTGTCCAAGACTTGTGTATCTGATGACAAATGTTTTTTATGATAAAATTGTAATGTCATGAATGATTCCAACTGTGTATGAGTTTTAATGCATATCCAGTGACCTTGATTGGCTGACTTCAGAAAGTCCCAGTTATTGAGTCACTGTTTGTTCATTAAACAAGTGTCTTGGTAAGCATATCACTGATGTGTTTGTCTTCACTTTTTAAAGATTCAGTTCTGGATAGTTTGCAAAGATTATCGCAATAACAAAATAAAAGCGATCTCCTTTAATACTGTCAGAAATAATTATGTTTGGCACTTCACCAAATGTAACCCAAAAGGACTGTCAGTTCAAGTCAGTTACCCCAAAAGGAATATTTTTTAGCCTTAAAGCAGAACAAAAGAGGTTTGTTCTGAGAAGAAATTAAATATCAGATTTGATTTCATTTGGAGGAATATTTGATTACTTTTAGGAAGTATCATATAGCTACCCAGTTTATCAAAGTGTATCATTATATAAGTCTCCAGTTTGCAGTTGGGCTGCAGTTTGACCTTCCCAGCTGATGGGGCATGGTTGAAAGTTCATTCTAGACCTGTGATATCACAACCTTAGATCATGCCTTACGGATCCCTTTAAGGAAGCATTGAAGTTTGGCACTTTTTGGTCTGACCCCAGCAGAAGACCTGGTTAATTTGATGTTCACTTGGGCCTTTCAAAATCAGATGGACCAAGCGAGATAAAACAGAAAAATCTAGAGAAAGTAGCAGTCTGACTAAGCTGATGGTTTAGTCTTTTTGGTCCATTTGGAAACAAACTGAAAGCTACCTTTCCCAGAGATCACAGTCCATTTGTGTGGTGCTGAGGTTATAGTGATAATGTCCACACATGCTCAAGTAAACCCCACCAGCAGGACAGAGTTCACTTTAATCAAAGCAGTCGTGCCAAACGTGAATGTGTTGTTAATATTTCCATGACACTGTCATTTTTCAGTGAATTTAGCCTTAAAAGTACTTAATGGTTCTTGGTCCTGTCTTTCAATCAGAACAAGAATGTAAATCAAAACCTTTTCCTGGCTTCATCATTTTTTAGTGCAAAAACTTGATTTATGTATCCTGGCATATCATGTTCATGTGACCTGCAGCCTGTGGCTTGAAAAATATTTGAAAAAACTCAGTAACTTCACAAGTCAACATAGAAACCACAAGCCTGTCCCAGTCTGTCTCTTCTGGAAACATTTACATTGGTGTCTGCGGCATTCAAAGCATTTCTGCATAACCTCACTCAGGCCTGAACTGCTGTCCATTAATCTGACAGCAACCAAATGTGTCACTGTTGGATCTGAAGGGCATCCCAGTGTTTTTTGGAGTCAATTCATGATGGGAATCTCACCAGGCCGAACCTGGTAATTTACACATCCCTTTCATCATGGAGGTGCAAATTTTGCGATCAAGACCAAACCAAAGAATATAGGGTGCTAAACATACATGTATTTTTAGTGAACTTGGCATTATACCCAAATGAATACTTTCATGAACATTGGACAATTATCCGCTCACACTCCCAGTGTATGAAACAAAAGTCTCTTTTATAAACTGTCTTTTTGGAACTGCTGATTAGCGCAAGTACTGTAACTAAGGTAATTTGCAATTTAAAATAAATGTTTATTAAAATAGGAATAAAAGAAAAATGACCTTCACGCTCATGCCTAAATCTGACCAAGTCATCCAAACCAGTACTTTGCAAACATAGTCAAACTGGGGCAGGTTATGACTTCACTACTGTCAGGAGAAACTGACTTATGATGTTCCTTTAACAAATTGATGAAACAAGTACTGTGTCAAAATATTTCAAGCCTTTCTAGCTGCACCTGTGTCGTTAAAAGATTATAGTTGAGTTGGTCAATGTTGAATACTAATCTTTTATTGACATTATTAAAAGACATACTTTTAATTTGGTGTCCATTCTGCAAACTTTTTCATGCTCACAGATTTCTGCTTACATTGAGCAACAACTTAAGCCCCTGTCCTGATCCTACAGGTGGCTCCTGGGGTGGTCATGGGGTTTTAGAGCAGCAGCAAACTTGGCAGTTGTGCATCAGTTGGCAAGAAAGAGATGGGAACCGTTTTGCTCCTTTAAATGGTCCAAGGATCTGGGGGAGTGTAATTGGAATGAACACTGTAAATGGGTGTATGGGACCATCATTGTGTTTTTTTTTTTTCCTTTTGTTTGTTTTAATTGCAAATGTGCATTTCATTTGTGTGTGTGTGTGATTTGATCTGATCATTCAATTAGGTTTTGTGCTTAACAGCATTTTAGATTTATTTAAAGAGCCACAACTGCCATCATTGGCATTTGTGTGCAGATTTACTGATTCACACAAAGAGCAACTTCAGTCCTTTTAAGATGGGGATGTTTCAGAGAAAAGTGAATTTGAAATGAATGCAAGCTGACATATAGCAATCTTTGTGGCAGTGTGTGAAATTAAACAACTTAACCAAAAACCAGACAGGACGTGAAGCTGCAGATCTGGATGCCAAGAAGCCTGTTTGTGTTTGTTTGTCTAACAGCCTAAAAATGGCTCTGTAAACTGCAGGAATGGTGGTGGCTGGTTGTGATCAGGGTGACGGAGGCCAAAACAATGCCTGTCTCACTCCCCGCTGTTCCTAAACTGCTAATGGCCCCCTAATGTATAAACACCATTCTGCGGGCATTAGTTACACTTTCTCTCGTTCTCTGACGCACACACACGCGCACCCTGAGAGGCAGATCTATGAGGCATTAGTCACAGTGGCAGCCCTGCCCATGGCTGGATTGTAGACGAGGGGCAAGGCCAGGCGCTGGGGGTCTAAATTTTCTTGCACAAACAATAGATGTCAAAGAGGCCCATCAGAGGCTTTCTCTAAAGACGGGAAGATGTTATTCAGAGCACAAAGAGAGGGCAGCAGGACCGTGCCAGAGAGCTGTGAAGATAGAGATGTGTATATCTAGAAATGCAGGCTCACATTGTGACATTTTCATCAGTTTTTCATGGGTTTGCATCATGTCTGCCCATGTGAGATACAGTAAATACTGAAGCAGTCATGTAGCGGTTTTTGGGGTGTTGTAGACAAGAAATCCAAACCATGTTTACGTCAAAACTGCAGGAATGTTGTATTTTGTGGTTTACTGGTGATGCTGCCAGGCAAGACCACAAGCAGGGAGAAGACAAAAACTTCCTGACGTACCCTGGGATTTTTATGACAGTTAAATATCTTCATTCTCACATCAGGGATTAAAAATGCAAATTGCCATTAAGGTGCATGCACGAAGGAAAGGTGCTAGTCATTAATTTCTAACGAAAGCATCATTAATTATGCTACATAAAAAAAGTATGAACAGCCATTAATCATACATATTAAATTAAAACATTGCATATCTTTATTATTTTATTTGTGCATGTGCCCACATGTGTGAGGGGCAGAAGTGAGGGGTGTGGGTGATTGCATGAGTGAAACCTTACCCAAACCTCTTGACATTTTCCCACACATGTCAAGGAAGGTATGAGACGACAGTCAAAAACACTTTGATGAATTCATCATCCTCCTCTTTCCACCCACAAACATAATCAATCAAATTTCTTCTATAGCCAACTGAGGCACAGCATTCTGCTTCTTGAAGAGGTAGCTGAGGCCCTCTGAGGGAAAAACAATGAATAAGATGTCAAATTCTTTTTTCATGTGGAGCTTCTGTGATATTTACAGGCAAAAAAAAAGATGAAAAAACAGTTCAGATTCACACAACTAACAGGCAGACCAGGGTATAAAAGCCTGTTACGAGCATGCTCAAAAGCAAACCTGTATTTTAATCAATTTAACATTCATTAGAAAAGGTCATGTATCGTTTGGCATGTGCCGAGTGTATGTGTGCTAAAATGACTGTGTTTCCCTGAAGGAGCTGGAAACTCTTACAGCCTTGCACCATCTGGAGGGGGATTCCTTGCAAGATTACCTCACCAGGGCTTTCCTCGACATCACCTTCCTCCACCTAGACTGACACCAAAAGAGAGTGAGTGAGGCATGTTCATCTTTAGCTTGCCTTGAAGAAGGGCTGCGTGAGTTTATTCACATTCACTGAGGTTATTAAGACATCAAAAAGCCAGAGGAAAGGAGTGTGGCCTCACGGAGCTTCACGCGACCACTATGGCAGACATGAAGGTGATTTTCTCAGATCAATTTTCCAAAAACACCGTTGGGGTTCTTCTCTGAGACCTGTACTCTACTTGTCCTTTCAGTTTTGTTGTTCACTCTGTGGTCCCAAGCTGCTTGTAATGTTTTATGTCTTTGTAAAACTGCTGGGCAAATGAGAACAGTCCTCCCTCCATTAGACATATTTTCCACTGATTTGGAAGTTTCTGCTGTTTACCAGGTAAAGACCCCAGAGAGAACACAGGCTGGAAACTTAAACAAGCTTTTTTAAAAAAAAAGAGAGAGAGAGAGAGAGAGAGAGAGAAGGAGAAGACAAAGAAGTGAAGGGAAAGAAGTGAGAAAAAGTGATTTTAAATTGTTGCAAAAATTAAATAAATTTTTTTAACTCCCTTGTAGGTTATCTGGAGGTAAAGTAGAACCCAACTGTTTGTGATTTTGAAGGACAGAAGAAGAAGAAGAAGAAGAAGATAGCATTGTGCTGATTTTTGTTATCTGCCTGTCATCAGGGTCTAATAATGAAGTAAATGACACTAAATGAAATACTATATTTTCATGTATCCAAATTATATCTCTTAGAGGGAAACTTCTGAATGAGTTGCTCACTGTGAAAACTAAATTATTGCTTCTACTCAGCAACACAGATGTAGCAGTCAGTCAGTCTGGTGGAGTTCACCATATATTTCAATACTTCAATCAAACAGCAAAGATGACCTGACATTTTTAATGCATTATACAGCGAGGGTTAGGATTTCCCCATACAGTTTCCTAACTCATTTAGAAATTCATTTAGAAAGAAAACATTAATGAATTTGAAAAGAAAGAATTTGTGATGATATGAAAAGGCACACCTGTTGAATCAGCCCACATTCACATCTCACATCTGGCAGCCATTAACTCCCAGTTTAAATCTCAGCCCCATTAAACTATTACATTCTTACAATGATACCACAATACCACCAAAGATGAATGCTTCATCAATCATATGCTGTCTTTGAACAAACACACACATATTCCTGGTGTTTGACAGGCCTTACCCTACACAGCTCAGGCCTCCTCCTGCAGGGAGTTTATTATTCTTTCCCCTCTGACATGTTATATGCTCTTTTATCTTTGAATAATGCCTAAAGTCCTTTTGAAATCCAGTTGTATGTTTGGCACAGGAGCCCAGTTTATTTGGCTTTCTTTTTAGATGTTAAGGCAACCCACACAGTGTAGTAGCCTGTCAAACCTCAGACATATGCCGTATCCCTTCCCCACTCAAAAATGACACACTGCAGAAGCCGTTTTTCCCTTCAGCATTTATATTTCTTTCTTACAGTAGCCTCAGTTCGGCTTAAAGTTGTCCAGGCAAATCCAGTGAGTGGGATCTATTCCTCCCTTCTGTATAGTAATCATGTTGGGGCAACAATGTAAAGTGTTAGCAGTGGGCCAGGTCACTGGCTGCTGTCTTGAAGCCTCTGTGTTCTCTCAGGCCTCTCCTTTCCCAGCTCCTCTCTCTTGAAGCACCGTGGGTGTGTTTTATAGCATGCTCAGCAGGTTGCCCTTCATCACAAAGCCCTCTTCTTCCACAGGCTGAGGCTGCCAGCTGGTGAGAGTGGGCAAAGCCTATATGAGAGTTTTGAGAGAGGTAGAAAATGTCCTTGATGAAAAAAGAAGCGGCTTTATCCTTTCCTCACTGCTCTGTTGACCTAACCAGAGAGGAAAATAAAGAAACACAACAACTTGAAGAGAGACATGAAGGACTTGGATCTCAAGGCAGAATAAATCAACAAGCTGGACTCATTAGACCCAATGCTGTAGGTTTCTTTTTCTTTCTTTCTTTTTTTTTTTATCTCCCAGCAGGAAAGTAAGTCTGATAAAGCTCCTCCAGTCAGCAGCGGCTTCATGGAAAGAAAAAAAAAGAAACATAAAGCACAAAGAAGGGAATAATGTGCTGGTTTTAAGGTTTAAGGAATCTAAATTAAATGTGGGTCATGTCATGCAAGATTTCTAGAGCAAAAAAATAAAAGAAAAAGAAAGAATGTAAAAGGGCTGAGCTACATTACCTTTCTGGAGCAGTGGACAAATCAGCCGCTCTTATGGGAACTCACATGATCCCATTGACCCACCCAGCACAAAAGCCTTTACACGATTTTCTTCAGCAGAAGAACAGAATTATGAGTGCAGAGATGGGAAAGTGACATTAAAGGACACAGTTTCTCATTTTCTCAAGGCCAAATGACTGGGTGCTGCTCACCCTGAGGACCTGGCTCAGCTGTACTCTGTGAAGGAATTAATGACAATTGGATGATGAGCATCAACTGCCAATCCGGTCCAAATCCTCAAACAGCATCAGTGGCCACCAAGAGCAATGCATCTGTCAGCTGTCATCTCCCGTAATGTCCCGCTTCCTCCCTCCCAGGGATCTTTCAGCAGCCAGGTTTCAGAAGAAAGACATTTTGGTGCTCATCACACACGCCTTTGATTATTTACAATGGTACTGGAATACGCAGAGGCTGAGAGCTGCTTGAGACGTGGCTTTGGCCAGACTGACAGCAAGAGACACATTTTTTGATGCTGCAGTGTCCAAAAACCATCAAATGACTTCTTTCAGAGAAATAAAAGGCGCTGGTTATGAGCCATGAGGGTTTATAAAAGTCATCTGGCTTCACACCAAACTCTGCTGAAAAACATTACAAGCTGATTACTGACTGCTCTCTAAAATATCTTCAGTATTATCTTATTTCATTAAGCTGATATCATGATCATACTAGCAGGAACCCTGGGCACATTTAAATTAAAAGTCAAAATCAAAGTTATTTTTTTACTTAGTATAGGGTTATTATGTTTTGGTAATGACTTTCTTTTTTCCAAATCAATGAACTTTAATTGTTTATCCTGTATGCACCATAGACACACGGATGTGCGCACACCTATATATCATGATATGAAGATTCAACTCTGTGGTCACAGACACTTGCACTGATGTAAAACCTAAGAATTCTTCCCACAATTTGGATGAGTGTGGCTGCTGTCCCAGCATTTAAAATAAAACTGCATTTAACAGAGCATAAGTTAAAGAGAGGAATGTCCTTCTAGTTGCACAAATGCAGCAAGAAAAAAAAGCAACAAGAATTAACAGCAATATCTTCCAGAACCCCTCTCTTTTGGAAAAATGCCCAAAATACATAAACTAAACTTTATCTGCATGGCTAGAAAATATAGGACTATTTATGAAATGTAGTTATTTGTATGAATAACCATCTTATTTTGCTGTTTGCTTGTTTTTGCTGTTATTAAAATAATTGGTTATCTGTTGCATTTTTGCATGATAAGCAAACAGATATTTGATAGTTGCTTGGGTCCGTGTGGAGTAGACCCTACATCCTATCTAAGACGATTGTGCAGTCAACCAAATTTCACAGAAACACATTATAATACATTTACATTTCTTTTGCTCGTCTCTCCAGCCGACCTCCACCACTGAACCAGTTAGTGAGTGGGTGCTATTTTAGGAGCAGGCCTGGGGGCAGCTGAAACAGTGCTTTGTTTTCGTTAGCGGAGGCTAAAATTAAGCCACTTTTGAGCTTCCCTGAAACTATTTTAGTGAAACAAGTGGAGTCTAATTTGATGAGGCGGATTTGAACGGATAACAATTGGAACGATATGAATTCAGAAGATATGCTGAACAAAGAGCGCAGGCATTTTGACTCAGGAGGCATACGGAAGCACTTCAGAGAGAATCCTGTTTGCCTACGGTTTCAGTTTTCGTTCCCCCCAAACCATGATTATTCTTTTGAATTTCTCCCCATCTAAACTGCACTCAGACCTCAAGGCACCACAGCGATCCTCCGGGTTTATGATTTGCATTTCAGGATTTATGGGAATGGATCACATGCAATATTATTGCTCCGGCCGCACACAAAAAAGGAAATAATTATAAAAACATAAACAATCCAAATGATATGATGACAGACACTAAACAGAATTTTGGGTTCATTTTACTTTTGATTTTGCGTGTATGAAGCCAGTCAGCAGGATGGGAAGGAGCAAATAATGCACTCGTGATGTATATGAAGGGTGGCATTATTTCCTCTGTTTAAATGAAGATAATGAAATGTTTTAGCTTGCTGAAAACATGTCCTCTCATTTTCTTACGTACTACATACAACTATATAACCAGTCACCTTTGAGAGCCTTACTGGGTTGTCTCTGGTTTGTGTTTTCCTGTCTAGGTTTGCATTGTAAATGTGGTGGCTTAAGAGAAACACAATCGGGCTTTGATTGCTTCATTTTGCCCTTCATTCATCCATCAGATCAAGGCCTTTATGTAAGAAGAGCCCCATACAAGCAATTATTGCCACTGAACTGTAGCGCTGGATGCTTCTCATTGTATAACTTGCCTTGGGGGGCAGAGCAAAGAGGTCACAAAGCAACTTCCTATACCTTAACCTCTGCCTTGTAGTGGAAACCACTAACAGGCATCAAAGTAGTGTCAACGCAAGATAAAACTTGCTTATTAAGTCTGTAAACCCCCCGGAGCGATTTTCTCCTTCTCAGATGTACCGTTTAGCCAGCAGTAGCACAGATGCCTTCATTCCCTTCATACAGCTCATTAATTTCTTGAGTCCTCAGCAGAGGTGAGGTGAAGTTCAACCAAGGATTTCTTTTGAGTTCATGGCAAATCCCCACAATATCTTTTAAAATCTTTCAGTCTTACTAAAGGTATTTTACCAGAAACATGTTGCCAAGCAGATTAGCAAAAGTTTGGCATCACTTTATCTGTTTGGAAAAGATTTTACCCATAAAGTTTTCATCAAATGGGCTAATAGCAAAGCGGCAAAGAGCAGTTCAGTGCCAGCTCAAGTGTTTTCCTTGGCTTCAAGGGTGAAAGTCCCCAGCTACAGCATGATATGCTATATTTAACACTACTGATGTAAACAGAATTCACAAACAAATGAAAGACATGTTTTATCTCATCTATTGATTGGAGGTTTGCTACAGAAATTTGAAAGGTATGCAAGTGAGATATTTGATCCTTCACCAAGTGAATATCTTCAGGAAGGAGGCTACATGCACTATATTGCCAAAAGTATTTGCTCACTCATCCAAATTGATCAGAATCAGGTGTTCCAATCACTTCCATGGCCACAGGTGTATAAAATTAAGCATCGAGGCACGCAGACTGTTTCTACAAACATTTGTGAAAGAATGGGTCGCTCTCAAGAGCTCACTGAATTACAGCCATGGAACTGTGATAGGTGATGACACAAACGGCAACAAATCCAGTTCGTGAAATTTCCGTCGATCCTAAATATTCCACTGTCAACTGTCAGCTGTGTTATAAGGAAATGGAAGAGTTTGGGAATGACAGCAAGTCATTCATGAAGTGGTTGGACACGTGAAACTGACGCAGCAGGGTCAGCGGATGCTAAAGGGCTTAGTGCAAAGAGGTTGTCAATCACTACAGACCTCCAAACTTTATGTGGCCTTCAGATTAGTTTAACAACAGTACAGAGAGCTTCATGAATGGGTTTCCATGGTGGAGCACCTGCATCCAAGCCAGACATCACCAAGTGCAATCCAAAGCGTCAGTTGCAGTGGTGTAAAGCAGCCACCACTGGACTCTAGAGCAGTGGAGGGACGTTCTCTGGAGGGGATGCTTCTCCATCTGGCAATCTGATGGAAGAGTCTGGGTTTGGTGGTTGCCAGGAGAACGGTGCTTGTCTGACTGCATTGATCCAAGTGTAAAGTTTGGTGGAGGGGGATTATGGTGTGGGGTTGTTTTTCAGGAGCTGGGCTTGGCTCCTTAGTCCCAGTGAAAGGAACTCTGAATGCTTCAGCAGACCAAGACATTTTGGACAATTCCATGCTCCCAACTTTGTGGGAACAGTTTGGAGCTGGTCCCTTCCTCTTCCAACATGACTGTGCACCAGTGCACAAAGCAAGATCCATAAAGACATGGATGGCAGAGTCTGGTGTGGATGAACTTGACTGGCCTATACAGAATCCTGACATCAACCCGATAGAACACCTTTAGGATGAATTAGAGCAGAGACTGAGAGCCAGACCTTCTCAACCAACATCAGTGTTTGACCTCACAAATGGGCTTCTGGAAGAATGGTCAAAAATCCCCATAAACACACTCCTAAACCTTGTGGACAGCCTTCCCAGAAGAGTTGAAGCTGTTCTAGCTGCAAATGGTGGACCCACGTCATATTAGATTAGGAATGGGATGAACTAAAGCTCATATGAGAGTCGAGGCAGGTGAGAGAATACTTTTGGCAATATAATGTATTTCATGAGGCTTTCGCCTATCAAAGAGCATCAAACTGACATAATCACATCAAAGGAATCATACTCGTTCAGGTTACATTTGTGATTTCATTCTCTATGAACAGATGTTTTATGGAACAGAAATCTTAGTTTGATGACTCTCCTTTGGTATGACAACCATGACAAACACTCTGGAGAAGCAAGGGTAATTTTTTTGTCTGTTTGAACAAAAGTAAGACGATAATAACAGAGTGTAACACTCATCGTCTACGGTAATAAGCAGGCTTCTCCTGGTGGCTCCAGAACAGTGTGTCATGGCTCTGGTACACTAAGCTAAGAGAGATGAGATAATCTGGCATTGGTGGAGGTCCACTGTGTGAGTGCGTATTGTCTCTGATGAAGCTAATAAAGTCCAGTGATGCTGTCTGATCCTTGATCCTTGGCCAGGCTCCAGACTGGGCATACTGCTCCCGTCTTTTCACTTATCATCTTCTCTCTGCTCTCTTCCAACTGTGACAGGGGGGCTTCCAGGAGCAACTTTGATCAGTGTCCGCCTGTCATTTAGCATTAGTCACCCCTGGATAGGGGAGTTCTCTTTGGGTCAGGGATGGACTGGAGAAGCTCTGAACAGAAGAAGGGCCCATGGCTGTGGAACAATCAGCTCTGTGTGGTGGAGCAGGCGTCTGGGTGTTAGCGGACGTACTCTGGTGTGTGCCACATGTCGCACCCCTGACACTGTCACAAACCAATCAGCCCTCCCCTTACAGCTTTATCTCCCTAATATGGCCTCACACCTCCGTTGATGAGATCATAGCTACTGCTGACACTTACACATGCTTTCTTAACTATGATTTAAGTGATATTTAATGAGTTTTCCAGAGCAAAGCTCTGACACAAATGGTGAGGGCATTTACACTCATTGCATTCAGAGGGTAAAACATATAGATTCACAGTGTTTCACTTCCAAAATCAAATGTGCTTTCTTCCCATTCCATTAGGATCACCGTGCTTGCAAACTGTTATTTCTGCTTCAGGCTTATTCTGCTTCCAAATATGTCAGACATCTCCCATTCAAATCTATCTTCTGTCTATACCTCATTTGTGAGGAGACAGAAGGGCATTCTGGGGACATTCTGTGCATTTATGTCTCTATTGTTCAGACATGGAGTACATTTTCACAACAGAGCCTGGAGTTCATAAGGGCTGATGGGAGCTGCTTTTCTAGACTCCCATGATTTGGATTCCTATAAATTGAATGGAGGGGGATTGTAAAGTCAATCTGTAATGGAATGAAAGATTTTAACAGGCATAATGTGAAGACCTCATGGTCAATGGCTGAGACCATGCAGTCTGGGTGTGCACAAAAGCATATGCACATGCACACTCAGTTTGTACACATGTACTGTAACATCTGACACCACTTCCCTGCTGCTTGCATCGTGTGAGAAGGGCAAGTCCATTTATTTCAGAAAAATTCCCTATGAATCAGGAAAAACTTTGAACCAAGACTGAGGTTTCACTTTACATGGAGACTTTAATGGTAACAGCTTGTGTCCTCCACATCCGAGACCATTCATAAACAATATTTATATTTTACAGCTGTGATAAGGTGGAGTGGGGATTTTTAATTATGAAGTCCTGTAGGCCATACTGTAGGGTTACATAAAATTTAACAAGTAACTATCAAATGTAGAAAACTCCAGTTCATTGCCTTGTAAGAAGACCTGTCTTGTTGGATGACCAAGAGCTGGACTGGATGGAAGTTTTGGAGATGTTACTCTTTCAGCCACATTCAGGTATGTTTCTGGTTTTTTTTTATAGAAATTGTTTCTTTTCAATAATGCAACATACAGCTGTTCTACACACTCAGAAATGGCTGCATAGCCTTCCTCCATCAGATGACCATCCACTATCTTCTGTCTGAGTTCCTGGCAGATTTACTTTTTTACACTTTGATATCACTTCGTATCAAGAATTTAAGAGGAATCTCTCTCTCAGTCTAGTTTTGAAGTGACAGAAGCCCTACGCATGAAGTTCTTAAATAGGATTCAAATGTTGATAGACTGCTCAGGTGAGGTTTGGAAGCAAATCGTGTGTGCTGAAGGCAAAAATCACTTAGTAGTTAATAACTTTTAACCACTTTGATTTTGCGCAACATTTTGTTAAAGGAAAACTTCAAATATTTATTTTACATTCAAAAATTGACCAAATAGGGGTCTTGACATTTAGAATTATTTTATTATGTAAAGCTGTATCCTGTAAAAACCACAACCATTTGTTAACAACATCTCAGATGTAAAATTATAATTTTTTACTTCTCATATTCTTCTTAACATATTTTAGACTTAAGTTAGATTACAGAATCACTCACTTTTATTACCTTCTCTGTCAGTCAATACCATGTATTACCAATTCTGGTTTCTTTTTGTATTTATTTTTAAGATAAACAATCTCTGTCATTAGTTTAAAACCTTGTCTCGCTACACTGGATATCTAGGATTTTTTTTTTTAAATGTCTGGCAAATTAATGTGACAGATACTATTTCTGTAGCCACTCAGTGGCAGACATGTAACAGGCATGCATATCAGTTATCGCAACCCTTTTAGCATTTCCTGTTCATAAACTAAAAGTTGAACTTTATCCAGAAGCAAACTGTCACTATGATTTATGTTTGTGTGAGCAAACACACACACACACACACACACAGTAAAATTTTTCTGTGGAATTCCAGGTAAATAAATAAAGGTATTAAATACATGTATTAAAAAAAGACATGAGCCAGGAAAAAAGAGAAAGACACAAAGAGAGAGTCAAAGTAAAGAAGAATGAGGCATGCAGGGAGGATTGAACCAAAAAAAATGAAGGAAAAGTGTCGTAGCAGATGGCAGTATATATCTTTATTTCCTTTTTTTTTTTGGAATATTAGGTGATCGCTCAAGCTGTAGCTAACCTTACAAAGAGCAAAGGATTTCATGGTGTTTAAGAAAGTGACCTTAGGGCTTCAAATTGTCAATGTTGCACTACACATTGTAAATAGGAGGATTATTTGCTTTCACACCATCTGTGCAGCAATACAGTTTTAGCTACTGTGTGAACTCTTGTCCAAATGTGTTTTGGATTTTCCATAATACAATGAGGTGCTGTTCATTTTCTTTTTTCTTTTTTTTTAAGGCTTCCCTTGATGGAGGAATGCAAGCAATAATGTGGTGAAACCTGACTGTCTACTTTGTTTATAACTAGGAAGTTATCAACAGAGCTTTCCCTGATATTAATTGAATTTGCGTTCCTGCTAGATTGCCGACTGCTGCTCTGGCCTTGACCTTAAGACTGACATACTGTATGTTTAGTCTGTAGGCGGCCCTGCCTGAAGCACTACTGGAGACAAAAGATCCCCTAGGATAAGATGTTGTTTCTTCTGTCAACGATTGCCAGAATCATGAAATATCAAACTGATTCAACACAAACTAGAAATAGAAAAACATACTTCTTTTCTTTCCCATCTCAATTTTCTTCACTTTCAGTAATCAGTCACTTACCACTACCGGCCTTCTCACTTCCTGAAACCCGCTAATATGACATCATCCGAGGAACGGTCACATTCAATTAGGGCTCAGAGCACAACAGGAGGCCTGAACCCCCACTACTGGGAAGTACATATCACAGTTAGGATATTGTAAATTTACTGGGAAATATCAGTCTCGATGAATGAAGGAGACAGAAGCAAATTAGAGCATGAGCCAATCTGACATATCCATCACGCTATATGAAAAGCCCCCGCTGTCATATTCACAAAACATATTAAATATCTGCTTTCTTTAGAGAGCTGAGCTCTCTGTCTGAACAAGTCATCACAAGAGAAATTGACTACATGTAAATCTCAGCAGGATGCTGTCCTGGAGGTGCATGGGTATATCACCATCTGGGAAAACACCAGTCTATACAAGTGCTTAAGATTATCACATAAATAACAAAGAAAAGAAAACATCTTCTATGAAGAAGTCTGATATAAATAAGTAAAGTTAAAATGAGAAGGAAGCGACAAATGAGTTCCCTTTAAATTGCTTTACAGTTAAAATATGCACGCTCACTCCCAAGTGTCACATCTCTGTTTTTCTTCAGTATTATGAAACCTGCTGCAATTATCACATCTCAAAGTCAAGTTTAATTTTCTCTTGAATGTAAGAAAAAACAGAGTGTGGTCCAACAGAAAGGCCAAACATTCCTCTTGTTGTTCCTCAGGCCCCATTGTGAACTCCCAATAATTAGGGGATTTGGCCAATCAGTCTCCCTGTGTAATTTCCTCCATCCTCGCTATAGTCCAGTGGGGTTTTGTTGGAAACCTGCAGGTGAAGGTCAGGGACCTATAGAACATGCTCAGGAAGTGGAGGCACACAGCGCAGTCTGCAACAAATATCATGAGTGTCCAAGTAAACACTACACCACCGGTCACAGTTCAGATCACACTCTCTGCAGAATACTTTCCAGCTAACACTACAACACTCACTTACTTCATTGTGTTTACTTCTTCCACACTGCTTCAAGTGAACGCTGAACTGGACTGTACTGTATGAACGTAAATGCAACACGAAACTGACATTTTCCTCGAACAACAAACACTTAACAGCTGGTACCCTATATGTTAGCAGAGGTACACGTTATAACAATAATGTATCTGTCAGTGAACAGCATGGCCTTTGAGAGATCAAGAGAGACAAAAGTGGAAAAGTGCTGCAAGCGTTTCAGACAGACACATGTATTTATTGTCTTAACCAGCCCTCCTGTCAGGTGCTTTGAGCCATTCTCAGAGAAAACAGTCAGACAGCGAGAGATCTTAAACACAAGACATCTCTCTTTACCTCGATATTGACTGTGAGGACAGAAGTGAACCAAAGTGAATCTGAATCAGTCAATTAAACATAAAACAATATTTTCACATTGGGCTGCTGCAATGCCAGTTCATTTTTCAAAACAAAAAGTCATTATATATCACATGAGGTGAAAGAAAAAGTCGAGTGCTTTCAACTTTTTGTTCTCTGGTAAAACAAGAGGTCTCATTTCGCCCTCTGAATTTTCATTACCATGGCCACCTATGAGTCCAGAAGTGTTTTATCAAAAGTAAAGAGCTGAAGGAAAAAGAAATACCCGCAACACAAAACTATTTGTTGAGACAAATTCAGAGCAGGAAGGGAAATATTTGGTTAGCTTGGCGGCAAACGGTCGGCGGTGTCAGAGTAGTCCGTAGCTGAAATGGGGGGAACAGCCGGCTCTTTGTTTGTGGACTGAATGGTGCACTCCGTGGGGTCAGTGCAGAGGGATCAACATCACAAACACAAGAACACACACACGAATGATTGCACATGCATGTACACACATACACAAGAGCTATAACATTCCTCAGCTCGTATGAATGTTTTATTAACCAAGTGAATAAGTCAAGGAGACCCCCCTGCACCAAACATAACCAGTCTCCATAGTCACACACTGCGGCTCCTTCTCACAGTCAGATCAAGCAGAGTATATGGCATTCATGTTGTGGGGTTCCTGGATCCTTCAAATCTGTGTCTCAGTCCGGACCAAAACCAAGAGTCCTACAGCAAGGACACTTGTGTCTTCTATTCTGGACTCAGTCTCATTGATAAAGCAAGAGATTACCTAGCAAAAAAAAAAAAAATAAGTGTTGCAGGATTACCTGACCAAAATCTTTTAAAAAAAAAAGCATATTGTAGCCGCAAAATAAATTATTAAAATTAACCATTGTTAATATTGTTGATTTTGTTTACTGCCCCCAGCGTGGTAAAAAAGACTTTTGTTTGTGGTGACTGCTGTGTTAAACGACAAAGTATCTCTCATGAACTATATCACAGTCGCTCTGGATAGTCTTTAATCCTTTGTATGAATTGCGTTACTTTTGCACCCTGCTCAAAAAGCAATGACAGCAAACCATGTGTGCATTCTAGGAAAGATATCATCATGTCAGGGTATTAATAACACACAGAGCTAGTATGTGGTTCGAACTTTGGTTCAGAGTATGTTCTCCATTTATACAAAGCACTGCTTCAGAAAATAGGTTTAACATCGGCCACTTAAGGATGACTGACCAGCAGTTGATCCGTACCTAATTCCCTTTGCCCCCACACAAACATCTCTCAGACCCTCCTCAGTGTTGTGCACTGAAGACAGAAAGTCTCACCCAACACCATCCAAAGGTGCTAAAGTAGGAGCCTTTCCAGAACCGTCCGTCCTCACACCACACGCAGTCACACATACACACAGGCATGCTGATTCCACACACTCCTCCACGCTCCCACAGAGAGTAGAACACAACTGGTGTTTGGTTTGGACGGCCCTACGAGGGGACCTCCATGTTGAACAAACTGTAACACAGTGTGGCCCTGTATCACGGAGTGAGTAGTCAGATACAACAGGCTTCACAGTTCAGCTGCTAAAGTGATCAGTGAGTAGTAGCATTTGTGTTAATGCCTTTCAGATGGATATCATACCCATCTTATTTGTTTCTTTTTGTTTCAGGCATCAGTTTTCAATCTGTTTGGGTGCTGCACATGTAAGAATGTTAACATACTTTGATATTAAAGCTTAGATTAAATTAATCTGAATACACTTTAGACAGTGTGGTGTCGAGCACTTACAAAAAAAAGCCCCCTTTTTAAATCTCAGCCAGGGGCTGTCTGCTTGCGGTGGCTTTTCTCCAGTTACTCCGGCTTCCTCCCTCTGTCCAAAAGCATGTACATTAGGGTGACTGATGATTGTAAATTGTCCGTAAGTGTGAGAGCATGCATGCTTTCTCTCTCTTTATAGGCCCATGTGATGGACTGGCGACCCATCTTGGGTGTATCCCTGTGACAGCTGGGATAGGCTCCAGCACCCCTGTGACCCTCAACATAAATCATGCAAAGAAGTTGAGAAAATGTATGAACAAACAATATTATATGTATATGAATTATTTTATGGTTTATTTTAGTAACGTGACAAGAAGAGAAGAGATGAGTCATGTTCCATTAAACAGCAATCTTAAGTTTGACCAAATTTAAGATTTACTCCACCATCCATCCATCCATCCATCCATCCATCCATCCATCCATCCATCCATCCATCCATCCATCCATCCATCAGGTTGCCAGTCCTCAGATTTTCTTATTGATAGCTTGCACTGAGAGCAAGTCAACCCTTCAGTGTATTATTTAAAGACAACCATATTATAACTACATAATCCAGCCTATAAATACACATGTATATGTATGTTTGATTCCTTGTCAGTGCAGAGTCTCTGAATAGAAGACACATGAATTAAATGCATGTACTTTAGTATTGCAGGTCATGAGGAGATTTGAACAGGAATATTTGAATATTAAATTGAGCAAACTTATTATGGAACTTTGACTGAACTGAGTTTTTAATAATACATTCATATATTTACTTAGTTGTGCTAAACAAATTACAGCTGGTTCCCTTGAATTGTTTCTGATTCTTAAGATCATGAAACTAGATGCTCAGAATTAGCGTGAACATGATGGATTTATGTTTTTTTTTAATTGAGAATCTGATGTTGTTATAATCTTAACTGCTTTCTTGTTTTTCTTTAAATATTTTATCAACATCATAAAGATATTGTAAGCAAGTACAACATTTGTGTCTTATAGCTTGTTACTTTATGTGCAAATATGTAAAACAGAAGCAATAAAGTTGTACTGAAATGTATAAAGATGGGCTTTTCACTGTTTTTTTTTATCTTCTTTTTTTATCTTAGTACATCTAGTCTCAGAGAAACTGGTAGTTTCTCAGTAATGACAAAGAGAGCAACATCATTGTTGGTAATGCCCATTATTAATCTCACCCTGCCTTACATGTTTGGGGTTTGAGGTCAAAGTTATTTCATGGTTTTTTTCTTCAGGCTTTAACTTGTAGTGTCTTCTCCCCAGGATTACATCCTTTTGAAAAAGAAATGATACCCTCTTTCAGTTTTAAGCTTTTACACTGCAAAAAAGGGGGGGTCTTCAAACAAGATAAAAACACTACAACTAAGGAAAAAGGTACTCAAAACAAGTATAAAAATCTGTCCATGCAGCAAGATAATTTCACTTGGTAAGATTTCTTAAATTAAGATTGTAGGGACACTTGTTTCTAGATTTAAGAAAGGTATAATTTGTTATTGAATCTTGAAACAAGATTTATTTTGATGAGGAGAGGAGATGAGGAGGAGGAAAAACATAATACATCTTATTTTAAGTATTAATTGTCTCATTTTAGGATTCCCTGCCTGTTTGAGACAAAAAAAGTAAAGTTTTACTTGATATAAGATTACACTGAGACTTAAAAATAAGAAAGTAATTATCAAAACAAGAAAAAATATCGAACGCTTCTAAATGTAAGGTTTTTTTTTTCTTGGTAAGAACCAAATAATTTGCAGTGTTTGGATTGTAGAATACAATAAAACGCATCATTTTGTTTTCTTTTTTACAAAAACTAAGCTGAGACCCAGAAACAGTGTGGGAAACATTTTATACAACCCCAGGATTCAATAGCTGGTAACAGCAATCATTTGTAGTAATCGTTTTCTGAACAACATTATCGATCTCTCACCATCTGACTGCTACTTAATTTCTATGGAAGCTGTAAAAGCGCATTTATATTGTTTCTGTATTTTTACTTGGTTGTTGCAAAGTAACCAATGACATGCTGGAATAAGTTACATGTTGTACTTCATGAGGAAGTATTCACCTCATTTTAAGAGCTGGTAAGAGCGAGATGAGGTTTTTATTATGCTCTAATACTTAAAGCAACTAATTATTTTCATCCTTATATCGGGTTGGTATACTTTTTACTCTCCCTTATTATTCTCCCACCCTGTTCACACATTCACGCTCATCTTATATCTGTTAAAGTTTTAAGTATAGAGCTATTGTTTATTTGTATGTGCTACCACGGACAAGAGCAACAATAAAGTCCTATGTTGTCTCAGTGATAGGGTGTTTTATGGTGTTTTAAATGCTATAACATCCAATAAAACAACAGAGTGTTTTTCAATATTGTTTTGCCACGGGTTTTGATTTACATAGTGGTCAATCTCAAATGCCATTCTAAATCCTCCCTGGATTTTTCCCATCATTTATTTTGAAAGATGACATGCAACTCAGTGGATCAAAAGGACTGCATGTATTCAGATAAATAACCACAGCTGTTAATCATATTTGTTTTTCAACAGAATGTAAGTCACCATCACATGAGAACAGGCAAAGCATTCATGTGTTTGTGTCCTATGGCAAAACCATAAAGCATGCCACTTGAGCCAACTTCTACACTGTCAAAAAAATAAAAAATAAAAAAGCATGTACGCCAAGCGGGCACACACCCACACTTTCAAAAACATCTTTAGAATAGTCCAGATTTAAGACCTGTCGCTGGTGTGGAACATAGTGAAAGGGAGTATCCTGTGGGGCCCTTGGGGGCCAGAAAGGTACTAAGTAGCTCTCTCTGTGCATGCGCATATGAGCATGTGTGTATGTAGCGGGCAGAGAATGACCTGAGAGGCCCAGCTAGTTACAGCCTCTCTGCTGGAGACCAGCACTTCCACAAAACAAGCATTGTTGGCACAGAACTCCAGACACCAGAGACACACACTGGAAATGACGCGTATGCACACAAACATACAGAAATACATGCACGCCACAGACAAAACTCCTGCCAGTTTCAAACCCAGCAGAAGTCATGTACTGTTTCAGATGAATCAAATCAGAAAACTCCCCCCAAAAAAAGAATCTGCGGCACAGCACTTTCACACACAGAGCTTTCACGGCTTTTCACACACTGATGGAGAAACACTCATACGTGCAACATACTGAACAAAATGTGCAGCCTGGTCCTAACAATAGCCCTTGGGTGGTTGGTCAGACTATTATTGTAGGTGTTTCTATGCTAATTATGTGTGACTGAGAGCATGTCAAAAGCAGTTACTGGAAATAATATGGTGGGCTGGAAATTATGAGCTAGAATTACTTTGTCCACCAAAAAAGGGAGAAAGAAAGCAAAAACTTTTTTTTTAAATTTTCAACAGATGCTTTGTCTGACTATTGCTCACTCAGATGAATACAAGTTTAGTTTTACTTCCTTCTTACACACGTACAAAATTACAAAAGAGAGATAACATCATCCTCTATCATCACCGTCAGAGAGAGAGAGAGAGTGAGAGTGTGTGTGTGTGTGTGTGTGGAAGGGGGGGGGGGGCAGCATCATGACCTCCTCTTCTGGCTCTTTCCCCTGCAGAGACCTCGTTGGCTGACAGGAGTGTACGTCAGCGCCACTCGTCGCTCCTGTATAACCCCCTCAAGCCTCTGACCGTCTCACAAGTGTGAAAGTAGCAGCTCCAACTGTTGCCCGGACCAGCCCACTCAGCATCCAGGACCCACGCAGTCTGATCCAGAGGAGGGAGGCTGCGCGCCCAGCACGGAGTGGAGAGAGAGACCAGAGGTGGAACATTTGAACAGAACCTTGCAACCGTGGATTGTTTTTGGCGCGTCTTGGGATAGTTTAGACCTTGATTTTTTTATTTGTTTTGAGGGGTTTTTTTGTTTTGTTTTGTTTTGTTTGTTTGCTTGCTTTTTGTGCTGTTTCCCTCTCGGAGTTTAATACCAAGTTCAGAGACAATGATTTCCCTGCACCTGTTCCTGCTGATGTTGGGCTGCGTCCTCGCCGCAGCACCGGTTACCGCGCACGGCACTCTCCTCCAGCTCACCTCGGATCCGTGGACAAGTGGCCGGGATGAGGACACGGTCTCCCTGCATATGTACCAGGACTGTACGAGAAATACAACAAGGAGAACCGCCTCAAGGAAGGAAACACTCTGCGGAGTTTTAGAACCAGCCAAGGTGTGTGATCAACCTGTCCACAATTCGAGGAAGATTGATAAGGCTCCACGCATGAGCGCGCTTGCATTGATTCCGTGCATTGTGAAATTAAAAATAGCTTTTTGAGTCATAAGCGCATCAGTAATCCGTGGCAAAAAAAAAAAAAAAAAAAAAAAGTCAGAAAGGTCCCGTGATCCTCTCTGTGAATGGTTATTAAAAGTGTATAAGCACTCAGCAGGCTACACGGCTTAGCCTGAAGCTCTAAATAGATATGATTGTTTTGGACCAGTCTAAGAATGCATTTAAATGGTTTTAGGACACTGCAGGCTCGCTGAGTTTGGAGAGGCAGCTGCGCCCCTCGTGCGCATAGTCTGATCAATTACTCCAGACAGCCGCGCCAGAATGCCGGTGATTCCCTGCGAGCCAACCACAGTAAAATACAATAGGCCTCAAGTGAAACCTCAGTGGCAGTTAGAGGCAGCAGAGGGTCATTGTCATGGCTTCCGTGTCCCTGTTGTGCCTATACAGGGCATCGGTGTCTGACTCCACATCGTGGAGTCAAGAGGCTTAAGGCACAGTCGTTCCTCCCTCTCTCTGATGCTGTTTTTATAAACACAACTCACAGACATTTATATCCTACATGGTTCTCAGATAGCATATCATAACACGTGTGTATTTTTACTGCAGAAACTTGGTGTAATCCAAGGAGAGATGTAAGAGATTTTTCACAACAATGCGAGACCTGTTGAAACAGTTGATTATGTCTTGCTGTCTGAGCAGACTGTATTAAGCTTAAAGGGAAGCTTTAAGAGAAACTGAGGTAAGCACTTCCATATGCAGGCTGAATCCAAGGTAATGTATATCTTTTTGAGTCACGCCGTACTTCCGCTGAACTCTCATACAATGAACAATAACTCTGCTGTTGAAGTTAATGTTCATCATGAATATGCAGCTCTCTGCTCAGCCCCCTCCGTCCCTGCCAGCCAGATCCACAGTCTGGTTCCTCTTAAGGGTTCTTCTGAAATCCTACCAAGGCATGGAGCTGCAACCCAGCCACACAGTTCAGTCATGCAACACACTTTAAGGGAATGTATTCAAATATACCACTTTTGGGTAAAGATTAACCACAGATGAGTGCTTTTGGCTCAAACCCAAACCCATTTCCTCTAGATTTGCGACTTTTACGCTGTGTATTTCCTTTTCAGACAATCTTTATTGTTATAATTTTATCTAAAGATTTTCGGTGAGAAACGTATTACTGAATGGCTGAGTTCACATAAGGTTCAGTTCCTGATTGCCTTTGCCAACTCTGGCAAATGTTTTTATCTTCTAATAACAGCAGAACTATTTCCCAAAAGCCAAATAATAGTCAGATAATCATAGACTAATTTTGGCTAATTTATCCCTTCAAAACAGGAAGACAGAAGTAAATGGGAGACACAAAGTGCCACAATTGTTTCCATGTGGGTCTTCAAAAAACATCACTTTGCTGATGAAAAGCAAAGCCCTTTGTTGCATTGTTCACCTGCCTGACTGTCACCGACTGATTGATTTCTGTCTTTGCAGACTTCACTGATCACAGGAAGATGTACCGCCTCAACCTTACAACCCTCCAGGACTCAGAAATCATCCTGTCTGCCTCATTCCACTTCCTGCTCGACAAGCACCCACATCCAAAACCCTGGTTCTGTAAGCGCTTCAAGAGCCCATCCTGCCGCTCTGCAGGCATCCACCCTTCTCCGACCATCAGTTTGATCCTTCACTCGTGCGCTGTTGGGTCAGAGGCCAGATCTGGGTCAGTGGGGTCATTTCTAGGCAATTTGACCTACCACCCCCCCAGGAGAGGGGTGTGGCAGATGAAAGATGTGACCCAGGTCATAAAGGAAGCACGGGACAGGGGCCAGCTGCTTTTGTCAGTTGAATTGGACTCAGGGCAGCAGCACCATAAAAAAATGGAGGAGATCCTCTCAGCTGGGAGCATGCCCTACCTGTTACTCTATGCTAATGACCAAGCCTTAGCAGAGCCCAACAGCGTGGCAGCAAGCCTTCAGAGATATGATCCATTCATTGAGGGAGGAGAACTCCTGCAAAGGGCTAACTCCTCGCCGGGATTGAAAGGACGCTTGAGACGGGATGCAAACCTGCCGTCAAACCCCATCCAGGACAACGAGCTGCCCAAGGTTGACTACAGGCCCAGCGGATACAGGAAAGACGAGGTGTTGGAGAGCAACTGGTACCTTGCGCTCAAACCCAAGCCTAAAACAGAAAAGAAGAGAAAGAGCCACGAGGAAGATGGAATTATTAGACGTGAGCCTCAGGTTCTTGGAGAAGAAAAAAGAACAACACAGGGGATAAAAACTGATGATCCCACTCCGAAAAAACTCAAAGGCAGTCGTACAATAGCTAACGGTGACAGGAGAAAGAATGAGCGGAGAAATGAAGGAAAGGAAGAAAAGAAGCACAAGGAAAGCACAAATGCTCAGTCACCTGTCCTGAGTTTTGATGAACAAACGATGCGGAAGGCCAGGAGGCGACAGTGGGGAAGCAGCCAGAACAGAGGCTGCTCCAGGAGGAACCTCAGAGTGGATTTTGCAGACATTGGCTGGAGTGAGTGGGTCATAGCTCCCACAGCCTTTGATGCCTACTACTGTGCTGGCACATGTGGTTTCCCTATGCCACAGGTAGGAGCACAAACATCTAGCTACACTTTCTCATTTAATTTCATGTTGCCTTATTAAGTTATGCTGAGTAACCATAGTGTGCTTGTCAAATTAATTTCACGTATTTTCCTTCATTTGCATTCTTCTCCTTCACTTAAACTCTGCCAGGTGGCAAGGCCATCCAACCACGCCACCATCCAGAGCATAGTGCGAGCTGTTGGGATCATCCCTGGTGTTCCTGAGCCCTGCTGTGTCCCAGAAAATATGAGTCCTCTGGCCGTGCTCTTCCAGGATGAATCCAGAAACCCAGTACTTAAGGTTTACCCGAACATGTCCGTCCAGTCCTGCTCCTGCAGATAGGAAGATGGTGAAGGCTGACAGCGAAACAGCGTGGCTGTGGTGAGAAACTGAAAACAGGACGAATGGGTACAGATCTGTACATCCGCTAAACGGCTTCCTGATCCTGAAGTCGCTCTACAAGGCAATATTGCTGAAAGAAAACGGACTGTAAAGCAATCATTTCCATCGGTTCTGTCCTGTGGCAGCAGACGTGAAGAAAGACATTGTCTGGCAAGTGTGCTGGCAGGAGAAACACATGTAAAATCCACGCTCCGCATGCCTAAGAGGTCCAGTAGTTTTTTCATGCTGTGTTTGAAATTATATTGAGGGTTCCATATGCAGAAGCATTTCTAAGATGTTTTCCTTTTAATCACAGAAAATTCCAGGTCAGACTGAGTTAGTGCTCATGTTTTTATTTGAACATGATGACTGTAAATAATAAAAACATTAGCAGTCATCAGGCAGCTCATACAGCAGCATGCAGCATTAAGAAATATTTCCAAAATTTACATAATCTTTAAAAATGTACCTTCCACAGTACATGCAGCATTCATTTATTTGAAAGACTGGGGGGTTATAATGCAGACAATATCATAAAAAGGAAATATCCAATGAAATGTGAGATCACCTAGAATTCATTTACACCCACAAACACCCACATCAATCTTCAAAAGTGTTAGAATAAAGTCATAAATATTTTTATATTGTGAATGTGAAACTTGGTTAAAATAATTTGCCATGGTTACTAGATTATGTATTGCTATATTTTAGATGAGACTGTGTTTTGTACATGTGTGTTGTTTAAATTATGAAAAGTTAGCTGTCTATGAGTTAGAATAAAAAGTAATTTAATCCACTGTTCTTGCTGGAATATTATTGTTTCATGGAGCGTGCATTTTTCTTGGACACTACCATGTACAGTGTTTGATTTGTGAGGTGAAATTTTCTATCAAAACAAACCTAAAAGGGCACAAATATTTAAGCATAGCTCAGTAGAAAAGCAGGAAGGTTCCGCTCAAAGATTGCCAACTTTTCCCTAAAGCCCCTTTGACCTGTTAATACCCCAAAGCAAACGCTCAGGTGTTTACTGTCCTGCAAATCATGAAACGAATGAGGCCGCCGTGGATTAACGCTTGAAGGAGGAAGCGGGCAGGCGCTTATTGGGACGTTAGCCACTCAAACTTCAAAACATGGTGCACTTCCCCTTTTCCATGTCATTACCCTGCTCCTGCCCCTCAAATTCAAAAACAGAACATTTTCGACTTCATGGATTTCCTGTCAGTGGTTTTCTCAGCAGATGTTCACTGGCAGATGATCTTAACCTCTTTTACTCTCCTACTTGTCGCTTTTATTCACGGGAGAAAGAAGGTGACGCATGCAGCTCCTGGACATTGTGTCAGACTGACAGTTAAATGGCAGAGGAAGCCATTTGATTGTTAACTCTTTCCTTTGTGGCTGTTTTTGGTTTCGACCTCAAAAAGTTGGCGAGGCATATAACATCTGTTTTCAGCAGCAGAATGCTTTGAGGTTTGCAACAAATGGACAGTAACTCTGTCTCAAAGACAGAAACATTTGCTTGACGGAAAGGAACAGAAGAATGAAACCTCATGCCATTTACCGGAGCTGAAAACGATAAGTATTTTTGGCATTTGGGAATCGTGCATGGAGACCAGTCAGTTGTCATCTCTAAAAGTGAACTGTCTGCATTGCTCTGTCCATCAGATACTCAGAGATTAAAACAAGCATTCACTCCCTTTGAAAGCTATTTTTTTACTGTCTGATACAGCTAAAAATCAAACAGGATTCCATGTGGTTGTTTTTGACACTGATCAACATAACAAGATGCTTTGGTGTTAAACTGAAAATAGAGATATACAGATGTGAAATGGGCCTTTTGATACAAACTCCCTATCTTGGTGTGTATTCCTCATTTAGATTCTCAGTCAGTCAGGTCATGATAATCCTAAAAAGATCAAGTGGAAGGCAGCAGAACTTCTGGAATTAAAGAAACTTTTCAGATAAAAAGGGAATCTATAAAACAAGTGTTGCCTTTGATTTAAGCTTCTTAGGAAGACTGTGTAGTTAACAGGGAACACATATAAATTTATATTATATGCTACTCACCTCTGAGTAAGTCAGTAATTCTTATTCAAATTTGTAGCTCCTTATTTTTTTGCAGCAGTTCTGTGAATCAGTCAAAAATAGTGAACTGCCTTCATGACTTGATCCTGGTTGAACCATTCATTGTTAATTATTTAATCATCAATGCTGTTTTTCTAAAGTCAACTGATGCAAAAGCAGTGCTGTTACAAAGAAATAACCACTATTTCATCATTATCTTGTGGCTGATTGCCCCCTGTAGAGTACCAGTAAGCCACCAGAGAGACTCTGGTATCACATAGCTAGCATCACAAAATTAATTAATATCGGACTTCGTAGCTAATTTTTCACAATATAATCCTTCTCTATAAATCACTTTGGTCATGTTCATTAATGGGGGTGCTTTTTTAACTTTTTTGTTTCTTTAAAGGTAAGGTGAATGATTCTGTTTTTAGCATTTTTTTAACATTCACTGAATATCTCCTCACTGTCCAGCGCCTGCCTATCGTATGAGTATTCTGTCTTCATACACAGCCCTGGCTCCATGAAATGGAAATAAGCAGAGTGGGGGCAGCCTGCCCTCCAAACCATAACAGAAATGGCTCTAAACAATAACAGACACTGGAAGGGTCCGTGCTCGAGCAGTTGGTTTCTCTTTGGACATGTGCGTTCATGATGGGGCTCTTTCCGCTTGTAGCGGGGGTCGGAAGAGTTTGCTCTTTTTTGTTGATGTTGTGTTTCGAATAATAACACGCGCATCGTCCAGAAATTTCTTACCCTACCTTTAAAAATGTACATTACTAGAAAATCAATGTCAATTCATGAGTTGCTTCTTAATTGTTAGCTGTTGGTTGCTTCATTAAAGTATCTTTTACTGATAGGGTGAAGACTTTTGCAAACAATTTATTTCAAATTCAACCAAACTGATGCTTTGCCAAAGCAAGGAGTTCTTGACCAGCTAGGTCACCAGCTGAGTATTCACCGCCAAAGTGCAGTGCTGTTTTATTGTCATAATGAGATGATAAGAAACTCTAAGGATGATAAGGAACTCTAAAAAAAAAAAAACGCATATTTAACTCATATTTGAGAAATATGCAGAGAGACTGATGAAGGGAGAAAGAGAAAGATCCAAACTTCATAATTCAGTTTTCTCCACTGAACAAGTGGAAATGTTCAGCAACTACAAGCCGACCATTTTACAAATACACTATATTTGGCCTAACCTCCATTTAAGCTATGATGATGACTGTAATTAGGGACATTATAAATCATGTTTACCTTTTATTGCAGCTTCAAAGTCAATCGACCCAAAATGAACACATCCATATTTATTTTAGTCCTCATTTCCCAACTGATCCCCTTTACAGTCCAGACCCACATTCTGCCATTAGAAAGTGAACCCCGCGTCAACCACAATCACACTCATATGAGAGTACTATCAATGGTCTGTTCCAGCCGGGAAAACCACAGGAGTCTAGGCTTGTGTTAACAGCCCAGTATGTTTAAAATCCAAGGCAAATTGAGGCAAGTGGGGAACCAAAAGTAATATTTGTTTTTCCATATGATGATGGTTCAATTAAAGGAGAGCAATACAGTCATTGTTAGGCAACAGTGGATTTTCTATGTCTGGACTGAAATGGACCTCTGGGGTCTGAGGGGTAATAATTCTGTTCATTAGCACAAAATTTTAATAGAGTGACACTTTGTCTCCTTATCGCTAATTCAGTCATGTGATCCACATTTTGTTTAACACTGTTTAACATTGTTTTCTGCATTAAAAAGGTGTAAAATTCTGCCGTCACCAGTTTTTTTAACAACTTTTTGAACTGTTATTCAAAACTAAACAGACTATTGCTCATTTAGCTTTAAAACAGCTGTCACCGCTACTTTAGAAAATTGCCTTTATTGTCATTGTAAGTGCATTACAACTAAATTTGCGAAATTTAACTTGTTTTTGCAAAAAGCACAACAGTATCTTGCAGTGTTTTTGTTCTCGGCAGTCTTTTACTGAGTGTGTGAAAGTTTCAGCCCACAATTACAAAATGTACAATTGATTATTTCTAACTGATAATAACTATCCATTATTATATTTGATGCATGTTATATTTCTCGTTTAAAAAAAAAACATTACATAAATTCCTCAAATGGCCCCTGACTGCTGATGATTTCACTGTGTGGAAAACAAGACTCAGAAGATAAACCTTCTTGCCCAAACATGGAGACAACAAAAGTGTTGGAGGGACTGTTAGACCAGTTTTAGCAGAGACCGCCTGAACAGCATCTGAGCGTCACTTTCCCATGAATTTCATGTGTTTTTCCTGCCTCATTTAACCGTAACAGAGAAGGGCTTTTTATGTCCACCAACCCACAGCCAAGTCTGAACGGGAAATAATCTGACCAAAATCACAAATTCAATGAACTGGATCTTACATGGACCCTATCCAGATCTGCAGATGAACAATAACCACAAGAGTTACATTTTAAACTAACATTTCTTTCATTTTTGAGTGGCAGTCTGGAAATGAACCTCTTAATGCTCCCTCATTTCCACTCATTTTTCCAACTATGCTGAAATGTTGGCTGATGGATCTAAAATACCACACAGATGATACACTAATACATAATTTTGAATTATTTCTTTTTTAGATAATAGAGATCAGATTGAAACACTCAGTGAAATTGTTACATTAAGACAATTACGTTTTATATTTCAGGTTTTCTCCTTCATTATCATTAATTGGAGGTATTATCTGTTGAAATAAGCTCTGATCAGTCTGTTTCTTATCTTTGAAAAAAGTGAAGTTCAAAGTATTTATATTTCTTCATCTTATCACTATCCAAATATTGTTAGCAACTGCTTTAAGAATAGGATTTTTGTCATTTTTTATAACAAAATGTTGTATAAATCATGATGAATGATAGACAAACAGTATGAATATATGAGAATGACAAAGTTCTACATTTTAAATTAATATTTACTGCCAAAAATAATGTATAACATCTTTAAAAAAGAAAGTTCAGCTCATGCATATCGTCATGAAACTTCCCCAGCCATTTAATTGCATTCAGGCATTTATTTTTCTGTATGACAAGCTTTTAGAAATGTTGTATTTTAATGATGAAATGACGCATTATCTTATGAAAGACACACTGATTTGCATACATGTCCAGTGTAGACAAACGGTGCTGGTAAAACCCACAAATGTGTCATTTGTCTGTTTTCTCTCTGAAAGACAGCGTTTCATGGAAGCAAGTGAGCCCAATATGCCAGAACTTTATCGCTGTTTTGCCAAACCAAACCTTTGTGAGAGACACACAGATTGTCAATGCATCACGAACAGCACGAAACACAAGAGGCATGCTACATCTGTCACCTCTCTGTGCATCACCTCTCTGATCTGTGTCTCTCCTCACTTGCATCACACTGAACTGACACTCCTCTGTCGTCTCTCCTGCATGTGCTCATTCTGAGGAGAAGTCATCGTGTCTGTCGACGAAGTACTCTGCTGCGCCTGAGACTGCGAACTCCTCGGGAGAGACTGCGAGGTCATGAGGCTCTGCGAACTCGCCTGACCTGAGTTGCAGGACCAGAGAGGCGCTGCTGCTGAGCGAGGAGACAATGGATGCCTGCCCGAAAGCTCTTCGGCTGCGCCCCTCGACAGTTCCGAGCGCGCGCCCTCCTCCCCGGCGACCTCCTCAGCCGAACCACCGCTCTTACATCCCACACGATCCGCTTTGACCCTTTCAGCTTTCAGTTTCCCCTCCGGGGAAGTTGTGTCTTGCGCTACCTGGTCGCAGTCCTTATCCACTTGTGTAATATTGTCATCATTTGAAATATTCGTTTTTTCTAACAAAACAGTTTTTCTCCATTTGGGGTGAAGAGGCTCTTCGCTTTTCCTCTTTCTGGGGAAAATCTCTGCGTCCTCGTTGTTGCCAGATTTCTTGTGCTCCAAATCTCTGGCGATGTTGTGGAAATCTGTCACTCGCCGTTGCCTCTTCACTTCCACGTGCTTGTGCTCGTAACCGTCGCGGGTCCAGACGTCACTCCTCGCCTGGGAGCACAGGAACCGACAATGGGCCACGAAAGGAAACTCGTTTTTGAAGACTTGGTTGCATCTTCCACACTGGAATTCTACGACAGGAGAAATTACAAAATGGGACAATGTGCATATAAATCCACCTTTTGTCATATCGTTTCATTGATTACAGCTGTAGCCAACACGGTTAAGTCCTGAAGCTGATGCTGTTTAGATTATAGAAGATCACTAAAAATAGAAATAGAGCTCTGACCCACCTTCGTTTGATCCTTTGGTGACGTCCATGAAGCCCAGCAGGTGAGACAGCTCCTGGTCGTACCACACCAGCAGCTCTTCCTCCGCCCGGATGTCCCGGGTGGTCCGCACATACAGCTGACTCCCTTCAGAAAGGCCTCCGAGTTCTGCTCCTCCTCGTTGCGCGCAGCCTGCACGAGGCGCAACCAAGACAAGACCAGGGCCGAGTTGCGCATGGCCTCGGGGTCGACCTGTTGGCAAAACACACACGTTTTAGTCAATCTCACAAAGCGTCGCCGTTTGAATTTCACTTTTAAAACTGTTCTGTCCACGTGTTTTAAGTGTTTGCCTGTTGATAATTCAGTTAATCCCCATATACTTGGTCACTGAAGCTATTGACAAGCCCACCTGTCCGTGCTGTGTCACCCCTGACGGCATGATTGCGCCACTCACCCTGAAAACGTAGGATTTCGCTCTCTTGTCGCAGCATTTCTGCGCTATGAAGGCGATGGTGTCGTAGAAAGTGTTTTGGAGCACACATGGACCAAAGCACGTGCCTGCAGGGATGCTGCGCGTCACGACCACGCTGGTGTAGAAATCCGCGGAGTGCTGGAGAAATTTACTGTCACCGGTCCAGATGGAGCGAGACAAGAGGGTATGATCCATAGTTAAACTGGAACAGAAGACACCAGGATCAGATTTAGAATTAACACTCTTTTAGCAGACAAGTAATGACAACTGTAATATTTATTTTCTAAATTTGCTAAATAAGTACAACAAAATAAAACCAGACGGTAATGCACATGTAATGGCCTGACTCATGCCATTAATCGATTGGGATTTTTTTTTTTTCTACAGTGCGTTGAGTTACCACGGTGAAATATGAGGAATCAGAATTTGTTGATCTAAAATAAAGGATCCATCAGCAGGCACAGCTGGTGTCGTGGCAAAATTATTTCTAACGTTTCTTTGTCTCATTTGTCACTCGGTTACTCCTTTTGTCTCCGCATCTGCCGTGGACTCCAACTGCCTCTTCTCTGCGCTGGAGAAGTTCAGCACGATTTTACGATTCCTGAACAAGAACAGACATCCTTACGTGACTGCTGATTTTTTTCACTCTATCTCTCTCTGATCTGTAAATGGTATTGAGATTTTAAGAGATATATATTAAAAAAAAAAAAAAAAGATATTCACAATTGACGCGCAACATTGTACCACAAGGATCTGGTGCCAGTCAGCGCTCCGATGGAGAATTGTGACATTTGGTTTCTGGGTTCTCTGTGGGGAAATATATATATAATAGAGGCGTGAATAAAGAGTGCTGAGTGGGGACTCACCCGCCGGACATGGAGGAAGGTGCTGGTGTCGTGAGGCAGCAAGTTGCAGCAGGTGCAGCAGACCTCGGAGACGGAGCCCCTCTTGTGTCCTTGTTGAGTTACTTCTCCGACTGAGTCCTCCTCCACACTGTCGCCTCTCTCCTCTCCGGCTCCCACTTATCCGCTCCACGGAGCGCACTGGAGCGTGGCGCACAGATTCAAACACGAGCGCGCTCACGCGCACACACGCCTTTAGTTCTCTCTCCACATTTTTTCTTTGTCTTATTTACAGTCCTTTTTTTGTAAAGAGGGTACAGCTGGGTCTTTGTGTGGAGGGATAAACAATCATTTGGATAACCACATTTAAGGCTCGTTTCTGATGTAAATGTGAATCACGCAGTGTTCCGATGTGAACAAACTGAACATTGACACATTTTAACACAAACACGTTTCAAAGAGGATACATGCAGATTGAGATCGTTATAATTTATGCATTAAGTTATTCTAACTTGCCAACCTCCAACCTAATTTACGCATCCACACTGTGCAGCACATACACGTCATGCGTAACTGAAATACAGTTTTGGTCACGTTTATGTTACCAGCTGCTCCTAGAAACTTTAGAACTTTAGAAATGGTCCTATAGTTAATGTGGACAAAGGGAAATTGTAAAATTGGCCCCTATTACATGACATGATTGAGGGTGGTCTGGGCTCGCCACCGGGAAAATGCATTATTCATTAACTAAATATTTCTGTCTAATGAGCATTTAATGATTATTCTGCATCAAAGCCTCAGTTGTGGGTAAATATCCGACTGGTTTCAAAGCTAATCTTCAATAATGGGAAAGTGGGAACTCATAAAAAGCCTTGAAGCAGGATTCTTTGGACGCACTCCAGCTGTTTGAATATAGTAAGTCTATATGCTACTTTATTCGCAGTGGTCAGTCATGTAAAAGTCTTCCAGTATTAGTAAAACATGACAAACCTTCCTACAGTTACTACATTGATCTATGTGAGCTGCAGGTGGAGCTGGCCTGAAGTTTTTCTTTTGAATCTGAGTAGTTTTGAGATGAGAAGAGAAAAAAAAAAGGTTCTGTTTTCAGTTTTTTGGATTTTTTTTTTTAATATTATTATCATCAGGCGAGACACTACATATGTAAACATTTATTAAAGTTTAGAGAGAGAAATCGAGTCATACATCTGAAATGTGAACAATTTTTTTTTTTTAGTCACATGAAGGGGGTCAAGAAAATTTGTCATCTTGAAGAAGAAACTTAAAGAAACGAAAACAGGTGAATAAAAATAGTGGGGTAGCAAGTGGCCTACTATATTTCCTTCTGAAATATGGTGGGGTGAGAAGAGCGAATCCACAACTGGAAAGACTAAAGTAAAATGCTTGTGCAGGTCTTTGTAACTCTCCAACAGAATTTCCTCTTTTTATGGTAAGCTCTCTCATGAGGTCTGGAATTTTGAAGACAATCACGGGAAAGCAAATGCCTTCTGCATGACCTCCTTTGTAGTTTCCCTCATGTTGGAAGAGAAGAAGCGTTGGAGACAGTGGATGGAGGGATTTAATTCAGTCACACATTCTGAGCCACAAATTAAGGTTAGAATAGATTCGCCAAAAATGCTTTTAAGTCATTTGTCACTCTGGAAGACATTTTCAATGTGAAACATCTGGCGCAGCTCCGATTGTGTAATAAAGCAAAAAATAATAAGGATATTTGATCATATTGTCAACGTTCATGTGCAGTTGAGGTCATATTTCTTGTTTTGGAATGATTCACGTGAAGCCATATATTCCAGGCTGATCTGTGGAGGACATCTGTTTTGTTTGTTTACATGTTTGTTTTCTACTCTCAGACTGTTTATTTTGCGTAATCTCACCTCAGATGTAAAATTTTCATGGGTTCGTTTTTGTTACTTCCCTGGAATATTTGAGGGGGGAAATGGTGTTTTGTAGCCTACATCTCATCGAGTGCCTCTCCCCTCCTTCATCCTGCTTCTTTTTTTTTTTTCCTCAGCTGAAAGAGAAGACTTGGAGAGCCCGGCACAAGCCGAACAAGACTCCTGCAGACTCCCTGCGCTCACCAAACAAAGGCAGGACTCCTTGAAACAAAGAAATACCTGCGCAAAGTCCCCAAAGAAGCTGAGAAGCGCACGATAGAGAGAAATGTAAAGATCTTTAGGAGTCGCAGTGTTGGGCCAGTCAACAGTAACCGGGAAAGATGGCGTGGACACAAGCTCGCACGGTCCTCGCTTTGGCTTTGCTTGGAATTTTCTTCCTCGGTGTCTCGGTGGAAGGAGAGCCGCAGGAAGATCCACAGGAGGAGGAGGAGGAGGAGAGGTCCTGCCAGGGCGCTTTCGACCTCTACTTTGTTCTGGACAAGTGAGTCTCCGATATTATTTATGGCATTGTTACTTTCTGGTCGCTGCGCATTGCCATGCAACCGACCCGTTTGGAAACGCAGAGCGCATCAGATGGATGTCCTGCTGCGGCCCAGCGGTACTTCACAAAGTGAAGTAGTAGACTACAAAACAGACCTCGTAAACTCGGAAACGCAACCTTTTTAATCAAATAGTCGCTCTTGTAGAAAAATAAATCTCCGGTAAAGTTGTATGGGAGGAATGAGGGAAGAAACCAATAAGCGTTTATTATTGATTGATGTAGATCTATACAGGTAGGCTATAACGCCACATATAAAACAGTATGGAGATTATTGTGGATCTTGAATAGGTTTTTTCTTTTAATCCAGTTTCAAGCGGTGAGTCAAACAGATTGTTTTACCCACGGGATGTGGGCAGGGCGAGCAGGCGGGATATAGAGTTTCAGCATGATGACGCCTGAGGACACAGCTGCAGAAGCTGCCTGGCCCAGTGATCCCATTAACCATATTCTGCACCTCTCGTGCACGATCTGATTCAGAGCTGAGCTTGTATTGATTGGAATTCATGTCCATTCTTAGTTTTCAATTCTGCACTGAGTTTGGTTTCTTTCAACTAACTGGGTGTGTCTGTAATGAAGAAAAAAACGACACAAAACAACATGACGCCTTTCTGAAAGACAGGCTTTGTAATCATTTTGAAATGTTATTGAATATTCTTCATGCTGAGTTATTAGTTGTTTATTCATATCCATCTCATAAATCATATAGCTACAGTCTTCTCAGTATTAAAGATCTTATTTTTTCTGACATTTCATATCTCAGCATATAATATTTCCTTTTTTATTCTGGAAATGAAGGGAAATTCAGTTAGTTTCCAGAAAAAAAACATGTAGAATATCTGAAATGAGTTTATTTATAAGTAGTTCTGCATTTTGAGAGAGAGCAGAGTTTTGGATTCAGTGGATTCAATACATCTGGAGGTAAACTTTCAGACTTCATTCAAAAAGATCCTTTAAAATCAATAAAAAAAAATTATTACAACTATTGTAATTTTTGCACAGTTATACACAAATGTCAACATAGTTATGACTATTATGACATAGAGCACCATAACTGCCCTGCACACTGGAAATTTCAGCCCTCCGAACAAATGATGTTATATAAAAACTCCTTATAAATGAGCTTTAACAGATTTTTAATACATTGACCTCACTGGCCTTTTTCTCGCATCTTTGTTTTGGAATCAGTCGAGGAGTTGCAGGAAATGAAACGAGAGTGCATGCCAGTGATAAAAGCATTCCCAGTTTGATTACAATCGGAGCAGTTGCAATTACCCATCCTTCATCCACACACACACGCACACACACACACACACATACACACACATCTATGCCACCCAGAAGTCCATGACCCTATTTCTGACATTGAAACCATTAAAAGTTCATGTAACCCCTCTAATTCTGGCCCAACCGTTTTTATCACCTGTAAATCAGTAGACCTTGGGGCTTTCAATTAGTCTTTTAAGAGAAATGCAAATTAGATAATTCCACAGTCTCATCAAATACTGCCATGTGATTTGTCTCATTTAGAGTCTTTGCCAGCGTTTTGGTTTGTGTTCGTCTGACAGTCACAGACTGTCCTGCTGTTCACACCTGAGCTTCTCAGTGAGGTTATACGCATGGGTAGAGGATAATGACATGTCAAAACATGCTAAGTAAGCAGAGGAAAGGACAGGGAGAGAATTATAGCAAACACCTTAATGTTTGCTTGCATTTCTTGTCGGTTCATGTTGAAGACTTAACAGGTTATAATATCAAAAGATTATGTTTTAAAGACAGCAGTGTTTGGTTTTGTATTTTTGCTATGTATTGTATCAATGCATAATATTCCAAAATATGTTTTTTTTTCCTTCCTTTCTTTCATTTAATCTTGTTTCTTAACCGCCCATGAGTTGTGAGGTAGACACGTTGAGTGACATTTAGCTTTGGTTTTGACACATGTGATGATCTTTCAGATGTCCTCATCACCATCTGTCAGCCACTCTTCAGTCTTTACCCTTTCCTTCAAAAAGTTTAGGAGGAGCCTGGGGAGTGTGGCACGTCACGCATGTGTTGACTGTCTGGACCTGCAAGCTTCAGCAGGCCTTCAGGAAGCAGCTGATCTTTCTCCTGAGATAGGACTGGGTTGTTGGCTGTTTTGCAGGTCTTAAATGCCACCCAGTGACCTAATCTAACATTTCTGTGACAGAGAGCAGAGCAAAACCATGCACTGGGGATGTTGTTACATGTAAGACTTCACCTCATCGGTATTTGTCCAACTCACACTTTTGGCTTGGCTGCACTATCAAGGTTGTGAGGCAAGCTGAGTGGAAAATCTGTATGCCTTTCACTGGAAGCGTTAGAAAAGCAAAATTACCATACATTCCCCACCTTCAAGACTCGCATTAAATACGCGGCTGCAGTTTTCTTCTCTATCTGGTTGCCCACAAATTAAATAATAGGTGTTGTGTGCTAAGGCCAGGTTCTGAAAAGATATCTGTTTTCGCTGTTGAGGGCAAAAATTACCAGCCCAAAGACGGTCTGAAAGATTGAGGACTGACGTTAGAATGATGCCAGGATCTGTCATTACATAAGCTGATTTGGAATGCATTTACAGAAAACTAGAATTTCCATCGTGCATTCAGTGAATAAAGGGAATTTTGTGTCAGGGAGGGTTTCAATTGGTTCCAGATTAACTCCCAAAAAGATTAAAATAATAATAATAATAATAATTCTCCAGAATTATTGTTGTTGTCCAGAAAGATATGAAAACTGATAACAGTAACTCTTTAGTTAAGTGCTTAAGCAGATATTTCTGCATGTGGAAGAAGACAAACAATGTTATGGAGAGTAATCAGACGTTCTCCCTTGTTATGCGATGTAGCACAAAGCAAATTTCAGTCTTGTGCTTCAGTCTTAGTCTGATAAATAGAAAGCATGAAAGGCTGTTTGTACTTTGATGGTGAGATAAATCTCTTTCTGTTCCGCTCACTAAATTGAAACTAAGCTTTTCTTGAGGACCAGTGAACACACTGAATTTGAAGATGAAAATAAAGATTATTTTTTTTGTCACGCAAGGCAATTTGACTCCACAGGAAACTCCTCCAGAAACAAGGCTTTTATCATGTCCTCAATTCCAGAGAAGTCGATGAGTGCAGTAGGAAGTACCTTGTTAAAAGGGAGACACAAAGAAATACATTTTCAACCTGACCAGCTTGCACTTTCATCTTGCACAAGCATTCACACAAAGACCTTTACAGCTGAATGTTAAAGGTGTTTGAGGTTGCTTCCTTCAGGAGATGCGACATCAAAGACACACTCGCACGTTTCCTCCCCGCTGGGTGTTAGTTCTGGGTCCTTCTGTTGTTCATGTCACAGTCTTTTGACTCTTGTGGATACCCAACCTGTTGTTGGGCTGGCCATGCTCAGTGGGACCATCTGTTCCCCCTCACAGTCACACACACGTGCACTTGCACTCTCGCACGACCACATATAGCATACACACATGCCAGCTGCTTGCTGCATGGTCCCTGCTAGAGGCAGACTGCTACATCTGTCCCTGTCTAACCTCAACCCTCTGGCCCAGCAGCAATTAACCCCCATTAGCAGCCCCATGGGATGAGGATTCATTAAGGTGACTGTCATGTCTGTAGCAGCATGTAGCAGGCGAACCAGCAGCTCACAGATGACAGGTTACTGTCCAAAGTCATGGCATGTGACTAAAATGACCTGAAGAATGTTACTGATGGAGAAGAGATGCACTATTTTTCCTGATACATATGTAATGGCTATCAAATGTATTTTATTTGCTGGTTTCCTCACTCGGACTTTGAATTCCATTTGTATGAGAAGTTTTATCCATGCTCATAAAATGTAGATTTGCAACTTTTTTTCAGGTTTTCCTTAATTATGGTCTTTGTGTTATTTTTCAGATCTGGGAGTGTGAAGCATCACTGGAAAGAGATCTATTTCTTTGTGAGGCAGCTGGCTGAAAAGTTTATCAGGTACGACCAGGGCCAGCCATGCACACTGTTGGTGCTCAGACTGTTGTTGGTGTTAATCTGTTTTTGTGTTTGCAGCCCCATGCTACGAATGTCCTTTATAGTTTTCTCCACACGAGGAAAAATCATCATGAAACTGACTGAGAACAGGTAACAGCCACACCTCCCTGTCTATTCTGTCTGTATTTCTACGTACTAGTATTAGACATGTCTTATGCTATTTATAACTGTCACTCTTTTGGATTCTATATGGGGGAACATATTTCATCATATGTACAAATTTCCTTCAGTTTTAAGCAACCTTCAAATACAAAGAAGTACTTTCAGTCTCCTGGGGATGGCTTTGTCCAAGGACTAACATCAGATTATATTTAAGCCAAAAAATATTCACCAGCTCACTTCGGCTTTCTTGCTTGTTTCTGATTTCTTAAGAGGAGCCAGCTTCAGTTTGTTTTATCAGAATACTTGTTTGTTTACTTTAAAGGGAGGCCATAACTGAAGGTTTAAGGGCTCTGGACAGCGTTGTCCCTGGAGGAGACACATTTATGAACCTGGGACTGGAGATGGTAAGGCTGGGTTTAAGGGCCCAATTCATAAATCTCTTTACTAGCCTGCAAGAATTTATCCCAGACAAAAAAGTGCTGATGATTAATTGAGCATGCAGCAGAAACCAGGACCAATTAGTTAAAAGAGAAGTAGCAATAATCGTGAATGACTTGCTGCCTTTTGAAAATTTAAGCAAGGCTGGCAAAAGCACGAGCAAGAATGTAATGACAGGGTAGAGGACAAGATAACCATAAAAAGATACATAAAAGCCATGATCTCTAAAAAAGTCACTTTCTGTCATTCTACTCTGTTTACTTGGGATTGGAGGAGTAAGGGGCAGCTGCTCTTTCTACATTTGCGGCCAAGCTAGCAGTTAGGCCAGAAGTATGCAAACATATCACATGGTGACGTCATTAAGCAGGAGAAGAAAAGCCTGAAGTACAAACAAGGTACTTCACAGAGTTCAGAAACTGTGTCTTCCGTGAGAAAGCACTCAGCTTTGTTATAACTGTATTACAGCTCTTTTGCAAACACAACAAGCTGCAGCTTACAGTGCAGAGTGAGGTACTTCAGGGTTGACTCTGCAGTACGTTAGATCTTATGATAACTGGGGATGTCCACTCATACTGGAATGCCTTTAACATTGGCCAGTAAAGGCTTTAATTGAAATGTAAGCATTGCCTCAAAATTCTCCCTGGTTGTGGCAGGATGGAGTTTAGAGTCTGGTATGTTTCATTTGTACATTGAATCTTGTGTGTTTTACATGTAGATTCAGGTCATTTTCTTGCTTTTCTCCATGATTGTGTGCATTTTAATAGCAACACACTCTATATGTTCATCCCCTACTGATTCATCCCGATATGTTAACGCTGCTACAGGATAAATGTAATTTTCCATTTATGCATTGGGAAATCTCTGAGGTATTCAAAAATGCCATAGAACAGCATGTATCCCAGATGAACACCTTTACTAGAATGTTTAATCTCTTTGCAATTTCAGGCCAATGCACAGATTTATCAAGAGAACCATGGTAAGTCTCTTCTCATACATTTATTACATTCCAATACAGTGTTTCAGAAAACTTACGTTATTGCGTGCTCTGCAGGGACTGCCAGTGTAATAATCGCTCTCACCGATGGAGAGCTGAATGAGTGGCAGTTTGACACAGCACAGCGAGAGGTAACATGCATTAAGGGATGGGCTTTATGTGCACTTTCTAGGTAATTTGCTAAACTTGAAGGTGTGACTTAAACGTTGCCAGTCCTTGTTGAAAATTCTGAAGTAATTGCAAGGCTGTGGTATGGATCCAGATACTTGACCTTTTGTTTGCTCTTACCTGTAAGGTGTCACACGGTCACGTACTTCTAGGCAAAGATGATGAGACGAGTTTGTCTAAATGTGGCCAGTTATACTGAAAACTTATTGAATACCATTAAATTACTTTATGTCACAGATTGTTTTGAAATTTTTGTGGTATGAATAATAAAAATAAATAAATAAAGTAAAGCACTTGAATATGTATTTGGATCTTGATTGCCTTGGCAGTAAATGCGTCGGGGCCAGCCCTTTGTTGTTCACGTTACTGTAAAGATTCCAGTGTGTTTGTGTTTTGAATGCTTTGATCAGCACAGAATATCACTCAAGAAAGCCAAGCACAAGTATGAAAAGCTCACTGATTTTTCTGATTTTTTTTTTTTTAATTCCTGCAACCTATTTTAAAGTTCTCTTGATTAAGTTTCTTTTATCTGGCAAATGTGCCTAAAAGGTGATGCTACTAAGTGGTATTCCACAACAGTATTTACAGTTATGTTGCATCAAAGCTAATCTCTGTCTCTTACAATGTGCATCATATTGGAGCACATTTAGTCTCTTTTTCATTCCCTCAACAGAAGACTGTTGAACATTTTTTTTGGCTTTTTTTTTTCTGGCAGGCACAGAGGGCTAGGTCTTTGGGAGCCATTGTTTACTGTGTGGGGGTGAAGGAATTCAACCATACCCAGGTAAGATCCTCAGAGAAATGCAATTCGTAAATGTATAACAAGAAAATACAATATTTTCTCTTTGTTCTACTGTTTTTTTCTAGCTTGCGACTATTGCAGACAGCGTGGACCACGTATTTCCTGTATGGGGAGGCTTCCAGGCCCTCAGGGGAATCATTGACTCGGTATGGCATCCACATATTGTACCACATTTATGCAATACACATGTCCACACAGCGAGAAACCCATAAAACCACATTACATCACTGAGTTATCTCATGGCTCTGTCTTTTTATCCCTCCTGACTTGCAGATCATCAAGAAGTCTTGCATTGAGATTTTGGCAGCTGAGCCATCGAGTGTGTGTGCAGGAGGTAAGAAGAGGAAGGAGCAAAGGTTTTAAGCCTCCTTGTTAAAACAGTGGCTAGTCATGGTGTGTGATTGTGTCAGTCATCAAAAGCCTTTGGAGTGGAACGCGAGGTTGAGTAATCGCATGGACGCTTGTGACCGTGGAGTGACAGAGAGCGTATTGTCATTCACAGCCGGGGGAAATTAGAATAGCCGCTTCAGCACAGCATGTGTGCATCAAGAAAAAAAGAAAGGGGGGGGTGATGGTCAGAGAAATTAGCTGTGAATCTTTAAGCATGGATGCTTCCCTGGCCTACTTTGCCACATTTTATATGCTAAATAGCCTTTATGATTGTTTAGAGCCCGTCCTCGACCGTAACTCTTCTTCCTCTGCTTGCTGACTGCAGTTTAAAGGGAGGGCAGGGGAAGAGATGCTGAGCGAGTCTTTATGAGTAGCCGGCGGGATGGATGAGCTTTGACATGACCTTATTAGGGCTCACTTAAGAGAGTGCATTTTCGGGCTAGCAACCAGGACAACTAAAAGAGATTAGTATCCATTATGGAATATGAAGGCTGGAAGAAGGATGTTGCAAGAGCAGATGAGAGGGGAGGGTGCAGATTGTTGCCCTAAAAGGAAAAAAAATGAGAAAGGAAATTTGTAGAAATAACAATTCCTCCAGCGATAATTACAGCCTTTGGTTTCTTGCCAGACTCTGGTTGTGGGTCACTCAACATGTCACCAAATATCCTCCAACAGTCTCATTTATTATTCGATTGATGAATCGCCTAATGGTCAGTGAACTAAGAGACCAAGAGACCCGCTTGTACAAGGGTCTGATTATGACCTCATTAAAGAGGATTCGCCTCTTATAGTCTACTTTGTTTAATTTTGATGTGACTTTATGTATATTTTTATATTAAATGCCAGCCTAATATTAGACTTGACTTCTGACAGCACTGTAGAGGAATAAGAGGCATTTCTGCCCCATGCTCCAAGCTTGTTATTGCTGCACCATCTGTAACAAAGTGATTGCCAATCACTGTCACCTTTAGTAAGCATTTGTTTTATTCTGAATCACAACACTGTAGAAGGGGACTGGGGTTTTTATATAATCTCCTTTTGCCTATCATTATGTATTTACTTTTGCAGACATACTGACATAGTGCATATATATTATGACAGTCTGCTTTTCCCTCTGCTGCATGTAGTCACAAAGCATATCGAACATGTTTTGAACATACACACACATTTAGATGCTCTTTAAGTCAGCTAACACACACCCGTCTTCCAGCACATAAACACACGTCCCTCACATTGATGTAAGGTGACCAGACCGTGCTGCCTGCAAACAGGCCATCAGACTGGACAGCCAGTGTTGGGACCACAGTATCAGACATGACAGCGTTGTTACTCCCCCCCCACACACACACACACACGCGCACACACACACACACATGCACACACATACGCGTCGAGGACAGTGAGAGTTAGGCCTTAGATCTAACATGACAGGAAAGATTGCTGCTTTCATTAACGTCTGACCCTTTTCTCCCTGTTGTCCCTTCCTCCTTTGCCCCTCCCTGCCTTTCACTGTCCTGTCGCACTAATGTGATTGAAGAGCCGCCGTTTGGACAAGTCATACCGCGTTTTCTACATGTACACACAAGCACAAGACATGCACGTGTGCGTACATTTGTAAGCCCGCCCACAGACACAAATGCATGCAGCCCTCGCTCATCGGGCGATCAGGTGTAGATGGGAAGGCACCCGTGGTCACGGAGGCAGGCAGGCAGGACAGACAGGAGCAGGCAGCAGCATATGTGTGGTACATGTCAGCAGGACACCAGCAGTCCCACCACCATGTGTCTGACAGCACTGACCTTTTCACTCATCATACTTTGGTGTTTATGGAAGATGCTCAGATTTGGCCTTTTTTTTTTTTCAGTCTTAGATTCTTATAAACAAACCACAACCAACAAGAATTTTTTTTTCACTGTCTTTTATAAGAGGCAAACATTAGCAGCTTTAATGATTATAAGAGGATAGACCTCAAAGTTGTGCAGTCTGTCATGCTGCATCACGGGTTGTTTGGTGTTAACATTATGTGACAGGGTGATGACTGCTAAATCTGCCAAAGCACCGAGGAGGAATCTTTATTGTTGTCTTTTGATGCATATGATTATATATTATATTTTGCGATCGCTGCAAGTTACGATAATTTGTAAAACAAAAAAAGAAAAGATGCAGTTATTCAGACCAAAGAACTGAAGTTTCAAATACAGTTCTGGTATTTTACTAATAATTTCCTACATCCGGCGGCTCAGGCAGAGAGCAAGACTGACTACTTCACAGTTGAAATGTCTGAGGACTATTACTGTGTTCAGGTATTCTCAACAGGCAAGAAAATCACAGCGACAAGCTGTAGAACATGCTCCGTCGGCTCCACAGCTGCTGGCTGTAGGCCACATTGCATTCTGGTCTATTTTGAACACTTTACTGTATAGCTTCTGGATACTAATCTTAGTGCACCACGTAGTAGACCACCGAGTCAATGCAAAGTTACGGTTGACATTTTGAACACAGCTACAAAATGGCTGACTCACTACAGGATGAACGGAACAGTGAATGAGTGGAGAAACTGAGCGCTGCCACAGATCCCCTCTCTGTCAGTGGGGGAAAAGGTGTGCAGTCATGTTTTTTAGAGGATTAATAACCAACTGGGTGAGGTTCTAATCTGTTTTAATCATTTCCATCTGTCCCTCTGGAACACCTTCAAATGCAATATGTCAATCTGCTGCATTCCTGCTGTTTGTTTTCCCCCCTCGGCGCAGCCTTTCTTTGTATATCTGTACTTTTGCTTTCATCACGAGTTGTTTGACCTTTAAAGAAACACTGTCACACATATATACCTATAATCCTGTGATGTTTACGCTGCAACTTCAAATGTTAAAGGTGTTGAAAATGCAGTTTTTGCCAAAATGATACAAGAGCAATATTCATGCTTGCATCTGCAAAGAATAAATGTATATGCATTCATCAGAATAGAGTAAACACAGTGCGCGAAGACAAATAAGCACTGCTTATATATACACCAAACACATATGTCTGCATGGAGGCACACACGTGCTAATGCCATGAAATGGTGCCATAGGTAAGGTCAGACATACTGTGATAGTGCTGGGCTACTCTCAGCCTTGCAGGCATATTTTTAAGCAAGTGTTCTTTCCCTACTCTTTAACATATGCTGGGAAGCAGCCACATAGACAGTCCAGCATATGCTGGCAAGCCTCTGTCAGTGCACTTTAACAGTGCCTGGGGGAAGCTAAAGGTCAAAGAAACAGTCACACACACACACACACACACACACACACATACACACACTCCTTCTGGCTACTGCACTGTCTGAGATATTTGTAAATAGCAGCACTTTTAGCATTAGCACCATTGGAGCATATTATGGCCTTTCCACACATACACGCACAAGCACACAGATATAAACAAGCAGTAATGAGGCATGCAGGAGTTTCTAGTGCTGTGCTTGAGCACATCAGAGAAAGGAAGCCGTGTCGGCACTTACTGTAAATGTAGACTGGATTCTAACTAGATTAGAAAGACAGTTTTGATGTGTGTATTATGACTATTTTTTATGTAAATGTGTGTCTTACCGTACCATGACAGTCAATGTTACTAATAATTTCCGATGACGCTGTTTGCACTCTTTTTTCTTTTTTTTAAACTTCAGAAAGTTTCCAGGTGGTTGTTAAAGGCAATGGTTTTCTCCACGCAAGAAACACCGACCAGATCCTCTGCAGCTTCAAACTGAATGAAACACACACTGTGGGTACGTTCTGCAGTTGCACATGTATGCATGTACACAGACACATTTGCATACTGCCAGGATGAAAATAAGTATCCATACTTAAGTAAATATCAGTCACAAAAGGAAAACACGTGTATCGCTTATTAATCATTTTTTCACGTGTTCATGCATACTTACATTGTTTTTGTTTTCAACAAATTTGTCTTTAATTTTTAAAGTGTTTTTTTTTTTTTTTTTTTTTTTTTTTGTCTCCTGATGCAGATGAAACGCCAGCTGGGATACAGGATACCTTCCTCCTATGTCCTGCTCCTGTTGTAGAGGAACCGGGGAGGTAAGCTTCAATCTCCTGTGGCTCTTCCTCGGTTTTCATCCCAGATCAATGGCCCCAGTCTCCGAACTGTCGCTGCACCACAGATATTTACCAGCTGCACTCAAGTTTTGCATGAACACAGAAGACTGCTGTCCTTGAACAAATTAAGGCCAAAGTCATTGTGTGTCTGTGATCAATCAATGTTTGTCACAGCTAACGAAGCCAGACACCAATCACAAGGGGACAACAGGAGAAGAGCCCAGGAACATGAGTTAATGAGAGCCGGTTTGAGAAGACCACGCAACTGTGTGTGTGTGTGAGATGGTTTTAATCTCTCAGAGAGAAAGTGTGAGTTGAGACAGTGGGATGGTGTAAAGTTTCCTTTGAGGGCTTCTAGGTTTGCTCCTGGTAATTCAATGCAGTTTTCTTGTGGGGCAGACAGAGTGATGCTTTGGGTTTAGCTCAGAGTGCAGCGAAACCCTGCAGCCTTCGCATCACTGCTGCATAATTATACACTCAGGCCTGCAGCCACAGACACCTCCCAGCCATCATCTGTCTTGTTTCTGTCACTCAGATTTCTATCATGATTTTGAGCTTCTGTTCTCTGCCAGTGAAAAGCACCACTTCGATGGAAAAGTAATGCTTTGAGACGTGCAGAAATGAAATTTTGTTTTAACGCTTTAGCTGTAAGAAGATTTAAGGACCTGTCACACTGCATGATAAACGTAGCACATAACTGCACGTAATTTACGCATGCTGGTAGATCCATTGTTCTTTTGTATGATTTAGTGTCTAAGAATTGTCACTCTCTTGCTCTCGGAGCCACTTCTCCTGAGACCAGAGCATAACCGGGGCGTAACATTGCAAACTGCAGCGATGCCTGACGGAGTCATTGTTCCATTTAACACTGGCCCATCAGAGCAGAGTCAAAACTGCTTAAAACCCTCAGTGCTGCTTAATAGGAAGTCAGCTGTGAATGACTGAAGGGCCCAGAGAGAAGGCCAGCAGCTGGCTCACGAAGTCACTGTGTGCAAATATGTCATTAGGCGAGCTGGGCTGTGCAAGCTGGACAGGTGATACGCAATTATTCTTCTCCTGTATTGACCTAATCCCTTATTACACAAATCAAATCTTTTTTATCATTAAAGCCTTTGTATGTGTCAAATGTGCAGTAAAATATATCTCTGTAAATGCCCTCTATTTCTGCTACTGTCACATCACTGGTGCTGAAACTGAAACAAAGTGTTAACCTGCAAATGATTATCTCCCTTATGAAAAATAATTATTTCCATGCACATTATCGATATCGAGACACACTTTAGGTCTAAAGTTAATTCTCAGAAAGCTGAGTCCTGTTGAAATCTAAAAAGTGTATGCTGCCATGCATAACGTGCAGTGCTTCACAGACCCAGAGAAAACGATATTGCCTGACATTGCGGATTTAAAAATATAAAAATCATACATATTAAAACAGAAAAGATTTGTCTCCTTTTTTATTCAAACTGCCAGTTTGTTAAAACCTCAGAGAAACCTGTGAGATTTTACTGGCGCACAGCTGATCTATACTGCTGGTCTACACATGCCCCAGTAAAAAGGGTTTAGAGATTTCAGTGGACGTACTAGACAAAGAGGCAGTTCACTCTCCATCTGTATGTGTAGCAGCAGCAGGTCCTGTTCTCTATGTGTGTTAGTGCATGTGTGGTCCAATCAACACCTCTCAGTAAGCTTTTTCCTCCTGTGAGTGAAGCAAAATGTTCAGCTAAAAAGAAAGTAATGAGACCAAAATCAATATCGGTCTGACTTTCTAGAAATAAAGGATCATACAAGCTGCCCAAAGGGCAGTTAGGTGTTTGATTGTGGTCTGAAACTTTGGTTTTGGACTGTGTGAGCTAAAAGGATCTCTCTTGTAGGGAAGATCTAGAGTCAGTGCACCTCCTTATTCAAGCTGTGCACAGAATTCCTCCCTGCTCGAGGTTGGGAAAAAAATCTCCTTAATGTTGGAGTCAAGGGTTCTGACACAATTTCCCAAAGCTTTCGTAAAACTTTGTTTGAAGCTTTGGTCAAAACACTGCAGAGCTGCATATTAACTCCTTTTTAATCATGTTTGGTTTTTAGGGGAGGCAAGTTTGATGTGTGACTTTTAACAGTTTTGGATAGTGCTGAAATGGAATGGGTTGGTAAAACAGTGGACCTGAAAGAGGGTTTGCTAAAGTAAAGTAAAAAAAAAAAATCAGCAGGGAATAAACAAGTCTAAAGTCACATCATAATTCATCTGTCACATATCAATAAAGCCTGGGTTGCTACTGGTCTGTTCCTCTGTGTTTTACTTAAGTATTTAAGTAAAACCTTTCTGGTAGAGTGTTACTTGCTCATTTGCCCTCACAAGTGAACAATATAACTGCTGATGAGAATTTGCTGTTTGTGCAATGAACCATGTACAACGTAGTTTGCAAAGTAAGCAGAACTTACCCATACATCAGGGCATAGTAGGATAATACCAAGACGGTCACCAAAAACAGACAGCAAGACATATGTTACACTGTCCAATTAATATTATCATTTATTATTTACTGGAGCCCATAAATCCCCCGTTCATGTCTCAGAGGTGAACTGCTTCCAGTTTCGGAGCTGTATTAAATCTATGAGGACTTGGCAACTCCAGCAACACCTCATTGCCTGAACCCCAAGAAAACCAACCAAGTCACATTGTCTCTTATGATGTAGTCACTTGATGCTACTGTCAAACAAATCTGTGTCGACTGGGAACCTTCCGGATGCAGCCCCTCCCTCCTGCACACACACACACAAACACACACGGGGCAAGAATGTAGATAGTGGGCACATTGATGATTGATAGGGGCTGAGATCTCTCTGTCAGAGGGGAGCTGATAGCAACATGTCTCCTGCCTGCCTGAAAGGGGAGCTGGCCATACAGTCAGGAGGCAGGCAAGAAAACAGTGGGAGTAAAGTAGAGGAAAAGATTAGCGGCACCTGCACCACCAATTTCCCTTCCTTCTCCCAAGTCAGTGTCAGTATGAGTTATGAGATGAGCCGCAGCAGGCCATGGCTTGAGCTGCTGAAAACAGAGTTGGTGTGTAAGTAGGGAACAGTTCTCGAGGAGGAGGGATAGTGCTTCCCTCCTTCCTCCTGCCCATCCCCCACCCTCTGTTTCCTCTCGTCTGCCCTCCCACCACCCTGCAGTGACCTCCGTCCTGCCGCCCCTCCTCAAATCTAAACCCAAAGCTCAATGCCCCCCCTTGTCTCTGTCGCCCTAAACTATTAGAACAAGAGGCCTTTCTGCATTCTTCTCCAAACCTGACCACAGTTCAGCTTTCTGCCTACCCAGAGTGTCTCGTTTTTGTCCCTCTTTCTTAAGATTTTCATCAGTAAGTCTTGGACTGAAAAGTCCCCTGATCTCACAACCTCGGTGCAGTCATGTGGGATTTTGCTTCTTCCAGCAGTTCTACTCTGTGATCCATTTCTTTCCCGTGCCCTGCCAATCTTGATGCAGTTTTATCAGCATTAAAGCATTAAATCCTCATGAACAAAAAAAGTCACTTTATGCCTCTCTGGTTTCCATATTAGAGGTCTGGGTCTAATCCAAGCAGAGAAGATTCCTTCGATGGGTGGGGAGCTCCTTGACCTCTTCATAACTTTCTGTCTTTGTCAGCATATTTGTGTGTTTGCAAAGCAGCAAGTACAGACAAAGTAGATAGAGGAATGTATTTGACACGCTGGACAAGCTTCTTTTAATATCATGAATGTGTTCGCACATGCAAGGACCCTCAAGTGTGATGTGTGCATGTCAGTTGATCAATGGGCGTGTGTTTTCCAGGGTGATCTTCCTGCAGGTGAGCATGAACAAGGGACTTTCCTACATCACCAGCTCTGTGCACATCACTACTACTGAATGTGTAAGTACAGCTTGTGTGTAGTCTGCAATGAGACACTACATGATAGTATTTCTCTTTGGTATGCTGCCTTTTTTCAATAGAATTCTGTCCAGCTTTCTTACTTTCTCTTGCCTCTCTTATCTTCCTCTCCCTCTCCTCTGTTGTTTGTCATCAGAGGAGGCTGTGAGTACTTTGGCTTTTCATTTCCCCCTTTTTTTGCATCAATTGCCTTTTGTTTGAGTTTAACCTCTATGCCTTCGTTCTGTGTTTGTGTGTAGTTTGACGGCACCATAGTGTTGATATCATTGCTGGTTGTGTTCCTGCTCTTGGCTCTGCTGCTGATGTGGTGGTTTTGGCCTCTCTGCTGCACTGTGGTAAGTTTGCAATTCGGCCTGAATTTCACACTTAATTACCAGTTTATTACTTGTGGAACTAGGCTGATCAGAAATGTTCAGCTAGGACAAAACTGTAATGGTTCCACTTTTTGTTTAGTTAATTTTACCTCATTAGTTTTTTCCGACCTTCAGGTGATCAAAGAACCCCCGCCACCTCCCCCTCCAGAGCCAGTAAGTCACCAGCTGTATGAACCAGCGCAGATTATTTTATTCAACCGCCTGAAATGCAGGAATAAATGTAGCTTTACACAACTTTGCAGTCAATGTATGAGACTGGCTCTTATTTTAGGAGTGTATTAATAGAATATGAGCTGCATCATGATAAAGGTTTCAATTAAAGGACTCAGATGATGATGATGGGATGCCCAAAAAGAGGTGGCCCACCGTGGATGCTTCATATTATGGAGGAAGAGGAGTGGGTGGCATCAAGCGGATGGAGGTACAAACACACGTCTGAGGTTCTGCATATGCAAAAAGTGAGTATACACTGTGTTTCAATTGTGTTTCGTTTTTGGTTTTTTTCATCCATCCTTAAAAATGCCAAGGTGCGATGGGGAGAGAAAGGGTCAACTGAGGAAGGTGCTAAGCTGGACAAACCAAAAAATGCAGTCGTGAAGATGCCAGAGCAGGAATTTGAACCTTACGAACCCAAACCTCGAAAACCTCCCCGTCGTCCTCCACAGCAGAAGAAGTGGTACTCACCTATTAAGGTTTGTGCTTTACAGGAATATTCTTCACATGTTACGTAAATGTTTTTGTTTTTTTGATTGATCATCTGATCATTTATTTGTCTCTATTTGAAGTTTCTCATCTATTTATTGGGTTTTTCAGGGGAAACTAGATGCTCTGTGGGCTCTGTTCAGGAGAGGTTATGACCAGGTATCTCTGATGAGACCACAGCCTGGAGACCAGGTGAGTCTGCTTCTTAACTGTACCGTAATTTCATATTTTATCGTTTGCTTAACTCCAACTCACCACAAACTGCTATAATGACTTATACAACCCTATAATTTGGCAATTCTGTATAATTTGGAGGATTTCTGGGTAAGAACCACCCAGAGGCCTCTTAATAGTAAGTTAGACAGCACAGAAGGCTTTTCTGTCTCTGTTGTGAACAATAAAGCCTGTGCAAGCTTCCGTCTGTCTCACTACATAAAGACGTGTATTAGTTAGCAACGTGCACAGCACAACTCCACACATGCTTACATTCACATTCAGTCAGAGAAGCTACTAATACCACTCTCCTTGTCAAAGCTGCAATTGTTCACACACAAGGAGTACTGTTCTGGTCTGCACTCGGCCCTGTAACTCCCAGAGAACAACTAGGTTCCTATCAAGTTTCCAAATGGCAGGTTACACCTTAATTCACTACATCCAAGTGTTGACTTCACTGAAAAATTTGTTAATGTTGTATCATACAATATGCAAGTATTTTTTTATTATTTATTACTGAACATCACTGCCACACAAGGAAGTCCTAAATTGTGACATCTTTGTGTCCCCACGAAGCGTGTGACAGAGGAGAGCAGAGCCATCTCTGTTATCTAACCTTGACCCTGTGAATGGCATCCCAAAGACGTGTTTCCATCATCATAATGGTTGCCATGGTGAAACATCTGCAGCGTTGTAAATGGTGTCATTGTCGCTTCACATAGGCAATGCCGTCTCGCTTATTGATTTATACTTTGAATGGCATGATTCATCTTCTCTATGCAGCAGCGTCAGTGTGTGTGGCTACTGTATCTAAAGTCTATAAAAGTAGTTACAGGCAGTAGTTGCGTTCTTTTTTTCCATGCTGGACTTTTTATCCAAACAGAACAATTAGTGTCTGTCAGGGCAAAAGTTTCTGGAGTCTTTGTCAACCACTTTCTGTGGGACTTTGCGTCACAGAGCCATTCAGTAATGACCCCTACAACTCCCTTCACGCGCCATTAACTGAGGAAAATGAACCGATACTTCTCACATGGAAAAAAATGAGGGGGCAGAAGGGGATCCACTTTTGTTCCAAGGGAGACACTTGTTTGGAAGTGATGCTAATAGCCATATCAACCATGAAAGACTGATTTCTCATTGTTCAGGAAACCAGGCTCAGGTCTAAATTCTGGGAGGATTGCCTGCAATAGTAGTGGCAAATTTCTCTGAAAACGAAAGTTGTCTGACTGCACAGCCAGAACAAAGCAGCAAAACACAGCTTTTACTAGCAAGGATCAGACTCCCCAGTGCACCTTTTTAAACAGATCAAAAAGAGCTCATCTTTCTTTCTTCCTTCATTACAACTGTAATGTGCGTGTTAGCTCTCCTCTCCAGAGTGAGTGTCACAGAAACACCCGGGGAACTGAAAGGCCACGAGTCATATTGTGATGAGCAAGATTCATTTTTTCCATCCCAAGAGCTGATAGCATTAAAGGCTCAGTCTCACAGACCAGAGGACAGACACCAACCCTCCATCCTCACAAACCAGCAGCAAAAATAAGCACCACTCCCTTCCTTAGACCTTCCCGTCTTTTCCTCCACAACTTCACTGAAAAGATCCGACGAGGACGCCGGCGTCCTTATTGTGTAATAATTTTGTCTAAAAATGACTCATACAGAACGATCACTTCATCTGTCATAGTTGTGTTTGGTATCATTGAACTCTGCAGAGTCTCCTCTTTGAAAAGATAATATCGTTTTTCTTTCATCTCTTATATATCTTGCACAAGAGGTGCCTAAAGACATAAAAGCCGAAAGTCGTGAAAGTCAGCACTTACCGGTTTTCGTCGGTAAAAGTCCCAGAAAACGCGGAGAAACGGTTTGAATCCGGTCCCTGTTTGTTGACAGAGGCTTAGCTTGTCTATAAACAGAAAGATGCTCACTCGAGCGATTTTTGGTTGCTGAGAAATGCCCTGAACAAGCTTGGTTCTTCGTGTAAGGTTGAATTCTCGTGATCATTTATTGAGATTTGGTGTCAATAAATGTTATTACTTATAACTAAAGCACTTTTTTGCAATTCAGTACCATATTAGAAGTGTAAAAAAAGTTTTGTTTGATTTCTGATCGTAGTTTTTCAAGCAGAGGAATCATCTTCCCAAAACAAAGATGGCTTTGTTTGAATTTCCGGTAACTCTCTTTGTAATGCATTTGATTGACAGCTACAAGGCGGACCTTAGGTTCGTCCGCCTTTTAGAGCATAGATCAACCTTTCCAATGACGTATTGCATGTGTAATTCGACTTTACCTCAGCCGTTCTACGCCTGCGCGTAGCGGTGCGCCCCCCCCCCAGTCTTGTATGTGCGCACTTACGCAGAGCGCTCAGCGGTGCAAACAGCAAAATAACTCGCGTAAAATAAGATAACTTACTTCACGGTTAAATGGCTCAAAGTAAGTCAAAAACACGTTTTAGTGTCCAGGAGGCACTGGAGAAGATTTTTGAGGACTCTTCAGACAGTGAACATTATTCCTGCCTCCTCCCTGCTTGACCTTCATGCAATTGAGCCCTCATAACCTCAATACCTTAACTGTAACATATATTTTAAAAAGTATATATGCTCCACATGTAGTCATATATATTTGTAGTCATCAAATATATTATGAATTGGTGGTTTTTACACAGTTATGTATGTTAGTATGTGGTTTATGGTAATAACAAAAACTAGTTGTAAATTTAAAAATGGCAAATTTGTGACTATTTTAACTCAAAATGATTAAAAATACCAAAATGTAAAGGAAAAAGTACCTATTGTCTCAGAATATCATTTTGGTTACCATGTGTTCATTTGGAGTCTCCAAAGGCCTTTTTGGAGCTCCGCCTAGATTTTTTAATGAAAAGACCACTGTAAAATGGTCATATGTTGTGCTATCTTCTTCAAATTTGAAACACATGTTCAGTTATAGTGTGCCTACAGCCTCATACTGTCATTTACTATTTCAGATGAATATTCAGACTATTATTCATCCTGAAAGTCATTTTTTATTTCAGGCGGAACAAAATTTTAATTTTTTTTACTGACTTCAGAGTTCCATTACTCTGTCTCTGTATCACCTAGAGTGTTCCTGACAGTTTTATAAGAAACTACAGAGTGTCTTCTTTATGGAACACTTTAATGCATCCATGTGGACAGAACAGTTTAGAAGTTACAATCATTTTAATTTGGGTGTGTCATTTTAGGCGGTTTTGCTAAAAAAGGGCGGTCAGGGTTTATCAAGTTAAAAAGAAAAAAATCCAAAAACAGACTGAGGTATACAGCATATTTTAAATCCAATCCAATTAAATCCTCCTAAGCCATTATTGGGGAAAGAAAACGTGCAGAAATTTGTCAAAATGCATTGAACACTACTGTTTGCATAATTTCCACCATTTGCTTCCATATCTTCTTTTAGAACTGAGAAAAAAAACAACACTGACTTATGTGTTTATTACAAGCTTTAATCGAAAAAAATCGTCAATCAATGCGATATCTTTTACAATAGTTTTTGCTTTGACATGTCATCTACAGTATATACAGATTTATCTTTAACTTAGTTAGAGCCGGATTTATCAATCCTTTTATACCTTGTAGCATGTTGAAGTATTTCACATTTCAGCAGGCTTAATAGCTTGCCAAGATGGAAGCTCACATGCAGACCTCGAACTGTAGTGGGTTTATTCTTGCAAGTACACGTGTGGCTGTTTGCCACATACAGTGAATTGCTGTAATGTCATGCAAGCTGACAGGCAGCACTGTCATGTCAGATGTATGTCTCAACTCTCTTCTCTTTCCTCTTTTTTCTTTACTCCAATGGTGACAAACAAACGTGCATCAGTTCTCTGCAAACAACTGCAGATATTTTTGCTTTATACTGTATGTTTGCATTTGTGAGGTAAGGGCAAAGTCCTCACGGCTTGAAGGAGAAGCTGAGATGAGACAGAGTGGTGGAAAGAGGGAAGCTGCAGGCGTTTCAGGGGGTTGTTTTTTTGTTTTTTGTTTTTTTTTTAAGAAAGAGGAGGCGGTATGAAGTAAACAATTGCCACAAGGGGGAAAGAAGGAGTGACAGATATTACAGCCAAAAGGGGAACACAACTTACTTATGCTCAGCACTAAACATGTGTTTTTGGGTGTACTCTTGCTGTCGGCCTCCTAACCTTTCTGTCGCCCCTCCATTTCTGTTATTCATGAGGTTTCATTCAGGCCATATGCTCTGGTGGAAGCATGCTTACAGTCACACACACACACAAACACACTCATATTCATGAGCTTGTGTTCTCATTGTGTCCATATGCTCTCTCTGGTGCTGTGCTGCTGCTCTGCTGCTCACAAACTGGCCTTTTCACTGCAGCCCAGCAACCCCCCCCCCACCCACCCACCCCCACCCCAGCCGGGCCGCCCTCAATCAATTACATACCCCTCATATACACACACAAACACACAATGGCCCCTTCAGTCACAAAGCTGCTACTGCTGGGGTCCTCTTAATGGCCCCTGTGTGACTTCAGGGCCTCTCTGTTTAATAAGGTGTTATAATCAGACCACCAAGAGTCTGTGACACGGAGACCTATTCTCCATCCTTTACACACTGACTGAGCAGGGAGTTTGAGAGTGAGTGTGGGGGCGCATTTGTATCTCTTGCTGTTGGATCCTACAGGGACAATAAGAGAAGCGTTTTTTTTTTTTCTACTCTGATTGGTTTCTGTTAACTATTGTGGAGATATTTAAATCCTCCTCTTAACATTCCATCAAGTCGAGCACAGACAAGACATAAACCGCTATCTGTTCTGCATCCAGAAAGGCCGAGTCACATCAGAGGCTCCCCAAGAAAAGGAGGGGAAATGGGGAAAGCTGGGGACTGCAAATGTCTGTGTGATCACTTTGGGCCTGTCTCTGCTAGCATCACGGCTACTGTAGTGCAGGTGTGGACGGAAGACAGAAGCAGCTCTGTGCACGCTCTGAGGACTCAAACACACATACATTTGTCTACAAATCTGGGCAAAGGCTCACACAAACCTTTTTTTGCTGGAGGGAATTAAAAGCTCATTGATTTTGCACAGAGATGCACTGTATTTTAATCTGTATTCTGCACTGAAACGATGATGTGCAGTTGTTGCTTAACCTTCATCCTACTCTGTCTTGCAGGGTCGCTGTATTAGTTTTCAGCGGGTCAGAGCTGTAGAGTCCACCTCAAACCGCCCGGCCCCTCCTCGCACGCCTCGCTGCCCTTCACCCCCTCCTTCTCCTCCTCCTCCCCCGGCAGCTGAACAGCAACCTCTGGTCTGCAACTCCGTCCCCCGTACGAAGCCTCCATCTAGAGGGCCCCGCACCGCTCCACCCTCCGTCACAAAACCTCCCTCCCGCGCGCCCCCTTCTGCGGTCCGACCTACTCCAGGTCCTCCACCAAATCGTGCACCCCCCGGGCCCCCAGGACCCCCGCCATCTCGCCCCCCACCCAGGTTGTAATGACGAGCAGAGGGATGCGATACGCATGTGATTTGTCAAATTGTTCCTTCAAACAAATGTGCCCTTCTTTTAGTGCTAAGACTCAAGCTGCAGAAAAATCTTCCAGGCCATGAGCTCTGACTGGGAGCTCTGTGCCTTGTTGCTGGACAGCAAAAAGTATTTATCTTATAATAATGATAATCTGCCACTGAGTTTGAGCTAGAGCAACACTCTAGATCAACACAAAACACATAAGCATAACCATATATTTACTTGATAAGGACTGTATGATTAGTCTGTGATGTCGTGTGGACTGATGGTTAGAGTAAGTGCAATCCCGTCTGAAATAAAAATGAGTTTCGCTCATGTTAGTTTGTGTGTAAATGATGAAAGTAAGCAGTAGAGACCGGTTTGATTTTGTAGAGAATAATACAGAAAGGTGATGAATACAGCATGTGGCGAAAGATAATAGCAATGAGTTATGTAGTCATCATCCTCTATATATATATATATATATATATATTACTGTATATATACTGTATGTGTATATATATATATATATATATATATATATATATACATATATATATATATATATATTACTGTATATACTGTATATATATATGTATATATATATACATATATATATATATATACACCTTTCAACCAAAGAAAATCTTTCTGCACTCCAGCTAGTGTGAAAGTTTGGTGACCTTATTGCGACTGCAGGGCAGTTTTTCTAGATTTTATTTATTCAAATACAGTCCCTCTCTCTTTAGCATCAGGTAGGTTTGTTGGGCTTTTAAATCTTTAAGGGCAGGGCACATCTTAGCAGATATTAGGAAGCATTCTGGCATGGCATCTGGTGTGTTGGTGGTCTTATGAACGCCTTCAAATGAAAAACTGCATAGAGAATGTATACTTTCAGGGTTCCTCCGTATACTGCATTTACTGACTGAAATGATCATTTGCATTATTTCTTTTTTAACAACTTGTCTGTCTTCAATAAATTGTTTCTTTTTTAATCTGCTGCTTGTCAGTGAATTCCTTTATGGGCATTAAAAGTATGGTATTATATCTCTGCATTTCAAAGGGAATATTTTGCTGTCATGTTGTAAATCAGCCTACAAACACATTCAATGCCACAGAGACTTTAGGACACAGTTATTAGTTAATTAGATAATGCAGGATGCAACATCTGATGATGTAATGACTTCCTCTTTCAACGGTTTTCTTAATTAAACTAATTACACTGCTGTCAGGGCACTGATAATCTATCCCTGGCATTTATACAGATAACCTACAAAATTAATCTTTGTTTCCAGGATTTTGAATCGCTGGCTGCGCTACCCTTGGTAATATTTCTGGAAAAACATTTATGCTGGTTAATCAAACACTCCTTTCCTACATGAAGCATACAAATAGTGTTGCAGTGCTGCAACAGTGGAATGAGGAATGGGTTTGGAAAGTGTCCGTATTTCTTAAGTCATGTGTGGACTACATAGAGTCATAGTGGGCTACAAAACAAAAAAAATGAGCAACTTATTTAAAGACCTTCAAGAATTCCTGCAGAAAGTGTAAAATTTCATGGCTTCATTATTAAAAAAATAAAAATAAAAATAAATCAAGGTTTCATTACACAACTGTGGACTGCAGACAGAAATCCGTGGTTTGGCATTATTATTTGAAAAAATATAAGACAGGTTGCTGAAGTAGATACAGTCTGGAAGGTAGCACAAGTTGCTCCAAAGTCAGTTCACATATCATTCAGCATTAATGCTGCCCTCAGATGGGTCAGTCATTCATGCCATATGAACTCATGCACCCCATTCAATCACGGATGCTGGAGTTTGAAATGTCCATTGAGAACAAGCGGGATAGTTTCTTCAGCCCCTAGTAACCATGATTTCATAAGAAACATTTAATTTAGTTTTATCAGACCACAGGACCGTTTTCCATTTCAGCTCAGTCCATGTTAAGTGAGACTGGGCACAAAAAAAATTTTTTTTTTTTTTTCATTTAAATATGGATCCAACAGTCAACTGTAATTGATTACACCATGTACAATGAGGAAAGTATCATTTAATCTTTTTTCTTTTTTGAATATCAAACTTTTAACATTTTCTCAGCACTTCGTCATTGTACAACCAAGACTGTAGGATTAAACGAATGATAGCAGGTCTGGGACTCTCCTAAATGATCGCCCTCAGAGATGCTGACACGCTTCATTCAGACTCACAGGATTGTGGTTAACAGGCCAACACATGACTCACTTGGCTAAAAACCCATCTGGGGAAAGAATCCTATGACAGTAACGGCATGTTAAGCCCTGCAACTAAACAGCCTGCAACTATCGTCTCATCGTCTTGAAGACGGGCCGCCAGAGAACAAAGGTGGAAATGACAGTTTTTGACAATGAAATGTGGAGAAACATGTTCCAGTCAACAGACATGCTGAATGTTTAAATCATCTTTATAGCATAATGAATGCTTTTACTCAACAATTCACAAGAATACACCACCCTCAGATTTCCAAATAACACAATTACAGCAGACATGACACTCTTCCTCTGACTGCTGTGTTGCCTGCCTGGATATTTTATTGCATAAATACATTTATGTTCATCAGATTCATCTGATGCATGCCCAAACAATAACAGATGTTCTTTCTCTTGACCCCCAAGGAACCAGGGGGCATCATTTTCAACATGTTAATTATATAACACGAAAGTTATTTCATGTTAATTACAATGTTTTGAGAGCTATGAAGCATGGCTCCCCTTAAAAATAAACTAGTTTCACACACACAGTGTATGTCCATATTTCAGCATGCTCAACAACATGTCATCACATACATCAGAGTCCATTGAGTAATATGAAGTATGTTTTTCATGTTTTCCTGTTTTTCTTCTGCATTTTCTTTCCCGACAGCGCCCCCTTCTGGGCTCCTCGCACCATGCCTTTGAACTGGCCATGCAGCTTGGCGCGCTTCCTGTGAACGCAGAATAAAACATGTTGGGCTCAGACAGTTACACAGAGTTTTACCGAATTAAACAGCAGCCGCCTCTCATACCTGCGATTGAGTTGGGCCTTTTTCAATGGGATGTACGCAAAAGGATCGAGCTTTCCTTTTTTCTTTACATCTCCTTTTCCTTTCTATGAGAGGAGAGAACCAACAATCAGGACGAGTTTATGTGCAACATTAAACCTCAGTCTATACTCTTAAAGGTCTATTGTGCATGCTTAACCTTTGATTTGTAATCAGCTCCAAAGTCTTGGCCACCTCCAAGAGGTCTATGAATGCCCGAGCCACCAGCTGAGAGCAAAACACAAAGTAGCGTCACAATCACATGTTGTGAGATGTTCAAAACGCCACCTATTTGTTTCAATGGAATTACCTTTATATTTCAAATGAGGTTCAATTTCCATGTCGTCATCCAAGTTGTCATCTTTAAACTTTCTCTTCTGTAACTTTTTCTGAAGGAGTTGTGAAAAGACAGACCATAAAACAACAACAGCAATGAAACGTGTCTTGAGCCATTCATTTATAGTCTACACAAAAACTCACACTTTTGACTCCTGCTTCTTCGAGGATATCTTTCATTTCTTCTGCATCTGTGGAAAAAAAGGCCGATCATCACACCCTGTTTAGACATTAAGCAGCATGTGTATGTGTACTGGATCCTTCTTACCTTTGTCTTTTACATCCTCCTCATCATCCTCTCTAATGATCAGCCGTCCATCTGAGGTCACTTTAAAGCCATGGTCAACTTTAGCTGTCTTTTTTAGTTCTGGTTTGGTGGCTGACAAACGACAAAAGTCATGTTAACTCAGCTGGCCTCCTGTACTAGCAAAAATGCTAATTGACAGTATATAACAGGACTGTTACCTAGAACTCTCTGTGAAACCTTGGGATCCAAGAAGTTAAGTGGGTCATCTTCCTCTCCCTCTTTGAGCCATGCCCGGCCTTTCTGCTGTTTGCCTGTTTTCTTCTGACCATTACGAGGCTTTCCTTCATCTTCTGACAAGTCACTGTCAGACTCTGCAAGGATGTCTTCAATACTGGAGAGGAAAGAAGGATTTTTAGAGAGTAAATGTATAAATGCAAGAGTGAGAGGAAGCTTTCAGCTGGGGATGATGGAAAACCTTTCAGTCCTTGCTTTAGGTGCCTCCACTTCACTGTCTGAGTCGTCCTGCGCCTCAGCAGCCTGTTTTCGCCTCTTGTTGCGAGCATCGGCCTTGCGGATGTTTGCCAGTACCTTGTGATGTTCTGCAGGAAGCATGCTTTTCACCAGCTCAAAACTGGAAATCAAGTGCGTAAAGTACATTGGAGCATTAAGCAGAATTGAGATGCACATTTGGTAGCTGCAAAAATATGGAGCACTCACCCAAACTTCCTGATAAACTTGGTGAAGATGTTCTTCAGTTTGGTTCTGAAATGTCTCCTCATATCATCTTTGATGTTTCCAACGCCCTCCATCTGAATACATGGAAGAGAGGAGTCTGTGGTATGTGACCCAAACACTTTTAGGACTGCTAGCTGAACCCCTTTTTTCTAGTACTTTGATTCTATCTCAAGTAAATATTTAATGATCCACCTGCATCTCAAGGATAAGAAACGTTCTTTTGAGGACAGTAATACGCACATTCTGGACAGACGAGATAGATGCTTGAAGAGAGGAGTCTATGTATGGAGTCCATCTATGTCTAGTTTTGTCCACATTAGTACAAATTAATTCCCAAATCAAAACTGACCTGCTTCCAAATGAGCATTTCAGCTACATGTATTTAACAAGGCCATGCGCATCCACATTTTCACTCGTATGGGCATGCAAAAAATAATAGGCTCAAAGCTGCACTTGAAAACAAACTTCACTGCAAACTGTTTCCAAAATAGCTTGTAACGGCTTTCCTCCTGTACCACTGGGAAGTTGCCGTGTTAGAAAACAGACTTTGGCTGCGGAACAGCTTTCCCCTCCAGTTGGAACTGAAGAAGCCTTTCAGATGAAAGGTGAAACATCTTCAACAACCAACAGTCCAAGTACTTTCTTCTATTTAAACATTTAAACTAACATGACCTGGATGTCTGAGAACTCCTAAACATGCTCAATAATTAGAAAATGTTATATAAATGAAAGTTTTCTTTTAATTTTCATAATGCCTTTCTCTGACTGGCAGCAGCAAGAATGTAGTACTCATACCATGACAGTGACATGCGAGGCCAGCGTCTTGGGATCCATGATGAAGAGGATGACCTTTATGAAACCTAAGGCAGCTTTGACTATCTCTCTGGTACGAGACGAGAGCAGCAGACAGACGTTGTGCAGCAACTGCTCCAAGGCGGACACCTCGATGCAGTCTGAGGGAGAAAGCAGCAGGATGATTCCAGCCCACAAACACAGGCTTTTAAATCACCACCAGGACACTGCTGAGTGTCTCACCTTTATATTCAAATACTAGACGTGTCAGCGCTAACACTGTACAGGTGATCATGGTGACGGAGCCGGTGAGTCCGGCGTATACCAACATCAAGTACTGATCCATGGCATCTAGACCAGAAAGAAAAACAAGAAAATGATTCCATGTTCACAATTTACCAGTCAGAAATTCAAGAGAGAAACTTGTCTGCAAGCACTCAGAATGAATATGTCACCTTTTGTGTTCCCACTGAAGCGGACAAAAGCATTTCCTATTTCCACCAGCAGGTTGTAGGCACTTTTACGAGCACCAACAGACACTTCTTTGGTACATATGATCACCTGAAAGAGAATATCCTTTATAACAACTATAAACAGTAGTACACTGTGTGCGTTTTTATGTTCATATTAGCATCTGTACCTCTGGCAGCAGCGCAGTGATAAACTCTTTGTGTTCCTCATTTAACCTTTTTACTATGTGGGTCAGACACTTTAACCTCGGCTGGAAGAAAAAAAAAAAAAAAGGAAGAAGAAACGTCAAATGTGGTGAGCCAGACAACATGGTTCTCAATCCCATCTTAAGTTTCAGTTTGCCTCTTTTCTACACAATGGCCTCACCCTCTTTGCTGGTGAAGAAGCTTTTTTTCAGAGTATCAAGCAGAATGAGTTTGAGTGTTTCCAGGTTCGACATAACAAACGATGTGCACTCCTCTCTCTCTCCACCACACATCTCTTCCAGCACACGGTACGCCTTCTTCTGCATGCCTGGCTCTTTGGCCTGAAGGCAAATTGAAACAACACACGCATAATTAATGAGAAACACTCCCAAAAGGTATGAATTAAGTAGTACACATGCAATAAGTTTATGTGAAACAGTCTTTACCTCCAAATTTGGTCTTATTAGCTCAAATGTTTTTGTCATGGTGACTTCATCCACGAGAGGTGCCATGGCAACCACAAGGTCCATCACTGACAGCCTGAGAATTGAAGACGGCACAAAAGAAGCAAACAGAAGTTTATATATATTAAGCCTTTTCTAAAATCATTGAGTCACTGATTAATATTCCAGAGCAGTAAATCCATGTTCATCTCCTACCGTATGAACTCGGTACTCTCTGTGCTGATCAACCTCTCAGTGGCTTTTTGAAGGAACGTGCAGATGAGCTGAGAGAGAGCATCTTGAATTAGTTTGCTTTGAAATTGTGTCAACACATCATTTTTACAGTGCTGAACAGAATGAGAACAAAATTAAGTTACCTCCATTTCGGTGACGGTTAAGTAGATTTTGATGGTCTCCAGCACAGCCATCCTGTAGCTTCCAGACTCCCCAGCCGGAGGCTGCTGGCTGTACACATTGAAGAGGATGGGCAGGAAGTTCTTCGAAAAGCGGCCCACTTCAGCTTTTGCTTCCTCTTCAGACATTAAAGCAGATACAAAAAAAAAGATTAAAAAAAGGATTGATTTATTTAATGCTGCATTTTTTACTTGTTGACGTCCTCCTTTAATTTGATTCCTCCTACCGGATGAGCAACTTTTGTTGATAAGAATGCGTAGCGCCTGGCACACTGTCAGTCTCAAGTCTGGCCGCTCATTAATGGTCATCCCCAGTGTGCGGGCAATGCCTTTGAAAGATGTCAGCAGGTCCACAGGACATGTGCAGAACCCAGGTAGCATGGTCCAAAGCTAAAAAAAAAAAAAACAAAAACATTCAAATGTACATATTTAACTAAAGAAAAAATATATATTTACCTAGATGATAAGTGTAAAAACGCTACCCCATAATAATAATAATAATAATAATAATAATAATAATAATAATAATAATAATACCGTAACAACAATAATTATTCTAATTAGTTGAAGGTGGGGAGTGACAGAATTTAGTCCCAGACAACCTAAGCTGATCAGCAGGAGCTGATGGTCTGGACTATGAGGGACAGAGGTGGCATTGGCCTGCACACAATTCACAGTGAAGTGAGTGACAGAGCACCGGAGGCCAACAGATAAATCCCAGCATTCATATTTTTATATAGACAGACAGTCTATAGCAGTTCCAACAGACATCCTTAAAGTTCAACCAGCCAAGAGACTCACAGTAGCTCCAAGTCCACAGCCGCTAAAGGTCAACTAAGAAAGCCATCTTTCAAAGTTTGAAGTTTGATGAAAAAGGAAAGATTTTCCTATACTATCCTATCCTCCTATAAGGAATTTAGAATCACCAATTTACTTATTGTACATGCTTCTGGACTGTGGGAGGAAATTGGAGTACCCAGAGAAAACAAAACTCAAGCACAGGGAAAAAAGGCAAACTCCACCCAAAAAGGCCCCTGACAGGATCTGAACCGGGAACCTTCCAACTGCGAGCTAACACTTCTAACCACCAAGCCACTGTTCCGCCCGACATGGACAATCATCAAAACAAACAAACAAAAAAAGTCCTCATAACCTCATTATATTTCTCTTGTATATGATCAACACCTTCTCCAAGGTTTCAGACTATGGCCATTTTTTTTTCCTTTTTCTAGACAACATAACAAAATCCTTATAACTAGGTTCACCTGCAATGCACTGCAAAAAATGACCAGTAGGTAAAGTTAAATAATTGACATGACTATGTTCTAAGAAACACAGAGAGAAAGGAATGAGAGTGCAAACCTGTTGTCATTAACATCACCAAGTGAGAAATATGTGAAAGGCTGTCAGATGTCACAGTAAGTATCAGTAGTGGTTCAGATTTCCCATATCTCTGAACTATCAATGAATTTTACAAATGCTTGTTCACAATTCTGATGAGGATATGATGTGTCAGTAAATGATCTTGGTTTGACACTGATCAAGACCAGCTTTTCCAGATATAGACATGCATCATTTTTATGGTTAAGATATTGCACAGAAGAAAGCACTGCATGTCATGCACTGATTTCAGTGTGGCCCATCTAAAGTGAGACATTTTCCAGCCCAGTCACAAACTACACACAAAGCAAAGCACACCATCTGTGTAACTGTGCGTGGACAGATGCACCGATGAAATGCAGAACGCCTCCCAACAGCATTTCAAAAGGAACCAACTAATCAATCTGACAATAAAAATCAGTTCACCCAATCACATCACAAAAGAAAAGCTGCCATTCACTGCAATCACTACACTACACATTTATTCATTTGAAAAAAAGAAAAATAGGTTAATCGAATCTAGCTCAGAAACAACACAATATCTTATTAGAAGAGAAACCTGTAGTAAATCCACTAAAGATGATGTGCATCTCAACACATTAGTATTTGTCATCATAATTGCATTTTCAACATTTAAAAAAAGGTTGCTTCAGATTATGGACAGTTGAATGGAAACATGGCCACTGAGTGAGTCTGAGAATCACAATAAACCCAAATGTAGCTCAATAATAATTTTATCTTGATAATTAAATAAATGTATCTCCTACTTACTCAGTGCACTCCAGTTCAATCAGTGAGAGCGGATAAGTAATCTACCTGAAGCTGTAATGTCTGGTAAACTTTGGCCTCCAATTTCTTTCCTGCTTGCTCCAACTCTTCAGCTACAACACAGCAGCAGATTGATTAATGTTAATAGACACGAACAAGAAAATGATCCACATTCCTAGTTGATCACGTGAAACATCTCACACTTGGTTTACCTCTCTGCTTGAGAGTAGAAGCTAGAGGGAGGAAATAAGAAGTAAAGAAGCCAAGCTGAGTGTTCTTCACATGATCTCGTACGACAGGAATCAGCCAGCTGCGTGGGAACTCCAAGTCATCACTGAAAAACAATTACCAAAAAAATTAGTTACCGAACAACAATGTAAAAAAAGAGCCAACCACTGTGTCTATGCAGCCATATATGTGGCCTTACTCAAAGCCTGTGATGTTCAGAGGGACAGCAGCCAGCACAACTTCAGGGCCCATGCTCTCCACAGCGCCCCCTACAGCCAGGTCCAACTCACCACTGAAGGGGAATTGTGGAGTGGAGCGCAGGTCTGCCAGAGACTGCAGAGACTGTTCAGGACACAACACAGACATTTAGGCAAACTTTCATCTTTCTTCTGAAATTAATGTTCCACAGTCTTTTGGAACTGTACCTTGGTCATTATGGGGTGAGCTTGTTTTCCTGCTATTCTATAAAAGCAACCAAGAATCTGCAGCACAAAGGGCCAGGAGGCATGGAAGCGATAGGACAATCCCTCCTCTATTATACTGTAGAAGAGATACAGAGCAGCAGACAAGTGAGGACTTACATGCCATCTCTTTTGCACAAAATAAAGGGGAATAAAGACTGAGATCATCTCGACTCGCAGTCATACCGAAACATTTTGCAGACATATGAGGGATTCCCTGCAGAAGTGGTGGCAGATACTGCGCCCATTTCCTCCATGTGAGGGGCAACACATTCAGTCAACAAAGTCTGAAACAGAAACAACTTATCAATTAAGAGCCCATGGGCACTCAAAAAAAAAAAAAAAAAAAAAAAAAAAAAAAAATCTCCAACTGGCACAATTTCTATCAACTCAGACCTCCCTACCTTCATTATCTTAAGGAAAAGACTGAACCTTGTACCCACAACCACACCAAAACATGTTTGAGTTATTCAATTTGGATGCCCTTTACCTTGAGTGTATTGGTAGCTGCTGAGACCACCTGTGTGTGTGGTGACAACAAGCAGGACATGGCAGCAGAGAAGAGGCGAGGGAGGTGACCCAAACTCAGAGAACTCTGCAAACTGCACAAAAACTTTCAGTTGGTCAGGTAATCTGTTATATGCTCATATTAAACTGTCGGAGAACATCAACAAACATTAATACCTTGCGAGATGTACATGTGCTTTCTCCATGACGGTGAGCCAGGCCAGCAGAGGCTGCAGGTCGTTCTCGCTCGGCAGGTAATCGTATAAGGCCTGGAAATGAGGAGTGAAACTGAATTTTCACACCAGGCCTAACATAATGACTAAAGCACACTAGATTTCTCTGTAGTCACTCACCGTGATGATCTGTGCGTTGAGCTCTGGCGACAGGGATGAAGCATTTGGCTTCCCACTGAACAGCCTGTGAAACGCCTGCATGGCACTGGCCGTGACCAGCTACAGCCAGAAACAGTCAATTAAATTCAGAAAAAAAATAAATAAATAAATAAATCAGCATACGTAAACAAAGTATGCCATGCTGGACGTATGAATATTCAGTCCTCACCACATGGCTGAGAGTCATCACTCGCAAAAGAGTCTCACAGCAAGACTTGACAGCTCCCAGAGGAAACGTTCCGATCAACTCCTTCAAGAGACTGAGCACATGGAGAGTGGTAGTGTCCTCTTTGCTGCCTGAAAGTAAAATCACAACAAACAAAACCAATGAATTTTGCTAGAAACCAGAGAATTAATCAAATTCCTTACCTTGTTGACAGTAAAAGCATTTTAAAAACTAAAAAAATAAAAACGCAAACTGTGGCTGTAGCTAGACCCAATTATTGGAAAAGTGGCACCCGCTTTTTGTGTGCACTTAACTAAGCAACGATTTGAGAGTCTCCCATTGGAAACAGTACTGCAGTGATCAATACATTCCAGCTGATAAAAAGTCTTTTAACCTAAATTGATGTGGTAAGGAACATCTAATCCCTTTAGCAACCATCGCCATCACTTAAATGTTTGATGAAATCTAACCAGAGAAAATCAGCAGTTAAAATGACAATACTTGATGGACAATGGGAAGAGAGCTCAATGTATTGGACTAAACTGCTGTATCATCTTAAGAAAACCACTTATCAGTGAGGCCAAGTGGGGGGGCTTTAGGGTTGTAGGGAGCATAAATAATGGACTTTGGAGGGATGGAAAAAGGTCATGTGTTTTGATGAGTCCAGATTTACTCTGGTCCAAAGTAATGAGAGCATGAAGATAACCCAAAAACATAAGTTTACTGTGCAAACCTGTCACTGTAGTATTATGATGTGGGATTGGTTAATTTGGTATGTTGTAGGTTCAGTAGTGCTACATGTCTAAAAAAAATTGACTACGTGACTATAGTGAATGACGAGGTTTTTCTGTCAATATTCTGTTCGATCTCAGATAGACGTAGTTGAGGATAACAGTAGGACACATTACAAATCATTATCATCCATGGATTGATCATTACAGAATCCAGACCTTCATCCCATTAAGAATACTTGGGATCTGCTGAAGAAGACTTTGTTCACTGTTCTGACTCTCCCATCATCAACACAAGATCTTGGTGAAAAATTAATTCAACTCTGGACAGAAATAAATGCTTAACATATCATTGCTATGGCAAGTGTAAGGTCATTAAAGCTGAGGGATTCAAACAAAATATTAGAGTGTGTGAATTTTGTTATACCAAGCAGTGTATGTCAATTAAGTACATCAACAGCCAGCAATGCCTCACCTCCTGCATGCTCAATTTCTTTGATACAGAACTTGGCTGTTGTTATTGCAGCAGGGTGGTGAGTTGGGGCATTATCTGTAAACAGAAAGTCGCTCCCTCGAAGAATGGCGCAAACGCCTTGCTGCGCTGCTTTACGAACCTGAGAGAAACATGGGCATTATGCAGTTAATATAAAATCCCACCCCATTACTATTACAGTAAATGCAGCATTCATCTTTACCACAAGTTAATAAAGTGCATCTGTTCACATGGGTGAAGATTTAATAGTGGGCTGATGGGACCAACCTTGGGCTTGCTGTGCACAGTGAAGCTGAGTAGGCCATGATAAGCCTGCAGAGTAGATGGGTACGTCCAGACAGACGCGTCCTGTTTCCTCAACAAAGTGGCCAGGCATGATAGGATCTGTCAGCCCAGAATTTAAAAAAAAAAAGACACATTTGTAAAGGTTTTTTTTCCAATAACTACAGAAACAGTGGGAAATCTCACCCATCTAAGTGCAGAGGAGGTGTCAGATGAGGCCTGTTTAGACATGACATCCATCAGAGCCTTTGTGGTGTCTGAGAACTTAGACATGAGTACCGGCGCAGGAACCCTAGGGAATACCAAACACCAAGTAGATTACATATAGTTCCTGTCATTGCTAAGGACGTTTGAAATGTTTGAGGGTTTTGTTATGAAAAACATGTACATATATGTCCTACCGTTTCATGACAAGGTTAAGAAGGTACGCCACTGCAGCCTGGGACTCTGCTGAATCCACAGCCTCCAAGGTAGTCATCTATTTTAAAAAAAAAAATCACAGATATACTTCATCTACACAAAAATAAAGATACTACTTTTTCAACATACTTTTAGTTATTTGTGAAGTTATCAGTGACCGTATTAAAAAGGCAATACTCACCAAAGCAGCAAAGTACTCTGTTTCAGTCTCCTTTCCTCCTTGACTTCGAATCACCTCAGTAACAGCGGCTAGAACTGCACATATCTGTGTGACACATCGGGACATAGTCAAAATTACAAGGAAACCGAGTTTCCTCGATTTGCAACAAAGTATTTATCAGTCGGTTACCCCAGTTATGCAATATAGGCATTTCACCACATTGAAACAAGCTTACTAACATTACAGGCTGCATACATTAAAATATTTGCTAAATAAGCTGTTATGAACACGTGAAGCATCTTCCAACTCCTACCTCTTTGTGTGCAGCTGAGTTGGACTCCCAGAAGCGCTGCACTTTTCTGAAAGTGAGGTTGGAGCAGTCCGACAGGCCACTGAGGAAGGTGCCTGAGGTTCTCTCTGACAACGTCTCATCAGGTTCCTCTTCCATACGAGCATCCTTATGATCGCCTGCACGGAGCTCCAGTGGACCAGTCTGTAGCTCATTGTGAAGCTTGAGAGCATCAACTGTTAGATCACTCTTTTCTGAGAGGGAAATATGAGGTACGCCATTACTTAAAAGTTGAAGTCAAGGTCCAAGTAAGACAAATGAAACTGGTGATAAGATTTAACTGAGACTGGGTTAATTTAGTGAAATTACACACTTTACCATAGGGTACTCTGACCTATGTTGAATTTACACACTTTGCATGCGGAGGTTGTGTGTCATCTTGACTTTGAAAGCTGGATCATATTAAACAGTTACTATGTGCTAATCTGCAGTTTTGAAGGTGTTCAGTTCCACACATTGGATTAGGACAACAATAACACTCATCTAATGAGAGCACAGTCGCACAATTCACTGAAGACCCTAACAAGGATTAAGTGAAGCTCAGGAGCTCAGTGAATTCCAGCGTGGAACTGTGATAGGACGCCACCTGTGCAACAAATCCAGTGATGAAATTTCCTCACTCCTAAATATTCCACAGTCAACTGTCAGCTGTATTATAAGGAAATGGAAGTGTTTGGGAATGAGAGCAACTCAGCCATGAAGTGGTAGGACACGTGAACTGACGGAGCGGGGTCAGCGGATGCTGAAGCGCATAGTGAGAAGAGGCCGCCAACTTTCTGCAGAGTCAATCACTACAGACCTCCAAACTTCATGTGGCCTTCAGATTAGCTCAACAACAGTGCAGAGAGCTTCATGAATGGGTTTCCATGGTGGAGCAGCTGCATCCAAGCCATACATCACCAACTGCAATGCAAAGCATTGCTTGCAGTGGTGTAAAGCATGCCACCACCAACTGAAGAGGTTACATTTTGTCCAAGAACATAATAACTGGCCTAAAGAGAAATGGCACAACTTTTTGTGAACTGATGAAGCAAGATTGTTCTTTTTGTGTCTACAGGTCATTTGTCAAATGACTCCCAAATACTAAATTCCACCCACAGATCAATGTGAAGACAGTGAAGCATGGTGGCCAGCCCAATCCCTGGAACTTAACCCAACTGAAAACCTGTGGGGTGACATCAAAAATGCTGTTTCTGGGGGAAAAACCAAGAAATGCAGAGGAACTGAGGAATGTAGTCTAGTCATCCTGGGCTGGAAAACCTGTTCACAGGTGACAGAAGTCGGTCGACTCCATGCAACACAGATGTGAAGTAGTTTTCAGAAACCGGGATTATACTACTAAGTATTAAATCAGTGATTAAAAGGAAAAGCTACGTCTTCAAGCATTTCTCAGTTTATACATTAAATGCTTGACTTTGTAAAGAAAAATCCACAGTTGCTCTTTAAAAAAAAAAAGCTTAACATTCCTTTTTCTCGACTTCTTGTAAAATAATAACCAAATTGATCCATCTTTGATTTAGAATAGAATGTGCAATGTTCCCATTGCATTTGTGTGTTTGGAAATAAACGCTATTAATTACTTTGAGCTTTACTCACTTTTTTCTTCTATTATTTTGAACACAACTGTATAAAACTGTAATCATTTTTGTGGATTCAAATGCCCCCAATGACAACCTGACAGTCCAAACTAAAACATCAGATCAACCAGAGACAGATTCAAAACACGACTTTCAGCAGCTACCTGTGCGGTAACGCATTTAAAAACCTTATATTATTATTTTCAAGTCTGCCGAGTCATGGCGTCCAGGACAGTTAGAAAACAAAAAGAACAGACTACAACCAAAGATGCAGAGTTACATTTTCTGCTGGGAAGATGAATGTTGGTTGAAACGTAATGGTGCCACAAATCAAGTTGTTTTAATTCATTTCCAGTAAACTAGCGGAGGCTAGCTGAAGTTAGCGAGACCCACGTGCAGCTCACCGGAGGGTCGGCTGAAGAAGCGGCTTTTCGCAGCCTGTCGAAAACGGTTCGTCTGCGGATTTGAGTCGCTACTGTGCCCTTTCTTCCACCGTTTGAGTTTTGTCCCCGTCCCAGACCGAAGTTTCCCCGATTTTACCATTTTCGGGGTTGAAAATAATCACGTTTCCAAACAACTGTCTGTGGATCTTAGGGTGGCTCTGTCGCTCACAAGATGACGTCACAGCCCAGCTCACATGTCTTGTCTTTTGCCTGCAGATGGCGCTGTCCACCACAAACTCCAAATGAAAGATTCATAGTTATATACGATGGTTCATATCCACCAGAGTAGTGAACTGAAATACATATTTGCATCTTATTTGTATTTCCAGGCCAACCAATTTACGACTTTACTTTATTGTAGCTCGTAGTAAAAAGTTTCACTCTTTAATTTTTTTTCTTTTTTTACTCACAAAACCTACCGAGATCTTTATTATAATGCGTTAAAATCCTAGTAGCTACTAATTCATTTTAACAACCGCACAGTTTGGTCAAATTGTTAACGGTAGATATTTTTTACTAATTTAATTATGAGTAGTTACAACAATTCTCACTTTATTGATACTTTTTACAAACCAGTTAACCAATTGATAAACTGAAGTGGAAACTGGGAGTCTAATATTCCATAAAATAATTCACAATTCATTAAAAATTCTCTGAAAAGCCTCCATCTGATCCAACACGCTGCAGCAAATGTTCTGATGAGAAACTGCAAGAAATACATTTCTAAAAGTTTATCTTCTCCGCATTATAAAATCCAAAATACTATTTAAAACTCTCTACTTCACATATAAAGTTTTTAATGACCAGGTTTCAAATGTAGCATATTATTCCAACAGGGCACTTCACTTTCAGATAGCAGGCTCATGTGAGGTCCCTCATGTTTAAAAAGTAGAATAATGAGTTTCCAGTAATCAACCAGCTCCCATTTTGGGTTTCAAGATTAGGCTTTAGAGTTATTTTTTGCAAATATTAACAGGCTGAGTCCGGTGTCTGTTTGTCATCCTATGTGATATTTTGGACCAAAGCATTAATGCTCTCCACCACCATCACTGATTGGAAGAATATCCTTTGCAAACATGATGTTCCAATGTTCCGCCAATGTAGTTCCAATTATTTGTGAAATCAATTTTAAGTTCAATGAAAGCCATTTTATCCATACATAATGGCCACATACTTTCTATAAATGTCTTATTTTGGATTTTTTTGATTTGACACTCCTTGCTACCTCCTGACAACTTAACAGATACTGACTATGGCACAGAACAAAAATTACATTTATAGGTATTGCTCTGTCAAACAAGACAAGCGACACCAAGGATGGGATCATTATGATAAAGTTTAGTTTCTCCTTGATGCCTAAAAGGAAAAGCAGAAAAGGGTTTAAATTCACAATATTTATTAAGTTATTCAAGTTCAGAGAGCATCATATTGTACATAAAACTACAGTATGTTTGTACAATTGTTTGGAGCAATGAAATTAAAAAAAAAAGAAAAAAAAAACAACTCACACACAAACAAAGAAATCATCTCTTACTACCTTTTAGAAAGGTGCTTTCATTACATTCTGTGTCCTTATCATGGCAATTCAGTTGCAAGCTGATAATGTACTGTGCACACAGTTACATGACCAAAAAATAACCATACTTAATCTGATATTTATAGTTACAAGTAGTTTTCTTTCTACTTTTCAAAAAAGAAAGAAAGGGAGTGGATTTTCCTTATTTGGACCCTCGGGAGAACTGTGTTTAATGAATTAATAAGCACAAGTACAAACAGACATGATAAGGAAAGGAACCCATGTCCACAACAGAGCTGCATTTTGAGGTTTTCACAAACAGATAAACACACACTGGGATGTGCAATTTAGGGCTCTACCATAAATCTAAAGTGTTTTAGTGCATTTCAATAATCATTTGGAAAAAAAAAAAGGGGAAAAATAGAAAATAAAGGAGCAATATAAAAGCAATAGGTTCTTATATAAAATTGTACACAAAATGTCACTGCAGTACCAGCTGGAAACCAAATTGAGGCCCTACTCCTGTTCCTGCAGCCCTCTCTGGCACATCCTTCATCTTTCCTTCACTTCATACCCTCTGGTGCCCTTCTCAAGTAGTTATGACTGAAGGATTCATGTTCACAATTACTTGGACAACAAAGTCCTTCTGGATCTTGGCATCTTGCAGACGGGTCTTGTCAGTGAGAAGCTTCCCAGAGAAGAACCACCTCTGGCGGGTCACATCGATGTCCTCTTGCTTTTCCAGTTGTTTCTTTAATTCAGCGATGGAGTCCGCTAGGCTGGCAGTCAGACGCACATCCTTCCCTAAGACAACAAGGGGGTATAAATTGAGCTGATAGATTGCTCACAAAACCACAGAAAAACTACAAATCACAAGTCAGCATCCAGCCTGAAAAGTACATAGCTCTTTACGTTTAAATGATATATTTTTAAAATTACTGGGAGGTGTTACCTGTTGATAATCGCACCCGCAGTTGGAAATCTTCCCTGGATGGTGGGGCTTGAGCTTGTTTTTGTGTGGACTCAGACACTTTGCCATCGGTGCTTGCTTCAGTGATGAGGTTGACAGGCGGCGCTAATGTGTATGCCGGGAGCTGGTAGCGGTTGCCCAGTTCATCATAACTCTCTGTGAGGGAGCCTGCCCAAGAGAAACCACATGCATAAACAATCCAATTACAAACCCTTTTCTATCACTAGCAACAACTCACATTACCAATGATAGGTTCAGGAAGTATTCTCTTCACATTTGACAATTTTTAGGGAATGTACATGTATAAATCAGCCTCCAGCCTGATGTTGGATTTGCTCATCAGGCTGAAGTGGCTCCAGCTTGTATATTGCATTTATATAAAATTAATGCGTGACTTAAAAAAGTAAGGACAGTGATTCTCCCCCCGCCAGTCATGACTGTGTGCATTACTCATGCAACACTGTGACTATTATGCAACCATGATAGCATTAATCTCTGAACAATTCACCCAAGGGATGCTGCAAACTGCTCTTTGACACGGCATGAATTACCACTACGAGTTATGCTTTTGTATAGGAAGTTCCAGGACACGTACATCTTATAATATGGTTGATGTTTTCAAGTCTGGAATGGATTGCATGTGTTGATGTGGTTTCATACCATGCGGCAGAGTAATGCAGGCTCCGTCCACTATGGCCTGCGCAAGCTCGAGGTCATTGCATTCCACCGCCAGCGCTGCTGCTCTGAGCGCATCCCAGATCTCCTTCCGTCCATCAAAGGCTGGAGCTGTATCCCAGAATTCATCTCTCTTACTCCTCAGCTGGCCCTCTGTCATCGGGTACTCGCTCTTCCATTTAGGACGCTCCTTCTTGAGAGGTTCATTGCGTGCTGCAAAAAATGAATTTGAGAGAGAGAGCAGTGTTCAGTGTGATTCAAAGACAGATTTCAGGATGTAAAGAAAAAAAAAGATCAGAATGCAAAGAACATTTCATTTCTAAATTGGTGCTAAGGAAGTAGAACTAAGTAACTGGTCATGAACCTCTGAGAAAAAGCATTAAGGGTGTACATGGTTGCCATGTTGACTCTCATCATGGCTGCTCTAAAAATGGCTGAGCTCTTTTCCACTACCTCTGGCACAACTGAGAATCTCACTCAGATGCCCTAAGCTGTGCCGAGCTGTTGTTTCAAACAAAGTAAAAGACACACGTGTTTTAATTCTCATGCTTCTTTTATCTTGATTAAAACAAGAAAGATTACAGAAAGGCCAAAGTTTTTCCCAGTCCAATAAGAGATAATGAATCAAATCAAATGTGTCAAAGGATCAAATACATGATACTCTTGTCATTGTAGGTGCTTTTGGTCAAAACCAAGAGTTAATAAAAGAAAAAGAATAAGGAGAATAGCTTGATTTTAACATTCCCAGAATGAAAATATTGTATTTGACTCTCCAATCCATTATATCTAAAACGTTTTGTTTAGTCTGACCAAAGTTGATTATCGATTCATATGCATTTCCTATATGTATGGATGTCTACCAGTATAGCAAGAGTTTCAGTTTCATTCACAGAGAGAAGAGTGAGAATCAAAATGGTTATTTTTAGCACTGTGAATTACTGCAGTGTCTGGTAACACATACCGTCCATGTGCACAGACACACACACACGTAAGTCCACACCAGTGGATTATGGACAGTAATCAGGTTCCACATAACTGGATTTATCTGGCCCTGTCACAGAGGCTGGAGGGATGAGCCCTCTTTGGCCAATGAAAAGCAGCAAAAACGGAAAAAATATATCTACACAGGTTTACCAACAACAAGCACAAATCCACAATGAATCTGACCACGTTTTCAAACTGTTTTTCAAATAACAACTGACACCAAACATTTTTCCCCCTTTCAAGTCTGTGTTTTTTAGATGAGAGGAATTTAGTTTAAAACCTTACATAACATTTATCCATGTAGAGAATCATCTCCAAATTCATAGGCTTAAGCTGGTTTTACACTGAAATCCTGCAGCACTGCCATTCCCAGAGTTGTCAGTGTGTGTAAGCAAAAGGAAAAATCAGCCACTTTGCAAATACAAACTGTTATCCGTCTGTATTACTTGGGTTTTATTTATTCATTTATTTATTTACATTTTTATTTACAGTTTTGTAAAGTAATACAATCTATTCATTAAACTAGCCCACTATCCATTTCTCAACCATTATCTACACCCACTTCATCCCATTTAGGGTCACGGCGGGCTGGAGTCTATCCCAGTTGTCATTAGCCAAGAGGCCTTGCGCACCATGGACAGGCTGCCAGTTCACCAGAAGGCCACGGAGTGACTAACAGCGTAGTACATGCTCACAATCACCTCAGTGAGTAACCTCAGAATCACCTATCAACCTAACAAACATGTTTTTGCTCTGAGGGAGGAAGGAAGGGAGTAATCGGAGAAAACAACACAGGCGAGGTAAAAACACACAAACTCCACAGAGAAATAACGCAGCTGAGATTTTGATCAGGAACCGTCTTTGCAGCGAGGTGACAGTTCTCACCACCACAACACTGCTGCCCTGACACCCGTCAACAGCAGTCACACCAAAAGGATATGTTGCTAAATTTGAAATTAATATAAGAACTCTTATACTAGTGATACAAAATCCTCTACGTCTTTCATTTTCCTTTGTGTATGACTCAGTTGTTGATATGCACCTTAACCTTTATGGCAAATATTTTAGTAGAGCACACTGTGAAATTGACAATGATGCCTTTGTACCGTGTGATGGATGGATGATGGATGGATGATGGATGGACGTGTGCTACTGCATTAGACACTATTCCTTTTATAATATATGGACTGTTTTACATGATTCTGGCATAAGTTCAGGCTGCAACAATGACCTCTAGGTATGAAGCAATAGGCCACGTTTCAGTTTGCAAATTAATGCAAATGCACAATGACTTATTCTAATGAACTAGCACCAAAAGAGAGCTTTTGATACAAAAAGGGATTTTTTTTGTTTTGTTTTTTTAGTCTTCCTGGTTTCTTCGTGTGAAGAGTCAAACATGCAAAACACCTTGAGCACTACAACCAAGCAAATACAGAAAATACTGTTGTCACAAAATCTTATGTGGAGCATAGAAGACAAATGCAGAAGGAAACATGGAGACAACTGACAACTAAGACTTACAGTACTCCAACTTAGTTCTAGACTGACTGGAAACATTTTAAGAAACAAAATCTGACTGACCATGGTTTAGTTTTTTTTTTGTTGTTGTTGTTGTTTGTTTTTTATATGGTTGTACACACTGAACATGATATTATTTAATGAAATGTAACAACATTTCATGCCCCTCATTGCTGGAGTAAATCACACAGACAGACAGTTTGTGACTAAAGCAATTACCTTTGACACCGTGTATTAAGACGTAAGTCTTAGCTACCTGGAATCTAAGATTAGCAATTTCAGTTGAAGTTTATTTCCCCTCAAGCTCAAGCAGTCCTGGTGAATGGAAACTAATTCCTCCTAAACTCTACTATAAAAGGAAATTAACTAAGTTATTCAAAATTAATGAAATAGAGCAATTTATTGAGCCTAAAATGACTTCCAAATGATTGTATTTACTTATTTAAAACCTCTACTATTATTAGCAGGTTTATTATTAGAGCTTTACCTTTGTAGAATTTTAGAGATAAAGTATTTAAATATATATATATATACAATCTTAATCTTTAAAACACATAAATGCATCTGATCAAGTTATTTTTCAGGTATCATCTTTGCGATTTTCACTCAGAATCTTTTTATTTTATTATCTACGAATCTAAATTACCACTGGTGGTACGCGAGCGCTCTCTGGTGGTACGGGGGGGAACGTCAGGACTTTCCACATTTTCCCTTTTTTTTTATTAAATCGGAAACATACAATGCATTATAAATACGTTTCAAATGAAATTCGGGTAAAAATAAATAACTGCAATAAGGAATAAACATCTCTCCTGTGAATTTAAAGCTAATTGAGAGGGCATATATGGCTATATTTTAAAAGTGGTCATCATGGTGGTACTCAGAGAGCTGAACAGTTTCTCAGGTGGTACACAGTATTAAAAGTTTGAGAACTACTGTCTTAGTGTATTTTGTCGGGGCTGCTGCTTGACCACAGTAATTTGCTGACGGTCCCTAAGCTCCACGGCAGCAGCGAGGTACTCAGAAGAACATTCTTCAGCGCTGTTCCTTAGTTTTTAAGGAACCATACTCACTGAGCTTGGAGGGTTGATGATACTTGTGAAATGTCTGGCATACTTATATCTCCAAAATGATACAAACCTGGATTAAATCGGTGCCGTTTTCATGACACCAATAAAGTTCAAAGAGAAAAAAAACAAGCAAATGTCAGATGTGAAACTAACTTTACCGGGCCCTGCGGTGGTAACTTAGTTCACAGCGACAATAAATACAAATAAACCTTTTTTCTCGTTGACAGACCTATCTGGCAGCACCTTAAAGCTAAACTTGCCTTCATAAGACCCTTTTCTGTCGCCATGTCTATCCCACTGTAAATACCCTTACTGGCCGAGGGTCATATTTACAGAGTGGTGTTAAACAGAATTTGCATTAACACATTATTAACGCGTTAACTTTGACAGCCCTAATATTATATATATATATATTGCTTATAAGATTGCTTATAAGACATAAGCCATTATGTTTATTGTCTTAGTAAGAGATTATGATGTAGTGCAATAACCTCTTTCTTTTGTTATATAATTTATATTTGTACTCATTTCCATTGTTGTCCATTTTAACTTTGATTTATTTTCTAAGGTTTTATTTTTTAGCTTTGTGTATTTCACAAATGTACAACAACAACAACAACAAACCAACTGGCAAATCTCCATGAGACAAATCATCTCACACCAACAGTGAGCTTCCATCATAAAATCAGATTTTTTTTAAATCATCACTGATTTAAAAAAAAAAAAAGATGTATACTCACTTTTAAGCAAGATTTTAAAAGGTGTATTTGGAGCGTGATAGTAACTGTATTCCCTGGAGTTAGGCACTCCCATAGCCGTTTTTTCTCTGAGGCTTGCTGGGAGTCAAACTTCCAAACATCCAAAGTCCACAAAAATGAGTTCAAGAGAGCGGCCTGAAGAACGTAGAGAGTCCTTTCTGCTCCTGCTGCAATGTCCCACCACCTGATTCAGTTTACCACGATCCGAAGACTGTGATTCAAAGCTCAGTTACCTGTTGTAACACTTCCCCAGTTGCTTAAACACAACACCTTCTTCGCCTTTATCCTCTCTAGAGACGAACACATCCCAAAACTATCATGGGAGTATTTCAGTGGAATGAGTTCAATGTATGAGGGAATAACTCGAGTGTCCTTGCCAGAGGGTAGCCTCTTTACACAAGAGGCTTAATCCTATCAGCTCTATTTAAAGACAGGATAGAAATACACAAAGGCAACATACTAAAGCTGTTAAGAGGTTCTAAACTCTTGTCAGACCACTGCAGTCTGCTGGCAGGAGAGGCTTGTGTACTTCTGGGATTGTTCTGAAGGCAGGACTCTCCTTTTTATTTGAAAAAGATTTTAATGAAAATCTGTGGCTAACATTCATTTTAAAAAGTAATAGTAAGATGGTTCATTACACAAGTAATGTGCTTGCTTTTAACCTAGGTACAAAGTGACATTGTGGCAACCACACTGACATCACATCTATCTTGCAGGAAAGTTATTTCAGTCTACATGTAATTATAATTTGCAGCAGACAAACAAAAGCTAAATCCTACAGAAAATAGGTCTGTGTTTAACGTGACAAATCTCCAACGCTGCTGCTGCTGCTGCTGCTGCACAATTCTTAATGCACGTCAATCCAGTTCAGCACACTGGCACTTGTTCACAAGAAATGGATTGAAAAGTGTTTATATAATCTGCTGCATCAGGGCAGATCGTCAGCACAGATTGGATACATGACTGAGCCACGATCCCTGAGACATTCAACACCTGCAACTGCCAACTTCAGACTGACAACGTGCCCCGGGGGAGCAGATAGGGCCCCTCCCATGAACTAAGGCTTCATCTCGAGGTCCGTCTAACAGTCATGACATGGATATTGAGCAGCATGTAAAACTTTCAAAACCTTTTTTATAGTGTGAATAGTTAAGCAACTAAAAGTCAGAAAAACAACAGAAAGTCAGCAGTTCGATCCGTCGTCTCGCAGTCCACATGTTAAAGTGTCTTTGGATGGGACACTGAACCCCACGGTTCCCCTAACACCGTTCATTAATATGTGTGATTGTGTGTACGATTGAAAAAGCACTGCGTAGACTAAGAGCGTACTGCATGAATGGCTTTGAGGATGGATGAAAGTGGCTTGTAGTGTAAAAGCACTTTGAGTGGTCAACAAATAAAGTCCATTTACCTTTTAAGTTTGCACCACTTGAGGTGGTCCATTGTGCTTTTACGAAGTTATTTTTAGAACTACTAACATGTTTTAGAAGCCATCTTATATGTGGCGTGATGTTTCTGTCCAAAATTTACAGGTGTGTAACAGATTTAAATTAGAAATGGAATCATTGATCTTGCTCTGATGTTTGTCAATATTCCTTTAAAAAAATAACTTAACACTATATTATCATCATTATTGTTATATAGTTTGTATATCCTGAAAGTGTTGATGCAACATGTTTGTTGCTCCAGAATGTAAAGGCAGAACCACACATATCACATCAGCTCATCATGGTTTAAATGAATTCATTCTTCTCTTCACTAAAGGTGACTTCTTAAAAATGAACTTTAAATTTGATTTGTAGAATTAACTGATTACTTTTAGGAAGCATTGTCTGGCTCTCACAGTCTCCCATCCCTACTGTCAGCAGGAAAAAAGAAACAGTCAAATTAACTTTAGATTCACATCCTGGTCATCTCTTGCGACAACTGTGTGTCGCTTCATGGCACTATGGCACACATCAACGATGAAACTAGCTCCAAGAGCTACAGCTGACATTGGGACAGAAGTGACTGACACTCAAAAAAAAAAAAAAATGTTGGAAAAGAAAACGAGAGAGGGACCAAACAAATCTCAACTTCACAAATGAAATGTAACTTCCATGCCAATAAGGGGGACCTGCTAAACTAAAAATTGCAAATATTCCTTTGTGCTCCTTTAACTTTAGATGTGTTTTCATCATAAAATTCTTCAAACTTTTTTTTTCTCTTGACAAAAATTTCTGAAGCTGTTATTTTTTGTGAAAGTATTCTAAGTAACTGAAAATATTTTGTTATAATATTGTTTTCTTTCTTGGGTTGAGCAAACTTTAGTACGAGGCTGCTCCCATTTTTTTTTAACTACATTACTCTTGCTTTAAATATTTAAAATAATGTTTCATTCACAAAGTTCTACATGTACTCTCTTCACTATTTGAATAAACAGGGATTTTGTCTAAACATACAGATCACTGAACGACAGGGAGGTTAGTCGGATCTGTTTATTGTCCCACAGTCCATCTTTGTTTTATGTAGGTTATCCTGCGTCCTGCAAAATAACATGTGTCAAGTCATCATGTATTTAGCTACGAGCATTACTTTTTCCACACCTTTCCAGCTTCTTACCTCCACGTTTTTTGCTCCTTGTGGAGCCTCGGGCACTCCCTTGTCCATCCATCGTGCTCCTTCCCACGCAGCCTCCCATCATGGTCCCTACACCCCAGACCAGGCGGATAAATCAGTCTTTCTGAATCATGTTTAGAAAATATTCAGCGATTCTAAATGTAAGTGTCGTAGTCTTCAAAAAGCAAAGGGTACATGGTTAAATCAAATGTCACGTTTGAAAAGCACCATCACGGAAGAATAATGACAGCTCAGCACTCGCTGTCCCTGTGAGGTAAGCGCAGCTATGTTTACGTCACGTGTACTGCCAGCTGATGGAGACACGCGCCTGAACATCATCCTCTCTCTCGCTTGAGTTTCCCATTAACATGTTCAAAAAGTGAATTGATTAAACTACTACAATTTGTTTTATCAATCTATAAATAGGAAGACATGCTTGGCGACCTTTTTAACAACATCAGTCACAGGTCACAAGCCAATTAAATTAGAAGTATTATTTATTTTAAAGAAAGAAAAGAAAAGATACAAACAGTTACCTACCGGAGATCCAGTCTGCTAAATTATGCATGCGTCTGCAATTTGCTTGCCACATCCAAATTATCTTACAAGGAAGTTTTCACTGGAACCTGACGCACCGATCAGAAAAAAGATAGCGGCTACAGACTGACAAACAAACAGGAGGAGTGAATGTTCCCGTCACGCTACTATGACTCCACCAGGCTGTGATCAGTCAGAATCTTCAGTAAATTTCAACCAAACCTTCAAAAGAAGGCATCAAAAACCCCCTATCCTCAAATCATGTTGAACCCACCGCTCAATCCAATGCTCTAATACAGATTTAAAGGTTTATCACTCTGCGCGCATGCGTAATTTAGCTCCAAACTAGGAAAGGAGGAAAAACGAGGAAAGGAACTCCTTCACAATAATGGCGTAGACTGTCAACGACCTCTCTGTTATTTAGCAACCATTTGGAATTTCAACACAACGAAGAGTTTATTATAAACAGCGCAAAACAAGTGGCATTGCTTATTGTGCGATATGTTTTCTTTGACAGGCGCTTTACTCTGAAATGTCAACCGGAAGTTGTTCAATGTCGAGTCTGTCAAACGTCCTCTTAAAATGGTAATGTCAGAGAAAAAGATGGGCCAACATTACTTTCTCTATAGAAAGATTGAGTTTTTAATATACTTCGACCCACATGTGTTCTATCTTGGGCCTGTTTTATGGTACCCTAGTCAAACTACTAGTCATGTTCAAATTTATAAAGGCTTATTTTCTATGTTTGGAAATATGGTGATCCTACCCACTTAACCCTGTCAACACATTATGTGCTTATTCTACACATCAGGGTAGTGTTATTGTCATGTGTAGAGTAAGCAAAGGTAAAGACCAAAATAGCTACTTATTCGCACCACACAGACTAGATTTAATAAAATATTACAAATATGTTTAACATACAGTATTATACATTTAAACCTGAGAACCCATTTCTTAGAATAAATCATTATTCTTATTGTCTTAAAGTCATTGTTTTCACCTTCCTGATCTAGAATCTCACATTGGTTCTAATTATTGGTTGAATATGAAGACTTGTGTAAGTTTCTTGCTAAACTAAATATATCAAACACTGACATCTGCTGGAAGATTATAGAATCTTGTTGTCTGTTGAAGATATGTGATGAGCAGAGGGTTTTAGGATCAGGCTCAAATCCGCCATCACAAATATCCTCTCTCCTCACAGCTTTGTTTTACTATGCTCCCCTTTTAACAAGGAACACCAACACTCATTGATTAACAGCCAGCTCTACAAATGCATTAAACAAAATGATAAATGCATATTCCATTATGGTTTTTTTTTTCTTTTTAAGCAAGACAGTTATTAATGGCAGAAAGAATGATCTCAGATCTATCACTGCCTATTTATTTCTGTCAAAATATCGTGATCAAATCTGGCAAACAACTATTTTTTTTCTCCACGTGTTCCAGCATCTCTCTGGGTCTGCATATCCTTCACATATCTTCTTCCCCAGTCCTTCACAGATTTCCTCCATTGGTTCTGTTTGCAGCAGTCACCGGTGCCTCGTCCCGCATCCTGCATCCTTCCGCTCCTTTTCCTCCCTAACTGCGGTCAGGTCGTCGTGTTATCTTTGGTCGACTTCTTGACCTTTTTCCCCTCTGGTGCCCACGTCATTGCTACGTACACGGTGGTCATGAGTCTGCAGTAATTCAGCAGTAACATAACCTTGGGAATTACTCTCTTTTGTCAGCGTCTCAAGTAGGTGCTCAGTTTGAGTCTGTGGAGACATACTTCAGGAGTAGTGTGTATTTCACCTTTCTGGATACCATGACTGAGGAGCTGAACAGGAGATTCAAGGGGGGACAACACTGGAAGCCCCACTGACAGAATCATTCAGTCCTTCCAACCCTTAACTGTACATGCCAACTGGGTAAGCACGCCAAAAGAAGAAGCCAAGGAAGCTGTCCACATTGTCTGTGATTTCTATGGAAAAGACGAGAACCAGCTGAAGACAGAACCAAAGGTCTTCCACTCCAGCTTTCCTGCAAAAGACCTCAAAGAAATCTTTGCCATACTGAGGGAAAACAGGGGCCAGCTCATCTTTCCTATCTTTGTGAAGATGATACACAAAGGTCACTGCAACATTGCCAGTGACAACTGCTTCTGTGGAGAGATATCATTTTCAAAGCTGAAAATTATCAAAAACAAACTAAGAAGTCTGTGTGGAGAAGAAAGGCTCTCTGACCTTCTCCTGCTTGCCATAGAGAAAGACATCCAGATAAACAACAGTGAGGTCATCAGAATCTTCAAAGACATGACACCAAGGAGGATGCTCCTTTAAAGCAGGACAATGATAATGCTCACTGAAGTCTTTGTGTTAGAGTCTCAAGTCTGAACTAGTTTGAACTACTTTGTTTCAATATTGTGTGGAAATGTGTTGATTTCTAATGGTTATTTATTACAATGTTATTAAGATATTGAAATAAATATGCCATTCACGTAAAATATGTGCTTGTAATGTTTTTTTTTTCTTCCAAATATCACACTGCTATAAGGCAGCCAGCAGTTCCACACGTCGCGTGTGTGCCCTTATTTTTCACTGAGCACCTGCCCCCCAAAATGTCTGTGCACGCCACTGAAGAACCCACATTCTTTTTCAAGTCAGTATGTCTGTAACAGAAATCTTGCCTTATGACAAAATCTAATACTGACAATGTAGAATTATTTGAATAAAGGAAACTTTTAAAAAATATTTATTCCTTGACAAGTGTAAAATACATATAAATAACATTTTCAAGATACTCTGTTTTTCCTTGAATGTTGGAATCACATGCTAATATTGGACTGGAGTGTGTAAACGGGCTGGAATATTGAGGCATTGAGATGAACTACTGTTCCTTTTAAATGTAGTGTTTTTGTTTGTTTGTTTGTTTGTTGTTGGTCTTTTTTTTCTTTCTTTGTTTTTTTCCCTTTTGTAATTTTTTTTAATCTGTTTTTGAATAAAAAAAATCAGTGTGGGAATAAATATTGCTGAGATTTTCTTTAAAAAAAAAATCATATATAACACGTATATATTTAAAACACAGCAGTCAGTCATTAGATTTGTCTTATTGAAAATCATAATAATAATAATATTAATAAATCTTACACCTATGATAACCAAGTGCTCAGAGTCAAGTACAGTTTTTCAAGAACAGGTAAAATCCTGCAGAGAACAGATCCTACATGACCCATCGCTTTGCTTAAAAACACATACAGCAGAGTCATGAGCAATGCCTGCTGAAGTTCTTGAGGTACTGGAGGTTGATATTAGATCGGGTCTTCAGTGATATGGAGCTACCAAGCAAGAATCCGTTTCAGCCAACCCAATCAAGTAGATTGAGCAACAACTGACAAATTGAGGAACAAGGACGCCTAATCAGTCTGTCATACAGGTATCAAATCCTTCTTAACCGGGAAGATGTCCCACGTCAAACCGTCACCATATGGGGAGTGTCCAGACGGCAGGAGAACACGTGTCACCCAGTGACTAAACACAAAAGACAAGGCCCAGATTACTAGAAGAACAAGGCAAAACATTGGCAATAGACGATGAACAAATATTAGTGCTGAAAATGGATAAAGACATGAGAGAAACAGACCTTTTTTCTCCCACCCCAAAGAAGACTTTCCAGTTGTTCAACCTCCCGTAGTGGAAAGGGTTTCTGTATACCTGACAGAACAGTTACAGAAAAAAGAATGGCGTAATTAAAAACCTATCGAGATTGCTGACAAAAAAAATATAAACAACAATTCTCCTTTTTAACCTCAAACAACGTTATGTGCAAAATACAGTTTGTAAGCGAGATAAACAATTTAAAAAAGATACAGAAATATTTGTAGGATTATTTTTTTCCAAGAGGTGGGGCATGGCACAACTTAGAAGTGATTAATTCCTGCTACTGATCCAGAGTCAGAGCTGGACCAAGATTTTTATTTATTTATTTTTTTAATCTATTTGTACATGGTCCAACATGGAAAAAGTCCCTTCACTTATCACTCTCCAGGGTACTTTAACATTCTGTTTATTCAAATACTCACCTTCCCCCATCTGGCCATTCGCTTTGTTTCTTTGTTGTTGATATGTCTTTCGATGCTGGTCTCGCCTCTTGATATGAGAACTGCATGCCAAATGGTTAAAGCTCCCAGGGCCACTCCAACTGTGCTGGAGGAGAAAAACACAGTTCTACTTTCATTATGCTGCAATGAAAATAAAACAATTCATTTACACTGACTTATGAACCAAGTTGAAGTTTTTAATGGAAGAATCTGAGCAGTTTTATATGGTCATAAAAGAAGTGTCAAATTCCACTGGAATCCTTCAAGCAGTCATAGACTGCTTCGACAAAGAATAAAGCAAAACTTCTTTGTGAAAATTTAATACTTTTTCTCTGGGCAACAATTTTATCGTTTACATTTTTGTATAACTCATCTATTCCTTCTGCATTGTGGCTTAAATTCTCAAAAAATGAAGCATATTTACAGTCGTAGTATGCACAAATATTTACTTTCAGTATGCTCAGTTTTTTTTGATTTTCTCCAGTTTAAACATTTTGCATAAACACTTAAATTAATCTGAAGAATGACTTACACTAGGTGACATTTTTCAGTTTGTCGAGTAACGAGATATAACACGTTTTACCTGGTGAGCACCCACATGTAGATAATACTCTTATGAATCATCTTATCCTTAAAGGTGTATGGAGGTGCCGGTGTCTGATAGTTGGTCTTGGGAAAAAGAAAGAAAGAAAATAAGAAGAAGAAAATAAAAAATGAAAAAGTACTTTATTAATCCCAGAAGGGAAATATAACAAAATTCAAAAAAAGAACATGTGTTAAATAACTATTTAAAACACCACATTTTGCTTAATCATGTGACGGCGTGTTTTATGTTGACAGAATACCTGGCCAGATGGAAGAAGCCCTATAAGAAGTCCCATCCCCGTTACTGGTATCCCTGGCTTTTCCGAATCCAAATGCTTAAAGCGCTAAAGGAATACCCCACATACACAAACCCAGGTGTTAAAGACAGAAACAAGGCAGCAGCAGTCAGTAAAGTTTGAATCCCACAGAAGAAGAAGGACATTAACCAGAGAACCAGGCTCATGAGGACAAAAACACCAGAGGCCCAGAGACACCTGCAGTTCAGCAGTCTCACCTCAAGAGCATGGTATGCATCTAGGAATAAGTTTCTGCCGCTGATGCTACAGTAGACGCAGCCCAAGGTCATGAAGAGACAGAAAGAGAAGAAGTAACGGTGGTTGAAATGGCCCACGCAGTTATTCAACCAGGCTGGGACGCTGACATTAAGAAAAACCATCAGCATGTCTTTTTTTTTTTAAGTGCAATAATGCTTATATTATACAATGCTTATAAAACTACCAGATTTAATATAATTAGCCAAAAGGATACGACAGTGATGATCCATTTTTAGAATGCATCTGCAAAGACAAAAGAAAAAAAACATTAATCTTGACTGAAATGATTGTCATTGCAGTTAGTTTGGTTGTTGAAGTATTTTTTTAACCAGACAGATCAAATAGTTTTTTTTTTTTTGTTTTTTTTGCTTTAAATCCATCATACCTGAATGAAAACAACAAGAATGAGAGACTGTTATTTCTGCAGTTGCCAGAGTTACTTATATGTAATAACATGTCCCCAGTGTGGGAAGAGGCTTTATAGGTAAAAAGAGGGAGACACTTGGTTGCATTTGTTCAAATTTTTGAAACCAGGACTCAAGTCCACCAGGCCCTCCTTTAATAATCATTGCATTATATAGATGCTTTGAAACAGAGTCGCAATTCAGAGATACAGCAGGCAAACCTAAGTACATTTTCACACTGCAACCTTGAAATTTCCTAAATGAAGAGTTGTGTGTGAGAACGCAAACATTCCAGTCAGTAAGACCAGATATGGTGCAACAAAAGAGAATGTATTACGCACCAACACAGCTTTGGGTGGTCAGATCATCAAAAAAGTCTAAATGAGCATGTTAGGTCTAAACCTTACACTTCAAACTATTGTTCACGTAACTAGGAATGAGACGAGAGAGACAGCTGATGTCAGTTTTTGCTTCTGCAGAAGGGGAAACCGAGAGAAACACAGCATGGACAACGAGGTCCGTCTGCTGAGTTTCTGATGGCGTTCTCCGCAGTTTCTCAGCTGCAGGTTGCTTTTATTAAAATTTGACACACCTCAGAAAACGTCTGTTGCTAGGCAGATAGTGATGTCATACATAGCACAGTTTGCAACATGTTGCAAGGTCACTTGAGAAACAGGAGGATAGAGTAAATGAAACTTATTGTGGGTGCAGTTTCATGAGAACATTCTTCATTTTAACAAAAAGGAGGCAAATGCCAGAGAAGGGGGAATAGCAAGCATACACTGATATTTTACTTTCACAGAGCAAAACACTTGTCACTCATGAAACACTCATAAAAGAAATGATCAAACGAAGGAGAAATGGCATTGACTCACCTGTTACAGATACCACAGTGATGTGTTCTTGCTGGTTTTGGAATGATGCACTTTTTGCAGACGGAGACAAATGGCCTGTCATTTTTTTCCTGAAAGAAAGACAGCATTTATTGCATTAGTACAGACAGATTACCAGATAATTCAAACCTTTTCTGCTGAGCGGAGAAGCAGAGTTCATGTCCTACTGTAGGGGGAGACCCAGGCAAGGTCTTGGCAGCTTTGTAGTAATGGAACGCTATCATGATGAGGTTCCAATGTCCATAACAAACATGCCAAGCAATCCACGCCGGTGAGTAAGTGTTCAGGACCAGAGGCAGGAGGACCACGTAGGCTATCACCACAATGGAGCTGGTGAGTATCACCACCAGACAAACAAACACCTACAGACAAAAAGTGGGAATAGTCATACAATGGTACAAAAAGCAGACCCCCAAGGGCATTGTTTACATCTATGGACATATATATATATATATATATATATAATATATATATATGTATGTATGTGTGTGTGTGTGTGTGTGTGTGTGTGCGTGCGTTCATGTCTCTTTTATCTAATAAAACACAAATCACTGTTTTCTTTTATATTTAAAATCTATGTTGAAAAAAAAAGAATGAATCATATTGCCAAATCCTCAGATGGTATGGGTACGTTCTTTCTAATGTGTAGGTCACATTGGATTAAACTTTTAAAAAATGTCACAATGGTGCACAACATAAAGTTGAAACATCATCTAAAAATAAGAGTGACTTTGTACTGTGGGTGGTCTCTCTACCGTTGTAGGGAGCCCCTACACAGTGGTTAGGACCTCTCTACAATGGTAGGGAGACCACTGTGGGTGGTCTCCTTACTAAGGTTACTCAGTTGCCCCTACTCAGAGCAGCAGGTAGGGCAAGTTAAAGAAGGCACCTGATGCATTTCATGAGTCTACCATATACATGTCCATGACAGGGGACTGAGGAGTATCCTGCTTCTTTCCAATAAGAAACATTAGGTCAAATATTTATGGTGTTATGCAAGTCGTGCTTTTAAAGGAGACATACCCTTTCGGTTTTTCTAAAGGATCAAAATAATGGGTTCTTTTTCTACCTATTTTTACAGCTCTGTTCACTCTGAGTGAAGTCAGCCACTTGATTTGACTCCACCCTTCTCTTCCATGGTATTCACCTTTTTTTTTTTTTTTCCATCTCTAATCAGTGTTACTGTTTGCACAACCCACTTCTACAGAAAAGCAAATTGTGCTTGATGTGAACTTGGAAGAAGGATGGAGGAAATGATGGGATAATACTACTGAACAGTAACACATTTAGAGCCTGAACTGTGATGTAACAGAGGCGTGCAAGTCTGAACGACTCACTGAATTACACATTTTCATGATGCACAAAACTAAGTGATGTCGTCAGAATTTATCATTAGTTAGTCACTCCTGACACACAAATATATGCCATCAATGACCAAAAAAAACAAAAAAAAGAGACTAGAATTGTTTACTGATGTGTCACATTTCCAAGTGCCTTTCCATGCCTTTCACCCAAAGAGAGTGGGGTTAGGCTCGAGCAGGCCCACATGACCCTCAGCTGTAGGAAGTGGGTATACATGAAGGATGGACGGATTCATTATCTAACAATTCATTGATTTAATAAATGTTGCAGCGGCTCAGTCAAACTGCTTTGTATCTTCCTGATTTCTTTTTCTTAACTAAGCTTTTTTTCCACTGAAAGGAGGATTTTTGTAAACATTTTCCCATGCTGGTTTGGCTACTGTTCAGTCTGGAGAATTTAAATTTAATTCCGGTAACTTACCATGCCAAACCAGCGAGTGACATAATCCACTGTGAGAAACACTGGTTCAAAAACCGAGTCAAAAACCACATCAGAGTCTGTGAGGGAGTTGAAGTAAAGAGACTGCACCAGCAGCTTCATGTAAGCCCATGTTTCCCTCATCCACGGGGGCAGTCTGCTCCTTCCTCGCCTGCTACACAGCCGTAAGCGCACACTGCGCAGCAGGTAGAGCACAGAGCTGGGACACCACCGCATCCTGCATTTGTAGTGAGATAGCGCCTGTAAATAAATGAGACAATGCCTTAGAAATATAAGTATACTCTTACTGCACGTACAAGAAATGAATCTAACACTATGAAGATAAAGCCACTAATCTTTCTAACAAGAGACAAAAACCTTTCAACCTTCACCACAAACAATCCAAACCTTGAGGATATTACTTCTGCATATATGAAGAATCTCTGGCTGAGGGACACACAAACTGTCCCATTTTTCAACAAAAAAAGCAACTGGAAACAGACCTTGGAGAGCAGTTTTGCCTGAGGATAGTGCTTAAAACATTTAATTTGCTCAGCTTTGACTTTTTTGCTAATAAAGTTGTTTCTGTAACTTACTATTTTAGTTTGAGACACTACGTAAACATCATTAAGCATTAAGTACAGATAATATTTCAAGCTGCACATGAAGCCAAGTGACGACAGAAGTATACATCAGAAATTCACAGGCAATCAAAGAACATCTGCTTCTGGGTTTGTCAAAGACCTGAGGAGGCAGTCTCGTTTTGCAGCATTCCGGGTACAGGGTGGAGAATGGGTGGAGGTTCGTGCAGCTACATGAAATCAAAGGGCCAGTGGTCTTCCGTGGAGCTGACCTTTGTCAGACACAACAGTCAGCTTCACCTCATCATTCAAGAGGAGGTTAAAAGAGAACTGCGGAGCAGCTGTGTCTGTCGCCCCAGTCAGACAGTTGTTCTGGCCACAATCCTCGTTAATGTAAACAGCCGCACTAGATCATAACACTCCTAAACGCCTTTTGTCTGGTTGTCACTGACTGCTTTCCAATTTGAATATATCACCCTACACTGTGTACTGCGGTTTATACTGTCACTCAAAAACAGTATTGATTTAACCGACCATACTTACTGATCTATGCAGGCAGGGAAACCGCTAAGACCACTCGTCTCGTCGACATTTTCAAAACGAAGACAAAAAAAACGGCTCTACTACCTTTTATTTGGGAGGAAAAACAGGATTAGGGACCTATGACAGTTAACAGATCTGAATCCAGATCTGCAGGTAATGCGCATGAGCTGCAATACCGACGAGATGCATCATGGTCGTCTGAGTCCGGAAATACGTTTTAAATTCTTGTTTTCTCTCAAACAAACGTACACGTGTGTACTTAAATTTTCATTGTTACATGTTTATAAACTTACTATGACTCAAACAAGTCTGTGATGATTTTGTAACTCCATTAAATAATGTTTTTTTGGGGGGGACATTTTTAAGTCAGTACTGGGTTTGAGCATTGTGGGATTTGAAGTTCTCCCACGAAGCGGCTCTGCAACACTGTTTTCGAGGTTGACATGTGGAACGTTCCGACCTCAAGCTAGCTCTGTACAGACTTAAATCATGTCGTTTTGTTTTAACTTCGACCTTCCAAAATACACAGCAGCCAGCCACGCGGGTGGAAATGAACTGGAAAACGGAAAGAGAGACAATGACGCCCAACGTGTGAGTAAGATTAGTTTCAGTAATGATGTGTGGAGTTATTTAGAACACTGCGCGCTATGAAGCAACCATTTGTGTCATGTAGTTCTCGGCTTTGTAGCAGGATTTCTGCGAGTCAAGAAGCTGATACAAGATCGCATGATCGACTCAAGAAAGAAAAAAAAGAGATGAGATTCCATATTATCCTGTCATGCAGTGATGCGTATTACTTGAAAAGTGCCTGGGGGCACTAGAAAAGTTTCACATTGTAATGATACTGTGCAGTCGATGGTAATTTCCCATTTAGTTCTGCTCAAATAAATTCACATCCAAATGACCGTTAACCCAGTTCGTAAACTAGAACTATTAACTAATGACAAAAACATGGTCAAGTGGCAAATTGTGTCAATTTAATGTTTTTCTATAATAAAGGCAACAGCTCAAAACTTTACATTTGAAGAGGTTTTATATGAACACAACTTATCTAACACCAAGGCAGCCCGGGCCAACGAGAAAGGTGATCCCTCTGGGGAGTCCTGGGTCTGCCTGGATTCCTCCTTCTAAGGGGAAGAGTCTAAAACACTTTCCTTGGAAGCCACCCTGACCTCTGTCCAAATCACCTCAGCTGGGTTTTGATGCAGAGGAACTGCTGTGACTCCCTGCACACATAATTGATCTCTTCACCTTATCCCTAAGGGTTTTGGGGTGGTTTTATTTGCAGCCATATTCTTTTGATCACTCTGCACAGTTTAAAAATCTTAAGTAGGGGTTGGAATACAGATAAACAGGTAAAATCTGAAACATGCAATTTCCTCATTGTGGGACAAATGAAAGTTCTTCTTATCTTATCTTAAAATTTCCAACTTTATCTTTCAGCCCAGCTCCTTCTATGCTAAACACCTGTCAATCTCCCTCCAGTCAACACCTCTCATTAACAGGACCCTGAGATACTTGAACTTCTCCACTTGAGGCATCAACTTAGTCCCAGTGCAGAGAGGAGAGCCCACTCTTTTCTGACTGAAAACTATGGTCTGAAACATGGAGGTGCTACTTCGCATCCCAGCTGCTTTACACTTGGGTGCAAACCACTCAAATGACTGCTGCTTGTGTCCGTGCAGTGAAGCAAACAGGACCGCATCTTTTAGAAAGTAGAGATCCTTAGCCAGCCCTACTGGAAACCCTCCACCCCCTCTTTTTTAATTTTTTTATTTTACAAAGAGGGACCACCAGCAACCTCGTCTGCCAGTCCAGAAGCACAGTATGTATGGTCAGTCACCACATGCATTTTTCTAATGAATTCATTGGATTTCTAAATATATCATCTGAATATTTAGGTGTTGTTCCAAAAAAGTTGGGGGCACTTTGTGAAAATGTAAATAAAAACAGAATGCGATGATTTGAGAATCTCATAAACTTATATTTTATTCTCAATAGAACATAAAGAACATCTCAAATGTTGGATATGGAGTCTGTCAAAATTTCATAAATTTCATATAATTTTCATTTATATTACATTTTGATTTAGATAGCAGTAACGCATCTTGAAAAACCTGGAAAAGGGCCAACAAAAGGCTGGAAAAGTACAAATCAAAAAACATCAAAGAAGCATTTGAAAACTAATTAGATTAACTGGCAACGGGCGAGTAACAGACTGGGTATAAAGAGAGCATTTGGATGCACATGATCTTAGGGCCCTCCGGTTAAAGTGTATTAAAAACAGACCTGATGCTCTACTGGACATCACGGCATGGGCTTGGAAACACAGTTCCCATGGAATCCACAAATGCAAGTTAAAGCTGTCTCATGTAAAGAAGCCCAATGTAGGCGAAATCCAGAAACGCAATCTTCTCTGGGCCAAAGCTCATCTAAAATGGTCTGAGGCAAAATCTAAAACTGTTCTGTGGTCAAGTGAATCCAAATTTGAAATTCTTTTTGGAAACCACAGACGCCATGTCCTGTGGACTAAAGAGGAGAGGAACCATCCAGCTTGTTATCAGCAGAGAGTTTAAAAGCCTCCATCTCTGATGGTACGGGGTTGCATTACTGTCTATGGCGTGAGCGGCTTACACATCTGGAAAGGCTCCATTAATAGCGAAGAGTACATGGAGGTTTCAGAGCCACCTGTGCTCCCTTCTGGACAACGTCTCTTTCAGGGAAGGCCTTGAATATTTCAGCAAGATGATGCTAAACCACATACTGCATCCATCACAACAGCATGGCTTCTCAGTGGGAGAGTCCAGGTGCTGAAGTGACCTGCCTGCACTCCAGACCTTTAACCAATAGAAAACATTTGGAACATTATAAAACAAAAACTCCAGCAACGAAGGCCCAGGTCTGTTGAGCAGCTAGAATCCTGCATCAGACAAGAATGGGACAACATTCCTCTCCTAAAAATCTAACAAGTGGTCTCTTTGCTTCCCAGACGAAGATGGTATGCTCACAGTGGTAAACATCACTCTGTTCCAACATTTCTGAGATGTGTTGCTGCCATGAAAGTCAAAATGAACTATTATTTTCCATGAAATGGAAAAATGTCTGTTTCAACACCTGATATGTCGTTTTATGATCGAAAGGGAATAAAATATGGATTTATGAGGTGAGCAAATCAATTACATTTTGTTTTTATTTATGTTTTACACAGCATCCCTAACTATTTTGGAATCGGTGTTGTCCAAAAACTGGAATTCCTCGACTGACCAATAGACCCTAAAACAGATCAAATCCCAATGGACTTCAATATAAAAGCAGAAATAAACACAATTACAGCCACGTACAAAAAACAGTTTTGGTTTCCATTGCTAGATTTCACATCCATGACAACTGTACGACAGGTGAAGTGTGTGTGTGGGGGTGTGTGTGTGTGTGTGTGTGTGTGTGTGTACATACATACTCTGTATTAAAGACACCTAACATTTTCTCCTCACTGTCTGACATTAAATCAGACTATGTTTTTCCTGTTTTAGGTTTTCCAATAATTTCTACGTGTATGTGTGTGTAGTTGACATCGCTGGCTGTGTAATGTCTAGAAAAGTCATTCTGATAGTGGAGCGCGCAAGTAGTTATTGTTTATGAAACCAAAAGACTTATGCAATAACCTCTTGGCCTTTTTTTTTCTTAAATCGAAACTGTTCTGACCCCGTGGGTGTAACACACATGACGTGCAAACAATGTTGAAGTCACATCACAAATCACATGTTTGTACTGTAACGGTCTCATGTTTAAGTTTAGCTATTTTCAAGCCTTCCCTTAAGTCACGAGGTTATTCTTAGAAAACAATGACATGGTAAGAAAGTTAATAAATAATTATAGATTTAGATCTATCTATTGATACACTTATGTGGTGTATATATAGATGGTATCACTTGATTCATTTTAACCACAGATGCTACTTTTATTTTTGAAAAGTGAAGCATGAAGCCCTTGTAAACTGTTTTCCGATCAGTTATTTGAGCCTGAAAAATCTATATTTGAATATCAGAACAGAATTGATCAAAATAATTAACAATTTAACATACATAGTTGTGTATCTATCTGTAATAACTGTTTAAATTTGTTCCTTCCTAACAGCTTACATTATAAGTGTTTGACTTTTAGAGCACTTTATTGGCAGAAACTCAGTATGATATTTATATCTATGGTACGTTTCCACTGACGCAAAATTGTGTTAAAATAAAAATAGCCCGTTTAGTTACCTCAGAGCAATATCTAATCACGTCAGCGGCATAACGCCCTCCCCCAGTTGCACCCCTGCCCAACAGCCCATAAGGGACAAACCATGTAGGGGCACGAGTGCAGTCATTTCACACTTTTCTCAGGTCTTTCCTACTGTCATCATTTTGAAAAGGAGGTTAACAAGGGGAATGTCCAGTTGGTTGCAGTTTGCGGTTTATAGTTTGAAAATGACGTGGTATCTTCTAACTAAATACAATGTTTTTACTTCTGATTTTAACTACAAAGCCAAATTTAACTGAAGTTCAAACATTGTCAGCTTTCTTTTTTGCTCAGTTAATTTATTAATTGCGGTATCTTAGACCCATACGTAGCTGAGGGAGTGTTTTTTTTTATTTCTTAAACATGCATACTGCTTTTTTTTTTGTTTGCAGACAGAAGATGCGACTCCAGGTGGGCCAGTAAAAGAGGCTGAAGAGCACCTTCCACCACCTGACCCGCAGTGCCTCTTTATGGATGCAGTCTTTGAGACGGTCACCATTGGAACTCTCCCTCCTCTGCACTTCCTCAACGAGACTGTTTTCGAACAGACGGCCTCTGAGAAAGAGGACTTGGAGAAAATTCTGTCTCGCAGGGCGGAGCAGAGGTCTGATCTCATCTCTGGTGTGTACGAGGGAGGCTTGAAGGTGTGGGAGTGCACCTACGACCTTCTGGAGCTGATTGAGAAAGACGGAGAGACCTTCAGGGGCAATGCAGTTCTGGATTTGGGCTGTGGAGCGGGGCTGTTGGGAATACTGGCTCTGAAGAGAGGAGCCAGACTAGTCCACTTCCAAGATTACAACAGTACAGTCATTGAACAGCTCACAGTGCCAAATGTAATCCTAAACTGCCAAGAGGATGATGAGGTGGACAGTGATGATGAGAAAAAAGGGAGGGGCAAGGGAAAAATCCAAGTGGAAGATTGTTGTGAAAAGAAAGAGGGAGTGAAAGATGGCAGCCCACCTCCTAAGAAAAGAGCTGCGGACCCATCCCAGCACCCACTACTGAAGAGGTGTCGTTTCTTCTCTGGTGACTGGAGCAGATTTCTTCCTTTGGTTCTAAAAGCAGAACCTCAGCCCAAATTTAACATCATTTTTACCTCAGAGACTATCTACAACACCGCCTACTACCCTGCTCTGCATGAGACCCTCCACAAACTGCTGGCACCAGATGGTCTTGTCTACCTCGCCACCAAATCGCACTACTTTGGTGTTGGCGGTGGACTACATCTGTTTGAGACCTTCGTGAAACAGAAGGGCGTGTTCTCTCTGGATCACCTGTGGGATGGTGAAGAAGGACTTCAGAGGCATGTAGTAGTACTGCGTTTTAAAAAAGACTCTTGAATGACTGTCAGAGACTCTTGAACCGTGTTGAAATTTATGTACTGATGGAATAACTGCATGAAAATTATTTTCTCTTTTAGTAGGCTATCTGAAGCTTGATCATTTGTTGAAGTTTCAGTTGTAAAATAAGTAAAAGCTGTAATTAAAAAAAAAAAAAAGTCCTAAATTATTTCCCATTTGCACTTTCATTACTTAGATGTTTCGTCACTTTCCATACAGAAATGTGAATATGTCTGCTAGTAACTGAAGCCCTGTTGAAAGCAACAGCTTACAGGTCTTTAGATGCTTCAGGAAGACAGAAAGAAAGGAAATGGGCTCAGTGACCTTTACCAGTGTTTTCCCCAGTCTTCAAACACCAGCATGAAAGCCAGGCTTGTTTCTGAAGTCCGGCACAAAATGTCAATTGCAACTTATCCCACCAGCCTAAGGACGTAGTTTGAAAGTGGATTCTAGAGTCACTGCACATCAATGGTGGGGCTCTATAGGGTCTCTGTCGCGCTTATTCTGCTGGTTACATAATCTTGTTGGGTGTCATTGCTAAACAAAAAGTCGTGACACACATCATGATTATCTACATCCTGGAAATAAGCACATCCAAACGTGAGAAAGGAACTATGCTGGTCTGGTTTTTCTTTTTCTTTTTCTTTCCTTCTTTTCTGAAATTCCCTTTATTCTAGATCAAGGAAATCCAACTGAATTAATGTCAGGGGTTTTTCTGAGGAAGAATGTGTCAAGTTCAGGCTCGCTTGTCATCCTGGGAAGTGAGAACGATGAGGTAATCAGGTGATCAGACTGTTTTCACAGTCATCAAACATAAAGTTTGTTTGAATACGCTGCAGAGATATTTAAAATCTGTGGGTTTACCCTGCTGACCCATTAGTGTATGTGTGATAGAGCACTGTCACAAAAAACCTCGTGATTCGTGATTCAATGCGCTAATATTAAAACTCATAAATATGTCCATGTCACAAGAACTAAACACTGCCCTGACGATAAATTGTCTAATAACAATCCAAAACGTGATTGGGGTACTTCATGTCAGCAGCTTGGACATTACTTTGCATTTCACCACCCATAAAAATCCCAAAGAGAAAATTTCCAGTTGCTTATTATGTAAACATACTACAATATTAAACACGACTCATTTATACACACAGAGAATACACCAAACATGGTTTCTGTTTGCAGAAGCTGGCAGGCAAACTTCCATCGCGTCCGCTTCGTCATCATCTCTCATCTCGACAGCTGTTTGTGGTCTGTGGGGGAATTCCTGGTTCCTCTAGTAGACGCAGCCTTTCCCCTGCTTACTTTATGGGAACAGGGGGCAGGGCGAGTCAGATGGTTTTCCTCAGAAACTATTATGTGTTGATTCACTGTGAGGGGGCGTGCTGTTCACTCCCACTGCTTCCTTCTTACTGGGAAGTGACTGTCAGGCTTACCGTATGGGGGGAGTGTATGAAAAACGGAGAGGAGGGAGGTTGATGGGGGATGTGGAAAGGTAGCAGTATTTAAGCTTCTTTTCTCTGAATGTCAGACAAAGTGCTCCATCCTTCCTTAGGACCTGGAGAACTAGAGTGAGCAGGGCATGTAGGTTAACTGGGGAGGGGTGTGTGTTGAGTTGGGACAGACTTGCAGCTGATTCAACACAAAAACATCTTCATGTTGACGTTGTGCTGCTAATGTGTGTTTCAACCTGGCAAGACCAACATCCTGGGAGGCTTTCCTGAGGAGGTTTATTTCTGATATATCCAGGATCCGCTCAGAAAATCTTCAGTGAAAGAGGCGGGTATGTATATTCATGGGAAATTGTTTTGCAGTAAATAGAAGGTAGAGTTTTAAAAAAAAGAAAAGAAAGATAAAGAAACTAATGGTACTTTGTTAAGCAATATGATCTCTAAAAGAATGTGGCTTCATTTTGTGTAGATGTTAAGATTTGATTAAAGGCCGTATAAAAGATTTCTAGTCGAGAATTAAGCCGTAGAACCGGTTGTTTCCCAGTCCAACTGCCGGAAAGATATGTGTTTCCTGAAAGTGTACAGGTGTGGCCTTCCTCAGAAAGTTCTGTAACCTAAAAGAGTGTATACTCATGATGAAGAGACCACAGACCAGGAGATAACATTGAAAAACTGTACAGTCAGAGTCAATATTTACTCCATGCCTTGGATGTGGTGTTTTTTTAACTTACGGAAGACTTCTGTAATGCGGCACAGGCCAGTTAATATCCAACTTGTGCTGTAAGGTTCAAAGACGCATCGACCAACTGTGTGTCTGTAATCACGCTGTCCCAGAGTTCTTTTCCTGGGAGTGTACAGCCATAACTGATGAGTCATTTCATCCCTTGACCAGAGCACTATCACCCTGATCTGATTCAGCCCTCACACCAGTTCAGCGGACAGACTTTCATTTTAGTGGTTGGGATGCAATTCCAGGAATGTTTAGTTTAAGAAAAAGAGGTTGGGTCCCTCCATTTGGCCTCTACGGCGCTCTGTCAAAACCCAGAAACCGATCCATTCAGTCATAACTGCATTTTGGAGGTTTGTTTTCTCCTTTGCTTTTTACTTTATATTATCATGGACCACGTCTTATTTTGTTCAAAATTTATTTGAAAAACATTAATTAATTAGTTAAAAACTACTTGAGTCACCAGAGAAGAAATGACACCTCCTTAGTAGTTTTAAATTATTGGTTCTTCTAACTGTATACTTTAAATACACCGGTGAATAATAGCTGTTTAAGATCAAGTCTGGATAACACGGAATTGGCCTGTTGCTCAATATTACAGTGGAAGAAGAAGAAGAAGAGCCGATGTTATTATTTCTTCACCACCCTGCTGTTCCTGAGAAATGGGATTGGATGACTTAACCCTGTCATACTATTAAACAAGTCTCATCAGATTACTTGTACTCACCTTTATTCTACAACATAATCCTATGGATTACTTTTTAATGTATATTTTAGAGTCACTGGTTGTACACCAGTTTCTTTCACCAGTAAGTTGTCAAAGTGTTGATTTGTGCGACACATTGAACCATGGGTTGTGTCGAATGGTTTTTCTATTCAAGGATCAAGACACCGCAGAGGACCACGTTTTTAAAAGTGCTCTGCTATGAGAACTGAATTCCATAGATGGTGGCGTCTTCAGGTGTCATCTATGGGCTCAGTTCTTTTGGTATGGTACGGCTTTGTCAAGAATACTGCTCAGTGACCGACAGCAAAGTCATGACCACGTAAAAAAAAGAAAAAAAAAACAATTATAGAGGAAAAGTCTTGGGTTTACTTCTCGTTTTTGTATGTTTGTTTATGTTGTTAATTTGTTTTAATCGTGTACAAGGAGTTTCTTTTGTCTTGCATTATTATATTACTGTGATTAAAAGACAGCATTTTTGAATTACTGATTTGAGCTTACCAAGAGTTTATGTCATGTCTTTATTGTATATTGCCAATAAAGCACTTAAGAAACAGAATCATTTTCTCTGTGGTTCATTTTATTATATGTAGCATTTTACTTAAGGTATAAAATATTGCCAAATGTGGGAGAATTTATGAGCACGTGAGAGGATTTTATATCCCGACATCTTTGCTAAATACACGCTGCTCTCCTTTTTTCAGAGCTCCACTGTTGTTTTATAAAATCTGAAGCCACTGCGGTGACACGTAGCAACGACAGGGAAACAATATTACTGAATATGAAGACCAGTTCCTGCTCAAAAAGAATATCATCTGTCTTTACAGCTGTACATGCACTTAAATCTTGATGAGGCCGTGGAGATTTTAAATCACTCAAGAAAAACTGCAAGTAAAGCTTAAAAAGTACTGAAAAAGAAAACATAAGAATGTTGTTGTATGGAAATATAAAAGAATGCACAGTCATTAACAGCTGCAGTGCACCAGTGCGGTCATATGGCAACTCATTTTGAGGTACAGGCATGAAGCAATAATGCTGTATTATATATCATAAAACAAAAAGCGATAAGAAAAGTATGGAAGTTCTGTAATATTGTAAATTAAACATTTTCTGAGTTATTCATATGTAATTGACATCAGTCAAAACCGAAACTGTAAATATCAAGTTAATAATCATAAACTTATTTTGAATCATAGAAGTTATACCACGTAATAAGATCAAAGCTGATACTTTTAAACCTGTAGCTTCATTTTAAAATCATTCACCTCTTCTTTCATAGAACCCAAGTCCTCTATTTCTACAATAAGTTTCTCTTGAGTTTTAACTCATGCCGTCTGCTATAGAGAGGGTCTCTTAACAAATCCCTAAACAAGCGACTCAAGAAAGGCGTTTTGACTTTCTACTTATGTGTACATTTCTGTCAATCAAAAAAATGCTCCTATTTTATGGGTGATGATCTTGGGCTATTGGTATCATAACATTCAGAACGGAAATTAATTCACTGAAGTAGAAAATACCATGGCTGTTGATTTTGTACACATACTGTGTTTCACAAGAATTGAGCAACACCACTGGAGGAGGAGACCGTTTTCTTTACCATTTTGCTTGAGTCATGCATTCTGTAAATTACATGGAAGGGGGGGGGGGGGGGGGATAAAGTGGCTACTTTTGTACAAATCTATGCATATTGTGAGGTATAAAGGAAATAATACTGTGCTAGGTGACAAGGAAAAAAATGTATGAGTAAACCAAGTAATGTCTTTTGTTTAGTGTCTTTATGTCCTTATCTAACCTTACTCCACTGTTGGTGATTTAAGTCCTCTTTGACAGAATTAAGGTTTTAGGAGCTAAAAAAAAAAACATGTTAGATTTGGCTGTCAAAGAGGACTGACACACAAGAAAACTCTGTGTGTGTGAGATTGAAAGTTGTGAAATGTGAGTTATGAACTACATCAGTCCAGTTAGGTTGTAAGAAAAAGCTTCACTGCATCCAACTGTATGAACTGAACAGTATATTCTCAAAAATGGTATTTTAAGAACAATTCTTAATACTTACATTATTATTACTAGGAGTAGTAGTATTGTTCTACTTTTTCTTTGATTTGACTGTTTCTTGGGACCCATCTGGTCTACACAGTTGTCGTCTAGCCTGTGAAAAGTCATTGTGATTTAGCTCACCCTGAAACTAGAGCGTTCCACAATACGCTGAAATTAAATCTGCATACCGCTCGATTGACAGCATATTAGTCAATCATAATCATCTGCAAACACAAACAACCAACTGATACTCACTTTTCATTGGCTATTGTCTACTCTGATTTTGTGACGTAACACCTTGTCCAACCAATGGTTGTTTTCTTTTTTCGTAGAGGGTGAGCTACAGGCCCCCGCTGTGTGAAGCTAAACGAATAGAGTTCACTCTTACACAATTTCGTTTTTGTCCTTAATTGTTTGTTTTTGTCTCCTTTTAGTAAACTTTGCTAAAACTATTTAAGCTACGTATCCTCTGTTTTTAAAGGATAAACCTTTTTTGTTTGAGACCGAGGAATGGATGAGATACGGCCTATCAGTGGTACGCAAGCCCACGGGCTGGTGCCGCTGTTTCCTCCAGGACTACAGGCTATCTATGGGGAATGTCGGCGACTATACCCCGATCAAGCCAACCCACTGCAAGTGACTGCTATTGTAAAATATTGGTAGGTAATGTGTTGTTGCACATCTAACATATATTGTTAGCATGGGTTTTTTTTTTAAGGAAGAGGTTTATATACTGATGGCTAAACATTAGCCAAGTGCTAGCTTAGCTTCAGAGCTAAAGTTAAAGTTTGAGCAAACATCTTAGGAACGTCCTGGAAATAACTGCTTCTTTCATTGTGAGAGTCTAAGCATTCAATACTATGCTATTCAAGATGAAGTAAAACTAAAGTCCGAGGGTATTTGACATAATTTATTTATTTGTTGTCTCCTGTGTATGCTACATAATTGTACTAGAGCAAACGCAGTCCACTGACGATCACAAAAAAGAAGAAGAAGAAGAAGAAGCAGCCTTTGATGCTAATTGTTTAAAATTTTAAAATATTACAGGCTTGGTGGACCAGATCCGCTAGACTACATCAGCATGTACAGAAATATGGGGTGTCCAGCTCAGGACGTCCAGGAGCATTGGCACTATGTTAGCTTTGGATTGAGTGACCTGTATGGTGATAACCGTGTTCACGAGTAAGTATACTTTAGTTGGCTGTGTGATTTACATTTTTTTTTTGTCTGTAAGACAATAGCTGCCTTCATTTGATTAATTCATTTATCTTTAATTACCTTTAAGGCGTGAAAAAGTGGGATTTCAGAACTTAGTTTACATCCTTTCAGTTTGCCAAATATTTTCTCTCCACGGGAGCCTTTTAACAGTGGCCATCCCACTGGCTAACACTGAACTTAATGACCCTCTGTTATTTCTCCTTTTTTTTTTTCTTAGATCTTCGTGTGCATTATGATTTTCACAGTCTTTATGCGCATACAAATGAAGCATATATATGAAATTGCCATAATGTTTCCCTTCCCTGTTTCTCACTGTGTCTGTCTTTCAGATTTACAGGCCCAGATGGAGCCAGCGGGTTTGGTTTTGAGCTCACCTTCAGACTTAAAAGGGAGGTAGGAGAGACAGCACCTCCAACGTGGCCAGCTGAACTCATGCAAGGCTTGGCCCGCTATGTGTTTCAGTCAGGTAAAAGCATAATTCAGTGTATTCTTTTGTGTATTTGTTTAGATTGAGGTTGGATTAAAACATTAGATTACAGTTTGAAAATGACTGATATAATCAGACAAAAGAGTCCTGAGTGGTTTTTAGACTGCTTTAAAAACACCAAACAATTTTTTTTTCCAAAGTGTATTTGAATATGTGGTAGCCCCGCAATTTTGTGAATTTCTTAGGCCACTTTTTAGTAGAAAAACTCTCAACATTCATGCTAACTGGTAAATAATTTTAAGCTAACAATGTCAGTTAATATAAAATAAAAAATTAGAAAAGAGAGATGATACAGTACGTAATCTCTTTAATTAACTTGGGGGGCAGACAATAACCTAAACAAGTATTATTGTTGTTGTTGTTATTATTATTATTATTATTATTATTATTATTACTACATTATTTCTTTATTAATGAGTAAGAATGTCTTTAGAATGTGTTTGGGAAGCGTATTTTAGCATATGTAATATCATGTATTGGGTTTTTAAGACTGCATCAATAACTGATGGATTTTTTGGATTCGAGGTGGGGAGGTAACCCCCGCGAATAATAAGGGTATACTGTATAATGATTTCCGGCTTTGAGAATGAAAAGTATGTTTTTCTTGTTGTTTAGTTGTTTATGTTTCTGGTCTTGCAGATTAATACATAATTAACACATTTTAAAACATTTATTGTAACGTTTGTGGCAGAGCACTAGTTTATCATTTTAATTCAGTCACAGTTTGTTATCCATCTAGTCAAAGAATCATCTGTAAAAGCTTTGATAGAACAGCTATGATTTCCAAACCACCATGTGAAGTTCTTGTACATCCAAAGAACATTGTCTTTGTTCAACTATCTTGCTGTTTCATAGCATTTCATTTAAACATGCTTGAATGCATATGTCTGCTTTGGGCACAAGTTTAGATTTAGTACATATTTGGTGCTTGCCAGAGCTTTGCATATTCATAGGAAGTGTGATTTCCTCTGTCTTGCTGCTTGCCATTTATGCATATTTTTTTCCCTTTATTAATGGAAAAGGAAACCATTATTGTGTGGATATTCTCTGCTACTCAGGGTAATGACTATGTAGTCAACTTCTCAAAGTCTTGAGTGTGTGTGTGTGTGTGTGTGTGTGTGTGTGTGTGTGTGTGTGTAATGTACAGAAGAAAAAAATGTGGTTGGCAAGTGAGGGAGGGTAGATAAAAGCCATAGAGAAAGGGAGGAAGGCTATTCACTCCAGGCTGTGGACTCTGTTTTCCAGCTGGGGTCAATTTGCGTGTGGGTGGGCTCCTAAGCAAAATGAATGCTGATTCCTGGCCATCTTCTCCCTCGCTTTTCTCCTGAATTTTGACTGGGTGCTTGTTACCTCCCAAGCAGAAAAATTTACTCAGATGGAAATGCAGATTTTATGTTTTTCTTTCCACATGTGGGTCTCAGTTTCTTTCCTTTCTGTTCTTTTCACTTTCTTGCTGGTCTCTGTCTCCTTTTTTCTTGTCTCTGTAACATTTGTTCGTTACTGCTGTGCAGTTATGCAACTTAAAAAAAAAAGGTCTGTTTCCCACTGGTGGCTGAAGGCAGAGAGCCAAACGTACTTGACGAGCACTCACAAAAGTGTGTGCAATCTAAATAACTTTAAATAGCATTACTGAAAAAATGAACAATCCCTTTTTACTCTCTTCAACAGAAAACACGTTTTGTAGTGGTGACCATGTTTCATGGCACAGTCCACTTGACAACAGTGAGTCACGTATTCAGCATATGCTGCTTACAGAAGATCCACAGATGCAACCAATTCAGACTCCGTTTGGCACAGTGAACTTTCTCCAGGTGAGTTCAAATGTACGACAGTCACACAATGTAAATGCCTCTTCTCAGCCAGATTAATTTTTCTAATGGTACCAAACTCCAAAGCAGTCAGCTGTTGAGGAATTTGGTAATGGATTTGAATGATAATATTGGCATTAACCCAGGTATTTGCAGTCTTTTTCTCTAACCCCACCCTCTGCTGGGAAGTTATCAACTCCTCAGATGAAGCAGACATAATATCATCATATTGAACCTTTACTTTTCTTGTGTCCCCTTTAGTTGATTCCACTCTTGAATTTTTTTTAAAATTTTTTTTGCAGTGACTTATATGGTTGTGTGCTGTGTCAAAAGAAAAAAAAGCAAAAAACTTCTCTCTGGAATCGGGGGTCTGCTTGCTTTGCTTTCTGTCGCTAAGAAAAACACTGGCTGTAGGACTGTATATGACTCAGAGAGGAGACACTTGCAAATCTGACCAGGACACACATCAGCAGCTAAGCATACAGTTTATGAGTACAGTCTTGCACAAAGACTCAAGGAAAACTTTCACACAGAGCTGGAGTGAAACACATGCAATTTGTGTGGCCTTTTTTTTTTCGGCATACAGCTAAAAATGGTTTGCTAAATGCTCATTTTAGATTGAGCTGGTTACTTCTCACCTAGCTCAGATAAACTAGCCCCATTCTGGGTGATTTTTGACTGCTGCTATTGTAGCAACAACGTGTAGAAATGTCCACCATATTAACTCACATTAAATAAAAACGACTCAATTGTCACCAGAGTTGGTTTTTAATACCAGTGGTCATAAGACAAAAGGCAGTTATTATGAAATTGTTTGCATTTTAGTCAGGTTTTCTACCCAGAGTAATAAAAGTTTTCAAATTAACCCGGTGTTAACAGGTGGCTGCCAGACTGCATGAAGTTAGTTGAATTACCAAACTAAACACTGTCTGAATGTATCAAGATTGTATATAACATCCTCTCATGTTATGTACTATCTGTAGATTGTGGGTATATGTACAGAGGAGCTGCAGGCGGCCCAACAGTGGAACGGTCAAGGCATCCTGGAGCTGATGCGTGGAATCAGAGTGTGAGTAGAACTGTGAACCATGCACTCTTCTGATGATCTGGTTTTGCTACAGTGGATGTCATGGTTGCAATGACAAAGACTCAAGGAAGAAGTGATGGAAGAGAAAATGAGAGTAGCCAAGCGAGCGATCAAATAAGAGTAATTAGTTGTGGTTTTTTTTGTTTGTTTTTGTTTGTTTTTGTTTTTTCAAACAATAGGGGATCATTGAGTTAAAAAATTGCAAAAGTTCCTTGGTGCTGCTTTCAAAACAATGGATAAATATGAAATGAAATGAAAAATACTTAATTTATTTATCCCATAAAGGGAAATTCAACTATTCAAATATGAAGAAAAGGGCAAAGCACATGGTGTAACATCTCAGTTTCCTTTTTAAATTTTAAGTTTCTTTTTCTCCTCAGAGGCTGAAAATGTATCATTGAGCAGATTTAGGTTTTCCAGCAGACTGCTTGAGGTTTCAGAAGCTTTTTCAAACAAGAGATTTGGTCATGATGAGTTAACGTGATGGAACTGAAGGTAATCCCGATCGAGGGTGAATGACAGCCTTAATACACTGGACTTCAGTCACGTTTCCACTGAGTGGGAACCACTTTGGGTCAGCATGGCACAGTTTAGGACGGTAGGTCCTGCATACCTGGGACTACTTTTCCAGTGCCAGGTATGTTGGAGATATCGCTGTCGCTACATCAGCTATATAACAGTGTGAGATCATTCCGCTAGAACACCGTTTCTATCATGAATAGAATAATTACACTTCCTTTTTTTTTTTATTTGGCACCATTACAGCTGTTGCGATCTTTAATTTTGCTCTACTTGCGCTGCAGCTTCTTGTATTTATTGTGCCATTGCTCTGCAACCTCTCATCAGCCATCCTTTCTGTGTCCAGTTTAAATACAGAGTAAATACTTTTTCATTCCTCACTGTGCCATCAAGTTCCCTTTCCACCTCTTCTCCAACAATCCTCAAAAGGCCTGCACCGTATGGTCTGTCCAATAATCATTGTTGTATAAACAAACAATATTGAGTCCTCTCTGATAAACATTATATTTGTTTTTCAATGCATCTTCAAGTTATTTGGTGCTCATTCTAACTTTTTACAGTAGAAAAAAAAAACAAAGAAACATTGCATAGTCTACTGACCACTGGAAAAACCCCTCAGTTGGTTTTATACTTGCATTTAGTCTGAACTACTGCAGTAACATTAATGGAAAAGTAGGCACAGTGTCAGTCTTATGTCATAATCTGTCTTTGAGTGGTTTGAGTGTTTTTTGTTAATAGCAGGGACAATTGAATTTAAATGTGTTTTGAAATTAAATTGAAACTGATATTTAAACATTAAGAAGATTCCGTCACCTTAAGTGATGATCAACAAATGCGTGGAATCTATTTTAAGACTCTGAATCATAACTAAATGGATAAGACTTTAAGAGGTTGGAAATCTTTCTGACTGTACTGTGGGTGTGATGACGTATGCAAATGTGACACTCTTTACACAGCTCGTCTATGAGAGAATAGTAGCCATTTGGGTTTTGCAAAAACTGAACAGAACATGGCCTTACTAATATTTGTAGGTGAAAAAAATAATAATAATTTGGATTATTCTCATACTTTGTTTCATAAAACAAGAAATTTAAATTTCTTGCATACTATGAAACTTCAGCTAATTTTTCTGAAACTGACCTTAAGGCCGGAGATCTTTGCACATCCAGATTCAATGATTTATCCATTTAGGCTCAATATTCACAAATGACTTAAAATGTTCATTTATGGAGCTTGTGAGCTATGCTGAATGTACAGAGTAAACCTTGTACGGTTGAAACCGAGAAGTTTATATATATTTTATAAAAAGACTCAACATTTTTTTCTCTCTCACTGACATTAAATCAGACTAAGCTTTTCCTGTTTTAGGTCAGTTAGGTTTACCAAAATTAATTATTTTTTGCTAAATTTCAGAATAATGAGAGATTATTTTTTAATTTTTAATTAATTTCCAAACTGTAATCTTAATTTTTTATTATTTTTTTTTATTATGTTGCTTTTTGAATAATGGCTCAGTGACTTTTCTGTCCATGTCGGTACATGATTCGTTTCACTGTGGATAATGACACTCTTATTACCAGCTCCAGCCACCATCGTCAAAAGTTGTTTTGCTTTTGTTCTGGGGTTGATACACATATTTAGCAAAAAAGCACATTCATCTCTGGGACACAGAACCTATCTCCTTCCTGAGCAGTATGATGCCTGGACATTCCTGTAGTGTTTATAATTGTTTGAACAGATGAATGTGGCACCTTCAGGCATCTGGAAATTGTACCCAACTTGTGAACCAGACTTGTGGAGGTCCACAATTCTCTTCCTGATATCTTGGTTGATTTATTTTTCCCATGATGTCAAACAAGGAACCAGTGTGTTCGAGGTGTGCCTTAAAATACATCCATAGTTGCACCTCCATTTAACTCAAATGTTGTCAATTAACCTCATGACAAAGCATCACAAAGGTCTGGGTGCATTTGCAAACTATAATCTGTCTTTTTTATTTTGCTTTTAGAGTAATGGCTCTTTCTTGCTGAGTGGCCTTTTAATCCATGTCGGTACAGGAGTCGTTTCACTGTGGATAATGACACTCTATTACCAGCTTCACCCAGAATCTTCACAAGGTGTTTTGCTTTTGTTCTGGAGTTGATGTGCACATTTCGCACCAAAGCACATTCATCTCTGGGACACAGAACCCGTCTCTTTCCTGAGTGGTATGATGCCTGGACATTCCCACAGCTGGAAATTGTACCCAAGAGTGAATCAGACTTGTGGAGGTCCACAATTCTCTTCTTGTTATCTTGGGGTATTTCTTATAAAATTTTCCCATGATGTCAAACAAGGAAACGGTGTGTTTTAGGTGTGCCTTAAAATACATCCACTGGTATAATAAAGAATAATAATTAATGTTAAAGAAATTACTTATCATTATTCTGGCATTTAGCCAAAATAATTAATTTTGGTAATCATAACTGACCTTAAACATGAAAAGTTTATTCTAATTTTATTTTGAACAGTGAGAAAAACAAAAAGTTAATGTATCTTTATACAGTGTATGTAAACCTCTGGTTTCAAATGTGTATATGAGAGCCACTTTGTTTAAAAGTGCACAAGCACATTGTGAGCAGTTAGTGATGAGTGAAATTACTTGTTCAATTATTAACTTTGTGGGTTTAACTTGGAGTTAATGGTAATGATTGTTGTGTGTGCAGAGCTGGTGGCCCTTGGCTAATCACAGACATGAGGAGAGGAGAGACCATTTTTGAAATTGATCCTCATTTACAAGTAAGGCTTTATTAAATTCTCCAAGAGATAGTTGCTGCTTTGTTACATATTTGTTGGTTTATAGTAAATAAATACTTATTTGTAAAGAGGTTTAGCTTAAAGTGACCATGGATAAAGATAGAAATTTGTCTGAAGGATGCCATTTACTGTATAATAGGTTGTGCAGAGGCACTGGTCTTAAATGGTTAGAGTTGAAGTTTTTGTTTGTTTGTTTTTTTTTTGTAATCTTGTGAGTTTTGTGTAAACTAGTGTTAATGATTGCGTCTATTTCTTGCTCATCTAAGCAGGACCGAGTGGACCAGGGTATTGAGACGGAGGGCTCTAACCTGAGCGGCGTCAGCGCCAAGTGTGTGTGGGATGATCTGAGTCGACCGCCAGAGGATGAGGAGGACAGCCGATCCATCTGCATAGGTTCACAGCCACGCAGGCTCTCAGACAAAGGTTTGCACACTCTTAAATGAGTCAAAAGAGTCGATCTGCTTTCGCAGATCTAAAAATAAAAAAAAAAAATTCTGATTATACACTGACAATCAGCTTTATGGTTTTTATAAACAGACACAGAGCAGATCAGGGAGACGCTGAGAAAAGGACTGGAGTTTAACAGCAAGACAGCACTACCACCTATCAGCAGCCAGAAACAGAGCCATGAGAGAGCTCAGTGAGTGTTCCTCCCACACACCAGCACACACTGACATGGGCTCAGCACAAGGTTGTGCAGTGACTCACAGTTCCACTGACAACTAAACTGTTATCAACATTGTTTTGTAGATACCAGCATATTCTGTTAGTTTGTCACTATTATGTTTCCACTTTTGTGTGGAAATTGTTGCGTCTTCTAAAGAAACAGCTTTGCGAAAGCAGCTGTGGGTCAGTTTTCTTTACATTCCCATTTCCATGTAAAAACACGGGACTTGTATTTCGCTCGCAGTATTTATTTTCCCGCCTGATAACACAAACTTATCAGGGATTGTACTCTCTTGGGTGTGCTTACTTACGTCTTCACTTTTTTTTTTTTCTGTGTTTCAGGAGTCGGAAGGACAGTTGGGAGAGTGAGAGTTCAGCTGCCATTGTTCCTCACGAGTTGGTCCGAACGAGACAGTTGGAGAGCATCCATCTGAAATTTAACCAAGAGTCAGGGACTCTGCTGCCCCTCTGTCTGCGGTACCACCACACTCTTGCTTTTCTACATCCAGACACAGACAGGAGAAAAAAAAATGGTCCAAACATTTATTTTCAGTGGGTGCAGCTGATGACACCAGTTTCTCAGATGTGAAGAAGGGACTTTCTACATGTTGCACCCAAACACTGATTGAGCCTTCTCCTACAGGGTCCTTAGTACCACTTCAAAGCCTGGTTAAAAATGACAAGTTTGTTTTTTTAGGTGTGTTTTAGGTGAGCAAAATGTGTTCCTAGTGAAAAGCTTGTGGTTGTATATTGATGCAACCTGTAACATGAATTAAAGTGGCATTTAGATTTGTAAACTGTGGATCATATTAAGAGTTTAGGTCTCTCAATTTGTCTGGTATTTTGTCCTTCAGTAAGTTTGCTGCTGTAGTTAGAATCACTTTCCAGATCCTAAACCAACAACAAAAGTTACCCCACCTACTGCCTCACCTCTCCAACCACTTTCATTTCACTGTTACTGTACATGAATTGCACAATGGAACCATCGCAGCTCTAGTGTAATGACTTGTTCTCAATACCACTCACCTACACTAAAATAAGCAGGTCAAAGAGCAGGAAATAGATTGCGAATGACAAAATTCACATTCTGCTTCCTCAAGAGTGGGTTTCAGATAGCGTTGGGTGGTAAGTTAATATTTTCCATTTGGTCCACTGTGAAATACCCTCTTATGACACATGCTCATTTTCCTCTCACTGTGAAATAAATTCATGTTTGAAAACACCATGGCATGAAAGAGAAAATGCCTCAGCTTACAGACAGAGCAAGCAACATCGTCCAGAAGTCAGTTATTGTAACCCTGGTCGGGCAGAAATTTAATCACTCCACTCAGGCTAATTATTTACAGACTTGAATTCTGCAGGAGCCAGACCAGTAAATTAGCAAAATTAAATAACTGAACACTCCCCAAAAAACACAACTGGCAATGGGTACAGTCAGGCACTTCCAGTTCCGATAATCAAACATAAATGTAATATTTACCAGATGATGCCCAGTTCATTCCCAGGTAAGGAAGGGAGTACCTAGACTCTTTGAAAAAACAAATAAGCTGTTCCAGACTCGAAAAGGGTTATAATACATGATGTAATTTTTAGGGGGGGGGGCGGCAAAAATCTCCACAAAGACATTATTTAATAATGTCTATATATATATATATGTGTGTGTGTTTTATATATATATATATAGTATGTGTATATATCTATATATATATATGTATGTGTATATATATATATATATATATATGTGTGTGTGTGTGTATATATATATATATATATATATATATATATATATATATATATAGTCATAGAAGAAATTATTAGACCCCACCCTTGTTTTCTTCAGTGTCTTGTTCATTTTAATGCCTGGTACAACTAAAGGTACATTTGTTTGGACAAACATAACGATAACCACAAAGATTGCTCTTAAGAGTTTTATTTAAGAGCTGATATCTTACCATTTTCCATGCTTTTCTTGATTATAACCTAAATCACTTAAGTTTTTACATCAATAGCTATGGCGTTGTACTGCCAAAAACACTGCTTTTATGCATTCAGTGTTTTCTTTTCTGTCTGTTTTAGTCACATGATGACGTTTATATATATGTATATGTGTATATATATATATATGTATATGTGTGTATATATTATATCTATATATATATATATTTTTTTTTTTTTGTGTGTGTGTTATATATATGTATATGTGTATATATATGTATATGTGTGTGTGTATATATCTTTACTACTATCTTTACAATCTTTACTTGAGAGGTATAACCTGACAAATACTTTTCAGTAAAAACTTTAAAGTTATAAATACTCCCCTGGCCGTTCCTTTTTCTTCTTTAAAGTCATTCTAACTTCAGTGATGGCTCCAGATGCAAATAGCTAAAAGAAGAAATGCATTTATTCATATTTAGTCCTTATTATAAAGTTGTTTTGCTTTGGTTGTTTTCATTTACTCACACATCAGCTCTTTGAAATCATCTACAGAAACATACAAAGAAAAATTATGTTTTGTTTTTGTTTTGTTTTTTAACAAAATGGGAAACTGCTGTCATCAGAAAAAAACATTCTGGATTTATAAACTGTAGCATTTAAAAAGTTGTTCATAATTTTTACTGAGAAAATAAATGCTTTTTTTTTTTTTTATACCATAACTAAATAAAAACTTAAAAGTTTGCATGTGAGACTCACTGAAGTTCATCCAGTGTTGTGTTTGATCTTTTGCAGGGGCCGTTTACTTCATGGAAGACATTTCACTTACAAAAGTATCAACGGAGATACTGCTATTACCTTCGTATCTACGGGAGTTGAAGGAGCTTTTGCAACTGAAGAGCATCCCTATGCAGCCCACGGCCCCTGGCTTCAGGTATGCACAAACAAACTGACTCTGAGTTTTAGTGCAGCGCTTTCATATTCCATGTACTTACTGGACTTTGCTCTCTCTCTGCATAGATACTGTTGACTGAGGAGTTTGTTGAGCAGATGCTTGTAGATTTACAGGAACTCAACACACGTGAGGAAGTAAGCAAAACCCCCTTTAATTTAACTTTTACTTTCAAATTGCTGGTGTGTTTCACCTTGTATCTATTTCCTTTGTTTAGACAAAGTTGCCGAAGGAGTACAGTTGGCCGGAGAAGAAGCTCAAGATTTCTGTCCTACCGGACTCTGTGTTTGATAATCCACTACAATGAGACTCGGTCTTTAGATTTGCAAACAAAAACATGTGCAGATACAGACTTACAGAGTGCACCATAATGACCACGAGACCTTCCAGGGCATGCAAAGACCCTGAGGTTCAGGGTGCATAGATATGCTACCACCACAGAGGATGGCCAGAGACTGCATCACTCCCAAAGATGATCCTGGGGATCAGCTAAACATTTCTGACTGTTACTGTGTTCATGCAATAGCTCCGCTGTTTACGCTCTGAGGCTCCAGTGCTTTTGAGATGATCAAATGAGTCTCAAACCGGCCAGTCCAGATGGTTGATCTGTGAGAACTACCTTGTAGGGCAAACGGGATGCTTCCATTCCTCCAGTAAACCCAGAATATATACGTCATTAATGCAGGTGAACATGCATCCTGTTATCAGCAAAGTGTCTGATGCAATAACTGGGCTGTAGTTCTTCAAAACACTGCTATTTATTCCAGTGGCCTTTGAAAGGGAACAAAAAAAATCACAAATTGAACCTTTTTTTAAAAAAGAAAATCAGTGTTCTTTTCAGTTATGCTATTGTGTATAGTATTTACAAATGCTGGACATTTTTCTCTTATGTATTTGTGTTCATACCAAAGTTTTAACAATTGCCTTGTTGCTCTTATTACTATCTGTGTCTCAAATGTTTGAAGGTTCAGTAGCCATAACCTGACAGGCTAAAAACTACAATTACATACTGCCACTTCTTGGGTATCTGACCAATGCTGCTGTTGTAACCACCTCGACTCACCCAAGTTTTTTTTTTTTTGTTTGTTTTTGTTTTTGTTTTCAGTTCTCCCCCTTTTTCTTACTGGGACCTGCTTGAAACTGAGTATGATTTCTGAGTGCCTTGAGCTACAAAGGACTGGGTATTTTCCGTTGGCTCTCAGTGCTGCATATGACTCCTGGATTGTTACCTGCAAGTCACAGCCCTTTGAATCAAGGCTGTTGCATTTACTGCTTTTAGCTGAAACTGTTGTTGCTTTCCACGTTAAGTCTAAAATATAGACGATCTGACTTTTACTACAGTTTTTTTTTTTTTTTTTTTACAAAATGTCCTTTAAAATAACAGGATTTTGTACCTTGTTTTCCGTTTGTCCTTTTGGCATTGAGACTGCTAAGTAATGTAATTATCCTTTTGACTGAACTGGCTGATTGTAATCCTAAGTGCATTAAAGAGTGTAGCTATTACACAAATAAATCTGAATCACTAATTCTGAAGTATTGCTTAACTTCTTTCTATGATAGGTTTTGTGTGTGAACATAAGTCAAGGTACACTTGATTATTTTATGTGCTTGCATTAATTAGTAATATAAATAGTATATTTTGGAAGCTGTAGGTATATGGATTTATTTTTACTACACTGATAACACAGTCCCTACTTCCTGTAATTACATTTAGCAGGTCCTGTGTGGACTGGAAAGCTGTCCAGGATGGACTCTCACTTGAGGGCAGCTGGAAAAAGCTCCAGCAGACCCCTGTGGCTCTGTGTACGAAGAACTGGATAATCATGATGGATGGATGTCTATATAATGGAACTAAACATCCAAAGATTCTGCATCTGAGTTGATAATTTCCTAATAAATACTAATGGGATTTTTGCCTGTGCTGTCTGGATTTGTGCCTTTTAATCAACTGCTTTTCATCCACATTATACGCAAATTTATGAAAGATGTTTTGAATTAAGGCCGTCTATTTTGGGATCACATTTGAATCTGCAGTAGCAAAGTCGTAAGTGGGGGAGTGTTAAATGCTAAAATCAATGACATCTGAAGCAAATATCAAACACTGAATGATGGATTGCTGTACACTGTTTTATTCAAGCACTGTTGCGGTACTGGTTGGTCCATCAGTGGTGAAACAACAGACTCCATCAAGCTGGGTTGACAGGGGTTCTGGCACCAGGACCACCACTGGAGGGGACGATACAGTGTCAAGTAGCTGCACTGCATCTGAACAAGCAGTGAAGTAAGTAAAGGGAAGGTAGATTGGGTTTGCTTACTTCTTCAGTAGAGGAGAATTCTAGACTACGTTTGCACAATTTAATTTAAAATCTATTTTCTATAAACTGCTATCTATAAAGGAAGGTAAAGTAGTCTGACTTTTTAATGTTAAATTACCAGCTAAGTTAAAAGGAATAAATGTTCACAGAGTAGTGGGTTTAATGTTATTTAATTCTCAAAGTAAATTACATCAAGTTTGTATAAATATCTACACCACTGTGATGCCATATTGCTCTGTATTTGAAATACATTAAAGGGCTGCTGTGACAAAATGTACTTTTAAGAGCTTTATTTAACTCATTACAGAAACAAAATTATTTTAAGCTAGTTGAAACTAACTACCGTATTGGCCCGAATATAGGGCGACTCTGATTATAGACGACCCTATTTTTCAGATATAATTTGGGGAAAATAAAAATATGTGGAAGACAAAAGATTATTCATCAAACAACTTCTTATTGTACAATCATTGTAGAAAAACTCACACAGAGATAACATTCTGCTGTACTGTTAAACATTTTAATGATTATATCTTTTTAGGACGTATGGTACCATATTTAAAGTGCAGGTATGTGTCAGGTTTCCATGTTTTTGAAGATCAAGGTATAGTAGTATTTAATAAACTGTTGTTTATTATGTTAATAATGTGATAAATAAGTGTGATAAATAAATAAAATAGGGGAAAAAGGTATATTATACTTGCTAAAGATATGTTTAGATATTTATATGAATATTTATGTGGTATATATTGTATGTTGGGAGGGATAGTTGTAGTTATGTAATATATGTTGTATATTTTTATGTATGTAGCATATACATATTTATAGGGATATTTATGTAGTTTATATAGTGTATATTTATATAGATTTATATAATATATTGTATTTTCTATAAGAGGCGTGTTTACGTAGTGTTTTATGTGGACTGTATTTATAGGGATATGGTGTAGATATAGTAATGGAGTTATAAAGGGGTAGGAACAAAGGAAAAAGTGTGCACTTCTTCCTACTCCTTTTTCAAGCCTATGTGTACATGAAGATGTTACTATTTTTTTTTTTTCTTTGCTGTTTTTGTTTTAGGTTTTTTTTTTTATGTACATGTTTGTTTGAAATAAAAATTCAATTCAATAAACATCAGATCTGCTCCATGTGTTCACTGTGATGCTCCATTCTTATTGATTACTTCAGTGCGGCTCCATCTAGTGGCGCAGGTGTGTAACGACAACTGAAAAGTCAAGACGACCCCCAGAATAAAATATCGTCCTATATTCGGGCTAATACGGTAATATATTGATCACCCAGTGTCTCAGGGGTTAGAATTTGGAAAGGTTGACCTGCTTTAAGTGTATATTGAATACAGGCACATTTTCTTCTCATTTATTGGACCTCATTGGGGGCTCACACACAGGCTCTGGGAACCCTGCCCCCTCCTCTTGCTGTGCCTCACGTGGGTTCTGGGAACCTCTGATGGAACCGCGCTGACAGGTCACACACACACGTCTGCTGGTCTTCCGCAGTCCGTCCGGCAGAGTTTGCTGTGGCCCTTCGCCTCGCCTCCTGCTCTGGGCTCCTCCCAGTCTGAGTATCAACTCTGTGACGGGTCACGTTACTGGAGGGGGGTAGTAGTCGGTGTGGAAGCGCTGCGCTCCTTCCCTACGAGTCACCGTCCGCCAGTGCTTACCGTCAAATTATTACTGAGAGTTGACGGGAAACCGAAACAAGCGAGAGAGAAAAAGCAGCCGGGAATCCCGTAAAATCCCGGCGTTTGTCATTGCTGTCGGACAGACGTCGGCGGTCCGACCGGAGGAGCCGGATCTCCCAGCGGGCTGGATGACAGGCTCTACGGTATTATAGAGGTGCACCGGAGTCCGCCGACGACATGGGAAATAAATAGTTGGTAACGTTGCGTCTGTTCCGTAAGAACACGTTTAGTTTGTTTCAGGAGGTAGATTTAATGTCTTTTGAGAGGCGTTGAGAGTGTTTTTTTTTTTTGGTGGAAATAAAACGTCAGTGTGGCTCAGTAACATTTCTTTAGGCAAGAGTCATATTTTCAGTAGCAAGTTGTCACTCGCTTTCAAACGCCACAGCATGTACCGTCCTGTTCTCTTCATTTTCAAGTCAGACTGTTAGTACATATTCAACTAACACCTCATTTTGAATCGTTTTATTATCGCAATAGTTTAACTATCCGCTTCTTCTGTGGTATTCCTCGCTTCATTTTGATTATTCTTTTGTTATTCGCTGCTAATAAGCGTTTAACCCGAAGACAGACAGCCTTTTTTTTGTTGGTTCATATCTTCCAGTGGCATTTTGGGTAATGTACGTACAGTAGGTTATTCTGAAACTAATTCTCTCTCTTGCTCTTTTTAGTTGTCTGCCATCAGTCTGGATTCCACTCAAGTCATGGATGTGAGCTGGAAAAACTGCTTTGAAGAGGAGCTCCTGTGTCCCATTTGTCTGAATGTTTTTGATGAGCCGATCCAGCTGCCGTGCAAGCACAACTTCTGTAAAGGCTGCATCTCTGAGGCTTGGGCCAAAGACAGCGCGGGGGTCCGCTGTCCAGAGTGCAACCACGACTATGACCAGAAGCCCACACTGGAGAAGAACTTCAAACTTGCCAACATAGTGAAGCGATTTAATGCTTTGAACACTGAGAAAGTCCCCGCCGTGCTGCACTGTGTCCTCTGCAGACGGGGCCCCCCTCTGCCCGTGAGGAAAGTGTGTCTGCGCTGCAAGGAGCCCTGCTGCCAAACCCACATCCAGACGCACCTACAGCAGCCGTGCGCGGCACCAGGACACCTGCTGGTGGATGCCGAGGAGCTGAGCGCCTGGACCTGTCCCAGTCATGAGGAGTACAGGCTGCTCCACTGCGAGGAGGAGCAGGTGGCTCTATGTCCGTTCTGCTGCATTTCCCACTGCACTAACCAAAGGCACACCGTGTGCGATGTAGATACACAACGCGTGCAAATGCAGGTAGGCAAATCACCGCCTTTCACGTGCACGCCGAACTCACCCAGAAGAAAGATGACAGTGAAAAGATTTGATAGATGCACACACTCCGTGGTTACTTCTCTGAATTTCAAAGCGGCAAAGATTTCTTTCACTTCACTAGTCTATAAAGACGTTCTCTCTTTGCCTCCTCTGTTAATCTTGTTTGATGTGAAAGGACTGGACAGGTGAAAGTCATCCCTCTGGGTAGATGACAAAAGCACACACACACACACACACACACACATGTGCATACAAACAGACATACGTCGCAAACAGCTTTTAACCTTGATCATACCGCCCACTGGAGATGGCCACGCCTTTCCATTAGCCGTGCTGTGCCCCCGGGTGAGTGCTGTGATGCAGCCTGCACCCACCGGAAGTGGTGACCCCTGTGCGTGGGGGCGGATCCTCATCTAGTGTGCTTGTGTTAGGTACCGCGATCGAGAGGAAACGCACACTGGGGGCTGAAAAGTATTTCAAAGACTCCCCGGCGTTGGGAGCTCATTTTGGGGGAAAGTTTGGGAGGAGAAAGTGTGGTTGTCCGGCAAGAAACTGGAAGCAAGTGATTGATGATCTGTCTTGGCAGGATCGACCTCACAATGTATAGAGGACAGCATTCTATGGCCAGATTGTGTATTTTCCTTTGCTCTGTGATTGATTTCAGTTTGGTCTAGTTTCACATTTTTAACGCAAGTGGAAAGGTGTCAAAACTGTGAAGGGGTGCTGCTGCCTCGTTACATTTTGGTAAAAGTGTACAGGCACATTTTCAGGGCAGATCACAAATTTCTAAAATCAGTCAGTCTTTAGTGCAAACTGTTTCCCTGGCTTCAGAGCTATTATTGGGACAAAAGATGTCTGTTCAGCCCTTTCCACAGCTGCTCTCTACACACTCATCCGCACACACCCACCCATGCTTCTGTTCTTTCACAACTGTATATTTGCAGGGCAGAAGCGGTCCTGGTTCTTCTCAGATTGTGCCCTCACACCCACAGTACCCTCTAGTTAATACAGTAGCCAAAAAAGTTGGGCTTCTTGTCATTTGCAAAAGTAATTTGAGATCAGAGTGGCTTCTCATCCTCACTTACTGAGAGGTCTTTCTCCTTGACAGAGCTGCAGTCTATTTTAGTAAAAGCATTTTAAATTCCCCTGGCTGCACTCTTGTTGCTTTTGGGATAAACAAAGAGAGAAAAACCCTCGTAGCTCCAGCATGTTCATATCTTTGGTTATCTTTGGCTCTCAGAGGAGAATTTTTCTGTAGTCTTCGCAGACTCAATGGTAATTTTAACATGAGAAAGGAAGAGTAATATAATAGTAATGTCGTTCCTGGGACAAGCGTGGGAGGAGCCCTCCCACACAACCTCACCTTGGTTTTCTCAGGCACCTCAGCAGGAAACCGTCGCTCACGGAGGCTCTGCTGTTTGCATTTTCTCCTATCTGGGCTGGAGTGAGTCAGATCCCCAGAATGCTGAGGGCAGTCCATTGACATCAGAAGTGGGGAATAGTTGTCAAGTGATTGTGAAAGAGGCTCTCTGTTCATTGAGCCTGAGGCTCCTCATTTAAACATGAGCTTCCTGGCAACCTGCGGGTGTATGGGTGCCTAAATAGGACAGCTCGGAAAGTGATCATTGGTGGGTTTAAGCTTTATAAAGGTAGGCTTTCATGCTGCTGTGCTGCCCCTGCTCCCCTTATGCCATTTCAAACATACAAGGAGTAAATAAATTGGAGGAATGTAACAAAATGAGAGAAAAGACAGCTGATAAGCAGAGGCACCAAGAAAAAAAATGAAATAAGTCACTATTAATGATATGCTCAATAAAACATTCTTTTGTCCTAGCTTTTGCGTTGAATAAATAAACAGAGCTTTTGTGCTCTGCTGCAAGGTAACAATGATGAATGCACAAAGTTGTGGTACCATGCGGGTTTGCGGGGCAGAGTCAGTTGTTGCAGGTGTTATCAGATTGTTTGAAGAGGAATGTTTGGCTGGAACGGCCTCTTCTGTAAACAGGCTGTAATGTGGAGATGTGGTACAGGTGTGGGATCTTTTATGAGCACTTTGTTGATTTTTAGCATAAATGGCCCAGTACCTTGTCAGAAGATGTCAAAATGTGGCACCTGGCCTCTGAAGGCAGGGCTCCCCTTCTTTATGGGCAGGTAATGTTATTGCCAGCAGTACCAATGTGAGGGCATCAACTTCCATGAATCCTCATGAGCTGACTTCCAGTTTCATGTAAACATCTGATCATATAACGTCAGTCAAACAACAACATACAGTACAACATTTCACTGTGCAATTATAACGAAGATGAAACAAGAGAGATAAAACCACGTGGGCAATACTAAGTACATCCGTGATTCGATAGTTTGTGATCCACTTTTAGCAGCAATAACTTGAAATAGTACTTTCCTGTGTGACCTCATCAGTCCTCATCATCACTGAGGAGGAACTTTGTCCCAATCTATGTAACTATATAACATTGCTTCCATTCAGTGAGGGCTTGAGGTATTCCCTTATGCAGAGCTCTCTTACGGTCCTACAACAGTCTGGACTTTGACTTGGCTATTCCAAAATCTTGGTTCTTTTCTTTTTCAGCCATTCTGATGTAGATTTGCTGTTGTGCTTTTGATTATTGTCCTCTTGCATGACCTTAGTTTCAACCAAGTTTTGACTGATGGCCTCAGACCTTCAGAACTCTCTGGTGTCTTTCAAGGTCAGACGAGCATTCATGGTCTAAGTTTTGGGAAAATGTGCTGGGATGTCCACTCATGGGAATACTAGAAACTGTCTTGATTGAATGGTTTCCATTTGTGAATAATCTTTCTCAGCAACGCTGAACTCCAAATTGTCTGGAAATGGCTTCATAAGTGTTTCCAGATTCATGTGCAGCAACAACTGGGGCAACACGAGTACCGCGAAATATGATGTGAAAGGGGGCAGAACTCACATTCATCCAGTGGCTTTGTTGATACGCACCTCTCTCTGCTTTGGCTTCCTCCAGTTATTCCAGGCAAAGCAGACAGGATCACCACTTGTCTCGCAGTCAATGTTAGTCTGTTTCCTTGAAGAATTGATGGGAACATAGCCTGGTATTTCTTGTGCGGTTCAGCATGTCGATATTCCCTTCCTGTGTTGTCCTTACCCCTGCACCTAATCAACCCTTTCCCAATCAGTGGAAGTTCCCATAGTCGCTTTCAAAACCAGAAGTTTACATATCTCGCAAAAGCCCCAAATGCGGCAGTAATGACTGGTTACGTTTAATGCTGCCACCCAATGGATATCATTTTCACGGTATTCAGGGGTCCCCTATTGCTTATTTATGACCATTGCTTATGTCTTTCTGTCTTTATATCATGTTAACACACTTCTAAATGCTACAGAACAAAGAAACTATTGAAACGTTTGCTTTTATAGACATCTGCGTACAAGGTGCTGATCAGTTAACCAAGGGCTGATGATTAGCTGCACCTGGCTGCAACTTATTGCCCACATGATTTTCTTTTCTCATCTTCATTTTTATTAAATAAGTCATGGCACAGTGAAAAAGAATTATATGATGTTGTTAGAGTTTATATTGACTTCAATTCAATTCAATTCAATTCAATTTTATTTATATAGCGTCTGTTACAATGACAATTGTCTCTAGGCGCTTTACAGAGACCCAGAGCATGACCCCCGAGCAAATATCATCAACTAAGATTATATCATTAAATCCAATCAATGATAATGGCAGGTAAAAAACTTCCACGTAGGGAGAAAAAAAAACCTTTATACCAAACACTGGCAAGGAAAAACTCCACTTTAAGAGGAAGAAACCTTGAGCAGGACCTGGCTCATATGGGGGGACCTTCCTGCCGAAGGCCAGCCGGGTAGAGAAAGAAAAAGAGGGGAGACAGGACAGAGAGAGGATGTAGGACAGAGAGAAGATGGAGGACAGAAAGAGGATGTAGGACAGAGAGAGGAGAGCACAGAAAAAGTAAAAAATAATAATAAAGAAGTAGTGGAATTGTTGTAGGGTGAATGCAAGCGGGCTATGGAGGGTACTTAACACATAGAACCACTTTGATCTGATTACTTTTATTGTTTTTGCACACATGCATAAAATGAAACATGAGGGTAAAAGAAGGTTGCTAATGCTAATGTGTAAAGTGTATCAATTATGCATTTTTTTTTTCTTCTGAAATTTCATTACCTACACTGACACCTCACCACGTGCTGGTTGTTGTGCATTTATTTAATTCATAGATATATTTAAGTACCTTTTATGATAAATAACTTTCTCACTCAGCCCAGCTCCTCTGTTCCACATGTTGTGCCCATGCTAGTTAAGTGTGTGCCTTAAAGGTAGGGTAAGTGATTCTGCACAAATTCTACTTCAGAACACTTTGTCACATTCAGTGTACAGTGATCCCTTATTTTTCATGGTTAATGGGGACCGGCGCCCCCCCCTGCGAAAATCAAAATCCGCGAACTGGAGCCTGCAGCCCCCCGAGCCTCAATAATGTGTTTAAAATATGTTTAAAAATCACAAAAAAGTAGCGAGGCACTGCAGCTTTTTCAATTCATTTGAAATGCAATATTTTTTCTTAGTACTTTAAGCTGTGCTTTATGAAGCTTTATGAAAGGAAAACCTCACCAATTTTCAAGCACAGTAGTGGACCTGGCATGCTTTGGGGCTGTGTCAAAGCCAGAGGAGCATGGAACATTTCACCAATAAAATGAAGAATGGATTTAATTAAATGATAGTAAGTTACAGACTGAGACATCAAGATAGTTTCTACAGTAGAATAATTAACCCAAAACACAGCTCAAAATCCACAACGGACTGCCCCCAGAGTTGGCACTTGAAGATTTTGTTTTTGCCCCCAAAATCCACCAACCTGAAATTCACTGAAAGCCTGTTACTTGAGCTCAAAAGAGCAGAGCAAACAAGAAGGTCCGGGAATCTCAGATTTAGAGGTCTTTTTGCAGGAAGAACGGACGAAAACCCTACAGGCAAGAATTTTTAAAAGACTTGGAACTGCTACAAAGAGCTTTTACAAGCTGTTGTACTTATAAAAGGGTTGCATTTTCACAGTGCATACACTGAAGTCCTTTCTTCTGGTATTACTTTGAAAGTGTAGAGATTGGAAATGAAAAATGGTCTTGCTTAAGAAATTGATGTAAATGTGTGTTTTCCTCACATCCACTTCACTTGAATTCAGTTCAGTTCAATTCAATTCAACCAATAACCCCCCCCCCAAAAAAAAAGGAAAATAATCAAATTTATACTTATTTTAGAGCATAGAAGATGGTTAAAAAATAATCAAGTCACCTGTCATCAGTAAAATGAATAGGATACAACAAGGAAAATCGTAGGTAGTGGTACATTCTAGTCTTTTTTGCTGTTTTGATTAAGAAACCAGTTGGACTGTTGGCTCTGTTAACTGTGAAGTGGTATAAGATATCAACGGCTGCTTACAACATGAGTGTTGTAAGCAGCTGAAGAGTCCTGTTGCTGAGATACCTCAATGTAGCAACCCTTAAACTCCCCTGAGAGGCTGCAGGAATGTCCTCATTCTCTCTATCTCTTTTTGTTTCATAGGGTTTTTCCTTTGCTTTCACTCTTTTTCTATGTCTTTCTCATTTTCTCTCTGTCCGTTCTTGGCATGTACAAGCACCACCTTTGCTCCGAATCCCCTTTGTCTGATGCATGGGTTTTGGGAAGGGAAAGTGTAAACCCTGATGGTGTGCGCACAGACATGACAATCTGTCAATGGCACAGAGGCCAGAGTAAACAATGGAGAACAACGCATGTGGTAAAATGAGAAAGCAGAGAGGGGCAATGAAACACCCCCACTTTTTGCTCCCTCACATGCACAGTAGCTCTGATATAAATACATACACAAGGCTTTGTTGCCATGACAGCAGGGATTCTCTTATTCAGGCATGGTGGCTTTCCCATGCAGAAACAGTTCATTAAAAGGCATACCTGCCCTTCCTCTGTTCATAGTTGGCTTTCAGTGTGTAACTGCACACCGATATCCATCTCCTCCTTTAAATAGAGATGCATATATGTTTTGCTGGCTCTTTTACTGTTCTTTGGCTGTTTTAGCTCTTTGAATGAGCCCGCAGAGTGGGCAGGCTAATTCCAATAATGGACCACGCTTATGTTGCATGGTCTCTGACTAACTTGAAAGCAGTCAGAAATAGATTGGTACACTTGTGTTTGCTTTTAGCGTTGTGTTTCTAATGGATAATTGCACATGTTTGTCAGTGGCAGCTGTTGTTTCCTCTGTCTAATCAGGGTTGTGGAGGAAGTCTAGGAAGTCAGCTAGGTTCTCTGAGCTCACACCAGAGGCCCTAGTTTTAGGAACGTTTAATTGTATGTGTATATTTTGTCTAAGTTTAAGCGTATCAGGTGGTCTAATCCATCTCGCCTATGCAATCTTTCCACAGGTCATGCTAATGAGGCAGCAAGAAAGACTGGAGGGTCGTGTTCAGAACATTGATGAGCAACTCAACAAGCTGGAGTCAGACAAGACCCTGATGAAGGTAAAGTAGTGATACTCACAGAGACTCAGTTCTGAGCAGGATCTTTGCTGATCCCCTAGCTCTTGTACATCACAGGTTAGTAAAAAATAATCTGTCTTCTGTACCGAAATGACTCTTATTTTTTCACACTTGAGAAATCAAACCAAAATATATCTCCAGCTATGACTGGTTTCTGAATTGGGATGGAAAGTGTATTTCACGATTGAGTTACCTACTTCAGTTCTGAGCAAGAATTGCCCAGACTGCAACGAAATGGAGGGAAAACACATTAAATAAACACGTCATTCCATTAGTGCATATTGAAGCATAATTTCCCTTTTTTAATCTTTACTTTTCTAATTAATACTGTCAACAGAAATACCCGTAGTTGTTTGGTGAAATTGGCAGTGCAATAATTCAGTATTGTGCGTGGTTTGTTTGAGTGCTTGTGCATCAGTTTCTGCCCGTCTCCACAGGATGCAGTGTCTGAACTAAAGGAGCGTGCCAGAGCTCAGTATCAGAAGATGCACGCGCTGCTAGAAGCAAACCAAACAGAGACCATGCAGATGCTGGAGAACACCTATATTAAGTATGTGAGGAAGAACTCCCAGCAAGTTCTGCAGCTCAACGAGAAGCGTCAGGAAGCAGAAAAACTCCTGAGCTCTGCACAAACGTTGTTCCAAAGAGCAGAGAGTGTGAATTTCATGAAGGTAGAAATCAGCACTTCTCTTTCTATTTTTCCAATGGGCATCTGTCTTTGTGAATGTTTGCATCAGCAGAATCAAACATTATAGCAATGTGTGAGAAGAAAACTACTGTATGCACACAATGTACAGAGACATTTATTGGCTTAACATTCCTCACTGTAGCTGTTAGTGAGAGATCTGAAGGGAGATTCTGGGTCTGAATAACTCATGCATCTAACTGTCTTTTGCAGAACACAAAACCTTACCAGCTGTTGATGGACAGGTAAGCATTACTTCAGGGAAGCTGTGAAAGCTTTTTTTTTTTTTTTTTTTCAAACAAAAATGTGCAAATTTATCTGGATTTTAGAATATTTTAGAATCATTGGACTGCCAAACTAACTTTTGGAGGAATATAATTATCACATGTGGTAAATCTTGTCTACTTATTTAAATTATCCAATTTCAAATAAGACTTTTATTCTGCTGAACGTTCTTACCTAGACATGACAATCTTGAGTCTTATTTTTTATATGTACACTGCTGTGTACCTTAAATATACTAGTGTCCTGGTTACTGATTTGATAATAAGTTGGACGCTTTGACAATAGGATTTGACCCAGAAAACTGAAAGGAGGCTCCATGTTAAGGACTCTTACTCTCACCGCGCCAGCTGTTGATTTCAACCCCCAGTGAGCCGCGAATGATAAGAAGCATAACTGACATTGAGTAGTTTTAAACAGTTAAAAGCAGGAAAAGGTTTGTAATAGTACAGTGGCCCTGATGAAAATGAACAGGAATAAGCTGCAAGCATATATCCTAATTATTACAAATGAAAGATTCATTCAAACATTTAAATTATTAAATGCTTCTGTTAAAGCTAAGAGTAAGGACAGAAAAGCGTGTTGCCGTGAGGTTGATGTTCATGCTTCAACACTATATAAGGAACCAGCACATTTATCTAAAACGTGAGGCAAGTGTAGGCAGAATCCAAAACGATATATTTCTTTATCAAAAATACTTTTGCTGGCCATAAAACTGCCTTAAATAACAGTAATTACCTCCATGTGTAGCATGCAAACTTATCAAACATCACTTTAAAAAGACAAATATGACAAGATAATTTCACATTTAACAAGTTTTTTGTGAACTCAGTCAGTCTGAATTTGTCTGAAGGTGTAAGGATACAGTGTTGAGAAAATACTTTACTTTGATCCTGAAGAGTTGATTATTAAGCTGTTAAATCCAAAGTGCAATCACATGGAATGCTGTTGCATCTTAATATAAGGTGTAAGGTGTGTTCACAATGTGTCTCATCCAAGAGTTTGTAAAGCTTTGAATCTGGTCTTCAATGTTTATTTGTGTGTCTTCTTGCAGGTCAAACTCACACCTCAGTAGTGCCATCCCTCCACTCAGGTGGGTCAAATCAACTCTCATCACTTCCTATGTGACATCTCAACAAGAGAGAAAAACCTGCGAAAAATGCTAGAAGGTAGGAAAGAAATGCTCTGAGTTACTATAAATGAGGATTGCGTAGCCTCTAAGATGCTTACTAGTTCACGGGATATAATGTGGTCAGAATGAACTGTTATCTCTTCTTGTCCCTTTACTGCTTCTCATCCTCAGAACCGTTCAATGAGGCACCTATTCTTGAGATTGTCCAGTGTCACAGCAGCTCTGCTGGTTCCCAATTAGGGACCAGTTCGAGACAGCAGAAGAGGAAATATAGCATGGCTTTCCTGGAGAGTAGCACAGAAAACTCCACCTCCCAGGATCATCCGCCTTTGCTCTACAGCAGCAAAAAACCCTTCATGGCTGACCCGAGCCATCGTGCTTCATCCATGTATTCCTCAGAGGTCCTCCCCCAGAATCCTCACACTGGCCCCAGCCACAGTCGCCTCATTGATACTGCAGCCCATCATTTGGTGGGTCTGGGGTCCAGCTCCAGCCACCACTCAGGGAACTTATTCCCATCCTCTCACTTCCCCAGTGGAGGTGCCTCGCAACAAGCCATGTATGAAGGGAGGAAGGTACTTATGTGCACCCTCAATAACTGCTGCTGCTCCAGGGCTCCTGCTGCTCACGCCCAGCCTGCGTACCCAGTGCCGGACTCCTTCCCTTCCATGACCTCTCAAGAGTTCTCCCCACATGCACCACTTCCTGTAAGTCAGCCACTGCAGCATTTTCCCATGAGGGGGTTGATGGAAACTTCACAGACTGCCAGGCACCCCGACTACTACGGGCTGTATGGCCAGTCTTCAACCAAGCATTACGGGACCAAGTAGCGAACCAGAACGAGTGTTTGTTTAGTTATTACGTTTTAAAAAGTCATCAAAAATTTCCATGTATGATTTTTGATCTTTTCCATTTTGATTAAGAAATGTAGATTATTTCTGCAGAAGGCCTTCCCGATAATAATATTTTGTTTGACACCACTTCTGGAAACCATGGTAACTCCTCAGTCAGAGACTCTAGCAATGTTCTAATTTGAAAACATAGATTTGGATTTTTTTTTTTTTTTATTTATTTTCTTTTTTGTTTCAACTCAACTGGAAGTGCTAATATGAATATGTTAGTCTTAAATCCGTTCAAGCAGCAACTAAAGAAATGTCATCCTTCATCACGAGTCCTCGCATGAGACTCCAGTGCCTAAAAAGACTGTTAACACACTCTTACTGTACTTGCAATTTCCTAGCTCTTGATTATTTCCTGTTTGCGGCTCAAGGCACTAAGAGAGCCCCTCTCCATGCACTCAGAAGTCCATGTGGCTTTAGAAAAACACTGGACTGCAAATGCTTGTCAGGTTTTTCATGGATTTTTATAGAAGATTATGAATAAACCAAAATCTGTGTAAAATGTTGGAAATAAATAAGCATATTGAATTACCCCCATCTGATTTATAGCTGATTTATAGATTTTATATTTAACCTTGTGGGCTTCGGGCTGTCACTGACTACCAACTTCAAAACTTGGGTAATTTTTCTGTGGCTGCTTGCGTCTCAAAACTCAAACTCCACCCAGTTTCACATCTTGCTGTGTTTGCTGTACCTCTTTAGTATGCAGCGCAAAGCTGTGACGCAGATTTCATAAGAGGTACATCCTGTGGAAGAGGAAAGTGAAGTGAAGTTAAAATGCTAACTCCACCAACTGTGATCCAGCTGCTATGAACAGAGCTGAAGAGATGTGGTTGGAAAGTGTGCTCTTGTATGGTATCACCAAAGCATGTCGTTTCATCAAGATGGGAAACTGGCAGGAAATTGTGTCAGTATCACTGTCTCTGGTTGTAGCTTCATCTCTGTACTGAGAATCAAGCTGTAGGAGGTTTTATGGTGTGATCTACTGGGTAAAAGGTTAAAATGTTAGAACTTAAGTACTAACTTGAAATGCCATGATTGCAAAACATCCCACTCTGCATCTGAGTTAACAGTCTTCTCATACTTCACATACAAGCTTATGTTTTGTAAGATTTAAAAAAAAAAAAAAAAAAAAAAGGATGACCACGTGTCTATGCATCTCAAGACAAAGCAGAGGAAAAAATTTACAATGATTTGTTGTAGTACAGCTCTCGTGAAGCCCATTATCTGCCAATTTAGAACAGTTCACTTCCTTGTTAACATCCTGGTATCTGGCAAAATCTCTGTCTTGTCCCTCTTTGTCTTGTTATTGTAGCTGGTTGTCAACTTAGGTCAGGAAACAGGAATAACTGATGAGCAGCACCTCCCTCTGCTCCCCTCCCCTCTCATGTCTTCCCCTCTCTCGGGGTATCATTTGCCTGGACTGAATGAAGGAGGAGGAGGAGGAGAGGAGGGTTAAAGCCGTGGATGATATAAGCGCAGAGTTTTAATGAGGGCTGGGACAGTATAGTCATCCACTTATCTGTCACTCATACTCCTTTCATCGTGCTCCCTCCCCCACGATGAGATGATGAGAAAGCAGCAGCGAGCTGGGGGTCAAAGTCGGGGGCTGGAGAGGGAGGGGAGGAGAGAATGGCGAGGAAGGAGAGGGCACGTCATTTATTTATTGGCTATAAAATGTGCTCTCCTCTTTCATTTCTCACTCTAGTGCGGGTCTGATTTTTGTTTTTCATAATTTCAAATTTGATAGAATTTCGAGAAGAACTTGACCTCCTTTCGAAAGATTTAGTTACAGCGCGCCACTTTGACGTATGTGTGAGCCAATTAGCATTCTCCATGTTCACCATTCCTCCTCCTGCGTGTTATTAATAAAACATACAGCAGATATTGTAAAACAGGCAATACCATTCATTTAATCCATATGAATTATTAATATTACTGTGTTTATACCAACCTTGTCTTTTGTAGAGAAAACAGTGTAGGGGATTTTTGCTTAATTTTAGTCCTCTTTATTTTAAAGATATCTGAAAACAGTTCCCTGGATTCCATTCATCTTTTTTCACTTGTTCCTCTGTGTATTACTGCACACGTTAAGCTAGCAGTAAAGTGTGTATCCTGTGTTTGTGGCTTGTTTCAGATTTAATCCTTTTACAGATGAGTGTGTGCTCAGGTGTCGACGAACAATCCACCTTTTCTTATACGTTCTGGGTTCAGTGAGAGCATGTGTGTTTAGTGAGGTGACATATAGGGGAAAGGTGGATGCACTGACAGCCGGGCTCTGTTGTGGCAGGTGTCGTAGCTGTGTATGCAGAAGTGCAACACGCCCGTGCCTGCAGCAAAACATGACAGAGCAGGGTGTATGTTTGCAAGTTCAAAGTGTTGGGATCTGTGCAGCTGTTGCTTGTAGGCTCTCGTTGGTTACTCGTGATACTGATGGAGTTCAGGGGGCACCTCCCATTTACTTTGGTTTCTTTCACACATTTTCTTACCAGGCATTCAATAAAAAGTCCAAAGAGGGTTTATTTGCATTTGATGTGACCTTGACAACCACTAATATTTGTCATCTCAGATGTCGATGATAAATCTGCAATAACTGCTGAGAGAAGAGGAGCACTCAGCACCCCAAAGACAATGAAAACACATTTTAGATTTGTAAAAAGTGAAAAAAAAAAAAAAAAAACCCCATCTCATATCACTAGTACAATTTTCAAAGCTCACTTTTTCACAGTTACAGCATCTTTTCAGGTAAGTCTTAATAGAAACTTTGCATACCTGATTTGGGACATTTTATTTTATTTGATTCTTCCTGGCAGATCCTCTCAAGCTCTGTCATTAAGGAAGTGAAATCTATTTTTCAGGTGTCTTGCAAATTTTAACCATAAAAGGGGCTTAAGGGGCAGATACACGCAAGTATCTGCATCCTGTAGCAGTTGTCTTCGTCATCTTCTCTCTGTTGATCCTCTCAGTTAAAACTAGTCTCCATTTCCCCACAGCTGAGGAACATCTCTGTTGCGTGGTGCTGCCCCCACTTTGTTTCACTGTGGGGATGCTATTAGTCAGATGATGTGCAGTGCTGGCAATTAACAAACACATTTTTGACTCACCAGATTAGGGAATCTGTTTTTCTTATTTTTGTCAAGGTCAAGTTGTTGTCTATATCAATCAATCCTCAAGCAAGTTAAATGTAAATGTACCCAAGTTTTCCAAAATTGGATGGATGGATGGTTAAGATGGTTTGCCGGGTGATTGATGAGTGGCTGTGCTCACGTTAACTTTGTTAGGATGAAGAGCCACCCAACTAACTACTTTCTGTAGAATTCTATTGATTTATTTCTCTCAAGGGAAAATAATGGCTTGACTAAATGTAGCTTCTCTTTGTGGGACTGTACAGACCCCTCCGTCTGCTCCTCTATTAGCCCCATTTGAGGAATATTTAAAACTGATAAAGCTGGTTAAAGGGGAAGCATGTAGATGGATTGGGAAAAATTAATGGAACTTTATGAAGCATGCAAAAACTGAAAGGATCTGAAGACTGCTGATGCATAGCAGCTTAAATGTAATTTCTGCAGTAAATCAGACCTTTGATGGATAATATTGACATAGTTGCAATATATTTGAACAGCTTTTTGCTTGCATATCCCCCCTTCGAGTTCGCCAGTGAACAGCAGATTTGGGTGACATGGAAGCATTATAAAATTAGAGTACTGTATGTAGTCTGGACACACACACACAGTCCTTCCAGCAACACGAGCAGGAACATAGATATTTACAGCATTATGCATACAGGATGGCTATTCATCAACTATTCAGAACCCGAAGCTACATCTGATAAAGCCTTTGAAATCCGTGCCAAAACTCTAATCCAGACTACCAGTGCGCACACACACACACACATACACAAAGTACAAACATCAAAGACCAAGAGCTATGACCAACGTTTATTGATCTTCAGGTCTATTTTTGTTGCTGAATATCATCTGTAACACGGAGCAGTCCTCTAAGTTTCTGAAGGGAAGCAGGCAGCATCAGAACAATGTCTAATGTATAATTAGCAGGGGGGGGGGGGGGGGGGGGGGGTCCAGGTGAAGTGACCCAGTGGAAATGTGTTTGAATTATGTTTATCATTAATATGACACACTTCAGTCCCTCTGTGGAGAACTGCTGCATTACTGGTTTAATGAGACAACAAGGTTGTGTCAGCTGTTGCCATAGAAACCATGGGCGACTCTGGACCTGCATGCTGAAATGTCAGAGGTGGCAAACAGTAAAGAATTTTTACACCAGCTGGTGATGTGATGTAAAAGTTCTCTGCAAATCCAAACTCCTCAGAAAATAGCACATTTTCACAACTGGGTGGCTCCAGAGAAAGAGACAGGGTTTTTTTCCCCCCCCCCCCCTTTTTTTCTAATGGCAGTACTTTTTATTTGGTAGGGATTCAAAACATCCAATACAGTAGACTCTTTGAAGAACCAAAAAGTTATTTTTTTCTCAGTATCTCCCCTTTAAGCAACACCTGGAATACACTGAGAGTCATTGATCATCAGTACTGGTGTTGGTTGCCAGGGACACACTATCTGCTGTCCACCCAAAGCTGTTTACAGAGAAAGATCGTCCAACAGCCTGTGATAGAAGTAGTTCAGTGCTAAGGCTACTGTAGTAGTAAAAGTTATGGGGAAAAAAAGACATTTTAAAGCCATGAAATCTTGGTCAACTGGGGAATCTTTTATTTTTTTTTTGATTCAATGAGATGAATGTTTGCTTAGACATTTAAATCAGGATCTGAAGCTTCAGAGTGCTGCTCCTCAGGAAAGGATCAGCACCGGCGATCTGACATCGCACCAACCACTTATAAATAAACCACATTTCACTTATTTAATGACCTAATGGATGAAGTGAGTGACTCAGCATCAGCTGCATTTATGAGGAGTCAACTTCTGGCAACAATGAATTAGATCTTTCTCTATTATTCTCAGTAAGCGATGTGGTACTTTCCAGTCATCTGAGATTGATCAGGAAAAGCAAATTATGAATCAGTCATCCGCATGCTGTATAATTTCCACTAAAAACTCCACAGATCAGCATTTTTAAGCACATTCTTAATACACTGAAATGAATTGTGGTGACAAAATAATAAATTAATTAATCAGCATTCATGAGTCAGAAAGGAAAGAATACAAAAACTGACTGGGGTCCTGTAGATGATGATGTCAATGTTTTATAATCTCAGGTATATAACCTTTTTTTTTTTTTTTAAAGGTTTTATAGATAAATGTTAACAGTACAACGAAACTCATTTATTTCTGTATGTTAACGAGAGTATTGCGATACTATATAATGCAGCAGGACATGAGTACGGTTCTGGATTCTGGATGCAGGTGTAACCTCTACATGAATGTCCTCACAGACGTTGGACCATAAATTCCTTATACCCAATAAAAGTGGCATAAAGGTTCCCAAAACTCCCTCTCAGGGTACTGTTTACCAGCTGGATGTGGTTTATGACTCAGAAAATAAGAAGCAGCAGCACCTGCTCTCAGCGAAGGTGACATGAATTAGTGGGAATATTGCTATACGCTAATCTGGAGTGTGATTTAGAGGATGGCGACATGGCATTGTTGTTTGCAGAAAATTGCCAAAAGTATTGCCCAGCTGGTCATTCCTCATGTAGCCACGGTTGCACCTGGTATGATTAAGTTGCTAGGGCAAAAGTTGACATCTGGCGCTTTGCAGTGTCTCATCTTTCCTCTCTCCTGTCACAGTCCAGCAGTCTGCCCATCATTATTCAAAACATTACACTATTCACCATCAGTGGATCGTACAGGGAGGGGTTATTCACTTTGTTGCTGATAATCACATCCAACCATGCACTTCTGCAAATGGATGGAGGCCCTTCTGCCCCATCAGGCGTAGAAAGAGTCAGTAGGAAAGACTATTCTCTTTTTTTCCTCTTCCTCTCCTTTGGTCCTATCTTCCTGTTGCCTGTTTTTAACTTGCTCCTCTCACAGAAACAATCTAAACAGTAACTGACAGACAACTCTTCAATGGACTGTGGTTTACTGGCAATTATCCTCCAGATAGACCCCAATAAAAGGAGTGAAGTACCTCTTTTAAAAAAAAACTAACCAATGAAAACACACACACACACACTAAGGTGAGCAGAATGTATGTGATCAGGAAGCTGTCAGTAGCTTTATCCAAACCAACAAAATGCACTGATGAGACAGACTGGAATCTTTGTGACTATCTGCAGATGAGCTGGTCATACAATACACCACAGCTGCCCGGTGAAGATCATGTTATCCTGCAAGGATGTTTGTACAGTGCAGATGGCACTGCAACGTGCATGTGGATGATTCACTGTAACCTGATCTGACCACATCTGCTTTCATAAAGCTTTAACCCATATCACTTCCAAGTTATCTGTTGGTTTCACGGCCAGCCAACAGTTAACTTTAGAGGAAGTTTCTGAGTCTATTCACCTCTCTGTGCCTCAGAACATTGTTTTGTTAACACACGATACTGAAAGGATTCCTCCTGCTCTGAAGCTCTTTAATGAGCAGGAAATATTAAAGGAATTGTATTTTTGGCACAAACTGCAGGACTAACCTCTAAAACAAATGTCTCACTCAATTTTTACTTGACACAACAAAATGATGTACAGCGGGTAAAATAAGTATTGAACACGTCACCATTTTTCTCAGCTAATATTCTAAAGGTATTTTTGACATGAAACTTTGACCAGATGTTAGCAACTCATGCAATCCACACATTCAAAGAAATCAAACCATAGCTGCCCATAATTATGTGTAACAATATGAAGTGAAATGACACAAGGAAAAAGTATTGAACAAACTTACTGAAACTTAATTTAATATTCTATACAAAAGCCTTTGTTGGTAATGATAAGTTTCAAGATGCCTCCTGTATGGAGAAACCAGTCGCATGCATTCCTCCAGTCTTCAAATCGTGAAGGTTCCTCTTCTATGAACTCTGATCTTTTGATCTTTTTGAAATGTCCACCCTTGTTTCATATTCATCACCCTCTTTTTTTGTTTTTATTTTTGCATGCTAGTGGCCTTTATATGATGTGTTGAGGAAACAAGAAACTGAGACAGGGCCAGAGGGTGGGGAAGGCACACAGCAGGGGTCACCGGCCGGGAGTTGATCCTGTGACCACTGCAGGAGGACCACCGGCTCAAACCACTGGGCTACACAGCGGCCCCATTGTCTTGTCAGAAATCTTGTGAGGAACACCTGGTAATGGCTGGTTTGTGGTGAAATGATGTTCCTTTTACATCTGGATTATGGCCCCAACAGCGCTCACTGGAACATTCAGCAGTTCAGAAATCCTTCTGTAAGCCATGGCAACAGTTTGTTTTGCAACAGTAAGGTTGAGAAGGTCTTGAGATCGCTTTTCACTTTTATCCGTCATCAGATGTTTCTTGTGTGACACCTTGGTAATAAGACACATTTTTATAGGCCACAAGTTTGGACTGAACCAGATATTAATTTACACAGACAAGGGATCAGGATTGCTTTCTAATTACTGATTGATTTTAGCTGGTGTCTTGGCTTTCCATGCCTTTTTAGCCCTCCCTTTTTTCCTGTGTCACTTCACATTATTATATGTAACTTGATTTACTGACATCTATGGTTTGATTTCTTTGCATGTATGAATTGCTTGGGTTGTTACCAAAATTAGATTAGATTCTATATCTGGTGAATGTTTTATGTTAATAAAACCTTTAAAAAATATATCTACTGAGAAAAAAGGGTGACATTTTCAATACTTATGAACATAACTATTGAATTATGTTAAATATTGCTCCCTTTATGTTCAAGTGAGCAATCCTGCTATTCATCCCAGCAAATACAACCTCAGACAAATAAATACTGGCAGAGTGAAAAAAGTAAACAAAAACCAGCACATTACTGCTTTCATAGAGTGTGTACTAACATTTACACGACTATCTGTTCAATGCAAAAATGCACTCACCTGAAAAAACCTGAATTTAACAAGTTCAAAGTTTATAACAAAAGCTTATGATCAATATAAAGACTGATAAGACACACTGATTTTTTTTTTTGGAAGATTTATTTAACATTTTTATATCTAAAAAAAAGTTTCAGATTTAGCAGGGACTCAGAACTCTGCACAATGACTTCGCTAAATAACAGATGTTGCATCCAGATACTGCAAAACCGTTCATGAGCTTTTGTTCATTTGTAACTTTTAAACTCACAAAATGAAACCACTCAGTCTCCAAATGTGCTCAACAACTTGCAGCAATCTGAGCAACGGTGGCGCATCACAGTTAGTAAGGCCATCCAGTGTTTGGATCCATGTTGTTCATAGATCCAAACACTGTTTTTTTTTTTTTGTTTTTGGGGGGGTGTATTCACTTTAAAGGTTTATCAGCTTCTTACCCAAAATGAACAGCTGAAGGAGAGTGGCCCTCACAAGATGAGATAATCTAACCCACATACTCTCTGGCAACCAAAAATACAAATGCAAATTTTTCACAATTTCAGTGCTGTGAATATCTATTGAAACTGATTTTAGCATCACCAGCATGTGTGAGAACAAAGAAACCTCACACTGCAACTGTACATGCCATGACCATGGAGAGTTTTCATGGGTCGCCTGAGAAAAGAGATCAGGGGGGATTTCTTCCAGTCACAACAACTGCTTATGTTCCGACTACCCAGATGGCCACCGAAAGATGCACCTGGTTTTTGAAGGATAATTGTCAAAGCCCTGAAAAAGTAAATAAGCAACTGTGATTTCTCTGCAGCTCCTCCAGCGTGCTGCTGCCAGAGTCCTCCCTTGAAGCTAGAAAGGGCAGCGGGTCACATCAGCCCTGAAAACACTGCACCTGTGTGTCAAAAGATTTTTAAATCCTACTGCCAGGCAGATGGAAAGGGATTGTGTTTCATTCAGCTTACGGGTGTCTTGTATTGATTCAGTATCTACCCTTCTGGGTGAAAAATTACCAAGAAGAATTCAGATGGGAGAAATTTTCAATGCCAAAGCTGTTCTTGATTAATTCACAGAGTGTGCAAGTATTATAATTTATAACTAAAACATAAACAGTTTGTTATTACAAGAAAGTTAACTTTAATGAAAAACTTAACTGAATTCCATATAATTAATCTAATTTCATCATTTACTTTGATTATTATTGTCTGTCCTGGCAATGACACAATGTTAGACTTGCTAAATGCCTGGATCACCTGATGGTTAAAGACACCTCCCACCACTGTTGCAGTAAAACCATTAGAGATATTTGCTGTGTCACAAGCAGTACAAAAAAAAAAAAAAAAAAAAAAAAAAAAAAAAAAAAAAGGGGGGGGGGGGTTAGTGTTCGACAGCAAACTGTTCTCAGACAAATAAATCTTAACTGCAGAGACTGTTGGGCTCAGTGACAAACTCATGAGTGGAACGTTGGGATTCATCTAACGGCATGTTTAGCTGCCACTGAGCTTTCACACAGCTGTGTGAAAGAAGTTGTAAAATATGTCCATCTGGTACAAAAAATTGTTATTTCTTAAAACACATCAACAAGTGAGCCATTTAAAAAAAAAAAAAAAAGAAAAGAAAAGAAAATCCATCGGGGACCTCACGGTCTATTGTTTCTGCTTCTTCTTTGCTGGTTTAATGGCAGGCATCTCTTCTTCTTCCTCAGCTTCCTCCTCATCATCATCTTCTTCACCCTCAGACAGATCTGAGTCCTCAACTCGTGAGGCTGACAAGATCAGAAAACAATGTTAAATCACTGAACTGAAACTGGAGCTGAGATAGAGCCCTTTAATAAAGACCAAAACAACTCCTAATAATTTGTTATAAGGGCAGATAAGTTGAGTTACTCTACCCTTGTAGGCATAAATCAAAGTCCATACCCCACCAAAACCTATCCCATCTTTATGTCTTGCAACTAAGCTGAAATATACTGCATTTCTGCAGAGATTGTTCCAAATATTACATCAATTTTGAAGGAATTCATTAACACAGTTTGGTAAAAATATTTAAAAGTGAAGGAAAAACAAGTATTATCAGTATTTCTTAGTACATAGATTTGGTAAAGATTTGTCCCAGGTGGCGCTCTCACATCTTACGTCATGCTGGATACTTGATGACTACTTAATTTAATAACACTATATAATTTTTGTTATATTCTGAGTAAAACATCTGAACCATCCAGAGTTCTTTAATCTGAACTCAAATGTTCACAATGAAATGATGAACATTTAAACAAACTTAAACCTGTCTGTTTAAGCTACAGTTAAATGTTGACTAGGGCCCAGTCCATATAAGAAAGTTAAAGCAATTTGGCATCGTCGCTTATTCTTATCACAGATCATGAAGTCACACTTCCTGTTCAATAAACTTAAACGTGCAGCAAAAATATCCTCAGCTGCTCTCCTATTTAATATCAGAATGTTTTATATAACCACAGCATATCAGTTTGACTAATAAAAGTATCTAAGCTATATGTCATGTGCTGGTAGAAAAAAATGACAGGAACTTTGACATTATATCTAACTTGATGTATTGTTAAATCTTAAACAAATGGTAAGTGGCACACTTGTGCTTGTTCCTCCGTCTGAATTAAGAAACCTTAAAGTAAAAGCTGTTTCCATATAATCTGTATAGTTGCGTCTCTTGGGACAAGAGTAGAATATGTTCACACTGCATGCTCATAAGCATTAGTTGTCACTTGTTTAATCCTCGTGACTTTTATACTTCCATCTATCAATCACATTCTGCTTATTTTTCTAATAAGATGAAAATATATTTGATTTTAAAATAAGGGAAAGGAAGCACACAAAAATGACATGTGGTCATTAAATTAATATTTCAAAGAAGAGAAATAACTGAAATATTTGATGTGAGCAAGATTACATCGATCCTTGGCTTCGAATGTTGGTTCGATTAATATCCGAATTAACTGCCCAGCCCTACTGAGACACCCCCAAGCCAGCCTGGAGATGTAATCCCTCCAGCACGAACTGGGTCTGCTCTGGGCTTTCGCCTGGTCGAACATACCTGAAACACCTCCCTAGTAGGCTGTCCTACCAGACATCCAAACCACTTCAACTGGCTACTTTCAATGTGGAGGGACAGTGACTCTACTCCAACTCTTTTCCGACTGAGAACCATGCTCTCATATTTGGAGGTGCTAATTCTGACCCCTGTTACTTCACACTTGACCATGAACCACTGCAGCGCAAGCCAGAGATCACGGCATAATGGACCACATTATCGACAAAAATCAAAGATGTAATCCTGAGGTCAGCAACCCGGGTCCGCTGTGCCCTTTGGATTCACCTAGAAATGATTTCCAGAAAGGTTGTGAGCAGAAATGGTGACAAACGGCAACCCTGACGGAGTCTAATCCCCACTCGAAACAGATCCCACTTATGGCCAGCAATGCACACCAAACTCTGTTTGTACATGGACTGAATGGCTTATTGCAAGGGGGCCCAGTAAGCCTTACTCCTGGGGTACACTTCACACAACAGCCAGAGGGACAGGATCATTGACAGAGGAGGGTTGATTTCTAAACATAGAGAGAAAAGAAAAGAAAATCAAGAGTTACCAATAAGGTGCAGCCCGCTGACGACAACTGGTCCTGTCCCAGCCTTGAGCCGGATGGTCACTGGAGCCTTCAGCTCAAACTCTCCCAGACTCACCTACGAACAAAAGAAGAAAGCTAAGAGCTGAGCTGACCTGAGCTGTTCTGTACAGTTTAATTACACCTACCATGGGCAGACATTTGATGTGAAGGTTGGCAATTGGCACTGAGATGGTCTTTCCTTGGTGATTCATGGCTGTTACTTCCACTACATTGCTCTCCTCTTTGGAGCCCTCACCAAGGCAAACCTGCAGGAAGCACAACATTTTTCCATATTATTAATTCCAACCTCACAAAAAAAGCCCACTAAATCATGGCTTAAAGACATTAATGGAAGTCAAATTTACGTTAATTCGGTATCAGGCTATTAGGGCCTCGTTTACCCCTGACAAAATGATTAAAAGCAAATTTTTTTCTGCAAGTGTACATACTGTTCTGAGTTCAAGGAAGTGCTCTAGGTCCTCTTCTTCATCCCCTTGGAAAGTGTAAAACGGTACTTTGGATGACAGTTCACAGCCTAAAAGAGAAGGGAAACCAGTATTAAGTGTTTCGCAGTGAAGGAAAAATAAGAGTTTATAAACACTGTAGGTTTTCTCGTGTGGGATAAATAAGGGAAATTTGATTTGAATTTAAAAATCATTTCTATCGCGCATCACAACATCCAGAAACCCACGTGTGCGCCGACAGAGCAGCACTAATAAACTGTTTAAACCGCTCTTACTGAAGAGGAAACTCTCCAACTTTGATTGCCCAGTTAGTCCAACATCCGAGGAATCTTCGTCGATGAAAGACATATTGTTGGAGTGTTAAAGTAGCTTTTTCCGTCGTTGTTTTATAACCAAATGACTCTTCCAACAACAGCAGGAGTCGCAGAGGAAACGCGTACTTCATGCGTCATCACTATGCGTCTGTTGATGGGGAGTTTTTTTTTTTTTTTTTTTTTTGCTGATCTGACCAATCCAGAGACTAAAAACTCTCAAATCGGCGCTGTTCCTGTTCATTAATATATTATTAGTAGGTTAAAGTTACTAGTTACTAGTTGAGTTTAAAGGTCAAATGAAACTAATGTTGATCCTCATAAACTTACAATAAAGTCAATGAAAAGTCTGAACAATAAACTTGACAAAAAAAAAAAAGATATGCTACTATTTGCAAGCTAAAACATTGTCTTTCAAGTAAACAAGTGTATTCTAAGCAAATGGAAGGTATTTTAGTACTTTAAAAGGGTTTTCAATTAAGTGGTCATAAAAACGCAGGTTTTGATTTCTATCCAATTCATAAAACACAGTAAAAGCCTATTCAAATACCTGCTCCTCTAGAAATAATGACATATGGCTCAGGTATATTAAACTTTAGGATGACTTGATGCTTTTAGAGGCAGTTTGGGATGGCAATCTTTTTTCCAAGAAGCAACTGATGCAACACAACCAAAGCAGCACAGTCTCTTAATATTATTTATTAGTTTTTAATGGTATGTATCTTACATATAAATTTTACAATGATAAATCATCACTTTAATGATCCCCAAACTCAAATGTACAATTGGAGCGCTTTCTCTCAGTCATTATGTCAAGTCCAGTTGACAGGAGAAAGCTTAAGCATCAGCAAATTTCAAAAATGAATTGCTTAAAACAAATGTTAAGTTCTAATGCATTTTCTATGAACAAATAGCACATCTGTTGGCAAATTTCACAACTTGCTGACAGGCAGGACGGCTGGATAGAACAAGGGGTAGAAAAAAAAAAGCTTTTTCCTTCTTTGAGTAAAACAGACTGCAAGCCACAGTTTCATAAAGATATACAAAATCATTTTATCACTTTATGTCCGACAGTCTTTACAGAAAGTTGAAGCACAACAGTATTATGCTCATAGTTCTAAGTGGCATGCCTTTTCCTCTACGTAAAAATCAGATGACAATATTCTAGTGAGCTGCCACAGCAAATCCAATACACCTCATGCACATTATAAATGTACAGTTTTGAAATATCACATTGACGGGCAGCTACTTCAGAGCAACTGAAGATCCTAAAAAAAAAAAAACAACAAAGAATATTCCTATCAATAGTCAAAGTGCTTCCTTAAATAAACTGTACTGATTTACAAACCGAATGGGAAAAGAGTGAGTATAAAACATTCAATGAACAAATGAGACAGAGCCAACAAATTGTTGCTCCAAGCCTTCACAGATGCAGTTGAACAGTGTGGAAACCATCTGAGAATACATTCATTTATATTCAAAGTTAGGGAAAAAAGTAGGCAGGGATTACTAATGTAAACTGATGATCAAGAATTACCAATAACTTGTTTGTCACAGTTTGACTTATTTAACAGTAAAATAATTTTAACAACAAACTGGATCTTGTGTGAGTGATTATAAGGAATTTAGCAGTTTTGTCAAACTAGGTTAAGATCTTTAGCATTCATAATCATTTTACCGATGCAGTTGGTGCCAAAAAATATTGAATCTATGAGCAACAGGTCAGAGTATTTTGGTCCCACTAAGTAATGCTATTAAGAGCTGCTGATTTTAGCTTTCATCTTTCCCTCAAAAGAGGAACAAAGCAAAGTTGACATTTTAACTACTTTAAAAACTGGAAACAAACTTATGAAAAATAAAACTTACATTTACAGTAACATTTGCTAAATGTCTCATTTTACATAACTTATAGTACAATGTGAGCTTTTTCAGTCTGTCATCTTGTGTTTATTAAAGAATTTCTGTGCTGGAGTTTTGGGCAAAACTGAAATATGTAACTGTCAGTATTCAGCAAGACCTCTGGAATTTGTGCAACAAATGATCCAATGTACAAAATAACTCATCTCTAGCCAAGATGTTTTAGAAACTTTGCAGAAGATACTGAGATCTTGAGGTCTGTAAAATAAAAATAAAATCCAAAGGCACAGAAACAAAAGGCAACAGTTGGAAGGGCTATAAGCAATAAAAAAAAATCATATATATATATATAATTAATTTAAAAAAAGAGGAGTAGAAATGGGCTGAGAACCATGTTTCCAAACCTGTTGAAGGTTTCTATTGCTTTCCAAAAATCAACCTAAACATAAATTCAGAGGATCTTATGGTTCACTCTCAACACATTTTCTTTAGATGAACAGTAATGATGTTCTGTTGAGGGTTGCACAAATCTCATGCGCTACAATTGTATACCTTTCCCTGTGCACAGATTCAGAATTTCAAATTAAAGTGGCTAGAAACACACTGCATAAAAGGCCTCCATCTCCAAGTCTATTGTGGAGTAATTGGCAAAACTACCATACAGCACCTCACATCTTGTATGACAGCGTCCAACTCAAGACAGCATCTACTGTACGTCATGTCAATATGTTTGAGATGAGGCAACAGGATGTGAGGGTAGTAAGACACTACCTGAGATAGGGGCCAACCTCATTTCACAGGTTGCCAATTCACAAACAGACACTGTTTTAGGGTATGGGGTTTTACCTATGTAGTGGACACCGGGTATTATTAAAAGAAGACCAAGAGAGGTATCGCTCCCTTCTGCCTGGAGGTATGCGAGTAGTCAGGCCATAGAAATCAAATGCTTAGGTGCCACACAGCTCTGGATCTGTCCAAATCAAACTGAGCTGCAACATCTAAGAGTGGCACAGGGAATCAGTATCACTCCCTTCCACCTGGAGGTATCACAGGTAATCTGTGCTGCCCTTAGATGTCCCCATGGATTTCCCAGGATGGGATCAGATGGCAATAGAGTATAAAATCGTCATGAAGGTTCTCTTCATGAAGGCAGCAAACATTTAAGTCATGTTGACCTGCTCTTTCTGTCCGTTACTCTATCAAGATGTTTCCTCAAAGACTGCGTCCCATAATAATGACATCTTTGGGAAATCCCTCCATTTTGGCCACTTCAAAGCATCCCAGCTTACTATAGAAGTCCAACATCCGCTTATCAGTCTGACGAACCTTACAGAATGCACCACGGGAGCCTGAAAATGAAAAACAAGAGTCAGATCAAGAACCAAAATCGTCTAAATACACTTCCTAATATAATATGTATAATATGTTACAATTTCTTACAGCTGAACATCTCTGTCAGATTTCTAGTCAAAAGATACATTTTGTGGTGCAATTGGATGAAAGTAATAACCCTAGATTCAAGCTTTTCATACAATGCATAAATAAGGAAAGAAAAAAATCCCAATACTAGCAGAAATGCTGCTCATCTAGGTAGATTCAATTATACAAACCATATGTGTTACATAGAGAGCATCTGATGACAACTCAACTTAGATGAATGTTTTTCATCTTGGCCTTTTGGGCTCATGACAATACATCTAAGTCAGTCAGTCCATTTACAACTCTGAAAAAAAAGCAATTGTGAAAATATATTGACTTTTGGTTGCTGCCTACCATTGGCCTTAATGGAAGATAACAGACAACCCATCATGCTTTTGGCCACGCTGGGGTCTGTAACTTTGGCGTGTATGTCAACTTTGATAAGAGAAGGAAAATTGGACAGGAACGAGTCTGGAAGACCTTCCTCCTCTTCGTGAAAACTCAGCATCATTTTCTACAGGGAAAAAGAACAGATTGTAAAAACTCTTCAAGAGAAGACGTGTTTGCTTAATGCTGTGATAAAAAGAGAAATTGACTGAGATCATACTTCAGCCTCAGTGAGGTCCTTCTCACAGTCGGGTTTGTGGTATTTCTCCTGCATGAAGGGAATCCAGCTCAACTTGCACTTCTTGATGAAGGGTTTCACATCTACAGTGCCAAGAGCATAACCACAGATCCCTTCATCGTCCTCCAACACAAAACCGTAGTCTGAGCTCAGTGTCAGGAGTCCCCCAACTAACCTGTTAACAAACAAAATGCTTCAAACATTTATCTGAATGTGTACTGCAGGAATATAAAACATTCAGGCTTTAGTCCCAGTTGTTTATGAACAAACACATCTCTGTTTTACCTGTCTCCTATGAGGTCAGGATCCTCCTCAGAGAATGGAACATCCTCCATTCCTTCACAGTACATTTCTCTACATATTTTATAAACTGCAGCCTTCAAAAGAAGTAGATACAGCTGTTATTGTAGTGAAAGACTTGAATGACCATGACACACTGTAACACCACACATAAAACTAAAATTAAGACAAAACAAATACCAAACCATGAGAGTTGAATAAAGCCCAGTAATATAAAGTCTAAAGCTCTGTTTACTTGCAGCACAAGTATTTACTTGACATAGCTGATACCACAGCAGATGAAGTATTAACTGGGATAGTTCTGCTGGGAATATCACCATGCACTGAAATTAGGGGTGCACGATAACTATCGGGCCGATAACAAGAAATGTTGATCCTGATAAGTCCGATATCACGACGAATAGCCCCGATAACATATATATTTCTGTCAACACGGCAGTGCCTCGCTCCCTCTGAGCCTTGAATAACCGGCAGTGAATGTTATGTTCAAGTAACGTCGGCATAATCAGAAAAACAATTACTCAATAAGGAAAATCAAGAATACCCCCTCATGCCAGAAAACAACTCGTTAACTCGGTCATAATTTTGGTAGTTGCGGACTTGAATTGATATTCGCAGTATTCTCCCACGTGTTACACATAAAAAAATAAAAATAAAAAAAAATAGAAAAGGCTGAAAGAACGACTAGCAAACGAGGGAACGTGGAAATTTATTTGAAAGCAGCCTGCAGCACAGCGCTGATCACAACAAACATTAACTTCGTTAAAGTTTCAGAAGAAGATAGTTTGGTGTTTATTTGTGACGAATCCTCCGAGCGAATTCTACGAGGAGGAAAGCACAAGCATAAGCTTCAATACGTAAAACCCGATCGGCCACCTATAACATAACAATCGCTTCCATGGAGTTTTGAAATCGCGCTACGTGAGCTAACGGAAGCTAATGCAAACATGCGCAAGCCAGCAGCAGCTTCCCCTCCCCTCACTCTCCTCTCCCTCATTCTTCTCATCTAAAGCTTCCATGAGATTAAAAAATAAAAACTACTGAACCTCATTTACTTTAATTAAAGATATTATTAAACGGAACCACAAGCCAAAATCCTTTAAATGTTAATCTTTTTCAGTTTGTAATTTTGATGCATGTATCAGTTCAAGGAGCCTTTTTTTTTTAATATCAGTCAGTAATGAACCTTATTTAAGTTGATGTGAGATATCAAACAGGTTTGTTTGATAGCTTTAAGAAAATGTTTGAGAGGGTTGCCAATAGTTTTTCATTGGAAAAAATAAATATCTTTTCATATAAAAAGTCAAAACTATTTTTGATTTTGTTCATAGTATTGATGTAATGATCTTAGGTATATGTGTGTGTTATCGGTATCGGCCTTTAGGAGCTGAAAGTTATCGGTTATCGGTATCGGTTTTAAAAAAAACAGTTATCGTGCATCCCTAACTGAAATATAAATGTATTTGAACTAATTAAAAAAAAAAAAAAAAAAAAAAAAAAAAAAAAAAAAAAAAAAGTACAATGACAACCAATCATCTTACCTCATCTTTGGGAAAGTATGGCCTTATCGTATAGATTTTGGAGGTTGGGAAGGAAGGTGGAGGTTGGTAGAAAAGATCATTTGCCCCATCTATTGGTAACAGTCTCTGTGGATGTCAAAATAAAAAGGTTCAGTTTCACAGAGAAAGGATGGGGTGTTGCTTTGGCTGACTACCTCACTGTGGATTTGCTACGTTGAACCACCATCAACCCAAAAGGAACTACAGAAGACAGCAAAAGCCTTCGACCAAACAAATATATTTAAAAAAAAAAAGAAGAATATATTAAAGTTATGTTCCTTGTTGATCTGACAGTGGACAACAGCGGCAAATATCACATTTTTTGTCTTTTTTTTTCTCCGAGGAACACAATAAAACAAACATTTCCAAATAACTTTTTAAACACAGTGAAAGAAGAGATGTATTTTGGTCTGACTAAGGTTTTACTGGTTGAAGGAGATGCCCCTTTCCCTTTCTAAGGCATCGCAATATTTCGCTGCGCAGGACCCTCCTGTTGAGAAAATTAATGATGCTGGCGCAGAAATAAAGAGGAAACTCCAGGAAAAAACCAGAGGCAAATCAAATAATTCCAGTTACTCAATAGTATATCAGTTGCCATTGTAAATCTTGGCTGGAAACAGTTTAAAGGCTGGAGAGGTGTGTTTAATCATGGAGTTTTCCCATTGCATACATGCTTGCAATCTCGCTGGCGCTGCGATGCTTTTACGTGCGTTTGCAAAAGGGTTGGCTTGGCAATTTGTGCACTGTGCTTTCCTGCAAAGAAATGAGATGTCATGAAGAAAATAAAACCTAACCAGGCTCGCTTGCGCTGCATGCGCCAGGGAAAAGCAGCATCTCCTTGGGCAGTTGCTGAAAGAAACTAACAATTAATCAATCAAGAAATGCCATGTCAAATACTGGCTTATACTACTTATTCAGGATTGGATTCAGGTCCCCATTTCCCCTCACACCGTCAAAAGATTCCAAAGATAACACAATGATATGACCTTCTTTGGAGAAGTGAAGGGGATGTTGCAAAGGCTGACCCAAAACAATCAGCTCACCTTCGACAGACCAAAGCACTTCTTACCTAGACACATTTACCAGTCTTCTTTCTCACAGCACTCTCTCTCTCTTTTTTTTTTTTTTCATTTCTGTTATTTCAGTGCATTAGATACCTGGAACTCTCCTGCTAGACCTCCCCTAAAGGCCCAGGGCTCTTGGTCTCCTCTAAGGAATTGTGCTGAGGACTGACTACGACACCCTGTTAGGAGCAGAGCCAAGCGGACATTGTTACCACAGGATGGGGCTCTCTGATACAGATGAAAAGAGTGGGGAGATGGGAATGAAGGGGCATTATGTATCTAATAGCAGTATTATTATCAATTACTTTTCTTTAATCATTAAAATATTAATAGGTTTTAATGTAGAATAGATAAATCACACTCAAAATAAATATTTTACGATAACATGGGGCTCAGGCACCTAAATCTCATATTTTTGGGATTCAGATGCAAGTCAGAAATTATAATTTCTAAATCAGCTGTGCATCTTTAAATTGTCTGTATCAATCTAATATTATCAAACAGCTCCATATAACATTGTCTGTTATTTTGTGTGGTTCTTTCAACTTAAGCTTTCAGCGAGGGCAATACTCGTTTGAAGAGCTGTTGGATTTCAACAATACTATACTGACCACCAGAGCAGAAAAAAAGAAAAAATAATAAAAAACCCCATGCTGTCTATGGATCACAACAGAAAGCTTTAGCTGCCATCACCCCACTGATCTTAGCACCCCGTGTGAAGTCACATTCTCATCTTATCTGCCTTGTCACATGACGGAGGAGCATGAGCCATTCAAAACCAGGAAGACAGGACTACAGGTAATAAGCACAATCCATTCAAAGATTGTTGTAGCTTACATTAAAAACCACATTCAAACCAAACCAAAAATAAAACACTATAGGAGCAAAGCACGTTAAGAGCACCACTGTTTATCTAAAGCAAGCTCGCCTCTTACAGCTTGTATCCAACGGTACTGCTGCTAACAAAGTCGACTCTGGTTGACGTGAAGCCCTGTCATGTGACCAGACAAATGCAGCGCGCATGCAGGACATCTAACCCTGCTTTACATATCAACCTCACACTGATACCTCAAACAATTCATGTGAAAAGCTGACGACACAGCTAGCAGATGCAACCACATGAAGGAACTCTGAAAGCCAGTCACAGAACTTATAAACCACAACAGTGGGAAAAAGAAGATTGATCTATAGATTTACCCTCGTCCAAATGATCTATTCAGACCGGACTGTTTTAATATAATTGGTGTAACAGAGAGCTTGTCCTTTTGTAATCCAGCCATTGTGTATGTTAGCCTACTTATTGCTGACAAAAAACATCCATTAATAGGATGAATTTCAGGTGGCATGATTAAATTTCAAAGACAAGCACAAGTTCCTCTGGGTAGGTGCATCAGGCTGGTCTGACCCATTTCTATAAGCCTACTGACAGAAAAAAAGAAAAAACAACAAGTTAGAGATGCTGCCAAAGAGAAATTTGGTAGTTATCACTTCATCCAAACCTAAATCGCTGCGCAGGATGTGACTTCATCCGGAGGGCTGCTTCCTTTCCTTCATTTCAGTAATATTTTTAGGAATTTCATTAAAATATAAAATACATAGATCAATTCAAACATGAACAAAAGAAAGAGGCAACGTCTGCACTGTGCATACATCGGCCACTGTCGATCCAATAGCAGTAGAAACTTGTACTGTGGATTCTTCCATCTGTACATAGTGAAGGGAGAAAACAGTAGAAAATAGTTATTAGTAAGTGTTCTCAGTAAAATAACCAGGAAGGTTATGACTAAGTGCCGGCTGCAGAGCATCTATTAAGGAGAAAACATGAGGACTGATAATGAGGGTAGAAAAAATAAATAAATAAAGAACTTTTAGCAGGTTAACATTCAAAAGTTTTATGACACTGACTTAGGGAAAATATAAACAAGTGGGTCACTGATTTTATCAGTGAAACTAGGATGTTATAGAACACTGGTATATTAACCCAGTAGTGTTTTTTTTTTGTTTTTTAATGTGGTTTTTCCCACAGGGGTATGCTGCCTGCTGTGTACAACTGTGGGCTGAGAGCTCAGCTTTACCATATAGCCGGACAGGACAGAAACCTGTGAATGAAATTGGGTTACAGCGAGTAACCTACAGGCCATGCTGGGGCTTCACACTAATCAAATAACACTCCAAAAAGTTGGAGATGTTATCCCAACAGTGAATTCTACTCAACCTGTATCACAGCGCACCATCTTAAAGAAATGCTTAGGAAAACGGGCAGTGAGAGGAAAAAAGAAATAACATCTCTTTTTGCAGCAATGGAGTCCACCCTGATACAGATTGAGCAAATGACTTACAGAGTAAAACCATCTTCCAATCTCCCTTAACTTAGAGACTATTCGGTAAGGCACCTGCACAAAACTTTATGCAGGTTTTTTTTTTATGCTTGATGATAAAAGAAATCTCATAATTGCTGATTGTTTATGCACCAGAATGGCCTTCCACAGTGAGTCAACTTGCTCTCCAAGATCGCGTGCGCGCTAGGGCAGAAGGGGGAGTGGGGACTTCCCCTTGGCACCCATCCCCACAGACAGAGAAATGGAAGCAAGTGTCTATGTGGGAATGCAGCAATGATGTTTCTGGATACACAGCAAGCAGCTGTAACCCTGCTGGATCATTTTCCACAGAGACCCAGACATTATCGACATGAAGCAACTTGTTGTGGGATAAATAGGGAGCACGCTAGCAGTGCAAGCGGCATTCAGTCTTGTTAAAAAAAAAAGAAAAAAAGAAAACAAACATGTCTGAAACAAGAGCGATTCATGAAATCAAAACTATTCAGAGGCGAGTCATTTGGCTCAACCTATGTTAGGTCACTATCATGAACTTATCTTTTAAAATTCAGTATTGGGTGCAGATTGTCACCACATACAAAGGTGATGCCCATAAGCACTAGGAGCCATATTGCTTTTATTACTCAGAAATTCTACCAGATGTGCAGATATGCAGATATGAAGATATGCAAAAGGATAATTTTCTCTCACTAAACTGTATAGCACTGAACTGTAGTAAAATCTATGCAGCAAAATAATTACCCATGATTTTGATTTAATCTAAATGCTATCTAAACTTTCTCTCTGAAATTAGATTTGATGTTAAGTTAGAGGTCTCTAAGAATAAGGGGCCTGTGGCTCTTTTCATACATACCTAGCCACTGAACAAAAGACTTGACCATAGAAATGATGCTCTTGATGTCCCAAATATAAGAGTAGAGGTCATACAGGATCGTGCGGTTAGCGGTATTGGACAACCGTGTGAACATCTGGATGACTGAGCAGCACATCTCCTCAAACTTCTCTGCACGCAACTGCCATTCAGCAACCTGAATGCAACACAGATATTGGAAATAAGAACAAACGTGTCAAAGAAGCAGCACCGAAAACAATTTAGACTTGTCAGTGACCTTTACAAAGCAAATACTTTAGTTTTTCTAAGTGGAATTTATTTCTTTGTCTCATTTTTGAATTATAATTTATTAATGTTGCATCAATATAATCTTGCTTTGGGAACTGACATATTATCTAACTGAATATGACAGAAAAAGCAAAGGTTTTGTCAAACTCAAATGTCCCTGTAAGACATGAAAAACTTAAAAACATCATTCTACTGTTTACACCTGTGACATATCAATAATGTCATTTAAGAAAAAAAAACACAGAGGGGTGTTGCTTAAGCAAATAAACAGGTTCAACATTGGGCTGAGCAAACATACCCCACCTGCAAACATAACCACACCACCCAATGGGCAGTAAGGGTAGTACACTTCCACCATTTTGTTTCAGCTCCATCACCAGTTTATTTTATGTATCAGAACTAGACCTCAGTAGGCATCATTATCTTAACTCACTGTCTTCATTTCTATAACATAACCCACCTTTTCACTTTCCTTCCTTTTACAGTTGACACTAACAACACTGCTGTTGGCTCTTAACCAGTTGAATTCCTTTAACATCTGCATGGCCTTGGGTCCATGTTCATAAGGCAGATAGAAAAGCTCTGCCAGCAGGCACAGGTCCTCAAGTGTGAGTGGCTCTGCTGTGAACAGTGGTTTCTCATTGGGCCCGGGCACAAACACATCCTGAAGAAACAAATTGAAGATAATGCAACTTAAAAGCAAGTTCTGTTTTTTTTTTTACCTTAAGTTGCAGAGGCAAAGGTTAAAATAAATAAATGTTAAAATGAAGTGTTTACAGCACCTGTTTGATCTGATCATCTGTTTGCATGGGGGCAATATCACTCCCAGAGTCCTCTTGGATTGACTCTTCAGGGGACTTGGACTCTGCCAGACTCTCCTTGTCTGTATCCATAGGCTTCAAGTCTTCAGCCATTTTTTCAGCCAAGATAGGACTAACACGTTTCTCATCTGGATCAACTTCTGCTTCCGGCTCTGGCTCATCCTGCTTCTCAACCACCATCTCCATGGGCTCTTCATCTGAATCTTTTTTTTCTACATCCACCTGAACAACATAGAATTAGAATGAAAAGTAAAAAAAAAAGTAAAAAAGTAGAACCCGACAAGCATTTATCCATTAACAAAGGCCTTCAAAAAAAAAAAAGAAAGAAAATCAAATCACAAAGGCAGACAACTCCATTGGAAAGACTGAGAATAGGTGTGCATAAATATTGCCTGTAAAACTAACAATTATTTGATGAGCCAATCTAGGGCCCGAAGGTATGTTTAAGGCTAGATAAAAGCAAGAATAAAGTCCAGTTTAAAAGAGAACTTTAAAGTCAAAGAACAGCATGCCAAACTCATGTGGATCATTCAAGAGCCACAAATGAATGTTAGAATAACAATAAAACACACCTCCTCTACTTCCTGATGTGTTTTTTCCATGGGATGTGGGAGTGGATCTAGGCAGAGAGGAGGCATTGCTGGTGACATGATGGGCTGCTGGAACACAGTTGTGACTGATGTAGTGGAGCAAAGTGCAGGAGATGCCATCGATGACACATCAATGACTGTGCTTTTCGCACCACTCTGAGGCACCTGTCGGCCTGAAAAAAAGCAGTGTCAATGCTTTGGGCTGTTCAGACTGAATATTATCTCTGTGCCCCAAGAGATATTTCTAGAAAAGATACTACTATAAAGTTGTAATACTATAGTTGTGCATACTGTTGTATTGGTGAGGCACACCAAACTCTCCAAGCCATTCTGTAAGAGCTAGTTTTAGAGCCAGCTGCGGGCTGTAGAGCATGTCTGTCTCGAGCTCTTCATCACTTCCTTCATTTTCCAACTTGATTTGGATGGACACAGTGCTGTCCTCGCCATCAGCTGATAAGAGGACAAAATGATAAAACAATTTACAGAAACAGATTGATAGAAGACCTGAACTATGCTTCAACACAAGGATATCATACTGCGACATTACGCTTTATGAACATTAAAACGGACCATACTTACTCATGACCACATCCTTACGAACCCCATTCATATTAGACTTGTACCAGGTAGCCAGAGTATGGATTGCTACAAAGTTTGTTTCAAACTCGCAGTTGGGATTGGTGAGGACTCCCTTCAGTCTTGGGATGAGCTCTGTGGAGCGGCCCTTATATGGACCAAGGAAAAGTCTCTTCTGATCATAATCATTAGCATGAATATTGTCCCAGATTACAGGGGCTCTCCTTAGGATTTTTGAAACCTCTTCAATCGACTCCACTGGGATGTCTTTGGATACCACTTTGGGGCCTACAAAAATAAAAATAAATGAAAAGAAAACAGAAAGCCATAATTAATATTTTTTATCATCGACTTCAACAAACGATCTTATGCTTGACAGTATAAATGGTTTTGGTTATTTCACGGGAGACTTTCAGACTCGCCTGTCCATAATACTTCAATGCCAGGTAGTAGTTTTTCTCCTACTGTGTGGAGGTAGGGAGACTGAGCGACGCTTGGATAACAGAATGTTCCACAATACTCTGCATTTCAAGGGCAGAAAAAAAAAAAAAAACATGAATAAATCTGAGGAACAAACAAATGTGTAAAACAAGCATAGTATTAATACATAGAAGTGAGGTACCTGTGGGACAGAAGAGAAAAGTCTCAGGCTCTCCCAGGTACTGGTAAATTTCATTTGTAATGGAAACCTGAGCATGTGCAAAGGAGCTGAAAACTTCTTTGTCAGCAGGGCACATGTTGTGGTCAATATCGTCGAAAAGTAAGGCAAATGACTTGCAGCCAAAATGAGAAACCTAAAGGTCAAAGCGAGAGGTCAAGTGTTAAACAAAAACCCATAATAAATACCAACTTGGAGGCAAGTGTTAAATGCTTTGTACCATCATTAACTTCTTTATTCAACAAAATGTTGCAATACCTGGTCAAGTTTTCTCTTGAGTGCAGAAACCTCTTTCTGATTGGAGAAGGTAATGTCCAATCCCGGGGAAATGGCATAAATGAACTCTATTCCATGCTCCTTTGCAGCACCAATTAAAGTCATGAGTTGCTCTACACAATAGAAAACAAAAAATGTTGATAAATAAAATGTATAATTTATTTCAATACAATCTTGAGCTTTTATAATTTTTTTAATTGGAATGTGTAAGCTGTCCTGGGTAACAAGCATAGTTAATCTTCACTACTCCAGGGCAAGTTATTCAAAGCTCTATTCCAACTAGTCACCTGCTTCTTCCACTGAATACAGTTCTCTCCAGAACATTCTGTGTTTGTAGTCATCTTTGGGTGCGTAAAGATACGTGTTGAGTCCCCATTTCTGCTGCCTGTAAAATTCCAGTGTTGCACAAAGTCAATATTACCACCCACACAATCTTACTAATGTTCATAAGTTAAAAGAAGCCCAATACCTTCTAAATAATTCTTTCCTCTGTTCCATTGTCCATGGGCGACCATAAAAGCCTGCAAGAGAAAACAGTTATTTCAGTTTCCATGCAATCTGCAATGCTATTAATTTACAATTCATCAGATCAACTCGCACAACTGACAGTTTGAGACCATGTGTTCACTGTAGTCTACTTATATGTTTTCTGTGCCAACAAAGAAATCATACCTTATAGTAAGTAAAGCAAATGTGGACTTTGGAGGTAAAACAACACATTAATACAATAAAATATCTAGCTGGTACATAAATATCACAAATCAAATACATAAATAGCAAACAAATATATAAATTTACTCTTAAAAATGCTATAGTTTTATTTATTTATTTTTTTTTTATGTATGAACCATAGAAATGACTGACTCCTCAAATTTGGCCAGGGATTTCTAACATTCTGACATTTGAGTATTAGACAATTCTAAAAAGTTAATCTTTGTTTGCAATAAAAGGACATAAATATATAATAAATGCAATATTGCAAGACCTGAGATCCAAACTAGCATTTGGGACGTGCTTCCCCTTGTTCGAGAGATGAAACATCAAGGAAGCAATAAAAAAAATATTTTTCCAGGAACGTATTGCTTTCATTAACCTGCCAGAAGCCAACACTGTGCTTATCTGATTTGAACAAAACCCCAACGGCACAAAAATATATACAACACATAATATTCCAAAAAACCAAACATACTTTCAACACATATTATTATATTAGTTGCCCAATGACAAATTAGGCCATGTAACTGGTATTCCCCGTCAATATAACAACAAACCCCTTCAAAGATTCTCTCCTTGCTGCAGCATTTCGACGCACTTCTTCCGAATCTGCAGATAACAACTGGATCACATGCTACACAAATATATATTCATATAAATGTATATATTCAATATTACCTTCTACGACCCCACTAATGAATTTCCTGTGGTCTGTCGATTCAACCCCAACGACGGAGTCCTCCACTGGGCCCGGGGCCTCCACACAAGCCTCTCCGGAGACTGGGCTGGGGCTCGGCTCAACGACTAATTGAGGAGCCTCCAGCGTCTTTTCTTTTTGAACCATTGTTCACTATTTCCTTCGATAAGGTCACTAATCCCGACGAATTCGAAGAGAAACTATATCAAAAGTCGTTTTAGCTGGCAAATCCACCGAGCGAAACCCGGAGGAAATCGCGTCTCCCTCAATCTAGCGTTCCCAGTTTACGGTATTAGCGAATCAATTTTTTTCCCGAAAGATTAAGTCACTGTTTTCCACTAAATATAAACACAGTAGCTATCAGGTGGTATATAACATTGTATATTAGTTAATACATAAAGAAAAACAAGACGTCCACTTGTTTTTGTCCACCACTCTCTTCTCTTTATGGTAAATTTACCCTACTTTCCGTCGGTTCTTCCTGTTTACACCGAGTGCGCATGCTCATGGAACTGGTTCAAACCAGTCAAAGCAGGATTTGCGTGACAAAACACGCAAAGATGTAAGCATCGCAAAAGAAATAGATAACTACTCCGATTCCGCAACTCTCAACATTAATACATGTAAAAGGGTCAAATGATCTATTTTGATAGTTTTTTCGGCTGCAAATGGCGATTCATATTTTTGGTTCAATAAAACCTTGTAAACCATGATATTTGTACCAAGTAAAACCGTGGCCGCCAAATGATGTCAAATCTAAACGTGGATGAGGGTGTTTCACTGTAAAAACTATTGAAATACAAATGGAAAACGACTTTTTCCAAGTTCAGATAGTTTCCCAACAATCTCAAAAACGGCTACTAATAATGGTTCTAGGCCGCAATTGTATAATTTGCGAGTGAAATGCAGAATATTCTCTCCATTCAGGTCTTTGTGTTCATTATCTCTGCGTCCGTTTAATCATCTTGAGATTCCGGTCCATATTAAGAATGCAGCCACATTCAAACAGAGGGGAGGTCCTGTTCATCTGTTGTTACCCGAGTCCGTGTCAGCAAAACACAGAATTTGTTCTAAATTTCTCAGATAACTTCTTCTGCGTTTCAGACAACGCATGTGTAGTTACTACCCGCTCATTGATGTTGCCGATATCCATTTTTCCAAGCAGACATGTTACAGTAGAAAAGGTTTGTTCCTGTTCAATAACCTAAGGGAGTCCTGACCACAGCTCTGCATTCCAGCAATGGGTTAGTGACAACATACAGCATAATAGTGGGAAATGCACTGATGTTAATTCGTAAATACAAAATACATTTAATTCAGGGAACTCTATTGAGGACCAGTTTTTCCCTTATTGTGAGAGTTCATAAGGGGCACAGTTAAAATTTTATTTTCAAGTAATGAAATTACTTTATTAATCCCAGAAAGGAAATTGTTGAACATTTGTCATGATTAAAGTCTCCTCAAAGATTCATTGTAGATGGTTATAGCTGTGGGTAGGAATGATGCTTTTCATTTTATGAAGTATCCTCCTTTGCACACTGACCCCCCCCCCCCCCCCCCCCCCCCCCCCCCCCCCCCCCCCCCCCCCCCCCAAAAAAAAAAAAAAAGGGTTTTCATGGGGATAAATCAACACATTTTTTCAGACATGTTTTATGTACAACATGTTAAAATGATCAGTTTAAAAAAAATGTTTTAATGTTTTTATTAACAATATAACACACTTGGGCAAAATGTTTTTCACTTATTTATTTAGGCTTGTAGCACATTCAAATGCATTACAGTACACCATCTCCTATTAAACAGAGTTCCATTCCAATTATTAAAACAACTCTCTCCATACATTTATTTTCAATTATACATTTAAATAAACTCTAAAAAAATTCTGTTTCCATTCAGTTTTTTTTCTCCTTTATTTGACCATTTTCATTATAAATTTCCACTTCAATAGAAGGTGTTAGCTTGCAGAAATGAAAAAAAAAAAAAAAAAAAAAATTATAATAATGCAACAACCAAAATGTAAAGACAGTGTTGCAGGTGTGGAGCCACCTGTCGGCTCTGAGGTAAGTGTCAGCTGCTTCCTGCTGCAGGCTTACCGTTACCTCTTCAGATTCTGCTGAGCCTGCTTCAGTAAAGTGTCAAAGTCTAGTGCATGAAACTTGCCTTTTGCAGGCAACGGATCGTACTCTCTACTTGAATCTGAAATTGGAGTTAGGAGGAGAAAAAAAAAAAAGGTACAGCATTAAAATAAAGAATGTGTAATACATACTGCATTTAAAACAAATATAGATAGATGATAGATACATAGATAGATGTGTTTTATTGATCCCAAACTGGGAAATTGCAGAAGGCTAGCATTTAAGGCTAGAATTTAAGAAGGCTAGCAGTCTTAAAATCAGATCAGTAGCTGGGAATCTACAAACATGATGAGCCATCAGAACACTTACATTTTCTTTTTAGTTGGGCTGTCTGGCTTTCACCACTTTCAAACCACATTTTCATTTTGAAATTTGTTCAACTGAAGTTAAAGATTCTTAAATGTAAATATATTTAGAATAAATGTACTTGGAGCAGACAGGAATTTCCCTTTAAGAAGATAGCTTTGTGCGTACCCTGGTTAACAATGTTGAGGGAAGATGGACAAAGCAAAGTACAACCGAGCTTCTGACTGTCGATATTGGTTCAGATTCCAGGGGAGGGGGGATTAAAATGTTGCATACTCTATCAGGCGATAGAATCTCTTTGTATCAATGCTCAAACTCTGCATCAAATCGTTGTCACTTTTTAACTAGCAGTTTCAAGCATAATTCACTACATGTTACCAGGACTAACTTAAGTCTGGAGCTTTGCTTGCCTGTAATATCAATATTGTTGACCAGATGGCAATAACTCATCAATTCAGTCATTTCTGCCTGATTTGTATGGCAGGAAGCAAATAATGTTATACTGCATTATCACCACCAGGGGAATCTCATCAATTGTATAAAACCTTGTTTGGAGTTTTTTTCAAACTGAATTTTTTTAAAAAATTAGCAACTTTAAAGTTTTCCCAGGTTTGAAGCCACCGGTTGTACTTGGCAGGTTCAGCAGGTTTCAGAGGTACTTAGCTTGTGGTGAGCACACTGGGAACTAGTGGGGTAACTTTTTACATTTTCTGAAATTTAAAGACATGCTTACCCAAGTCAGCATAGCTGGCCTGACAGAACTGTCTCCTTCCACCAAAACAGAGATCAAATGGCAATTCATCAGGTTTGCGCAGTTTACTTCCATTCTCAATGGCTATAAAAGCATCCTTGGTATCATAATAAGTCACAAACCCATAGTTGTCCCTGTTAAAAACAAAACATCAGCAATTCATTTTAATCTTCACCATCAATACAAGGAAAGCAGTTGTGCACAGTTCTGAAATGTAGCTTGCTTTTAAAAGAGCAACCTGGGTTTGTTGCCAGGAGGCCCCAGTTATGAACAAGCCTTGAATTTGCTTTAGCACTGTAGCTTGGCCTAAGAGGTCACAGGACGAGACCAACAAGGTTCAAAGACAGTGCAATTTTGTCACATTCAAGTCTCACTGTGGAAGAAAATGTCTTACCCGTGGTCTCTAAAGTGCAGGGTACATTCCTCAACCTCGCCGAATAAGGAGAAGCGGTCCCTAAGTTCTTTTTGGGTCATTGTTCCCCGAATTCGACCAACGTAAACAACCCGGCGCTCCTCCTAAGAGAGAGACGGCGGCTGATCAGGTAAGTCACAGTTCACGCTGTAACTGTGCCCACGGATATTTACATTCACATTACACAAACTTACAATGGCTTTCTCCTTGCGCCTCTTCACCTCATCCACATTTACACCAGGACCACAGCTGGGCCTGATATGAAGGACTAGAAGAGAAAAAAAAATGAAGCATGTAATTGTTGTTAAACAGCTACAATGTCCATATCATATCTACGACTTAGATGAGGATTCATGGGCCGTACCTGTATAATTGTCCGTTTCTCCTCCACTGCGTTTGTCTTTGAGGGGACTGAGACCTTGACCTGGAGCGACTCCAGGAGCCAGATCGAGAGGATGAATATGAGTACCGCCTCCTCCTGGGAGGAGAGCGGGAGACGGAGGGGGAGGATCGAGACGAAGAACGGGATGAAGAGTCGGAATCTCTATCTGAGTCACGGTGCATCGATACCTATACAAATGAAAGTAACGAATGTGAGAAACTTTAAAAAAATATATATCTTATACTACTGTTTGTAGTAGATGTTTTAAGAAAGGGACACACCTTTTTTTAACTGGAGAGCATGATCTAGATCGAGATCTAGAAGAATAGGAGTCCGAACAGCTGGACATAGGGCTAGGAGAACGGCGGCATCTTCTTTTTCCAGAACGCCCACCAGTCCTCTCTTTGGGACTGCACGTGGGGCTGGGTGAGCGAGAAGACGCATGTCGACGGTAGGACCTCCTGAATGTCCCTCTCCTGGGACTCCTGTCTTTAAAGGTAGACTCAGATTCTGGGTGAGAAGGGGAAGCATCTGGGGTCTCCAGAACAGAGCTTTTCTCTGCTCCATCTTTTGCCTTCTGCTCTGTGTGTTCAGTCTCTGGAAAATCACTCTTTTTGGTTGAAACCACGGGATTTGTGACAGCCAGGGGGGCTTGTGTAGTGGTTGGAGCTTGCTCCTTGATTGGCTTGATAGTGATAAACGATCGCTGTTTAACATTCCAGCGCTTGCTTGACTCCCCGGCGGCAGTGGCTTTATTGGGAAGGCAATAATCATGATCCATGCATGCCAGTTCAGGGGCTACGGTGGCTGCAGCAGGAGTGGGTATACTCCGGGACCTGACTGAGGGCAGGGGCTGGGCTTCTATCTGGATAACCTTAGAAGGGCTCGACTTGGAGGCCTCGGCACTCTTGGATTTACCGAGCAGAGCCACAGGGGCCAAAGGTTTCCACATCTGGTGGGGGGGAGTGGCTGGAGGAGTCAGAGCTGAAGAGGAGGCAATAAATTAGTCCAACAATTACATCCAGTCTCTGAGTATTAAAAGCCTTTAAGTTTAAAAGGATGCGTTGACAAAACATAAACCTTATAATAAACAGATAATATACATTTAATTTATCATAAAAAGGCAACTACCTGCAGTGCTCAAGAGGTCATCAGCTTTTACGCGTTCCACAACACTTTTCTCGGGAAGACTACAAAGCAAACCCACAGTGCGTTAGTACAGAAAGTGTTGCTCAAGTGATGTGAAGACTGAGTTCAGGTTTCAGAGGGCTGTTAATGAAGCTGGACAGTGTTTGCGTTTGCGGTAGGTCTTGGCAAAATGTAAACTTGTGTAACCTGCACACACACTTCAAACACAATCTTTTTTTTGTGTGTGTGTGTGCGCATGGGGGAAGCATTATCGAATCACTCAGAGCAGCTCAGGAGCTGTAGGGTAACTCACCTCGAGTTTCCTACAGCTGCTGCTCTACCAGAGACCTCCGGCACACATTTCTCCTCTTTGGCTGAAGGTAGAGGGAACAGGGATATATGGGCGCGGGCAACAACACATGAAAGAGGAAGATCACAAAATGAAGGAAAGGAAAAGTAAGATCGTGTGGTTAAAACAGTCAATATTAAGTAGTGTATAATAATGCATTCAGGCTGGAAAATGTTTTGAGTATTTCCCAATGAACTCCAACTAACAGCTACTACATTTGGTATGTAGCATGATTATTGAGAAATCACAGGTATTGGTAGGTTTAACTGAACGTACTGCGCAGTCCAGCCAATTATTGTGTGCTAGGCCATGTACATCCAGCCAAACAAAGACAGCAGGGTGAGAGTTAAATGGATTTGCAGACGGGGCAGAATTCCTGCAGCTGAGCAGACATGAGCACAAAGAGGCTTCTCTGCCCCCCCGTAGGATCCACACCTCTTAAAGGGGACCATTTCAGCAGAGCTAAATCTTTACAGTATACACCACTACAAGGATCAAAGCGTTTTTTTTTTAATGTTTAATACCCTTCAGTAGATGGATTAGATGAGCTTCAAGACCATATGAAAAAATTTGATGTCATCTTTTCTCCATAGTTTCATGTTCATTCGCCTGTTATGTGGTGGCTCTCTATTCTCAAAATTTAAGGAAATAGTAATCTAACCTCAAGTCTCTCTATCCCTTAAAATACTTCTGTGAACCAAAGATGGTGTTGCAATGTTATGCGGTACCCCCGCCATTACGAAACCTAGAAAACTGATCCTCTGACTACATTTAGCTCAGTAATAAATTGTGTGACCCACTAAGCGAGTGACCAGTACAACCACCTAATTTGGAAGATAAAGTATGAGAGGAAAAAAAAAAAAAACAAAAACAAAAAAAACAGTAACAATCAAAATAGAAAGAGTATTAAAGAATTAAACCATCATTACATACCTTGGGTTTCCTCAAATTGTTCCAGTAAGCTGGTCAGATCAGAAGCCTCAATACCTAAAAAGAACATATCAAAAGGTTTAGTTCAACTGTAATGTACTCAGTGTCTTCTTCTACACAACTGCTCTGTTTGCAGTTTCACTGAAATGGAAAAAATAACGACATACACGATAAACCAGAAGCAAAACACTGGCTTAATGAAAGAGGTGGCAGCAAGTGAAAGGATTTTTAGTTTAAGTGCTCAAGACTGCAAATATTGTAGTTTTTGTAGTGTCACATCTTATCTGACTACTACAACAGCATTTAATAAATAATTACTGATGATGCTGTTCATACACATCAGTCATCTAATTAGTCAGCTATTACTGTCACAGAATTAACTCAATACAAATACAGGGTTTCAACACAAAATACTCAATAATGTTATAGCTGTAGAAAAATATATTGTCAATTTTTTTTTAATACCCAAAACTGTTCTCTATTTCTCTCCTACACATAGTTGATCAATAGCTGATGGTGCATAGGAGGAATGGACGATGAGGCGCACTGCTGCCAACTCGATCTAACCACTTTTCACAGATCATCTCTACGGCTTTTATGGGGAAAAAAAAAAAAAAAAAAAAAAAAAAAGATTATTAGCTTCAAACACCGAGAGGGAAACACTGTAAATCCATTCTAGAAATGAGCACAATAACAGAAATCTTAAAATATACAACTGACAACTCGACAGTTGGTTCACACCACCAAGGACGGGAGTATGAAAGAGGGAAATAAAGATACGTTTTGCTTCAAGCCATGTTTTAAAAACATGTGACTAGAAAATATAATATTCCTTCTATGGAAAACAAAAGGACCAGCTATTCATAAACAAAACCTATGCTAATAAATAATCAGCTTCAAGCTCACCTATTTCACTGGTGAAAGACTCAATCAACTCCTGCGTGGGACTCTTGACTCTTTGAGCTTTTGCTGCTTTGGTGGGTTTCTCTTTATTCTCCAGCTGTTGTTCAACAGAGGAAGTTGGACTGTGGGAGTCCAAAAGAGCAGCAGAAGAAGATGGCTGGGTAACACTGGCTGTAGGTTTGGGGGACTTGCCGTCAGATATGACTGGGTTATTTAACTGGGTAGACATGGAGGCGTCAGATATCTTCTGTGCGACATCAGTATTCTTCTGGGGTGCAATGGGAGTAGTGGCAACAGTGGGCTTCATAACATCTGTAGTGGTTTCAGGACAGCTTTCAGGTAAGACATGCAGACTTTGCAGATACAGGGTGAGACTGGGGTAGTTTATCAGACCCATCTTTACTTTTAAGAACAGGAAAACTCTTCCCATCTGCTGAAGAGACAGGCTGGATGTCACTCTTTAAAGGAGCTGGAGGCACACGTGGTAATGTAGGCTGGGTAGTGGTGAGTGGAAGTGCAGCTAGATCCTTCACTGATTTAGGGGCAGGAGCTGGGGGCTTTGAGGGTAAATGGGAAGGTTCGGGTGTTTGCTGGGCTTTTGGTGCAGAAGCAGCAGGAACTTTGCTGGAGGAGATCATGTAGGCTGGTGGCACCAACAGTGCCTCTGGGGTGGGTGGAGCACATGGACCCCTCGGCTGCCAAGCAGGTTTGACCTCTTCTACTTCCTTCTTCGCTGCCTGTGGGGGGGCGCGCCTCGGGTCCTTAGGGTTGGGGGCTGGCAGGCAGGGAATAGGGGGAAGTTCTTTGGGGAGCTCGGGAAGGCTGGGCCACTTGGTGCTGTTGTGGTCTTGCGTCTTCACTGGAACTGGCTTTTTCTGCTGTCGAAGCCGTCTGTACTCTTCAAGACTGAGGGATTTGGGTTTAGGCTCTGGAACTGCTGGGGGAACACTAACAGGTGGTGAGATGTCAGGAGTTGCAGTACTGGGAGCAGCTGTTGGGCTCTCTGAGGATACTAAGGAATGGGGAAGAGAGGGAGCTGCAAATGTGGTTTGGACTGGCTGTTTTGGGATATCACAGGGCTTTTGGGAACTCGCAGCCACTGAACAGATAAGTTGACTCTTTTCAGGAGCAGCATCAAACAAAACTGTTTTCTGTGCTGGTACCAATGGTGTGGCAATTTTCTCATTAACTTCAGGTAGCTGTGTTGTAGAGATGTTTTCTATACGTGTTGTAGTATGCTGTGGTTTGAATTCTTTAGATTTTAGAAGAGATGAAGTGGGGGCTGATGTATGAGGAACCTTTGGGACTTTATGAGTTTTCTCTTTTTTTAACTGGGTTTTCTACAGGCTTTCCCTGAGATTCTTGTCCCTTTCTTCTCACACTGCCACTCCTAAGGACTCTTCCCTCTGTAGATTTAGGTTGGTGTTGTTCTTTTAATTTCTTTTTTCTCCGTGCGGGGCTTTTTGCTTTGATCTCATCCTTCTGCCCCTTAGTGACCATTTCATCTTTCACATCTAAACAGAGCTCTGGTGTCACTGGAGCTGCAATTTTCAATGAATCCTTTTTGGCATCATCATCATCATCATCATCATCATCATCAACTATTATATGCTCCTGAACTGTCGGTGGCTGTTTCTTCTGCTTCAGCTGAAACTTTCTGCACATTTTCTGAGGACAGCTCTTTAAGTGGTACAGATATGGGGAGATCCATGTCTGGGATGGCGAGGATGGGTTCTCCATTTTCACCTTGATCCACGACCTCAAGTAATATACCTCCTTCAGCCAGTATTTGCTCCCCTTCCTCATTCTCCACACTTATGGACATGCAGTATGGGTGCATATGCCTGACCAGGTCTCCAAGGGAAACCGAAAGCCCATCTTCACCCTCTGGCTCAAATGTGACAGGAAGTGGTAGGGTCAGACTTTCCCAGTCTAGAAGGTCATTTTCAGGAGATGAAACATGCCTGTCTGGGCTCAAAGTGAGGGATCCATCCTCCTCTTCCTCCCCATCGCTCCTCTGGACAGAGCCCGCTTGCATCCTGGGTCGACTCTGGATAGAGATGTGGGGACAACCAGTCAAACATTTCAACTGTCTGGAGCACTAGTTTATAAAGATCACCATGAGTGGGAGAAGCTACCTTTCCAGTTGATAAAGGTCTTGCGCTACATAGTGAGTTTTTCTCTTGAGGGGAACGAGACAGAGACAGCATTCTCTTCAACTAGAGAGTTAATGGGAAAAACAAAAGCAACATTAACACTTTTATTGTGGACTTCAACACAGTGGAAAAGCAGTCTTTCACGCTTTGCCTCAAGCTCAGAGACAACATGGGGGAGTGATGTATGGCAGCTGGTCACTAACCGGAGAAAGTTCCCCGCCCTTCTGATGTGACAGCAGGTCCGAGTCAGGCAGTGTGTCGAAGGGTGAGAGGTTCTCGTCATCCACGCCGTCAAGCATTTCTGTCAGGACTGTCAGCAGCATGGCCTCACTCTCCTCATCTAGTCCCTTAGACTAAGTGAACACACCAGCAAACAAATAAAATCAAAGCAGGAAACAACACATTACTCTCAGGTTGCTGTAACAGGTGAAGTTCTTCTTGCCTCTACGGTTGGATTGTCCTCAAAGATGGAGCGTATGGAGGGGTCTAAGCAGCTTTGAAGGGCCTCCAGAGTTTCTCCAGAGTTCAGCCCAGCAGCCTAGGAGACAGAGGGAAATAAAACATGTTCTCATGATCAGGCAAAATCTATCTGCAGGCAGCTGCCATACGCACACAGCGCTAAAAAATGGACAAACAACACTTTCTGCTGCTAAAACATAGACCAACAACAACCTCACAAGTACTCAGTGTCTCAATGCTTCAAACAGGAAATAAATATCTACCAAATAGGTAGAAGCCTGGTTTGTAGTTTTGTCTGAGTAGCAGATTCAATTAATATATGAAGAAATTTCATGTATGCAATACAGTCTGAAGATGTGGAAAACAAATGGTTAATTGAACTTCACCACATTAGTAAAAAAAAACAAACTGCAAATCAGATAAGGAAAAGTCAGAGGACAAGGAAGCAGCTTGATGAACTGTCATAATTTAAAATGTACATTAAAATTTAAGACTGAACATGTAGATAACTTATGTACTCTGATATAAATATTGTCCAATGGACATCGGTAAGCCTGAAATATGCACATTAAAATAGAAGTTTAAAATGTTACCCTTAAAACGCATACAAGCCACCATGTAATATAGATCAACTTGATGTAACATCATGTCATATTCATAAAACCACCACACAGGTGCCCCTTTATCTGTAGGCATAAGTGACAAATCTGAGCACTACCTTCTGAACATGTAGCACACTGTTCATAGTGACCCACGTGTTTCTATCTACATGCATGCAGTGGGCAGACATATTTGATCCTCGCATGACGCCGTACAAAGGGAAGCCACGCAGCCCACGTGTTGCACTACAACAAACCAAAGCAGGACGCTCATCTCCCTTCCTGCCTTGTTTATTTCAAAATCTAAAAACAAGAAATGCACACTTGCCATTTTTATGCGTTTGTTTCAATGAATATTAGTACTCCAGGTTGTTGATTAAAAAAAAAAAAACTTTATCGGTTAGTGGGATTAAAGTCTGGTGGTGGCCTAACTGTCGTCTGCGCATGCGTAGAGAAAGCCAACATAGGTGTCCACCACTACTAAACCACATGTGTGCTGGAATGTGTGTGTTTTTCAATGAAAACTTGTCAAGATACAGAAGTTCAAGAGCTGGAAATCACACAAGTCGACGTGCCTGTATTAATTATTATATTATTATTTAAATCATATTATGCAGCACTGCTAGGTTTATGACACTGATGCAATGCGCTGACAAGCAACCTATACATAAATGACATCCTGGTCTAATCGCTGTCAAGTAAGGATCACATCCACGCTGCAGTTTAAGATTAAAACCGAGTAGAGTCTTTCAGGTTGTGTCACCACGTGTGCATCAGTCTGTTTGGACGATGTGGCATAAAACCCTTCTAATGAGCTATAAAATTGGATTCCTGACACTAATTATACAACTTACACTAATGCCGGGTCATACCCCAACAATAACAAACAACTGTCATTTCACATGTTTTAGTGATTGATTATATAAATAAAAGAGGAAATCTGCTGCTTTCATTAGCCGATCGGCCACACCACACTGACTCATTAGCCATCACTAACAGAGACAGAAAATCCAGCTGCATTTCCAAATAAGTTTTACCAAATAAACACGTCCCCACGTAGCTGTAGACCTGTTATAATCGCAGAACAGCGAGCATTTTTGAATGAGTTTTAGTAATACTACGACTGTATCCACGTGTCACTATTCCACGCGCAGCCCAAAGCTCTTACAGCCAACAATCTTAAACGATACAGCAAAAAGATCCACGCAAGCCCAGGAACAGTGAAACTAAAATGTTTTAGAAATAAAGTGTAGATGAATTTCTTCACCTCGTCTAGTGTTTCCATGGGGAAAAAGTCCATATTGCACGCTGTTAAAGTCTCCTCGCTTGCTCCCCACCGCGCCGCCATCTTGCAAGCCCACTCCCTGCCCGGATGCGTTTCGGAATGAAAAGTAGTGAATCACGCCGGCAGCGGACACGTGGTCCAACATTCCCGGCAAAATGACGCAAAATGACGCCGCGGGTCGAGGGGTTACACAGCCACGTCTCTTTAGATTTTTTTTTTTTTAAAGAAAGAAAGAATTGTCTTTTTTTTTTCGCTCAGAGTTGTATAATTCTTTTGAAAAGAATTATACAACTTCAAAGTTAAAACTTTCAATTTTATTTTAAATACCAAATTTCATCTTTTGTAAGCTACGTTTTATATCCACACAATTCAGTCTACAAACCACAAAGGTCCCTTATTATACTTTTGGTTCTAAAAATAATCCTCTGCTCAAATAATTATAGTCATGATAAATAATAAAACAATAATTACTATTCTTATTTGTTTTATGCTATTTATTGCCCTGTTATCATGTTTGTGTTCTTATTTGAAGTTGTTTGGATTTTTTTTTTCTGATTTCCCTCAGACTTGTTTTTGTCTTTGCTGTGCATTTTTTTTTTTTTATTATCAATCCAGTTTGAAGCTGGTGGAAGAAAAAAAACAAAACAAAACTTGCTGCCTTCTTTTGCCTATTTTGACAAGAGGATCTGGCTGCAGACTATGAACAAAATGAAGTGCCATTTGAAACCGGAAACATGACCTCCACTCTCAGGTGCTTCAGAGTCAGGTGATTAAGGCAAGTTTCAGGAAAAGGTGCTCCGTGGATTTGAGGTGACATGTTCCCAGTCTACCTCACTGTCTGCAGTCAGATCCTTCTCTCTATTGAGTGTAGTTCACCTAACATCAGTAATTGACTTATACAGATTATTATTATTATCATTATTATATATATTATTGTTCTTTTTTGTCTGCATATACACTATATTGCCAAAAGTATTTGCTCACTCATCCAAATGATCAGAATCAGGTATTCCAATCACTTCCATGGCCACAGGTGTATAAAATTAAGCACCTAGATGTGCAGACTGTTTCTACAAACATTTGTGAGAGAATGGGTCGCTCTCAGGAGCTCAGTGAAATCCAGAGTGGAACTGTGATAGGATGACACCTGTGCAACAAATCCAGTCATGAAATTTCCTCGCTCCTAAATATTCCACAGTCGACTGTCAGCTGTATTATAAGGAAATGCAGTTTTTTGGGAACGACAGCAACTCAGACACGAAGTGGTTGGCCATGTAATTGACGGAGCGAGGTCAACGGATGCTGAAGCGTATAGTCCGAAGAGGTCCCCAACTTTCTGCAGTCAATCACTACAGACCTCCAAACTTCATAAATGGCCTTCAAAATAGCTCAACAACAGTCCGCAGAGAGCTTCATGGATGGGTTTTCATGGTCAACCAGCTGGATCCAAGCCATACATCACCAAGTGCAGTGCAAAGTGTTAGATGCAGTGGTGTAAAGCATGCCGCCACTGGACTCCAGAGCAGTGGAGGAATGTTCTCTGGAGAGATGAATCACGCTTCTACATCTGGTAATCTAATGGAAGAGTGCAAGGGGGCGCTAACATGATCTCCTGAGCGGTGTCTCCACTGCTCTTCTCCCTTTCCTTCCCTTTCCTCCTCCTCCAGCTCATTCCATAATTAATTAGGAGCATCTTGTTACTGTAAATATGCTCAATTTTCTTTCCTGTAGTTTGTTGTGCTGTTTTGCCGCCTTTTTTCTTTCTGTATGTTTGCAGTTTCCAGAGTTTCCTGATGTGACAGTGTGGGGTCCTTTTACTATACCTCCGATTGATCACGGGTTCTGGCTACTTGGCCAAAGGGATATCCCTTTGGCTGACTGGCAAGCACACGTGACTTTCACCCGGGAGTCTTGGGATCATATCCTGCCTGGGCCCTCCGTAGTGTACCTTGCCACACTGAGTTGCATGCTGACTTGCAGTTCCATCCTTTGGTCATCCCAGCGTTTACCTCCACCTGTGTGTGTAGATGTGTTTGGGGTGTCGGCTGGCATGGTGACCGGCGACCTAGTCCTCTGACCATCTCACTTCAGTGCTGCCCTCTTTTTTTTCTTTCTTTACCAGTCTGGCCTTCGGCAGGAAGGTCCCCCCATATGAGCCAGGTCCTGCTCAAGGTTTCTTCCTCTTAAAGTGGAGTTTTTCCTTGCCACTGTTTGGCTTAAAGGTGGTTTGTGTTGTGTTGTTGGATGCAACCCACCATGTCCATCCTGGAGCTAAAGTAGTCCAGTGGACAGACATAAAGCAGTGATGTTGACCTCAAACACTTCCTTAGCATCAACCAGTGGCTGCAACCAGTACTTCAGGCTAAATCAAAACTTGTACGGACTTATGACAAGGATAGGACAAGGATAATGACTTCAACAGTCCTTTTTATACACTTAAACACATATAAAGTTAAATGACCTCTGTTTGTCTGTAGGGCTCCACACTGTCACTTAAGTAGAATAACATTTTTTAGTCTTCTGAGAGACTTAAAATAGCTCATATTTTTGACGTAGCTCCATTGCTACCTGGGCTATCATAAATTGCCACATTGCTGCAAAGACATGTTCTATTCTTATTCAAAACTGCCTCCATTGACATTGTTTTGATTCCTAATGAAGGTTTACACTCCTTACCATCTAATGAAACACCTATAGTGTTGTTTTAACTCTGGAATGTTCCTCGAAAGGCACATTTTTTTCTTAAAAAGTTGATGTATGAAGTAGTATTGAATTTCCCTTTATCGGATAAATAAAGTATTTTTCTTTTTTTTTTCAGTATCACAGAAGTAGATGCTATTCACTCATCTTGATTATATAATAATAATAATAATAAAAAAAACTTTATGTTTACAGAATACATTTGTTTACCCAGAAAATTAATGACATCTTCTTCATTTTCCTAACTTATAATAGGACTTTGATTGGTAATAAGAATTTTAGATATAGGTTGAAATTGAACATTTTCCTTTAAGTTCTTTTTTTGTTTTTATCCGGTGATATAACACATACTCTTTAAAATAAGTCACATACAGGCTACACATTTGCACAAAGAATTGCCACAGTGAGAACATCGCTCAAAGAAAACTGATGACAAACTAAACATAATACTGAAAAGACTAATCATGTCCCCTCAGAGTTTACACAAAGGAAAGTTGGAACAAGTGAAGGAGAAAAACTGATGACAGAGAAGAACTGGGTTAAACACAAAAGGGGGTGATGTGGATCTCATTATGACTCACGTTGCATGCCATAGAAAAGCCATCGGCAATTCCCTGGATCCCACAGGTAAAAAAGGATTAGAGTGAAACCAAGCCTTGCCACAAACACACATGCACACACTTTGTGGTTTACCACTTTGTTTGTGTTTTTGGTTTCTCAGTCATTCATTGCTGTGTGATGAGTAGAAGTGTTCAGCTATTCCCCTGGTAGCTTTTTTTTTTTTTTTTAATTGTTTTACATTCTCTGACTGTTAGCTCTCAGACATTGTTTACCATTGACAAAGCACCAGACTGGTCACAAAAAAAATCATCATATTTGCAGCTCATCATCACCGCTTACCTGCGCTCAGAGCAGCGAGGGGAATTAAAGCGATGTTCATGATTAGAATCAACACGGAACAGGAAAACTGTTTTCTCCGTTACGTGATGCTGGCTGCTCCTTGCTCTTCTGTTTTCATTTATGGCAATAATGAACTAGTGCTTTCTTGCAGACTCCTCACCAAGTTTGTAGAGTCATAACAGGCCCAAACAGTCTGCTTCTCATTATCAGTCATGTCCTAATGATTCTGTGCTGCCCATATTTCCTTTTACAGCTTTGCCCTCAGTGTCAGAGGCTGCATTCTGTACATCTGTGGGCGCTGTGAGGCTTATGAGCTTGTCTGAGTGTGAGTGAGACAGAGAAAGAAGCACCACTGTGCCCCAGCACTCTCCCAAACTGCTACCTACTGCTGTTCTGCCGTTGCCATGGATACAGTGCCCTCTCTCTCTCTCTCCCCTCAATCTTCTCTCACGGTGGGTATGGAGGGTTGAGAGGAGAGGAGAAGTGGCTTTGGCTGCTGCCTCTGCGTCATATTCATACCAGTGCAGCTAAAAGCTGCCCCCCACCGCCCACCCCCTTCCCACTTTCCCTTCCACCCCTCCACCTCTTCCCTTACTTCCTTTCCTCCTTCTTTCCCTCTCATCATCCAATTTGCAAACTGCTAGAACCCCCCCACCCCCCACCCCCACTCCCACTCATCACCTCCTCCCTCTATTTGTGTCTCCTATCCGCATCTGCTCATCACAGTCTTCCTCTCTTTGCTGGACCCGCTTGGTTTCCTCTGTGCGGCTGACCTGTGGGGACTTTTTCCAACGAGCGTAGGGGGGAGAAAGAAAGAGAGAGACAAAGGTAGGCACTGATATGGAGGATTTTTAAGAACCATTGTGTGTCAGAAAGAGTGTGCAGGATGGAAAAGAAGGAATGGGGGGGGGGACACAACATCTGCAAAACAAAGACTTGAGAGGAGAGCATTGAGAGCGTTAACTCTGGCAGATTTTAGGAAAACCATTAGGACCCTTTCAGACATTTTGTCAAGAGTTTATGAAGAAACAAGGTCGTCTGTTCATGTAAACAAGTGTTTTGCTGCTGTGTAAAGATAACATACAAAGAGGAGGTGTGATCCTCAGTAAGGCAGGCAATGTGTTTGTGTACAACCAGTTTGCTGTCTGACACATAGTGTCATTGAGCTGCTGCCGCTGCTGCTGTTGTGCGTTCCCACAGTGAAGAGAAGGAGGCGAATGGAGGGGGAACTTCATTATTCTCAGAGAGCTTTTTGAGCGATGTGTGGATGTGTTGACAGAACAGCAATCTCTGAGTCTGCAAGAGTAGGAGAGTGAGAGGAAAAGAGGACAAAAAAAGAGCACGCTCAACAGTGCAGTTTGCGCTGAATTGCTCCGCTTCAAAGCCTAAACATCCCTGTAAACAGAAGCCATTTCCCAAATCACATCCACATACCCCTCCTCTATTTCCTCTGTGTTCTCCTCTCTTTTCTCTCATGCAGCATTGGGAATGTCTCGCTCTCTCATCTATTCTTTTGTTCGGAGTTCACCATTCTGCAGTCGTAGCATCTGAAAACGCTTTGCGGGATTCACAGAGAAAAGAAAATCAGAGAAAGATGAGAATACTCACAGACAAAAAAAAATGTGAATGTCTATGAGAGGAAAATAAAAACAGTGGAGTAGAAGACGAGGCCTGGAGGGTTGTCCATTGCATCTTGGTCCCGACAGTGTGTATGACTTTTAACTGTGATGCCTCTGCCAGTGCATTGGTGTGTAGGGACTGTTGCCTGTCAGCTTTCATTTCAGCACTGGCACTTTCAGCACTGTCTTTTCTTTGTTTAAAAGTTGTGAGGACACAGAAAACAGTAAACACTGAACTTCAGTTTATTTGAATTCAGTCAGTTGTAAATTATTGGTATTAATTACTGTTTATAAAAGACTTTGAGTCTGATTGCATAACATTTGCATTATGACACTCACTGATCCATAACTTTTCACTCTCTGTTACTACAAGTTATTTATCAATGAATATTTTTTTTGACAATTCAACCATTTTTCTCTGCTATATTTTGCTCTTGTTGATTTACATCAAGGCCTAATATGAGCCACTGTTGCCCACCATCACAGGTACATTGAAACAGGAGCATCTATTAGGAGCTAATTTTGCAATGATATGAAAAACATTTTTCTATGAAACACAGAAAAGGCTTGGGGTAATTAAGGAACGTTGTCACTGACTCTATTGTTTACAGTAGTCTCAGCAATGTCTGAAGCACATTTGGCACAAGACGCCTCAGAGCTGAGCAGAATTTGAGTGGAGACTCTGAACTAAATTGAAGTGAATCAAACCTGAATTGAGTAATTTATCAACCCCCTAAGTGGAATTATGTTGTTGCGGTGTAAATTAAGAAAGAAAGTAAAAATTAGATTAACATCATTTTACAAACTAATTTAGAGTAGGATGTGTACCAGAGAGGTTTGTTGAAATGTCCAGAGATCATGATGAACACCCTGGAGTGTTGCATTTGTTGCCTGGTAACAAAAGTGCTGATTATATCACACGCAGCATTGGTAATGCAGGTGAACTTTCAGTAGACAACGCGGAATTAAAACTTAGAGCAGTTCAATACCTGGGATGCTGAGGTGCTCCTTCACAGTAGCATGTCCAGCATTATACCATCTATGACTAACAAGCACTTCAAGCAGTCTTGCCTCACTGCTGCTAGTCTTTTTTACAGTCTCCTGCCTGTTTCCATCATCCAAAATCAGTACAGAGATGGACAGTAGCCATGCTCCAAAAACATGATACTCCTGCTGTTTCCTTATCAGTGCTACATCTGGTCCATTTTATTTCCCTGAGATTCTCCTCCTGCTTTATATCCTCGACCTCTCCTCTTCAACTTGCCCCTATTTTGGATTATTCAGCCCATTATCTGGTTTTGGAAAGCTTGAATTGGTTGTTCTCACATGTAATCAACTTTCTATTGCAATGGCAACTCTTTTAACAAATGTTTAAAAAGTGCCAGAATTACCAGCAGACCAGCATCCGAACCAGCCATGGCAAATGTTTTAAAACGTGTAGATTCTACAGGAAAAAGCTCAGTAGAAAATCCCACAAAGATACAAAAAAGACACAGTTGGACTGGAGAAACAAAGTTGTTGTCTTCTCAACTGTAATCTGCTTTACAGGAATAAACAGATCCATGAAACCCCTTATTGTCATAAAATTGACTTTTTAATATTAGGGTTGATTTGTATTGAGTGTTAAAAGTGTTAGTGTGCTGACCCAAAGAGTGGGTCAGTTGTATTTTGTTAACAAAATATTTTCCGTGCTCTTCTGTGCTGACTTCCTAGGTTCCCCTGTTAACTCTTAATATTAACTCTTGATTAGGAATCAATGTACTATGTTTCTTACTGTATATTCAGTCATAATGTCACAAGGAGATGACATGCAGCATTGTTCATCTGATAGCATCAGAGCTACAAAGACATCTGGTCTATGGGAGTCAGTTATGAGCTTGTGTGATTGTGTAGTGAAGTGTGAGATTATGAGATTATTGGCTTGGAGAAAAAGCACGCTTGAGCCGAGGGAAGTTATGGGATGAACTGGAAGCGAAGCAGAAAAATGGAGGGGTGAAAGGAAATGAAATGCAATCACAAAGAGCTGCATCAGGCTGCAGAGCGGCTGAGAAAATATCAACAGAATGAAGAGATTTGATTGACAGAGAGAGGTGAGGTTAAACAAGATTATTTAAAAAGAGCCAGAAGAAGAAGTGGTTGAGCAGACAGGTGAAGTCAAACCAGACGTGCAAGAGAGCTGAAAGCATGTGCACGTAGCATGTACACTTCCTGCCTCCCATGGGTCTCCCGTGTCCCTGCGCTCCAGGAGGGCTTTGCATTTTTAATCAATGCTGTCTGTAGTGATTAACACCAGTGTTCTTGCTGCAGCAAAAGAAAAAAAAGGAGAGTAAGACAGAAAGAGAGATGGGAATCTGCATGAGGCATGATGTGTGTGTGTCTGTTTGTTAGGCAGTAATGACCCTCTGCCTCTGGGCTCCTACTGAGTATGTTTATCTTCCACAGCAGCACAGGGTAAAAATAGACGATGCATCACTGCCACACAAGCACACACATCTTGAGCATTTCTTTTTTTTTTCCCCCTCTCCTTTGCTCTAATTGCTTCCCTCTTGCTTTCTCTGTTTCACACATGCTCACTCACTCCAATCCATTTTTTTTTAAACTCCAGTCTCACATACTGCTGAGGCCCTTTCTTCCTATTTCACTGCTCTCTCAATTTTCCCTCCCACTCGTGTTGCAATATGTCTATTAATGATGCAGCTACAGCACCGCTGCCAACTTCCTGCCTCTGACAGAGAGAGGAGTGTAGTTGTGTTGTACATGGCCTGCTTTGTACCACTCCCTCTTATCTCTCCACCCCTCTGTCTGTGTTGTTTTCCTCAGAGCTAACCTATGCGAGCAGAGTGTGGACTGAGCGCAGCTGTTTCGTTCAAAGAAGGGCCCAACATGTGAGAAGATGTCTGTTGGAGGTTGTGCTTGTCCCGGTGAGTGCTTACTTTTTCCTCCTTCATGTTTGTGTACAGTGATAGTGTTGGACAGATGACTATATGTATGTAAAAGTACTGCAAAGCCCCCTGAGGGCAGTGTCAAGCAGTGTGAGTTTGTATGTGCGTTGGTGAAATAATGCCACACTCTCCCCGCATGCCAAAAACAAGGTTACAGACTCAGGATCCTAAACTGTGGGACTGAGCTGTTCACCAGACCCTCTCTGTCACGCAAGCTTGTGCTGTAGCAGATCAATGGCTTTTTCAGCTTTATTCCATTCACAGACACTGAGATATCAATAAGTACTTAATCTACTTGATGTCCATTTTAACCCCCCCTCCCCCCAGATTTAATTTGCCACTATAGATCTGCTTCTTGATTATTTGGAAGTCTGGACAAGTTGCTGAAAATCAAAATGCAAAAATTGTTTATGGCCCATGAATCACAACTGAATGACACTGAAGTCCCCCTTTGATAAAAATCAAGTCTTTAACTTTGTTAACATGCTCCCAAAATGTTTTTTCCATCTATCACAAGACATACCATTGGCAAAATCCAGCATCAACGCAATGGGCTTGGATTGCTGTGGTGAATCTGCAGAGCACTACCTGCAGTTTCAGGAGGTTAAAAGGCCTCGTGATAAGCAAGCAAGCTAATGAAAGCTTTGCAGAAGTTAGATTGAAAGAAAAAAAAAACAGAGAGGAGAAACTGCTTATCTCATTTCTTGCTCTTTTTGCCGAAATGGCAGACTTGAAATGTTCTGTTTATGGCCGTGACAGCAAAAAATTAGATTTGTAGACTTTCACGTCTTATACAAAGTCGTTGTCAGACAACTGATTTGCAAATTTGAATGCAAAACAGCTGGGTTTTGCCACTAAATTACTTATAAAATCTGATGCTATTTTGGCCATTTATCTGGGAGAATCACAAGTTTGAGTGGACATGAACAAGCTATTTTATCATTTAATTACATTTTCTCTTCATACCCCTCTCGTTCACAGTTCCTGCCCTCAACCATTAATTCTCTTATGGTATATCGGCCAATAGCCACCATTATTAAAAGCTCTTAGCAGTTCTGGTCACTATTATCTGTTTGGTTTTTACATAATGAGCTAGAAAACATGTCTTAATTGATAGGAAGTTTTGGCTAACAGAAACATGCTACCAGATGATAACATTGCCAGGAAAAAGGCTCTTATAATTCATTGTTATGCTTCTGATACTGTTAAAAGTGGTGATATAACACCATTCTGATACTTCTGCTTGCATATGACCTTGTATAATTTAACTTCCTTTTCCTGAGAATGATTCTCAGGTTTAGCTTGAGCTAGCCATTGCATGCTCTCACTGAGGTGACGTGGGTGAGGCCACATTAACAAAAAAAACTATTTTCAGCACATGTCAAAATTTTTTGCAGCAAAACTTAAAGATGTACACTTTTGTGGAACACAGCTGAGCTTTTAAAGGATTAATAACTCCTGTAGTGGGACTTAAAGCAGTTAATGAGGGTGTTAAGCAAAGAGTTGCATTTGAATGGAGTTAAGCTACTTAAGCTACAGTTTTCAAGTGGCTTTTGCGTTTTGCATTCCTGCATGTTTTCATTTTTCAAAATGCTGTTATTAAACTTGTCTTTTCTTGAAATCAAAACCCTTGATCTCTTCCGCTTTAAACAAAAGTGACTTAAAATACCGGTTATTACATTTATGCTGGATCTCACTGGTATTTGGTGTCTACATTCAGCACTTATGGCACTAATATCACAGTGAGAAGAAGGGAATCTTTTACAGTCTGGGTCTGTCTGCACATGTCAGCCTTTGGCAGGCAATTCTTTTTGGCAGTTTTATCAAGTAAATTGTATAATCTGCTCACTTCCAACAGAATGTTTCCTTTCGCCTGTCTTTTTTTTTTTTTTTTTTTTGTCTTTGGTGAGGTTTCCCTCAAATAGTACCCCGCTGAGAGCAGGAGGCAGGCTGCAGAGATAGTCACCTTGTTCACAGTGTAAAACCTCAACGTACCAAGGGATGAGCTTTGTGTTGCACCAGGGAGTGAGTATCAGACAGAAATTGAATCATAGTATCTGCTCTGGGAATCTCAGAGAGGGCAGATTCAATTAGGGTGTAAGCATAATTTTAATAGGGCAGCTCTGATTCGGTGGCAATTGGCTGTCAGATGGAACAATATTCGGCCTCTGCTTGACGTTCTCGTCTCAGAGCTTGTCTCTTCTTTACCATCCAGCTTCCTCTCTCCTTCCTGTACTTTACTAGTAACCCAGCCACCCTCTGTGGGCATACTTTACAGTGAAGCTGAAACCTTTATCGGCATAAATATGCTTTTTAAGAACAGAAAACGAAGTCCTCCAGAGAGATCTGCCACATACATGTAGTGCACTAAAATTTAAATGACCATAGAGTTACACATAGTTTCATGGAAATGTTATGTATATCCCTGTATCACAGGCACGTTCACCTCCATGAGAAGCCTGCTAGGGCAAGTTTAGGCTGGTAGATCTCACAGATAACAGCAGAACAACACAAAATCAATGCTGGTTTCTCTTTCTCTATCCCCACTTGTGAGTGTGCAGTAAATCATTATATCTGCAAACTTCACATTCCTGCATGATGGCGGATGGCAGATCTCCTTCATTGTTTCAGCCTGTACTGTAAAAACAAACCCTACTTTAATTCCAGCACCACTTTCACTTTCTTCAGGCCATCTTTGTTAGGTTATTACGTCTGCATACAGCAGAGTATAAGCCCTAAAAAATGAACAGGCTTCTCCTGTCTGTCTTGTTCTTGGACAGCCCTGTGGCATCCTGCTGCTGTTGAGACTTTGCTCTTAATAAGTCTTTTTAAAGCTTTGGTGTTTGCTTGAAGTAGATTTGTTCTAACATAGTGGAGCCAATCATATCCTTTGTTCAGGCAAAATGGTAAAAATAGGTTGCCTGTGAGCTGAAGCTATAACCCCCCTCCCACTCAAGCATGTGCTCCCCTTTGCTCACCACTCTTCCACTCTCACCCCTCCCTTATTTCACTCTCTACTCCTCTTCCTCTTTAACCCTTTTACACTCCTTCATACTTCATTTCCTTCTGCAAGAATAGTTTCAGCTCATGCAGAAAGTCATATGATGCCCGATTGTACAAAAGTGACTAAAAACAAGATGGCAGCCAAACAGCTTAACTTTTTAAAATAAATTACTGTTACACAACATAGCCACTGACTCAGCTTTATCTCATTGCTCTGAATGCCCGTGTCCCTCTTTCTTTTCCTCCTCACTTCTTCACTTATACTCTTCCTCTTTCCCTCTTCTCTGTACCTGAGTGAGACTCACAGATCTTTCTTGCCAGATCAAAATGGCAGTGTGTGCAGAGGCAGAGAGAAAGCAGGATTGCGTGGGAGACAGAGATGCTAGGGAGTCAGAAAAATGAGGTGGGGGGTTGCAGTGTGGCAGAGAGCTGTAATGATGTCACATCTGCTGCAGGACGACAGGATGGCAAAGGAAAGCTGGCACGGGCCACTCAGCCTGGGGGAGGGGGAGCAAAGGGGGGAACTAAAAACCACACATCACACCTGTATTTGTGAGAGATCTGCAGAATCTTTAAAAGATAAAAGCAGGTTTGGGACTGAGCTAGAGGGTGAGAGTGGTTGTAATTGTGCTCAGATTAAGGAAAAACTGCACTGTAAACAGGAAGGTGCCACCTGTGTACTTTTAGTGCAAGTGTGCAGTCAAGAGTGTAAGAGTCAGGAATGGTGTACTAATGCAGTACATTAATCATCAACCAACCTGTGTGAACTGCTGGTACTTGTCAAAAATGAACTGTGCACTGTGAATGGCACACACAACACATTGATACCGTACAGTCAAGACGAGGCAAATGCTGAAATTCTGACATGATCAAAGGGATTAAGAAATAATAATAACAATGTGCGACCTGATGCAAGAGGAATACAAAAGTATTTTATAACATAAAATCAAACAGAAAGACCTGAATTACCAAGGAAAAATAAATGTGTTTGAGATATGATTGGTGTTTCATGATTTATTCATTACAGTAACTTAATAACACCACAGACAGCATCTCCGCTGCTCAGTTTAACATGAGACATTAAGATCAAGTTGTGCAGTAGCATGTAAAGCATGCTTCAATTCTTCTATGGTGAATTGTTTTTCATTCACGTACTACAGCTGGTGATTCTTGGAACATCAACACAAGCAGAGACTTAAATGTATTATTTTTGAGTTCAGCAGTAAAACCTACAATTTAAGCTGTATCACGTCCTATCGGTGAACAAGATTATCCTGTACTATGCCCAAAGGAAAGAGACACTAACTTTGCACAGACATTCACATTTTTTGCTGTTTAATTTATCTTCAGCACATGCTGTTTAGCTTCCTCTTGTCAAGCCGCAGTTGCCTCTGGGTGCAGCATCGTGTTAGTCCTGTCTGGTGCCTCGTTGCTATCACTACCCGTCAGTTGTCACAACGGTTTTTCTGACAGTTTTGTGCCTCCTAGAAAAGCAGCAACACGAATCTGAACATCCTATTCACCGGCGCTCGCTTCAGATTTCCTCAGTACTGCCTCACTCTCCTTGTCACAAGCTTTTGTAAAGACACAGTACGTCTGATGTTATAGCTTTGAAGACATGTTTACATTTGGCAAGTGCACAGTTACCTGATTGTGTTCATCCAGTTCAGGTTCTTCCTGCGCAGTAGCTGCCAAACTGTGTTAGAATTTGAGTGAAACTCAGCTCATTTAAATCAGATTTTTTAAAACTCTGTATTGGAGACAGCATGATTGCTTTGTGAGAAAATGACCATGAATGTCATTTGGATATAAAGGCTATGCGGCCCACTTCTGCATTAAATAGCAAGTGGAAGGTGCTCTTCAAGCTGAGAATCTATAAATAAAACAGGGTACATCAGATCTAGTGTGGTTCCACACAAGTCTTCCGGTGACTAAAATAGGATGTAATCACTACCTGCCAGCCTTATATTTGCCAGGTACTGTGAAATAGCTAAGTGCGACTCTTACTGAATATAGATGAAATATGAGTCAAACACTCCCAAAATGACCCCATATAGCCCTATATTTCACACTCAATTAGTCTAACTACTAGTTTTAAGAATGCATTCTTTAGATTAGATTTCTCTATAGAAGTAAGAACTATGTTGTGTGTAATATAATATAAGCTCTAGGAAAAATTGCAACAGTACAACTACATTCCATTGGTGTCTCTTCTGAAGCACAAGGAAGATGTTTTCAGTACCTGCCAGCAGAGGGAGATGCTGTTCTTCCACAGTCACCCCCCCCCCCCTTTTTGTTTTAATTATTTATTTGTTTATTTTAACAGCCCATCAGGAGTAAACTGGTGTCACATTGCAGTCAAGAGATTCTACAATTAGGCCTAGTGGAATTTAATAAGGGTTATTAGGAAAATAAGCCTTAAACCCTTATTTTTTGTTTGGACAAAATGTATTCTATGAGCCAATTTTAAGTTGCATCAATTTCCATTTTCAACCAAATAATGCAGAAAAATTTGATGCAGACAGTTCATTATTATTATTATTATTATTTTCAAATTAAGAGTACAAATCTTGTCATGAAGCTTAATGAAATGCATCTACTAATGTGGGATGTATCATGATGCACAACACTTATTGTGATCAATCAACAAATGACTCAGTTGTTTAAAGGACGCAGCCCACAGTTCACATCAGCTGATTTATGACATTTTCCTCCAACCTGAACAATGAACATGTGATGCAGCTGATACTGTGTAGTAAAGCAAAATGGATGGATGCATGTTTATTTATTTTTTACTGTCTGTGTTCGGCTAGCGTCATATAGTCCATCTAGGCTCCAGACCAACTTCTTTTTTGGTAGGATTGGTTTGGCAAACTTTCTCTGATCTGCATTTTCTCAGTTGGTTGCACATGTGCTTGTCTTGTACCAAGTACTTAATTTAGCTCCGGTCTAGAGCTCTGTATTTATTTCTTTTCTGTTCCATGTTTAATTTTTATGCAACTTTATATCTCTGCTCTAAGACGGATGTAAGATTTATTTAGTCAGAGGGATTGCTGTAGGTCAGATGTGCTTAACATATGAAGTGCATTGCCCCACTTCCCTCAGCTGCATTCCTGGCTTATATGATTCTTACAAACTGACTGGCAGCTCAAGTGAAAGCCTCAACAAATGAGCTTTAAATGCACTTTGAGACCACAAAATGTACTCGAGCCTTCAAATATATTGCTTGTAAACATTAGAGTGGATATTGATTGAAAGTGAGGCTTTAGGTTATATAACCTTACATAATTTGAGGCTACGACAGGCTCAGTGCTGCGGTCTAAAGGATGTGAAGCATCGGCCAAGTCAATCATTCTAAGTAAGCAAAGCTGGCTTGAATTAAATGACCTATTTAGGTAAATAATAATTATAATAGATTTTCTGAACTATAAACATTTGAGTCACGTTCCTTGGATTTAATAGAGGATGCAAATCACCCAAGGATTGAAGAAAGAGACACAAAATGGCAAAAACATTAAGACAAAATAGTATCCTGAAACAGTTTTGTACACATTAATTCAACAACCTGAAGTTCCTTTCATGCCTACAAGGCACCAAATCTAAGATGGGCTTTCCTGAATCCAAGCCAGTGCTTCCAAACATCAGATTAAGCTCCTGCAAGAAGGTGAAGTCTCTCTAAGTATAAACAGCTAAAAAAGTAATTTATCTTCAATTATATTTCAGTGTATTTCCCTCTAACAGATGCAGAATCCGTTACTATACAGTCGCGTTGACAGGAGTAAGTGTTGCAATCCCTCTGTTAAATTGGTACCAATGACACCAATGTGAGCAGCAGAATGGGGTTAAAACATGGAAAGGTAGGTAGATCATTGGAGTTCTTGGGTGCGCATCCTCTTTCACTGATGCTTTGCAAAGACCAGAACATTTCCAGAGGGCTCAGTGGTGATACTTATCCCAAGTGCACCCCCTCAGTTCCATACCGTCCCATTTCATCCTACAGGCCAGCTGTCATCCTTTCTTTTAATCCACAGCCTTTTACTGTTTTTTTTCTCCTGTGGTGGCCAAAGACTCGATGGTTTTGTTGCAGGAGGCGACCTCTCACTCCTGTCTTCTTCAGTCGGTAGGTCATAGACATTGCAACAAGTCCCCTGCATCCCACTTTAACACGGAATACCTTTAACCTCCAGCCATTCTGGGCCACTTTCATTTTCAGGATCAAAGTATTTATGATGGTGTAGACTCTCAGTCATCATAGGTCACGGTATCTCTCAAAGGTTTGAATCAAGCTGACTGGACTTCTTTATCTTTGTTATTGAAGACATTTCATTTTCCATCCAGAAGGCTTTGTCATATCAAAGTGGCTTGTCACCTCGGACTCCCCACTAACCAGTTTAGATCTTTGACAGTACAGTGGTACCTCTACTTACAAAATTAATTGGTTCTGGAAGTAGGTTCGTAACCTGAAACTTTCGAAGTTGAGATGCGTTTTCCATGTAAATGCCCTAATCCTGTTCCAAGCCCCCCAAAATTTCAAACATAGTTTTTAAAATAAATTATAAATACATGAAATGATGTAAAAACCTGTAAGAAATACATGTTAGAACTAGAAAAGGACTCGGAGAGCGGTGACTTCCACCGAGTGCAACAATTATCAAAAATTTGAAAGTGATCCAGAATCCAAGGATTTCTTCCAGATCACACCCAAAATGAAATCAGTTCTTCCTTTTCACATTTCCAACAACTCCATCCATAACTTTTTGAGTTATCTTGAACACAGACAGACAGATAAACGCTGGCAAAAACATAACCTCCTTGGTGGAGGTAAAAATTGTTCGTTTACCTTGGGTTGCTAGGTTAAGCTCATACAGACAAGAGGCCCTCCTAGCCAATGGGATGCCAGGAAGATGCTAAACAATAGCCAATGGCAGAGCAGTTCGGATGCACCACTTTCAAACCGAGATACAGAGCAGCTACAAGTACGTTTACGTTACGGTAAACTCTGGGAGCTAGAGGTGGGCGATACTGGGAATTTTGGTATCGATCCGATACCAAGTAAATACTTTTTCATATTAAGCTTGATCTATAATGAAACTGCTGACCTTTTGGTGTTTTTGTGATTTTTGTCTTTGGATTATTTTATTAAAACCTAGAATAGAATTTCGGCAAACTTTCGGCAAAAGGAATGTTAACTGTGATAAAAAAGTATTTTGCTGTCACCTATAAACATTTTAGTGTAAATATTCCTTGGAGTTTGAATTGTTCTGTTCATAATATCCTAATTATTATATCTTTGTGTAATTTTGTTTGCATTATGTGCACTTTCTCATTGCTTTAACTCTATAAATTTATCAATTGTGGGATAAATAAAGGATTATCTAATGTTATTTTATCTTAGATAACACCTTTCAATGGGATACAAAAGATGTACTGGGTTATTTCAAAGTCTTAATTAGATTTTTTTGAGCTGGCTCGAGTAACATATGACTTAAGTAACATATACTTTGAAAGTTAATATGAACTGATGCTGAAGATGACCACTCTTATCTACCTGGGTACTCTCTGTTGGACTGAAAGGCGTCTGAAAGGCAACATCAAAAGACGAGAAAAGAGGGGAGGGAGGAGGAGGACGCAGCGACAGCGTGTCATACACAGACTTCAATGAATTTCGCACTCAGTCAGTGCTTGTGGGAGAGAGAAAAGCTTTAGTATCGATCTTTTTCCTCGAGTATCATTCGATATCAATACCAGCGTTGGTATCAATATTATCGATATTTGGATCGATGTACCCACCTCTACTGGGAGCTGCGAGTAGCAGCGTGTTCTGTGTTTTTGCCTTTCGTATCCTGAAATTTCTTTCGTAACAAGAGGCAATATTTTCCCATTTTGTATGTAGAGACGTTCGTAAGTAGAGGTACCACTGTATTTGGTCTTCTTACTCTCAACTTCACATGGTATCATCAGTTCCACAGCGACTGCTGTCTTGGCTGTTGTGGACCACAGTACCACGTTTGACAGGAGTGTGGTGGCCATGATTTTGTCCAGGTGCATTTCCATTTTCTAATTATGTGTAGCCTGTAAAATGTATGTTACATGTTTGTCCCTGGAGCTGTGTTTTGGCTGTTGCCTCTTGACCACAGCGCTTTTGTGAAAGAAATTTTAAATTTCAATGTGCTTTTCCCGTTTATATAGAAAGAAAGAAAGAAAGAAAGAAAGAAAGAAAGAAAGACAGAAAGAAAATGCCTGTGTCTTTTGCCGCTGTTTTGTGCTCTGGAGGTTGCTGATGCCTGAGGGAGGGCATTTATGGTGGTTTGCCTTTGTTCTGAAGCTGAAGCCAGCTATCTGAGTACTTGATTATGAGGCCAAGTCTGTTGTCCTTGGGAGAGGCTTGTTGTGCACCCTGTAAAGATGTGCTGCAATAATGCAGGAGCTTGACAGAGGGAGCAAGAGGGCCTTTCTCTGAAATACTGCATCAGGCCCTGGGGTGTAGGACAGAGGTCTTAAGTGGCAAATCCCAGGTATATTCATTAGAAGTTAAGAGAGAGGCCATGTTTGTGTTACATCACTCTTCCTTTTTTTTGATTAAACATTTTAATAATTTGGGAAGTGGGGATACTAATTTCTGTGCCTTTGCAGAAGGACTCCGTCATTTTTTCCCCCCATTTTCACTAAAGTGGAGATTTCAGCAACTCAATTGTTCTTGGTGCTGTCTAATTCATGATTCAATCTCAACAGGAGACAGGTCTGTGCTTGCACAGATGTGCACAGTACTGCTGTGTTGATTGTCAGTGATGTCTCAAGGTACTCTGAGCCCAAGGGACAACATCAGTCATGAGAGAATGACAATTTCTCGTGCAGAGCAAGTATTGGCCACGGCCACAGAGATTCAATAAATCATTTCACAATAGGGATCAAAGGAACTAAGCACTTAGCAATTTTGTATTGAGAAATAATCTTTGAACTGGAGGCTCTGACAAGGTATGGTACAAAGTAGTGGCTTCATAATCCATCCTTGCTTGCAAAGACAACAGATATTTATTATCTTGTCAACATTCATTCATTCCTAATTCATAGCTCCAGCACATTTCAAAATGCACTTCTACCTGATGTAGAAGCGTGATTCATCTCTCCAGAGAACGAGCCTCCACTGTTCTAGAGTCCAGTGACGGCGTGCTTTACACCACTGCATCTAACGCTTTATTTGGTGATGTGTGGCTGGATGCAGCTGCTCCATCATGGAAACCCATTCATGAAGCTCTCTGCACTGTTGTTGGGCTAATCTGAAGGCCACATGAAATTTGGAGGTCTGTAGTGATTGACAACCTCTTTCGAACTATGAGCTTCAGCATCCGCTGATCCCTGCTCCCTCAGTTTACGTGGTCTACCACTTCGTGGCTGAGTTGCTGTCGTTCCCAAACACTTCCATTTCCTTATAATACATCTGACAGTTGACTGTGGAATATTTAGGAGTGAGGAAATTTCATGACTGGATTTGTTGCACAGGTGTCATCCTATCACAGTTCCACGCTGGAATTCACTGAGCTCTTGAGAGCGACCCATTCTTTCACTAATGTTTGTAGAAACAGTCTGCACATCTCGGTGCTTAATTTTATACATCTGTGACCATGGAAGTGATTGGAACACCTGATTCTGATCATTTGGATGAGTGAGCAAATACTTTTGGCAATATAGTGTATGTTGGGATGGGGACAATTTAGAGTTAATATTGTGGTGAAATTTGTTGCCATTTATTGACACGTGGAAAAAGCTAACATTAATATTCTAATCTTGTTTTCTGCCTTCACTAATTCCACTCTTGTGCTGTTGGCTGTTTTTTGCATTGGACCATGAATACAATCTATTTCTCTAATGTATGAACTAAACAAACAAAAACTCATTCTGAAGTTTGAAAAACAAAAATTAAATCATATAGCAAAAATGATGGAATACTATTGCCAACAGTTTTTAAATCACACCATCAGTTTTCTTCTCACATTTGTCATGTAACTAAAGATGTAAGAAAGGTTTAGTCAGATGACAAGCACTTGATGATAAAACCCTCAAGGTGATGCGGAATTAGTATTTCTGTGTATTTTAGTACTTGAGGGAATTTACCTGGTTACATTCCACCACAGCTGGAGCACGAGACTGAGAAAAGAGTTGTCTCCCTCAACGCGCGTGCGCTACGCTGTGGGCCACTGGTACACTGATGAGTCCCAGACAAAACAAATTGGGGGGTCCTGAGAAGGAGGGAGCCCTGTTTTGTCCGGGTCTGCGTGTGTCTGTGTCGGGATGGGCGGAGGAGCCTGAAGGAGGTGGGGCCTTTGTTCGAGTCTCGGCTGGCAGGAACAAAGGGTCTTGTAGTAGAGGAGCAACGATAACAGCGTCCTCCTGACAAATGACATCTAAAACACATACGTTACATTTGCAATTGGTCCGGAACCGGTGGAATTAGCGGGAGCGATTCGGTTTCGGGTGCTTTCCTGTCTTCTCGCGGATCTCGGGAGTGAAATATCGGCACCGGAGCTCTCTCCGACCAGTCGCTCCGGCTAGCAGCGAGGCTAGCTGGCTCCAGACGCCGAACCCGAGGTGTTGAACGACACCGCGCTTCGTGTAACGTTTCTCTGCAGGTAACTGTAACTCACAGCCACAGCACTTCACCGGTTCCGCTTAATTTTTTTGAAGACACCGCCGAAGCTGCTGGTTACCTGCCACTTCGATGTTCCAGGAGGACGGGGGTGATATTTGGTCACTTAGCTAGTATGTTAATAGCTTAGCAATGGCATCCGTCCTCTGCAAACGGTTTGACGTTCATCAAAACGCCCCCCCCTCCTGTTTGACGCCTTCTCGGGGCTGACAAACTAAACTCTCGTGCATTTTCAAATGCAAATTGTGCATGCTTACACGTGGAGCAATAACCTGACACGAGTGAACGTGCGTGCAAGTTTGTCTTCAGTCTTTGCACGTAGCTGCTCCGCAGGACGCAGCTCTATTGTTTGCTCTGAGGAGTAAAAGGCGGACGAAACTGCATCAAGGTCTCATTATGAGCGTCTAACGTTTGAGAGGGACGGCATGATGGTGTAGATAAATGCTTGAGGTCTGGAGTTATTCATCTCAATTTGCCATGTCAAGAGTTACACACATGATGCTTCCCTTTTATTAAGACGTTATTTTCAGGTTCAGGTTGTGTTTTCATCATTCAAAAGTGAGCGCAGTTTTAATGTTATCCACTGTGCCTCTCCGTGTTGTTAAATGTGAAAATGATCAGGGTGTCAGCCTTTCTTTCTTTTTTTTTCTGTTTGTAAAGTGTGGCTTTGTTTTAGAGTTTGTTGGTACCTGGTACATATCATGACACATTACTTTATGTGAAACCAAATACTGTATTTATGAACATGAAGATGATTCGTTGCAGTTGAAATAGTTTTGTACTACAGCACACATCAGATTGAACAAAGACTTGCATACAGGCCTAAAGCCGGTCTTGGACTAATTGCTGGTAATGTTGGGGGCTGGGGGGTGGGTGTGGAGGTCAGATGTGACTCACAGCAGCATTGTTGGGTGTCCCTGAGCATGTCCACCCTCACAATGATAAGGGAGGAGAAGATGACCTGTCGTGACTCTCTTGGGTCTGCCGAAGAAAAGAAGAAAGGGGTTGAAAATAAGTGGAGGAGTGGTATTTGTTCAAGGAACTGGGCTCTAAAAGATGATGATTAAATTGTTTTCTACTTCTGTTTGTTTAGATTTTTTTTTTTTGTTTGTTAAAACCACCATTTGTGAAGTAATCTCCTTACCCCATCAGTTTGTCAAATGTGGCGATAAGTTAGTGAAATTGCATCCTTTGAGGTTTGGTCCTGCATTAGTTTTCCTTCTGCCGGGAGTGTTTCTGTACGCCTGCAGGTTTTAATTAGTTACAGTCCTGCTTTTCTTTGCCAAACTGACAGTTACTGATAAAGTGCATACATTTTAAAGTCAAATGAAGATAATGCTGCCCTCAGGTGTCTGTTGAGAATACCAGATTTACAAGCAGAGCATAATAACTGAGCAAGTACAGGAATAAATAAGATTATCTTTTTGGTACCAGTATCTCTTTATCAAATTGTGAGAGCATCACTACCACGAACATGAAAATCCTTTGGTTCATATTTCTCTCTCTCTCTCTCTCTCTGTGTGTGTCTCTCTCTCTCTCTCTCTCTGTGTGTGTGTTAAAACTTAGCTGAAGGGTGGTTATGTGAAGTCAGTTTGTGAGAATTTCCTCTTTCATCTTAGCCAAGCGTTGTACGCCTTAGCATAAAATGCCTTTGGTCGGGCAAAATTACATAAAATCTTGTGTCGTGTTGTTTTTGCTGGTTCCTTTAGAGCACAGCATGTGTGTTTCAGAACCCCAAATGGTTTGAATATGACTACGTTGTCTAGACAAACAAGGGTTAAAGACAGCTAGGGTAGGGAGTGGGGGGATGGGTAGCAGAGGCAAGTGGAAGGGACACACACACACACACACACACAGAGTGCAGAGGAGCATGTTTGGGATCAAATGGGCCTGTATGCAGAGCAGAGGGTTGCCTGTAATGGTGCGAGTGGTATGAGGACATACAGTACACATCATCTTTGTATCTACCCATTCTACTGATTGTTTGCTTAGATGTCTGCAGGCTAATAAATATTGCTTTTTTTCCCCTCTCTGCTTGTAATGATTTGTGTCCTTGTCCATTTAGCAGATTGATCATGCATTAGGTAATGAAAGCAGCAGGAAATTGTTTTGGAAGCTTGCTTTTTATTTGCGCAAATCTCAACAAAATCATCCAACATTAGATTACTTAGATGATGCTGTGATTTGAATGAGATAAATCCAAAGTAATCTAAATCTCCTTTAATTCTCTGCTCTTTTTTCCTTCTCTGCTCTGGGCTCGTGTGCAGGCTGTTCGTCAAAGTCATTCAAGCTGTACTCTCCTAAGGAGCCCCCCAACGGCGGCAGCTTTCCCCCCTTCCACCCAGGCGCTATGCTGGACAGAGATGTGGGGTAGGTTCTCTGATATACTGTGATAAGGAAGGGAAGAGATGTTTCAAAGTAGGGCACCACTTGAGTTATTTCAGTCAAGACAGCATGCCACGTAGGCTTAGTGAAAGCTGTATGTTTCGATCAGGTAATTAGTTACTTTGGCATGCATATGTCAACTGAAGAATGCAACACCTGTTTGTTGTATGTTGTTTCTTTTCAGAAGTAGGATTTGTTTTTGTTTTTTTAATGACTTATGACAAAATCTGCAGATTACAATCTTGAAATGTCCCACTCAGGACAGGGATTCTCTCACACATGGGGGTTTTAAATGTGGACTGTTTTTCTTGCAGTATTTTTTACCTTTATTATAATTTTTGTTCATACAACTCCTTGTATTGTGGATTACCTGCAAATCTGTATTTTCATAATTGGATTTTCTTTTCTTTTTTAATAATTAATTTTTTTAATCTCTTGAGACTTTGATGTTATGGATTTACGTTATAGGGTTTTAGTAACAAGTGTGTTTGGTGGGCCTCTGCAGGAAAATCCTAATATATATTTTTTCTTTCTCCCTCTTCTTTTAGGCCTACACCCATGTACCCACCCTCATACATGGAGCCTGGAATGGGGTGAGAATACAAGCGTAGCATGTGGTTGTGGTTTGTTAGAAGAGGAAATCTTTAGAAATTCTTCATATTTGTTTTCTCTTCAGTTTAATTTTACATTTAGGCATAGAATTTGCAATTAGTTACCCTAACTTCAAGCATGCCATTGGCTTGTGTGTTTTCTTTGCACAAATAAGTGGAAATTCTCTGTTTCAGGAGACCCACACCGTATGGGAATCAGACAGATTACCGGATATATGAGCTGAATAAAAGATTACAGAACTGGACAGAGGTGAGTCGTTTCTTTATTCCCATAAACTGTAAAACCTGACTTTTAAAAGTACAGGATTCCTCTTAGATTTTCAAACATGTTGCCCTGCATTCTGCAGATCATGTGAACAGTTTACTGTTGCCACGTTTTCAGATTTTGTCCCCAGCAGCTGTTTACGTGTAACTAAACATGCTTGGGATTTTGTAGGAAATTAAGCTGGAGAGCTCACTGATTTAATTTCCATCCACATTCTAATAAGATTATCTGATCAACCTGCCGGAAATGTAATTGGAGTGCCAACTGTTGTATGCCTAAACCTGCAACAGAGTAGCTGTTGCAAGCCATGCTTTTTGTGTAACTGTCAGTTTGCAAGACACAATCATATCCATGTTAACCTTTTTTGGAAGAAATCTGCAATGTGAGTTTTATTCGCATCAGCGTCTGAGTTGCTGAATACTTTGTGCACAGTTCATCCTGTCAGATGGTGATGTGGTTGTTTTTCACTGCAGCTGCAACACATGTGCACGTGAAAGTGTTCTAGTAACCAAACTATACAGAGAAACTAGATTTCTCTATTTTTTTTTATATTCCTGTTCACAAACTTAAATAATTTCTACAAATAAATGTTCCTAGATTTTGAATGGTTAAAAACTGAGGTTTCTTTTTCTTCTTTCAGGACTGTGACAATCTATGGTGGGACGCATTTACTACAGAGTTTTTTGAAGATGACGCCATGCTCACCATCACTTTCTGTCTGGAAGATGGTCCCAAACGATACAGTGAGGAGAAAGATAGATATTGAAATCTCCTCATATGCATTTATGGACAACCTTCTTATTGTTGCAGCTGTATCCACCCACCATAGCCATTTGTGGGAATACTAATTTCATTTTGTTTTTCATTTTCTTTGCAGCCATTGGCAGGACGTTGATTCCTCGATACTTCAGGAGTATTTTTGAAGGCGGTGCCACTGAGCTGTTTTACGTTTTGAAGCACCCAAAAGAGTCTTTTCATAGTAACTTTGTGTCTCTTGACTGTGACCAGTGCACTATGGTGACCCAGAACGGCAAACCCATGTTCACACAGGTACAGTTGTCAGTGTTCATGTAACGGCGAGCATGAATCTCCCTTTCAGTCTTTTACCATTAAACCATTTAACCTCTTACCTCTGATCTTTCTGCAATGAATCAGGTGTGCGTTGAGGGCCGCCTGTACCTAGAGTTCATGTTTGATGACATGATGAGGATCAAGACGTGGCACTTCAGCATCAGGCAACACAGAGAAGTCCTACCACGAAGCATTTTGGCTATGCATGTGAGTGTCGGCGAAATGAACCGCAAACACGCAAATAAATTGCACATACAATTACAAAATGTATTCATTGCACTTTAAACCCAATTATCCAGGATCCCCAGATGCTCGATCAGCTGTCAAAAAATATCACCAGATGTGGGCTGTCCAACTCTACGCTCAACTACCTCCGTGTAAATATCTTTTCTCTGGTTAAGTTGTATTATTTATTTTTTTTATTTTAAAATAAGGTACTGAAATAACTTAAACTACACATAAAACAAGTTAACATATGTTCCTGCTTTCTTTCTTGATTTTCTCTGAAGCTATGTGTGATATTGGAGCCAATGCAAGAATTGATGTCCAGGCATAAGACGTATAGTTTAAGTCCCAGAGACTGCCTGAAGACTTGCCTTTTCCAAAAGTGGCAACGGATGGTGGCACCACCAGGTAACCTCGAAATGGCTTGTGTTGCATGCGCAGTTTGCCTTGTGATTTAAAAGCTGTGCAGTACCCACAAGCTAAAATAGCTGCTCATACGTGAGGGCTTCTTTTCAGCAGATGACCTTGAAGCCACAGACGTAATTACTTGATTACTAAACATATCTTCAATCTTCTTGTAGCTGAGCCGGCCAGACAAGCTCCAAATAAGCGACGGAAAAGGAAGGTGTCTGGTGGGAGCACCGTCAGCTCAGGCGGAGGCAGCAACAACAACAGCAACAGCAAAAAGAAGAGTCCAGGCAACAGTTTTTCACTCTCCAGTCAGGTACCTGTAAGCATTGCATCTACTTCACCTCTGTCTGCATCTCCCAACTACAGCTGAGCAAGGCAATGGAGAGTTAAAAAAAAAAATAGAGGGCAAGGAGTTTAGAAGGCTATTTGTGGATATATTTGTGGGTGGGAGCCGGGGTTGTTGGTGTATTAAGTAGTGGGTGTAACAGGAGGTCAGGACAAAGATAGTTTAAGGGGGTTTCTGGAGACAGGGTTTGGGGTTAAGGGTTCATTTCTCTGTTTCTATTCAGATTATTATTAGTAGACCCCTCATGTGTAGCAGTGATGGGCAGTCCCTGGTCCTCTGGGGCCACAGGTTAATTGAGTTTTAGAGGCGGTACAAGTGACCTCTCTGAATAGTTTTTAAATATATTTTAGGATTATGAAATAGGGTTTACCTTGCTCTGATTTCCATTGGGGCAGTTTGTGTTCTCTGTACTAACCTGGTCTTAGAGTTACCACTGAGTCACATCAGAGCACATGATTCTCACAGCACCGCTGTCTTTGCTCACTTGGTTGCTTTCTTGAGCGAACGAGACCCGAGGTGGAATGCAAACCCCTGTGATGCAGCACTCAAGGATCAGGGATGCCCACTGCTGGACAGTAGGGAGTGCCCCTCGACCCTGGCTCTTGAGACGGGGGCAGAGAGTCAGGGCCACACAGACTACTGAACTGTTGAGGTAGATGCCCAGACAACTCACTGTCCTGTTGTGATTGGGTTCAGCGTTAGTTTACTCTACCCAGAACTTCGGTTGTAAGTTATAATGCATTTAACTGACTAAGACTAATTTACAAACATGGAAATTGAATCCAGTTGGATTGAACTTAGGCTACATGACCCCAGAAGCCGCCACTTCATTAACAACTCATCCGTATAGTCAGACATTGCGCGCACCCCCTCTATTTTGGGGATAATATGTACCGGCCCTTGCTGTCCCCTTTAGGATGTGATGATGGTAGGAGAACCCACACTGATGGGAGGGGAGTTTGGTGACGAGGACGAGCGTCTGATTACACGGCTGGAGAACACGCAGTACGATGGGGCAAATGGCCTGGAGGATGAGGACAGTTTCAACAGTTCGCCTGCTCTGGGGGCACACTCGCCCTGGAACAACAAGACTCCCTCCAGTCAGGAAAGCAAGAATGACAACTCCCAGTCATCCCAGTAGATCACTGAGGTCCCAGCAAGCTGCTTTTTCAGAACTTAAACCCCACTGGGATCTGCCTGAGCCAGCACACTAGCAGGAGGAGTCAGGAAGGGCTGCCTCGAGCGCTCGTTTTCAATAATTTCTTTATTTTAATTTGTTCTTTTACTGTGAAAGCAGGATCATCAGAAAAAGGCCCGATAACTGATGGAGCTTATTCCTGTTACCTGCAGGAAAGTTTGAGACTCTCGTTCCTGCTCATTTTGCACATCATCAGTGGTGCTCAGCCTCTGCCCTTCTTTGCTTTGGCTCTTGTCAGACCTCTTAAAGGTGTGGCGGCTGTGTGCTCGCATGCGCGTTTGCCCCCATCACTGCTCAACACGATGTTTGAGCCAAAGTTGGCGTGTCCAGTTTGAGTGCTCGCCACGATGACCACCAGTGGGTTCTTGTTCCAACCTCGGGTCTCTTAAAGTCATGCGTTTTCCTTGATGACGCACTTAGTTGTTTCTGTTGTGCTCCTGTTACAGGGAAGAAATGCTTAGCGTTTAACTTTTTTTTTTCCTTTTCTTTCTTTCTTTCCTTTTTTTTTTGCAGGGTGCAGAAAACTGTGTGGACTTTTAGTATCAAAATTAAACGTTTGGTTTTTAAAAACTTAATTATTTGTTTTTGTAGGACCTGGTTGGAACAAAAACCTGTACAGTGCCGGAGCTTGAGGACCGGAGTTGAGAACCACTACGCTAAATCTTAAACACACTCTTTTTCTTTCTCTCTCTCTCTTTCTCTCTCTCTCACACACACACACACATACATACACACAACACACACAGTCACCTACATCTGCGGCATAAAACATTGAGGTACTGGAGAGAGATGGTACGCAGCATGTCTGGACCAGAGCGCCAGACGCCACAGAAGTGTTTTATTTTATTTTTTTTCTATCTTTTAAACTTGTGTTGTTTTTTTTTTTTGTTTGTTTTGTTTTTTTTGTAAACTATTTTTAAATGTAGACAGACAAGCAAACAAAAAACACCCCAGAATATTCTTGCACTGTTTTCCACAATGAACGGCAATCTATTTTTCTTATGGAGTTGACAGTGTGTGATTTTTTTTTTTTTTTCATTTGTTTTGTTTTTTTCTTTTCTATTATTGCTAAATGTAAGAAGTGTAAAACATCTTGAGACTTGCAGTATATTAATGTGTAAGTATTGCTGTTAGATCATTCTTATTGTGATGGTAATAACTAATATAAGCCTCTGCTTAACATGTCATCCATCTGTGTCAGACATCATGCTGTTATCAGGCTCACTGGCGTCATTGCTGAGACAGGTCGGGGAGAACAAGGCTAGTGTTTTACTACTGTACTACATCTTGTTTGATGCAAGTCCAAAGCAGCACACTGGAAACCAGTTTCCCCCCACTTAATATCCATCTGTTGTCTTATCATGGCAGAACTGTTTGCTTTGTCTTGAAATCTCTTTAACTTGCGGTCCTCTCTTCAGAGAATATAGTAACAGAGATCTTCTTAAATTTGCTACTCAAAAATATTTTAAAAGCAAGTTTTGACAGGATTGTAAAATAAGAAGAAAAAAAAGACTTTTGTATTAACTTAAGCTTCCAAGAAATGTTTTTAATTACAATTAAAAAAAAAAAAAGCTGCAGACCAAGGAGCTACATGTAAAGATTCTTATACTGATTACACAGCGCTGTTTTATGTTTCAGATGAATCATTTGTTGGCTTTACTCTCCACGTTTGTGTCTGTGCTTGTATATTTTTAGGTAGTAATTTCTGTAAAAGTTATTCTATGTATTGTTCCCTAAAACTATGAGTAACTCAATCTAATGTAAAGAGATTAAAAGCCTCTTAAAAGTTTTTTTAAACGTGATTTTTAATTGTACAATCACTGTTAAAAGAATTTTGCCCTCATTTTAGCAAACTGTATTTATTTTTCTATGTACTGACATTCTGTTTAGGTCCAACCCACCTGTACGATATCCATGTTAATATGTGGAGGAATTTGTGGGGCTGCTGAGTCAGTTAATGCTAATAGAGGTGATTGCGTTCTTTCGTTTTGAAATAAAGCTCCCTGGTCTTTGTTACTGTCTCATTAAGGAGATGTTTAACAGCCTCTTGTGCTGTAGGGTTCTGCTCTATCAGGTGCTTGAAAACCAGTAAATAACCATAATTATGGAAAATGTAAATTAGTAGTCTTGTTTTTATGCCTCAAGCTCTGCAAATAATGGAAATGTGCCACAATGGTGCAACCTGCAGTGAAAATGTATTCAAATTACATGCATCTTTTATGTAATTGTGGTTTTGTTTTAAGACTATTTAAAATATTTTTTAAAAATACATTTAAAATCTGTATGTTTAAAAAAAATTATATTGAAATATGAAATTATTGTCAAAATATGCTGGTGTTTAGCCACACATAGTGGGAACATTACTGGTCAGGGCTCCTCAGCTGTCATTTACAGACTTTGCCAGCAGGGGTCTGAAAGAGTAGCAGACTGAGCAGCCTGTCAGAAATTCCTCCATCATTATATCTGGCAGAAATGCCGTCTGTAAATCCACGCTGAGCTGCAAGCTGTTGTTTTAAACCTCGTTCATTGTCTCCAGCACCTCGTAGTTGAGTTTTGTGGTGTACCAGTTAAGCAGGCGGGCACAGAATTGAATCCAGGGACAACTTCTCAACACTTGGTGTTTTCTAAGTTGTAGTACCTGTAATTATGAAAATATAAGAGCGTGTAAGGCAGAGAAATAACAATGCACCTGTAGCTGGTTCTTGTAGCACCTCATCATAAGGGTGGTTTTATATCTATATTTTTTTGCCAGGTTTCTGTCATTGATAATTCATGTATGGTATCAATAAAGATGAATTTTCACTGATTCTCTGGTTGATTATTTCATATTTACCATTGATTTTTTTTTCTCATAATTTTCATGGGGAAATGATGTTGCAGAACCTCACTAAGTTCTTACTAGAATTAATTTTTCACATGACCTAAATGGACCAATGAATGATGAGTGCCCAACAGTCTCCACAGATTTTTGCATTGCAAAACAAAACAAGTGCTTGAAGTATCTCTTCATGAAATTTCTGAATAAATTAACCATCATTGCAAGAAGGACCACTGCAAACGTGAAGGGAATGAAATTAAATGTCTGCAGGTTGACAGGTATTGCAGAATGTTTTGAAACCAACTAATATTGAAGGTCCTTGATATCTTGTTTGAATTGGCAAAAGATAAGGATAATCACTAAGCGACAACACTGCCAGCTCTCTAATGTTGTGTTCCTAAAGTAGATTAAAGGATCAACCTGAGATCCAACCTGAGACTGTTGAGCAGAACCAAGGATGAGTGGACAAGTGTCCACCTGAACAGGGAGCCAAGAGGAGAGGAAGTACAGTCTCTCAATTCTTTCTCTTTTTCCATCAGGAGACTGTCGACAGGGAAATTGGATTAACTTTACAACGTTCCTCTTCATGCAAATTTATTTTGTTTGCTCTCCAGTCTTACTATCTCACATTCCCACCTCAGCAGCAACAAAAGCAATGACAGTAATCTTCACATCAGGGCAGCGTCTCTCCAGACGCAGGTTATAGGTAGGTGATAAAACTGCTCTCCCTCCATCTGATCCAGTGTGCTTGTTCCACTCCTGAGACTAGTTTTATATGAGATGTTGTTTGATGAGGCTGTGGTTGTGTTTTTGTTTTTAAGTCATTCTGTTCCAGAGTTCTACTGCATATGTGTGTTATTGGATAATACAACTGGGACCAGGAATGAAAAACTATGCAAACTATGACTAAAGATCCTTCTCCTGATAACCTTCAGATGTTTGTTTCAGCAACTCTCCTCCCAACAGTCTTCTCTTGCATGTCTGAGCTGTGAGCTTACTTGCCACACTTTTGCAGAAAATAGTAAGTGGAAAACTCTAATCAGATAAATTACCTGTTAGAATAGAGAATTATCTCTTTTTTTTTCTTCCCTGGTTTGAGCCAGCTTTTGTTTCTGGCAGTCTAGTGATGAAACCACTTAACAATGTAAGCTTGTTTAAGTTTAAGTGACACATTAAAAGCTCTCAGAATCCAGGAGATCAAATAGGGATGATCTTATTTGTTTGAAAGTAGGCCTGCCAGTCATTTACAACTTCTCTGCCCTCTATGTTCCTCCCTCCCTCTCTCCCGATTTTCTCTTTGTAAGACCCTCCCTTTTCCTCTCCTCCAATCCCTGTTCTCCTTCCCTCCCTCTATCCTTAGTGCTGTTGCTCTGAAGGCCAGCACACTGTAAACTTCCCATCAGAGGCAGACGTGTCGGGTTTCTTCAGTCACACACCTCTCAATCAGGTTGGCACAATGGTCCACTGTTTTTGCCAGGAAAGGTAAGTTGACTGGAAAAAAAAAAAAGAAACAAAATGCTCACTCTGGTTTCTTGCTCCCACATTATCATTGGAGTCCTCTGGCTGCTTTGTGTTTGGTTAGTAATAATTTCTTTTTAAAATTAGTTTTGATGTTGTGAATGTACAAGGAAGTAGTTGGGTCTGATTAGACTATAGCGCTATGATAATATGATTTGGTTAAGATTCCACTTCTAAAGAAATTGACTGTGACTATGTCCTGCTCTGAGAGACAACCATAGTTTGGGATAAACAAAGTTGATGCTGGTATAATGTCTGGTTCAGGCGCAGTTTATCTCTGTGTTTACACTAGGATTACACCTCTGACAGGTTATGTTCATATAACTTTTTTTTAAAAGTCAGCCCTTTCCACTGTCTGAGTAAATCTCCAGATAAGTGCAGCATGAAACAAAGGCTTAAAGGCCACAGGTCTTTATGAAGCTAAATGGGCGTTGATGTAACATTTAGCTTCCCTATTTTTAAAATGTCATTGTTGCGGTTTTCTGGAAGATAGCAGCAGTTCTTTTCCAGAACTGTTCTGTGGCCTCCTCTGGTGTGACTCAGTCTGTGGGTTTATTTGAGTCTCTTCTGCAATCTATGCTTCTTCCTCCTTTTTGTGAGCGTACCATAACAGTAAGTCTCCTTTTCCTGTCTCCAGATATGCCCTGACAGAGCTTGGACCATGAGTTAATCATTCTGCAAGCCAGTTTTGTCTTCCCATACGTTTTTTTTCCCATAAACATGGGGTTATGTGAGAATATGTGGTGGGGCAGCGCTGGAGCATTCAGGGGGATGCTGCTGCTGCTGCCACTCACCTTCGCCCAGTCCTTCCACTCGCAGGCGCCCTGCCCAGTGCCCTTGACCCCAGAGAGTATCGCCGAGCCCGAATATGAGGCCACGGCAAAGAAAAACCCTGGTGCGGGCTTCTTGGCAGCTTTTGTCCAGTCCTTCCTCAACACAGTCCAGGCCAACCCTTTTCCTGCAGGTCAGTGTCTCAGCGGAACTCATAAAATGATGTCTCGACTCTGGGTTAATGCTTTGATGTTTTGCTCCTCGTCCAATTCTTAGTCGCTGCTTCTGTTTGAGTACAATGAAGGATATCCTGTTACCAGCTCACGGAGCAATCAGGTGCAATTTAAACCACTTTACTCTGCTCTGAACAAAATGTATATACAGAGTTAAAACTGAGGCACCGCAGGCCTCCACAGCAGCACCGTGCTCTAAATGCCAGTACAAAGAGATTACAATACTGGTCAATCAGTAAGTTAATGGCCATCCTGGTTCCATTCAGTCAATCTTTAACCTTTTATGTGCTCCTTTTGTAGGTCCCTTATTTCCTGGAACAGAGTACACCTGTGCTCTTTTGTTTATCCCTATAACACACTGTAATTGCTTTAGCCCTTCTCTGTTCAGTTTTACTTCCTACTTCATATTGATTTCAAAAAGGAGAACAAATGGACTCAAAAACCCACCTAACAACCTTTGACCAGCTCAAGCTCATAGTAAACTCATTGATGGTCATACTATTGATATTATGAGTGGATTTTAACAATGGCCACTTGATGGACTATAAAGAGACTCTTGTTGCCCTTTTGAAATGGTGGATTTTTAATTTATAGGTATGAAACAGTTGATTCAACACTCAAGTCTTTCATCTCTCTGTGATGAAAGGAAAACAGCTATGTGGTTTACTGAAGTCTGGGTTTCTGAGGTCATAGGTGTTTGTAAGTAAAAGAAAAGGAACTGGATTTATGACCTGCTGCTGCCTGAGAGCACATACATGGTGAGAACTCCAGTAGAGAGCTTGAACATGTCTCCTGCACTTGTTTTTGTGTATCTGTGTGAATAAAAGAGCTCAGAGGCACCACGTGACAGGCTTTGGCGCGTGTTTAAAAAAAATCTAACGTGTCTTGCAGGGTGTCCTGGTTTCCTCTTAACAATGAGATATTGGTGTCAGATTTTCACTTTTACAATGTCAAAGATTAAAATATTTGTACTCGGGACAGGACACATTGTCCTAGTGGCCTGGCTTTTGTATTTGCTGATGGTTAGGAGAGAGTAATACTTCTGTCCTCTACACAAATGGTTCTATGTCTTCTCATGTAATTCAGAAACACAAAATCACCTCCCACCCCCCCACTCATTTCTGTTTAGATTTGATCCTGAAAATAGTCCAGAATCCTGGAGAGGCTCTGTCAAATGAAGACACCATCAGAGAAGTAAGTGAATGAATGTGCATTTTACATAAAGACAAAAATGTTTGTAAATGGCATGCTTGTGTTTTAGAGCAGACACACCTTCTCTTCCTCTTCCCCCTTGAGCTCGTAATCTGAGACTGTCTAGCTTTGAAACATCCTTGTTGTGAACATATATCCTGGTTCACTAATGTTACTCAGCCATTGTGACTGTGAGCTCTCACCACGTTAAAAAGAAACTGCTGTTTGTGATGCAGATACTTGACATCACAACGTGGCCACAAGGAGCTGCCATGTTTGCCGTGACATCAATATTGGAGTCATTTTTTCACATGGCTGTTTTATGTTCAGGCCCTGGTGTATGAAGTAGGCTTCCTGGTGTGCGTAGCCATTGGCATCCTGTACATCGTCCTGATGCCCATAGTTGGTTTCTTCCTGGCTTGCTGTCGCTGCTGTGGCAACTGCGGTGGGAAGATGTACCAGAAGCAGACATCCTCCATTCACTGTTTCAGAAGAACTCTCTACGTGTCTGCGTTCAGCATCACCATCATTATCCTGTGAGTGGGTGTGTGACTGCACTCTTCTGCGTGTTGGAGCCGTGTGACGATGAGCTATCTGAAAGTGATGCGTGTGTGACTCACCGCCTGCGAGTGTCTGTCATTGATCAACCTGATGTTCATGCTGCAATTTAACCGTTGCTGCAAACATATACTTGTTTTTTTCTTTAACAGTGCTGGGAACATCTGTATGTTCAGAAGCAACGAAGCTCTTAAAGTGGGTGTAGACCAGAGTCCAAAGGAACTCAACGACAGTATAAGCAACATCAACACCTTTCTCACTGCTGTGCCGCAGGTAAGGGAAAACTTCTTGTTGAGTGAAGCATGGAAATGCACAGGTCAAATGTCTTTGACGTCAACATGACTGCATTTATGGGCCTATATTTCTCCTCATCATTATTTCTCTGTCTCAGTATTGAAACCATAAATAATCAAACTAATCCCTGCTTAGTATTTATCACATTATGTTCTGCACCCCTGCCATCAACATGCTGTGATACATCAGCTATTGTGTGACAGTGTCAACATTTTCCACTGCTTCAGGACCAGCTCTTTATCCTGCAATGTAAATATGCTTATCATAAGACACACGAGGGAAAAGGTTGGACTGGAGAACAAGACTGCTTATTTGTAAAAGCTTCTAAGCGCCATTACCTCATGTTTTATGTACACACCTTGACAGCTTTTTTTTTTTGTCTTTGTTTTCCCTTCTAATCTCCAGCAAGTGGATTATGTGGTAAATGAGAGCAACAAAACTGTACAGGGGGTTGTCAGGAACTTAGATGGTAAGGACAAGGAATCACAGTTGTAAAAACAGAGGAATCGCATTATTTCACGTCTCGCCACACAACTAACTATCTCACTGTTTTGCTTGTATGTAATAGCTATCGGATCACAGCTGGGAGCAGAAATCCAGCGGCGCTTCAATGGAACTCTGGACCCAGCACTGCGATCAGTTAAACTTCTAGATCAAGGTATCGTGTGCTGAGTATGATCTGTCCTGTAATGGTATGAGCGTGTAAAAGCTTGTGTGCATATTTGGCAGAAGATTTGTTTCTTGGAGGCAAGTCTAGCGCAAGATTTTCTTTCTTGCCCTGACTGACGATTTATTGGATAAAATCTTAGAGGCTTATATACAAACAGTTCTTCCTCCTTTTGTGAGTTTACTACATAGAGTAAGTAACAGTTGTAGCCATCTGTCCATTTTTGGGGGCATTGGATGACAAAAAAAGTATTAAAAAAACACAGAAAAGAAAATTAAATAGATTAAATTGAAGGGCGCATACTCAAGAAACTAACTGGAAAGCCAGAGACCTCAGTCAAATAGAGATGTACATAATATTTCTCCTAATCTTAACACAAATTCTTTAATGTTGAGTATCTGGTATGATTTTGAGAACTAACCATGAAGTTTGATTGTTTACTACTTACATTAGCGCTGTGGAAGGTGTTTAGACAGCCAAGCTTCATTTCCAGCATCCAGACTGCTGTAATTTGTTATTAGCTTTTAAAAAGCAGTCGGGCCTAAGGATTTTTCTGTGAACTGTTGTGTCACATTCTTATTACAAGCTTAAAAAAACAAAACAAAAAACTGCTCAGTATTTAAAGGAAATCTCTGATTACGTTAGTCCTCAACAATGCATGCAAATACAATTAAATAATGTGGGTATATTTATTTTTGCAACTTTTAATGTTACAAGAGAATAAACTCTCTGTTCAGAATATTCATCCACTGTAGTACAGGATAGCTGTAAAGAAATTAATGCTTTTTTTTAATTTATGAAGTGTGAGAAGCTTCCAGCTCGAGTCCAGTGGAAATTTCCAAACGGACATACAAAGACAAATACATCTTTACATATTAATGCACATGTTGACTTAGAGTAGGATAGAGAGTGACTAATGCTTCAGTGTAGCAACTCCACCCGTAGATACGTACAGGATCTATGTCTTAGTTATACCCGTTTGATTGTGCCGCTCTGTAATTACACCACCGGACACTAGGTGGCGGTGTGGGTTATTTTCCACAGTGCCACAGCTTTCAGTGCTGAGCTTCCTGTTTACATTATGTACCTCAGATGGAAATGAACCAAGTAAAGCATAGTTTATGAGAGTTCCTGAAAAATGATGAGCAACAGTAACTTTCACTGACATTATAGCAGTGGCATCTTACATTAAAGCTACTGGGTGATTTGATGCTCCTACGTCAAACTGATGATGTGTTTCCACCACTGCTGGGGCCCTGAGACATGAGGTCATAACCTTTGCCAAAGCTTGAATGTATATACAGTCTGTGAGCCTGACGTGCACCTCCAAAAAAAATGTAACTAGGTACCAGATTGTCCCCGAGTCCAGCAAATGTCATCAGTCCACTAGGAAGCATTATGTTATCCTCCTACATTTTTCTCGCTACTAATTTCTTTGTCATTTTTAAGCCTGATAGAAAGGTTGCATTAATGTCAGAAAAAAATAATGCTGCAATATTTATTAGCTCCAGCTTCCATAAGATGGTATAATATGCCTCATTTGGTCTGTTGAGAATATCAGAGGGACATGAAGAAAGTAAACAAAAGGAAGTTTAACTGCTACTTGCACAATAGCTATGTTGAAGCCACAGTTACAGCAGAAGTAAAAGGCACATAATGAAGTTAAAGGAACCATAGTTCTATCATTAGATTGTAATGAGTTAGGGGGTAAAATGAGTCAACAATGATGGGAATCAAAGCAGTTTTGAGTGAGAAGGAATATGTGGCTGCAGCAAGATGGTAATTAATATTAGCACTTGAGTAAATAAATAACTATTTCAAGGATCTAACAAGACTCAAAAATGTCATTACAGTTAAGTGATGGTGTGGATAAGGTCCCTACAGACTCTCCTTCCTGTTTCTGCCAGCTTGTCATGAGTTCAGACAAGTCTACTACGGATGTCTGGCAAACTAATGTCAGTAGATGGAAAATGAGAACAGTTAATGACGTACAGTGGACATACGTTGTTGGTTTGCTGTAAAAGCATAAATCCCCTATTACAAGGGTCAAATGGAAAATATTTTGTAGTTTTGCTAAAAACATGTAGTCTTTTTTTTAAAAACATGATATTTATGCAGTAAGCTCCAGCAGACCCCGTGACCCTGCAGAGGATTAAGCGAGTATAGATAATGGATGGATGAAACAATACACATACATGACATGTATATGTACATTAAAAAAAAATCTGAAAAATTGTAATGCAAGCAATGATTTCATTTGAACGAATACTTTAGGAAGGTTTCATAGGGAAATCAGTTTAAAGCTTCATTTTTTTTCACCTTCACTTTCAAGATAATTTTCTTTTAAAGGTGTGCATAGACCAGTAATTGTCTCCGTTTCATCTGAATGAACAGAGACTGCAAACACCAGTGTCCAACTGGATAAGCTGAACTTATCTTTGAGCCAGCTGCAATCAAGCATGGACCGTCTCCAGGCCAACGTCACTGCTGCTAAAAATCAGATCAATCAGACGCTGTCCAAGCCAAACTGCATTGAATGTGCTCGCCTAAAACCACAGCTAGAGAAACTAACACTGGATACCTCTGTTAGTGTAAGTACTGGTTTTATGTACCTACAACATACACCCCCCCCCCCTCCTTTGCGTGGATGAATGGTTTCCATGTATAGCACCATGGCAAAGGCAAATAAAACAAGTACGTATTGAGTATCAACTGAAGTTATCTGTAGCGTTTCAGTGGAAGTGATGAGTCAGGTGTGACTGCTCTGTTACCAAAACACAACTGAGAATTTCCTCTTAAGCAATTTACCATGAAGAATATTTTATGGAATCAAATTGCCTGTGACGCCAGCTGAGACAGCGTGACAGATATTTGTTAATTTTGGCTTTTTCTGAACAGCTGACTTATCCTCCTCCAATCTGTTTTTCTCCATACCGCCTACACTTCTCTATCTCAGGCAGACTCTTTTCCTCTGATGATTCCTGATTGCTCATATCTCTTTTCTTCATCAGTATTTTAGATAATGTATTTTCCATAGACTGTGTAGGAAGAACAAGAGTAAAAAAAAAAAACAGGCAATATTCTCTGGATTCTGCTGGTTTTGCTGCACGCTGCTGCCCCCCTTCTGTTAATTTGAGGTAAGGCAGTTTATTGCCTGTGACGTCTGACCTCATAGAAGCTCTGTGCGTGTTTGGTTGTTTTCTGCAGATTCCCAGCTTAAGCGAATTTCAATCTGCAGTGGATGAAGTCATGAGTATTGATCTCAAGGCCAAAATCAGTGAGGTTAGTGACATTTACTGGATTGGAAGCCCAAATGGGTGGGAGGCATAAAAGTGTGAAAAGGGTTTAACTGGAGATAATATTAAATGTGAAGACGAGATTTTTCTTTTTAGCTAACTGAAACTGTGATGCTGAACATACACTTGGAGTTGAAATGAATTAAATAATCAACATTTATCAAAGCAACTATATGTTCTAATCAACAGTAATTTCCATCTTTTTGCAGGTGGAGGAATATTTTCTGAGCATCCCCCAAAGGGTGACCAATGATACCAAGGATGTAGTTCAAAGTGAGTAAACACTACATTTGCTGTTAGAAGATTTCTTTAAAGCTGATTGATTATTAAGCCCATTGGTTTTAAAAGAGTTTCTTTTCTTTTTTTCGTTTTAGGTAGCAAAAATTCGTTAAATGATGTACTCAAACAGATCTCCCAGGTTTCCAGTGAAATCCACCTGTCAGTTTTGAGCAATGTGTCGGGGACTCTGAACGAGGCGCAGAGAGAGATCAACAGGTTCTTACCCAAAGTAGAGAGAGCAGAGTATATCAGGTAAGAAATACGGAAGTTCAATCATACAGGATCAGTGGAAGTAAAATGCATCAGTCACTCTTCACGTGTTGATACTTCTCCAGATGGGGAGTGTGTGTAGCTCTGTGCTGTGTGGTCCTCCTGGTGGTGGTATGTAACTTCCTGGGTCTGGTCTTCGGCCCTCTGGGTCTGTCACCCAAAGCAGACCCTACAAAGCGATCCTGCACAGCGGACTGTGGAGGCACCTTCCTCATGATGTGAGTGTGACGTTGATTAAAGGGAAGCATCAAACTGTTGAAACCATTTTACCTGCTGAGATCTTCTTTGACGTCTGATCTGGATGTGGTTGCAGGGGTGCAGGTTTCAGCTTCCTTTTCTCCTGGTTGTTCATGATAGCGGTGCTGCTGCTCTTCCTGCTGGGTGGAAATGTTTACACTCTGGTCTGTCGGCCGTGGAACAATGGACAGCTGCTCAAGGTAGTGATCGGTAGTCGCACATACAACTGCAAGAAAAAGCTTATGAACCTACATTCTTTCTTCTATAAAGTTAATTTGAATCACTGAATTTTCAAATGAATTTAGAAACATATTTTCAAGTTCAGGCTTTTAAAAAGGTAATTCCGTTTCCCATTTCTGTCTCCCGCTGCATTTTCACATCCTTTCTTTGAAATTGGATTTTCTAAATCATTTACTTTCTTGATTTAACCTCTCCCTGTTACCTTTTCCGTGGCACTCTGGGCCTTGAGCAAAGAAAAGCAGGTGGAACAATGCAGTGACCAGAGACTTTGTTGCATTCAAGGACGTAGTTTGCATTGGACCTGATTGCAGTGCTTTATTACTATTCTAGTGACACCCCCGGCCCTGCATAGTTTTAATTCTGTGCTCTTTGCAGGGGATTTGCTTGTAGGAAGAATGCAAACAAAGCCATGTTTGGGAAAAACTGTCTCTTAATTATCTAGCATGTGAAGAGTTGCTCTGCTTTTTATTTTTATTATTATTTTATGACTGTTAAATGCAAAAGTCCTTGTCATTCCTAAACATTTTCTTGCAACTGTACACTTGCCTTTTCAGGCCATATAAAGATGCTAACAATGCCATCTGTTCTGTCCATAGTTTATTGATATTCCAGATTTAATACCTGGGTTGGACATCGGCTCAGCTCTGGGACTCCAGACCAGCATCAATATTTCTGATATCTATAGGTATGTAATTCTGGTTCAACTCTCGTAAAGGTACAAATGCATGCACACATGTTGGACATAATGGCATTTAGTTTGTCTTTTGACATCCATTACACATCTCTCTCATGAGTGAACTCATATTTGCTTTGTTTTATTTTTGCCTTTTTTCTCCCTCCTTTTGCTAAGTGCCTAAAGTTGGTTGGATTTTTTGAGCTCTGTTGATCTGTAAATGCAGTGAGGGGCTGTGTAAATAAGAGATTTGATGGCAATCTTTACAGAGACTGTGAGAAAAACCAGCCTCTGTGGACAACACTTCACTTGTATGAAGTCATAGACCTCGAGGACCTGCTCAATGTATCCAAAGTGAGTTTCCTCGTCACTCTTGTTAAAGGAAAAAGAATTAAACACTCTAGCGTGGTTCACCTCACTGACCTGTCCTCTGTTGGTCACACACACAGTACACGGAGCAGATCCAGCAGGAGTTTGAGGGCACAGATATCAGCATCTCCTCAATCATTCTATTGAGCCCTGAAGTTAAAAACAAACTCAGCAATGTCTCTGGTAAACTTGAAGATGTGGACACCACTGCTGTCACACAGATGGTATGCCACAATCAAGTAATTTATTTTCATTATGTGCATCATATAACCATGATCCTTGTTTTGATTTTTTTTTTTTTTTCTTGAAGATGAACAATGTTTCCAGCATTAATCTGAATACAACAGCAGATGATCTCGAAAGGCTTGCTGGTTTTCAAGTGAGTTGCAAGACGCTCGTTCACAGTTAATCGTTGATATTTACGATGTACTCGGCTACTTGTTTTATTAACTGACCAAACATTCTTCTATTTTAAGAGTGATGATGAGATTAAAAATGAGCTCCACAATGAAGCCACGAATCTGAGGCAGATCCAAGCGGACATAGAAACAATCATCATCCCGCAGCTTGTCAGTAATCTGCTTCTCATCTCTCTCATGTGGGTCAACCACATGAATTAAAAAAGTTGACACGCACTGTTTTCTGCCCCAAGGAAAACCTGAACTCATCCATTAAGAGCCTCCAATCCACCGCAGAGAAAATCAATGTGAGTACACTGATAAACACCCGGAACCGGCGAGAAGAGAGATGGCTCTCCTCTCCTATGCTGCTCATGTTGTCCTCTCTGACTCTTTCAGGGAACAGTGGGGGAGGTGCTGAGCCATGTAGGAGCAGCACAAGACTTTCTCAACACAAATACAACACAGATCGTCAAGACCGTGAGTACAGCCACGAGTCACATGAGTTTGAAGAAATGTGCTCCATGTGGTCTGCTAATGCCTGAGGCCAGTCAGTTATTTAGCGAGTCGGGGCGAGGGGGAGGTGCTCTGACTCAGAGTGAGTAGTTGGGAACAATGCGCTTGTTAGTTCCACATCCACAGGGCATCTGATGGACACTAGGGAATTCTTACAAAAACGGGAGCAAATGAGCATATTGCACAAATTCATATCCATCTATAGTGTTTTCAGTGCCATATAAGAGTGTTTTAAAAACAAGAACAGTCTGAGGTAAACCCACAGGAATGGTATTTATGCGGTTCAGAGCTGCAGCAAAGTGGAAAAAAAAATGATTTGCCATGCATTCTGAAACATTTGAGTCCTCTGACTCTGACACGTGCACTTTGGTTATCTAAAATAACATTTAACCATAGTTAACTGTTAAATGTCATCTTACATTTAACTGAAAAGCCCAACATTGTATATTCTTTGAACTGATACTGTAGTGTTGCAATATTACAGCTATTAACTGTGAAGTACAGAGAAGAAATTGTGAGATGAGTTTATGGTTTTATCTCATAAGATCCTTGACACACTTGACGCCTTTAAATCCCTCAAAGATGAAAATCATGCTTTTAATCTTGTTTTGACCATCAGTAAAACAGTCAATAACATAGTGAGCATTTACTCCTAAATACACAGGCTCAAATCACACGGTTTCATGTGTAACTAACCTAACCAACCAACAACATCCACCTGTAGTCATCCCTCTTTATTTCTGCGTAGGAACAAAGAACCATTTAGGCTCAAAGGAACTGTGGACATGAGTGTGGTTCACATGGGCCAGTGTGAATTACAGGCAACTGCACCAAAATCGGCAAACTCCGATGCGGTTCGTTTGTAGTGTGAAAGCACCGCAATTCCAATCTGAACCAGCAATAGGGTTTAGTACACATTTAAGCTAAAAAGGCTTCTCTCGTCAGCTGTGCAGTGCATTGTGGGTTGTGAAGCAGGAACATGAAGGAACAGTTGCAGTGGCGGGGAAATCTATTTCTAGGAGGTTTTTAATTTACAAAGTGCATTGTTTGCCTAGATTGGTACAATGTCAGAGTCAAAATGAGTAGTTGTGTCACCATACTTTTCAGCTCATCGCTCAAGGCCATTCGCCTTGGAAACATAACACTCTGCCAAGACTGATATTGACCAATAACACAGATTACTGTCACGTGGTGTGATTGTGATTCAGCATTTGAGCTCGGGTAAAAGCAACATTTGTGGACACGAGCCAGACTAACCGAGGGTGTAACACTGATGTGACCAAACTATGTGAAAACAACCTTCCTCTTCTAGTTCCTCTGGATTTGACTTTGCCAGGTTTTAGTACCAACAGAAGCACAAGATGCCATTGGATGCCATTGGATAGGCACACAATCAAAATGGAGCCTGCGATGTGGGCAGGGCAACAACCAGACTAGTACCAACAAGACATCCAAAATGGTGTGGAGTTGAATAGAAACAACAGTGAACAACCTTTGTTGGTTGCAGTAGAAACCTTGTTAATCCAAAGTGTCATTGCTGCAGCCATCTTGGTTGTCCTGACCATGGTAGCTCTTGGATGCTCCTGTATAAGTCATTGCATAAAGCCCGCCCCTTCTCCAATGCGATTGGTCTGGTGCGTTCTGTACCACTTACAGTTGCGTTGAATGGAGGGGCACAAGAGTAAAACTTTTGCAAAGTGAACTGGGATGACTGGCCTGGCTAATCTACCTGCAGGGTGGAGGTCAGTTTCACAGTGCTGGCGATCATGAACGAGGCTCACGCACACCCAAAGCATACACTCAGGGCCGTCACAAGGGGGGGGCGGGGCCTGGGGCAGACTTGAGATGCGAGGCCCTTTTCAGGATAACCTATTGACCTATTGGTCAAGTGTGAGGCCCATCATAGGTACGTCACAGCGCGGGGCCCTGGGTGACCGCCCCCTTCGCCCCCCCCCTTGCGACGGCCCTGCATGCACTCAAAATTAGAAAGGAGAAGAAGAGCAGTAAAACAACAGTGGAAACTCTAAAATTCACTTCAAACAAGTTCACACAAATGATAATGCAGGAACTATACAGCAAATCAAATGCATACCAGACAACAAAAGTGAGTGATTTGCATTATGAGTAATTACAATGATTAAACAAATAAACAAAAAAAGACATGTCCATAAATATCATCATTAAACCAATGTGGATTTGTTCTGAGTATAATAAATGTAAATCTTTATTTAATTCGTATCCTGTTGCAGTCATTTGTGTCACTTCAGAAGTTTTGACCAGAATTACATTTTCACAAATACTTTGGCATTCCCTTGATTCCTCATGACTTCCCACTGTAAAGCAGGGGGGTGTGACGTGAGGAATGTGAGGAATTTACTCTCTCTGTCCTTTTTGTTTTTTTCCTCTGTCAATTGTAGGAGAGCAGACGGTTTTTGGACTGTCAGCTGGAGTACTTCACTGTTTATGCTGACTGGGCCAACGTCACGGTAAATTCTGTTCAAATCTTTGCATGCACTTTGACCCCCCCCAATGACACAGAAAATAAAATTGACACGGATGCATGTATTTTTCCTCAGATAACACAGCAGGTGGGCCGCTGTGAACCTGTGGCTAGAGCTGTGGACTCTGTTGAGGTTATTCTCTGTACTAACATGGTGGAGTCTCTGGTGAGGATCAGAATTTATTACTCAACTTGTAGCTTCAGCAAATGGACATTTTTTTTTATGCTGGAGCGTAGCAGCTAGCTGTATGGTATTCACCAAGCTTTTCTTCTACTTTAGAATGCATTCTGGTTCAGTCTGGGCTGGTGCATGATCTTCTTCATCCCCAGTATCATCCTTTCTATCAAGCTAGCCAAGTACTACCGGAAAATGAAATACTCTGATGTCTATGAGTAAGTAGCACAAAGGAAAAAAAATCTACACACATCCACATGCTGTAAGCATGTTGCATAAGGGTTACATGATTGAATCATTTTACAAAAAATGGCCTTCCTTTGACCGCTGTTAATATCTGTTTTCAGCAACCACATAGTCATGAACCACATCCCACGGGCTCAGATGAAATTCACCTGAGAGGATGACACATGTGTGGCGCTGCCTTGAAAGACTGCAGGCACAAATGTTCCATCGCTTGATAAAATAATAGCACATGGGTCACTGCTGCACAGTTGATGCACAGCATTACTCCAGGACAAAAAAAAAGAGGTTATATACATGACTTCTTTTTAAATTCCAGTTTTCTCCATGGGATGGAGAGGCAAAGCTACTTACAAAGTGACTGCAGTATTCGTACAGTGCATTTCGTTTTCGTTTTGCACTGTAAAATCAAGTTCAGTGAGGATGCAGGGCGTAACTGAGTCTGCAGGGATTATTTTTCAGAATTTTTGATAAGTGCATCAAACAAATGTTTTATATTCGTATGAACTGAAATGCTGCTGATAGGTCTGACTTTAAAGCTGATTTGGTTTATGATCACATATAGGCATTTATATAAATATTTGTATAGTTTTGAAAGAAAATATCTGTTATAATGTCATTGTTTGGGATTACAGTGCCTATGGGAAACCCATTTTTAACTATATTCTTTACTATACTTGCACTAATACTGGAAATCACAACTTCTTTTGTGATTTCTTAAAATGTATAGAAATGTCTGGCAAAGATGTCTCTGCTTTTTGCAAACATGCCACCATGTACATTTTTTTAATTGTCTTAATGCAAATACACTGTAAATGTATCAATTTTGCCTGTTATTGGTGATTTATTGAAATTAATTTTGTAATAAAGGAAAAAATGTTTTGTTCTGTTATGCAGCACTTTATATGGTCTGTATTTTCAATGTGATAATGACTGTGAACATTTCTGCCAGCTGTTCAGCTGTTGAGTAAAAATAGCTATTGATCAAAAAATCCAGTCTGCTTTTCTCTTTTTCAAACTCTTAGTTGTCAGAAGCGTGGTATCAACTGGTATCTAGATTCAGCACAAAGCAAGAAGGATCTTTTCCTCATTTGTGGGCCAGTATACGTGTATTTTTGCGTGCCACACAAAGCTTTCTCACCCAGCAACACTGAAAACACAAACTGAAAACTCTTATAATAAAGAGGTAGCTAATATTTCATTTTAATTTACATTAAAGCACTGTGACTGCTTTTAGCTCGGTTACTGTCATGCGGCTTGACTGCAAGCATGATCTTTTCACAAACGGTTGAACCCATCCATGCATAACTGCATATTTACTCAGATTATACAGATACACTGAGTTTAACGTTACATTGAGCTACAGAAGACAGTGTGTCCTGTGATCGTGATAGTCATCATATATCTTTGTTATTGGAAATAATCTCTGCAAATGGATCACAACTCCACATGCGTATGTCCCAGTTTTCATCATCCTACGGTTCATTCTGGAAGTTCTGACCTTCAAAAGATGTTCATATACTACGTTTCAGACTCGGTTTAACGTGGATTTTATTCATTTGTCTATCTTAGTAATTACACCTTAACTAAGCAAAGCTCCTTTTAGGTGTACTTTTCAGAGCAGTCGGTGATGGCAGCTCCAAGCAATTTTGTAAAATAGAAGTGACAGTTAAGTTAAAGTCGCCTTTTAGAACACTGCTTGATCAAATGTCTTAAGTATCCGAAAGTGACTTTCTGGGATCGGAGGTAGTTAAGTACGGGAAGTAAACGTACAGAAAAATGAGCCATCAGAACATTGGTCCGCATTAGCACAGCCACCAAGGGAGTCAGCTATCTGAAAGGTTTATGATAACCAGCCTTTGTTAAATAACACTGATGTTGTGGTTTCACTAAATTAATAATTTAAACTACACTGATGTGTTTCGTAAGGATGGACTGGCAGATTCTGCAAGCCAATATCTTCACGACCTTTAGTACGATATAAGAGCCACTTCATCTGGTAAGATGAGTATTTCACTAATGTACAAAAATATTTCTTGTAAATGTGGCCATAGATATGCAATATTATCTTTTTCACCACCACCTTCAGTTACTGAGTTCACCACTGTTGCCACCTGGTAGTGCTGAACTCAGTAACTATTAACAGTAGTTACACTCAGTGGGTGCTTTCATTAAGTATTTTTGCTAAAGTTATATTATAACACTGGCTTCAAGTTAATTTAGAAATGAACATACAAGCTTGGCAGACCTTTCTTTTGAAGGTTTCTCACATTTTCTCTTCAAAAACATTCACACACGGCTGTGCTCGGATGTGCAGCCATTTCCAGGTTGGTTTATAAGGTTTATAAAGGCCTTTACAGGGTTGTGGCTAAAATGTACACTATTACTCAATTTTATTTTTCATCTACATTTCCCAGAGTCCTCCTTAACCCCCTACTTCAATCCACTTTTAGAAACAACATATTTATGATGTTTGTCTCATTAGATCAAAGGTTTTATTTCTCACTGTCGGTAAGGAATACGAGTTGGCTGTTTAGATGCAGCTTTCAAACCCCCGACAGGCTGTCATGTGCCTTTTAGTGAGGAACGACTTCTCTCTGCCTTATAGATCGGATTAGTGGAGCACCAGTCGCTGGCTGTACTTTACCATGATTTCCCCATGTCCATATAAAAGAGATATTTTTCTCATTCATGGTGCCCTTTGACTTCTTGTTTACCTTTTATAAGCAAGGCCCTGTGTGATTCATTTTGATTCATGATTCATTTGGGCTTGACAGACAGATCTAGAAAAGTCTTTTGTAGTTCCAAACTTTATTTTGAAAATGATGGAAACTGCTGCAGTCTTTTAATTAAAAAGATGCACAGATGTTCTTTAGTTTTTCAGGAGATGTGTGTCTTGACACAATCCTGTCTTGCGGGTCTGTGGAAGATTCTGTCAAATGTCTTGGCTTGTCTTCACTTTGACACACAGCATTGATAAAATGACCTTCCGTTAATTTAGTCTTTTATTTCATAAACATGTCAAAACCATTGTGCTTGCTTTGCCAATGTTTGTAGGTTGATGAGAAGAGGAAGGAAAAATGATCTTTTCTAAAATCTGAAAGAGGTTTGGGCAACTTGAAATGGTTGGAAAAAAAAATGAGTGGAGAAAAACTAATGTATAGATTTCACTCAATACCCATTTTTCTGAAGGTTTTGGGATAGAAACTGCTGAAATGTGGAGGAGTTTCCACCATTTGAACTCCTTGTGACTGCAGACACAAACAAAGCAGCAGGAAGTGCATTATGTTACCTTCAACTGAAGCAGTCTAAAGCAATCTCTTTTCAACATTGCACCTTTATTTTTTCTAACATTAACAGGTTTCTATAATGGTCTGCCAATCAATATGCTAATGAAACAAAAGCCTTTGTGGGAAAGTGCAAACTCAATTTTAAGCCAACGATCCTGAGGTGAAGCAAACCAAAAAGTGGCCATTATTGTTACCAAATCTGGAAATGGCATCAGCTCTAATGTTAAATCCCCTCCTCCACTAAAAGTATTTAGATCCCTCCCAGCCTTGCTCTATATTAACTTTAACACGGGATGAAAATGTGCTTTAATGCAGTCATCCGGCTTTAATACACTAATTTGTGCTCCTCTGTAGGATCTGCTCAGCTGCTGGAAGCCGAGCTGGAGACAGAGCAGCAGTGTGAACCGACCCGGGTTCTGTTTAGACACATTATTGTCTGCAAGGTGCCACCTATAATTAGAACAAGTGAATCGATGGGATTATGGCACCAGCGTCACTCGAAACCTTGTAATAAGAGACGCTGGTTGCTTGGAAAATCAATTGGTGTGAAAAAGAAAGAAAAGCGGTGGATGGTAAGTATCAGGTTGAGCAGTTTTCACACCTCTCCTGTTTCGTTGCTCTTTAAAAGACTCAAGCTGGAAGCCGTGGGAGCCACACACATGCATCCAGTGTCCTACATCTGCTCTGCAGGAGTCACTTTGCAGGCTGAAATGTAAAAGCTGACCATGTCTCTTCTAGATGCAGGTACACACTGAAATCCTTCCGCTCGGTCACAAATACACACAAAAGCCCTGGATGAGTAAAATGGCTTTGACGTTTGAAACTGAAGAGCAAGTGATTCGTGAGCTTATGAAAGAGAGAAACAAACCAGAACTACTTTGATCTTTGCTATCAAGGACTTGGCAAGTAAATATCAAGTGACACATGCTTTAGGAGAACCACTGAGATGAGATGACATATTGTCAATAAAAGCTTTGGAGATGTTGAAGGGTTATTTAAATACACAGCATTATTCTGTACAGGGGCAGAATAAGAACATTTAAAAGTCCAGACCACCAGCAGACATTTTATCTTTAGTTTAATAGTATAAAGCATTTGCTCATAAATACTTATTACTTATACATTGTCTTTTTTTTCAGGTACCACCAAAAGTAAACAAAAGTTACAATCTGGTTATAAAAGGGGGAATTCCTTGAATAACAGCAAACACAGGCAAACTTTAATACATCCTGATTTTTAACCTCCAGTCACAGGTTGAGCGGCCTGCGTGGGGATGTCGGGGGGGTTTCCAGCAACTCTCAGTACATGTTCAGTGAACTGAACTGAAATAATCTGAGCAGGTTTAATCCGTCTTGAATGACACAGACTCGAGTAGGAAATCAGTGGCTTTCTTAATGGTATTAAAAAGTCAATCAAAGGCCTTTTTCTGAAGAGACCAGCAGCTGGTTGCATGAAACACAGTTGAACAACACTGAGAGCAGATGATCCGCTTCCTTCTCTGGAGTGTGAGGGACGCTGGAGACGGACACAGCAGATATGTGACACCACCATGTGAATGAAAAGCAGCACTGTGAAAGGCACTGACTGTTCTGGAGTCTGATTGTCACTTCGCACATACAGGGGGATCATTCTGGTAGTCTCTGACGATTGTTACAAATAAATAACGATTCACTCACAGGTGGATCCACATTTAACAAAAAGCTGCATTCTTTGATCGAAACAGGCCAACACTCCAAATAAACGGCATCAACAAAATCATCAAACACAAGAGGCACTTCAGTGTTTGCAGCACTTAATCAGAAACCTCAGTTTCAACAGATGCATCAAAAGCAAGGCAGAAAAAAAATACTGATTGGTGTGATATAAAAGTGCAGGGGCAAGAATACAGAAGGCCTATCATCTCCGATTACATTATCCACTCCGGGTTCATGAAGGAAGATGTATGTGAGGTTACACAAGCAGCATGGCGCTTGTGTTAGTCATAATATGTCCCACACACTCTCAAATCCTAACCAGATTACCACTAAAATTGAATTTGAAGTCCAACTGTGAGCCACTTTCACTGGGCATGTTGGAAAGTCCTGTGAGCTGTTCTCAGAGGGAGCGAAGAGGACAAGATGGAGTCGCGAGAGGAAAATGGATAACGGGGCGGAGGAAAAAAAAAAAGCATCATGACGACGACATGCACTCTGATTTGGGTTTAGCTTGCAGGAGTTACGTGGTCTTTGAGCCAATCAGACCAGGTTAATGGTTGAACGTGTAATAAGTTAAATGCTAAACTGAAAGTCAGCAAAGGAACCTTGAGCTGATCAATGGCCCCCCTTACTCCTTTTTCAAGCCGTACCTCACTTAAAACAAACAAAAACAAAGGCCAGTTTGTCTGGAGTCACTCAGTGGATTACCTATTGGATGATAGCACAGTGGCAAGTGAAAGAACTTGAAAACAACAAGACGCCTATTTTTACAACACAGCATGACAAAGAAATATAAGTTAGTTGTTTTGTTTTTGACGAAGCAGCTATTTTAACAAACTAATTATTTTTGGTTAAAGTTACTCAGTGCAAGAGCATTCTCATCCATGTGCAGCTAAGGCTTAAAGACATGTAACAATGCAGATAAAGTATCTCATTTGATTCACTGCAGAGCTGAGAGCTGCGTGATGGCAGACTGGAGCACAAGGATCCCATTGAAGCTTGGGAGTTAATGGCTTTGTTTTGTCTAAACAGTTATAATGTATAACATGTATATTTTATATATATATTTTAATTTAATTGATGGGGGTTAAAGTTGCAAGACCATTCTCATTCACATGCAGTTAAGGCTTAAGAGATAAATAACATTATACAAAATATATACACAGTAAGACTTAAAAGTAATTGCAGTATTTACACTGGAAGATCTTCAGTAGTCACGCCATAATTTCTACTAGTTATATTTCAACTGATAATCTGATTAAAAACACAATCAAATATGTCAGTAAACTGCATTACGATATCTGCAACACATTCAAAACTTTCAGTGTAATATTATTGCTGACCCATTCGGTTTAGATGACGTGAGGAATGCGTAGGGCAGATTTTAATTCTCCATTTCGTTTATTCACTTTTATGTAAGTCCGACTGGGTTTGCAGGTAGCGGCGCCCTGGCTCTCTGAACAGTCGTTTGAGCGGGCGACTGCTGCTCAGGTGTTCCTGCGTTGAGAGCTGGGCCGGTGCTGCTGGACAGAGGTGAGTCTGTGGCAGAGCGGGGCTGCTCTGCGGGTTGACGGGGAAGAGCTGGAGGGGGGTACAAAGGCGACTGGAGAATGTCGGCGTAACACTGGCTGGGCTTGGTCTCCCTCTGAAGGATCTTTCTGAGCAGAGGCTTCAGCAGCCCTACGGTCAGCTGGCTGCTGTGGGGGTCTGCGAAAGGAGCAGCAGATGATGAAGCTGGACAGGACATGGAGAAGGAATCAGAGCGGGAGGGAGTGTTAGGAGAGGGCAGATTTTTCAGCACCAAGTTAAGGATGGTGGTCACAGTGAAGTCTTCTGGGCACAAGGCCCACAGCAGGTCCAGGTAGGGATCCAGATCTCTGTGATGAGCCACCTCGTAAAGCAGAGTTGTGAAAATCTCCTTATTGAGCAGTGGACTCTGCTTACAGAACTGCTGGGCCACCTGGGTGACCCGCTTCCACTGCTGCTTCCCCATGAGGATCCTCAGGGCCTGCAGGATGGCATTGGGTCGTCCGCTGACCAGCAGCAGCTCCACCTCCAAGTCCTGGTGCTGGTTTCTCTCCAGGTTTAAGCTGGACAGGATGCACAGCGCTCGCTTATAGAGGGGCACGTTGCTCTCACCGCCCTCCCCCCCTCTCCCAGCAGAAAAACCCCAGGGGGAGGAAGCCAGGCCCAGTCCCAAACCTGCAGAGCCCTGCTGCTGCTGGGCCAGCTCCAGGAACCTGGGCAGCCAGCTGGACTGGACGTGAAACACCGACTGGCAGAGGAGCTCAAACACTGGCAGGGTGGTGGTGGAGGTGGGAACTGCAGGTCTGGGCCCGCGGGCCAGATCTCCTTTAAAGCTGTGGTTTTGTTTGGGCTGGCCCCTGGAGGACAGGAGGGAGGAGGGTGTGGCGCCGGAGTTCGGAAAAGGACTGAGGACGGTTTTCCACACGTCTGGGGGAGCCCTGCTGGACAGGGATCCCTCCCCGTTGTAGTGTAGCTGTAGAGCAGCCTGAGCAGCCCTCCACGCCTGGCGGGGGAAGATGCTGAAGATAGAGTTCAGGTAGAGCAGAGCCTCTTTATCCAGCTCAGAGGACGACAGCAGCCTCGCCACTTCTTTTTCCACTAGAGTCTCACACACCGCCTCCACCTCTTTCACACCCATCCTCACTAAACTCCCCTTCACCTCCTCCAGAGAGACCAGAGCCCTCAGCTCAGCCTCCAGAGAGTCCATCAGCTTGTCCTGTCCCATCATGCATTCTGCCCCTCCGTTCTGCGACAGCTCCGAGCCTTTCCTCCTCGCGCCTGCGCTGAGGTAGTCCCTGAGGATGGAGGCTAAAGAGATGGGAGCCTTGAATCGACCTCCTTTCTTTAACGCGTCCACGGTGAGCTGGGTGCTGCTCAGGCTCCTCTGCTGGTAGTATTTACAGGCCTCCTCAAAGACGGCTTCCACCAGGAGCGCTCCAGGATGAACGGACTCCACCGCGCCGAGACCAGGGGGCTTCATTTTAGAGTTGCACTCTCTGCCATCGACTAGCTTAAAAAGTCCAGTTTCCGAGAGCAGACGTGGAATCTGTCTTTCTGCTCTGACCGCGTATAACAGCCCGTCACTTTTCAACACAATCTTTTCCAGTTCTCTCCCGCAGTTCAGGTCTATGAGATGTAAGGTTCGTGCTGCCTAGTAGCGCCGCAGTGTTCTGGTACATATAAAGGCTTGCGTTAGTGCCACATTCTGGAACATAGTTTTCCGCCAGCTTGTATACCTGCCGCAGCACGCCGTCTTTCTGCAGGAGACACAGCCAGCCGGTGCTGAGCAGCAGGAGCAGGCCTCCACAGCCTGTCGGGGAGACGCTGCAGATCTCCGGTGGCTCCAGAGCAGATACGTATCCTAAGCAGTCGGTGACCAGCCTCTTGAAGTCCGACTCTTTGGCGGAGAGCTTCTTTATGGGGGTGTTTCTGCATGTGGTGCTGACTGTGAAGGAGTCATGGCGTGGCGACCAGGAGAGGAAAAATTTGGAGATGCTCATCATCGGCCTCACTTTCAAATCAGGAAGAAAATGCACATATTCGCCTGAGCTGATCACTGTGAATTTAGGATTGTTGTGAAGGGTTATTTTCACCCCTCCCAAGTTGACAGCTGCTTCCTCCACCTCAAAGTCACGTCTGCAAACACAAAATCTTAACTTATTCCTCGTGGAGCTGAGGACGGGGGAGCTTTCTGAGGGGGGCCGCTCCTCGCACCAGATGATGAGCTTGGAGGACACACAGACTGAAACCACTCTGGCTCGGGGACTGTTGCACAAATCTGACGTCTGCAGGAGATGCCAGCCAGCCCTGCACTCCTGGAACTTCCAAAACTCGGCTTTTCCATTTTCATAAATCACTGCAACGACCGCCGTGGCCCCGATGCTGCTGCTGCTGCTGCTCTTATTATAATGATCCAAATAAAAAATATCCACGACGGGAACGGTTCGGGTCAAACACAAATCCAGCCTCTTCTGGTTCTGCGCCAGCTGGGGTCTTTCATACTTGTCAAAAGTCATAAGACCGACCTCGGGCTCGCAGAGGATGATGTGGATGTGCCGACCATCTGGGCTCACGCGGACATTTGACAGACTGTTAGACAGGTTCAGAATGTCTGTCAGCTCCTGAGTGGCTGTATAGTCCCCGAAATTTGACTGTTCATCCAACACAAACCGCAACATAATTTCACTCTTTCCTGGCCGCGCAGCTGAAGGTAATTACTGTGCCACACCGTACCCAGGCAGCCTGCTAGCTGCTGTGGCAAAAATCAATCTGACCTGGAGCTCCAGCCAGGCTAACTGAGCGGCATCTCGGTGGGTGCTGAGGAAGGCTTCAACCCGTCAGCGTCCAGGCGGAGGGATACATCCTTCGACAACGTTCGACCCCGGCGACCCCATGTTTGTGAAGAGCAGCGGTGCTAAACCGTTAGCTGAGAGTAAACCATGAAAAGGGGTTTAAGACAAAGTGGAGAAAGGCACTGAAGTGATTCCGAAGCTACGCTAACATTCCCCTGCCATCACGAGATTGTTAATTTCCGGATGCCGCGGATGATTTGCATAAAAGGAGGAGCTGAGAAGTGACGCGCAGGCAGCAAAGATTTCTCTAGTGAAAGAGAAGAGCGACTACCGATGGACTGATGGTCTTCAGCCGACCGTTTTGTCCATTTAGTTTTGTTAAACATCAGTGCGTTGACGTTTTTTTTTAAAGGAAAATATCTATCTATCTATCTATCTATCTATCTATCTATCTATCTATCTATCTATCTATCTATCTATCTATCTTACAGTTAATTTCAACTGAAAAAAACACAGTCATGTTTTATTTGTCAGGACACAGTTTATAAACAACAAACAAATACTAAGCCAAATTACAGAAGTACAAAAGATGTTAGAGGAATTTTGACCCAACCCTTCTTCAAAATGCTGCTTAAGCGCTTTGAGCTTTGCAGGTATTCGTTTATCCACAGCTCTGTTAAGGTCCAGCATTTCAATCAGGTTAAAGTCTGGACTCTGGCTAGACCATCACAACATATTGATTTTTTTTTTTTTTTTTTTTGTCCAGCCATTTTTTTTGTAGATTTGTTGCTGTGCTTGCGGTCATTGCTCTGTTGCATGACCCAGTTTCACCAAGGCTTTATCTGTCAAACAAATGGCTTTATATTTGACACCAGAATATGGCTCATTGACTGCAAGGTGCCAAGGTTCTTGTGGCCACGAAACCCAAGTCATCCCTCTATCACCCCATTTCTTGACTGCTGGTATGAGGTGTTTGTCCTGATATACTATATTTAGCTTTACTTCACACTACGCATCATTACGAAACATCTCAGCTTCTGGGTTGTCTGCCCAAAGAAAATGGTTCTTGAAGCTTTGTGTTTATCAAATTGTACTGTCATGAACTTTCACATTTAATGTGCTAGTTCAGTGGTTCTGAAACTTTCACTACTGCGTACCACTAAACATACCACAGTTTGCGCACCACTGTTGTAGCTGAAGGCTTTAGGCTGTGAGAAGTAACTTTTAAGTTTGTTGCCTTTTTTTCTGAGCATTATTACATATTGTTCCACCTTTCTCAGTGTAGAATAATGGGCTCCAGATTGTTTGCAAATGACCTGATAACCCTTCCCAGATTGAAATAGCTTCTCTAGGATATTTGCTGATGTCCTTTCTCTGTGGCATTGTGTTAGCACACACTTGAATGTTTGGAACGAGCAAACTGCCAGTGTTCAGTTTTTATAGAGGTAGTCATACATTTTTGATGAATTAATCAGATATATTTGATTAGTATCCACTGGCTCCAACTTTCCCTTTTCATTCCTCTAGAGGAAGTAAGACTGGGTTTAGTTCTTCAAACACTATTTCTGCTTTTTGGTTTACAGTAGTTTTTGTCCAATAAACAGTGCCACAGTGTAATATTTCATATGGTATTGTTCATCTGAGGTTGTATTTACCTGGTTTTAAGACCTGGTGAGGCCCAGATAACCTTTATTTTCAAACCGCCCTGATGCATACAGCTTTACCACTGAATGAGGGTGTAGTTCATTTTTCATACTACTGTAATTCTACAATTTATTCCTCTTTTATGTACAAGGATTTATTTCTCCTCTTAAATACATCATGTTTTCTTGTGAATCTTCAGCATGATTAATTGCAGTGTCATTGCCAGTGGTAGTTCTAGTTTGTTGTTTTGAATAATTGTGAGTATGATCTCACTGAGTTGGATGTTCACTTAGTTCATGTCCTGCTGTGGTTTCTCTATGCTAGTAATATGGAGTCTTTTGTTTTAACTTGCAAATGGTTATAAATAAATGCACATTATTCCAATGGAATAATACTTGAAAAACTGCATGTTTTCAGAGAAAACTGCAGTTCAACATTTTGTCTCAGTTTAGCCAGTGTGGTGCAAATACCAAAGTGTATTTATCTCAAACTAGACACTGAGCTCTTTCAGATCTGTTCTCCTAGAAAAGTTTGAGAGCAACATTAAGTGAGTCAAAAATGAGTAAGAGTGCTAATCTAATTTTCTACTTTGACATTATACTTAGAAAGTCGTTTTTAAAGCCAACTCTCCCTGTGTAACTATGGAAACCACATTTACCTCAATATTTCAGGATACAAGCGTCTATCTTAACTGGCAAGAAATGGAGCTAGAAAACATTCCTCTACAGCCTTATTAATTTTGAAAAGTGTGTCTCTAATCGCAACCTCTGCAGCGTCAATAACCCGAGAAACTGACTCACTTAAACCAGCTTCTGACTCATCCTGGTTCACAGCACAGATGTGGTTACGTGAAGATTTATGAGGTTGGTCAGGCTCATCTGTGGGTGCAGTAGAGTGGCAGGCATGTCGACAGCTGACAAATAAAGAACACACTTGGTTGGTTTAGATAGAAGATAGCATTTATTACAATGGGAGTAAAAGGATCAGTGGTAACCCTCAGAGCTCTTTATGTGAACGTCTCCATGCAGTAAAGGTCACATTATGCTCTTTGATAAACTTCGCTGGCATCTTTAAAGACAACCCACACTTTAAAGCTGTGCTGATAAATGACGCTGCTGATTTATATACAGTCAACCGATTTAAATTATTAAGTACTGTCACCCCCCACGCCCACCCCCAACCTTCTTTTGGCAGTAGCAAACACAAGTTGGAGATATCTTATTAAAAAAAAGACACATTTACTCTTGGCAGCACTGAGAAATGAAGTCAAACAGATTTGAGGGGGTGTTAGTTACATTTCCATTTCTTGCCTAGAAAATACTTGTCATTACAAAAAAACAAACAAAAAAAAAACATGCTCTTATATAGAGTTTGTTTCTTTTTTTGTTTCTTCTTATACACATCCATATATAAAAGCTTTACTAGATAATACTAATTGACTGGCAGGAGGCTTGTGATCACAGCAACAGAATCAGGTTCATAAACACCACAATCTATTGTTGACTTAATGAGAAAAAGGTGTGTTTTTGAAGTGGTATGCTTCCCTTCCCAAGTTTAGATCTCTCGAAGTATTCTAGTTCTATCTTTATGCCTGTAAGTTCGCTTAATATCCAGGAGGAGGCATGATTGAGCCTCTCGCTGCATGAGAGAGATTTTAAAACCTCAGTGCTCAAAATGATGAAAGAGAAGCACACATAATGACAGAAATACATTTGGGTGATATTTTTGTGAGAATCTCTCATTTCACCTGTAAATCAGACTGCACAAAATACATTACATCTCCAAGCACCAATGAAAGCACGTTTTTAAATAGAAATCATGGTTTTTCAATCATATTATGCTCCACTTGTTTTTGATAGAGACCTGTCCATTTAAATACATTTTTAAATATGCAAATTTACTGCATATTTAGTCAGTGTTTGCCTTGAAATAGTCTTTATCATCTTTTTGCTACTGCCTGAAACTAGGAAGACACAAAGTAGAAGGGAAAATTTGAAGTTACTCTTTTTCTTGCGGGGTGTTTTATGACCCCAATTCAGAAACGACTTGGGGCTAAGTAGCAAATGCAAATTAAAAAAAAGAAGAAGAAAATTGTTCTTACACTTATTTTTTTTACTGCATTTCTTTGAACACAGTATGAGTCCAATAATTCATTTTTTTTATTGACTTCATTTCAATTGTTGTTATTATTATTATTTTTTTTTTGAATTTCAGGCCTGTGACACAAATAGATGGGATAACTCTTAACATGTTATAATGTTGCCATTCTCATAACAGTTAAAATTCATTCTGGTATCCTGAATACGAAGCATTTAAATGTTTCAGTTGTCCGTTTTCTTCCATTTTTCTTGCAAACAAATATGAAGGTGTGCAGTAATACAGGGTTGTCATTGTCATTGGCTTTCATTTAGAAATGTTTCAGTCCAGTACTCATAAACTCTTCCTCCTCAGCCATGCTTTTGTTACTGTGTGCAGACTTTGGTTTTGCTTTGTTTTGCTGAAAATGAATGAAAGGATGTGGTCTTGAAGGTGGTATATATCGCTCTGGAACAGCAGTATACTTTTCTGGGATGACCATCGCAGAGATGTAGATGACCTGTTACAGCCAAACACAGCATTCCTTTTGGACTTCTTTCTTGCTTATAACGGAACAGATCATACATTTTGTATTTGACCTGAAACACACACTATTCATTCTTGCAAAAAAAAAAAAAAGAATTCTAAAATGCTGATTTGTCTGTTCATAGTGCATGTTTGTGTGATGGTCTATCACAGATGCCTCTGAGCCCAGAGACATCAACACTGTTTGTGGATACGGTTAAAAGGAGGTGTCTAAGTTTCCTTTGTGAATATAGCTCCACACTGTAGTTCTTGACAAAGCAATTTCAATGGATTTGTTCTCATGCATCTGTTGACAAAGGGAATTTCTTTTGACTTTAATCTTTGTTCCTAAACCAATTTTTTCTCTTTTTTTAATGGATGTTGCTTTTGAACTAGATTCATTCATTACGATCAACTGTTAACATTGCCTGTTTGATGTAACATCGTTACTGCTTTGGGCACTAGTGGCCTTTATTCACACAGTGAAGAGTGACAGGTCAGGGGGCAGGGAGAACGCAGCGAAGGGTTGCTCGGGCCCATGACCGCTGCATCCAGGACCGTACATGTGCCGCGCACCCAGGGGGCGGCCCAGGAAGGGATGTATATTTAAAGATGACACGAAGTTGACAAGAAAATAAAAAAATATTTACTTTTTATAATTATGTAAAAATAAAAGTAAATTCAATAATCTTAGTATGTTTTTATATGCATTTTCCATATCAATCCAACTTTTTCTGATTTGTGTTAAAAATTTAATTTACCAAGTGAAGAGTAACCTGAGGTTTTTCATTCAAAATTGGGGTATTTCTTTCTTTCGGCATTATATGTCTCTTTTATTACACCAAAAAGCCACTTCAAAGAGCATGGTTACCTATTCATGATAATGTTTATGTATTTATACTGATGATAGATGTGGCATGTTAATCAAACAGTAGAGTCAAGGCTCATTGCCTACAGACAGGCTTGCCATGGACAGAAAAAAAATATATTCTATTAGAGTGTGTGTTTAGTTTGCTGTGACTGTGGACAGGAAGATAAAGTGCTTGTCTGGAGACTAGAGGGGATTGAATGTATGGGAGATTTCCTTTTTGAGTTATAAGGCAAAGAAAGAAAAAGAAGGTGGCTGAAAAATCTTGCTGCTCAGGATATAGAAATGGGTCTAAGCTTTGAGCTTTGCATATCTTCAAGACAGATTTTCTTTTTGCTTTAATTTAAACATGATTTAATTACTGTGTGTGCATGTGTATACAGACGGGAAGACATTTCTCCATGTGTTTAGGTATGTAATTTCCTTCTCTTTTTCTTTCAAACTCCATGAAGAGCTAACTGCACAAATATATCCCCTGGTCAACCCAAGGCTGGACATGAAGGATCCTGAAGGATCCCCAGAAGGCCACAGTTCCAGTAATCTGATTCTGCAGCCCAGAAGCTCCTGTCAGGCCTCATTGCAGACAAGATCAGTAGACACATGGCTGACTACATTAGTAGGGAACTGGAAGTAACACCAGAGGATCCAAAGAACAGCTACTGGTTGACAGAACAGGTTCTTGAAGCTGTAAGATCTGACAAACAAAAGGGCACTGGAATACTCAGAAATGTTTAACATTCATCGGCCTCCATCTAGAACTCACCGTGACTGTGGAAGATATTTCTAGAGGCCAATACAAAGCCAACTGCACAATTTACCATCCAGACTGATTTATACCAAGAAGATGCTCCATTTGTGGCGCTGTTCTGCCTGGACCTGAAACCTCCGAGCCTCCTGGAGCAATCATCACTGATTCACCTCATCAAAATATGCAGCAGTGATATCGGAATGTAAATTCCACCAGATAAAACTACTCAAATGAAATCAAAGAGAGGTAATGTAAGCTCAGCTGAAGGTTGAAATTATCAGGCAAAATAGCAAATATTCAAAACAGTTACCTAAGGATCCCAGAAACAGATGGCTAATGTGAAGAGCCTGCAAGCAGGTCAGCCACAACGAAGTACCTATGAAGAGTTAGGCACATCCTGCTGAGTGAGCTGACAATCCACGAACGTACCAACAAAAGCACTTCTCTATGGTTGGGAAAAGTTGGCTGTTTGGTTTAAAATGCATCTTTCAAAAGTGTTAATTTTTTTTTAAGTCTTGCTATTTGGTGAGGTAAAAATAAGTCTGTGCTCTTTTGGTTTTGAGCCATTGACTTTACATACTGTACTGTGGTGTTAAAGAATTTTTAAGATTACATGATTTCACTGAGGAAAAACATTAAGAATGCACAAATCCTTTAGATTCTAGAAACACAAAAAGGCAACATTTTATTTTTACTCATGAATTCCTTTACTTGAAAGTTAACTTTTTTCATCACACTTAATTTTCCTCCATAGATGGAGCACTTCAAACAGTAAATCAATTTCAGCCAGCTGATATCCTAACTTTCAAGCAAATATCTCAGCAATCTCTCTCTGATATTGAACAATGAGTCTGTAATTAGTTTGAAGGAACACACAAAGTGACAGTTCACTGCCGACGAGCAGGGAGAGATGATAGAGAGAGAAGGAAGCTCAGTGGTTCAACAGACAATGGATTTGTAGACAAATCAGCTATAATGGACTATATTTTCAGCTCATATGACTGAACAATAATGAGATGTTAACAGCCTTTCCGGAGATGTTATCGGACATGATATCTGCTTAATGAGGAGAACTGTTTTTATTGAAATCTTTTAGACATCCAATGTTCCTTAAATGAGCCCTTGTGTGGATCACAGCAGTGCTAAAAGGGCTGCTACACTGTGGCTCGTAACAGATACCCTCGCCTCATTGGCTGAGCTGATAACACACCATTTACAATTGGCTGTCCCACCAGATTTAGCTCCGGCTCTTATCTCAATGATCCATACCTCGACTTTGGGCATCAATAGCCTGAGCTCTCACATCACACTATTAATTGGATTGATGGCCCTTGCCTCAATGTAGGATGTAGGCTCTTTTAAGAACCATTTTGCTCTTTCACTTGACTCCCGTCCCTGCGTTTCTTAGTATGCCCCATCCACATGAAAAAGCACTCCAAAGCCACAAACATCTGGTTACTGAACTGTAATACTCTTTGTGACCACAGACTGGCAATGTGCACTCTTGCTAAGGTCATTCAAGAGAGGATGGTATAAGGGTTTTTCTTTTACTCACAAGCACATTGACTGAACTGCATCTGAAAAGTCTGGAGTTGAGTATATATAGCATGCCAAAAGCCTCCCTCCCTATCTGACCGTGTAAGAGTGCTTACCAGTGAATAACACAACTCAATCTTCCCTGTGCTTTATGGCTTTGGAAGCAGGTGTGAGTCATTGTGCTTGCTGCAGCTTTTAGTCAAACCCACTTGAGCAAAAAGATCTAAAAAACAAAACAAAAAAAAATAGATTCAGCTTTAGCCCCCCCATTCTTGATTTCCTCTTCATTTCCCTGACTGTCTCTTCATTAATAAGCTTGGAAGAGTGTCGAGGTCTCGTTCCAGCTCTGGTATCTCCTCCCCTTCCAGCCTCAGCTCCCGCTTGTCTCTCATCCTGCTTCCACGTCCCAGGATCAGGTAGAATTGCTGCTAAAATAAAGTCTCTGATGCAATTTCTCCCCTTTGCCTCTGAAAACATTTGCCTTACTTTGGCAACATGTAACACTCATCCTGCTATCAGTCTGGTCTTTGATCACACAGAACATCTTTTCTCCGGCGCTGGCCTAATTTAAAAGGCTCCGTATCCACAAAATCTTGATGACATAACTTGAAAGGCCTTTACCTTGGCTGCATTCTGAGGGGAAAATGACAGCATGTCAGCAAGATCAGACTCAGCTGAGAATTTATACTCACATATGTTCATTTGTGCATGAAGGATGTGCGTGTCTTGCACAGTTGGGCTTCCTCTTAAGCTCGCGCCATTTCCATGAAAAGAAAATTTGGGATGAAGCTGCCCATGATGGGGCTTCAGTTGATGAGCTGTGACATTATAATGTCATGGCATTTTAAATTGTCTGTGTTCGCTTTCAGAAAGTGCCTCTATAATCTTTTATAGGTGGTTATAATGGCTCAGCCAGAGATGCATTAGTAACAACATCTGTTTCCTTTGCTTTCACACACGTGCTCACGAGCAGACTCAGTCATGCACTGTCTTGTTCCTCTCTTTCTGTCTTTGTTTTGCTGCTGCTCTTGTTAATTAAACTGTATGTTCTGCTCATAGACACCTGCATACGGCAAAGACAGTTTCCTGTTCCAGCAAGGCCGCAGTCAGCTGTGATGAGTTGTAACACGTAAATGAACCACCTGAGTTTACTTGTTAAATAGTCCACATTTGCTAATATTAATTACACTGACGTTAACAACCAGTCACAATTCTGTGCACCAGAACAGGGTCTCTAACTTTATTTTGCTCCCAGAGATGGTTGGAAATCTATAACAAGACCATCTCAGGAGCATTAGCTTTCAGTAAAGCAACATTAATATGCTAACTTTTGTCAAACCACAGCGGTGAAAACACTGAGTGACAGGCTACTATTTTTTTTTATTGATCAGCAAGAGTGTGGAAATCTGGTGAAGATGCAGGGGGTATGTCTAGTCCTGTTGTTCAGCATCTTCCCTCCATCCATTTTTAATTCCTTCATCATCCTGTTGGGGTTACAGGGGGCTTGGCTGAGAGGGAAGTTATACCCTGGACAGCTAACCAGTTCATCAAAGGGTTTACAAATCATCTTTCAAATAATAATGCTTTTGCCATTCCGGCCACTCAAAATGCTTCAACATCTGGTGTCAGCTCTATTATAGTTTAACTCAGGCAGTGGGATCTGCCTGGCCAGCGTGAGCTCAGGAAATAGCTGTTGTAGAGCCAGTACTGTGTGTTCTTAGCTCCTCTTAGCAGGACACACGAGCAGAGAAAAAGCCTTTTACTTTCCAATAACCTTTTTCCTTTTTTTGATGTATTATAAAATGAAATGTGTACCTTTCAGTGAATTTCTGTGTACCGTTTCGAACCGGTAACCCTGACTGTAATTAAATATTAAGTGGCTTGTGGGCAAAGTAGTCCAAGATTTTAGTTGATGGATAACAGACATCCTTTTCTATAATTGACTGCGAGCGGCCTAAATCTACTCAGACATTATTTGTCAATCCCACTTGGACAACAGAGTGACTACAAATGAAAATCAGAAAGCTTTTGGTCTTCCTTCCTTTCCTTTTCACATTTAGGTGTTTCTCAGATTATAATAATTAAAGCTTGGGTTTGCAACCCTGCTGTTATTGGAAGAAAATATTTTAAAATTAACGACCATGTGCAGGCGTTACTATCCAACACGCTACAAAATAATCTTTAAACATTACGTTTTCAAAGTAACTGGTATAGATTTTAGATGAAAGTTAAAAGCACCATTGAAGGAAGAGATTAGTGATCACTTAAAAAAAAGTCACTTTTACAGTTAAGGGTGAAAATATAGATTTACATAGGAGCTCCTAAGAAGCACAGTGAAGGATCATTTGATCACAGCACAGTATTACGATTACTCCAGATCAAAACCATGGAAAAAGCACAAAATTAGAATAAATCAGTGTCTCTAACTGAAATGAGACCCTTGCATCATTTTGGGCATGCCTGTCGCATTCATTTGACCTCAGCTCTCCCATGGTGGAAAGAATACAAATAAGTGAGGGGACACTGAGAACATTACAGTCTTATTGAGTCATTCACTATGTGGCTATATCTCAGTGGAAAATGACTTTGACACTGTTGGCCTTTGCTTGATAAATTAGGTCCCTGGGTAGACATTCAACATTATACTGCGCATTCATTATATGTTAACCCCAAGGCATATGGAAAGTTAAGTGCTGTATCCCCACACATTACCTGGGCATTTAATGGATACATTATGCACCACAAGCCCTGGAGTGTTTGAAAATGTTTGACACTTATCACCAGCACTCCAATTTCCTAATGCTCATATTCACATTGTATGTTTGATGTATAGTCTGCAGGTGTGCAGGCACTGTAGTGTTAATTGGTTTTCAATTGAGGTACCTTGAGAGTGTTGAGGAATGAAGCACACCTCCAAACTGGAAGAAGGTGGCGCTCGGGGGGTGGTGGATGAGATTTGTGGAGATTTTTTACAATGAATGTAATGATTTCCTGTGGAGAGCAGAGAGGCCAGGGGCTGGTTTGATCAGGTAGCAGTCAAAGAAAGGGGGGCAGGAGGATGCCGGAAGGATCAGGGGATGAAAAGCTACCTCTAGACAAGATCGATTTATGTAGCAACTCTACCCAGAGGAAGAAATACAAAAGACTTCTTGACCTCAGTGTCTGACTTCTTCCCTGGCCTTCCTCCCTCTATTAGCATGTTTACAGACATGCTACTACAGAAAATGTTCTGGTGTAATTAATAACATTCAAAATGACTGTCCATTCAATGAGCTTGTTTGGGGAACCTGAAACTCGAAGCCATGGCCATGAGCTGACCAACAGAACGAGGTCGCAAATTCAAACGACTGAAATGAGCTCTGAAGGGTGGCTGAGGTCAACCTTAGGAACAGGGTGAGGAGCTCAGTCATTTAGATGGTGCTTCTTCGCATCAGAAGAGGACTTCTCATTGAAACCAACTCCCTATGGAGTCAGTTTGAGAACACCTTAGTGTCCTATTAGTTGCTTAATATAAATATTGGTTTTACTTTCTCAAAGAAAACAGGCCATCATGCCATCAGCTGGCTACTGGGAAGACATTATCCAAATGGGTTAGAGTGGACTACCTACAGGACAATAAAACACATACTTCAGGAGCTGTGTCTTTGACAGGAGAGAGTAAGTCCCTTTGGTGTGACCTTTTGGCTTCGTAACTGCAGACTCTTTAAACACATAAAAAGCTCTTTAACTCATTGAAAGACAGGCAAAATTCAAAAAAAGCAATATAGACTCTTTAAGTTAAAGGCACACTGAGCAGAATATTCCTTTCCTCGTATTTGGGCTGCAGTCTATCTGAGAATGAGTGTGTGTCCATCAGACTAGTATTGTGAAGACTTTAAAAAGATAATTTAAGTTCTGCTCTCTCTGTATCAAACAGCTGCAGAGCAGCATGTCCGTGAGGCCGTGAAGTGCATACACATGTGGATTCACACACCAGAACAGCGCTTTTCCATGGAATCTGGTGTTTGAAAATCCTTCCTGTGCACCTGTTTAGAGGCGTCACTGAGTTCTTTCTTCTTCTTTTTTTCTATTAAAGGTTTTATTGCTCTTATTTACTGCATTGTTTTGCATCTAGCACAACCCCTCTTTTATTTTCTCATTCTTCAGTTCACTTGAAGTTTGAATGCTGTTTGCATAGTAAAAATGAAAAACGAAGCTGTGGATGCCTTTAATTTTTTATATTGCTATTTCAGAGACAATATTTATCATGCTTTATTTATTTTAATTTTTTAGAAAAACATGTTTTTGTTCCTCAGAGAATGGTACCAAATTAATTACTGCTTTGTTAACAGTCACATTTATGCCATTTCCACTGTCGAAAAGTAGATGCTAACACCTTACATTAATTTTGATCAAATCTGTCATGCATCCTCATTTATGATGTCACAAATGAGGACTGGTAGAGTTCAGCTCAGACCAGCAGTTGCCTATAGCGACTGCTGCACCATCTCACAATCGGCTTCGCCTCAGACCTTCCCAGGTCTCGAAATGGTCCGGAAAGATCACTCAACCAGAGGAGCCAGATGCTCCAGTTGTTATAAAAGGAACAGCTGATGAACTAGAGGCCATCGGGCCGATGTCCTTTGGTTAACCCTCACCAGCAGCCTTTTGACTTGGGGAAAAGGTAGCTGCTTCCAACTGCTTAGCTAAACTTTGCCCCCAGCCAAAGGCTGTTCTGCAGCCATTACCCCTGGACCCTTTGAAGTCAATTCAGAGCGGCAGTCTGTACCGTTAATATCACAACGAGCTCAGAAATAGCTCAGATACAGCTGTATCCTTGAAATAAGAGTGATTATGCTGTCATAGTTTTTAATTCACAAATCAGATGTCAAATGCACATTGGATTCTACGCTCTGAATCTACTCCTATAATTATACATAATTTGTGACTCTATATTATTTTACTGGATGAGGGACATAAAAAAAAAACGTCCCTCCTCATACAGATGTGATGGATGAGAAATCTGGCTATGGAGACCAAAACCGTTATTTTTGTTTGTACCATTCTGTCAATACAAATTCAGACATTAAAGCATGCGGGTCAGTGAAAATTGACTTGGTTTTGGAACAAGCCCCTAGTGGTCAGTCAAGGAACTGCAATCTTCCATATGTCTGAATCTCATTAGAACAGCAAGCTGGATGTAGCCCCTTGATTATGCCGTGCACCAAAGAAAATAGACAAATCTTTGGTTTAGCTGGTGGCAGCAAACTTGAATAAAGGGGAACGGTTAACTGGAGTGACTTACAACTCTGTATGTCTTTGTATGTCCAGTACTCTCAATTGTTTTTCTTATCCAGTGGGAACCGGCACTGTAGAATACGCACAGAATATGCAGACCAGTTTTAGTCCAGATGAACAATTACATGCAGGGAATCAGCCTGACTTCAACCACATTATCTGGGTGTGTTGGTCCAGCTATAAGTTCGGCTTACATGAATTTTAAAAATACAATTTCAGTTGGATTAATGGAAAATTTTTTTTTAACATCATGTAAATGCACAAACACTTCTCCTTCTCTTGCATGCCTCCACGCGCTGCTTTTGCCATGTCTGTTAGTCCTCAGTATAAATCGATACCTGGGGTTCACAGCTGCCGCTATAAAAGCAATAAAGAATGTGGGGGGGGGGGATGAATAAGACAAGGAGAAGACTGGTAGCGGTGTCTTTTATTCTTCTGTTGTTGATGAGAGCCCTCCCTTTTTCTGAACTGTCCATCACTGTCACTCCTGCTTATTGATTTAAAATTTAAGATCAGAGTTTACGCTAAATGCCAAAGAGTTTTAACCTGTCACTTTTGTTTAACAAATTTACAGGCAACACATTTCATCTGTCTGCCTTTCAATAACTTCCTGCATGAATTCAAAACTGTTGCCTTTGAAAACACAAGCTCACTGACCAGTGGGACTCAGCAACAGTGCGGCATTTGTAGATTTATAGTTCTGAATCCAGTTTTGTGTCAACAGGGGTTTTGAAAAGAGGGCGCACTGGTGTCTGAGGTGTAAATTAGACTATAGATCAGGGAAACTGGCAGACACTGATGCTGCCGGCCTGATGAATGGATAATAGTGCCTCTGTTCCAAAGAGCCCTTGGCATATGGCAAATAAACCAGCATGCACTCGTGGAAGGCCAGCAGAGAGGTGCACGCACACACACACATATGCAGAACCTGCACATAATTTCTGTTCGGTGCCAAGAAGTTGCAGACAGGAGTGACTCAAAGTGAATACAAAACATAGAGCTGAAATGTAAAACTTTATTTGGACCCCAAGAACCATCCTTTAAACATCAGCCAGACAGATTGGGATGGGAGGGTTGCCGCAGCGTTATGACTGTATTATTATAACACATTTGATAGTTTTATCTGCTGTCATATGCAGTACATTATTTTTGATAGTAACAAGGTAACTATTTCAATAAAAATAAATGCACATAAATGCACATACAACACACGGGGCTACGCAGCACTGCACACACCTTCTGTTCTTGAGTGAAGAGGTATGTGGAGTGTAAGAGGGAGTGAAGTGCACGTCATGTACAATACAACTGAATACTTACTTCAGCTGTTCGTGTGGCAACTGCAGCAACTTTAGCTAAGTGTGCTAGCTTCTAGCTGCTTGTTTATACTGTCTCAGCTGGTTACTAAGTAGCTGTAATGAAGTGTTGAAGTGCCATCAGTCTGCAGTATCTTTCTTCTATGGTGTGTTGGCAGTTTTGTCTTCAGTCTGGGGGAATCTGGAAAGTAAAAGCTGCTGTGTGGTTCCCCGTCCACCGGATCAAAATCTTGTCCTGCCTTTTATCCTGTGACCTGAGGATAGCATTGATGTAGCTTTCTTCCATCTATCTAATCAACTTCACATAACTAGAATTCAAAGACTATGAAACCCTTTCAGTCTGGATGGTGGGATACTCTCAGCTTGCCAAGGCTTGTTTGCTGCTGCAGTATTGAAACTGTTGCTCTAATGTACACTCATGTATATGTGCTGTACTCTCTGGATACCTGTGTGTATTATACACTTGTGTCTGAGTACCGTACTTGATGCTTTTAATGTGCTTTAGTGTTTCAATTCTTTGTAGCAGCTGCTACTTACTACTCATGGATGTAGGCTTTGTGTTGCTTTAGTTTTTTTTCTTTCTTTTTGACTTGCTAACCTTAGTTTACCCCTCTTATTTGCGGCTTTGCTTTTACTGTTTGCTTCGATGACTTTTGTCTGCATTTGAGACTCTTTTGTGTTTGTGCTGTGTAGCTTATGGATAACACAGAACTTCTAATATTAAAATAATATGTTTAATTTGCTGATTACACCTGGTTTATATTGCGCTCCCTTTCCCCAACAAGCCAGGAGAGATTTCGTGGTTGTGTGTCAGCATGGTAGGCCACATTGCAACTGCATAGACTATTTGGAAGATCCTACTGCTACCAAACAGCTGAGGTCTTTTGTATGTTGTCTGCTATTGACCGGCCATAGTAAACTGAGGTATTATTCATGTTCAGTGAGAGTGCTGTCTGCTTGTGGACATGCCAAGATTGTCTCATCTTATTATTGCCGCATTTCAACACTGCAATGAAAATTATAACTTGCTGCCGAATGTATTTGTCGTTCCACTGTTTACAAAAGCTAAAAAAAGGAAAAGAAAAGAGAAAAATATAACCTGAGAGCAACATTGAAAACAGGATGTGTTCATGACAACCAAGTACTCTTGTCTTAACAATGGTGAGAAAATGATGATATACAAGAGTTCCTAAAAAGTGACATGCTGTAATTTTAAACTTGTTTCATATTGATTAATTATACTGTGGAAAACTGACTTAATGTTGTTGCTGTCAAGCAGAAAGGCAGTGTTTTTTTTTTTTTTGTCACTTTAAGTATTTTTTTCCCTTCATGTATTGATAATATTGGTAAGTGGGTGAGAAGTTGTGGGAAAATCTCTCGAGTGATCATAGTTTTACAAATGTATTTGAATCCTAACCATTTCTGGAGCGAAGAGAAGAATGTCCAACCAGATCTCTGTCAAGAGCTTGTTGATAGCTGCTCTATTCAAGGTGCAGCTTGTATTCAGTCAAGAATTAGATGTGCTGTCTTAATTTTTTTTCCAGCTTGTATATAATTGTTTCTGTTTTGAATAATAATAATAAAAAAAAAAAACGAAAACAGTAACCAAAAAATCTGTTCACCAAACTTTTTTTTTCTAAATATATCCATTGTGTGTCATACTTCCCCAGTGAAAACATTAAAATGCAGTAGTACTCAAGGCCATAACGTTTGTAAGTAAATATCTGACCAAATATCTAATTCTTTTGGCATCTGAGGGTGGCCATGCCATGTCAAATAAAAATAAAAAAAAATAAACACTGGGAACGCGAGGAGATGGCTGGGGAGAGGGTGGTTGAACAATGAAACTGATACACCTGGTTTTAGACCACAATCATTTATTAGTATGGTGTAGGCCCTACTTTTGTGGTCAATACAGCATCAATTTTTCTTGGGAATGACATATACAAGTCCTGCAGTGGTCAGAGGGATTTGAAGCCATTCTTCTTGCAGGACAGTGGCCAGGTCACTACGTGATGCTGGTGGAGGAAAACATTTCCTGGCTCTCTCCTCCAAAACACCCCAAAGTGGCTCAATAATATTCAGATCTGGTGACTGTGCAGGCCAAGGGAGATGTTCAACTTCACCTTCATGTTCATCAAACCAGTCTTTTACCAGTCTTGCTGTGTGTATTGGTGCATTATCATCCTGATACACGGCACCACCTTCAGGATACAATGTTTGAACCATTGGATGCACAAAATCCTCCAGAATGGTTTGGTAGCCTCTGGCAGTGAGACGCCTATCTAGCACAAGTATTGGACCAAGGGAATGCCATGAAATGGCAGCCCAAACCATCACTGATCCACCCCCATGCTGCGCCCTGGGCATGCATCAGTCTGGGTGGTACGTTTCTTTGGGGTTTCTTTACACCGTAACTCTCCCGGATGTGGGGAAAACAGTAAAACTGAACTCATCAGAGGACAATACATGTTTTACATTGTCCACAGCCCAAGATTTTCACTCCTTGCACCGACATTTGGCATTGGCACGAATGACCAAAGGTTTGGCTATAGCAGCCTGGCCGTGTATACTGACCCTGTGGAGCTCCTGACGGACAGTTCTGGTGGAAACAGGAGAGTTGAGGTGCACATTTATTCTGCCGTGATTTGGGCAGCTGTAGTTTTGTTTTTTGGATACAATCCGGGTTAGCACCTGAACTTCCCTTTCAGACAGCTTCCTCTTGGGTCCACAGTTAATCCTGTTGGATGTGGTTCGTCCTTCTTGGTGGTATGCTGACATTACCCTGGACACCGTGGCTCTTGATACATCACAAACACTTGCTGTCTTCGTCACAGATTCGCCAGCAAGACGTGCACCAACAATTTGTCTTTTTTTGAACTCTGATATGTCACCCATGATGTTGTTTGCATTGCAATATTTTAAGCAAAACTTTGCTCTTACCCTGCTAACTGAACCTTGACACTCTGCTCTTACTGGTGCTGTGTGCAGTTAATGAAGACTGGCCACCAGGCTGGTCCAATTTAGCCATGAAACCTCCCACAATAAAATGACAGGTGTTTCAGTTTCATTGTCCATGTACCATGTGCTATGGTAATATGCTCTACTTGCCAGTCCAGTCTTTTGCCACAACAAAATATATTAGTTTCCAACAATACAGTATGCTGCTGTCTTTTCTCTAAAGAGGAAAGTTGAAGCAGAGTCCTCCTCCACAAATCACCAAGACGTTAGGGCAACAAAGGAAAGAAGGCATAAAAAAGTGGATCAGAGTGGGTGTTGGACAGATTTAAGATTACTGTTTTTACCTCCCCCTCACTTGATATCCATCACTTTCTAAATCTCCACTGAGCTGTAACCATGACTCACCCAGTTTCTTAGGTAACTGAGAAGACAGTCAAGAAAGATAAAATGCACCGATGCATTGTTTCTATAAACAGCCACATTATTACAATCAGAGTTTATTCTAAAATATTTGTTCATTATAATTGTAAGTCATGCACACCTTCTCTGATATAGGTTTCAATTAAAATCAGTTTACAATTATTATTCTCAAATTCAACCAAACACTCACATTTCACGCAAAACAGATCTGATTTTGTTGTATAATGAGAAAATCTTTTCACTGATCCAAAAGCACACAAGCTTAATGTCTAATGTCATTCCTTTGGTGATTGATGATGTTTATATCCAGCAGCACTGACAGGAACAGACGCTGGTATTAAGTTGGCATTGTTTGTGCACTTACACACATACTACAGATACACAAAGACATGACTGCACAAAATATTTGCTACCTGTGGCCGTTATTGAAAGTATGCAGACAGGAAAGCGGGGTAGAGAAAGGCTGGACAGACAGGCAACAAAGGGACACAGACTGGGACTCAAACCAGTGCTGGCTGCATGATGAGTCTAGATGTGGGGCACTGCTCAACCAGGTGAGCTATCCAGCACCCCATACTTATTACTTTATTGTTTTAAAGGTTTTTGTGGCTCTAGTGGCCTAGTAGTTAGATAGGAAAGCAGGGCAGAGAGAGTGAGGAAGACAAGCAGCAAAGTGTTTCAGGCCGGGAGCCGAACCTGCAGTAGGACTGTAGCTTCTGTAGATGGACCACCAGCTCTAACCAGTGGCCCATACTTACTACTTTTGACAATGATTTGTTGAAGGTACAGTTGAGGTCAGAAGTTTACATACACTGTGCAAAAACACACGTTTCCTTTTTGTCTCAGTATCTGAAGTCAAATCAGACTAAACCTCTCCTGTTTCAGGATGGTCAGGATTACCAAAATTATTTCATTTTGTTAAATGCCACAATAATGACAGAGAGAATTTCTTTTGACATTTTCTTTTGAATTTCTTATTTTCTTTGAGGTCAAAAGTTTACATACACAAAAAGTACTAAGTCTTTAAACAACGTGGGGAAGCCCAGATGATGAGGTCATGGCTTTGGAAGCTCCTGATAGGTTAACTGACAACACGTGAGTTAATTGACGGCACACCAGTGGGTGTATTTAAGGCCACACCTCAAACACTCTGCTTCCTTGTTTGAAATCATGGGAAAATCAAAAGAAATCGGCCAGGAAATCAGAAAGAGAATCATGGAGCTCCACAAGTCTGGCTCATCCTTAGGTGCAATTTCCAAATGCTTGAAGTTGCCACGTTCATCTGTTCAAACAATTATACACAAGTATAAACATCACTGAAGTGTCCAGCCATCACACCACTCAGGAAGGAGACGGGCTCTGTGTCCCAGAGATGAACGGGCTCTTGTCCTGAAATGTGTGAATCAACCCCAGAACAAAAGCCAAAGACCTTGTGAAGATGCTGGATGAAGCTGGTAAGAAAGTGTCATGATCCACAGTGAAACAAGTCCTGCACCGACATGGGCTGAAAGGCCACTCAGTGAGAAAGAGACCATTACTCCTCAAGAAACATAAAAAAGCCAGATTACAGTTTGCAAAGACACACAAGACAAAGATCTTCACTTCTGGAGACATGTCCTGTGGTCTGATGAAACTAAATTGGAGCTGTTTGGCCATAATGACCAACGTTACATCTGGAGGAAAAAGGGGGAAGCTGTAGACCTGAGAACACCATACCAACTGTGAAGCATGGAGGTGGCAGCATCATGTTGTGGGGCTGTTTTACTGCAGCAGGCACTGGAGCTCTTTATAAAATAGATGGCATCATGAAGAAAGAGCATTACATAGAAATATTAAGGCAACATCTCAAGCCATCAGGCAGGAAGCTAAAACTTGGGCGCAAATGGGTTTTCCAAATGGACAATGACCATAATCTTACTGCTTAAATTGTTAAAAGTGGCTTGAGGATAACAAAGTTAATGTCTTGGAGTGCCCATCACAAAACTCTGATCTGAATCCCATTGAACTGTTGTGGTCAGATCTGCAAAGGCGTGTGCGAGCAAGGCGACTGACAAACCTGACTCAGTTCCACCAGTTCTGTCAGGAGGAATGGACCAGAATTCCAGCAGAGTCCTGTCAGAAGCTTGTGGAAGGTTACCCAAAACATTTGAACTAAGTCATGCAGTTCACAGGAAATGCTACTCAATACAAAGAAAACGTATGTAAACTTTTGACCTCGAGGAAAATAATATAAAACTCTCTAAGAAATTCTCTCTCTCTTTATTGTGGCATTTAACAAAATGAAATAATTTTGGTAATCCTGACTGACCTGAAACAGGAGAGGTTCAGTCTGATTTGACTTCAGATACTGAGACAAAAAAGGAAACGTGTGTTTTTGCACAGTGTATGTAAACTTCTGGCTTCAACTGTAAATGAGAGAAACTCAGTTTATTTTATATATGCAGTAATGCACAAAAAGTTAGTTACCCCCTCTGTTTTGTGTAAAACCTCTTCTGTCTGAAAAAAACATGAAACCACGACAGAGGTTTTAAAAACTTCATCTAAACAAACTACAAGATTTCTGGAACAATGTCCCATGGACAGATGAGATCAGGGTGCAGTTGTTCAGCTTAAATGCCCGGCACCATGTATGCTAAAACCCAATCACAAAGCACAGCAGAAAATCTACATCAGAATGATGGAAAAATTAAAAATTCAAGGTTTTGGAAAATGAAATGAAATGCTGTGATGCCTCCTAAAAGAATGATTCTGGAGGTAAATGAGCTCTCCTTACCATCGGTGAGGAGAGTAAGATGTAATTGGGGACCAAAACAATATGAACTGAAGAAGTTTTGAGTGAGAACGGAATAGCTTTTGTTGCAAATAGCAATTAATGTCGGCACTGACAGCAATTTACCTGGATCAAAATAAATTGCTACGTCAGGCCTCTAAAGAGACTCAAAAATGTCATTTTACTTAAGTGGTTGTGTGGACAAATTCCCTCCAGACAGACCAAGGTCATTTTATTTCTGTAAGTGTGCAGAAAACATATAAAAAGTCTGTTTGTACAGACATCTCCTTTGGAATGATGCCAACTTGTCATAAGTCTTTACAAGTCAGCTACTGACTTCTAAAGTCAGTTGTTGTGCAAGCTATTGTCAAAAGAGGGGAGTTCACGGCCCTTTGCTTCTAACACTGGCCTATTTTATCATAAATATATAATATAATATAATATAAATCTCAGTAGCTGCTAATCCAGTTTTATAGAAGCAGCAGCCATACTGGAGTAGTTTGTTATTACACAAAAACCTCAATGAACTGAAGCAGTGTTGTTAAGAAGAACAGCCAATATTTCTTCACATATGATGTCAGTAAGTGGGGCTGTTTTGTCTGTGCTGGTGTTCTTGTGCACTCATCGCATCTAGACAAGTACAGTAGAAAATTCCTGGATGTGTTCTTGCACTGCTTGTAGACTTGAGATGGCAGAGTATCCCAGAGTGCATTTTGCATCAACAAGAAGTAGTGGTGGAGGAGAAAAGAGTAAAAGAGAACATCACAACGTTGTAATGGAATGTACCAGTAGTTTTAAGTTCTTCTAACTTCATATTTGGGGCTAATTGATCAAGATACGGCCTATTTAACCTTTACTGAACTTCATTTATAACACGACTGAAATACAAAAGCATAAATCCCATAAAAACACATCATATAAAGTAATAGTTATAGACACTTTTGCCAGAGGAGTAGATGGTCCATTCTGAGGGACATTAAAGTTAAGAGTGTTTATTTCATACTCAATTAAATGTGCCGCTTATGAGCTGTTTCAAGTATCAAATACACTGCTGTTCGAGTTGCAGAAAGACCAAACTGCATTCTCCTGCCCTCCAAAGTTCATACTCATCCTATTTAGCATATGATCATTATAATTTCACAGATATCACAAGAAAAGACACGTTTATTTGTCGAGCACATTTCACTCACAAAAGGTAACTCAACGTTTATGCAAAGACAGTGAGAGCAGTATCCTGGGACACCTCTGTTTTAGGATATAAGTATGTGTTCAGATTGTAAGTTTGGAACAGACAGCTCTGATCAAGGTCACAAGTGATATTCGCCTGAACGCAGGCACAGGCAAAGTCTCAGTCCTAGTTCTGCTGGACCTAAGCGCTGTCTTTGACACAGCTGACCATGTGATCTTATTACAGAGGTTAGAAAACTGGGTGGGAATCTCTGGAACTACTTTAAACTGGCTCAGGTCCTATTTCAGGGACAGGAAATACTTTGAGATACAGTCACCAATGTCAACAGACTAAATGGCCATGACCTGTGGGGTTCCCCAGGGGTCAATCCTTGGATCCCTATTGTTCAGTCTGTACATGCTTCCATTAGGCCAGCTAATATGCAGCTGTGATGTGTTGTATCACAACTATGCAGATGATACTCAGATCTACGTGTCACTGACAGCAGGAGAACATGGGCCTGTAGATTAATTGTATCACTGCATGGAACAGATCAGTGCAAAACTGAAATCATTGACTGTGGCCCACAGAAACAAAGAGAAAGTGTTTTCATCTCCACTTGTGTACAAGTCTCTTCATGGCTGTGGCCCAAAGTACATCTCTGACATGTTAGAGCCATATGAACCAGCTCAGACTCTGAGAACCTCAGCGAGTGGTCTCCTGCTGATGCCCAGAGTCAGGACTAAACAAGGTGAAGCTGCGTTTCAGGTTTATGCTCCTAAAATCTGGAACAGTCTGTTATCATAAGTTTTTCATCTGAGAAAATTCAGTAGTCTCCATTGTAACTTGGCTCTTGTTTTACTGAGCTTATGCTATGTCTTTAAGGGGGAACAATAAGATAACATGACTGGGTGAAACCGCTCTATTCTAGCCATTTAGGTCTGTTGCATTAGATACACGCCTGGGAACAACATACCACACATTTATTTGTCTTATTCCAAGAACACAATGCGGACGGTGGTTGGCCTGTCCACTTCACAAGTAACTAGCCACTTTCATTCAGTCGCGTATGACCTCTGTACCAGGCAAGCCGAGCCCAAGAAGATAATTGTGAACTGTTTCCCGGAAACGGGGCTCACTCTGACCGAGATCCTGTGAGACACTCCGCCACTTTGAGACCAGTGCTATAAATGCTTATAGAATAGAATAGAATTCAACTTTATTGTCATTACACTGTCACAAGTACAAGGTAACGAAATGTAGTTTGCATCTATCCAGAAGTGCTATGCAGGATATAAATATTTATATACATATGTATAGACTAACAGTATTAACTTGATGGGTAGTAATTGTAGCGCTATGAATGATATGTATAAATAGTGTAAACAGTATGAGTGTGGTCAATAGTATTAACAGTGTTAACAGTATGAGTATGTACAACAATATAAACAGTATTAACAGTAATTGTAAAGCCTAGAAATGGTCTATACAATAAAAACAGTATTAACAGTAATTATAAGCCTATAAGTAGTCTGTGCAAACAATATAAACAGTATTGACACTAATTGTAAAGCCTATAAGTAGTCTGTAAAAAACAATATAAACAATATTAACAGTATTGACACTAATTGTAAAGCCTATAAGTAGTCTGTAAAAACAATATAAACAATATTAACAGTATTGACACTGATTGTAAAGCCTATAAGTAGTCTGTAAAAACAATATAAACAATATTAACAGTATTGACACTAATTGTAAAGCTTGTAAATGAGTATGGATGCTATACAGATTATACAGATTATAGGTCTCTGGTATTGAGGAAGGTCCGTGGGGGTTGGGGGGGGGGCAGTCCATATGTAATCGTTGTGTGTGTGTGGGGTGTGAAGTCCATGGTTGGTGTCAGGAGGCGTTCAGGAGCGTGACAGCTGTGGGAAAGAAGCTGTTCTGGTGCCTGGTGGTTCTGGTCCGTAGGCTTCTGTAGCGCCTCCCAGAGGGCAGGAGCGAGAAGAGTTTGTGTGCAGGGTGTGTGGAGTCTCTGGTGATCTTACCGGCCCTCTTCAGACACCGCTTCCTGTAGATGGCCTTGATGGCAGGAAGTGGTGCCCCGGCGATGCGCTGGGCGGTTTTCACCACCCTCTGCAGCGTCTTCCGGTCAGAAGGCAGAGCAGTTTCCATACCAAACTGTGATACAGTTGGTGAGGATGCTCTCGATGGTGCAGCGCGGTAGAAGCTGGTGATGATCTTTGAGGACAGATGGTTCTTCCTCAGGGTCCTCATGAAGAAGAGGCGCTGGTGGGCCTTCTTGATGAGTCTGGAGCAGCTGGTCGCCCAGGTCAGGTCCTCGGAGATGTGGACTCCCAGGAACTTGAAGCTGTCCACGCGCTCCACCGCCGCACCTTTGATGTGGATGGGTGGATGTGGGTCAGCGTTCTTCCTGAAGTCCACGATCAGCTCCTTGGTCTTCTCTGTGTTCAGCTGCAAGTTGTTTGAGTCGCACCACTCAGCCAGGCGGTCCACCTCCTCCCTGTAGGCGGCCTCGTCGTTGTCTTTGATGAGGCCGAGCTATATATATATATATATATATATATATATATATATATATGTGTGTGTTATAGCACTGGTGCTGCCATGCTTTGCCTGTGACCATAATAAATGCTCTGTTTTTGAACTGAGAAGCCTCCGGACCATCCTTGAGCTCCAACAAAGAAATGGGCTAACAAGTCTTCCAGAAGATGTGAGACAATGTTCAAATCCAGGCTGAAAACAGTTCTGTTTAGCCTGTTCATATGGCAATTGAAAGGATTTTATCTGAGCTCTTAATTTTTAGTTCATTTTTAATTTAATTCATTAATGATTATTTTTTATGTTTTTATGTTTGTGGAATGATTTTATTTGCCTTCTTGTGATTTTATGTATCTGTAAAGCACTTTGAACTGCCTTGGGTACAAATTGCACTCTACAAATAAAGTTACCTTCTGTTTAGGAGCTGGCTTCATATGTGCCATTTATGTCAGTCAATGTTTCAGATGTGCCTTGCTGCTCTTTTGTTACATTATGCATGTATTTTGTTTTGTAGTTTTCAAAAGTACCAGGAGCTCCAATGTCTTTTTTGCTTTGAGCAGTGACTATGTCAGTTATTGGTGGTTTCTTTGCTAAAGCTGGCTGCTGTTGCTTTTTTTTGTGGTCACTGCTGCTGTAGCTTCCACATGTCTGGGTGGTTTCCTCTTCATGTTCAGGAGAAATGCAGTTTCCCTCAACAAAAGGGCACACTGTCATTTTTGCCTTTGTTTTTACCAGCCCTCCAGTTTTATGTACAGTATTACTGTTGACAGACCACCAAAAAAGTGTGCAACTTTTATAAATGAATTATTTGACGTTTTGTCATAAATATATACTTCCTACATTATGATCATTATATCCAGTGATTTTAACATGTATATTAGCGATCAAGCTGTTTAGCTGGAGATTTCATTGTCCTGCTTACCTCCATGTATTTTAACCAATATGACATGACACTCACAACTGAAGACACACTATGGACCTTGTCATTAGCTATGGGATATCCATGAATGTGTCCTCTGTTGTCGACCTGTCTGTATCTGACCACTACTAACCCCGGAAGTGGCTGCAAATTTTATTGAAGTTAACGAGAATCCTACTGTTATTTTACCTGCCTCCTGTGATTTTTTGATAAACAGTTTTAACAGAAAATATAAGTCAAGCTTGGATTCAGTTGCTCCACTAATAACAAAAAAAGGTAAAAACTAAACCTGCACCCCTGTGGAGAAACAATGAAATTAGACAACTGAAAAGAAATTGCAGGATGGCTGAAAAAAAATGGAGGAAAACCAAACTGGCAACTATCAAATTCTACAAGAACAACTTAAAATCTAAAACACTACATTTAAACATGCAAGGAACTATAATTACAGAGAATAAAAACAACCCCAGAATCATCTTTTCCATTATCAACCACTTAATGAACTCTGATTTTAATACGCACAAATGACCTTCTTTGTGAAGAATTTGCAGACCATTTCAGGTGCAAAATTAAACTTATTAGATCTAACATTTCATTTGACTGAAAAACTGTTTTAATGGAGCTAAAGGTCTGTTTTTACCTGAGGAAATATTGGACAGTTTTGACCTGGTTGATGCTAAGATGCTGAGTAGTCTTTTCCCAAATTAATCCGACCACCTGCCTTTTAGATCCAATTCCTACTCCGCTTTTAAAAACCTTTTACAAATCCTTTAAAAGTGAGCTTTTAAATATTGTGAATTGCTCTCTTCATATGGGTATCTTTCCTTCTGCCTTTTAAATGCCTGTGGTGAGACCCCTTCTGAAAAGTGCAATCTGAATCCTGATATTTTTAATAACTCTATACCAGTATTCAACTTGCCATTTTTAAGCTAAATTTTAGAGAAACTTGTTTTTATTCAATTAAATGATTTTTTAAAAATAAAAATTAATGTTAGCAAGAGATTTCAGTATGGTTTTAGGATGAACCACAGTCCAGATACAGGTCCAGAGACGGCCTTGTTAAAGATAGTCAATGATCTTAGGAGCAGCTTGGACTCACACAAGATCTCAGGCTCAAGATCTACCTATTTAATTTAGCTTTTAATTAGTGCCCCCCTTTATCCTGATTTAGATTTTCTATATAAGGTTTCTTATTCAGGCCAAGTTTTTAGCACATTTTTACAGCTTGTTTATTTCATTTATTCAATTTTCTTTTATATTATTTTATTTAGGGCAGCACTGTCGCCTCACAGCAAGAACGTCCCTGGTTTGAACCTCATCGGTGGCCTTTCTGTGTGGAGTTTGCATGTTCTCCCTGTGCTTGTGTGGGTTTCCTCCAGGTACTTCGGCTCCCTCCCACAGTCCAAAAACATGCCTGTTAGGTTAATTGGCGGTTCTTAATTGCCCGTAGGAGTGATTGTGAGTGTGCAATGTTTTATGTGGCCCTGCAATGGACTGGCGACCTGTCCAGGGTGTACTCCTTTGCCCGAAGAGAGCTGGGATAGACTCCAGCAGATTCCTGTGACCCTGCATGGGATTAAGAAGGTATAGATGATGGATGGCTGGATTATTTTATTTATTTATGTCTTTTTTAACTCCAGAGTTTCCTCAGCAGAGCCCTCTGTATCGGGGGTGTCAGCTGTCTTTGGTTGCTATGGCCCTGGCCCGAAGTCTGCTCTCCTGTGGCTCATGGTGAGGTCCATGCATCCACCCTGCATCAGTGGTGTTTGGTGCTCTGCCTTGTTTGGGATTGGGTTGTGGCCCCCTACCAGGCAGCTGGGTTGCACCTGCCTCCCGATGTAGATGGCTCCCTGTGATAGTGTTTTCCTCTCTGGTTCTTCTGTGCCCAACTATTCTATCCATATTTTTATTTCTTTGATTACATGTTTTATCATTGATAGGGATTAGGGGTGAAGGGGAAGGGGTTGGGCGAATGGGTGGAAGCGACTTCGTTCTTACTTTGTAAAACACTTTGTGCTGCATTGTAAATGTACTAAAAGTGCTATGTAAATAAAGTTTGATTGATTCATTGATCGACCGCCATTGTTAGGATCACATAAGCGCTGTTGCTAGCAAGAGGAAGGTGTTTCATAGTTATGAAATCATGCCTGAGAGTTCATTTGGAGTAATCCGTTTTCTTGAATTCACTTTTAACATTTACTTAAGAATGAATTCTTTTGTGTCTTCACGAGCCTGTTCTCCTCTTTCAAATGAGTACTTTGAGAGGTTTTTTAGCCACCATAAACATTGAGGAGCCTCCTCGACCTGCATCCAGGAACTTGTTGTCGGGCTTACCATTCAGCTGCACTATTGTCCCCATAGCCTCATATTGAAGTTTAATAAGGAATTTTTTTTTTTATATCTCTTCTTCTGTTTTTTTTTTTACTCTGAAAAAAGTAAGTGTTGACAATATTCAGACGCTATCTTATGTATGCAGCATGGTTGCAGAAATATTATTGACGAACATGAGTCCATTATAAGTTGATTATTCAACTTATAATGCCTTTATTCCATGACAAAGGCTGCTACTGGTTATTATTCTGGCTGTACTCTACCCAGGGGCGCAGATACGATTTTTAAACTGGGGGGGGACTGAGCCGTCATTATAATTGTGAGTTTTCTAACTGAATTAACATTGGTAGACAAAGGCCTATCTAGTTAACACTTGCCTTATATGATTATCTTGTTATTTGTCTGGTGAGTTAATCACACTCCAAAACTTAATGTCTTCTTCATGTTTTATTTAAACATTTGTTGATCTCAGCAGGATAAAGAATCTCATTACAGAAACTTCTAACAAAAAGGGAATGACCAAAAATCTATAACAAATTGGAATGATTCAGACTTGTGGCTTCATATAAATGATTAGACACATTACAATATGTATGAAACCAGAAGTATAAACACTTGAACAACAGATTCATACAAATAAAAATTAAAAGTATTTTTTCCAATAAACAAAACTGACCAGAAAAATAAAATCCCTTTGCAGCCAAACAAATTTACCATCTATAAGCTGACTCAAGAGGTCCCAAAAACCTCTCCTCCTTTCATTTCCCTGAACATATTGCTGGGCAATATCTGTTCAAGTAAGTCCAAATGACTCGCTACTCAACATTACAGAACAAGTATTTTTTACACCTGGGAAAACAGGCAAAGGATATCTTTTGGTTTTTGAAATAAACACTGTGATTTTTCTCCTCCCTCTTCTCTGGGTTAATGTGGCAGAAAGATCACCATCTCAGTCATTAGACAGTTGTTTATGATCACTAGACAGCAGCACTCCTTAGGACCCCGGGTCGAAATGGTGCGTTACAGTTACATTGGAAATCGGATCTCAGAGCTCCAAACAACATAACCTCAGAACTGACCGCTTCCCAGTTTAAAAACTAGGACGTATATTTTGATCCCTATCTGACGATAGGGATCAAAATAAATATGGGGGGGGGGGGCATGTTCCCCCCGTCCCCAGTGCCATTTGCGCCCTTGACTCTATCCAAACTTATACCTGATTATCACATCAAAGCTCTGGTCTATATAACAGGTTTTGAGATCTACTGAAAGACAATACAGATTTAGACAGACTAAACTCATCAGGCAGGACATAAAACCTGCAGGGGCCATGGCAACAAAACCCAGTTATCTTTTACTTTTAGGTCAGAAACTGCAAACAAAGCCTTGCATGTCTGGAGATCTACTGCCATCTCAGGCTTCTTAGGAATTAAAGATTTATGGGACAAATTTCTACAGTACATAAAAGATTTAATTTGTAAATGCCAAACATGGAGATGTCAGAGAAGGCAAAATTGTCTCAGACCCTATGTTGTGTCAAAAATGGCTCTTCTGGAGAAAAAGCAGGCAAAAGCCAGAAAGTGTTACACCAGGTGAAGGAGGAGGAGCAGAAGATCTGCCAGGCCTTGGTAGGCTCTAAAAAGTGTTTTTATTGTCAAAAATCCTCTCTCATTTTCAGGACATAAATTTAGAATAACATCTTTGATATTTGTTTAAATCTAATTTACGAGTTCCTTGATAGAGCAGAGTAGTAGGTTGTGCTTTATCATAATTATCTTCAGTACCATTTCTGTATTTGTTATGAAGGTGTTTTCAGAATCCTAAAAATGTGCAAAATCTTTGACAAAATCCATCTCGGTCACATATCAGCTGAAATTTAGCTCCAAAGTAAAAGGCAAGTGAAAAATTTCAGATGCTGAATCATATCTGACAGAGCTGCGAGTGGATTTGCAAGCAAAACATCAAAACCTTTTTTTGTTTTTTTGTAGTAAATGAGGGAACTTAGTTAAGAAGTTTAGCTCTGAGGTTCTCCCCCCTGAGGCTTTCACAATGAAGGCCGACATCAATCTTGCAAATGGTGGTCTGCACAAATGTACATAGGTTATGAAGGGCCTGATCATAGAAGATGTCAATCACAGTGAGCTTTGAAAAACTCATCAAAGGCTGAAAGTGAAGATTTAGCCTTGCAGGGGATGAACTGACTATCCACGATGTAGTCGTAGACATGATGTTCTAACTGTCAGAATGAAGAGCTGCCTCCCTTGGCATGAGCTGGTTACCTCTTGAAGGCTGAAGCATGACTGAAACTAATTTGTTAACGGAAAATTATTTGATAGCCTTGCAATATAAACAACCTCACTTTGACCCAGTTTTGTAAAGGTTGAGGCTACTTTGTGAAACTGAACATGATTTACAGCTTCTCTGACAGCAGTCTTCACGGGTAATAGGAAGAAGAGAGCCAATTTTTCACTGGAACAAACTTTTTTTTTCCCATTTTTAAATGCCTTGTTTAGCTATTGCAAAATAACTATTGTATAAAAATGAATGGAACTCAGTTCCTCATTTTCATCTCGGTTCTCAGCAGACAGAATAAGGCAATCTGGCATCTGTGTCTTGGTGAGGTTTTTGGCTTCTCCGATAACTTTGGGCTGGACAGAATTTCCCCACATCTCCATGAGTTTTGAAGAGGTTTCTTCTCCAAATTTTAGCTGGAAATTCTGTAGCACCTTAAAGTGAGACACTGCAAGACTCCTCATGCTTAACAGGCAGTGACAAGGGAGAAAAAGGGAAGCTATTCCCTACTTTAAAATGTTACTTTTTTTCCAAAGGAAAAAATAAAAGCATCCAAGCATAACATAAAGCCAATACAAAATATCCTGACAATACTTGACCCTAGAGTTCACTCACATCGGTCCTCATTTATGAACACTGCGTATGCACAAAACACGGCCTTAAAGATGCACACGTCACTTATCACGCAAAAATTGTGATCTATTAAGAAAAAAAAAACGACAGGAGAATGTAGGTGTCATGGTTTGCAGCAGTAGTTAAGGGAGGACCCAAAATACAGGAGTTCAAAAACAACAGGTTTTTAAACAAAACACAAAAATCAGATCGATGCAACAAGTTTTCTTAAAGTGTGGGAGAACAGGTCAACATTAAAAGCCAGTTTGCAGCAATGTCAGCCATCCTAAATGAAATCAGTGCAATTGAATGCATTCACATTATTATAGGGGCTCAGAGTGAAAATAAATTTGTCTATGTGAACAAAAAAATGTGCATATGATCAATGTACAGGTTATTTGTGACTCAACGTGGTTCTGACAAAACTAGTGGAATGATGGCCTGGCTCAACACATGATTCAATCGTCCTGACACGCAGAGCAGACTGGGGAGCACACAGACAGATGCTGCATGTGGCAGCTGGCAGCAGGCTGATTTACATGCAGAAGCTTTCATGAGGTACTTTGCATTGACCACTTCTGGTAGAATGTGGGTGTGAAGAGGGATGTGAGGCGAATCCACCTGCGCAAAGTTCCAGGTAGACTGTAATTTATAAAAGGAAAATTGCTTGGAGGTGTGTGTACACATTGTTTCATATATCAGAATATTTTTGGCACATGCTATTTTCGCCTTGTGGGCACACAGAAACTTTTTGTAAGGATCCTACACACAGTTTTATAAATGACCAGCCAGGACTTTGTGTCAAGGAATCTTCAGGAAAACAAGCAAATATGGTGTTGGATTTCTCAGGATTCTGAATTAATGTTCGTCTGTGCTGAAATGTTTGGGAAACATCTAAAAAATGCCGTGCAGCGGCCCATGTGGAATTGGACTAGGGAACATGCGGTTTGGATATGTATTTTTATTGCTGGGATCACTTTAGTATCTCTAATCTTTGAACACCATTAGCTTTGAAACGGGCTGAAACCTGATATCGATGTAGGATCAGATCAATCCCATCTCCAAAACTCTTAATTGCTATGAATTGATGCAAAATAGAGTATTTGAATTAAGTGAAAATGTTTCCTGTGTGTTGGCCTATAATGCAGTTTCATCACTTGACTCACTTCTCGGAGACATCAGGAAGGTATCATCATTGCGGGGTCTTTTAGGGGACATGAATGGAGCTTTACTGTCTCACAAACGTAATGATGAAAGAGAGAGAGTATCTGTGCATGAAGACTGCATTGGATAGAACAAATCGATCAAAAATGGACCAACTTGATTTGACTCAAACACATAGGGCCTGATTTACTAAAAGTTTGCGTGCGTAAAAACGTGTGCAAACTTGACATCACCCGCAAACCAATGTGCAAGCTGATCTACTAACAGCGTGCAAAGAGGACTGCGCCTCTCAAATGAGCAAAATAGCACACGCTGTTCATTTAGTAATTTTGCCCTGATGAATAATAAATATCATGGGGGGGACCTTCGGCAGGAAGGTCCCCCCATATGAGCCAGGTCCTGCTCAAGGTTTCTTCCTCTTAAAGTGGAGTTTTTCCTTGCCACTGTTTGGTATAAAGGTTTTTTTTCTCCCTACGTGGGAGTTTTTTACCTGCCATTATCATTGATTGGATTTAATTATATAATCTTAGTTGATAATATTTGCTCTGGGGTCATGCTCTGGGTCTCTGTAAAGCACCTAGAGACAATTGTAATTGTAACAGACGCTATATAAATAAAATTGAATTGAACTGAATTGAATATGGGGCGTACCCGCCAGAAAGCGCTAAATACTGGGAGGGGAAAATGCAAATAGGTTCATTTACCACACGCAATGAGATTTACCAACCCTGAAAGTAATTGCGGGGATTGTGATTGCGTCTGTATTTAATACGTTTGAAAGGAAGGTGCTAATCTGCCTAGCATTACGCACCGATGGCTGCTGTTATTGTGGCAAGGAATCCCACTTCTGACAGCTCTTTATAGTCAGGTTTGGCCTTGAGTCCCAGTTGCTTCAACATCCAATGTAAAACCTGAGCCGAATCAATCGTGTGAATCACTTCGCTGTGGAGACGGAAATAGACTATCCAACTGGCTGTCTGTCTGTCTATCCAAATGGCTATCTGTCTATCCAAATGTCCCTCTATCCGTCTGTCCATCTAACCAACTGGATTTCTGTCTGTCCATCTATTCATCTATCTATCTGTCTGACCAACTGGCTATTCGTCTGTACGTCTATCTACCAATGCGTACCCAAACGCACCCCGGTGAGGATGGCCGAGCGGTCTAAGGCGCTGCGGTCAGGTCGCAGTCTCCCCTTGAGGCGTGGGTTCGAATCCCACTTCTGACAGCTCTTTATCGTCACGTTTGGCCTTGAGTCCCAGTTGCTTCAACATCCAATGTAAAACCTGAGCCGAATCAATCGTGTGAATCACTTCGCTGTGGAGACGGAAATAGACTATCCAACTGGCTGTCTGTCTGTCTATCCGTCTGTCCATCTAACCAACTGGATTTCTGTCTGTTCATCTATCTATCTGACCAACTGGCTATTCGTCTGTACGTCTATCTACCAATGCGTACACAAACGCACACCAGTCAGGATGGCCGAGCGGTCTAAGGCGCTGCGGTCAAGCTGGGGAACAATCGGCCAGGTAAGATGGGGAAGAAAGGGGAAGAAGGGGGAAGAAGAAAAAGGAAGGGGAAAGGGAAAAAAGAGAAAAAGAAAGAGAAAAGACGAGCATTCGTGATCATAACACTCTGTTTCATGCACCATTAGCCACAGAAACAGTAGTTTAGAATGTTTGATACTTTTGAAAGACTTCGCCTGGATTCGAACCCGCGAGTGTGGTAAATGGTGCGTTCAAGGTAAACAGAAAATAGATCTGCCCTGCAGACACATTTCTTTTTTAAATAATCATGTAATAACTATGTAATTGTACTATATGTATCAGTAATATTATTTATATTTGTTTATATGAGTACAGACACTGACATATTTGAAATCTGTCATGTCTGTTGATAATTATGTGATATTATTAACATTATTAATGTGTTATTCTTTGTGTTTCCTCTTCCACTTACCTGGAGAACTGGGATGCTCAATGCAGGTGGATATCATCACTTGGAGCTTTCCATTGCCAGCCTTCATTCTGCAACATCTCCACATGAAACCACCTCCTATATTTGCATCTACTTCACAATTAAGTCCTTGTCATTTATCTTTGTTTGTGGCATCTAATGTTGCTTTTTCAGGTTTCTTTTATGTTGTGTGAAATGAATTTTGTAAATAAACATTTTTAAAAATTCAAAATTGTTGTTGTTTTAATGTAATAACTCAAAAAACACCCAATTCTTCTTCAAGTTTTACAATATTTAATTATAACAAATAAATAATGCAAACAGAACAGAACACACAAAACAGTTCTTAATGTTAATTAAACACTTAATAAAATTAACAAAAAAATTAAATAAATATATATATATAAATAAAAATAAATAAAATAAAAAATAAAATAAAAATAAATAAAATAAAAATAAATAAAATAAAAATAAAAAAAAATATTAATAAAAAAAAATATTTAAACTATTTACAACTATTTACAATCAATTATTTAAGGAAATTTCTCCTCATCTCCTCCAACCATTGCTGCTTTGTGAGTGCCTCGAAATTCGGGCAGTACACTTTCCCACGGAAGTGACTGTGGCCAGTCTCTGCTGTGCGGAACTGGCCACATTTCTTGCAGGTGTTTGCCTGCACAGTCCTTCTGTATGGCCTCTTCGGGGTGGGACCAGCTGTCACAGGCAGGACATATTGATAAAGAACAACAGGTTGTCCTGCCTGTGTGACAACCTGTTGTGGGACAACTGAGGCTGCTGGGGCTGCTGGGGCTGCTGAGGCTGCTGGGACTGCTGAGGCTGCTGAGGCTGCTGGGACTGCTGGGGCTGCTGAGGCTGCTGGGACTGCTGAGGCTGCTGGGGGCGCTACAAACAAACACCTGGCACTTTTAGGCAGGATGGGGCGTGGTGTCTGACTGTGCTTCGCCTGACCTGCTGTGTTTTCAGGTAGCTGATATATATGCTCCTGCTGTGCTGGGACAGGTTCTGCAGGGAGGACTCTGACCTCCTGAAGCGGCTCGTGTGACACTGGGATCACTGGAGGTAAATCGGTTCCTTGCAGCAACACAGAGAGCTCCTGTCTCTTCTGCCTGCTGTTGTGCCATTGCACAAGCGTGTTTTGATTTACCTCCACCAGCTGTATTTGAGTTCCCTGCATCACACGGGCATTGCCGAGAACAAGTCCCCTGATTTTACGATAGTCCCTCAAAATTAGAGACCATCTCGAAGCTGCCCCCTTGCCTTTCTTTTTAGGGCTTGGGTGGAGACTACAGAGCCTAATAAAAATATTCTCCACCAACCTGCAGCAATCAGGCCACTGAGCTGGTGCACTGCTTGCACCGAGGAAGCAGCGGGTTGTGCTCTCCACACCTGGTGTTTTTGAGGGCCTCTTTGGTGTCCTAAAGCGTCCACTCAAAAGTCTGTCCTGGTGCCGTGCTGCATAAATGACCCGCTGCTTGTCGCTGTCATCCAGGCTCTCCCAGAGCTCCAGTATTCGCCCTGCCTGCAGGTTGCTGAGACAGAGCGAAGACTGATCCCGTTAGCCCGACCAAGTACTCAGCCAGTCTGTCCACGTGTTGGTATCCGGGCACATTCTGGTCATCCACAGCCTATAAAAAAATGAATTGGCAGAAAATAGAAAAAATTTTAAATAAAATGTAGATCCACTAATGACACCAATGATGACTGATGCCTTAGTTTCAATAAAATATGTGCAACAACTGGTACTTACCATAGTTTCATCGTCAGCTGAAGTATCTCCAGCCTCAGGAGCCAGTGTGGAGGTGGTGTAGTCACGGGCCATCATGGAGGAGGAGATTCCAGGAGCTGGTGTGGAGGAGGAGGTGTCACGGGCCAGCATGGAGGAGGAGGGTGCCACGAGCCAGAGTGGAGGAGGAGGTGCCAGGAGCCAACTGGTAGGTAACAGGAGCAGGAGCAGGAGAGGCTGAAGCCTGTTGAACCTCCAGATTCACTACTGTGGGGTCATCTGTGAGGTCAGAAAACCCCTCATCTTCCTGCTCATCAGCCCCCCACTTCATGCTCCTCGACCAACTGGGCAGTCTCTTCTGAATCCGGGTTCATGTCCTGCAGCGCCTGACCAGTTTGCTGGAGAGCAAAATACTGCACCCCTATGAGCTCTCCTAAGACGAGAAAAAAATAAATGAGGCACAATGCAGAGTGGAATGACTAAAACCTCATCAGCTGTTCAAAAAGGACTAAAATCACCTTGTATGGCTGTAAGAACCATGAAAATCATGAAAAAATATATACATAGTATAGTAAATGTATAATTATTAATAAAAATCAAATCAGAGATGCAGCCTCAGGCTCAGTAATACTGATTTAATTCTTACCTGTGTAATGCGATGGCGGACAGAACTCTGGTGCCACCTTTCTGCCAAAAAGCTGCTGATAATTTTTATTGACAGAATGCAAGAGGTCACCAGAGTAGCAGCGCAGAGGAGGTGACTCGATAGCAAGGGCAGCAACACGCCGGTCCTGGTTCCACCTATGCAGCCCTTCCAACAGGTAAACCTGAAAATTCAGGCTGTTGGCACTGGTCCCTGGAAGTACATTGAAATATAACATGAGATATCAAACTGTTGACATACACAAGACATGAACCATGATAGACACAAACCTGGTATGAAGCGGTTGAGATGGAGATGAAAGGACTCCAATGAAGTGGAGCCTCTAGCACACCTCAACACTTGTAGCTGCACACCTCCCTTGGTCAGCTCCCCAGTTTTGGTGTAGAGAGCAACACCTGGTGGGTCTTGGATGATGTAGCCTTTGGTGTCAGATATTAAAAGATATATATATATTACACACACACACACACACACACACACACACATATATATATATATATAGTATATTATTATTAATGAGTTATATTAGAATGAGTTATCTTTTATGTGCTCTGTGATGCTTTACTGTATCCAACACTGATTACAGATCAGCTGGCTGAAAGTTAAAGCTAGTACTACTAGCTGACTAACAGCAGCAGCAGTGAATCCCAGTGAAAATGGCGTCAGTGGCGTCAAATGGCGTCATTCGAGTTATTTCGTCACAGTTTTTTTTTTTCGTTTCATTTACATGTTCATTACAGTGAACACGTTCAGTGTTCATTACACCGGAGGTTTTTATATGTTCATTACAACTTGTACGTAACTAGTAATGAACTTATAAATACCTCCGGCTCAGTATCTGGTGTACAGTTACAGTAGACGTTACTACCGGCTGACGGCGCCGGCTTAAAGTTCATTCATTCACTAAATGAATGAAAAAGAATAAAAAAACAGCGCAACACGACGGGTTTAACACATACAACATATTAGGTTGTGTCATTATATCATATAGCACCGTTAAACCAATGTTAACAGCGAATACAGGTAAATTATTTCCGTCAGGTAACGGTGCAGGTAAAGCTAACGGAAAAATATCGCAATGACAACATGACACACGACGTAAAGTTATTTTCATACATCAACACACATCGTACAGCACCGTCATAAATGTGTAAAAACTCACCATATCGCAGAAAACACGGACTTTTGTCACCGGGTAAAATAATTACTGACCGTCGCTGAATCGCTCTGAACGCCTCCGTGAGGTTACCAGGGGAACTGTCGACTTCAACATTGCTCGTTCCTGATTGGTCGAATGTTGAAAATGTTGAAATGCGGGGACGCTGATTGGCGGAGAATGTTGAAAAATGTTGAAAAATGTTGAAAATGCTGAGACGTGATTGGCCGTCGCGTTTCAACATTTTCAACATTTCCCCGGACGATCCTTCGGCAGCTAGCGTTCAGGTCTCAGTCTCCCCTTGAGGCGTGGGTTCGAATCCCACTTCTGACAGCTCTTTATTGTCAGGTTTGGCCTTGAGTCCCAGTTGCTTTAACATCCAATGTAAAACCTGAGCCGAATCAATCGTGTGAATCACTTTGCTGTGGAGACTGAAATAGAATATCCAACTGGCTATCCAGCTATCTGTCTGTCCATCTATCCAAATGGCTGTCCATCTATCCAATTGGCTATTCGTCTGTCCGTCTATCCAACTGGCTATCCGTCTGTCCATCTATCCAACTGACTAGTGCAGTGATTTTCAACCCTGGTCCTCGAGGCACACTATCCAGCAGGTTTTAGATGTTTCCCCTTCTTCTTCACACCGTGATACAAGTGGCTGTGTCATCAACAGACTTGTGCAGACTTTGAGGACAACCTGATAATAAACATTAATTAAAATCAGGTGTGTTGAAGCTGGGAAACCTCTAAAACCTGCTGGATAGTGTGCCTCGAGGACCAGGGTTGAAAATCACTGGACTAGTGGTCTGTCCATCTATCCAACTGGATATCCGTCTGTCCGTCTATCCAACTGGCTGTTCATCTATCCATCTATCCAACTGGCTATTCGTCTATCCATCTATCCAACTGGATATCTGTCTGTCTATCCATCTATCCAACTGGCTGTTCGTCTATCCATCTATCCAACTGGCGATTCGTCTGTCCCTCTATCCAACTGGCTGTTCGTCTATCCATCTATCCAACTGGCTGTTCGTCTATCCATCTATCCAACTGGCGATCCGTCTGTCCATCTAACCAACTGGATTTCTGTCTGTCCATCTATCCAACTGTCTATTCATCTATCTATCTGTCTGACCAACTGGCTATTCGTCTGTACGTCTATCTACCAATGCGTACACAAACACACACCAGTCAGGATGGCCGAGCGGTCTAAGGCGCTGCGGTCAGGTCTCAGTCTCCCCTTGAGGCGTGGGTTCGAATCCCACTTCTGACAGCTCTTTATTGTCAGGTTTGGCCTTGAGTCCCAGTTGCTTCAACATCCAATGTAAAACCTGAGCCGAATCAATCGTGTGAATCACTTTGCTGTGGAGACTGAAATAGAATATCCAACTGGCTATCCAGCTATCTGTCTGTCCATCTATCCAAATGGCTATTCATCTGTCCATCTATCCAATTGGCTATTCGTCTGTCCGTCTATCCAACTGGCTATCCGTCTGTCCATCTATCCAACTGACTAGTGGTCTGTCCATCTATCCAACTGGATATCCGTCTGTCCGTCTATCCAACTGGCTGTTCATCTATACATCTATCCAACTGGCTATTCGTCTATCCATCTATCCAACTAGATATCCGTCTGTCTGTCTATCCATCTATCCAACTGGCTGTTCGTCTATCCAACTGGCGATTCGTCTGTCCCTCTATCCAACTGGCTGTTCGTCTATCCATCTATCCAACTGGCTGTTCGTCTATCCATCTATCCAACTGGCGATCCGTCTGTCCATCTAACCAACTGGATTTCTGTCTGTCCATCTATCCAACTGTCTATTCATCTATCTATCTGTCTGACCAACTGGCTATTCGTCTGTACGTCTATCTACCAATGCGTACACAAACACACACCAGTCAGGATGGCCGAGCGGTCTAAGGCGCTGCGTTCAGGTCGCAGTCTCCCCTTGAGGCGTGGGTTCGAATCCCACTTCTGACAGCTCTTTATTGTCAGGTTTGGCCTTGAGTCCCAGTTGCTTCAACATCCAATGTAAAACCTGAGCCGAATCAATCGTGTGAATCACTTTGCTGTGGAGACTGAAATAGAATATCCAACTGGCTATCCAGCTATCTGTCTGTCCATCTATCCTACTGGCTATTCGTCTGTCCTTCTATCCAAATGGCAATTTGTCTGTTCCTCTATCCAACTGGCTATCCGTCTGTCCATCTATTCATCTATCTATCTAACCAACTGGCTATTCCTCTGTACATCTATCTACCACTCAGAAACGCACACCAGTCAGGATTGCCGAGCGGTCTAAGGCGCTGCGTTCAGGTTGCAGTCACCCGTTGAGGTGTGGGTTCGAATCCCACTTCTGACAGCTCTTTATCGTCAGGTTTGTCCTTGAGTCCCACTTGCTTCAACATCCAATGTAAATCCTGAGCTGAATCAATCGTGTGAATCACTTCGCTGTGGAGACTGAAATATAATATCAAATTGGCTATCCATCTATCCAACTGGCTATCCGTCTGTCCATCTATCCAAATGGCGATTCGTCTGTCCATCTATCCAAATGGCGATTCGTCTGTCCATCTATCCAAATGGCTTTTCGACTGTCCATCTATCCAACTGGCGATTTGTCTGTCCCTCTATCCAACTGGCTGTTCGTCTGTCCATCTAACTAACTGGATGTCCATCTGTCCAACTGTCTATTCATCTATCTATTTAACCAACTGGCTATTCGTCTGTCCATCTATCCAAATGGCGATTTGTCTGTCCATCTATCCAACTGGCTATTCGTCTGACCATCTATCCAACTGGCTATCCGTCTGTTCATCTATCCAACGGGCTAGTGGTCTGTCCATCTATCCAACTGGCTATTTGTCTATCTATCTAACCAACTGGCTATCTGTCTGTCCATCTAACCAACTGGATTTCCGTCTGTCCATCTATCCAACTGTCTATTAATCTATCTATCTATCTAACCAACTGGCTATTCGTCTGTACATCTATCCAAATGGCGATTCGTCTGTCCATCTATCCAACTGGCTATTCGTCTGACCATCTATCCAACTGGCTAGTGGTCTGACCATCTATCCAACTGGCTATTTGTCTATCTATCTAACCAACTGGCTATCTGTCTGTCCATCTAACCAACTGGATTTCCGTCTGTCCATCTATCCAACTGTCTATTCATCTATCTATCTAACCAACTGGCTATTCGTCTGTACATCTATCTACCACTCACACATACACAAACACACACCAGTCAGGATGGCCGAGCGGTCTAAGGCGCTGCGTTCAGGTCGCAGTCTCCCTTGAGGCGTGGGTTCGAAGCCCACTTCTGACAGCTCTTTATCGTCAGGTTTGGCCTTGAGTCCCAGTTGCTTCAACATCTAATGTAAAACCTGAGCCGGATCAATCGTGTGAATCACTTCGCTGTGGAGACTGAAATAGAATATCCAACTGGCTGTCCAGCTATCTGTCTGTCCATCTATCCAACAGGCAATTTGTCTGTTCCTCTATCCAACTGGCTGTCCATCTATCCAACTGTCTATTCATCTATCTATCTGTCCAAGTGGCTGTTTGTCTATCCATCTATCCAACTGGCTATCCGTCTGTCCATCTATCCATCTATCCAACTGGCTGTTCGTCTATCCAACTGGCGATTCGTCTATCCGTCTATCCAAATGGCGATTTGTCTGTTCATCTATCCAACTGTCTATTCATCTATCTATCTGTCGAAGTGGCTGTTCGTCTATCCATCTATCCAACTGGCTATCCGTCTGTCCATCTATCAAACTGGCAATTCGTCTGACCATCTATCCAACTGGCTATCCGTCTGTCCATCTATCAAACTGGATATCCATCTGTCCATCTATCCATCTATCCAACTGGCTGTTCGTCTATCCATCTATCCAACTGGCGATTCGTCTGTCCCTCTATCCAACTGGCTATCCGTCTGTCCATCTATCCTACTGGCTATTTGTCTATCTATCTAACCAACTGGCTATCCGTCTGTCCATCTAACCAACTGGATTTCCGTCTGTCCATCTATCCAACTGTCTATTCATCTATCTATCTAACCAACTGGCTATTGGTCTGTACATCTATCTACCACTCACACATACACAAACACACACCAGTCAGGATGGCCTTGTGGTCTAAGGCGCTGCGGTCAGGTAGCAGTCTCCCCTTGAGGCGTGGGTTCGAAGCCCACTTCTGACAGCTCTTTATCGTCAGGTTTGGCCTTGAGTCCCAGTTGCTTCAACATCTAATGTAAAACCTGTGAATCACTTCGCTGTGGAGACTGAAATAGAATATCCAACTGGCTGTCCAGCTATCTGTCTGTCTATCTATCCAAATGGCTGTTCGTCTGTCCGTCTATCCAAATGGCTGTTCGTCTGTCCGTTTATCCAAATGGCCATTTGTCTGTTCCTCTATCCAACTGTCTATTGATCTATCTATCTGTCCAAGTGGCTGTTCGTCTATCCATCTATCCAACTGGCTATCCGTCTGTCCATCTATCAAACTGGCAATTCGTCTCTCCGTCTGACCATCTATCCAACTGGCGATTCGTCTGTCCCTCTATCCAACTGGCTATCCGTCTGTCCATCTATCCTACTGGCTATTTGTCTATCTATCTAACCAACTGGCTATCCGTCTGTCCATCTAACCAACTGGCTATTCGTCTGTACATCTATCTACCACTCACACATACACAAACACACACCAGTCAGGATGGCCGAGCGGTCTAAGGTCGCTGCGTTCAGGTCGCAGCTTCCCCTTGAGGCCTGGGTTCAAATCCCACTTCTGACAGCTCTTTATCGTCAGGTTTTGCCTTAAGTCCCTGTTGCTTCAACATCCAATGTAAAACCTGAGCCGAATCACTTCGCTGTGGAGACTGAAATAGAATATCCAACTGGCTATCCAGCTATCTGTCTGTCCATCTATCCAATTGGCGATTCATCTGTCCATCTATCCAATTGGCTATTAGTCTGTCCGTCTATCCAAATGGCGATTTGTCTGTTCCTCTATCCAACTGGCTGTCCATCTATCCAACTGTCTATTGATCTATCTATCTGTCCAAGTGGCTGTTCGTCTATCCATCTATCAAACTGGCAATTCGTCTCTCCGTCTGTCCATCTATCCAACTGGATATCCGTCTGTCCATCTATCCAACTGGCTGTTCGTCTATCCATCTATCCATCTATCCAACTAGCAATTCGTCTGTCCCTCTATCCAACTGGCTATCCGTCTGTCCATCTATCCTACTGGCTATTTGTCTATCTATCTAACCAACTGGCTATCCGTCTGTCCATCTAACCAACTGGATTTCCGTCTGTCCATCTATCCAACTGTCTATTCATCTATCTATCTAACCAACTGGCTATTCGTCTGTACATCTATCTACCACTCACACATACACAAACACACACCAGTCAGGATGGCCGTCGGTTCGAATCCCACTTCTGACAGGTCTTTATCGTCAGGTTTGGCTCTAAGTCCCAGTTGCTTCAACATCTAATGTAAAACCTGAGCCCAATCAATTGTGTGAATCACTTCGCTGTGGAGACTGAAATAGAATATCCAACTGGCTATCCAGCTATCTGTCTGTCCATCTATCCAAATGGCGATTCGTCAGTCCATCTATCCAACTGGCTATTCGTCTGACGATCTATCCAACTGGCTATCCATCTATCCAACTGGCTATTTGTCTGTACATCTATCCAAATGGCGATTCGTCTGTCTATCTATCCAACTGGCTATCCGTCTGTCCATCTATCCAACTGGCTAGTGGTCTGTCCATCTATCCAACTGGCTATTTGTCTATCTATCTAACCAACTGGCTATCCGTCTGTCCATCTAACCAACTGGCTATTCGTCTGTCCATCTATCCTACTGTCTATTCATCTATCTATCTAACCAAATGGCTATTCATCTGTACATCTATCTACCACTCACACATACACAAACTCACAGCAGTCACGATGGCCGAGCTGTCTAAGGCGCTGCGTTCAGGTCGCAGTCTCCCCATGAGGCGTTGGTTCGAATCCCACTTCTGACAGTTCTTTATCGTCAGGTTTGGCCTTAAGTCCCAGTTGCTTCAACATCTAATGTAAAACCTGAGCCGAATCAATCGTGTGAATCACTTCGCTGTGGAGACTGAAATAGAATATCCAGCTATCTGTCTGTCCATCTATGCAAACGGCGATTCGTCTGTCCATCTATCCAACTGGCTATTCGTCTGACCATCTATCCAACTGGCTATTTGTCTGTACATCTATCCAAATGGCAATTCGTCTGTCCATCTATCCAACTGGCTAGTGGTCTGTCTATCTATCTAACCAACTGGCTATCCGTCTGTCCATTTAACCAACTGGATTCCCGTCTGTCCATCTATTCATCTATCTATCTATCCAACTGGCTATTGGTCTGTGGATCTATCTACCACTCACATGTACACAAACACACACCAGTCAGTATGGCCGAGCGGTCTAAGGCGCTGCGTTCAGGTCGCAGTCTCCCCTTGAGGCGTCGGTTCAAATCCCACTTCTGACAGCTCTTTATCATCAGGTTTGGCCTCAAGTCCCAGTTGCTTCAACATCTAATGTAAAACCTGAGCAGAATCAATCGTGTGAATCACTTCGCTGTGGAGACTGAAATAGAATATCCAGCTATCTGTCTGTCCATCTATCCAAATGGCGATTCGTCTGTCCATCTATCCAACTGGCTATTCGTCTGACCATCTATCCAACTGGCTATTTGTCTGTACATCTATCCAAATGGCAATTCGTCTGTCCATCTATCCAACTGGCTAGTGGTCTGTCCATCTATCCAACTGGCTGTTCGTCTATCTATCTAACCAACTGGCTATCCGTCTGTCCATCTAACCAACTGGATTCCCGTCTGTCCATCTATCCAACTGTCTATTCATCTATCTAACCAACTGGCTATTGGTCTGTAGATCTATCTATCACTCACACGTACACAAACACACACCAGTCAGTATGGCAGAGTAGTCTGAGGCGCTGCATTCAGGTCGCAGTCTCCCCATGAGGCGTTGGTTCGAATCCCACTTCTGACAGCTCTTTATGGTCAGGTTTGGCCTTGAGTCCCAGTTGCTTCAACATCCAATGTAAAACCTGAGCCGAATCACTTAGCTGTGGAGACTGAAATACAAATGCGATTCCTCTATCCATCTATCCAATTGGCTATTCGTCTATCCAAATGGCGATTTGTCTTTTCCGCTATCCGTCTGTCCATCTATCCAACTGTCTTTTCATCTATCTATCTGTCCAACTGGCTGTTCGTCTATCCATCTATCCAACTGGCTATCTGTCTGTCCATCTATTAAACTGGCGATTCGTCTGACCATCTATCCAACTGGCTAGTGGTCTATCCATCTATCCAACTGGCTGTTCGTCTATCCATCTATCCAACTGGTTAGTGGTCTGTCCATCTAACCAACTGGATTTCTCTCTGTCCATCTATCCGACTGTCTATTCATCTATCTATCTGTCTGACCAAGTGGCTATTCGTCTGTACGTCTATCTACCAATGAGTACACTCACACACAGACACACACACAGGTGATCACCTCCAAATAGCTATTCTGACCTCAATCTTGCCCTGCTGCTGGGTCTCATCTCTCTCCTCCTCCTCATCCTCCTCCTCATCCTCGTCCGCTTCTTCTCCGACAACCACCTGTTCACTCGATAGCCCCGCGGCCGACGGCCCCGCGGCCCCCGCCCCCGAGCTTGTGGTTGAAAACATTTCCATGATTTTGGCACATTTTGCTGCATCCACTTTTAATTTTTTTGTCTCCGTTCTCTGAGCTTTTCTGCTCCTCCCTTTCGCTTTTGTGCTTTTTTCTCCATTTCCATACTCATCCACGAGCCACCACACTCTCCGGTCAGCAGGGCTGGACTGGGACCAAAAAATGGCCCGAGCATTTTTGATCCCTGGCGGCCCACCATACGCCGGGGATCAAAAATGCCGGTTATTTATACATTATGCGGAAGCACATGCTGCATGTTGTATACTATAGGCACATAGTGAAGTTTCAAAAATTAAAATAAAGTGGTGTTAGTGTCACTAGTGTTACTCATGTCTACCAATTATTTATCATGCATTTCAGCAAAGCAATGTTTCACTAATATTTTAACACACTTAACACTGTAAATTGGACACCAAATCTACTCAAAGAATTATTTGACAACAAAGACTAAACCACACACACACACACACACACACACACACACACACACACACACACACACACACAGGTGATCACCTCCAATTAGCTATTCTGACCTCAATCTCGCCCTGCTGCTGGGTCTCATCTCTCTCCTCCTCCTCCTCCTTCTCCCTCTCCTCGTCCGCTTCTTCTCCGACAACCACCTGTTCACTCGACGGCCCCGCGGCCGACGGCCCCGCGGCCCCCGCCCCCGAGCTTGTGGTTGAAAACATTTCCGTGATTTTGGCACATTTTGCTGCATCCACTTTTAATTTTTTTGTCTCCGTTCTCTGAGCTTTTCTGCTCCTCCCTTTCGCTTTTGTGCTTTTTTCTCCATTTCCATACTCCCACACTCTCCGGTCAGGCCAAACGGCAAAATTTGGTCAGGAGGGATGGGAGGGGCGGGCCAACGAGAGCTGAGAAATTTCATTGGACTAGCCCAATGTCCGTCAAGAAAATCAACCAATGGGCCACTTCGTGTCTTCGCAAGGCCCTGTCCCGCCTCCACCCCCTCCCTTTAGCAGAAAATAACGTTCATACTGCGTTCTCATCAGCGCAGCACTGTAGCGCTTGTCTGATTAGCTGTCAGTGTCTCTTTCTTGAGTTTGTTGAGTGTGTGTGTACGTCGTCGCCCCCCCCCCCCTCAGAGATTTTTATGAGCCGACTACCAGTCCGTTACCGTCGCGGTCAATAAAAACTATATACTTTTTTTTTTTTTTTTTATGACAGACCTGGGCCGGCCCACAGATGTGCGTCGGCCCGCCGGGCATTGCCCGGTACGCCGATTGCCAGTCCATGCCTGCCGGTCAGGCCAAACGGCAAAATTTGGTCAGGAGGGATGGGAGGGGCGGGCCAACGAGAGCTGAGAAATTTCATTGGACTAGCCTGAAGCATTATTGAGTGAGTTTTATAATAACGACATACAGAGAGGTAGAGTAAACGTTCTTTATCCGTTAACTTCCGGCAACTGACATACAACCATGGTAACAGCAGCAGTGATGGGGCTGGCGGTAATATCACTCCGCGCAGGGCACTATATAATTGCATATATGGCATATTACAACATCCCCTCTATCAAGCAAGAAAACTTCATAAACTTGAATATATCACAACGGAGCCTACATTTTCTGTTCTGAACTATCACATTTCAGGCGTCAGTCACATCAGTTATATTAAAGATTTTGTGTCAACATGCAAATCAACATTCACCAAGTGACTTTTTTTTCTTAGCTGTTAACATGGAAAATAAAGTGAACAGTAAATCATAACACTGCATTGTAATTCTTTGTTTTGTTCTCAGACAAAGTCTTTGTATTGGACAGGTTTGTTTACAACCCTGCCATATCTGGTACGGACTTGTGGCAATGTATTATGTGTGTTGTCGTCCTGGTGTGACTCTTATGAAGTGTCTTTCTCAGCATAGTCGTTTTGATCTTTGTGAGTCTCTGGTTGTTGTTGTTCTTCAAAGTTAATCTCTCTTGTGTTGACCAGCATGTTTGGTTTGAACAGTTCGCGCAGATGGCCCCTGCTGCGCCTGAATCGGTTTCCGTTTGGTGTTTGTACGACGTAGCTCCTTGGCTCACTGCTCTTTTCCACGACGGTTGCTGGGTACCATGTTCTCTTTTCCTTGTTTAACACAGTCACATGTTGTCCAGGGTGGAGGGGTGGTAGTTCTCTTTTGTCATGATGTTCCTTCATGTTTGTCGTTCGTTGTTCCAGGTGACGTCTGTGTTCCTCTTTGCCAGGGTCCGCTCGGCTTGGCAGCAGGGTGGTGACAGGTCTGCCAAACATGAGTTCTGCAGGTGATGGTAGTTTGCTGTCGATTGGTGTCGCTCTAATCTGTAGTAGTGTCATCTGTAGGTTTCCACCATGCTTTAGAGTTTTCTTAACAGCTGATTTAATGTGTCGAACATGTCTTTCAATAAATCCATTGCTTTTTGGGAAATGGGGTGAACTGGTGACATGTCGGATTCCCCAGTTTGTTATGAACCGTTTGAAAGCTTCTCCTGTATACTGTGGTCCATTGTCTGTTAATATTTCATCCGGACGTCCAAACAATGACATGTACATTTGCATCTTATCTGCTATTGCATGACTAGATGTTGTGGGTATTTCATCCACCACAGGAAATTTGGAATATCTGTCCACAGTCAACAGGTACTGACGACCATTCACTTCAAACAGATCTGAGGCTAGTGCTTGCCATGGTTTGGTCGGTACCTTGTGTGGATGAAGGGGTTCTTTAGGGTTTGCGTCCTGGTATTCTGTACACACAGCAGGATCTGCACATCTTCTCAATGTCCTCGTATATGTTTATCCAATACACACTTTCTCTTGCAAGTCGGCGTGTTTTCTCAATCCCTTGATGGCTTGCATGGAGCTGCTCTAACATGCTGTTAGTCATTGAGTCAGGAATGAGTACTTGCCTGCCTTTGAAAATTACTCCTGCTTCGATTGCGAGCTCATCGCTGAAAGACCAGAAAGCACGCATATTTTTCGGCAGCTCACTCATTTTATCTGGCCATCCTTGATGGATCACCTCCTTCAATGCACTGAGTTTGAGATCCTTCGTCGTTTCCATACGGAGGGTGTTCTGTTTCTCGGGTGAGAAGTTTATCAGTGCTACCGTGTGCATTTCAGGGTCTTCTGTTTCGAGGACAACTCCATCAATACGCTCATCCAGCTCTATTTCGTAGCTGTTTTCAGGATTAGGTAATCTGCTTAGAGTGTCGGCAAGGACCATCTGTGGCCCAGGCCTGTACATAACCTCAAAGTTGTACCCTTGTATCTGTACTAGCATGCGCTGTAACCTAGGTGGAGCAGCATGCAGTGGTTTTCCACATATGGTGACTAGTGGCTTGTGATCTGTGATCACAATGAATGACTTTCCATATAGATATGTGTGATAACGCTGTATGCCATAGACAATGGCCAGCATTTCTCGCTCTATGTTGCTGTATCTAGACTGTGTGTCTGTAAGTGTTTTTAAGCCAAAAGCTATGGGTTGGTTGTTCTGCACAAGGGCTACACCTAAGCCTTTCTGTGATGCGTCTACTTCAAGAGTTAGAGTTATGCTAGGATCGTAGTATTTCAAGCATGCATCTTCAGTGACCATTGCTTTTAAATCATCAAAACATTTCTGGTGGCTGGAGTCCCAGGTCCACGGTACATCGTTCTTCAGTAGACCTCTTAAGGTGTGAGCTTTGTCGGCAAACTTTGGTATGTATGGTGACAGGTACGTCAGCATCCCAATAAATCTGTGTAGCTCGTCTTTGTTTTGAGGAGTTGGCATTTTCTGAATGTCCCTGATTTTTGCTGGGTCGGGTCTGATGCCATTGACAGTGTATTGATTGCCAAAGAAGGAGATCTGGTTTTGTTTTATGGTGCATTTGTCGCTGTTGAACACCAAACCTGCCTTCGCTGCACGTTCCATCAGGTTGGTTAGGTTTCTGTCATGGTCTTCCTCATTCTCCCCACATACAGCGATGTCATCGGCTATGCTGACCACACCTTGTAATCCTTCCAGGATTTGGTCCATCTTGGCCTGAAAGATATCTTGGGACACACTTAATCCAAATGGCAAGCGTTTCCAGCAGTATCTGTCGAATGGAGTGCGGAATGTGGTCAAAAGTTGTGAGTCTTGGTCCAGATGTACTGACCAATATCCTGCTTTTGCATCAAGTTTGCTAAATATCTTTGCATTTGCAAACTTTGGGTTGAGTTCCTCCACCGTTGGAATTTTGTGTGGGCATCTCTTTAAACTGTTGTTCAGTTTCTGGGGGTCAAGACATATCCGTAAAGTACCATCTTTTTTAGTGCTGTATGCTAGACTGGAGCACCAATCTGTGTGCTCATCTACTTTTTGTAGCACATCTTGGTCTACAAGACTATCCAGTTCTTTTTTGAGCTTGTCTTTAATGTGAATGCTGCACTTTCGTGGTGGGTCCTGAAATGGTTCAGCATCCTCTTTTAGCAGAAGTTTTGCAGTTCCACTAAAATTTCCAATTTTGTCAAACTGGTCTGGATATGCTCTTTTCAGATCCTCTACTTTAGCTATGCGTTTTGGTGGGTCGGTGTTCTTTGTTTTTGCTATGAACTGTTTCTCAGTCTCTTTGTTGTCAGCTGTGTTGGCATTAACAGTTATTGAGTCCACGTTCACAGTGACAAGTTTGAGTGCCTCACTTGTGGGTAGTCCAACTATTGCTGGTCCTGGTACATCCACAACATAAAACTTGGCATTGACCCATTTTGAGTCCTTCCACTGACATGGAATGTCCATTTTTCCATAGCAACGAATCTGGTGACCACTGTAAGCAGACAATTTTGCATGGCTCTTCTGTAATCTGTTCATGGCTTGGCGACCTCTACCGTACATCTGTTTGTATGTACGCAGTGGGAGGGTGTTTCCTGATGCACCTGTATCAATCTTTAGACGAAGTGTGTGTCCATGGCCAGCTAGGTCAGGTGGTTTTACATTTAGTACTGTGTATGCCTTCTCTCTTGGTGATTTGGTCTCAATACTGTGCATACATTTCTCACTTACTGTAACTGAATAGAACTGTCTCTGGTATATGTCTTCTTCACTGGATTCACTGTTTTTTATGGCATCAATATTGGGTTTGCTTGTTTTTTTGTATTCATTTTTGTGTGACTGATGTTGGAGGCTGTTTTTGTAATATTTGCTCTTTAACTGTTGAGACTTGCTTCTCTGGTGCTGGCTGGGGTGTTTCTGTTTTGGTTGTTGTCTCCCCTTTCTGCAGCATTTTGCCCAGTGTCCTTTAAGACCACATATGTGACATTCATCATTAAATGCAGGGCATTGGCGTAGTTTATGGTCTGTACCACATTTTTGACAAACTTGTCCTCTGCCTCTGTTAATGGCATCCACTCTCTCACATCTTCCAGCTTTGGTTACCTCGAGTTGGTGAAGTTGGAGATTTCCTGCAGTCAAAGCTTCATGCTTTCGTCCCTCTGTTAACACTTCAGCAAGAGAGTAACCTTGTGGTTTACTGTATAGCTCATTTCTGAAAGATTCATGTGGTGTACTGGCTATAATCAGCTCAATCAGGCGTTCGTTTAGCTCTTGGTCTGTAAACTGGCATTTTAGTGCAAGGGTTCTTGCTCTGGTCACAAAATCATCAATACTTTCATCTGTTTTTTGTCTGTACTGCATAAGGTGGAGTCTGTGGATCCTGAAGTTAACGTCCAGTTTTAACTGTCCTTCGAAAAACTTCCACAGATTCGCCGGTACTTTTTTTTCCTCCTCTGTTAAGCCGCTAGCATTTAGCCTCTTTAGTCCATCATCACCGATGCCACGACATATTTTCCTAGCTTGTTTAGCTTCATCTGTTATTTCCTCATCTTCTAAATACAGACACATTTTCTGTTTGAACAATGAGATCGCCTCGCTCAGATCCGGGTCGGACCAGTTCATCACAGGCAGGTGCAACGCCATGTTGGGCTAGCTCGGCTACTCACTTAGCTCGGTCGCTCTTTCCGGCAGTATCGCAATTATCCTCGGACAATACTTGCTTTGATGCACGCCGGGCAAGGAGAGATGCCTTTTCGGTGTTCGTGGGTCTTTCTTTACCGCTGCCACCATGAAGTATTATTGGGTGAGTTTTACATGTTTACATGTTTTACATATTACAACATAGCCCAATGTCTGTCAAGAAAATCAACCAATGGGCCACTTCGTGTCTTCGCAAGGCCCCGTCCCGCCTCCACCCCCTCCCTTCAGCAGAAAATAACGTTCATACTGCGTTCACATCAGCGCAGCACTGTAGCGCTTGTCTGATTAGCTGTCAGTGTCTCTTTCTTGAGTTTGTTGAGTGTGCGTCGTTGTCGCCCCCCCCCCCCCCCCCCCCCCCCCCCCCCTCTCGGAGAATTTTATGAGCTGACTACCTGTCCGTTACCGTCACGGTCAATAAAAACTATATACTTTTTTTTTTTTAATGACAGACCTGGGCCGGCCCACAGATGTGCGTCGGCCCACCGGGCATTGCCCGGTACGCCCGATGGCCAGTCCATGCCTGATATCAACTATCTAGCGATTCCATCTTGGAGCTGTTGAATGAGTTAAGGGCTGATTTGGAGCCGGTCACAAGCACATGCAAAAGGAGAAATATTTTATTTGAATGTTAAATCGAGTATTATTCAGCAAAAGGTTGCCACAGGAGGCACATTCATTTTTTTATTTGTGATAATAAATAAATCACGTGTTTTCATGGAGAAAAAAGTGTTTCTTATTGTGCGCCTACCTTGTTCTGCAGTTGGCTCTAGCGTGTCATACCCCAGTATCCCGGTTATCTGCTCCTCGCAGAAGGTGAGCTGCACCTGCTGCTCAATGCTGGTTAGAGGCATCTCTTCCGCAGGCCCTCCACCTGTCTTGTTTGCCGAAGTTTTTATTAAAGGCCACTTTTTCTTAAGTTCTTCGCCTTATATCTTGCCACCTTCTTTTAACCTCATCTGCCGTTCTTTTTGTCTTACCAACTGCATTTATTCTATCGCAGATTTTCTCCCATATTGCGTTTCTTTTGGTAATGTTTAAATTTCTTTGCTTTAGTTCATGAATGTGTTTATTTGCCTCTTCCGCTAATATCTCTAACTCCAACTCGTCAAATTTCATTTTGCGCTTGCGTCTATCCTGCTTTCCATCCAGACTCTCCATGGTGCAAACCGTAAGACACGCAACACCTCATTTAAATACTGCGGTTTGCACCTGTTATCATTTGCGCGAGCATTCTTAGTTGATCACCCGCAATACACACAACAACAGCACGTGCAAACTTTTTCAGTGCACACGCAATTTAGTACTCTTTATTTAGGATCTTAGTAAATCAGGCCCATAGTGAGACAAAACAGAATGACTGTTTGTGATGTTACAGAAGTTTAAAAGGGAGGAAAAAAAACAACTATTTTTATTCTGTATATTTCTGTTACACTCCACAAAGCTGGAATCAGTAAAGTCCAGATGATCTGACTTCTCTGCTTGAGCATCACTAAAAACATCCTCATCAACCTCTGTCCCAGTTTCATCCACATGATACACACTTGTGTCATTATAAATGCTCACAGTGCCGAAATGGAGAAACATGTTTTCTGCCACCATTAACCTAACACTTTTATTCTAAAATAAAACTTAAGAGAAAATTAAGTTATTTTTAAACTATTTGTCTTATTTCTTTAAATTCACATTCTGAGCATTTAAAATGAATTTGTATAATCAAAAAGATTTCTTAAATTATTTCAAAACTTCAACTGATAGCTATGTCCATTAGCAAGGTAATAAGCTAAGCCAATACAATGCAAAACAGCGAAAGAGAAAAGAGGGGCAGCGGCTGCCAAGTTTTAGGCTTTCCTTCCCCCTGGGAGTCACACAGTTGAACTTGTTCACGCAGTCTTGCGTTGTTCTACTGATATCTCATGCTAAGAATCCCATCAGTATAAATTACACACGCTGTCCGTACGAAAAGCAATGAAGTGTGGAAATCTTCCTACGTAAGGTAACCTAATAATTACATAAGAATGTAAAACTTGTTTATGTTTTTGCAAAGAGGGAACGGTACTCTTGTGAAGTTGCCAGAATACCGTGCGTGATCTGAAAATGCCTGTCACTTAATATCAGCGCAGTCAGGTCTCTGTACCGTGGAGTTGCTGCATCCTGAGATTTGGTCTTTGGCTGCAGTGTGTACTTATTCTTATCTCTAAATTTCAAGTCTAACCCTGGACAAGCCAGTTGGACTGATAGAATCTCTGAAGGTATTGATCTCTTTTTGGTCATATGATTGATCATATGATTGGTCTTTACTTGTTCCAGAGTCCCAGAACTCAGAATAAAATAGGTGGTGGTTCATGTGGAGAAGAGTTATGGTCAACTGCAAAGAAGTTTCAGGGACACATTTGATCAATGAATGACAAGGTACAATTTTGTATAACAATTCTGTGTACTGAATGACGTGTCACATCCACAGTGACTTTAGTGGACCCTCCAAGTTGCCAGGCTTCTGCTTGTTCTGCCTGTGTTAAATGGAAATGCAGAAACCTTTATTGTACTGGTGGAGCTGGACAAGACAACACACACACACATATACATGCGCACACACAGACACACAACAGATTGGTGTGATGGGACCCTGTCCTCAATAATGAAAGTCAAGATAGCAGCAGACCTTTAGCCACAGAGCTTCAAATGAGAACCTCCTTCTGCTGCCATTAAGGCTTCAAAGACCATTTTATATATCAACAGGACTAGTGAATACGTGAGGGCTATGTCTGAAATCACCCTCATCCCACAAATAGTGCACTTCATAGAGCAGTTGCCATTCTGCAGGGCCACCCATATATGTAGTGAGAATTGTTATACCCTATATAACGCAGTCAATCTATCCCACAATGCATCATGAATACTGTACAATTGATCTGTTACATTTTGTATGTATAACAGCTGTGGCACTGTGAACAAAAATAGCACTAGTTGTGACTAAGAATTCATTGTGATGATGACATTACTTCAGTGTTCCTTACATATTGCATAGTTATTATTGAATTTCAGGATGTCAAACATAGCAGGAGTTTTGCTTTTTATTTACATTCTTTTGTTTTGTTTTTAAGTTGCAAAAATGATTCTGCATGGGTGGGGCTCCTGATGTGACAATTCCACCCTCCTGGATCCATAATCTCATTATGAACATTTCTTGAATCGTGGCAGCCCTGTACTTTGCAAGTAAGAATAAGAACATACATCAAAGTATCCAAATCCCGGTTTTGCATGATCTTAAGTGAGGAATAGCCTTGTGGAGTTGCACAGGAAATGAAAACTTCAAGCTTTATCCCTGGTAAAGGTAGATCTACAAGCTATTGGACTCACTGAGCTACTTAGGATTGCCCCTGTGATTCTCTTTTTTCTTCTTGGCTTAATTTTGTTAAATAAATGATGACATGGTGAAAAAAAGATTGTTATTATATATCATATGCGGCAGCACGGTGGCTTAGTGCTTCAGCACTGTTGCCTCACAGCAGCAGGATGCTGCAAGATGCTGGAAAAATGCTCTGGAGGAGCAAAAGTACCATTTCTCAATAAAAAAGGATTATAGCAATTATGAGGCAAACTGGTGAACAACTGACATCTGTAAGATTACAACGATGCTTGTCATGCAGTGAAAGTGGTGGATCCAAGTGCAAGAAATAAAGGTGACAGGCATGATCAAACAAAAATCATTTAATAAACAAAGTGCTCCACTGGGTTGAGGCATCGTAGGAGGTCATTCCTTGACATCCTAAAGGAGAGTTATTTCTGGTCAGTGCATACTACCCAAATTCAGGAAACAAAGGAGACAGGTAGAGCAAACAAAAGTACTTCAATGAACAGGAACAGAACATGGCACAAGGAATGCAAGAAAACTGGGAGAACCAAGACAACCTCAAGAAACACAAAAAAAGTTCAAAACTAAATCAAGACCACAACAATGTTGACACAATATTAGCATGTAATCTAACATGCATATATTCTTTTAATATTAAATTTAAGTTTAAAAAAATATATAATGACTGGGGTTATAAAAGAGGTTCACGATTTCACAGCAACCAACAGTACGTTTTTGTGTGATACCCAGGTCCTGTTACAGTCTGGTGTATGTCTGAGAGGCAGACTATCATGGTATCCAGGCCTGAATTTTTTAAAAGAGAATTTCATAATATAGAAGCCCAAAGCTGTACTGTGGAGATAATGCTGAGGCTTTGAGGGGATTTACACAAGTAGATGTTGTTGTCTCCCCCTGGCACTGTGGCAGGGCTTTTCCTGAAAATGTCGTTCTATGAGTTGCCAATGATTCTCTGGCATTAGCCGTTAAAAACTGGGACTAACAGAGTTGTTGGCTCAATAAATTAATATCTCAGGAGATGACAAGTTATCGGCCAGACTGGTTTTAAATACTGCGTGACTAATTAAAGAGGGGTTTTCCAAGATCTCCTTGGTCTCCTATTGTCTTCACTCTGAAAAGCTGAATGATTTTCCCACTGTTAAAAATTAAAGAAAATGTTGATTTATTTATTTTTTTTTAAATATTCTTTTTCTGTTGTTCTCAAAATTACAAAACGTCTTTTGAGTGATGTTGTATGTCTAATTAGGTCGTGTCTGAGTGATCTGAGTATGATGGTGGCAGTATTCTCCAAACAAGGTGTTAGCTGGATGACTGAACAGCAACTGAAACACTGTCCTCACATCAATTACGCGCCACTTATCAGGTGTCAAAAGGTAGAGGGGTCAGTGGTGTACAGGTTGGCCAGAGATTTAATTCAATAGACTCTTGTGGACGTTTTGAAGGCTTTATAAGAGTTGTACTAAGAACAGGAGCAAAGAGAAAGTAGTACAGGATGAGATTTCAGGGGCTTCAGAGGCTTCATGAAGCTTCAGGAGGCTTTAGAAGCTTCAGAGGCTTCTGGAAGCTTCAAGAGGCTTCAGGAGGTTTCAGAGGCTTTAGAGGCTTCAGGAGGTTTCAGAGGCTTCAGGAAGCTTCAGGAGATTTCAGCAGGCTTCAGGAAGCTTCAGTAGATTTCAGGAGGCTTCAGGAAGCTTCAGGAGGTTTTGGAGGCTTCAGATAATTCAGGAGGCTTCAGAGGCTTCAGGAAGCTTCAGGAAGCTTCAGGATGCTTCAGGAAACTTCAGGAGGGTTCAGGGCTTCATGAGGCTTCAGGGAGCTTAAGGAGGCTTCAGGAAGCTTCAGGAGGCTTCAGAGGCTTCAGGAAGCTTCAGGAAGTTTCAGAGGCTTCAGAGGCTTCAGGAAGCTTTAGGAGGCTTGAGAGGCTTTAGGAAGCTTTCAGTAAGTTTCAGAGGCTTCAGGAAGCTTCAGTATGCTTCAGGAAGCTTCAGGAGGTTTTGGAGGCTTCAGATAATTCAGGAGGCTTCAGGAAGCTTCAGGAAACTTCAGGAGGCTTCAGGGCTTCATGAGGCTTCAGGAAGCTTCATGAAGCTTCAGGAGGCTTCAGAGGCTTCAGGAAGCTTCATGAAGCTTCAGGAGGCTTCAGAGGCTTCAGGAAGCTTTTGGAGGCTTCAGGAAGCTTCAGGAGTTTTTAGAGGTTTCAGGGAGCTTCAGGAGGCTTCAGGGGGCTTCATGAGGCTTCAGGAGGCTTCAGATGCTTCAGCAAGCTTAAGGAGGCTTCAGGAGGCTTCAGAGGCTTCAGGAAGCTTCAGGGGGTTTCAGAGGCTTCAGGAGGCTTCAGGAAGCTTCAGAGGCTTCATGAAGCTTCAGGAGGTTTCAGGAAACTTCAGAGGCTTCAGAGGCTTCACGAAGCTTTAGAGGCTACAGAGACTTCACGAGGCTTCAGAAGCTTCAGAGGCTTCAGGAAGCTTCAGGAGGCTTCAGGAGGCTTCAGAGGCTTCAAAGGCTTCAGGAAGCTTTCAGAGGCTTCAGGAAGCTTCCGAAGGCTTCAGAGGCTTCAGAGGCTTCAGAGGCTTCAGGAGGCTTCAGAGGCTTCAGGAAGCTTCAGAGGCTTCAGGAAGCTTCAGAGGCTTTAGGAAGCTTAAGGAGGCTTCAGGAAGCTTCAGAGGCTTTAGGAAGCTTCAGGAGGCTTCAGAGGCTTCAGGAAGCTTCAGGAGGCTTCAGGAAGCTTCAGGGGGCTTCAGGAGGCTTCAGGAGGCTTCAGAAGGCTTCAGGAAGTTTCAGAGGCTTGAGGAGGCTTCAGGAGGCTTCAGAAGCTTCCGGAGGCTTCAGGAAACTTCAGGAATCTTCAGGAGGCTTCAGGAGGCTCCAGAGGCTACAGAGACTTTAAGAGGCTTCAGAAGCTTCAGAGGCTTCAGGAAGCTTCAGGAGACTTCAGGAGGCTTCAAGGGCTGCAGGAAGCTTCAGAGGCTTCAGGAAGCTTTAGGAGGGTTCAGAGGCTTTAGGAAGCTTCAGGAGGCTTCGGAGGCTACAGGAGGCTTCAGGAAGTTTCAGAGGCTTGTTTATTGAGACCGGAATGTACTACGACTATGTGATTAGATAGCCTTCAAAAAGTTCAGTGATACACTCCAACCAAAATTACAACCCTAATTTACAAAATAAAACTAAAAATAACACTGAAACTTATAAAAACTAAACAAAAACCTAGTATTTCAAAACAAAAACGAATAAAAACTAGTAAAACTGCTCTAAAAAGGAATTTAAACTTACTGAATTTGGAAAAACTAAACTAAAAACTGAAAAAAAGTAAAACTAATGGAAAATCCAAAACTATTATAACCCTGCTACAGATTAGGTGCAACTGCCGACCTTCCTTGTACTTCTCCATCAGCCAACACTTCATCTGTAGTGCTCTTTTTTCTGAATGAAACCTACTGGTGCTCACAAAGAAAGAGTCAGCTGATAAAAACAGTATTTCTGAATTGCATTAAGAATCAGAACTTATGTTATGAAACCTTTCATGATGTTATAATTAATGTCTACCATAACAACTTAGATGACATGTAAGCAAAAGAAGTGTGACTGATGAGCTCAAACATAAATTGCTTTAGAGAAAGACAAGCTTTACAAAGGAGAATGACACAGAGGGATGCTTTGTTTTACTGCTCATAAGACACTGGATAAAGTTTAAGACTTATTAAGTTTAAGAATAAGATTTTATATAAGCACTGATAAACCACAGCATTAAAAGCACTAGCAAGTGAATAACATTGATCATATCTTTACAGTGCAGTGCTCTGCTGGAAAATCTTGTGGACGTTACTTTGGCAGGTAAGCCTGCTTAAACGCTAATAAAGACTTAAAAGCACATTTTGGCCAAATTATAAACCTTTGCAGCATAACTGTTTTGTATCATCATTAACTAGTTATAGCTTGTAGCAGCGGTGTCCAACTCCAGCTAAACCTCGAGAGCTGCTGCCCTGCAAGTCTTAGATGTTTCCCTGCTTTCAGTACACCTGATTCAAATGAATGGATCCTTCACAGACTTGTGCAGATCTGGATGACAAGCTGATGGTGATCCATTCAGCTGAATCAGGTGTGTTGTGCCTTGGAGGCATCTAGGACATTCAGGACAGCGGCCCTCAAGGACTGAGTTTAGACAACCTTGGTTTATAGGAAAGTCACTTCTGTGGCTTCTTATACAGTAACAAGAAACTGATTAACAATTATTGTCTTTGGGTTCAAATGGACCTTGGTCTTTTTTTTAATCTTCCCATTTCTTTGGTATCTTTCTGTGTCTCTCTGAGCGAGGAGCAGTTTCACTTACAGGCCTTCGACACGCTCAACCAAGCGCAAGCACTTCACTTTACATGTCACACACACCCACCCTCCAACACACACACACACAGCATACTGACTTTCCATCCAAATGACAAGCTGTCTGCTGCACTTCATCCCTAAAATCACCTGTCAGCTCCATCCCAACATCCTGTCTCTTTCTCACTGACTTACTCTCATACAGCACACACACATACATGCACACAGCCACTAAAATGGAGATGCGCAGACACAGCTCCATGCTTTAATGGTGGCAGCATGCTGGGATTTGCTGAGCAAAGAGACCTCTCCCCAATTATCTTTCAGGATACCAAGATAAGTGTGTGTGTGTGTGCTAGAGACTGTGTGACTGTGACCATGCTTCTCACCTAGAGATCATTAGAGAACCACTCACTTGTAACAGATCCCTGTGGAGAAAGGCTGAGGCAGAAAAGAAAGGAAAGCCAGAGGTAAAAAAGGGAAAGAGATTTTTGTCTGTAAAGAAAGAAAAGCCAGTTTATTTGGCTGAGCTAGATGGATTGGAAGATGGTAAACTAGTTGAGGAGTTCTGGTCTGTTGGGGACTCAGTGTGCAACCTGATACTGAGATCAATGCCTCTCTCATCTGTGCACCCAAGTTGCCATGTGAAACATTTTGCCAGACTACAGATACATAACAGTGTGCCAGAACCTTTGAAGTTGATGCTGTACTCCTCAAATCGTATGACATGCATCTAAATCCTACAACAATGTTGCATTTTCACCAAGGTTACTTTGGTTAGCATTTGCTTTGACAGTTCACATTCATATCTGTTATCCTCTTGCATCAGACTTTCATGTGATTGCGACAGTCCTCTAAAGCAGCACGTGCGCTACATACCACTAGGCTGTCATTTGTACCAACAATGACCAAAAACATATTCGTGAGACCATATTGAAGTGGAAGATTTGATCAGTGAAGGATACAAACAGTTAAGAATGGACATGATCACAGTCTGGTTTTTGTCCATTTCACAGCACTGAAACAGCACTTCTCAAGATCAAGACCAATGACCTCATCACTGCAGACACTGGACTCATCACCATTCTCATCCTCCCTGACCTGAGTGCAGCCTTTGACACAATCTCCCACACCATCCTCATTGACAGATTGGCCACCATTGGACTGTCCGACACACCCCTGTACTGGTTTAAGTAATATCTTTCTGGCCACACTCAGCGGGTTCAACTGAAAACATTTACATCACAACCTGTCCCCCTTTCCTCTGGCGTACCCCAAGGCTCAGTGCTTGGACTTCTCCTATTCATCATCTACCTTCTCCCCCTTGGCAGTATTTTCCATAAATATAATATACATTTCCATTGCTACGCAGATGACACCCAGCTCTACCTGTCCACCAAACCCACCTCTTCCCTCCCACCCACCTCCTTCACCAACTGCCTACAGGAAACCAGTTCCTGGTTCTCTTACAATTTCCTCAAACTTAACAGTGACAAAACTGAGCTCCTCCTCATTGGCACCAAATCCACCCTTTCAAAAATAGACAGTATCCATCTATTTTGATAACTCCTCAGTTTTCACTCTCCTCAGGTTAAGAGTCTGAGTGTCATCTTTGACAGTACACTTTCATTTCAGTCTCACATTAATAATGTCACCCACTGATCTTATTTCTACCTACAGAATATCTCTCGTCTCCGCCCATCTCTCACACCCAACAGTACAGCTATCCTGGTTCACGCTCCGGCTGCATCCTGCCTGGACTACTGTAACTCCCTGCTCTTCGGTTTACCAGACAAATCCATCCATAAACTGCAACTGAATCATACCAGCTGCCAGAATCATTTCCAGAATCTCCTCTTCCAGTCATATAGCACCAGTCCTACAGCAGCTCCAGTGGCTTCCAATCAAATTCCGTATTATCTATAAAATCCTCCTCCTCACTTTCAAAGCTATTAATAACCTTGCTCCCCACTATATTGCTGAGCTCCATCAAAATACCCACCCACACTCACAGGTCTTCCTCCTCTATCCAACTCTCCATCCCACCTGCTCGCCTGTCCACCATGGGGTTGAGGGCCTTCAGCTGCTCAGCCTCCCCCGCCTCTGGAATGCAATACCACTGGACATCCAACACTCGGACTCTGTCACCACATTCAAATCACGCCTTAAAACTCACCTCTTCAGACAAGCATATCCACAGACTGATTTATCATTGGACTAATAATCTCACTATTACATTTTTTGTTTTCTACTGCATTTATGTTTTTAACTATCTTGTTTTTACTAATTATTTTATTGATTTTTGTACAGTGACCTTGAGTGTCATGAAAGACGCCTCTAAAAAATGTATTATACGTCACTCTCCTCCATTGTTTGTGAATTATTTTTGCCGTGTTGGTAGCTCTGTGACGAGTTCCGCAAGCCTGCCAAAAAATGCATCTCTCATCATAACATTCAACACATGCTTATTGGTGAAAAGAGTTTAGGTACAGTATGTCCTTTCTCATTCATGTTACATGGCCATGTATCAGAGTAAATATAAAGTTTAAGGTTCTTTTATTGGTTTTTAAATGTCTTAACGGTCTTATGGGCCATCTTATTTATCTGACCTGCTTTTACCATCTCAACCCTCGTGGACCCTGAGGTCCTCTGGTACTGGCCTTTTAATCAAACCAAGAGTTAGAACAAAGACCCACGGTGAGGCTGCATTCAGCCATTATGGCCCTGAATGCAGAACATCAGGACTGCAGAGGCTGTCGAGATTTTTAAAAGGAGGCTCAAGACTCACCTTTTTAACTTGGCTTTTACATGATTTCTTTTACTCTTAGTTCTTTTACTCTACTGTTCTTAATTTAATGATTTTAATGATTTAATTTTCAAATGTATTTTAAGTCTCTGTGCATTCTACTATCATTAATTTTTTTATTTTTTTTTTTAATTCTTAACCTTTAAATTTTCACATGTTAATACATTTTATCATTACTGTATCTATTGTCTGTTTTTATCCTGTTTTACTGTCTTTAAATCTTTTAGTTTTTAACTCAAGTGTTTCCTCATGGGAGGCCTCAATACTGGGAGTTGTGTCTGGTCTGCCCGCAGGGGTGTCGTCTTGGAGATCCCTCGGGCCGGGAGGACTGGGGGGCTCAGCACAATGCGTGGGTCTACCCAGGTTGAGGTGGTCTCTTTGACGGCGCCACCCTGTGGTGCCTCCCGGTGTGGATGGCCTTCCATAGGTAGTTCTTCCTCACCTGGATCCTCAGTGCCCTGCCATGTTACGAAACTATTTACTCTGTACTGTTAGTGTACGTGTGTGTGCTTTGTGGGTGAGTGCTTGGATCTATATGTGGGGGTGAGAGGGATGGGTTATCATCTGTTGTGATCCTGTTTTATATATTTTTTTATTTATTTTCATTGTGAAGCACTTTGTGTTGCATTTTAATGTATGAAAAGTGCTATATAAAAGTTTGATTTAAAACCTTACACCCCAACTAGGACCTAATACTGGGAAAAAATAAAAGTCACAATGTGGCGAATATAGGTCATGTCAAACCACCATGTTTGGTTTTAACCACTTATTTCTCATGTATGAGACCACAGGTTTTTTTGATTCAGTAGTTGCTTTCAGATGGGCTCATGCACTTAAGTCAACTGCTTAGGAAAAAAAAAAATCAGTTTGCAATGCAGCCGAATTCTTGCATTGTTTGTCCGTATTTTTAGGATGATCCCTCTTGTTGGGCTCATGGTTATCTATGGCAGAAGAGGCAGCTTCAACTACCTCAACTTGTGTTTCTTTATTGAGCTCATTCCTTAATTTTTTTTTAGATACTTAAATCATCTGGTTGTGTTTTTTGAAAGTGTGGGATTTTCCAACGAGGGCCTTCCAAATGGCAGTGAGTTTACAAAAAAAGTGATCTGGTGTGTGGTACATGTGCATGAATATCTAACTCCAATCATGATGCATTAGAAGGCTGATTCCAGGAAAAGCCTGGGAAGATGCTCCTGTGCTTATTATATTGGTTCTGATCTGCTCTGTTGCATTTGTACTGCGAGGTAGAGGCTGCCAAAAAAAAAAAAAAAAAGTTATAGATAGTAATGAATAATGCTGCAGCTGGGCTCAGAAAATGACAGCAGAGGTTAAGTTAAAAGTTTATTGAAGCTTGCAGTAGAGTCTGAAGGGGGAAACTGGAGCCAGTGCCGAACAGGTGAATCTCTCTGGGGCAGCTGGAACAGGGAAGAATGCAGGTAGATAAGCAGGAGAGAAAAGTCCAAAGATGAAGGATAATTTAAATACTTTACCTGAGCAGGTGAGTACTGACTGGCCTGGTGGCAAACACACTGGGGAAAAACAGATTAGTAGCAATATCTAGGGTGCAGGCTGAGATCAGAATCCAAGTATAGTCTGTGGTCAGGTTCAAGGGTTCCAAACACACAAGTCCAAAATGTAAATCCAAGGCACAGATCCAAACAAGACTGGCCCCAGAACAACACAAGTCAGAGCTTAAAAAAATCTTTATAAGTCTTTATAAAATAAATTTTAAAATAAGATTGGCACAATCTGGCAAAGGGAGAAAGCTGCAGACCTGCTTAAGAAAGGGAGAGAACAGGTGTGACTGATTAGAGCTGATTAGTGAGCTGAAACCAGTGGTGAAGGAGACATAAGAGGAAGAGAACCGTATGTGGCCAACACAGGAAGTGAGCTGGATACCATGACAATAGATATCAGTCATTCACTATATAAAAGACTGGTTTCCATTGAATGTTTCATTTGCTTATGTTAGTTTAGTCGTCTTTTAGTTAGTAGATATCAGGATCGTGATTCAAGTGTTTGCTCATTTTAATACTTGTGTTAATAAATTCTGATATATTCTAATGAGAGAACTTGTTTGCGGTTATTTTACACAGTTTTGTAACATTTGCTGGTTGAAGAGGTCTGTGCTCGGACTCACACCTTCTCTGTTGCTCTATAGCTCCACACTTGGTCACAGGCTGGGACGCATAGAACAACAGCCATTTTGAGACTGATTGTGCCGTTTAGTCCTATTTCCTGATTTATCAGGTGGTGCCCTGTTTCATTTTATTAACTTTGTTAATACCCTTCTGGTTATTAGCAGCTGTCCCTCAAGACAGTTGGTAATAACCCTTTTATGACTAAACGAGCATGTTATACGCCTTATTGCACAACATTGGTAAACAATGCTTATGGAGCGCACAGCACGAGACTGCCAAAGGTGCACGCCCGAGGCCTGAGAGAGAAAAAAGTGAAGTGTAATTTGACACGGCACCACACACATCGGCACAATGATGATTGACAGCACAGCATCTGACCAATCAGCAATCAGATGCACCGACAGGTTGTTGATGATGAAGAGATGGCGTTCAAATGACAATATGAGTCGAAGCGAGTAAAAGAAAAAAGAAAACAAAACAAGAGGAGGCTCATGCTGCACTTGAAGGTGAATATGTTGTTGAAATAAAAAAATAAAAATGCTGTGGAATAAACACCCAGCAGCTGACCTAATTATGAGGCAGAAGTGAGGATGATTCTGTCTAGATGTGGACTGAAGGTCACGTCTTCCAACCGTCCCTATTAGCATTTAATCAGCATCTTGTGTTAATTCCTCACACTCTCAGACAACAAAAAAGAGATAAGAGTGCTAATTGACCAGTTGGTGGCCATATATGGGCTCAGGTTTATTCTACCATCAATAGAGATTTTTGGCTGTGGAGGTGAAATGTTGCCATCTCTTAGTGAATTTAATTCATAAAAAGAAAATAGAACCTGTGACTGCAAATGGAAGAAAAACAATAAGTAGACAACTAGACTATATAAAAAATAATGAAATATAGAAATGTTATAAGTTGTAGTTGTATTTACATTGACTGCATTTAAATCTCTGCAGTTACTATTTATATTTCTTGCATTAACAAATCTTAATAATCTGTTTATAATGATGGTTTATTGTCATACTAGGGTCGATGTTGAGCACATCACCTGGGCCATCAGGTAGCTCACCAACAGATGTAGCCTCAGCCATCACGTCACCAGCGCCATCACGCCACCAGCGCCATCACATGATCACATCCCGCAAATGCAGACGTGTTCATGTGTAAAGAGGTTGAGACAGTAAAATGTAGTGATATTTGCACTAGATAATATTTTCTGATTACTGTGTGAAATGGATCGTGTTATTTGTTGAATACAACACCAAAGACGTTTGAAAGCCACGCCACCTTCTGTTTTCATCCACCTTCTCTTTTTTTTTCAACTTCCATTGTGGCTTTTGCAGTTGTCTAAGACATGTTGGTCACTGTATTTAATCCAATTTATCCCATTGAGTGCTTTCATGCCTATTGGATAATTTCAGGTCCTATTATTTCTAAAAGGAAAGTTTTCACACTTTAAGAAGGTACATTCATTATTGATTTAAATGAAGGGGAAATAATTCTACACAATTTGAAACCCAGAACACTGTTATATTCCTTGTATATTTACTCACTATCCACTAACTGCACACTATTAAAAAAAAGAAAGAAAAAAAAAGAAAAAAAGGCAGTCTTCATGTCCATCCTTAGTTCTGGGAAATGAACAGAGTGGAGGAAATCCATAGAAAACCCTGTTCCAGCCAATAATTGATTGGAAGCATGGGAGAGTTCCTGATGATTGGATTTTCTTGAGAAGCACTGGATGGAAGTGCCTGGGAAGTGACAGCTCTACTTGTTTTGTTGATGTTTTATTTAAATATTAACAAAAATCCCTTACTCTGTCTTTTAAAAATAGAAGTTGTCCAAGATATTGTGTGGACTTTCATCAGGTCTGCTGCTAATGCAATGGTGAAATTTTCTACGACAATGCCTGCTCTAATAGTACAAAGTGCCAGAGGAAGGATCATTTACAGGATAACATTGTGACTTTGACTTGGAACAATGTTATCACAAAAGAAAAGAGAGCAGGCTGACTTGAATGAAAAACATTCAATGAATTTAAAGCTGTGCTCATGGCAGCATAGGTCACGACTGATAAGGAAAGCAAGCAGCCAGATAGTCAAAACGAACCATAATGTTATTAAGCATATTTTCAAAATATAACAAAAGAAAAATAAATGTATTCTCCAAATACAGTTATGTGCATGTGTGGGTGGCAAATCACTCATTAAAAAACTGAAAAGAAGAGGACTTTTAGGGACTTCTGCCTTCTGCTGGGAAGCATTGTTTTGCTGGTCATCTCTTGTTCTGGTCTCTCTTTCTACCTCTTTAATGACTTATATGCTCTGCTCATGGGCCCATTCAAACATGAGTGGAGCAGTTTCAAGTCACAGTGTAGAACATTAAGTAATAATCATTGCTGCTTCAGTGCTCGTTTAGCTGTACACAGATAATGCCCAATACATATCACTTTGCAATGATGCACAGGGGTAAGCATGTAACAACAAATGAATGTACATTGTACATGTACATTCTCTTGCGTATGAAAAGACTATAGTCCCCTAGGTTTAGTTAAGACTTATTAAGAGCCATTTTTCTTCCTTCCTTGACATTAATAATTTGGGTCACCCAATACACCAGGGATCCTGTCTCAGTATAATGAGGACCAGGTCCTGGCTTTTTGTCACATCTGTTCCCACCTGACATTACTGTAGCTGTGTTGTGAGTTGAGTTGAGTTGAGTTTAACTTTATTGTCCACTATGGAAATTTGTTTTAGACATCAAGTACATGCATAGCATATAGAAACGCATACGATCAACAGAACACAATAAAAACGACAGACTCAATATCACAATAAAATGAATAAAAACCAAGCAGCAGTGAACGACATTGCACGTGCCCAAGCGAAATTGCACTTATCCCAGAGCCTCATATCATTATTATAATACAATGCAGGAAGAACTCCTGACCCCTACCTGTCCTGATGGGGGACACTGCCCCCTAGAGGGGTTGTGGTTTGTGCTCATTTTTATTATGCTCAGGGGAAAAAGGCTCTTTAATGCAAATGTAGAAGTTGCTTAAGCAGATGGTGGCAGTATTAGAAATGACAGGTACAGTGTTTCCTAATGTTGGGACATCATGGGGCTGTCTTTGTGCACAGCGCTTATTAAAAATTACATTAGTGTCATTGTTTCACCTTGAGAGCTTACTTACTGTCAAAGTGTTTTTGCAGAACAAGCTATTAGAAAAGCCATTAATTGGTGTTTCTCCCAGTTAATGTAGGAGGCCCTCAAGATGTGCCAAGCTTGACAAAAAAAAAGGAAGAAGAGAAAAACACTCAGGCACATGCAACCACTTGAAAATAAAATGTTTTTCCTTGTACACATGCCTGCAAAAGCTCTTAGTGTTGGCAGAATTCATACCAAACCAGCACATTTCCTTATTCTACAGTCAAGCAGCGTCTATCTTTGTGTGATGGCTAGATGGCTACGTTCCTTTAGCAGTCAAGCCTGTTGAGAGAACAAATACATCAGCTTAACTGCGGTGCTGAAAATTAATTAATTTTTTTCTACAGCTGGATAGAAGAACTCTTTGGCTGATGTCTCTGCATGCACACTGTATATTTATGTTTAAGGAAAAACTTTCTTTTCAAACAAAAATGTGCATAGAGAGTGGTATATTTCTTTTACAGTATATACAGTAGCACCTTTTAACAACAATTACAGCTCCAGATCTCTAGGGGATACTGGGATTTGCTCCTTCAAGCTGGATGAGTGACACAGCTATATATTCTTTAAGTCATACAACAGTGTTCTTGTCTTCTTGCAACATCTGCTTTATCCCACATTGTCTATTTTCTTTTAGCTAAAATGTTCAATTTTAGTCACAATATGTTTATGCACATGTTGGAGGAGGCTCCTGGATGCCCTTTGGTGAGTTTCAAACATGTTAGTTTGTTTTTAATCTTTGGGCCCAATGGCTGCATTTCCATTTGGTAGAGCATAAAATGTAGATAAAAAACAGAATTCAGCGATTTGCAAATTTCACAAATCCATATTTTGTTCACAAAAGATCAAAGATGACTTAAGGAACATTTAAAGTAAGGAAGTGAGTAACACAAAAGCAATAACAACGTATTTCTGAATATGGTGGCAGCAACACATCTTAAAAATATTGGAACAAGGCAATTTTACCAGTGTGTAGCATCCTCTCTTCCTTTAATATCAGACCATATATATCTAGGAACTGAGGAGACCAGTTGGAGTGTTTGGAAAGGAATGTTACTCCATTCTTGTCTGAGGTAGGATTCAAGCTGCTGGGTCTTCTTTATCATACTCATCACTTCATGATGTGCCAGAAATCCTGCTGAGAGAAGGGGAGTATATATATATATATATATATATATATATATATATATATATATATATATATATATATATATATATTAAGGCGCTCTGGTCATCTCTGTAGTGTGGCCCTCAGGCCACATTTCATTTTTATCCTTGTCCCGTGTACATAGATATTTCTCCACATTCTTTGATCCTTTGACTCATCTACCATACAGTGCATCAAAGTCTTTTTTGCTCTAGTCTGAAGTTATGAGACACTTCTTAGCTGTTAGCTATGCAGAAACTACATACTGCCTATATTTAATGTATACAGTGAACATGACTGGTGACCGCCTTTGATTCTTTTCAGTAACTCTTACCCTTTCTTTCTTTCTCTTTTTTTCCTATGTCCCAACTTTTTTGAAATCAGCAACTATTTCTCAGTTACTATTTCTTATAAAATGGCAAAATCTCTTACTTCTAACATTTGATATGCTTTCTGTGCTTTATTGTGAATAAAATATGAGTTTGTGATTTACAAATCATTGCATTCTGTTTTAATATAAACCACATCCCAACTTTTTTGGGCTGTAATTTCATAAGAAACTGAACCCTGCATTGTCCCTGACATTTTCATTGATGTGTGATTTTAGAGAACAGGACATGTAGTTTATGTTAATATAAGGGTATTTTAAACAATGCGGTCTCTGCTGTGGAGCTATGCAGCACCTTCAAGGTTACCTTTTTTTTGTCTCTGATTAATGTCCTCCTTGTTTGGATTGTGAGTTTTGGCAGTCAACCCTGGTTTCCGGATGCTTGTTGTGATGCCATATTCTTTTCATTTTTAAACAATGGTCTTCATGGTGTTTTACAGGGAACTCAGATCGTATGATATCATTTTATTATACAGTCCTACAATGCTTTACACTTGTGCAGAACTCCATCAGAGGCCTGTCTGGAGAAAGAGAGAAAGAGAGAGACAATGACACTAGTGGACTTAACTTAACTAATTATGTCGTTTTTAAATGATCATCCAGGCTTTGAATAAAGGATGTGTTTACATATGCACATGCACTACTCACCAGAATAACATAAAAAAATCTTTGAATTTCACTAAACCAGGATTACTTTATTTAGGTTTAGAACATGTAATCCGGAAGCATACATTAAAAATGAATTTTGTGTGTAATGCAGGAAAATAGGCAAAACATCATAGATAGAAAATACTTACAGAGGCCTTCAACAGTTTATTTTTCTTTAATGTTGTGTAATGCTCTGTTTCTCTCAACTTGTATTTGACCATTTATCCAACATTTACTTTGTACTAAAACATTTGTAGTCTAAGTGACTGGGTATAAATGTTCTGATTTTTCTTCATCTGAATTGTACTGTGTTGGGATGGAAATACATATTTTAATTTTATCGACTGTATAATTACTATGACTTATCTAATCATTTTAAGGACTGCACTCTCTATTTGAGTATCTGTATGCAGATGTAACCAAGAGAAATATTTTGTACATGTTAAATATAATCAAATGTTCAGGGAAGGCCTTGAAAAATCTGACTATTGAAGACAGCAATAGGAAATCAAGAATTGGCTTTAATTAAAGGACTTTAATAATTCAACCACTGCCTCCCTCATTGTGAGACTGTGAGTTTGGGTTTCCTCTCTAGAGTTCAGCTACCTTCACTTTTGGTCTGCGATTAAAAAGTGAGGAAACATCAATAGTCACAGAAGGATAAAAAATATAGGTTGTTTTTTGCAAAAGAAGGAGAATGTTAATATTGAACTTACACAGTATAGTTCAATTATTATCATAGATTAATTAAATGTAGAAGCACAGAATTGTGACATATAAAAACTGAAATAGACTTTGAGACAGAAATAAGACAAAATATTTCAGTAATAATATCGTTGGTAGTATGAGAATAACTGGTTAAAAACCCTCTGTGAAATCCTCTATTGGTTCTCGAAAGAGTGAGCCTGAAGCCCATTTTTCAGGGCTCCAGATTACTCCATATTAGCAGGACTGACCTATTGAATGAGTTATCAATACATTTGTTATTTCTGGAATCATCCTCATGAAAACAGCAACATCAAAACACAAACAAAAAACAACTAGAACAGGAAAGTAAAAGAACTGTTCAAGTTGTTTTTTGTTTGTGTCTGGAACGTGTCTGGTATACAAAAATGTGTGCGTGAATGTGTACAAGCACAGTATTCACTTGGAATTATAGAAAAAAATTATATCAAAACAGTTAAATTAATATCAATAATACGCTACATAGTAATATCTTTCATGCTAAATCTAAGGGCACTTTTCAAATTAGACTTTTGGGTAAAATACATATTTAACATAGTGGTCTCAATCATGGTCATCATGACCAGTTTGGGTTCAGAAGGGATGGAGTTTGGAGACAGCAGTGAAGAAACATGGTGGCAGAGCAGGACCCTGATGAACCCAACCCAACACTGTCATTAGCAGCTGCATGGCCAAGTGGTCCAGTCTAAACTGTTGGATGGGGATTCTCACAGCTTCAGGTTTGTGTGCCCTAATTGAGTATTCAGTCCTCTATCAGATTAGATGTCAGTAGTCACTCATCTAAAGTAAACCAAAAGGGATAAATATTAGTTAAAAATGTTTTCCAAAACACATTTATATTTTCAGTATCAGTGAATTTCTAAAATGCAGCTGGGTCTTCAACTGGCTTTAGGCATGTCCAAGAGCCGGGCTCTCCAACTCCAGTCCTCGAAGGCCGCTGTCCTGCTTGTCCTACATGTTCACACAGGCACATCGAGTTGGCAGAGAGAATATCAAGACAGTGCCAAGTGATAAGTAGCTATGGTGATGACAGCTAGCTATAGTGATGACCATTGGCTATGCCAGCATAAATCAAAACACAACAGCCTAATTATATATAAATGTGTTGCTTTATATAGTTTTACTTCATGTGGTAGAAAAAAAAAATCTAGCAGTGGAAACCAATTTTTTTTTTTTTTAACCAGGCTGTAAATATGTTTATTTCTTTTTCAAAATTGGACGTTTTAACATGGAGGCCTAGGGAGATTGACTCACTTTTGGAGCCAGCCTCCAGTGGCCAGTCAACAAACTGCAATGAAACGGACTTATTGGTTTGCATTAGAAAACGCTGTGGGTGCAGCTGCTTGCTTGTCATCTTTGACTGGCTGCAGAGGACTGAGTGAGGTGAAACTGCCACGATAACACCCTTGGTGAACTCTTCGCTGCTATAATACTTCAGTGTTCCAGTTGGGAGGCATGTAGAATGAACACAGAATATTGTATGAAGAGCATTTCAGCAGCAGGTTGAAGTGCTATATAGTGCAGAGTGTTAGATGGGTATAACAAAATCACACAGACTAAAATGGAAATGGCAAGGACTAATGTATTTTTAATGAGAGTGGCTCTTCCATCTCAGATTTGTACCTTTTTTTCTATCTACAGTTCCAGGAAAAATTCATGCTTCTCACAATTTGTATGGATTCAAATGTCAGGGCCATATTGAAAGTAGTTTTCTTGTGTCTTTGTATTATTTGAACATTAAATTGCATTGTTTTTTTGAAAACTGCATTTTCATTGCATTGCATTTTCATTTATATCTTATTTCAGTCCTGATGCACTTTGATATCATATCCGTTTTACTTGATATTATCAACAAGACAAACAAAAGTTGATTGAAAAGATCCGTAGGTGTTGCATCCTCTGAAGAATGTTTGCCTGGTTACATTCATACTCTGCATCCTGGTTCATATCTTCCTCTTCTCAGTGCCTGATCAGCTATATTCCCCTGTGCTCCAGAATATTGGCTGATCAGCTCCATTATTTAAACGTCTGGGGTAATTAAGACTTCAGTTTGCTATTGTCAGATCCCTGTATATGTTTCATCTTCTGTAATAAATACCATTGAGAAGAAAATTGTAATATTGCAGTTTTATTCATGGAGAATAAAGTCTGGGATTGAGAGAAAATCTGATTGGAATAATTGAACATACACTTGCAAGACTGCCAGAAAGAAAGAGGCAAATATGTGAAGAATCCCAGCACAATGAGGCAGCATGTGGTGCTGGTAATGAGTTTAATGAAGCAATAAAAATCAATTACAAGAAAATCATATGCAAATTAATAGTTTTAGAATTTGCTTCGTGAGTTTTTTCATTATTTGATTAAAAAAGGGTTTTAAACTCAGTACTTTCACTATCAAGAGGGAATGTTGCATTATTTACAATTTAGCAAATGGCTGATTTGAAAAAAAATATGCAGTACATTTGTTTATATATTTATGAAGAATTTATCTATGAACTCAATAAGAAGCAGTAAAGATGCTTATTCCTGCCTGCCACAATCGGCTGCAACAAACACGTGGTTGCGTAACTGATACAGATGCTGGTATCAAAAGACCATCCATAACCTAAAGATTCAGTTCATCTCCCAAAACTACTGCAAGGAATATTTAACAATGAGTTGTTGAGATATTTACTCTCTTCTTCCGAGCGAAGCTTTCTGCATACTGGATATGATATTCAAGAAGTTAAAAACAAAATAAAACAACAGCAAAAAAGTGATATATCACTTGCATATACAAACATGTCACTCATTACTCATGCAAATGTTGAAATGATACAATAAGCTTTAATGAGGGTTAATGGCTGTTTTGAACTTCATCAGCGAGACTGCACTGAATGCTTGGATATAGTAATTATAGATCTGCCTAGAATTGTGTTGCAACATTCCTCTGGCAGACAGCCAGACTGTGGCTTACAAGAGCAAATGTGCTTTTCAGAAGATAGTGGTAAAAACGTTTTTATTCATTACCTTGCCTTTTTTTTGTAAAGGTGATCTGCAACAATATCAGCTTCATCAACTCATTAAAGTGATGCCATCAGTCACTTTTCCTTTATTGTTCCTCGCTGCTTTATTCACACACAACTGAGAAAGTGACAGGCCCCAGAGTTAAACAGCAACCTCTGAATGTTTCCATCGTATTTGATCAACATCTCACTTGTCTGTAAAGGATTTGTCTGGATTGTTTAAGGTGTACTGTTTGAAGATCCTACCTTCAATAGATGGTGGTCTACTCACTCCCTGTTTGGAGAATGAGGCGGGAGAACTCGGACAGGACTCGGACGCTCAAGGAAAATTAACAGCAGTTTACATTTTTTGGTGCACTACATGCCATGTACGTAAGCGTAAATTTGTTTCTAGTGCTTTACCTCGGTGTCTGACACTTTTTTCCAAGAGTGAACTGAAACTCTTTCTTCAAAATCAGCAGACTCATTTAAATAAATATAACAGTTATTTGTATCAAAACACAAACACACCAGCCATCAGCAGTAGACAGGCAAGGTGGCCTTTAACCTTTGCAGAAATGTTTTTCAGCTTAACAAGCTATTTCTTTTTTTGTTTTTTTTTTCCAAGCAGCATATTAATTTCAAAGTCAGATAAAGTATACTGACAGTTCCACAATAGTAACTTTGCCATCCATATTCACTGAACTGATGTAATGATTTGAAAGCTCATTTCTTCTTTGCTGAAAAACAGGCACAGGGTTGGTAAAGGATGAAGACATTTATTGTTCCACTAGAGCAGGAACCATTCTTGATGCTCTGTCACAGAACTCACCATCCATCCACCTTTACCGACAGATTTCTAGTAGCTCTATTAGCTTCACTATTTGGGGAAATGCTTTTAGAGTGGCTTTTAAAATCAGGAATGAGCACATTATTTTCTATAATCTTCAATTGGCCAATTACGCTTCGTGAATGTTGTTGCTGTTCATGATTATTTCATGGATTCTTATTTGGTTGCATGAAATATGCAAGAGATGTCATAAGTCTGGATTTGTTGCTGCGGGTGACCTGAGTAACTGTGAGAGTGTGCGTGGGCGCATACTGTGTGCCCCCACATGCTGAGGTGAGCGTTTGAGGTAAGTGAGGTAACAGATTTGAATATTGTAGTTAGTGGACTCTCGTGACTGTAAAGAAATAAGTGCAGCTCTGAACCTTGTAAGTTTCTAAGCTGTACATGCAAACAAGGTCACAAAGCACCATGCGTGTTTCAGCAAAAGCAATAGATGTGTGTGTGTGTGTGTTTAATAATGTAACATCTCCCCCACTGTCTTCTTTTGTATTTCAGAGATAAAGCAAACTTCCATAGAGCACTGTCACGAACTCAGATGCATTCTTGGTTTGCATGAGGGGAAGACAAACATGTGCACACCTCTTTTTTAAATTTTTTTAAAAATTTCACATATGCAATGTAATAACTGCACTTGGTTTACGTGTTTGCAGAACTTTGAATCACCTGCACCAGTCATGTTGGAAGTTATGTTTTCTATCAATATAAAAGCAAACAAACTTTCTCACAAAACACACAATACAATAAATCTCATCAAATGACATTTTGGCAAGCATTTCAAACTTACATATCAATCAGCCTCTCATGGGAAAGTTACTCTAACAGAGATGGAGGTTGGACGTATTTTCCCATTTTATTTCCACTTGTAAGACAGTGAAGTGATTCAGTTTTTAATCTTTTTGAAAAAATTAAAAAAAAGGAAGAACATCCTTTTTATATTTATAATTAAACAACTGAACGTGCTTTAACAAAGCTAATGAATAATTTGTGTTTCTGGAAATAACTGTGTGTGTATGTGTGTGTGTGTTTTATCTTCCAAAGTCTAAACCTAAGGTTTTTTTTTTTTTCTTAACGTCAGAGTTTTAACATTGTAATTATTTGAGAGTTTAAAGACATACTCTTTGAGCATTGGGAAATGATCTGGGTTTAGTTTTCACAATCATAATATATACTCTATCTCATCTGCTATCTTTGATCTGGTATTAAAGGAACATCCCGTAATTAAATCAACTGTTGGCCCGTAATTAGACAGTAATATGTGGAAGGTTTTGAGTTAGTAAGTTAGTTAGTTTTGAGTTTTGAATAACATTTACAGGGCTGCCAAGTTTCACTCTGAATGAAAAATTCAGAGTGCGATTATGGATTATGATTCTTGAGGTCAGAGTTATGAATACCAGCAGCGCCGCACATGCAGAATTATTTTTGTGACTTAAAAATGAAACCAAAAAAAAAAAAAAAAAAAAAGAAAAGAAAATAATATTTGTTCATGTCCAAAATCACCCCCAACTCACTATTACAATGCATTATTTCACAGTCATATTTTAGCGAGTTCTCACTGCAAAGCTGCTGTGACACAGGTGAAACGTAACAAATCACAGTATTCGTGCTGCATGATGGGAGTCACTGAGTGCCCAGTATGGGGTATTAAAACTGACTAGACTACAGCACACTACTGGTTAGATGGGGCAGATTTCAGACACAGCCCTGATGTATTCTTTATTGTCACCAACTAGCAAAAGTAGAAATGAGAACAAGCTAATCTAAAAAAAACCAAATTCAGACAAATGTTTATCGTTTAAAATGCATTTATAAAATGTAAGACAACAAGCCTGAAATAATGTGTGCAGTTGTGTGTCTGCAGTCATTAAAGCCTCTGTGCCAGCAGACCGAGGTTCCCATCTAAAGCTCTGTGGTTCCAGGCCTGCTGCCATTGTGATTGTTGATATCGAGGACAGTACCAAGTACCAAGCTGCTGGGTGTTTTGGCCTTGTTCAACGCCACCAACGAGAATAAATCTTCTGCTCTGGTATTTAAGCGGGGCCGAACAAGCGTACGTTTGGCAATCTGGGGGAGTCTATTGAATCTGCTCATACCAGTCACTTTTTAATAATGTAAATAAGAGGACTAAATGGTTTTGTCAATATTTTCAGGTGAATCAAGTTACCGTTACATGTCACAGAGTAAAGAAAAATATTGTACCTTGTCATTCACAGATTCCATTTAGCCCCAAAGAGCCTCTACTGTGGACCCCAAAACTGCTCCACATGGACACAACTGACTATCCATGAACTTCTACCTCAGTTTATTGTAATCATGTAGATTATTGTAAAGGAGTATTTGTGGGAAAATAATGCAATACCTGCAAAAAAGATTCAGTGAATCAAAACATGTATGAAATGATTTATCTGATGACCAAAAACAGAAAAAGACCCTCACAAATACTGTACCTGTCAAGTATCACGTTTTGGCCGGGAAAGTCCCGTTTTTTACTCTTCTCTCCTGCTGTCCTCTTATATTAGTATTTTAACCTGCGTTATAAAAAAATAATAATACCACATCGGGCAGAGTAGAAAAAAACAAAACAGAACAAAAAAACAATCCCAATCTGAGATCTGTCACTTGCCTCAGGCTAACTGCCACAGCAGTAACCCACTACAGGTACTGTAGGTGGAAGATGTTGTGAGGTTAGTGTGTGACATCCGATGAGTGACAGCACGCAAAGAAAAAAAAAGATAGTTACAGAGAATAGGATGTCGTTAGACAACAGAACTGTTTGTGCTCTTTTCTCATGTAAAATAAACTACTCTGGACCAGTCCACAAATACACTCCTTCCAAAACAGTCATAAAGAATTCAAAGTCTGCAACAAATGAGTACAACAAGACATTAAAAGAGTCAAGAAAGTCACGTGAAATGAGATGAAAAACTGTAAAAGAAGAGCAACATGAAATGAAAACAATGTGTGTAATAAAAATCAAATGTAAATATAAGCAATGTTAAATGAACAAAAAATATGCGAAACCCTCCAAATAAATACTCTTCATATATAGCCCTTTTGTGTTTTCATTTAGGATATAATGAATGTTCACATTATGTCAACGGGGCTTTATTCACAGCTGCACTACTTCCTGAACTTCAGCCAGCTGCTTTGTTTCTCTCTCTCAGGTGTGTCTGACTTCACAGCAATGGTCAGACACACCTGAAATAATCAGTTTGTCCAATAATGGCACACAGGAAACAAAAGAGCTGGCTGAAGTTCAGGAAGTAGTGCAGCTGTGATTTTAGCTTTTTTGTACACCAAAAACGTAAGAGATACTGCAGCTTGGCTGGGATGGTGAGACTGCTCACGGCGGGCGCTAGAAAATTTCCCTTATTTTCAAACCCAAAACTTGACAGGTATGTTCTCACAGATCCTATCAATCCTGCTGTCTTGACCAAGATTAGATTCCATTAGACTCCCACTGTAGCAGCTCAGACTATAGCAAGTCAACACTACAGAAAGCTAACAGCACGAAAGTAAAGTGACTTAAATTTTGGAAATAGGCATGATAACCTAGCAACTGAGCATTAGTTCGGTTCGCTCTATGCAAGAAGGTAAACAAGCTTCAAATTCAATGAAGTGTACAAAGAATTTGCACACTTCGTTGAATTTGATTACATTCTGTGGCAACAACTTGCGTAATATGTGAGATGCATTTGAATGTTAATGAGATTCTCATACTTATCTGACACTGAGGAATTCATGGCCACTGCCTCCCTACAACTGTCATTAATATCAGAGTACTGAGCCTGCAATACTGTAATCCCACACACTTTGCGTTCTCAGCACATCGCAGAGGTTTAAAAAATATTAATCGAAAAAAATATTTGAAAAAACGATTGAAAAAAATTCAAACAAAGCGCGTGAGGCTGAAGCGAAACACATCACATCAAGAACACGTCTCAGAAAGCAACAAGAGCCGACGGGATGCTATGACATTGGCTGCTATGGTGGTCATTACTGTGGCGTCAGTGGTCTGTATGCTGATTGGCTGACACGCATCCCCGCATCTCCCATCTCTTGCTCTCGTCAGCCACACACAGAAGAGAGATCGTCAAAGTGAGTGTACGTTCTGTAGATTTTGCGTACGCGCGTACATGTATACTGTATGTACATATACATGTACATGTACATGTACTTCCACATCGCGGTTTTCACCATTTATGCTTTATCCCAAATATATTTCCCCACTTACTTCAGGTTTGTCATTAGAGAAATTAATCGTTTCATTGGGTTTAATACCTTAATAACCAATAATTCTCATTCAACTCTCATTCAACTTCTGCAGTCTTGTTTTGGAACACACAGATCTGTTCCAGACATACCACGGCTTCCACACAAAACTCTGCTCCTTCAGTCAGCACAGATGAACAGTACTTTGTGTTTCCAGATTAGCATTGCAATCATTTCTTCACAATAATCCTCACCTTTCTTTGCATCTACTACACTATGAGCATAATTTGATTATAATCCGCATTCGTGGAACTGCCAGCTCACAGTCTGCAATATTTCCTGAAAAAAAAATTCTGGACTGCAACAAAACTTTCAAACCCCTTTATACAAGACGATAGTGGCATTCCTCCATGTTACATCAGATCTGCTCCATGTGTTCACTGTCGTGCTGTTCTCTTACTGGTTACTTCAGTGCGGCTCCATCTAGTGGCACAGATGTGTAATGACAACAGAAAGTCTAGTCCTTGATTATAAAACGACCCCCATTTTTGACCCCCATATGACTTCTAGATTAAAATATCATCATATATTTGGGCCAATACGGTAGTTTGATCAAGGACTTATTCAACAGCGTATCCTGCAATGCTCGGAAATGAGCATCAGTTAAAACAGACATGGAGAGCGGTAAGTATATATATATATATATATATATATATATATATATATATATATATATATATATATATATATATATATATATATATGTGTGTGTGTGTGTGTGTGTGTGTCTGTGGGAAGCTGAATGCTGCATGACTTTTGTGTTAATACCTGTGCCTGGGATATCAAATCATATGATGGTTTACATTAGGCGTTCTTGCAGGACAGTATCCATCCATCCATGCCCACTTAATTCAATGCAGTGTCGGGGGGATCTGTTGGGGCAAAAGGCAGGCGTACGTCCTGGTCAGGTCGCCAGTCTATCGCAGGCAGGACAGTATATTTACTAATAATGTGTTGCCTTCAGTCTTCTTGTCGGACCCCAGCCTTCAGTGTTATATTCATAACTTTGCGCAGTCTTTTAGTACTTTTCAAGTTGAAATTATTATCGTACAAAACAACAGCAACCATTGGCTCTCATCTTGCCTGTTATTGTCTTGACAACATTTGGGTGATAATTCTTCTTACTCAGGCCTTAAATGTTTCTTTTGTGTGTTCAGAGCTTTTCTGGGCCCTTAAAAAAAATATTGCTCCGTCTATGAATTATACATTTTTCCCTAAATGCAAAACTAATTAAAAAAACTCAGCTAGCAGTCTCTGTCAGTGGCTAGCGGTTGATTTTCTTACTATATTTAGTTCATTATAGTTCTCAGACAGAAAATTGGTACTGGACAAATTCAGAATAGACAGATTAGGGTCACAAATAACTGGTTTTACTTTTTAAGGAAGATGTTGGTACATTCAATTTCATCTTTGTATTTCCTTGATAATAACAGCAACTATTAGTAAGTTTTACACGTTAAAATATTTCAAAATTGACCAAATGAATGTACATATATGTAAATGTTTTAACACCATGTGCAATACATAAATCCACTGTGTTGACAAAATAATCAAAAACACTGCGCTTAAAGGTGGGAGAAGTCCATACAGAAAGCCTTATAACACCGCTTTGGCCCACTGCACTTTGTTGTGTCTTACTCCAGCGGCAAACACAGAAGCTTTTTGGTGATGTGCTGCCTCTATTTGGAAAAGAGTGGTATGAGTGTTACATAGTGTAGCTTTAAGATTTGGTCGATGGTATTGTCTAAAAATCTCATATGGTCGTGCATGTCCATCTTATCATGTGCAGCTGTGGTTCAGATGGTAGAGGTTGCCCTACACTAATTTAAAAAAAAAAGACTTGACTCCTGCTATCTGCATTGTAAAGTGTCTGATATGAAACTGAAGTGCAGTTTGATCCTGATGTTCAGGACAAAGTTCATCGTTGTAAGTGTGTGTGTGTATATGTGTGTATGGTGGTTATGGCGTGTGATTGGATAAGTCTGAGTTGCAAACTATAAAACACTTTTTCAGGTAAGATAGAAAAGTGCTACCAAAGTCAGTCTAGCATGATAGGCGGTGATGGTTTTATGGTACTTAAAGAAAATCTTCCTTCTAGTCTGGAGTCAGATGCTTATTGATTGCTCAGATCTCCCCTGGAAATTAATATCCTACCGAGGACTTCTCTAGTGATCGATCATCTCACACAGAAGCAAAGAACTGCTGTGGGTGGACAGATTGAGGATTTAGACTTTGTGTTATTGAGCAAGTTTACAATTAAACACAATCACACACTTGGTGAACACACACACACACAAACATATACATGATCAGTTTGATGAATGGGTTTGATTTGATCTGTCTGTGGGTAAATGCAAGGACGCAGATGGCACTGGGGACGGGGGGGACATGTCCCCCCCAGATTTATATTGATCCCCATCTGCTCCCCCCACCATCACCATTACTATGTAAGGCACCAAACATAAGTAGAAGTAGAAAAGCACTCGGAAAGCGCAGACCTCCACCAAGCAGCTCGTCTTGGCCTTTCTCACAATGATAAAGAATCCTTTAAAAAGTTCCTGAATCCAGAAAGTGATCCGGCACAGCTGATCCATTTGATAGCATAGGTGTTTCTGCTACAACTAATGGTGCATTCAGCTATACTCGTAAATAGGAAGTTTGAAGTCAGAAAAGTATCGAAATTTAGCATCAACCAGTGGTTTTCGTTTCATTTCATTAATTATTAGTTTATAGTTTTTTTTTTTTGTTTTCATATTCCATGTTCCATGACATCCCAGTTTTTAAACTGGGAAGCGCTCAGTTCTGAGGTTATGTTGTTTGGAGCTTCTGATTTCCAATGTAACTGTAACGCACCATTTCGACACCGGGGTCCTAAGGGGTGCTGCTGTCTTTGCCTGTTGTGATAACCATGGTGATCATAAACAACTGTCTAATGACTGAGCTGGTGATCTTTCTGCCACATTAAGCCAGAGAAGAGGGAGGAGAAAAATCACAGTGTTTATTTCAAGAACTAAAACATATCCTTATCCTGTTTTCCCAGATGTGAAAAATACTTGTTTTTTAATGTTGAGTAGCGAGTCATTTGGACTTACCTGAAGCAGGCTAAATTTAAAATAACAGCTTTCTCGGCTGTAGTTGTTTATCTTTTAATGTTGTTATTTTTATAATGGTATTTTAGTAAGCAATAATTGTTAACTGAAATGATGAGATTTAAGATGTTAACATTGTCCTCCTGGCCTGCAGCCAGTCCCTGGTGGGGTCAACAATGAAAAATCAAAAACCAATTACATTGCTTGGGTTTTGAAAAAACGCTGTAAGTATCATGTAGCCTGTTAACTTCCTCCTATGTGGCATATTCACCAAGACAGACTTGACAAACTGGACAGAAAAGATACTGCCCAGCAATATGTTCAGGTAAATGCAAGGAGGAGAGATGTTTGAGTCTGCTTATAGACAGTAAATGTGTTTAGCTGCAGAGGGATTTTCTTTTTCTAATCAATTTTGTTAATTGGAAAAAATACCTTTTATTTTTATTGTATTAATCCATTGTTCAAGTTCTTATACTTCTGGTCTCATACATTTTGCAATGTTTCTAATCATTTATATTGAAGGCACACATGTGAATAATTTCAATTTTAATTTGTTGTACATTTTTGGACATTCCCTTTTTGTTAGAAGTTACAGTTAAAGTTTCTGTAATGAGATTCTTTATCCTGCTGAGATCAGCAAATGTTTGAATAAAACATGCAGAAGACATTAAGTTTTGGAGCGTGATTAACTCACCAGACAAATAACAAGATAATCATATAAGGCAAGTGTTAACTAGATAGGCCTTTGTCTACCAATGTTAATTCAGTTAGAAAACTCACAGTTCTAATGACAGCTCAGCCCCCAGTTTATAAATCCTATCTGCGCCCCTGGGTAAATGTGATCATATCTTTCACTAGAAGATGCTCAATTTATCCACTGAAGCAGTTTTGATTGTCTCCCAGAAAGCTGGGTTACAGTGATCCCTTGCTACTTCGCGGTTTGAGTTCCACGGGTTTAGTTATTCGCGGATTTTTTTCAGAAATATATTATACCGTACCGTACCGTACCGTCTTCTTCCGCTTATCCGAGGTCGGGTCGCGGGGGCATCAGCCGGAGTAAGGAAGCCCAGACCCCCCTCTCCCCGGCCACTTCCTCCAGCTCCTCTGGGGGGATCCCAAGGCGTTCCCAGGCCAGCCGAGAGACATAGTCCCTCCAGCGTGTCCTGGGTCTTCCCCGGGGTCTCCTCCCAGTGGGCCGTGCCCGGAACACCTCACCAGGGAGGCGTCCAGGAGGCATCCTAACCAGATGCCCGAGCCACCTCATCTGGCTCCTCTCGATGCGGAGGAGCAGCGGTTCTACTCTGAGCCCCTCCCGGATGACAGAGCTTCTCACCCTATCTCTAAGGGAGAGCCCGGCCACCCTGCGAAGGAAGCTCATTTCAGCCGCTTGTATCCGCGATCTTGTTCTTTCGGTCACTACCCAAAGCTCATGACCATAGGTGAGGGTGGGAACGTAGATCGACCGGTAAATCGAGAGCTTCGCCTTCCGACTCAGCTCCTTCTTTACCACAACAGGACGGCGCAGCACCCGCATCACTGCAGATGCCGCACCGATCCGTCTGTCGATCTCCCGCTCCATCCTTCCCTCACTCGTGAACAAGATCCCGAGATACTTAAACTCCTCCACTTGGGGAAGGACCTCATCCCCCCCCAATATATTATAATAAAAAAAAAATCAAGAAATAATCGCTGAAATTCTGCGAAAATCCACCCCACAGCAGAAGAGAGGCCGCAGCTGCCAGCGAAACATCAAACGATGACTCACAGCTTCCTGTAAGCAACAGGAGAAACGCAGACGGCCCAGAACTCCAGAATCTGTGTGCTGATTGGCCGAGACGCATCACCCAAGTATCACAGGATGTTGTGCAGAAAGACCACAGTTGAGCCTTTTTCTTGTTTCGCTGCAGTACCTCGCTACTTTTTTGCGATGTTTAAACATATTTTAAACACATTATTTAGGCTCGGGGGTGCTCCGGCTTCAGTTGGCGGATTTTGATTGTCACTCACACAGTGTAACATGCAGTAAGTCTAATGGTCTGCATTAATCTTATAAAATGGCAAAAAACATACAGTGTGAACTCGGCTTTTGACCCAACAGGCCTCACTGAGCATGTTAAGTGTTAAAGTCTATTACAGCACAATTAGAAGAAGACTAAACAGGTACACACTGTCTTTAGAAGGGCTGCTAGTTTACAAGTTTACAAAACTGCACATGAACAAACCACAAGACTTAGAACAAGGACCTATTGATAGATAAGGTCAAACTGGAGTTGATTGGCCTTGCCACGTTTGGGAAAACCCACTCTCCACCACGGCAGTGGAGTCATGATGATTTGGTGGTCATTTGCAGTCATAGGAACTGGGCACCATGTAGTAACTCTGAACTCCTTGCAGTATTCTAGAGGCAAATGTGAGGCCATTTGTCCAATAGGGCCAACTGAGGCATGTAACAAGACAGTATTACCCCTTTCAGACAGAGGCAGCGTAGTGGAAAAAAATATATTCTTTATATTTACGCATGTCTCTGTAAGACTGAAAGTAAAGACTTGAGACTCTCTTGAGTTTCCTTGAAATTTACTTCCATTGCAATACAAGAGGTCAGACAGCAAGTTGCAGATCAAGGTGAATGAACCCTGAAATGGGATATTACAATTAATTATAACATAAGCACAAAGATTACACGAGGTGCTAGAAATTTCCTGAAGGACAAGAGTATCTTATTGATGCATGACCTTGTCCAGCTACAAGACCTTGTAGCTGCAGAAAGGTATCTTGTCTCACTCAGGCCGGAGCCTGCAACCTGATTATGCACATTTCAATGTTCAATCATCAAAACCCTTAAGTGATTATTAACATTATTATAATGCCATATCTATATTTATTATTTCCCTTGCAGCAGAACACACAAATTAAAATAAATCCCTTCACACATTTAATCACAGCAGAGCATTTAGCTTGTTTGTGGTAGCATGGTGCACTGACTTAAAGTAACACTATGTTGTTTTTTCTTTTACATAAAATTATTTTTTGACAGATAGTCAAATGGTGCTTAAAAGCTTATTGAGGCAAACGGAGCTTCAGCTGCAGCCTGAGCAGGTCCATCTGGTAAGCTCCAGCACAAGGTAACTTCAGGTTTCCTATACCGATAAACTGTCCCCCCACAGCTCCCTCACCCCTCTTCCTATTTTGGATATTACGTTCATCATTATGGCATGCATTACTGCTTGTAATGGAGCTAAGCAGTAGTCAAATATATAATGATGCAGTTTAAGTTGGTATTGTCAGAAGTGAAATCATGGCAGGAGACCTGGGATCAAATTCCATTCAAAATGAAGTTACGTGATTTCATTTTTGATAAACATATTTTTATAATTTTATGTACTTTATCGACTCATATCGACTTTATCTATTTTTTTTAAATTAATAATTTTTTTTAGTCTTAGTCTGGGGATTGAAATGAAAATGTAATAATGTCAATAAAATTGTCCACACATTCCCAGAGACTAGTTTTATCTAAATGCCTAAATCAGACTTTTGTTTTTGTAGACAACAATACTTTAACTTCAGTTTCCCACCAGAACAATTGGTTTTTTGCGGAAAGAGGCATTTGAGAGAGAAAAGCAATCAGTGGTCAGACAAGCGCAGGTGTTTGAAAGTGTGTTTGTGCGTGCGTTTATGTGTGTGTTTGGAGGGGATGGTTGCCCTCAAGGAGTCTGAGGAAAAAGACAGAGGGAAGTGCTACAGACAGAGAGAAGATATTCAGTGCTTCAGTGACACTTAATCTCCTTTAGTCCACATCGAAGGTGAAGGCTGGAAGGCAGAGGATGTGTGGGGTTTCCCATCAATGTGTAGGAACCACAAACCTCCCAGAAATGACCACAGCGATCCTTGTGTTTTTTTGTAGCTGACTCGCAGCACATTCAAATACAACTGCTCTGGCTTGAGAAAGACACCAACACCTTATCTTTAATACAAAGCAAAGAATAGAACTCTGTGGCTCATAAATATGAGACTGGAGGTATCGTCACAATAGTAAAATGAAAGGATGTTGAAAAAGTGTGCAGCTATATTCATGGATCATCAGTCAAGTATTCATTATTTGGCAGTGACTTTAATTACATTTAACACTCAATTAACAGTTAATAGTCCACTTAAATGTCCTTGGTCATTTTGAAGGCAATTTACCAGTGATGAATGAAGTGGTGGTTTTCCCTCTGAACAGCTGGAATATCATCAGTTATTCAAATCTGTGTGCAGGTGTTGGTGAAAAAACAAATAGCATAATATCTGTGAGCGAGCCAGATTAGAGTAATATTAGCATGTATCAACTGCATAATTAGCTGTTTAATGCAGATAAAATGAAGATTCGTTAGATGTGTTAACTAATTTAATTTCAGATCTGTGTGAGAGTCAATCAATGTTTTTCTGATTTTAAAAAAAAAATCATGTTTCAGGGGTGTCAAATTATTTCATTTTGGACCACAAAAGCAAGTTAAACCCCAGCAAAGGGCCAGTTGGGCAGAAGGCGTAATTGCAAAGATTTATAAATACATAGTTACCTCTGCATTTCTTCTTCTTTTCTTTTTGGTTTTTCCCTTTAGGGATCGCCGCAGCGAATTGCCGTCCTCCATCTAACTCTGTCCTCTGCGTCCTCTCACACCAACTAACTTCATGTCCTCATTTACTACATCTATAATTTGGTCTCTTTAATTATCCTCTAGGCGTTCTTCCTGGTTCCAACCAGTTCCAACCTCATCATCCTTCTACTGATATATTCACTAACCCTCCTCTCTACATGTCCAAACTATCTCAGTCTGGTCTCTTTGACTTTCTCTCCAAAACATCTAACATGCGCCGCTCCTCTGATGTACTCATTCCTGATCCTATCCATCCTCGTCACTCTTATAGAGAACCTCAACATTTTAATCTCTGCTACCTCCAACAATGCCTCCTGTCTTTTCCTCAGTGCCACAGTCTCTAAACCATACAACAACGCAGATCTTGCACACCTTTCGGTTCATTCTTGCTGAAATTCTTTTATCACACACTTTTCTCCACCCATTCCAACCAACTTTCACATGCTTCTTCACCTCTTTTCCACACTCTCCATTGCTCTGGACTGTTGACCCTAAGTACTTAAGATCCTCCACCTTCTTTATCTCTGCTCGCTGTGGCCTCACTGTTCCACCTGGGTTCCCTTCATTCACACACGTGTATTTTGTCCTCCTGCAGCTAACCTTAATTTTCTCTCCTTCATTTCTGTTCTCACTGGATAGAAACCTGGCTTCCAACAAGAGCTCAGATCAGTTGGGGGAGAGCTGCTATCAATGGGCATGGCTGGTAATTTCAAAAACTACACAGGAGGTGCATTTCGATTAGCTGGGCTTCTGGGTAGTTTTTCTGGGGCTGGTAGATGTAGGCGGTTAAAAGCCAGGCATGTCCCCTCACATCCTCGTTAAACAAGTCCTGGTTTAATGCTGGTTAAAACTTTGTTTCACCATGCTGTTCCACAACCACTGCCCCACATGTTTTAGATGTTTCCCTGCTCCAGCACGCTGAGCTAAAATTAAGTTGCCATTGACAGTATGTATATGTAATACAGTCCTGTCATGAGACTATTGTATGGTCTCACTTCTACTCTTCTCACCTTGGGTGTGCTTCTTGACTATGGCGGACAGATCCAGCATGTTGTTATGGAAAAGTGACGCGTTAGGTCAGCGAGAACTTTTTGTTTCTGAATATGTGAAGTTTCAGAAATCCGTGACACTTCTCCAGGAATGTGAAATATTGTCACTTCTGACATTACAGGCTCCACCATCGTATGAATTTGGGACACGTCGTGTCTGAGGAATTATCGCAAGGTTTCGTTGTTATTCAGACATTGTTAAAAGTCATTGTGTGTTAGTTTCTTGGTGTCATTCTGGCATTAGCTCGTTATGTGATGTGACTAAATGACCATTTCCTGTTTGTATACAAAGAGGGATTCAATTCACCTTTCACTCCAGTTGTTGTCAAGTGTTATCATTAATTGTTGTTTAAGTAGCCTCACTAGGAACCATCATATTACAAGTAAAATAAGATGTACAATTATTTTGCCAAACATGTCTACACAGGGGGTCTTTAACTCCTTATTTACTCGGGGTACTCCAGTAGTGGAACATGTCACTGCCGGGCCGGGGGCGGGGCACATGACCGGGCCCTTTAAACCCAATAAAGCTTGTGATTACATCGTTTTACAACATACTTATGCCCGCAACAGTGGGACTTACAAGCATTACTACATTTTTGACACATAGCTTAAAGCATTTGAGGAAGAGATTTGAGGAAGAATCAAACCGTCGTGAAGTCTAACAAACCAAGAGAACAACAAAAACATTAGGCTACCTGGCCCCTAATAATATAACAACACAAAGTCAAAGCAGTTCAGCACCACAGGTAGCTACATCATCATTCTGACACCCACTTTAACGAGCAACTTCAACTAATAAGAGCACAGTTACTGTATCAATAGTGGGAACTTTTTGTAAAATTGGCACAGCGGCCCACACGTTCACATACAAACATAGATTCAATATAAAATAGCAGAACTACTCACCACTATTGAAAGGTTATACGACGAGCTCATCATCTTGTGCTTGCTGACGTAACCCGACAAAACCGACATGAAGTCTAACAAACCATGAGAACAACAACATTAGGCTACCTGGCCCCTAATAATAACGTTAGGCTACCTGGCCCCTAATAATAACGTTAGGTGGCCGGGCTACTCCGATAACAACCACATTAGCAGTTTACAACTAACTCGCGTATTGTTTTCTGTGTCAGTGATTGTGAGAATTTGTACCTGTGAATCTGGCTCCCTGACCGCGCTGCCACATTTTGCGGGCTTGACTCGCTGCCAACAATGACAGCTTCATCTCCAGGATTGGGACGAACAAAATACGCGTCCAGCTTTTTAAGTTTTGTTTTCTCCTGCGCTCTTTTTTTCCTTTCTTTGCATTTTGTCGCTCCACTTTTATGTTTATATGAACTGCCACTCATAATTACATTAGTCTTTGATCCACCAGCCTCCACCGCGTTGACTCTGTTGACTAGTGATTGATGATGACGCTGATGGACGGCTGTTGATGACGATTTTACCCAAAATACATTTGGAGATCTTGTAACTTTGCACATTGTAAAGTTAATTGTGAGAGTGAACATGAAGCCAGCCATGCAGCACAACATTTAATTTGCTGTGTTGAATAAAACTACATGACTAAAGTTAGTCTTAAATTTTTTGACCAACCATGATTTATTCTGGCTGGAGCAACCTATATATATTACCTCAGACGAAGCATGACTTATTTTGCGCAGAAATGGTTGAATCCACGGATGTGCAAAGTGTAACCGACATTTAGGGAAAGGCCTGTTTCTTCGTCTTTCACCGGGCCCCCCAGGGCCCGGGCCGGGGGAGTACCGCCCCCCCAGTCCCCCCTGACGCTCCGCCGCTGGGGTACTCGCATACAAACGTGCACACAGTCAACACATCCCTTTAAAGATATTACATTGACTCATTCATTTCTAAGAGACTTATTTAAGCCTCAGGTCTAACGTTTGAGCTAAAACCAAGTTTTAATTCTGGTATTAGCCTAAAATTTTATTAGAATGTGAGTATGAGCCAAAATCACTCACCATGATACACTAAATCTCTAACTGGGCCTCATAAAAGTAGTTGTACGATGAGATACACACACATGCATAAAGAGTCTCACTTTGATCTGGTACAGTGGCATCTGTCCCATATGGTTGCCAGCCACACAGAGCTCATCTCTAGTGAAGCATATGGGTCCAACTTCAATGTTTTTTTCTGTTTGATGTTATGTAATGCTTCCATTTTTGTATTTTCACCTAAAATGTGAACTATTCTGCTAGTTTCATTGTTTTCCCTGAAACTTGCAGTTTTTTTTAATACAAGTTGGTTACAGCGCTTCTCGGTGCTCAGTGCAATTTTTTTTAACTCTTCACATAGTCAGTACGAGATAAAAATAGAACAATGCAGACTTTTCATTGCTTTGACATGAAATAACATTCAGTGACCACATCTTTCAAAATTCATGGAGTTTTTCAAAACTGATTAAGTTTCACGTTGAAACTCAGCCGCTATGCTCGAATGAACCACAAGCCATGTCTTACTCAAGAAGTGTTTTTCTATTGATTCATTTTAATATCCCTGAACTAATGAGGGATTTGCATATTATTGAACTTAGAGGCCAGATAATTATGCCATTAATCACCATCTGTAGAAAAATTAGCATTTTTCCTTTAGCATCTGTGAGCCTTGTGGGAATTCAATGCATTGCTCAAGGCGGCTCAAAGGGGAAGGAAATGTCCCAAGATCACAGTTTTTCTCAAGCCGAGCAGGCCACCCTGCCAGCCTTCATGGACTGATCACCAGAGCTGGACGTCATGCTGCACCTGCTGCCTGTCCCCTCTGTGCCAGAGGGTATCAGTAGGGGCTTATCCAGCTTGATGGAGGTGCAGATGGCCAACAGAACAAATGTCTCATGTGCCTCTTTTTGCAAAGTCACTGACTCACACAATGTGATTCACAAATGACTGACTTTGACTTTATCTGTGCCAAAGAAAGCATTTAGAGAAAAAAAAAAAAGGAAAAAGAAAAAAAAAGAACAGCATCTGCTCATCTCATAGTCTGACTGTTGAAGTCCTGGTGGAGGTCCTTTCATATAAACAGTTTACATCCATCTATAGAACTCAGAATGAGCTCTTTAGTGATTCTGCACATGTCCAAGTATATTCTTTAAGTGTTAATTATTTATTTTGTTTTTATTATTAGCTTGTTTTTGAGAGGTGAAATATGTTCAGCATATGCTTATTTAAAGCTTTGTTAAAGCTACGCCAGACTAAGATTTTTTTTTTTTAACCATATGAGATGATTAGATTACATTACAACAAAAGAGATTGAAACCCTGGATTTGTAAGGTGTCCAAAAATATGACTGAGAATGGTAACGCTGTATCTGTGTGATACAGATCGACAGTTAAAAGATATCCTTTCTTGTACAAACTGAAGCAAATGTTTAGCAAATATCAAAAGCTGAGATTCATCACCTTTTCAAGGTAGATTAAAGATCCTGCTGGCACTTTGTGTCTTTTCTTTATATTTCCATCTGCATCTAAACATCAGCAGCCTATTTTGTAGATATTTCTTTCAAGCTACATTTCCAACAATGGGAACATGGGACAGCGTGGTTGGGAATAAATGAATGATAAACTTTCTCAGCTTTGAGCTGACTGACTTATGTGAGATGTTAGACTTCAGTCTGTAAGAAGGTAACATAAGCATCACATTTGACATTTCATTCTTGGACAGAGGAGCCAAACATGGCTATTGGTGTTTTTATGAATATGTGACTGTTCTAGAAAAAGGCACCAAAAACACTTTGGAGAATATTCTTTCAGCATGTGTGTGTGTCTGTGAACTTGGCGATAGTAGCGGTTGGGTTGGGTGATGGGGCATGGATTTGTGTTGTGGAGATAAGTAGTGAGCTTCCAGGGGTTTTAATGTGGTAGAATTCTGGTCCTAGAGGGTCGCTGCCCCACATGTTTCCCTGCTTCAATCTGATTGAAATAATTTGGTCATTAACTGGCTGTGCACATGGCTCATGGTGATTCCTTAATTTGAATCAGGTGTTGGAGCAGAGAAATATCTAAAACCTGCAGGGCAGAACCAGAATTGGAGAACATTGCACTATAGTATTTATACCATGGTGTAGATGTTGATCCTTACATAGATGATTGTCATTATCCTTATCCCTGCAGAAGGTTTGGGGACCTTGTGGCTACAACATAGTGGAATACGACATATTATTGATTGCAATTAAATGCCAATTTAAGTCCTCAGTGATGGAGGCTGATCCATAGGTTAGGTCAGTTAGAGCTTTCATCAGTGTCTGTGTCAGCATTACATGAAAGTCCAGGGGGTATTAAAGGGCTTATCAATTACAGTTTGTCTTTTAATGATCTAAGTGTGACATTTCCAAATGAACAAAACCATGTACGCCTACATTCAAAAATGAGCTGTTGCACTTTAAGACACTGAAAGAATCAGTAATTCAACGTACTATTCATTTAACCATCATTAAACAATATTTCACCAATGTTTGAGTCCTTGAATTGAATTTGCTTTCTTTAAAGTGTATTGTGTTTCTTTGGAAAACATGCCAATTTACAGCTCTATAGATGAACACATAAATTTAATGTGAAAAAGAAAGTGGCGTCCTCTTGAATTTCTAAGGTGTTGTGTGTCAGGGAATAATAATTCAAAAATCTAGACCTTACCTGATCGAAAAATGGAATTTAAGAAAACAAAAACATGTGACATATATCCAAGTACGACACCTCAGACTCTACAGGCCTTAGTTAAAGTTTCTAACAGTTAAATTAGAAAATCCTACACACAAATACACATGCAAGCAAACAAACAAAATTAAAAAAAACAAACATGGAAACAGGGCTTAGGTTTGCAAAGTTGTACCTTCTAAATGTCAAGCATGGTGGTGGGGGACTGATGATTTGGAGTTGCTGTACTTGCAGCCTCCTAGCAGTCAATGAGTTAAGCATTAACTCTGTTTTAAGAGCATTTTAGAGTCAAATGAGAATCTGTCTGACAGCTAAAACTTGTGCTAAAACTGACTCCTGTAACATGACAATGATCTCAAGAACCTCTGCAGATCTACACCAAAATGTCTGACAATGAAAAGAATCAAAGCGTTGCAGTGGTCCAGTCAAAGTTCAAGCCTTAATGCTCTGGAACGGACCTTAAGAGAGCTAAGCAGAAATAAACGCATGCAAAGCTCTATGAATTGAGTCGATGAATAAGGAGAAAGGACCAGACTTCCTCAGTTATGTGAAATACTGTTCATGTCATACTGACAATGATTACATCAAGTCATCGCTGCTGAAGGTGGTTCTACAAGCTACTAAATCATGGAGTTTACTTTTTTTTTTACAGACTGCATCTGCATTTGGACTTAGGTTTCGTTAAATAATTGACAGTGTAACATGTCATGCATGATCATTTGATTACACGTTGTATTCATCTGAGTTTAAGACCTGACAAGAACCAGATGATTGTTAATTCTAAAAAACCCTGGAACTGTAAGAGGGGGTACTTCCATTTTCACATGTGGGGCAAAAAGAGGCGTATGGATTAAAACTTTCAGAACAAAATAATAGAAACATCAGAGCCAAATAAACAAAAGAATTCTCTCTCAGCAAAGTGTTACGTTGCTATGACTACACACCTACAGGTCTTATTTATGAAAGTAATTTCATTTGCAAATGAGACCAACACCACCAGAGCTCATCTTAAGAGGGTAGACATCATTTTGCTGTGCCAATGATTTATGTCATGTGTTTGTAAAGTTAAAAAAAAAAGAAAAGAAAAGTGAAATAAGCTTCTCCACCTCCTATTTTGCTGACTTTTTCAAGTGGTTGTTGTTGCTGGAATCATGTCAGAGTGCATGGGTGGGTTTGCATGTGGGTGAGAGCTTGCCAGGTAGAGAAAGAGACTGATGTCTGTAGGTGGAGGTTAAATTCAATGTTTAATGAAGAGTTGGTAAGAGAGGAACACAGGCAGGGATATGAAAATGAAGGGTTAAAACAGTTCAGTATTTCCACAAATTAAATATCTGGGCCATTAGCATATTGATCCAGCATGACTCCAATACACACACACATACACAGGTCATTTTCTTTTTCCCCCTCTATGATGGTCCCTTTTTTTCTGCACAGAAATTCGAAAACTGAAACTGGTAAATACATCTTTTCCACATGTGCATGCGGCATTTGTTCAAGGATCAATTCAACACACCCTTCCTTTGTGATAAGACTGGGAAGAAAAGTAGCAGATGGGCGTATATTCAAAAGAAAATGGCTAATAAACTTTCAGCAGAGAGGTAAAGAAGAGCACAGATTTTAGAGGCTGATGGGAGGAAAGCGTGAGGAAATGCATGGAGGAAAAATGGACAGCAGGATGCCCCAAGGAGCGAAGGAGGTATAAATCTCGCTTAATTGACACAAAAAAGTCTTCAGGTGTCCATAACACCACATACACACATACAAATGCAGACAAACACACTGTGGAGGTAAAGAAAAAAAGCCAATACTCACAGTAAGTGCCTGAAGCTGGAGGAGGATCTGTGGGAGGTGTTTTATGCAACCAATACACAGTATATTTTATAGGCTGGCAGATTAATGACTCTTAATTGGAAGTGCGTGATCATTGATGGCAGGTTAGTGTATTGCTGCTGAGAGCAAGTGAGTGAAAAATATGTGCCTCCTATTTCACTTTGCTTCCAGCTGCTGTTACATGACAATCTGTTCTTTCACTATTAAATATGTGGAGATTGAGGAATATTTCCACCACTGAAATTGTGCCTGGATGTGAGTGCTTAATCTGTTATGCTCATGTGGCTTTTGTTCAATGTGATGTTTCTGAATTAAAAGCATATAGAGGACAGGATTTAAATAAATGCAGACAACCTAATTGGAGGAGGAATAATGAGAATATGAATGTTATTTCTATTACAATAACTGTTTTTTAGAACATTAGTTTTCTTTGATGATGATGATGACAATAACACAGGCAATTAGTTAGAGTGTAAAAGACCAATACGGCTTTAAAAAGTGGGACGACAACAACCAAATTTTCAAAACTTAAACACATATCTCAGACATTCTGGATTCCTTAGCCTCTAAAACTTTGTATGTTTTTCACTTGTTCAGCTGAACAAATGGTGTGTTCACCACAACAAGCAACTACCTGGCTCTGTTGGCATTTTCTCTTTGGTGCAGTCCCAATATCAGATATTCTCTAAAACAAAGAAAACAGCTGTGTCCAATATTCACGATGATTAAATCATGACATCAGAGGGGATTCCTCTGAGACGGCAAGGGAAGCTGAGCTTCCCCTGTCTCCCTGCCCTATAATGTCAAAAAAATAAATGACCTAATATGTGCAGTTGCGTTAACATTTCATTGACAATAAATGTGTTAGAACACGTTAAACAAGAAGATGAGTTAATTCAGAATCAGCTACTTCTTCACAAGTAAAGTAGTTAACTTGTCTGTACATTCCCATCCCGCTTTCTGGTCAATGCATTTCTCCATAGAAGCTGAGCATCTCTGGGACTGCATGGAGCATTTTTTTCATTGATGCGAAACTTGACGGGCATCGGCTAAAATGCCAATGTTATCCCACCCCCCGGACTCTCAGCGTCTCTGGGAGTGAATGGAGCTGTGTGTTGCGGATTTTGCATGCGAAGTTGAATGTAAAGCAGCGACCATTTGTTGGCATTTCTACAGCGAAATACTTCATTTCTTACACTTTAAATTAATCACACTCACTGTAGGGAAGGAAAAAGCTGAATTTACAAATAAATAAATTGACATGTTTTTATGATGTACTCCGACTATGAGCTTCCCCTGTTTGAAAGACCAGAAATCTCCACTGCATGACATCTACTGGGGAAAAACTACATCCAGATGGATGCATCTTTAACTTGCATGTAGTGAAGTGTAGCTATTAACATAACCCTACCACAGTGCACAAAAATAATGGATTCTAGTTGTTTCTTTGTCTTTTAGTCTTATCTTTTGAATTTCTAAGATTTTTGGCATATTTGTTGCAGTGTTTACTTTGCCATTGTGATTTCCACTTTTGAATTCAGTTAGTTTTTCTCCAGGTGAAGCTAATACGCTGGACTGTCGATCAAATTGTTACTGAGGCTGGTTTATGTATGCTACTGTCATATGACTAAAATAAAAGATGAAATATTAATGTAGTGTTCAATGTCACAGCTAAAGACATTAACAGCATGAAGCAATGTCATGAGCATACCTGTCAAGTATACCATTTTGACCGGGAAAGTAACATATTTTACTCTTCTCTCCCACCTGTCCTCTCGCATTAGTATTTCCTTAGTATTTTAACCTGCGTTATTAAAAAAAATAAAAATACCGCCTCGGGCAGAGTTAAAAAAAACAAACAAAAAAAAGCAAACAAACAAAAAAAGATTCCCAGTCTGAGATCTGTCACTTGCCTCACGATAACTGCCACAGCAGCAGCCCACTACAGGTACTGTAGGTGGTAGGTGTCACGAGGTTAGTGTGTGACATCCAATGAGTGACAGCGCGCGAAGCAAAAAAAAAAAGAAAAAAAGATTGTCTGACCTCACAGCAATGGTCAGACACACCTGGATTGATCAGTTTGTCCAATAATGGCACACAGGAAACAAAAGAGCTGGCTAAAGTTCAGGAAGTAGTGTAGCGGTGATTTTAGCTTTTCTGTACACCAAAAATTTCAGAGATACTGGAGCTTGGTTGGGATGGTGGGACTGCTTGCGGCGGGGTGGCAGAAAATTTCCCTTATTTTCAAATCCAAAACTTGACAGGTCTGGCCATGAGTACCAGCACATAATTTTTTTTAACTAATTTCAAGCCACCACGTAATGTGATGCTAAAGGAGCTTTGTTTGCAAGTTATTCAGCTTACTCTCTTTTATGGTGAAACTGACTCTAAAGTTGAAGAGTTAAATAAAAAATGCTAGCAGTGCTCTGGTGACACATCTTGTTGTACACTATTGTCTGTAACCCGACCTCGTTTGCTCCCGTAAACACGGGAGTGACTTGTTCACCTCCTTCTCTTTGAGCTGAGTTTCTGGCAAAACGCTGGCAGTGAGTCACAGGTGGCGTTCTGCTCTGAAGTCTATTATCAGCTAGACACTCTGCCCTGCTCTTTACATCCTTATATCCAATTCATCTCTTGTTTTTTTCATCTTTTGCATTATATGTCCACTTGTGACACTTGAAAACTGGTGTGTGATGGGATCTCGCAATTGTGAACACTGCACACAGCAACCACGGACAGAAATAGAAACTGAAGGGGCCGACACAAACAGTTAAACAAAACATAGTTCCCTACAGCTTCGCAGAACAAGTGGGGAAAGATCTGTGACATGGTAAATGTTGTATAATTATAAACCTAACAAACCTAACAACAATGAGGAAGTAGATGTAAGATGTCTTAGTGTAATATGCCATGTTCAAATTACTCCACCACTCATTTTTATTCTGTTTTGTCTTGTGCACGGCCTTTGTTGTGTCCTGTTTTCTGCATCCTCTAGTACTCGAATGATAAACAATGCAAGGCCTTCAGCTTATTCAAGAGACTGCTGTCAAAAGAAATCAAAACTGGAAAGAATGAAAACTCACCTATTTTGAGTCTCGATTTAAAGGCATTTCTTGCAAAACCTCATGGATATTTTATAAAGCAAAGGGAAAAGAAAAGGTGCTGTCTTTGTGTATTGCAGGAAGGATTGAGATTAGATACGCATGCATGAGTTATAAACCTGTGTGTGTGTGTGTGTGGTGGAGGGGGGGGGGAAGTAGACAGTTGCTTTTGTTAGAAAACAAACAAAAAAAACAACATAAAAATTAAATCTAAATGATCAGAATTAGCTGAATGGAAAATGTCAATCTGATACTTTTCACTTGCTGACTTTAGCATGGGGATCAGATAAAGACCTTTTCATTTTTATTAGATCATAATGCAGAATAAAGAGCTGAATCTGCCTCCTGAGACAATGTTTTGATGAGAGTTAAAATAAAAAAACCGAGGCTATAATTTGTTCTGCTTGAGTTGATTTGTTGCAGCGAGTGAAGGTAATGTGCGCTCTGACATGTTGAGCTGTTTGAAATGAGGCCTTATTGATAGCATGTAACAGTCTTTCCACTGTCTTTTAACTCATTTAGCTTGAGAAAAGCGGGGTTCATTTCCAAAAGTAATGTCAGAAAACACAAAGGTGGGAATATATATTTGAAGGTAAAAACAAGACCAACACTTTGAATCTGATCAAAAAATTGTCATGTCTTTGCAATATAAAAACAGAAAAAAACCCAAAACATTTAATTCATAATGTTTGTAGTTGTGTTGCTAAACAAAGGTGAAGGAATTAAACATGCTGATGAACTGATTTGTCTGGAATCCACCCACGCAGTACCTTCAAATCTGAACTGATGCCACCTCATATTTTAATAAAGCTTGCACATAAATAGCGCACCACCTAAGGCACATGCAACGTGCCATTTATTTATAATATGCCTTGAAATGGTTAGGATTAAGGTGAAAGTACCAGGCAGGGGGTGATTTCTCAGCAGTAGACAACATAAAATGAAGCAAAATCCATAAGAATAAGATGCAACATAAATGAGCACAATTTAAAATTCTTTTATTTGATCTTTTAATCATCAGCAACCAAGCTATTCTATTATTTGGGCATGCTGGCATCTTAGGAAATGTGATGGTTTCAGTACTGGTAATAAATTGAGTATCTATGAGTTTTTGGCGGTGGGACAGACGCAACAAGAAACGCATTACTCCTGGGAATCGTGATGCACATTGCTCATAAAATAATTGTCAGATTACCAGAGCATTCTGCAGACTGTGAAGCCGAAGTAGAGCAGAAACAGAAAAAAAAAAAAAAAAAAAAACAGTATGAACTTAAAAGAAACCTCACACAAGCTTCTGTGAATGTAAAAATGAAGTCAGTATTTTTTACATATTACCACATTAGGCACTTCTGGCAGACAAGTGCAGGACAGCTGAGATGCGATTTTGTTTTATCGCGTTTATGGTTTTCAGTCAAAGGAGGCACCATCCCCTCTCAGCCAGATTTCCTCGGTCCTCTGAGAAAGCGGTGTGCATGGACAGAGCGTGCATGAATGACATTTCTAGGCCATTAACACCCTTTGCCAGCAATACATTTTACAGAAGTCAATCTAGCAATATGACATTTAAACTATCCATATAATTCAAGTGCCTGGAGTTCTGTCCTCATGTAAGAAGTCATTAAACATGAAGCAGAGTTTTATAATGTTTAGTTTTTGTTGTCAAACCTTGTAGCTCTTGTTGGTGATTCTAACATCAAAGGTCTTTCTTTTCTTTGTTAGGCTCATGAAAACTATGGCATGCTTGATCTTAAGTCATGTCATTCTCAAGATAGGGTTCACATCTCAGAAGTGGTGTTTTGAGTGTGTTGATCAAATACCTTAAATGAAACTGTCATGATTTTAGGGAGGATCTAAAAATGCAGGTACGTGGGAGGCAGGAGTTTCCCAAAAAAAAAAAAAAAGTTTAATTACAAAAACAAAAACCAAACATAACTGAAGTGATCCAAAGGTGAACAGCGAGACAAAAGGGGAGGAACACAAAGGCATACAGGAACAAAGATCACAGCGAGACAAATGGCAAAAATCCATAGACCACCCAGGAGGGGTAACTGAACGGGTAACTGAACGCAAAAATCAGAGGGGTAAAGCAACAGAAGATCCAGCAAACTGAAAAGGGAAAGACAAGACTTAAATACACAAAGGAACAAACGAGAGGCAGGTGCAAACAATCAGGGAGATGAACAGAAGGAAGTGAAGTTGACCACAAAGACAGGACAGACCTTCAAAGTAAAACAGGAAATACAGTTAATAGAAGACAAGGAGGTCAAGAACAATAAACCAAACCCAGAAAACAAAGAAGAAAACCCAGAAAACAAAGAAAGCATGACATGCCCAACCCAAACCATGACAGAGATACCTTTAGCTTTTTAAAAGTACTATCAAGTTGATCAATGGGGACTGAAAATCCCTTTCTTTGTGGCTAATGACATATTTCATGTTATGTTGCATTTTACATCAGTGCATTCTCTAAGTAGGAACATTTCTTAATCTGATGTCTATCCTTGCTATCGTTTTTATTTGACTGTGGGAAATAGCTGAACAAAATTGTTGCAAAGGAACTTAAATGTCAGCCACTCAAATGTCACATTAAACTGTACCAATTGAACGCTGTGATTTGTCAGTCCTGCTGCCAGTCGTCATTACATGCACTTCCAAGGGAAAGCAGTATTTCAAAGCCTGGGCCAAGAGGTCAGTTGACTCATCACTGAGCAATCAAAAAATGATTAAACCTATTATAATTCTTGGAGACATACAGCTCAGATTTTTTTTTTTTTTATGCCTCTTTCACAGCTTGTAAATGCATTCAAATACAAAACTTCGATTAGACGCATCTGATCCTGATTCATGTGCGCTGTATTTTGCTTTTGTGAATTCTCTTCCAGCACTGTTTCATCATCTCACATGGATGAACACCCCCATTCCTTGTAAACTGTAGCAAAAGCAACATGTGCTCTGCATCACCTGCATAACAATCAGAAGACAAAGCGGTTCAGTGCCAAGCATGCGTGTAGACACCAGGATCCACCAGATGAAATGATGCAAATAATGCTAACTATAATTGTTAAGTGTTCAAGCAAAACTTAGCAGACTCTGAACTCAAGTACATTTTGCACCTTGCCACACATACACACTTACATACAGTAGTCGAGTTGTAAAAAAAATTCAGGGGGGATGGTCAATGTTTTTTACTTAAAAAAATAAAAGTGGCAGGGGCACGGCTGTAAATTCATTATCAAAACAAAACACTGTAAATAAGACTTCTGAATCCTCTCAAATCAAGTCAAGCCAAGTTTATTTTAAGTGCAAAATCATAACAATTATCTCTTTTTTGTGTTATTAAAGACAGTACAGAAGTACAGAAAAACTCTCTCAACGTTTTACAATACTTTTCCTTTTCTCCCCTCTAGTGCACAGTTTTTAGTTTCTCAGTTTCAAGTCTCAGTATCTCATAGCAGTTTCCAAAGACTGTCGTAATCATGTTTTTATTGACAATTTTTCGTGTTCTTGCTTTCTGATTGTTAGCTAAGCAGTGACTGAAGATTAATAGAGTAATGTGCCTTATAGCCACTGAAATAATGAGCTACATACTAATAGGCCTACGTATGAATTGAAAAGGGTAAGTGTGTAAACTAGAGGTTGCACTAGACTTTTTTTGCAATTGGTCATTTTGACAGTCATGAAAATTTTGTTATCAGTTTCTACATTAACAATTATTTAATTACATTAAAAGATACTAACAGTCTTCAGATTTTTCATTATTGTGAGGGGGGAAAAAAGTCAATTAAGGGAATCCCCAGTTAAAATAACCCCTGGTCTAAAACCTAAAGGTTTAATAATCAAACCTGTACCTTCTGCTCTTGATCTCCTGCTTCCTGGCCATGGCTTTCCTCTATGTGAAGAAAATAAAACATTATAGGGTTTGATAGAATGTGCAGACATGTCATGCTAAAAGCACATGAACTTGCTCTTGGATAATAGACAGAATGTACAGTATAGGTTAAAATCACATTTATCATATTCACTGTAATATTAAATTACAGGCCACAGCAACAGGCCCCAGGAGGGGAAAACTCTTTAATGTCACCTGCCTTGAACATCTGAATTTTAGCTAACATCTTCACTTATTTTTGTTGCCTGACGAGTCCTATTGATGAAAATAATATAGCCGTGAAGAATATTTCATCATTAATTCTGGTCAAATATTTGAGACAAACTCTCGTCTAATGCTAACAGTAAATATCTGTTTTACTTTTTCCACGCTCATAAACCAGAATCTAACGTGACTTAATGACAAGTCCTGTGTTTCAGCAAACTAGTTAACAAGACAGATGAACGTTAACATGAGTTCGTCTCAGCTAGTTTGCAGGCTACACAGCAAGCTTGGAAAACTAGCTGTGTTGTTATTGTGCAACCTGTGGCGAGTCTGGCCACTTTTGTATAGATTAATAAAAAGTAGTGATTGAGATTCTTGATTTATAGCTCACCTGTCATTTGAGTCTTTTTAAAAAAAAAAACTCCCTGACATCTCGTTGTCCAGCTGTTCGTTTCCTCATGCTCACGTTGCAGTGCAGTTAATCCTCAATATGTCGCTCTGCACAGCAGCTGGTGCCGCTCCCTCAGGCATCAATTAACCAATTGAAAATAACAATCATGTTGCGTCATTGCATCTTTGCGTGCCCCTGTGCCCTCAGATTTTATTATTTCTTTTGCTCAACATGCGAACTACTTTCTAATAATGAAATAATTATAAGTTATATTCCCAACATTTACTGTAAAAAGGGGAGGGATGGAAAGGGGGGATGGCAGTTTTACAGGGTGGATGATTTTGATCGTTTTTATTTCAGGGGGGATGCCATCCCCCCTCATCCCCCCTCAACTCGAGTACTGCTTACATAGAATGATCAATTATCTGCAAGGGCGCCAGGTAATATAATGTTGGGTTCATTTGTTCTCAGTATTTTGAACTGCCAATACTGCACACTGAAAGAAGGATATAAAAAAACAGAGGAAATTAATATTTTTATTTTATTATTATTATTTATTATTTAAATAGTCATTATTATTTTATTTATTTATTTATTTTATTTATTTACTTTTTTTTTTTTTTTGGGGGGGGGGGGGGGGGGGTGTTGTAGAGAGGTACCCTTCGCTCCGGTCTAGCTGCAGACCTCTTTGAATAGCCCTCGGGGTTCAGAGCCTGGTTGTCATGTGGACTGATGTTTTGTCTGTGCATGTTTGAGAGTAGACCCAGCTAAAAGATCTCTTGCATATCCCAGTGGCATCATTCGGTCAGTGGTATTCTTCAACACTGTCTCAATCAGAAGGTTTTTTTTTTTTTTTTTGTCTGCATAATTCAAGTTACGAATGATGGAATTCATTCACCGCCTAAAATAGCAACAGTGGAATGAATCCCCTCAGGTGTGGCTGCGTGCTTGCTCGTGAGTGTGGACTCAGATGGTGATGGTGTTTGTGAAAAACCTGATGGGCCAGAGTGATAGTGTGCTCCAGTGGCTGATGTGTGTCTGTGTGTGTAAATTATGCATGGATTACAATCTATAGTTATAGCTGTGGACAATTAGCAAAACACTATCACACACTTTGCCTACAAGCTGGGGCGCCGAAAAGGGGGGGTAAAGGATACGGATTATAGGGGCTAATGATTGAGGGGGGCCCAGAGAGGCCGCTAATGATGATCAAAAATAGCATCAACAAATTTCGCCGCTGTGTTGGGGGGCCCGGTAAAGATTCTTTTCATGGGGCCCAAAATCCCTAGCGGCGCCCCTGCCTACAAGATACAATTTGTTAATGTTTCTCTTGTGATCAGAGTGCCGGTATCTTTGCCTATCAATGTACAGAATTAAAATTAATAGGCCTGAATGGTTCTGACTGGTTATGTGCAATGCTTGTCTGTGTGTACTGCTAGCTTTACTGTTTGGCTTAACGACATCAGTGGGTCTTATCACTGTGTTAATTTGTGACATCTGTTTGTGTGTGTGACATTCATCCAGAGCTCATACCAACAGCTTCCTCAGAGTACATTGTCAACAAGGACTGTCCAGGGACCAGTGAAAAACGTAAATTAAATCTCCACCTGGGTGTTTCTTCCTCCAGTTTAAATAGGAAGACTCCATGTACTTGATCTGGACTGTACGTGTGCCTCAAGTGATCATCCTTAGATGAAATAGATTTCTTATTCTCTGTTGCTTACCACCTTCATCCTAGAGACTGAAGGGTCCTCACACTCCGATTAGCTATGTGTTTCAGTTTATATGCATGTGATGTTGTGTAAGGAAGTGGATGGACAGTATGTGTAACCTCTGCAGGTGTAAGTGAGTCTATGTAGCCAAGCACATGAGGGCTAGAGTTAGATGAGGCAGGAAATCAACTACAGATCTCATCTGATTTTCTTTTTCTCTTCCTTATTTCTTCCAGTCCGTCTAAGCCTTTGAAAACAACAACGTTTTTGCAATATTGCATGGAAAGCGGGGGAAGTACCTCTGGATGGGGTGGCAGTTCCCTTTTTCAAGAAGGGGGTGTGTTCCAATTACAGGGGAATCACACTCCTCAGCCTCCCTGGTAAGGTCTTTGCAGGGGTGCTGGAGAAGAGAGTTCGTTCGATTGTCAAATACCAGATTCAGGAGGAACAATGTGGGTTCCATCCTGGTCATGGATCACTGGACCAGCTCTATACCCTTCACTAGGATTCTTGAGGGGGCATGGGGATTTGCCCAACCAGTCCACATGTGCTTTGTGGATTTGGAGAAGGCATTTGACCGTGTCCCTCACGGGGTGGGGGGTCCTGTGGGGGGTGTTCCAGGAGTATGGGGTGCTGGGCCTATTGTTACGGGCTGTCCAGTCCCTGTACAAATGGAGTGAGAGTTTGGTCCGCATTGCTGGTTGTAAGTCGGACTCGTTCTTGGTGAGAGTTAGACTCCGCCAGGGCTGCCCTTTGTCACCAATTCTGTTCATAACGTTTATGAACAGAATTTCTAGACGTAGCCAAGGAGCAGAGGGGTTTCAGTTCAGTGGTGTCAGGATTTCGTCTCTGATATTTGCGGATGACGTGGTCCTGTTGGCGCCATCAGGTGGGGATCTTCAGCTCTTGCTGGAGCGGTTCGCAGCTGAGTCTGAAGCGGCAGGGATGAGAATCCATCCATCCATCCATTTTCTATACCCGTTTCATCCTTGAAGGGTCACGGGGATCTGCTGGAGCCTATCCCAGCCGTCTACGGGCGAAAGGCAGGGGTACACCCCGGACAGGTCGCCAGTCCATCGCAGGGCGGGATGAGAATCAGCACCTACAAATCTGAGACCATGGTTCTCAGCTGGAAAAGCCTAGAATGCCTTCTCCGGGGTGGGAGTGAGGTTCTGCCTCAAGTGGAAGAGTTTAAGGCCCTGATTCGTACACCTCCTGCTAGCTGCTACCCACAAATTGCGGGTTTAGGAACCTCTGCTAACTGTTAATGCAATCTTCCGCTTCCCTAAAGCCGCTACCCGCTATGCCGACTCCCTTATTCACATTGTACGTGTGGCACAGTGATCTTTTGCGCTTTCCGCAAACTCGGTATTTCGCGATTGCGGTTTTAGGATAGAGGGTAGTGGGTGGTCAGACCACCTGCTACCCGCTACCCACGATCGCAAGATACCGAGTTTGCGGAAAGCACAACCCGCATGTCGGCACGTAAAAGATCACATGGTCACATGTGGACGTGCACAAACGGCTCTACCTCTGGAATTAACTCTTGTATAAAAAGCGTGTTTTGGTCTCAGTTGAACCCCAGAGGAAATAGCAGAGATCGTCTTAAACGGCTTGGTTGTCAGTTAAACCAGAGAAGACCAGAGCGTGTTTCACCGGGAGAGCACCAACTATCTGGGACTTTCAGGTTACCGATAGGAATTGTCTGTGTAAGAATATTTTTATGTATATATCAGTGCAGAGGAGAAGGGGGAAGGAAAAGGAGGAAGCTCCACAGAGTCCCAGAAGAGCTGCTCCGATCTGGGTGAAAAGACGCTCCATCGCTGTTTGCAGATAGCAGTTTGCGGGTAGCGGCTTGTGGGTAGTCGTGCAACCTGCTCTTAAAGGTAATGGCTACTGACGCACTGATTGGTTTAACAGGTGGAACGCCCTAACCACTCATAGGCATAATATAGCAGGTAGAGCAGCTGGGATAGTGGGTTTAGAAAGGTGCAAGATTGCATTCTTTGCAGGGGAATGCCCCTCCCTGCTACCTGCTATCCCTTAAAAGCGGCTTTAGGAGATCTGGTGGAAGGATCGGGCCCTATATCTCTCAGCTGGCCTGGGAACCCCTCGGGGTTCTCTCAGAAGGAGCTGGTGGAGGCGGCCGGGGGGAGGAAGGTCTGGGCCTCTCTGCTGAAGTTGCTGCCCCTACAACCCGACTCCAGACCAAGGCGGCAGATGATGGATGGATGGAATTTACATTTCATTACACGCAGAATTATCATTTACATTAATTAATTAATCTGCATCTTCATGTTCCTATAACTTGTGTTTTAATTGCTTATCTAAAAATAATAAACAACTAGTCTTTACTGTAGTACAAAATAATTATTTATCAGCTGGGGTAATGCTACTTCATTACAAAGAACGAAATAATCAACTAAATAAATATGGTTATTAAATTCACAGAAAAATTAACATACATCTTTTAAAACAAATAAAACTATTAATTTAAGAATCTTGAGTTTCCTGTGAAAATCAACTAAAATTGTACGCTTCAACTGTAAAGAAAAATCAAGCAAAATGAGGTATCATTTCAGTTACAAGCCTGCTTTTTGATTAATTTTCTTATTGTCAGTCTTTTTCAAAATTGAGTGCTTAAAGGCCTTTACCTCCTCATTTTGTGCTAATGAAGTCACATGATCCGGTGGTGTTCAGACCTGCCCATGTTGCCTGTTTGTGCAGTAAAGACTGGCTCTCATGGTCTTTCTAAGACATAAAAAACATCCATAAAACAAGCACCCAAAGCTGAGCCGACCTGCTGCCCTCGCCACCTTGTTCATGACCTTCTGCCATGTCTACTTCTACAAGTCAAACATAAGTTTAACAAATTAGTACAGAATTTGTATTTCTCAACTATGTACTGCTCCGGCACACAGAGTGTACATTTGGGCCGCTGCAGATGAAGGATGACCGTCTTGAAAGAATAGCGATGGCATGTTTCAGTGTAGCTCTGACATCATGTAGTCAGTGGTTTGATAACGGTCTTCTTGCAACCACAAGACTGCCTGAGATCATTTTCTGACATCGTCAGATATCCTGTGACACGAAACAATGTATTAAAGTATTCAAGTTACCTCAAGCTCTCTTCGCAAAACAGGCATCCCAAGATGTCCTCTTTCCTTCTTCTTTTTAAAAGTATTTTTGGCACACGCAAAAAAACTGCTATTAAAGTTTGGTTCATTTTCTTGTTTTTCTCATTATTGATTGCTTCCAGTCAACACATGCTGATATAGTTATTCTTCGCTTACAATTCAGGAGGTTTGCTGCGTTGCTTGAGGTTTTCTGTAGTAGTTTTGTCAACACATTATAACAAACACACATGAAGCTGTTTATGGTAACAGCTGTATCTTGCAGGTATACCCTAACTTTTTTTCTTCTTCTTCTTTTTTTTTTTTTTTTAAATGCACCCTAGGTCAAATTTACTGTTTACTGTTCATGAACACAGATTGCTCTGTGACTGTGTGTCGCTCCTTGTCACTTAGATTAGGAAGGTGACACTACTAGTAGCTAAAAGAGTAAAACAGATGCAAAACAGAAGTGACAGATGGGTGGGATGAGGCACAAGATGGAGGTAGATTAACATGTCAACTTAACAGGCAGAATTTGTGTCATTATTTTCACAGTTCTTTTCTTATCTGGCAAATGAGGCAAAAAAAAAAGAAAAAGTAAATTAAAAAAACTTTTTTGGAGTTCAGCGATATTCAAAAACAATGTGACTGAGTGCAGAGGATTGGATAGAAGCATACAGATGTGAAAGGATGACAAAAGCCTAGGAGAGTTTTTAGTTCCAGTGAAGCAATAGAGCAAAATACATTCAGTACTTGTTTATTGGTTTCGTATCAGTTTTATTTCTGCAATTTCTGGCAGTTCCTCAGCATTACGTTTGCTCAAACCTCCTGGTACCGTTAGCCGAGGCAAGTACCTATACTGTGTGGACGTAGCTTGAAAAAAGTCTCTGGGATCTTTACCTCAGATGCAGAAATGATTGCACATTTGGTTGTGGAGCTGTTGTCTTCCATTCAAATGTCAGTCTATCAATGTGTGAAAGTGCTCTGGGGCGAGACGGTGAACCCACTGGCGCTCTCAAGATGCTCATCGTTCATTTTACATTCACTAACACCGTATTTTTAAAAAAAGTGCATATAAAGAACACAAAAATCTGTATCAGTGTTTGTGTGAATGCTGAGCATTTAGGATCTTCCTAAAATCCACGTAAGAATAAAAGTGTTACTTAACCAGGCTTGAAAGGTTGTTAAATGTAGACTGATATCACACAACGTGATTTTAAACTGAATCTGCAAACAGAATGTTTTTGCACATTTGGATACTTTCTGAAGCATCTTGTGTATTTAGTATCAGTATTATGCCATTATTGCATTATACTTGTACTAATATTACTGTTACAGTTACCACAGCTTTGTTATCTTGTGTTTTAGCAAGATAATTTTCAGTTCAATCAAATTGCTGCTTTTTGTCGACTGTGAAAACAAAGGAATAAAAAGAAAAAAATCCCTTCCATCCAGTAAGCAATCTGTCGTATTCACAGGTTTGCCTGCACCCACCTCCTGAATGACAGCAGCTCATCCTGAATGTTGTGATCTCTGCTATTGCTCCTTGAAAACAGACTGAAGTTCCACATTCAAGCCTGAATATTATCGCTTCGCTTTTTACATAGAGGGAAAACTAAAAATTGCTAGATGTCTACTTGATTTCCTGGAGGCAGACTATGTTATTGAACAACATATTTGTATTTGAAGCACGAGCTCTTCTGTGAACCCTACACACTGAATGTGCAGAGGCTTGAAAGCAGGCAGATCATCAGAGACAAAAGCTTTAGCCTTTGTTGATAAAGGGATCAAACTCTGCTAGAGGCTGATGTGATGAAGGATAAAAAAGATTTTCAGAATTATCTGAGACATTAAAAATGTTCGAGCTCGCATGCGCTGCATGAGGAAGGAAAGGGGCAAACCTCCTTCCCCATTTTCTGCTGAAGCGGAATCAGAGCCAAAGGGAGAGAGAGCACTTAACTCAAAAATACAGCTCTTCATAATTTTATGCTCTAAGAGAAACTAAACTACGTGAGCTCCTCGCTCTTTCTCCATAGCTAACAGCACTCTATTTTAAACTTTCATATGCTTCCAGAGTGGGTCCAGAGCAGAGTAAATGCTGTGGGAGGAGATCTTGTCAGGCTAAGTTAAATAAGAGCTCTGGTAAGAGGTTGGAATAACACAGTTCAGCAGTTCAGTTGACATGGTGCGTTCTTTATGGTGTCTTTGGTTAACATCTCTTGTAGATGTATTTAGACTCTCTGGAATACAGATTAACCATTTCAAATTCTGGTCAAGATCAAGTATTCAGATACTTTGAGAAGAAAGCTGCAGCAAAGTTGGTTATGTTTTATAATAGGTCACACTGTTTTGCCTCCGTCTCCATGTAGGAGTAAAAATAAGATGAAAACTGGCAGCACAGGGGTGTGGGTGGGGGTGGGGGCACAATGCACAGTATGCCTTTGTGTTTTTCAAAGTTTCCAAGTCATTCACTTTGCACGGGCTGCATGAAAAAGAGTGAAATATTGATGGAGGTACAGCTACTGTGGGAGTTAGGCTGCTATTTTCACACTTTTATGCCTGCAGGAGCAGCACCTTTACAAATCAAAATATAACAGGAAATCACATGTTTTCATTGAGGCCACCAGAAAAGTATAAAGAGAACTATCACACAGTTGGATGCTCTGAGCATAACTTTTCTGGTACATCTTTATTTTATTTCACAAAAGGCATTTTTGAATACTTCTTTGGTCTCTATCTGAGTGTTTGTCAGTGACTGTATATTATCTTCTGTCCAATTCCTCCCTCGCTGGTTTCTCCATGATTCAGTCAGTAAGTCCTTCCTGAGTGCATTTCATTTTCTGATTCATTCTTTTAAAGCATGACAGTTTTAACACTAGCATGAATCTATGTATCTGAAAATGAATAAATAAATGCAAAAATCAATTTACGCAGGCACATGTTCATAAGCATAATTTTGAAAAACTCTTGTAAATGAGTCTAAATCATAAATGGACACGTCTCCCCCAAAAAACATGTTTAAAGTGGTTTAACATGTCTGAAAAGGGGTAGGACAAAAGTATGCATGGCGGGTGACATGCAGCGGAGACATCCCAGAGTTCAATTAGTTCTTGAGTTTCCTTGTGGCTTTTACTTTTTTTACTTTGGTTTTTTGGTTTTGTTTTCCTTGAGTTTTTTTTTGTGTTTTTGGTTTAATTAAAGTGGTGAACATTGGCTTCCCCTGCCTCCGTGAATCGTGACACACATACAGTGTTTTTATGATTAGTATTGTGAACAATGGCCATGGCACCAGTAACAGCTAGTCCGATGTTTGGAAAGGTCCACGGCTAACCTTTTTACAAACTTTACTTCCAAACAATGCTCTGCTCAGCACACTCACCGAACAACCTTCCATGATGAGGTGCAGGTTCTGGCCTCAACCTCATGGATGCTGCTGCTGAGTATTTCAAGAACATGCTGATGAGGATCCACTTCCATATTGCAGATGAGAATTTTTACTTTTTGTTTTTCTCAATTTTAAACTGGAACAACAGTGTGTTCACTTTTCATTGGCTACACTGCCAGCAAGAATCAAATCTGGGTTGACGGCAGGGAAAAGTCTTTTTTTTTCATTATCATTTTAATATAAACTCAAACCTTAGTTCACATTTATTAGATCGAAAGTGTTGAGTTAAATCCTTTCCTTTCTGTGGATTATCCCTTCTCTGAAAATAAGACCTTAACACAACATAACACCATAGGCGCACTTCAGATTTACCTTCAAGTGAACTTTTGTGGAGTCAAAAATAAATAAATAAATCTTCCTGAACTCATCGGACATGCAGTACTGAAATGCTGGTAAGTGTGAACTTCTGACTTTAACAAAGTGTTTTGTGCCTAAATATAAATAGCGTCTTTCTTTTTTCTAAATTTACCAAATTGTTCTGACTGTCAAAACCTAAAATTGCAGCCCAAAGGGCTTTTCGCCTTAACAATAAACCAACATGCCTCTGATTCACTGACCTCCATTTGAACAAACTTTAATTTCACAGTCATAACTTTACTGACAGAGCACAGAGGCTTTCCCACGGAGACATCATGTGGAGTCACTTCTGTGGTTGTGTAATCCAATGATTGCTCCTGCCGTGCACATATCCTGAGTGCTGACACATGAACTTCTGCTGTGCGCTGTACATATTAACTGTAAATGTTCTCCTAAGAACTGTTTTTGTCCATTGATTAATTTATTTGTTCCTCTGTTGTTATCCATCTAAGAGGAGGTGATCAGAGACAACATCAACTAGGATGTCTGTTGTAAAACATCATTAGAGTCATAGATTTAAATGAATGCGCTTTAAATGCAGAATCAGGTTTAATTTAATACTCTCATCCAAATTAGAGGAAGGATTTAGAAATTACAACTGAAAAATAATTGGACAAATGAACATAGCCATAAAAAATACAAGCATAAAACCAGAACTTTGTGAAGTATACTTTGTCGACACTGAGTGACTGAAGTCTGGAATCCATGGACATCAGTAAGAGCTGTTCTCTTTCTTTGAAATGTTTTGCCAGTCGTTTTCAGGAGTTGTCTCTGGTCGTGTATCTGTTTGTATGTCTTCTTGTCTGCAACGTGAAAGTCTTCCCTTTAGGTTTCTTTTTATTGTTTAAGTGGTGCTTGAGTTTTCTTTCTGATTTGTAGACAGCTACAATGACAAAAATCTGTTTCAATGTCCAAATATTTTGGAGCCTAACTAACTGTGAAACATTTTTAGTCAAACTGATCTCAGTGTGACAAGTGTAGCACAGCCTCAGTTTGATTGCAGGGATTTGGTAACAGTATTTAGAGATAACATCCTCTCAACATTTACTTTTGAGTCAGGGGTTCATATCTGCTTTCTTTGTTTATGTTTTACTTTATTTATTTTGAGACAAGTTAGGACAAAAAGCTCTTTTATGCCCAGCTTCACATATGCTTTTTACTGCTCTTCATTTCCTACTTGTGCATTTTCTTATCTCATTAAATTTTTTTTTCTCTGTTAACTCTGTCAGTGAAAAGTGTCATTCTTGTAACACCCCACACTTTTTTTTTCTTCCTCAAGGAAAGCAGGCGGTTTAAAGGGACATAAATCAATAACAGAGAAGTAATATGAACTGTGTATTGGATGCCATATGGCTTATAAAGCGTATTTCCAAACTGATCTTTTGGTGTAGCAGTAGTTGGTATTTGAAACCTTGTGTGCTAGCTTTGATAAGGCATCTCTTTTATGTGTACTTTTTTTTGCTATTTAGTCTTTTTATTTACTGTATTTTATTTACAGTACGCCTCAGACGTCCGGTCCAGAAACCTGTCATCTGCAGATATACTCAGTTCACTTGTTGTTGTGGGGTTTGTCTGTGGTGGAAGGGGGGCTGACTCCAGAGAAACAGTGGACCGCTTCACATGCTGACATTGTGTTGGAGCAGTCACCTCGTGCTGAATGTGAACCAAACAAGGAGACTAGTGGAGTTTAGAAGGTGAAAATATTTCCACCCTGGGAGAAGAGCTGGAGGCAGTAGAGGCCCACAGATACCTGGGTCTTCATACCATTAATAGATGACTGGAAATAAACACTTTTGTTCACAAGAAGGGGCAGAGCCAGGCATGGACTGGCCATCGGGCGTACCGGGCAATGCCCGGTGGGCCGACGCACATCTGTGGGCCGGCCCAGGTCTGTCATAAAAAAAAAAAAAAAGTATATAGTTTTTATTGACCGCGACGGTAACGGACAGGTGGTCGGCTCATAAAAATCTCCGAGGGGGGGGGGGCGACAACGACACACACTCAACAAACTCAAGAAAGAGACACTGACAGCTAATCAGACAAGCGCTACAGTGCTGCGCTGATGTGAACGCAGTATGAACGTTATTTTCTGCTGCAGGGAGGGGGTGGAGGTGGGACTGGGCCTTGCGAAGACACAAAGTGGCCCATTGGTTGATTTTCTTGACGAACATTGGGCTAGTCCAATGAAATTTCTCAGCTCTCGTTGGCCCGCCCCTCCCATCCCTCCTGACCAAATTTTGCCGTTTGGCCTGACCGGAGAGTGTGGTGGCTCGTGGATGAGTATGGAAATGGAGAAAAAAGCACAAAAGCGAAAGGGAGGAGCAGAAAAGCTCAGAGAACGGAGAAAAAAAAATTAAAAGTGGATGCAGCAAAATGTGCCAAAATCACGGAAATGTTTTCAACCACAAGCTCGGGGGCGGGGGCCGCGGGGCCGTCGGCCGCGGGGCCGTCGAGTGAACAGGTGGTTGTCGGAGAAGAAGCGGACGAGGAGAGGGAGAAGGAGGAGGAGGAGGAGGAGAGAGATGAGACCCAGCAGCAGGGCGAGATTGAGGTCAGAATAATAGCTATTTGGAGGTGATCACCTGTGTGTGTGTGTGTGTGTGGTTTAGTCTTTGTTGTCAAATAATGCTTTGAGTAGATTTGGTGTCCAATTTACAGTGTTAAGTGTGTTAAAATATTAGTGAAACATTGCTTTGCTGAAATGCATGATAAATAATTGGTAGACATGAGTAACTCTAGTGACACTAACACCACTTTATTTTAATTTTTGAAACTTCACTATGTGCCTATAGTATACAACATGCAGCATGTGCTTCCGCATATCGTATAAATAACCGGCATTTTTGATCCACGGCGTATGGTGGGCCGCCAGGGATCAAAAATGCCCGGGCCATTTTTTGGTCCCAGTCCAGCCCTGCTGACCGGAGAGTGTGGTGGCTCGTGGATGAGTATGGAAATGGAGAAAAAAGCACAAAAGCGAAAGAGGGGAGCAGAAAAGCTCAGAGAACGGAGACAAAAAAAATTTAAAGTGGATGCAGCAAAATGTGCCAAAATCACGGAAATGTTTTCAACCACAAGCTTGGGGGGGGGGCCGCGGGGCCGTCGAGTGATCAGGTGGTTGTCGGAGAAGAAGCAGACGAGGATGAGGAGGAGGAGAGAGATGATACCCAGCAGCAGGGCGAGATTGAGGTCAGAATAGCTATTTGGAGGTGATCACCTGTGTGTGTGTGAGTGTACACATTGGTAGATAGACGTACAGACGAATAGCCACTTGGTCAGACAGATAGATAGATGAATAGACAGTTGGATAGATGGACAGAGAGAAATCCAGTTGGTTAGATGGACAGACCACTAACCAGTTGGATAGATGGATAGACCGATAGCCAGTTGGATAGACGGATAGCCAGTTGGTTAGATGGACAGACGGATAGCCAGTTGGTTAGATAGATTCAAACCCACACCTCAAGGGGAGACTGCGACCTGAACTCAGCGCCTTAGACCGCTCAGCCATCCTGACTGGTGTGTGTACACATTGGTAGATAGACGTACAGAGGAATAGCCAGTTGGTCAGACAGATAGATAGATGAATAGACAGTTGGATAGATGGACAGACAGAAATCCAGTTGGTTAGATGGACAGACGGATAGCCAGTTGGTTAGATGGACAGACCGATAGCCAGTTGGATAGATGGATAGACCACTAGCCAGTTGGATAGATGGACAGACGGATAGCCAGTTGGATAGAGGGACAGTCAAATAGCCATTTGGATAGACGGACAGACGAACAGCCAGTTGGATATTCTATTTCGGTCTCCACAGCGAAGTGATTCACACAATTGATTCGGCTCAGGTTTTACACTGGATGTTGAAGCAACTGGGACCAAACCTGACGATAAAGAGCTGTCAGAAGTGGGATTCGAAACCACGCCTCAAGGGGAGAGTGCAACCTGAACGCAGCGCCTTAGACCACTCGGCCATCCTGAGTGGTGTGTATTTGTGTGTGTGTACACATTGGTAGATAGACTTACAGAGGAATAGCCAGTTGGTCAGAAAGATAGATAGATGGACAGACAGAAATAGATGGACAGACAAATAGCCAGTAGGATAGATGGACAGACGGATAGCCATTTGGATAGATAGATTCGAACCCACGCCTCAAGGGGAGACTGCGACCTGAACGCAGCGCCTTAGACTGCTCAGCCATCCTGACTGGTGTGTGTTGTGTGTACGCATTGGTAGATAGACGTACAGATGAATAGCCAGTTGGTCAGACAGATAGATGGATGAATAGACAGTTGGATAGATGGACAGACAGATAGCCAGTTGGTTAGATAGATTTGAACCCACGCCTCAAGGGGAGACTGCGAACTGAACGCAGCGCCCTAGACCGCTCAGCCATCCTGACTGGTGTGTGTTTGTGTGTGTGTGAGTACACATTGGTAGATAGACGTACAGAGGAATAGCCAGTTGGTCAGACAGATAGATAGATGGGACAGACGATAGCCCAGTTGGATAGATGGACAGACCACTAGCCATTTGGATAGATGGAGATAGACGGATAGCCAGTTGGATAGAGTTGGAGAGGGACAGACAGAAATCCAGTTTGTTAGATGGACAGACGGATTGCCAGTTGGGTTCGATGGACAGACGAGAGCTTGGAAGTAGATTCGAACCCACGCCTCAAGGGGAGACTGCGACCTGAACGCAGCGCCTTAGACCGCTCAGCCATCCTGACTGGTGTGTGTTTGTGTTTGTGTGTGTACACATTGGTAGATAGACGTACAGAGGAATAGCCAGTTGGTCAGACAGATAGATAGATGGACAGACCAGATAGCCAGTTGGATAGGTGGACAGACGAATAGCCAGTTGGATAGATGGACAGACGGATAGCCATTTGGATAGATGGTCAGACAAATAGCCAGTTGGATAGATGAACAGACAGAAATCCAGTTGGTTAGATGGACAGACGGATAGCCAGTTGGATAGAGGGACAGTCAAATAGCCATTTGGATAGACGGGACAGACGAACAGCCAGTTGATATTCTATTTCGGTCTCCACAGCGAAGTGATTCGGCTCAGGTTTTACACTGGATGTTGAAGCAACTGGGACTCGAGGCCAAACCTGACGATAAAGAGCTGTCAGAAGTGAGATTCGAAACCACGCCTCAAGGGGAGAGTGCGACCTGAACGCAGCGCCTTAGACCGCTCAGCCATCCTGACTGGTGTGTGTTTTGGGTGTGTGTACACATTGGTAGATAGACGTACAGAGGAATAGCCAGTTGGTCAGACAGATAGATAGATGGATAGACAGAAATCCAGTTGGTTAGATGGTCAGACGAATAGCCAGTTGGATAGATGGACAGACGGATAGCCAGTTGGATAGATGGACGGTCAAATAGCCATTTGGATATTCTATTTCAGTCTCCACAGCGAAGTGATTTACACAATTGATTCGGCTCAGGTTTTACACTGGATGTTGAAGCAACTAGGACTAGAGGCCAAACCTGACGATAAAGAGCTGTCAGAAGTGGGATTCGAAAACCACGCCTCAAGGGGAGACTGCGACCTGAACGCAGCGCCTTAGACCACTCAGCCCATCCTGACTGGTGTGGGTGTGTTGTGTGTACGCATTGGTAGATAGACGTACAGATGAATAGCCAGTTGGTCAGACAGAAAGATGGATGAATAGACAGTTGGATAGATGGACAGACAGAAATCCAGTTGGTTAGATGGACAGACGGATAGCCAGTTGGAGAGGGACAGTCAATAGCCATTTGGATAGACGGACAGACGAAACAGCCATAATTCTATTCGGCAGCGAAGATTTTACAATTGGATCAGTTTACACGGATGGGAAGCAACTGGGACTCGAGGCCAAAACCTGACGATAAAGAGCTGTCAGAAGTGGGATTCGAAACCACGCCTCAAGGGGAGACTGCAACCTGAACGCAGCGCCTTAGACCGCTCAGCCATCCTGACTGGTGTGTGTTTGTGTGTACGCATTGGTAGATAGACGTACAGAGGAATAGCCAGTTGGTCAGACAGATAGATAGATGGACAGACAGAAATCCAGTTGGTTGGGATAGCCAGTTGGTAGATGGACCGACGATAGCCAGTGGATAGATGGACAGACGGATAGCCAGTTGGATAGATGGACAGACAGATAGCCAGTTGGTTAGATGGACAGACGGAGAGCCAGTGATAGATGGACAGCCGGATAGCCAGTTGGATAGATGGACAGACGGAAGCCAGTGGATAGATGGACAGACAGATAGCCAGTTGGATAGATGGACAGACAGAATCCAGTTGGATAGATTAGGAAGACAGTTGGTTAGATGGACAGACGGATAGCCAGTTGGTTAGATGGACAGAGGAATAGCCAGTTGGTTAGATAGATTCGAACCCACGCCTCAAGGGGAGACTGCGACCTGAACGCAGCGCCTTAGACCGCTCAGCCATCCTGACTGGTGTGTGTTGTGGTGTACACATTGGTAGATAGACGTACAGAGGAATAGCCAGTTGGTCAGACAGATAGATAGATGGACAGACAGAAATCCAGTTGGTTAGATGGACAGACGGATAGCCAGTAGTTAGATGGACAGACGATGCCAGTTGGATAGATGGACAGACCACTAGCCATTTGGAGATGGACAGACGGATAGCCAGGATTGGTAGATGGTAGACAGACAGCCAGTTGGATAGATGGACAGAAATCCAGTTGGATAGATGGACAGACGGATAGCCAGTTGGTTGAAGATGCCAGTTGGTTAGATCGACAGACGGATAGCCAGTTGGTTAGATAGATTCGAACCCACGCCTCAATGGGAGACGCGCCTTAGACCGCTCAGCCATCCTGACTGGTGTGTGTTTGTGTTTGTGTGTGTACACATGGTAGATAGACGTACAGAGGGAATAGCCAGTTGGTCAGACGAATAGTGGATGACAGAAACCAGTTGGTTGGATCAGACGAATAGCCAGTTGGATAGATGGACAGACGGATAGCCAGTGGGATAGATGGACGGAATAGCCATTTGGATATTCTATTTCAGTCTCCACAGCGAAGTGATTCACACAATTGATTCGGCTCAGGTTTTACACTGGATGTTGAAGCAACTGGGACTCGAGGCCAAACCTGACGATAAAGAGCTGTCAGAAGTGGGATTCGAAACCACGCCTCAAGGGGAGAGTGCGACCTGAACGCAGCGCCTTAGACGCTCAGCCATCCTGAGTGGTGTGTGTTGTGTGTGTGTACAACATTGGTAGATAGACGTACAGAGGAATAGCCAGTTGGTCAGACAGATAGATAGATGAATAGCCAGTTGGATAGATGGACAGACAGAAATCCAGTTGGTTAGATGGACAGACGGATAGCCAGTTGGTTAGATGGACAGACGGATAGCCATTTGGATAGATGGACAGACGGATAGCCAGTTGGATAGATGGTCAGACAGATAGCCAGTTGGATAGATGGACAGACAGATAGCCAGTTGGATAGATGGACAGACAGAAATCCAGTTGGTTAGATGGACAGACGGATAGCCAGTTGGTTAGATGGACAGACGTGCCATTTTGGATAGATGGACAGACGGATAGCCAGTTGGATAGATGGAAGACAATAGGTTAGATGGACAGACAGAAATCCAGACAGTGGTTAGAGGGTAGAGGATAGCCAGTTGGTTAGATAGATTCGAACCCACGCCTCAAGGGGAGACTGCGACCTGAACGCAGCGCCTTAGACCGCTCAGCCATCCTGACTGTGTTTGTGTTTGTGTGTGTACACATTGGTAGATAGACGTACAGAGGAATAGCCAGTTGGTCAGACAGATAGATAGATGGACAGACCGATAGCCAGTTGGATAGGTGGACAGACCACTAGCCAGTTGGATAGATGGACAGACGGATAGCCATTTGGATAGATGGTCAGACAAATAGCCAGTTGGATAGATGAACAGACAGAAATCCAGTTGGTTAGATGGACAGACGGATAGCCAGTTGGATAGAGGGACAGTCAAATAGCCATTTGGATAGACGGACAGACGAACAGCCAGTTGATATTCTATTTCGGTCTCCACAGCGAAGTGATTCGGCTCAGGTTTTACACTGGATGTTGAAGCAACTGGGACTCGAGGCCAAACCTGACGATAAAGAGCTGTCAGAAGTGAGATTCGAAACCACGCCTCAAGGGGAGAGTGCAACCTGAATGCAGCGCCTTAGACCGCTCAGCCATCCTGACTGGTGTGTGTTTGTGTTTGTGGGTGTGTGTGTACACATTGGTAGATAGACGTACAGAGGAATAGCCAGTTGGTCAGACAGATAGATAGATGGATAGACAGAAATCCAGTTGGTTAGATGGTCAGACGAATAGCAAGTTGGATAGATGGACAGACGGATAGCCAGTTGGATAGATGGACGGTCAAATAGCCATTGGATATTCTATTTCAGTCTCCACAGCGAAGTGATTTACACAATTGATTCGGCTCAGGTTTTACACTGGATGTTGAAGCAACTAGGACTCGAGGCCAAACCTGACGATAAAGAGCTGTCAGAAGTGGGATTCGAAACCACGCCTCAAGGGGAGAGTGCAACCTGAACGCAGCACCTTAGACCACTCCGCCAACCTGAGTGGTGTGTGTTTGTGTGTGTACGCATTGGTAGATAGACGTACAGATGAATAGCCAGTTGGTCAGACAGATAGATGGATGAATAGACAGTTGGATAGATGGACAGACAGAAATCCAGTTGGTTAGATGGACAGACGGATAGCCTGTTGGATAGAGGGACAGTCAAATAGCCATTTGGATAGACGGACAGACGAACAGCCAGTTGGATATTCTATTTCGGTCTCCACAGCGAAGTGATTCACACAATTGATTCGGCTCAGGTTTTACACTGGATGTTGAAGCAACTGGGACTCGAGGCCAAACCTGACGATAAAGAGCTGTCAGAAGTGGGATTCGAAACCACGCCTCAAGGGGAGAGAGTGACTGAACGCAGCGCCCTTAGACCACTCGGCCATCCTGACTGTGTGGTTTGTGTGTACGATTGGTAGATAGAAGTACAGAGGAATAGCAATAGATAGATGGATGAGAAATCCAGTTGGTTAGGACAGTTAGCCAGTGGTAGATGGACAACAGATGGGATAGATGGAC